>JASDDO010000012.1:190625570-192022956 GCA_030015575.1 Agapanthus africanus | reverse complement strand
AGAAACTGATAGGGGTTCGGGGTGTTGTTTTCACGTTTTTCCGACGATCGAAGTTCTAATTAGTTGCTAACAAGCTAGTAAAGGTTTAGTTGGCTATGATACCACTGTAAGTCCATGTCACGCACCCCACGAACTTGCGGGGAGGCAGAATATATGAAAAACGATTATCAAAGCTTCGTAACACGGACTTGAGCACACGGATCGTGTCTAAACCATTACTAGCAAACTACGAGAGGTTTAACTACTCGGATTCGAAGTTATACCTCACGTTACTTGTCCTTCGGGTCTTCATCGCTGTCCTCCACTCCTCGTAGGCTCTTTGGAACATCGGCACCTCAACGGCCTCCTCGAGTCAAAGACGATCCACCCGAGAGCTCCTACTCCAAGCTTGACCTCTAACTTGAGGTAACTAGGTTTCTCAAAGTGCTAATCTAAGAAACCTAGGTGATATAGAGTTGGATTATGGATGTATTAGTATAGCTAACCCTTGATCTCAACACATGAGAGGTTAGGGTTAGGGTTTGAAGAGAGAGAGCTTGAGGAGAGAGAATGTGAGAACGAGAATCCTTTTGGATGAATGAAATCATTTGTGTATATATGAAACATATCATATAATTAAATGAATAAAAAATAATGATATATCATCATGTTTCATTAATACACTAAGTGATTCATCACATGAGTCATATAAATCATAAATGATTCATTAACTCCATGTATGAATCACACCATGACTCATTTATCCAATTAATGCAAATGCCACCTTAACCCCCAAGTCACCATGCTTTTAGAAGCTTCCCGACAAATTACGAGAACGCCCCTCCTATCCGTGAAAACACGGAAAAACTTTAGACTGTATAAATCCAATAATCCGATACTAGAATCTGGCTTAAACCAAAGCCGACTAGTAAAAACTGTCCGAACATCGTAGGTGCGTAAAAACACGTATGCGTCCGAACCCCGTCGTAAAACCATACGACCTCTATATCGTTTCGCCCGAAGCAGGGAAACTCTCTGTGTAGGACTCTAAAGACTCGACACTACGCTGGCAGTGAGTTTAACCACAGACCGCAAGCGGCACTAGCTGTACGTAACGGTCCCCAGGTAGATGTCGATAAGAAGGCCGATGAGGAAACCCATCCGAACTCCTACTGAGCCTGCTGTGACAATCTCCGTTACAGTCCGGTCTGTTCGTCTAGGACTATCGCATATCGGGCCTAGGGGGCGGCAAGCGTCAGTCCCCTAAAAGCGGTATATGTCGTGTCGGAGCGTAGCCCATTACACCTTGAGAAACTACTGGAAAACCTACCAGTAAATCTCGCTTGCCCTGGCCAGGGACTTTGTGTAATGGCTCTCCGACACAGCGCGATATCAACTCCCAATACCGGGAGAGACGAATCCTGTCTAACCGCCACTGCCTCCAAGTGCTCGGGACTGCACCCAACTGCTACCTGTTTGCACGACTCCTTTGAGCCGTGGTAGGGTAGCAATCTAAGAACAATGGGACACACTCGAGGCGAAGAGTAGCAGTGTCAAGTCTGCGGACTATGCTGTACTCATGTCACCTGGGAACTGTTAACTGACGACGGGTATAATACCAACCAACAGTTCCCCGCGAGTCCTGTCCGGTGTACCTGTAACTTAACGAGCACCTGTATACTATCTCCAGTACGACGTACTGATGGCTGTGGGACAGACCATATCCCCAACTGGGGATGAGAAGCGTACACACTAGTCTACTATGGAGTATCGATGCCCTGTCTCGATAATCCTACGACTAGGGACCTGTATAGGATGTTGCTTATAGACTACCCAGCCCCACTAATGTGACTGCCATCACAACGCTGGTAATCAAGCAAAGATCCTAAGGGCTCTACTAATATGTATAAGCGATATGTTACAAGAAACATATGCACATATTAAAGTAGACACAAACCAAGTAGCATACTATCATTTTTAGCAAGACTGTCAATACATCTGTGAATATCCCAAGCTTTCATTAAGTAATATACAAACTAGTATGATACAGTAACGGCCTTCTAGGGCATAAACACTAACAATAGGTCCTCCCTCAATCATCATAATCGTGTGCCTGCGATTACAATAATTGACTTGAGGGCACTATAGCTAACACTATCGACCCTGAGATCATCACTTGACTTATATGAGTTCTCATTGTGCTTTGATTACTACCCTACCATGGCTCAAAAAAGTCGTGCAAACAGGTTTTAGTTGTGTACAGTCCTGAGCCATATGGAGGCAGTAAGCGGATCGTCGGGGATTCGTCTCTCCTGGTATTGGAGGTTGATGTTGCGCAGTGTACGGGTGGCCATCACCAGAAATCCTTGGCCAAGGTAGACAAAAATTACTGATTTGGATCAGTAGTTTTCTCAATGGGTGATGGGCTTCACACCAACACGAAATATCGCGTTATCCGAGGTCTCACTTTATCCACCCTCTAGGCCCTATATGCGATACTCTTAGACGAACATACCAGACTGTATGGAGATTGTCACTGACAGGCTCAGTAGGGGTTCGGATGAGTTTGCTCGTCGGCCTTCCTTTCGCTCAATACCTGGGTAGCCATTACGTACAGCTAGGGCCGCTGACGTGCTTGTGGTTAAACCCACTGCCAGCGTATTGACGAGTCTTTAGAGTCCCACATAGAAGGTTTTCCTGGTTCAGGAGAAATGATGTAGTAGCCGTATTTGGAAATGTGTAGGGTTCTGATCGAATGATTGTAGTAGTTACCCCAGACTTTCGATCAGACGGTTGATAATACTACCCGGCTTGGGATTGAGCCGGATTATTAAATCAGGTATTGATTTAATAATTTAAGTATATGTATTTCGATTTGTATATTCTAGTATTATATTCTTTGTGTTATTCTATCTCTTTGGGTATTCGTATTTTGATACGAATACATGTATGTATATACAGTAGACTGTAATCCGTATTTATACAGAAAATATTCTAGAAGGTGGACACCTCATTTTGATTTATCCATTTATTAATTTAAATGGAAATGAGATGTAAAGGTAAAAAAAGAGAATGGTGAGAACCATACTTGAATAGTATTGACAAATGAATTGTTAATTCATTTGTGCAAAACTATTCAAGTATGGTTGCATATTTGTATTAAAAAAAGGTGTTTTACAAAACCATGCTAGATGTTTTTCCCTCTCAAGTTTTTCCTCACTTGTTCTTCCACATGAGTTTTTTGCTCACTTGAGTTTTCTTCACTTGAGAGTTTGGCATGGTCGGTTTTTGTAAACACTCTCACAATTTTGCTTGCTCTCTTTATTACCTTTCTTGACCTTCTCTTTCTTCTTCATCTTCTACCCTACCATCTCATGTGTTGAGAAACAAAGGTAGAAGAGAGATAGATAAACATTTTGAGCAACTCACTATATTTTTAGGCACTATAGATTAGCAACCTAGAGTCCCTAGTTGCTCCACTTGATTCTAAGTATGGAGCTAGATCCATGAGCTACATCTCTCTGGTGGATCATCTTCGACGGAGGAGGACCGGCGCCCAAGCTCGATCGAGAAAATCTCTAGGAGCTAAGGAAGATGGTAGAAGACTGAAGGACACGGTTCATTCGGTAAAACAACTTCTATCATAGTAGCTAGAGATATCTTTAGTTAGTTAGTGTTGGTTTTGGTTTTGATTGTAGGACAGGTTTTTTAGCGCCATGTTTTTTAAACACCATTTTGTTCCGCATCGACCACGGTAGATAGCCAGGGCACTAGCAAACCCCAACATGGTATCATAGCCACCCCATAAACCTTTACTAGCTAGTTTGCATAAGGTTGGAATATCGATCGACCAAATTTTCCGAATCACAATTCTATTTTGGTATGCTTGCTGTCGTTTTTAAAACTTGTTCAAAAAATTATTTAGATTGTCTTAAAAATACTTGCAGGCATATTTAGAAGCACTGAAGAAATTTGGACACATGAGCCAACTAAATGGCCGCGGAACCGCCACATAACATGCCTATTGGCGGCGGTTCCGTGGTCGATGTGTGGACACTGTACGCCAAATTTCTTCTAGCACTCTATTATGTGGAAATGTGATTTTTAGGATATTTGTTTTTGGCCCAGATTTGTTTGAGTTCTGGTTTGCATTTGGGTCCAATGTGGAAAAGTTTTAGTCGATCGATATTTTGAATACGTGTTTATCAGTACATTTGTTAATATATGCAACCGTGAATATCATTGAGCGGTATAACCCGACTAGTTGCTATATGTTCAATTAGACGGGTTTGCGAACATGATATTCATGTTGATGTTCTGTGTTTTGCTGATATTGTGGATGTATTATCGTGTTGGATAGCCTATGGTGCAATGGTTGTAGTACAGTTAAGATTCATTTGTATATTTGTTATTACGGGGCGAGCGTCCGACATGTGGACAGCCGTATTTGCAATATTGTATACTCTTTTATTGGGGCACGACCGGGTTGAGGTCGATATCGCCATTGTATATATACTTTTCTTTTCTGTACTAGAATTACCCCGCGGTGGAATGCTCGAGTAGCCGGGTTCTAAAGGGCAACGGGCCTGCATCTCATGGCGTTGAGACGAAGGGGGCCTTACTCTAGAATTGGCGGGCTATTCGCCACACTCATAAGGGGTATAGGATGACCCACAGAGGGATGCTCAAGTTACCGGATTTCGTGAAGTGCTGGGTGGCCTATTCACTTTGTTGATTGGGGTTGCCTCACTTCTGTGATTGGCGGGTAACTTGCCGCACTCGTAGGGGTCTTGGTTATTCATTGCACAGGCTATCCACACAACTAGTGAACATCGAGTTTTATTTGCAGCTCAAATGAAACCCGGGTGACCTAGATTATCCGATATTCTGTGTTGCTTATCGCTTTTCTGTGATGTTGCTTATATCATGTCTGGGACGAATGTTATATATATATATTTATATATACTAATAGATGTTGTATATGTTTTGCATCCGCGCTAATCCATCCGCCGCTCTGCCGTTAGTTAAGTAACCTAACGGTGCATGATGAGGCTCCGTGGCGAATGCGGATGGCATATACGTACATTGTATTTTCGTTCTTTTCTGGTGTGATATGGATTAATTGATGGGACTGCGTTAATTTTGATTAATGCAAGTAAAAATAAACCTAAATGATGTTGTTGGAACCAAGTTTTTAAAAACTGACATTAAAGACGTTTCCTTTTGCTTTGCACAGCGGTGTTCGGTTATGAATCCAGCACCTCATTCGACGATGCAAGAGTCGAGATCCCTTCATGGGGAGTGACCTCTTGGGCAAAAGTTTGCGTCATTGTAATAACTTCACTATAGTCGATTGCTTTTCTTTGCATCATGGTATTCAGTTAGGAATATCCTGCACCACATTCGATGAGGAAAACGCCGAGATCCCTTCACAGGGAGTGATCTCTTTAGAAAAAGTTTACGCCACTATATATTTGTAAAACCACTAGGTTCCTTCAACGATATCAAGTTCATTACGTTAAAGGTTTTTCACTAAAAAACAGCCGTAGCCCTCCGTCATTTCCTACGAGTAGTGCTCAGTATTCGTGTTGCGTATGTTGGCATTGTCAAGGCGTAGTGTGCGGCAGCTAAGTATTGCTTGTTTGTAGTATTAGATATGATTAGTTAAGATAGTCGTACGGTCATGTTGGCATTGTCAAGAACATATACGGATGGGTTTAACGCAATCAAGATAATGACTGGTTGAACTTGACCAGGACCCTTTGATATGTTGGCATTGTCAAGGTCACTTGGGTTTTAGGGGCAAAAACCACATCGGGAGTTTTAAATATTCAGGAAACTTGCCAGGCATGCGCATACCTTCTAAAGTGTGGTAACTTGAGTGGCTTCCATCAAGTTATCATGCGATGATAGTTGGGTCCCGATTTCCACTAATGAGTTGGTGATACTCCTCAGGTGATTTTTAGATGATCCCGACTAATTCTCGTTTTAGGATTTGAAAGAGAATTCGAGGAAACAGTGGGAGCCATCCCAATTAGATAAAATGATTAACCAATATAATCTAAATTAGAGTGCACGCTGAGTATTTCTTTTCTCGCTCTCTCTCACTTATGGCAGCGACCATGACCTGAGCCTAAACTAAAACTCATAAACCACGTTAACCGAATCTTCTTAAAACACTTGGGCTTTTGGATTGTCATAGTCACATATATCCCTGCCACTTCTACATCCCCTTTGCATTTCTAAAAAACACTCTGTATCACTACGAAAATACACATTTCTTAGATATTCCATCGTATAGTTTCATACAAACTTGAAGAAACTTGTTTCAGTTCGAGAATGTTTTCGGTTCTGGAGAAATTGAATAAGATTATTCAGTTGTCTTTTCTCTTTACCTTCTCTCAGGTTGCGAGAGCTCCTAATATTAGGAGAGTACACCTATTATGCTTATTAGATAGTCTTCTTCCAAACCATAAGCAGGTGCCGAAAGGTAGGGAAGGAAGGAAACCAATCAGCCTAAGTATGGAGTACAGAAGGTAATAAGTAAAGACATATAAAGGGATCAGAGTGAAGGCAAAAGGAAATTGCGACTACTATCATTCACGACGAAGCCGCGTATATCCCTGCCGCTCCTACTTGCCCTTTGCATTTCTCTAGAACACTCCGTATCACTACGAAGATCCATATTACTTGGGTATGCCATCGTATAGTTACATACGAACTCGAAGAAACTTGTTTCAGTTCGAGGATGGTTTCTGGTTCTAGAGAAAATGAATAAGATTATTTGGTTGTCTTTTCTTTTCCCCTTCTCTAAGGTTGTGAGAACTCCTAGTATTAGAAGAGTACACCTATTACGCTTATTGGACAGTCTTCTTCCAAACCTTAGGCAGGTACCGAAAGGCAGAAAAGGAAGAAAACCAATTAGCCTAAGTATAGTGTATGTAAGTCCATATCACGCACCCCACGTGTTCGCAGAGAGGCGGAATATATGAAAAACAATTATCAAAGCTTCGTAACACGGACTTGAGCACACGGATCGTGTCTAAACCATTACTAACAAACAACGAGAGGTTTAACTACTCGGATTCGAAGTTATACCTCACGTTACTTGTCTTTTGGGTCTTCATCGCTGTCCTCCACACCTCGTAGGCTCTATGGAACATGGGCACCTCAACGGCCTCCTCGAGTCAAAGACGATCCACCCGAGAGTCTATAGTCCGAGCTCCTATCTCGAATCTGAGATAACTACGGCTTCTAGTTTGCTAATATAGAAGTCCTAGAGGGTGTAGAGTATTTAGATGGATTACTTAGTCACTTAAAACCCTGGGATTCTCAACACATGAGAGCTTTTAGGGTTTAAGGAAGAAGATGAAGACTTGAGGAGAGAGAAGTGTTTTGTGATAATAAAATGAATAATACTCATGCTAGAATAATATGAAGCATAATAATATCTCTCTTGATAATATCAAGATATTATCTAGCATGCTTCATTTAATTCCAAGGGTGAATCACCTCATGAGTCATTAAGCATTTAATGTAAACATACACCTCATCCTCTACCTCATTTAGTTTAAATCCTAAAAGGAAATAAACACAAATGAGTCACCTTCTTCTAGAAGCTTCCCGAGAAATTACGAGACTGCCCCTCCCATCCGTATTTCCGAAAAAACACGGATAATCTTAAACTGAATAAATCCATCTGTATAATACTAGAATCTGGCTTGAACCAAAGCCCGCTAGTATTATCTGCCCGATCATAGTACGTGCATAAGTGTACGTAAGTGATCGCGGCCCTGCCGTAAAAACCATACGGCCTCTACACCTTTTGCCAGGTGCATGGAAACTCTCTGTGTAGGACTCTAAAGACTCGACACTACGCTGGCAGTGGGTTTAACCACAAGCCGTAAGCGGTACTAGCTGTACGTAATGGTACCCAGGTAGATGTTGATAAGAAGGTCGATGAGGATGTTGGTTATAGTGCCCTCAAAGTCAATTATTGGATCGCAGGCACGTGATTGTAATGATTAAGGAGGACCTATACCGGTAGGACAGTCTTACTCGAGATGATAGTATGCTATCTGGTTTGCCTTTATCAGTCGTGTACAGGTTCAGGTGACTGATCACTATTACACGTTGATAGAGCCCCTAGGATCCTGCTTGACTACCAACAGTATGATGGCGATCATATACGTGAGAGTTGGGTAGTCTATAAGCACATTCTTAAAAGTGGTCCCTAGTCGTGGGAGTTTCGAGACAGAGCATCGATACTCCAGAGTAGACCAGTGTATACAGTCGAGACCCCGACGAGGGGCGGTGGCCGGTCTCACAAGCCACTGGTGTCAGTTGGATCGCCTAATATGTATACAGGTGCTCATTGGGTTATGAGTACACCAGACAGGACTCGCCGGGAACCTGCTAGTTGGTATTATACCTAGCGTCAGATAGCAGTTCCCTGGTGACATGTGTACAGGTTAGTTCATCGACCGGAGGTCGTCATTTGTCTCGTGTGAGTTCCCACTGTGCTTTGATTTCTACCCTACCACGGCTCAAAGGAGTCGTGCAAACAGGTTTTTTTGGGGTACAGTCCCGAGCCACATGGAGGCAAGTGAGCGGATCGGCAGGGGATTCGTCTCTCCCAGTATTGGGGGTGAGATCGCGCTGTGTCTAGGAGAGCCATTACACAAAGCCCTCGGCCGAGGCAGGAGATTTACCGGTAGGTACTCCAGTAGTATCTCAGGGTGTTCTGGGCTACACTCCGACACGACTTATACCGCTATTGGGGGTCTGACGTTACCAGCCCCCTAGGCCCGATATGCGATACTCATAGACGAACGGACCGGACTGTGTATATTGTCACTGATAGGCTCAGTAGGGTTCCAGGATGAGTTCGCTCATCGGCTTCCCTTTCGGTCAGTACATGGGCAGCCGTTACGCACAGCTAGTGCCGCTGACGTGCTTGTGGTTAAACCCACTGCCAGGGTACTGACGAGTCTTTAGAGTCCCCCACAGATAGTTTCCCAAGTTCGGGCGAAACGTTGTAGAGGCCGTATGGTTTTATGGCAGGGTTCGGAAAATGCACGTGTATTTATGCACGTGTCATATTTCGGGCAGATAATACTGGTGGGCTTTGGTTTAAGCCGGATCCATGTATTATATCGAGTCGGTATATTTTAGTCTCTCGTATTCGTATTCGGTCGGAATACGGATACAGGTATGTATATACAGGTGAGGGGTATTTTCGTAATCCGTTACGAGAATATTTTAGAAGATGCATTTCTTTTGGTTAATCATTTTGGTTTAAATGGTTAAAAGGATTTTGGAAAGGGTGACTCATTTTGGATGACACATTAACTCTAGAATGTTCACTAATGACTCATGTAATGAGTCATCTAGTGAGTCATTAAAGAGTTAATGGTGTTTTGTTTTAGGTGAGATATTATGAAGGGTTTGTGGAGATATTTTGTGAGGATATTTTTCTTGATATTTCATCACAAAACCTTATATATATTATCACTCATTATTTGGACAGCCATGGCTCATTTTGGTGCTTGGTTATTTTTGCTCTCTTGAGTTTTCTTTAGTTCACCATCTCCAAACCCTAAGCATCTTCTTCAACCTCCACCTTATCCCTCTCATGTGATGAGAACCCTAGGGTGTTTGAGACAAAGTATTCTACTCGTTCTCTACTTCATCTTGGTCATCTCTTTTAGCAGACTTGATGACCGAGTTGCCTCGGTATAGAGGCGGGAGCCCGTTTAAAGATCCGTAGATGTGGTGCCACCTCGACGAGGAGCAAAGAGATCGGAGTTGCCGCAAAAGAGCGTGGGATGATGGCTAAAGACCGAAGGACTCGGATCGATTGGTATATCCTTTCTACCTCTTTACAGTTTGTTAGTTTAGCGTTAATGGCAAGATCCGGGTTATAGTATGCGATAGCGCCAGTTATAAAAGTTTTTCTTCCGCCTTTGGCGTCAGAATGACGGCCGGGGCGCTACCGTAGACTTACATGGTATCAGAGCCACGCCATTAACCTTTACTAACTTGTTCTAACTCGTTTAAAACAACGATCGAATGAAATTTCCAAAACTGCATTTTTCATTGTAAAGTTTCTGTCGATTTTTTAAACAGGTCTAAAAATCATTTTGAGCATCTCAGAAAATCGTGCAGGCTTTTTTAAGAACACAGTAGAAATTTGGGCCACTGATTCGACCATACGGCCGCGGAACCGCTGCACATGCCAAGATTTGGCCGCGGTTCCGCCGTAGTCTTGGTGCTTCAGTGTGCCAAATTTCTTCTGGGGCTTCTGCATAGGGAATTGTGGTTTCTGGAATATTTCTTTTGGGCCCAGATTTTTCTTTGTGTACTGCAGATGTACGTGGGGCCCACTTCGGGAAGTTTTGTCGATCGAAATTTTAAACATGTTAGTTTACAGTACTTACATTATATCTCCGACCGTGAAGGCCATTCGAGCAGTAAATTGCGTCTAATTACTATAGTTCTTTTAGACGGGTTTGCGAACGTGACATTCGCGTTGATGTTCTGTATTGTGCTGTGATGTTGCGGATTTGTCGTGGTGGATAGCAGTGTGCAATGGTAGTGCAGTTTGGATTTATTTGTACATTTGATATTGCGGGGCGAGCGTCCAACATGTGGACTGCCGTCACTGCCTGTTTGTATATTATTCTTTTGGGGCACGACCGGGCTGAGGTCGATGTACCCGTTGTACATATTTTTCATTTCTGTACTAGGTTTTACCCCGCGACGGAGTGTACGGATAGCCGGGTTCTGGAGGGAAACGGGTCCGCATCTCATGGCTTTGAGAGGCAGAGGGGCCTCACTCTAGAATTAGCAGACTATTCGCCGCACTCGTAGGGGGTACAGGTTGACCCAAGGAGGGGTGCCCAAGTTACCGGATTCCGTGAAGTGCAAGGTGGTCCATTCACTTTGCTGTAGGGGGCTGCCTCACTTCAGGTTTTGGCGGGTAACTTGCCGCACTCGTAGGAGTCTAGGTTTTCATTGCACAGGCTATCCACACGACCAGTGGAACGTCCGGTTTCAGCAGCAGCTCTGTGAAACCCGGGGATCCCAGATTATCTGTATTGTTCTGTGATGCTTATTACTTTTCTGTAATGTTGCATATTATCACGCCTGGAGCGATTATTGTATATTGGTATATATACTAGTAGATGTTGTATATGTTTTGCACCCGCGCTAGTCCAGTCCCCGCTCTGTCGTTAGTTAAGTAACCTAATGGGTAAAGACGGGACCCAGTGACGAATGCGGATGGCATATACGTACATTTTATTTTCGTTCTTTTCTGGTGTGATTTATTGATGGGACTGCGTTGATTCTGATCAATGCAAAAGAAAACAAACCTGTTTGGATGTTGTTGGAACAGTTTCAAAAAGTGTTATTACAAGGAAGTTTTCTTTTGTTTTGCATAGTGGTATTCAGTTGGAATATCCTGCACCTCATTCGATGAGGCAAGGGCCGAGATCCCTTCACCGGGAGTGACCCCTTAGGAAGAAGTTTGCATCAGGGTAATAACTTCGCTATAGTCGATTACATGTTGCTTTGCATCGCGGTATTCAGTTGGAATATCCTGCACCTCATTCCACGAGGAAAGAGCCGAGATCCCTTCACCGGGAGTGACCTCTTTAGCGAAGGTTTTCGTCACTATATTTTTCTAAAAATCTATCAGGTTCCTTCAGCGAGATCAAGTTCATTACGTTAAAGGTTTTTCGTCAAAAACCAGCCGTAACCCTCCGTCATTTCATATGAATGGTCAGTAGTATTCAAGCTATGTTGGTTTGGCCCTTAGTCAAGATATAGTGATTGGTAGCTGCTGGGGTGTTCACATGTTGCATAGATAGATGCGTTGGTTTGGGACAGTCGTATTACATTGTTGGCTTTTAGTCAAGAGTATGTACGGGTGGGTTCAAATTAACAAGATAATGATGGGAAGAACTTGACATGTGACTTATGATTGGTTTGGCCCTTAGCCAAGGTCATAAGAGCATGGGGCAAAAATCTTATCGGGAATTTCTAAAGAAACTGAAACTTGCCAGGCATGCGCATACCTTCTGGAGTGTGATAACGTGAATGGATTCCGTCACGTTATCATGCGATGAGAGTTGGATCCCGGTTCCCACTGATGAGTTGGTTTACTCTTCTGGTGATCCCGATTGATTCTTCTTTCAGGTTTGGAGGAGAATTTGACAGTACAGTGGGAGGTTTCCTGATTAGATAAAGTGATAACCATTCTGATCTAGGTTAGAGCGCACGCAGAGTGTTTCTTTTCTCTCTCTCTTTGGCAGCGACCTTTGCCCGACCCTAGACTATGACTCAGTGACCAAGTTGACCGAACCTTCTTAAAATACTGGCTTTTGGATTGTCCGAGTTGCATAAGTCATTGCCGCTCCTTTTTTTACCCTTTGAATTTCTCAGAACACCTCGTATCACTACGAACATCCACTTCCATTGGATAGATCCATCGTATGGTTATATACGAACTCGAAGGGACTTCTTCGAGGATAGATCCAAGTTCAGGAGAAATTGAATTGGTTTATTCGGTTGTCTTTTATTATCACCATCTCTCAGGTTGCGAGGGCTCCTTAGTTTAGGAGAGTACACCTATTACGCTTATTGGATAGTGTTCTTCCAAACCATAGGCAGGTGCCAAAAGGTAGGGAATGAAGAAAACCAATTAGCCTAAGTAGGGTGTATAGAAGGTAATAAGTAAAGACAAAATAAAGGGATTAGAAAGAGGGCAATGTAAATTGCGACTGCTATCATTCACGACCAAACCGCGTACTTCATCGCCACTCCTACTTCACCTTTGCTTTTTTCCCCAGTTCGGGAGAAATAGAATAAGGTATTATTCAGTTGTCTTTTATCATCACCTTCTCTCAGGTTGCGAGTACTCCTTAGTTTAGGAGAGTACACCTATTATGTTTACTGGATAGTCTTCTTCCAAACCATAGGCTGGTGCCGATCGGTAGGGAAGGAAGAAAACCACTTAGCCTAACGATGGTGTACAGAAGGTAACGACTAAAGACAAATAAAGCGATTTGGAGAGATGGCAAAGAAATATACGGTTACAGTCAAGAATTACATTATGGAAGAGGCATTACTAGGAATACCCAGATACCCCTATGAAACATTTTCATGTTTCAGTTTCACTGTGCATTGTTAAAGGAAAATTGATTTCCTGATTAGATACTTACTCCAGGGTATGTATTTACCAGGTATGATTCTCACATCTGTATGGTTTTACAGATGATGAGTGGGAGTAAGTTATTGGGAATAAGGTGATCATCCTCATTATATCGGAATTCGTTGTAATTGGTGATATTTGAGGAAGTCGCATGGGTTTTTGCCGGACGGCATGTATTTGGTTTTGAGTATCCGTTGTTGTGCACCAATTCAAAATGATATATCTGTACGTTTATTTTTATAAAGTGAGATATAACTTTTTGAAATTATTTCCATGACATTTACCTATATCAGTTGACGATTGGGTAAGGAGCATTGAACAACGGAGTAGTTCTTAACCATAAGTACAGTTTTCAACCTACGACGCACATGTTTTGAGTTATTCGACTCAGCGGACTTCTACAGAGTATTGTATGTTGTCCAGTGTCCATCAGGACAAAGGGGTTGGTCCTCATACTATGTTCTGGTTACTTGTGACTTCTCTAGTTTTTAGACAAGTGTTTCGTAGAAATACAAGGTCTAAGTTTTGAGAAGTTACGGGTATAAGAATAAAGTAAAGAACCAGATGTCGCAAGTATCGGGATTCTTCAAAGAGATAGAAGATGTAGATACTTGTGATTGGTATTCAATTGATAGTAATAGTTTTGAGAAACTTGTTTCTCTTTCAGGTTACTCATAATTGGATGAATTCCTAAGTTGAATAATGTTGATTAGCCTCTCTCCATTAAGTTGATTTGCACTGGAGACAGTTGCATGATTAGAATCTGGTTCCAGTTAAATAAGTGCCAAAGTTTCTATATTGGATATAGAATGGTTCATATCTTAACGATGTTAAAGTACGGGGAGTTGTCCGGCTTATGCTTAAAACCAGACTCTGGATAACTCATGGTACGTTTCTGTAATGGCAGTTTGTGGGTTGGCCCAGGCTATGATGATGGTTGACTTTCTACCATCTGGAAGATCAATGGTGATATTGTTCTTGACTCGCCACAGTTTTAGTAAAATAAATTTTTTCAGAAAACAGTAGTGGGAATATGGTAGAACTGGAAATGCTTCCAGAATCGTAAACGATTACGGAAAATTTAATAGGACATAAAGATTCAATCAGATTTTGACATTCCATTAGCCACTCCACAGATATGGTGGGTAACCTCAGACACCCGAGAGGTACTCCGGTAACCTCAAATACGGTGACAGGGAGGTTCTTGTTTACCCAGACTTGACACTACTGTTGTTCCAGACTATGAGACCCGGTAGGAGGTTAAGTATAGCGTCGTTCTAAACTAGCTTTAGAAGTGCACGTATATATTATTCTGCCAGAGGGTTGTTGTGGTCAGTGGGAGCAGCGGAAGCATAGTGGGCAAGTAGCTTATGTCTATTTATAGACTGGAGCAGATATAGCGGAGATAGATCATCTAATTTTGATGTGACAGTCATGGCTTTGACTTCATCAGAATAGGGGATGGATCTGTTAAGAAGGTAGTAGGGTGTGATGTCTTGGTATTTGGATGACATACACAGAGTAGGAAGTAAAATTCCTATACTACGATCGGTTGTACTGTGGTTGTCACACAGTTGTTTCTCTACACAGGATATGGGTATAATATAAGACATTCTGGTTACTGAATCTATGGTTTTAGATCTAGATTTGGGTAGTTTCCCAATTTGGGTACTTTGACAGTATTCTAATAGTATTTTAGAATAGATGACTCCTGGCATGGTGGTGTGCCTGCAGGTGATGGAGTCACCCTCTCTAAAGGTGTCTTATAGACTAAAGGGGAGAGGGATGTGCATGATTGGCAGATCACTTGCTTAGGCAATTGAGTCAATCGTGAGATATCAAGTACCACACCAGATGTTGTTTTTGCACTAGATGTGATAAGTTTATATTAATCCAATCCTGAAGAAACATAAGGAAGCAGTTTTAGAACATAAGTGCATGTTCTAAGGATTTGATGACGGCAGCCTCCTTCGGGGGACGGTTATCATTCCAGGCTTCAAAGGTGACATGGATGACAGAGTGATTGTCAGAGTTATAGTTTTCTCTCTGACAAAGAGGGCAGTATTATGGACAGGTGGTCCAAGAGGATACTGTGGGAGGTATGGTGCTGGACACTGATTAGTTTCAGTTATCGATACAGTCTAAGAAGTTTGGATTTGGAGTTCATTTACGAACTAGGTCCCATCAGATATCCAGACATATTTTAAGACATGTATTACTCAATTCGAGAGATGGCTTTCTCCGCGAACTTGAGATTAAGAAAGACATAGAAAGAAACATCAGGACGGATCCACTCATTGAGGCTATTTCTTGAACACAAGAGTTTTACAAACGAGCTTTGTGAAACTGATTAGTAGATTAGTTGGGTGTTCGGTATCACACGGGCTGTGAGTATGCGACATCGCAATAATTAGCCTTAAGTGCAAGTGGGAGATTGTTGGTTATAGTGCCCTCAAAATCAATTATTGGATCGCAGGCACGTGATTGCAATGATTGAGGAGGACCTATACCGGTAGGACAGTCTTACTCGAGATGATAGTATGCTATCTGGTTTGCCTTTATCAGTCGTGTACAGGTTCAGGTGAATGATCACTATTACACGTTGATAGAGCCCCTAGGATCCTGCTTGACTACCAACAGTATGATGGCGATCATATACGTGAGAGTTGGGTAGTCTATAAGCACATTTAAAAGTGGTCCCTAGTCGTGGGAGTTTCGAGACAGGGCATCGATTCTCCAGAGTAGACTAGTGTATACAGTCGAGACCCTGACGAGGGGCGGTGGCCGGTCTCACAAGCCACTGGTGTCAGTTGGATCGCCTAAGATGTATACAGGTGCTCATTGGGTTATGAGTACACCGGATAGGACTCGCCGGGAACCTGCTAGTTGGTATTATACCTAGCGTCAGATAGCAGTTCCCTGGTGTCATGTGTACAGGATAGTTCATCGACCTGAGGTCGTCATTTGTCTCGTGTGAGTTCCCACTGTGCTTTGATTTCTACCCTACCATGGCTCAAAGGAGTCGTGCAAACAGGTTTTTTTTGGGTACAGTCCCGAGCCACATGGAGGCAAGTGAGCGGATCGGCAGGGGATTCGTCTCTCCCGGTATTGGGGGTGAGATCACGCTGTGTCTAGGAGAGCCATTACACAAAGCCCTCGGCCGAGGCAGGAGATTTACTGGTAGGTACTCCAGTAGTATCTCAGGGTGTTCTGGGCTACACTCCGACACGACTTATACCGCTATTGGGGGTCTGACGTTACCAGCCCCCTAGGCCCGATATATGATACTCATAGACGAACGGACCAGACTGTGTATATGGTCACTGATAGGCTCAGTAGGGTTCCAGGATGAGTTCGCTCATCGGCTTCCCTTTCGGTCAGTACATGGGCAGCCGTTACGCACAGCTAGTGCCGCTGACGTGCTTGTGGTTAAACCCACTGCCAGGGTACTGACGAGTCTTTAGAGTCCCCCACAGATAGTTTCCCAAGTTCGGGCGAAACGTTGTAGAGGCCGTATGGTTTTATGGCAGGGTTCGGAAAATGCACGTGCATTTATGCACGTGTCATATTTCGGGCAGATAATACTGGTGGGCTTTGGTTTAAGCCGGATCCATGTATTATATTGAGTCAGAATATTTTAGTCTCTCGTATTCGTATTCGGTCGGAATACGGATACAGGTATGTATATACAGGTGAGGGGTATTTTCGTAATCAGTTACGAGAATATTTTAGAAGATGCATTTCTTTTGGTTAATCATTTTGGTTTAAATGGTTAAAAGGATTTTGGAAAGGGTGACTCATTTTGGATGACACATTAACTCTAGAATGTTCACTAATGACTCATGTAATGAGTCATTTAATGAGTCATTAAAGAGTTGATGGTGTTTTGATTTGGGTGAGATATTATGAAAGGTTTGTGGAGATATTTTGTGAGGATATTTTTCTTGATATTTCATCACAAAACCTTATATATATTATCACTCATTATTTGGACAGCCATGGCACATTTTGGTGCTTGGTTATTTTTGCTCTCTTGAGTTTTCTTTAGTTCACCATCTCCAAACCCTAAGCATCTTCTTCAACCTCCACCCTATCCCTCTCATGTGATGAGAACCCTAGGGTGTTTAAGACAAAGTATTCTACTCGTTCTTTACTTCATCTTGGTCATCTCTTTTAGCAGACTTGATGACCAAGTTGCCTCGGTATAGAGGCGGAGCCCGTTTAAAGATCCGTAGGTGTTGTGCCATCTCGACGAGGAGTAAAGAGATCGAAGTTGACGCAAAGGAGCGTGGGATGATGGCTAAAGACCGAAGGACTCGGATCGATCGGTATAGCCTTTCTACCTCTTTGCAGTTTGTTAGTTTAGCGTTAATGGCAGATCCAGGTTATAGTATGCGATAGTGCCAGTTATAAAAGTTTTTGTTCCGCGTTTGGCGTCTGAATGACGGCCGGGGCGCTACCGTAGACTTACAGAGGAAACCCATCCGAACTCCTACTGAGCCTGATGTGACAATCTCCGTACAGTCTGGTCCGTTCATCTAAGACTATCGCATATCGGGCCTAGGGGCGGTATACGTTAGACCCCTAATAGCGGTATAAGTCGTGTCGGAGTGAAGCCCATTACACCTTGAGAAACTACTGGAACCTACCAGTAAATTTCGCTTTCCCTGGCCAGGGACCTTTCGTAATGGCTTTCCATACACAGCGCGATATCAACCCCTAATACTGGGAGAGACGAATCCTGTCTAACCGCAACTGCCCCCAAATGCTTCGGGACTACACCTAACTACTACCTGTTTGCATGACTCCTTTGAGCCGTAGTAGGGTAGTAATTTATATACAGTGGGAACACACTCGCAGCGAAGTAGCAGTGTCAAGTCGACGGACTAAGCTGTACTCATGTCATCTGGGAACTGCTATCTGACGATGGGTATAGTACCAACCTGCAGTTCCCGGCGTGTCCTGTCAGGTGTACTCGTAACCTAACGAGCACCTGCATACTATCTCCAGTACGACGTACTGATGGCTGTTGGACAGACCATCTCTCCAGCTGGGATGAGAAGCGTATATACCAGTCTACTCCGGAGTATCGATGCCCCGTCTTGATAATCCTATGACCAGGGACTTGAATAGGATGTTGCTTATAGACTACCCAGCCCCCACTAGTGTGACTTCCATCACAACGCTGGTAATCAAGCAAAGATCCTAAGGGCTCCACTAATATATATAGGCGATATGCTAAAAGAAACACATGCACACATTAAAGTAGAAACAAGCCAAGTAATATACTACCATTTTGAGCAAGACTGTCAATAGAACTGTGAGTATCCCAAGCTTCCATTAAGTAATATACAATCTAGTATGATACAGTAATGGCCTCTAGGGCATAAACACTAACAATCTCCCACTTGCACTAGGGCCATGTACTGGCATATCGCAGACCTATCATCTCGAATAGCCTCTCGAACTGCGTCTGAGGAATGGCCTTTGTGAATGGATCGGCAGTGTTATTCTCCATATCTACTCTCTTCACCTCGATCTCCCGGCGATCTATGATCTTCCTGATCTGGTGATACCTCCTTAAGATGTGTCTGGACTTCTGATGGGATCTGGGTTCCTTCGCTAAAGCTATAGCGCCGTTGTTGTCGCAATACAGAGGTATTGGATCAACACTAGTAGGAACCACCTGAAGTTCTGTGAGGAACTTCTTCATCCAGACAGCTTCTTTTGCGGCATCGCAAGCAGCTATGTACTCCGCTTCCATCGTCGAGTTAGCAACGGTGTCCTGCTTGGAACTCTTCCAATAGACCGTCCCTCCATCGAGGGTAAAGACATAACCCGACATGGACTTCGAGTCATCCTTGTCACTCTGGAAGTTGGAGTCAGCAAAGGCCTCGATCTGGATGTCCTTTCCGCCATACACCAAGAACATCTCCTTAGTCCTCCTCGGGTACTTGAGAATGCTCTTTACTGCTATCTAGTGCTTCTTCCATGGGTTTTCCTGATACCGGCTTACAACGCTCAATGTGTATGCTACATCTGGTCTGGTACATAATAGCGCATATGTTATAGAGCCTACCGCAGAAGTGTAGGGTATAATCGACATGCGAGCCTTTTCCAAATCAGTCTCGGGAGACATCTCTTTGGAGAGGGTGATTCCGTGACAAGCCGGTAGGTTACCGCGCTTAGAATCTTCCATACTGAATCTTTTCAATATGGTGTCTATGTACCTAGACTGCAAAAGTCCCAACATCCTCTTTGATCTATCACGATAGATCTGGATCCCCAGAATGTAGGTGGCATCACCCAGGTCCTTCATGGAGAACTTCTGTGACAAGAATCCTTTGACTGACTGTAGCATAGGAATATCATTTCCTATTAAGAGAATGTCATCCATGTACAAGACGAGGAATACTACAGCTCACCCTACAATCTTACTGTATATGCATGGTTCATCTGGATTCTTGATAAAGTCGAATTCTTTCACAGTATCATCAAAACAGATGTTCCAACTCCGCGATGCCTGCTTTAGTCCATCAATGGACTTAAGCAACTTGCACACTTTACCACTGCTCCCACTCGGAATGAATCCCTCTGGCCGATCCATATAGACGCATTCTTCCAAATTACCATTTAGAAAAGCCATCTTTACGTCCATCTGCCAAATCTCATAATCGTGGAAGGAAACAATGGAAAGAAGGACCCGAAAGGATTTGAGCATAGCCACTGGAGAAAAGGTTTCGTCATAGTCCAAACCAGGTCTTTGACGAAAGCCCTTTGTGTTAGTTATATGTATGCCCTCGAGGCATTACTGTACATAGGATGTATATTGTAGTGGATGCTGGGACATATATAGGGAGGACTTTCTTGCTCGACATGATAGTATGCTATCTGGTTGCTCTTTACCTTAACGTGTATATCGATTGTCTCTCTGTTACATGTTGGTAAAGCCCTTAGGATGTGTACTTGACTATCTGGACTATGATGCAGATCATACTAGTGGGGACATGGTAGTCCATAAGTACATCCTTCAAAGTCCCTAGTCAAGATGTTTTATAGGATATCTGGCGGCTACATACCATGATTACGATATCTGGCGGTTGGGTGCCATGACTGCTTTTCTAAATGATGTTTTAGAAGAGTGCGTCTATAAGTACACAGCCAGAGGGCTTCGTAGACAGTGGGAGCAGCGGAAACGTGTACAAGATGCTTTATAGGATAAAGCAGGCATCGCGGAGATGGAACGTCTGTTTTGATGTAGTAGTCAAACAGTTTGACATCATCAAAATGGTAGATGAACCTTGTATAAACAAAAAGGTAGTAGGGAGTATGGTGACGATCCTCGTAGAGTACGTGGATGACATACTCTTGATAGGGAAGGAGTTTCCTATGCTACGCTCGATCAATCTCCGATTATCACAAAGACTCTCGAAATAGGATCAAAGTGATACCTACTAAATCCTGGATTTTGGATCTATGAGATAGATCTAATTGGATGTTAGGAATCTCACTAGTAGTAGTGAGATGGTATCATTCGATCCTGGGGAGAATCACTGGAAGTGTTCCAGGGTGATGAAGACGACTGAATGTCAGTCGCAGGCATTGTCTTTACCCTCAGTAAAGGGACGGTATGTTGGAAGAGTTCCAAGCTAGATACCGTGACATACTAGACGATAAAGGCAGGATACATCGCTACTTAAGATGCTACCAAAGAGGCTGTTTGGGTGTATATTGGTTCATGAGATGAACTACGTTCCAACCATTGTGAGACAATGGAGTTGTGACTTATGCCAAGGAACGCCGGTCCCATCAGTGATCCAGACTTATTCTAAGGCAGTATCGCTTGATCATGGAGATGGTTGATCTCTAGGGTGATCGAGGTTAGGAGAGCAGACTCAGAGGATAACACGGTGGATCCACTCACGAAGGCCTATTCCCAGAGAGAGAATTTTATGGGATGGTTGAGTATGAGATACTTCGACCACTGCTACAGATGGCCCTAGTGCAAGGGGGAGATTGTTAGTTTTATGTATGCCCTAGAGGCCATTACTGTACATAGGATGTATATTGTAGTAGATGCTGGGACATATATAGGGAGGACTTTCTTGCTCGACATGATAGTATGCTATCTGGTTGCTCTTTACCTTAACATGTATACCGATTGTCTCTCTGTTACATGTTGGTAAAGCCCTTAGGATGTGTACTTGACTATCTGGACTATGATGCGGATCATACTAGTGGGGACATGGTAGTCCATAAGTACATCCTTCAAAGTCCCTAGTCGTGGGTGTATCGAGATGGGGCATCGATATACCAGAGTAGACTAGCGTGTACCTTCTCGACCCATACAGATGGGCAATGGATGATCCCATATCCATCGGTGTTTGACATCAGAGATGATATACGGGTGCTCAGTAGAGACTGGGTACACTGGACGGACTCGCCGAGAACTCCCAGATGGTATTATACCTTACGTCAGATGGCAGTTCTCTGGTGACACTGGTACAGAGTAGTCTGTTGACCCGAGATCGTCATAGAGTCTTGTGTGGTTCCCACTGTGCTTTGATTTCCATCTTACCACGTCCAAGAGGGCATGCAAAACGGTAGTTTTTGGGTACAGTCCCGAATCATGTGGAGGCAATGAGCGATAGGAGGGGATTCGTCTCTCCCGGTATAGGGAGTTGATGTTGCGCTGTGTTCGATTGGCTATAACCGGAAATTCCTGGCCAGGGTTGCTGAGATTTACTGGTAAGTGTTACCAGTAGTTTCTCGAATTGTTATAGACCTCATATCGACACGACTTATCGAGCTATTGGGGTCTGACGTTTACCACCCCTAGGCAAGATATGCGACATATCAGACGACGAGACCGGACTGTACGGTAGTGTTACTGGTTGGATTCACTGGAGTGTGAGCGGGCTTGCTCGTCGATCTTCTGATCGCTCAATACCCGGGTGGCCGTTACGTTTAGCAGACCGCTTGCGTCTTGTGGGTGTTTGATATGATCATCACCTGCTGCCGGCGTATTGACGAGTCTTTAGAGTCCTACACAGAGGTTTCCTGGCTCAAGCGAAACGAAATAGGAGCGCATATGAGATATGTCCGGGACCGAGAATAATGCGTGTATGTGATACCGTATTTCATTCCCGCGATGAATGTGTCGAATGGTTGTATGCGATATAACCTAGTTATCGAATCAAGGATTGATTCGATAAGACGATACATTGGATACTAGTCGGTTATATGCGAAATGACCGGATCATTGAATCAAGTGTTGATTTAATGATTTAATGCATAATTATATATTTGATATATTACTTTGCATTAACTAGTATTGGTTCACTTTAAATGGATTTTCTCACTTGGATTGTGCACATTGAAAGGTTCCTAGGCACCCTATAGTGGTCTCACAAGGCATCGAACATGCCAATTTAAAATTTTTGGTGCCGAGAAACCCTAGACTACGGATCTTAGACTAGATGTTTAGGCGAAATGAAAACTTAGTTAACACTTTAACTAGAAGTGAGAAGCTACAACCTTTGTAGATCCGGATTTCCACTTCCTTAGCTCCACATGGGTGTCCTCTCGCTGTCCATCATGAATCCCGAACCCAATCGTCGGCTACATCGGAGAAACGGGCGAGCTAGGTCGTTGGCTTCGTGTCAAAGACGATCTACGTCGAGGTTGCACTAGTTCAAGCTCCGACTTCACAAAGTTGTGAAACTTGTGAAGAAAACACCCAAAACAACTTGGCAAGAGGTAGAGGGTGAAGAAATAGGAGGTGGGTTCACTTTAGAATTGGATTTCACTCACTTTTGTTCAAGTTGCCATTGATGGCATCTAGTTTTCTCTCTTGAAGAAGAAGGAGAAGATGAAGCTAAAATATGATAAGTGTTATGAAAATAGAAAAATAAATCAAATACTTATCATATCTTAACCAAGGTTAAGTGTAGAGAAAAGACCATGGTAAATGAGAAGGGTTAGGGTTAAGCTAGAAGACAAAATGGTTTCTTTAGTCAAAGCTTCATGAAGCTTCAACAAGCTTCATGATAAAAGAAACCATTATGTTTTCATTTATCCATTTATATAAATAAAGAATGGATAAATAAATGAGAGAATAAATCAAAACCCTAATTATCTACTTAACCATGGTTTAATTCTTTACACTTAACCAAATGAACAAGTATCATCAAACATGATACAAAGATGTGCACAAAAGTATATCACATATACAATGTGCATCAAGTGAGAAAAATCCGTTTAAAGTGAACCAATACTAGTTAATGCAAAGTAATATATCAAATATATAATTATACATTAAATCATTAAATCAACATTTGATTCAATGATCCGGTCATGTCGCACATAACCGACTAGTATTCAATGTATCGATTTATCGAATCAATGATTCGATAACTAGGTCATATCGAATACAACCAATCGAAACATTTATCGCGAGAATGAAATGCGGTATCACATACACGCATTATTCTCAGTCCTGCACATATCTCATATGCGCTCTTATTTCGTTTCGCTTGAGCCAGGAAACCTCTGTGTAGGACTCTAAAGACTCGTCAATACGCCGATAGCAGATGATGATCATATCAAGCATCCACAAGCCGCAAGCGGTCTGCTAAACGTAACGGCCACCCGGGTATTGAGCGATCAGAAGATCGACGAGCTAGCCCGCTCACACTCCTGTGAATCCAACCAGTAACACTTACCGTACAGTCCGGTCTGTTCGTCTGATACGTCGCATATCAAGTCTAGGGGTGGTAAACGTCAGACCCCAATACTCGATAAGTCGTGCCGATGTAAGGCTCATAACGGGTCGAGAAACTACTGGTAACACTTACCAGCAAATCTCTGATCAGCCCTGGCCAGGGACTTCCCTGTTACGGCCAATCGAGCACAGCGCAACATCAACCCCCAATACCGGGAGAGACGAAACCCCTCCTATCGCTCATTGCCACCATGTGACTCGGGACTGTACCCAAAGACCACCGTTTTGCACGCCCTCATGGACGTAGTAAGGTGGAGATCAAAGCACAGTGGGAATCACACAAGACTCTATGACGATCTCGGGTCTACAGACTAACCTGCACAAGTGTCACCTGAGAACTGCCATCTGACGTGAGGTATAATACCATCTGGGAGTTCTCGGCGAGTCCGTCCAGTGTACCTAGTCTCTACTGAGCACCCGTATACCATCTCTGATGTCAAACACCAATGGATATGGGATCATCCATCGCCCATCACATGGGTCGAGAAGCGTATACGCTAGTCTTCTCTGGTATATCGATGCCCCGTCTCGATACACCCATGACTAGGGACCTTGAAGGATGTACTTATGGACTACCATGTCCCCACTAGTATGATCTGCATCATAGTCTAGGTAGTCAAGTACACATCCTAAGGGCTTTACCAACATGTAACTATAAGACAGTTTAAAGAGACAAGTGTACATGTTAAGATAAAGAGTAACCAGATAGCATACTATCATATCGAGCAAGAAAGTCATCTCTATATATGTCCAAGCATCCAAAATAATATACAATATCTGTACAATACCGGCCTCTAGGTCATACATACTACTAACAATCTCCCACTTGCACTAGGGCCAGCTGCTGTAGTATCGCATACCGAGCATCCCGAAGAGTCTCTCAAACTGTATCTGGGGAATGGACTTCGTGAGTGGATCCGCCGTGTTGTTCTTCGTGTCAACCCTCCTGACCTCGATCTCCCGGCGATCAACTATCTCCCGGATCAGGTGATACCGCCTCAGAATATGCCTGGATCGCTGATGGGACCTGGGTTCCTTGGCCAAAGCCACCGCTCCATTGTTATCGCAATACAAAGGTATTGGATGCTCAATGGATGGAACCACTCCAACTTCAGTAATGAACTTCTTGATCCAGACAGCCTCTTTGGCAGCATCGTTGGCAGCGATGTATTCAGCCTCCATCGTCGTGTCTGCCACGGTTTCCTGCTTGGAACTCTTCCAGCTAACCGCCCCTCCGTAAAGGGTAAAGACAAAACCCGACTGCGACTTAGAGTCATCCTTATCACTCTGGAAGCTCGAATCGGTAAAGGACTCCACTTGGAGCTCTCCGTTACCATACACCAAGAACATATCTCTAGTCCTTCGCAAGTACTTGAGAATGCTCTTCACAGCTGTCCAGTGACTCTCTCCAGGATCAGCTTGATACCTGCTCACTATACTTAGTGAGTATGCTACATCGGGTCTGGTACATAGCATCGCATACATGATAGAGCCTACTGCCGAAGCATAGGATATCCCTTGCATGCGAGCTCTCTCCAAATCAGTCTTGGGAGACATCTCTTTGGAGAGAGTGACTCCAGAGATCGTGGGTAAGTTCCCACGCTTGGACTCTTCCATACTAAACCTCTTTAGTATGGTGTCAATGTACCTGGATTGGGACAATCCCAAAATCCGTTTGGATCTATCTCTATAGATCCTAATTCCCAATATGCAGGAGGCATCACCAAGATCTTTCATTGAGAATCTTTGTGATAAGAAGAGCTTGACCGATTGCAGCATAGGAATATCATTTCCTATCAAGAGTATGTCGTCCACGTACAATACGAGGAAGACAACCTTACTCTCTGCTACCTTCCTGTAGATACAAGGTTCATCTGGATTTTTGACGAAATCAAACTCTTTGATAACGACGTCAAAGCAGATGTTCCAACTCCGCGATGCTTGCTTTAATCCATAAATGGATTTAAGCAGCTTGCACACCTTCCTGCTGCTCCCACTGTCTACGAAGCCCTCTGGCTGAGTCATGTACACGCACTCTTCTAAATCACCGTTTAGAAAGGCGGTCTTAACATCCATTTGCCAGATTTCGTAATCATGATATGCAGCGATGGCAAGCATGATCCGGATGGATTTAAGCATAGCCACTGGAGAAAAGGTCTCGTCATAGTCCATACCTGGTCTTTGACGAAAACCCTTTGCTACAAGTCTAGTTTTGAAAGTCTCCACTTTCCCATCTACACCAAGTTTCTTCTTGAAGATCCACTTGCTCCCAATGGGTTTTACCCCTTCAGGAGAAACTTCCAAAGTCCATACTTTGTTGGTGTACATGGAATCCATCTCAGACCGCATAGCATCCAGCCATTTCACTGAGTCCCCACTCATGATGGCCTGCTCGAAGCTAGTTGGGTCATCATCCTCCATGATGCAATCCTCGCTCCCTCCATCCATGAGAAAACCGTAGTATCTCTCAGGTTGGCGAGGAACCCTACTAGATCGGCGGAGTGGCTGGGGTTCATCGGAAACTACGGAATCCTCTGGTTCAACCAAATCTTCTGTTGTAGTCTGTGTCGCTGGAACCTCTTCCAGTTCTACCTCAATGCCACTTATCTGTTTCATAAGAAAACTTTTTTCTAAGAAAGTGGCATGTCGAGAAACAAACACCTTTTGTTCCTCGGGGTGGTAGAAGATATACCCTTGTGAATTTTTGGGATATCCTACAAATTTACATAAGACAGATCTTGCCTCGAGTTTGTCCGGATTTTGTCTTTTGACATAGGCTGGACAACCCCATATCTTAATATAATTAAGATGTGGTCTCTTCCCTTTCCATATCTCATATGGAGTGGTAGGCACTGATTTGGTAGGAACTCTATTCAATAGGTCCATGGCTGTCTCAAGCGCATATCCCCAGAAGGAAATAGGTAACTCAGCTGTACTCATCATAGAGCGCACCATATCTAATAGTGTGCGGTTCCTCCGTTCTAATACACCGTTGTGCTGTGGTGTATATGGAGGAGTTAGCTGAGAGAGAATCCTATTCTCTTTTAGGAAGTCCAGGAATTCATTGCTCAAGTATTCCCCTCCTCGATCAGATCGTAGGATTTTAATACTTTTTCCGGTTTGGTTCTCAACTTCTTGTTTATATTCCCTAAATTTCTCAAAAGCTTCTGATTTGTGTTTCATTAGGAACACATACCCGAACCTAGAGAGATCGTCAGTGAATGTAATGAAGTACGAAGAACCATCCCTGGCATGTGTAGACATGGGACCACATACATCACTATGTATAAGTCCCAAGAGTTCGGTAACTCTTTCTCTGTGTCCCGTAAACGGAGTCTTGGTCATCTTGCCTTTGAGACATGACTGGCAAGTGTCATAAGATGAAAATTCAAACGGATTTAAATATCCATCTTTATGCAACTTAGCTAGTCGTGTCGCATTGATGTGACCCAGTCTACAATGCCACAAGAAGGATTCGTTAAGTTCAGAACTCTTTCTCTTGTGTGTGTTTGTTATGCTCAGAACTGTTGATTGATTTAGAACATAAATGCCATTGCATAACGTGCCTGATCCAACCAACTTTTGGTTACGGAAAATGTTCATAACATTGTCCTGTAATACAAAATTATATCCCTCTTTACTTAATAAAGAAACCGATATAATGTTACATATCAGGTTCGGCATGTAATAGCATTCGTTCAGAACCAATGTATTACCTGTTGGTAATACAAGGTGATATTCCCCGACAGTCTTAGCTGCAACAATTGCACCATTTCCAACTCTAATGTCTTTATCACCTTCTCCAAGTTCTCTACCTTTCCTTAGCCCATGTAACTGATTACTGTTGGAGATAGTGCCCTCAGAGTCAATTATTGGATCACAGGCACGTGATTGCAATGATTGAGGGAGGACCTATCCCGGTAGGACAGTCTTACTCGAGATGATAGTATGCTATCTGGTTTACCTTTATCATCGTGTACTGCTTTAGGTGACCTGACAGGTCGCTATTGCACGTTGATAGAGCCCTAGGATTCATGCTTGACTGCCAGCAGTATGAGGGCGATCATATAAGTGAGAGCTGGAGTCTACAAGCACATCCTTAATAGGTCCCTAGTCGTGGGAGTTTCGAGACAGGGCATCGATTCTCCAGAGTAGACTAGTGTATACAGTCGAGACCCCGACGAGGGGCGGTGGCCGGTCTCACAAGCCACTGGTGTCAGTTGGATCACCTAAGATGTATACAGGTGCTCATTGGGTTATGAGTACACCGGACAGGACTCGCCGGGAACATGCTAGTTGGTCTTATACCTAACGTCAGATAGCAGTTCCCTGGTGACATGTGTACAGGTTAGTTCATCGACCTGGGGATCGTCATTTGTCTCGTGTGAGTTCCCACTGTACTTTGATTACTACCCTACCACGGCTCAAAGGAGTCGTGCAAACAGGTTTTAGTTGGGTACAGTCCCGAGCCACATGGAGGCAGTGAGCGGATCTTCAGGGGTTCGTCTCTCCCGGTATTGGGGGTGAGGTCGCGCTGTGTCTAGGAGAGCCATTACACAAAGACCTTGGCCAAGGCAGGAGATTTACTGGTAGGTATTCCAGTAGTATCTCAGGGTGTTCTGGACTACACTCCGACACGACTTGTACCGCTTTTGGGGGTCTGACTTTTACCAACCCCCTAGGCCCGCCATGCGATGCTCATAGACGAACGGACCGGACTGTACGGATATTGTCACTGACAGGCTCAGTTGGGTGTCGGGGTGAGCTTCCTCATCGACGTCCCTTTTGGTCAATAGCTGGTGGCCCGTCACGTATTGGCTTATACCTCTGACGTACTAGTGGTTAAATCCACAGCCATAGTATTGACGAGTCTTTAGAGTCCACCACACTTTCAGTTACTCAAGCTTTCGGGCGAAACGCTGTAGAGGCCGTATGGAGATATGGCAGGGTCCGATCAGATACGTGCGGTATTGCACGGATCAGGATCGGACGGTTTGTACTAGTGGCCGTATAGTTATATGGCAGCGTTCGATCAGATACGTGCGGTATTGCACGGATCAGGATCGAACGGATTTTACTAGCCGGCTTTGGTTTAAGCCGATCCTAGTATAGTACAGTGTAGATTTTGTCTCTTTGCATTTGTATCCGGACGGAATACAAATGCAGGTGTGTATGCACAGTATCGGGGTTATCCTGTAATTTATTACGGGACCAGTTTTCTGGAGTTGCCAGTTTGTATTCCGTTCCGGCCGGTTTTCCTTTGCTCTTTCCCGGCCGGACTTTTCTGATGGAGGGGGTAATTTGCAGTTTTGCAAATTACATATTGTGGAGGTTTTATTTGTAAGATGGTTTATTATGAAAGCATCTTTTGATGCCTTTCTTTTCCTTCATTATCATTTGCTTTATGTGATTAGATTTGATAAGAAGAGTTGATGTGAGTTTTGTGATGATTATGTCTTGGTTGTGGTCACCCTTCATTATCTCCTACACTCACCTCCCTTCATGTTTATGCTATCATATTCATTCCTCCACCTTTTTGCTCTCACTTGATGAAATGGTTGAAGAAAAAGAAAAGAGAGAAGAAGAAAAGGAAAAGAGAGAAAGAAAATGAGAGGTTCATCTTGAGAGTTCATTCTTGATCTCATTTTCTTGCTAGAAAAATGCAAGCACCATTTTTCTATTCTTTGATTCCTCCATCATGGCAACTACAAACCCCATTGAGACAAAGCGCATTCTACACTACATTCTACAGCATATCTTGAGCATGTCGAGTAGCCGGCTTCATGCGCGAGTTGCCTCGGTATTGAGGTGGGAGCCCGTAAAAGTACCCGGCATCGTGGTGCCCTTTCCGACGAGGAGGAGACGGACGGAGATCCCGCGATGAGATCGGAGTGGAGATGAAGACCGGAGGACTCGGATCGTATGGTATACTTCTCTACCCCCTCTCTAGATAGCTTAGACTAGTTTAATGGCACGATCCGGGGTTTAGTGCGCGGTGGTGCCGGTTTGCTAAGTCCGCAAAATTTTAAGTTTACCACCGTTTCCGCGTTTGGCCGTCGGATTGACGGCCGGGTCGCCGCCGTGCACTTACAGTGGTATCAGAGCCTCGCCATTAACATAGTCTAGCTTGGTGTAATGTGTTTTTCTGTTTCGATCGATCGAATGTTCCAAAACTGCATTTTAGTTCGAATCAGTTTCTGTTGAAAATTTTTGGTCTCGAAAAATTTTTCAGGTTGTAAAATATTGATGTACTGGAAAATCTAAGAGTTCTGTAAAAATTTGACGAAGTAACTCCACAGTGGGAGCGCGGAACCGCCGCTAAACCCCCCCTCGTGCGGCCCTTCCGCCGCGCACTATTCACATCACTTCACCAAATTTTTTCAGAGGCCTTCTGGGCTTAAAATATGGGTTTTGGAATATTAAAATTGGGCCCAGGATTTCTGTGAGTGCTACAGTTTTGATTGGGGGCCCACTTGTTAATTTTTGATCGATCGGATATTTTAAACACATTTTTCACAGTATTTACATTATATCTGCGACCGTGAATGTCACTCGATCGGTAAATCCTGTCTAACTGCTATAGCCCGGTTAGACGGATTTGCGAACGTGACTTTCACGTTGATGTTCTATGTTTATGCTGTGATGTTGCGGATCGGTCGTGGGGGATAGCCTGGATGCAATGCTAGTACAGTGTTGGTGTATTATGTACATTTGTTATTGCGGGGCGAGCGTCCGACATGTGGACTGCCGTCACTGCCTGATTGTATTATTCTTTTGGGGCACGACTTGGTTGCGGTCGATGTACCCGGTGTATGTATATTTTACTTTCTGTACTAGGATTACCCCGCGGTGGGGTGCACGGATAGCCGGGTTCTAGAGGGCAACAAGCCCGCATCTCATGGCATTGAGACGGAGGGGGCTTCACTCTAGGATTGGCGGGCTATTCGCCGCACTCGTAGGGGGTACAGGTTGACCCAGGAGGGGTGCCCAAGTTACCGGATTCCGTGAAGTGCTGGGTGGTCCATTCACGGCGCTGAAGGGGGCTGCCTCGCTTCAGGTTTTGGCGGGTGACTTGCCGCGCCCGTAGGGGTCTAGGATTTCATTGCACAGGCTATCCACACGACCAGGGGAACGTCGGGTTTCAGTAGTGGCTCTGTGAAACCCGAGGATCCCAGATATCTGTATTGTTCTGTGATGCTGTTCATTTCTGTGATGTTGCATTTCTTATCACGCCTTGAGCGAATATAATATATTGGTATATATATTAGTAGATGTTGTATATGTTTTACATCCGCGCTAGTCCAGTCCCCGCTCTGTCGTTAGTTAGCTAACCTAACGGGTAATGACGGGACCCAGTGGCGAATGCGGATGGCATATACGTACATCAGTATATTTTCGTTCTTTGTGGTGTGATCAATTGATGGGACTGCGTTGATTCGGATCAATGCAAGTTAAACAAACCTAATCTGATGTTGTTGGAACACTTTTTCAAAAAAGCTGTTATTGCAAGGACGTTCACTTTTGTTTTGCATCGTGATATTCAGTTGGAATATCCTGCTCCTCAGTCGACGAGGCAAGGGCCGAGATCCCTTCACCGGGAGTGACCCCTTGGACAAAAAGTTTGCGTCAGGGCAATGACTTCACTATAGCCGATTACTTTTGCTTTGCACCGTGGTATTCATTTGGAATATCCTGCACCCCATTCTACGGGGAAAGAGCCGAGATCCCTTCACCGGGAGTGACCTCTTTAGCAACGGTTTTCGTCACTATATTTTTAAAAGCTATCCGTTCCTTCGACGATATCAAGTTCTTTACGTTAAAGGTTTTCGCCAGAAACCATTCGTAGCCCTCCGTCGTTTCATATGGGTGGTCAATAGTATTCAAGCTGTGTATGTTGGCCAAAGTCAAGGCACAGTGATTGGTAGCTATTGGGGTATTCATATGCAGCATAGATAGATGCGTTGGTTTGGGACAGTCGTACTGCCATTTTGGCCAAAGTCAAGGGTATGTACGGGTAGATTCAAATTAACCTGGAGAATGACGGGTAGAACTTGACATGTGACTTATGATATGTTGGCCAAAGTCAAGGTCATAAGAGCATGGGGCAGAAATTACATCGGGAGTTTCAAAAGTACTGAAACTTGCCAGATATGCGCATACCTTCTGGAGTGTGATACCGTGAGCGGATTCCGTCACGTTGTCATGCGATGAGAGTTGGATCCCGATTCCCACTGATGAGTTAGTATACTCCTCGGGTGACCCCGACTAATTCTTCTTTCAGGTTTGGAGGAGAATTTGAGGTACAGTGGGAGGATTTCAGATTAGATAAATTGGTAACCATTCTGATCTAGGTTAGAGTGCACGCTGAGTGTTTCTTTTCTCTCTCTCTTTGGCAGCGACCATTGACCCGACCCTAAGATTTTGACTCAGTGACCAAGTTGACCGAACCTTCTTAACACTGGCTTTTGGATTGTCAGAGTTGCAAACCTCATTGCCACTCCTGCTTTTACCCTTTTCTCCAGGACACCCCGTTTTACTACGAACGTCCACTTCCATTGGACAAAACCATCGTATGGTTAGATACGAACTCGAAGGGATTTATTCGAGGATGGTTTCCGGTTCTGGAGAAAACGGATAGGACTATTCAGTTGTCTTTTCTTTTCACCCTCTCTCAGGTTGCGAGTACTCCTTGGTTTAGGAGTAGTACACCTATTACGCAAATTGGATAGTCTTCTTCCAAACCATAGGCTGGTGCCGACCGGTAGGGAAGGAAGAAAGCCAATTAGCCTAAACGGTGTACAGAAGGTATTAAGTTAAGACAAAGTAAGGGATTAGTAAGAGGGCAAAGTAAATTGCAACAGATATTCACGACCAAACCATGTATTCCTTCGCCAATCCTAAATCACCTTTGTATTTCTCCAGGACACTCCGTATCATTACGAAGATCCCATTTTATTGGATAATCCATCGTATGGTTATATACGAACTCGAAAGGAACTCGTTCCAGTTCGGGGATGGATCCTGGTTCAGGAGAAATAGGAATAAAGTACATTCAGGTGTCTTTTATCTTCACCTTCTCTCGCGATGCGAGTGCTCCTAGGATTAGGACAGTACACCCTTTATGCTTTTTGGATAGTCTTCTTCCAAACCATAGGCTGGTGCCGAACGGTAGGGAAGGAAGAAAACCATTTGGCCTAAAGGGGTGTGCAGAAGGTAATGACTAAAGACATATGAAGGGATTTGGAGAAGTGGCAAAGAATTATACGGTTATAATTGTGAATCTGGATAATGGAAGAGGCATTACTAAGAATACCGGGATACCCCATCGAAACATTTTAATGTTTCAGTTCAGCTGTGTACTGTTAAAATAAAACTGATTTCCCGATTAGATACTTGCTCCAGGGTATGTATTTACCAGGTTTGATTCTCACATCTGTATGGTTTTACAGATGATGAGTGGGAGTAAGTTATTGGGAATTGGGTGATCATCCTCATTATATCGGGATTCGTTGTAATCGGTGACATTTGAGGAGATCATCTGGGTTGTTTGCCGGTCGGCAAATATTTGGTTTTGAATATCCGCTGTTGTGCACCAATTTCAAATTGATATATCTGTACGTCTATTTTTATAGAGTGAGATGTACCTTTTGATATTATGTCGATGACATTTACCTATATCAGTGGATGGTTAGGTAAGGAGCATTGAACAGCGGTGTAATTCTTCTTAACCATAAGTACAGTTTTCAACCTACGACACACAGTGAATGAGTTATCTGACTCAAGGGACTTATACAGAGTATTGTATGTTGTCCAGGGTCCATCAGGACAGAGGGGTTGGTCCTCGTACTGTATTCTGCTTACTTATGACTTCTCTAGTTCTTAGACAGGTGTTTTCGTACAAACACAGGGTCGAAGTTTTGAGAATTTATAGGTATAAGAATAAAGTAGAGAACCAGGTGTTGCAAGTATCGGGATTCTTCAAAGTGATCGAAGATGTAGATACTTGTGTATGGTATTCAGTTGATAGTAATGATTAAGAGAACTTGCTTCTTTTTCCGGGTTACTCAAAATTGGAAGTATTCCTAAGTTGAGTAACGCTGATCGTCCTCTCTCCATTTAGTTGACATGCACTGGAGATAGCTGCATGATTTGAATCTGGTTCAATTAAATCAGTGCCTCTGGTTCTATATTGGATATAGTACAGTTCATATCTTAACATTGTTAAGGTACGGGGAGTTGTCCGGTTTATGCTTAAAACCAGACTCTGGATAACTCATAGGCACATTTCTGTAATGGCTGTTTGTGGGTTGACCCAGGCTATGACGAGGGTTGACTTTCTACCATCTGGGAGATCAATAGAAATATTGTTCAAGACTCGCCACAGTTTTATTAAAAATGGATTTTTTCAAAAACAGCAGTGGGAGTATGGTAGAACTGGAAGTGATTCCAGAACCGCAAACGATTACTGAAGATTTGATATGGAACCTAAAGATTCAATCTGATTTGACATTCCATTGGCCACTCCGCAGATAAGGTGGGTAGCTTCAGGCACCCGAGAGGTACTCCGGTAGCCTCAAGGACGGTGACAGGGAAGTTCTTGTTTACCCACACTTGCCATTGTTGTTGTTCCAGGCTGCGAGACCCGGCAGGAGGATGAGTATAGCGTCGTTCTAAACTTGCTTTAGAAGTGCACGTCTATATGACTCTGCCAGAGGGTTGTCATAGTCAGTGGGAGCAGCGGAAGCATTGGTGGACATCAGGCTTATGTCTATTTATAGACTAAAACAGATGTAGCGGAGATAGATCATCTATTTCTGATGTGACAGTCATAGGTTTGACGTCATCAGAATAGGGGATGGATCTGTTGAGAAGGTAGTAGGAAGTGATATTCCTATACTACGATCGGTTAGACTTTGGTTGTCACACAGTGGTTCCTCCACACAGGACTTGGATATTATATCAGACATACTGGTTACTAGATCTATGGTTTTAGATCTAGATTTGGGTGGTTTCCCAATCTGGGTACTTAGACAGCATTCTGAGAGTATTTAGAATGGACGACTCCTGGCACGGTAGTATACCTGCGGGTAATGAAGTCACCCTCTCCAAAGGTGTCTTATAGACTAAAGTAGAGAGGGATGTACATGATTGGCAGATCATTTGCTTAGGCAATTGAGTCAATCATGAGATGTCAAGTACCACACCAGATGTTGTTCTTGCAGTAGATGCAATAAGTTGACATTGATCCAATCCTGGAGAAACAGTCGGAAGCAGTTTAAGAACATAAGTGGCTGTTCTAGGGATATGATAACGAAAGCCCCATTCGAGAGACAGTTATCATTTCAGGCTTCCAAGGTGACATGGACGACAAGGAGGTTGTCAGAGTTTTAGTTTTTCCCTCTGACGAGGGGCAGTATTTTGGACAGGTGGTCCAAGGCAATACTGAGGGTGGCATGGCGCAGGATACTGATTAAGTTCAGTTGAAGATACAGTCTAAGAAGTTTGGATTTGGAGTTCATTTATGAGCTACGTCCCATCAGACATCCAGACATTCTAAGGCAGGTATTGCTCATTTCGGGAGATGGTTTTCTCCGCGAACTTGAGAAATAGAGAGACATAGAAAGAAACTTCTAGGCGGATCCACTCACTGAGGCTATTCCTCGACCGCAATAGTTTCACAAACGGGATTTGTGAGACTGACTAGTAGAGGAGTTGGGTGTTCGGTATCACACGGGCTGTGAGTATGCGACATCGCAATAATTAGCCTTGAGTGCAAGTGGGAGATTGTTGGAGATAGTGCCCTCAGAGTCAATTATTGGATCACAGGCACGTGATTGCAATGATTGAGGGAGGACCTATCCCTGTAGGACAGTCTTACTCGAGATGATAGTATGCTATCTGGTTTACCTTTATCATCGTGTACTGCTTTAGGTGACCTGACAGGTCGCTATTGCACGTTGATAGAGCCCTAGGATTCATGCTTGACTGCCAGCAGTATGAGGGCGATCATATAAGTGAGAGCTGGAGTCTACAAGCACATCCTTAATAGGTCCCTAGTCGTGGGAGTTTCGAGACAGGGCATCGATTCTCCAGAGTAGACTAGTGTATACAGTCGAGACCCCGACGAGGGGCGGTGGCCGGTCTCACAAGCCACTGGTGTCAGTTGGATCACCTAAGATGTATACAGGTGCTCATTGGGTTATGAGTACACCGGACAGGACTCGCCGGGAACATGCTAGTTGGTCTTATACCTAACGTCAGATAGCAGTTCCCTGGTGACATGTGTACAGGTTAGTTCATCGACCTGGGGATCGTCATTTGTCTCGTGTGAGTTCCCACTGTACTTTGATTACTACCCTACCACGGCTCAAAGGAGTCGTGCAAACAGGTTTTAGTTGGGTACAGTCCCGAGCCACATGGAGGCAGTGAGCGGATCTTCAGGGGTTCGTCTCTCCCGGTATTGGGGGTGAGGTCGCGCTGTGTCTAGGAGAGCCATTACACAAAGACCTTGGCCAAGGCAGGAGATTTACTGGTAGGTATTCCAGTAGTATCTCAGGGTGTTCTGGACTACACTCCGACACGACTTGTACCGCTTTTGGGGGTCTGACTTTTACCAACCCCCTAGGCCCGCCATGCGATGCTCATAGACGAACGGACCGGACTGTACGGATATTGTCACTGACAGGCTCAGTTGGGTGTCGGGGTGAGCTTCCTCATCGACGTCCCTTTTGGTCAATAGCTGGTGGCCCGTCACGTATTGGCTTATACCTCTGACGTACTAGTGGTTAAATCCACAGCCATAGTATTGACGAGTCTTTAGAGTCCACCACACTTTCAGTTACTCAAGCTTTCGGGCGAAACGCTGTAGAGGCCGTATGGAGATATGGCAGGGTCCGATCAGATACGTGCGGTATTGCACGGATCAGGATCGGACGGTTTGTACTAGTGGCCGTATAGTTATATGGCAGCGTTCGATCAGATACGTGCGGTATTGCACGGATCAGGATCGAACGGATTTTACTAGCCGGCTTTGGTTTAAGCCGATCCTAGTATAGTACAGTGTAGATTTTGTCTCTTTGCATTTGTATCCGGACGGAATACAAATGCAGGTGTGTATGCACAGTATCGGGGTTATCCTGTAATTTATTACGGGACCAGTTTTCTGGAGTTGCCAGTTTGTATTCCGTTCCGGCCGGTTTTCCTTTGCTCTTTCCCGGCCGGACTTTTCTGATGGAGGGGGTAATTTGCAGTTTTGCAAATTACATATTGTGGAGGTTTTATTTGTAAGATGGTTTATTATGAAAGCATCTTTTGATGCCTTTCTTTTCCTTCATTATCATTTGCTTTATGTGATTAGATTTGATAAGAAGAGTTGATGTGAGTTTTGTGATGATTATGTCTTGGTTGTGGTCACCCTTCATTATCTCCTACACTCACCTCCCTTCATGTTTATGCTATCATATTCATTCCTCCACCTTTTTGCTCTCACTTGATGAAATGGTTGAAGAAAAAGAAAAGAGAGAAGAAGAAAAGGAAAAGAGAGAAAGAAAATGAGAGGTTCATCTTGAGAGTTCATTCTTGATCTCATTTTCTTGCTAGAAAAATGCAAGCACCATTTTTCTATTCTTTGATTCCTCCATCATGGCAACTACAAACCCCATTGAGACAAAGCGCATTCTACACTACATTCTACAGCATATCTTGAGCATGTCGAGTAGCCGGCTTCATGCGCGAGTTGCCTCGGTATTGAGGTGGGAGCCCGTAAAAGTACCCGGCATCGTGGTGCCCTTTCCGACGAGGAGGAGACGGACGGAGATCCCGCGAGGAGATCGGAGTGGAGATGAAGACCGGAGGACTCGGATCGTATGGTATACTTCTCTACCCCCTCTCTAGATAGCTTAGACTAGTTTAATGGCACGATCCGGGGTTTAGTGCGCGGTGGTGCCGGTTTGCTAAGTCCGCAAAATTTTAAGTTTACCACCGTTTCCGCGTTTGGCCGTCGGATTGACGGCCGGGGCGCCGCCGTGCACTTACAATTACATATATGGGATCCCGACCCGGTATCCAATACCCAGGACGTAGAGCAAATAGAGAAACAGTTCTCAGTAACGAACACACCCGAAGAAAATGCATCAACATGTACTTTCTTCATTCGGGTGGCATGGGAATCCTGGTATTCCCCTATATCCTGTTCATTCCTATAATTCTTATAGGAAAGAACGGCACCAACGTTCCCCAGCACAGTATAACATGCGGGTTCGGTCAATACATCCATATTATTATCTTGATTAAGGCATGAACTGGTCGCTACCTGGAGAGAGAGAGAAGAAAACACTTTAGCGTATGCTCGTGCAAGATCAGATTGGTTATTATCTTATCTAATCAGGATGGCTCCCACTGCTTTTTATCAAATCTTCCTCTAAACCCTAAAAGGAAAGACTAGCCGGGATTAATTACACACTACAAGTTCGCTAATCTTTCAGCCAGGCCAGTGTCGGTACTTTGAGGGAGGTCCCTCGTGCTGGCGTAACCCCGTTTTCCCAGAGGCGTAACCCCGTTGACACCTTTTTAGACACCTACTTGATCAGCTAATTGCAATGTGTAAAACTCTCCCAGGAGTAACTCTTACTCGCAGTGGGTATCGGGATCCAACTATCTCATAGAAGGTATGGAATCTCATTGCAAATTTCAACACTTGAAATTCCCGATAATCTTTTGCCCCTAGCGTGCTATGACCTTGACGCATGCCAAACAACCCATAGTCCGCTAGTCAAGTTCAACCCGTCATTTCCTGATTGAATTAAACCCACCCGCACGACCCTTGACGCATGCCAAACAACGCCGTGCGAATACCCTAATCCAATCTGCATCATATGCATAAGCAGATAAATACTAGTTAGCTACCGTACACTACGCCTTGACGCATGCCAAACAACCGCAGCACGAATACTAAATAGTACTTATCTGAAACGACGGAGGGCTACGACAGGTTTTTCTGAAAACCTATTGCGTAATGAACTTGATATCGTTGTAGAATCAAATGGAGTTTTGAAATGGAGTGATTTTGAGGCTTTTCTAGTTTTGTTAAAGGAGTCACTCCCGGTGAAGGGATCTCGGTCCTTTCCTCGTCGAATGAGGTGCGGGATATATCATATATATCACTGTGCAAAGCAAAAACTCAAAAGCAATCAAGAGCAAATCGAGTGTGTAGCATCTGCCAGTTATTGCTAAAGGAGTCACTCCCGGTGAAGGGATCTCGGTCCTTTCCTCATCGAATAAGGTGCGGGGTATATCATATATATCACTTTGCAAAGCAAAAACTGTAGCTACCTGTTTTATTTTAAAATTTGATTCTACAACATCTTAGGTTTCTTTTCTTTCATTAATCACATTAATGAAGTCCCATCATTTAAATACCTAAACATCACAGATAGATATGACGTACACTTATGCCATCCGCATTCGTCTCGATGTCCCCTCGTGCACCGTTAGGTTAGGTAACTAACGACAGAGCAGGGCAGGGCTAGCGCGGGTGTAAAACATAAGTAACGTCTATATAATATATCATATATACTATATACTATATCCATCACAGAGTCACAACACAGATATCGCAGCAGAATAAACATATGAAATATTAGATATACTAGGACGTCCGTGTTTTCAATACGAGCCAGTATAAAACACGGATTCCACGATCGTGATGAATAGCCAACCCATACCCCTAGACCCCTACGAGAGCGGCAAGCAACCCTGCCAATTCTAGGGTTAGGAGACCCGGACTCGACTCCTCGAGTTGGTCTCCCACTGGACCCCAGAACCCGGTTACTTGTGCTCCCCTCCTTGGGTCTATCCTAATGCGGAAAAGTAAATAATATACAAAGGGTGACAACTTCCGCTACCTGGAAGTGCCCCAAATAAAAGAATATTACATACAAGTTTTTACATGAATTAAAATGAAAAACACTCATCTCACATAAAAACCCCCGGCTATTCGAATACGACGATCCAATATAACATATCCAGCAACACATAACATCACATGTCATCAACGTAAGTAAGTATGCATACCCCAATTGTCGTTGACGTATAGCAACGAAACCGGCGATATGAACATACTACACTTACGGTCACAGAAAAGAAAGTGTAAAACTACAACAACTGGAATCCGCAACTACTTTAGACATCGCATGCCAAATCAAATGAAATACTTAGACATCACATGCCTAACAGTTATAAACCCCGCATTTTAGTCTCATTATCGAAAACTCTTTTCAATATCAAGTGAAACTAAACTGCTAGATTTATAACATTCATTCAGTTATCACATAACTGTTTGTGAATTCCAATTATTGTATCCCATTCCGGATAAACAGAAAATGTTAAACTTTCCGATCGAACAGTCGAATACCCAAGTTTTCCCGATACAGCTCAACACATGAAATAAGTCTAACAACATTCAGTTCGTGCCTCAGTACCAACGGTCCAGCTCTAGAAGGGTCAAGCCAACGCCTCACATGTGGCACGCCGTACTGCCCCAAACCCGAAGGTTCAAAGGGCAGTTCAAGACGTTCACATAATCGAGTTAAGGTTTGTTGTCTTCTAGAGGGTCCATCGCGTTACTTGCACTACTTAGAACGTCGTTAAACTACGGAAAAATCCAACACTTGGAAATTTCCCGACAGGGGAAAAGTTGGGTATTTATATCCGGTCGAACTTTTTAACATATTCTATAAATTATCCGGAAAAACACAAAGATGAAATTTGATACCCCGATCGAAACTTTGATTCCCAATAGTACCCCAGAATACTCTTCTGTATGGTCACAACAAAAATATCCCAGAAAACACAGCATTGAATTATATGAGTTACTGTGCAGAAAAAATCACATAAAGGAACAGTAAGGCCGCGGAACCGCCGCAGCATGCATAGCACGTGCCGCGGTTCCGCGGTGGAAAAGTTGATTCAGGCCCTCGTATTTCACAGTAATTCAAATAACACCCTGCTTGATTTTCTGGATATTTTTAATTGACAAAAATCCGAATTTTTAGAAAAAGTCCAGAGAGCATTTTAGGGTTTTGGGTTTCGGTTCGATCGGGTTTCAAACGTCGTCTAGACTTCGCCTAAGGCTCTAGCTAGGCTCTGATACCAGTGAAAGGTTCCTAGGCACCCTATAGTGGTCTCACAAGGCATCGAACAAGCCAATTTAAAATTTTTGGTGCCGAGAAACCCTAGACTACGGATCTTAGACTAGATGTTTAGGCGAAATGAAAACTTAGTTAACACTTTAACTAGAAGTGAGAAGCTACAACCTTTGTAGATCCGAATTTCCACTTCCTTAGCTCCACATGGGTGTCCTCTCGCTGTCCATCATGAATCCCGAACCCAATCGTCGGCTTCATCGGAGAAACGGGCGAGCTAGGTCGTTGGCTTCGTGTCAAAGACGATCTACGTCGAGGTTGCACTAGTTCAAGCTCCGACTTCACAAAGTTGTGAAACTTATGAAGAAAACACCCAAAACAACTTGGCAAGAGGTAGAGGGTGAAGAAATAGGAGGTGGGTTCACTTTAGAATTGGATTTCACTCACTTTTGTTCAAGTTGCCATTGATGGCATCTAGTTTTCTCTCTTGAAGAAGAAGGAGAAGATGAAGCTAAAATATGATAAGTGTTGTGAAAATAGAAAAATAAATCAAATACTTATCATAGCTTAACCAAGGTTAAGTGTAGAGAAAAGACCATGGTAAATGAGAAGGGTTAGGGTTAAGCTAGAAGACAAAATGGTTTCTTTAGTCAAAGCTTCATGAAGCTTCAACAAGCTTCATGATAAAAGAAACCATTATGTTTTCATTTATCCATTTATATAAATAAAGAATGGATAAATAAATGAGAGAATAAATCAAAACCCTAATTATCTACTTAACCATGGTTTAATTCTTTACACTTAACCAAATGAACAAGTATCATCAAACATGATACAAAGATGTGCACAAAAGTATATCACATATACAATGTGCATCAAGTGAGAAAAATCCGTTTAAAGTGAACCAATACTAGTTAATGCAAAATAATATATCAAATATATAATTATACATTAAATCATTAAATCAACATTTGATTCAATGATCCGGTCATGTCGCACATAACCGACTAGTATTCAATGTATCGATTTATCGAATCAATGATTCGATAACTAGGTCATATCGAATACAACCAATCGAAACATTTATCGCGAGAATGAAATGCGGTATCACATACACGCATTATTCTCGGTCCTGCACATATCTCATATGCGCTCCTATTTCGTTTCGCTTGAGCCAGGAAACCTCTGTGTAGGACTCTAAAGACTCGTCAATACGCCGGTAGCAGATGATGATCATATCAAGCATCCACAAGCCGCAAGCGATCTGCTAAACGTAACGGCCACCCGGGTATTGAGCGATCAGAAGATCGACGAGCTAGCCCGCTCACACTCCTGTGAATCCAACTAGTAACACTTACCGTACAGTCCGGTCTGTTCGTCTGATACGTCGCATATCAAGTCTAGGGGTGGTAAACGTCAGACCCCAATACTCGATAAGTCGTGCCGATGTAAGGCTCATAACGGGTCGAGAAACTACTGGTAACACTTACCAGCAAATCTCTGATCAGCCCTGGCCAGGGACTTCCCTGTTACGGCCAATCGAGCACAGCACAACATCAACCCCCAATACCGGGAGAGACGAAACCCCTCCTATCGCTCATTGCCTCCATGTGACTCGGGACTGTACCCAAAGACCACCGTTTTGCACGCCCTCATGGACGTGGTAAGGTGGAGATCAAAGCACAGTGGGAATCACACAAGACTCTATGACGATCTCGGGTCTGCAGACTAACCTGCACAAGTGTCACCTGAGAACTGCCATCTGACGTGAGGTATAATACCATCTGGGAGTTCTCGGCGAGTCCGTCCAGTGTACCCAGTCTCCACTGAGCACCCGTATACCATCTCTGATGTCAAACACCAATGGATATGGGATCATCCATCGCCCATCACATGGGTCGAGAAGCGTATACGCTAGTCTACTCTGGTATATCGATGCCCCGTCTCGATACACCCACGACTAGGGACCTTGAAGGATGTACTTATGGACTACCATGTCCCCACTAGTATGATCTGCATCATAGTCCAGGTAGTCAAGTACACATCCTAAGGGCTTTACCAACATGTAACTATAAGACAGTTTAAAGAGACAAGTGTACATGTTAAGATAAAGAGTAACCAGATAGCATACTATCATATCGAGCAAGAAAGTCATCTCTATATATGTCCAAGCATCCAATATAATATACAATATCTGTACAATACTGGCCTCTAGGGCATACATACTACTAACACACATTGTATATGTGATATACATTTGCATATTTGATTGTATCATGTTTGATGATACATGATTGTTTAAGTGTATGTTAAGATTAAACCATGGTTATGTAATGGTTAGGGTTATGATTTTATTTACTTACTCATTTATTTATTTCATTTTGGCAAAAGAAAAGAAATGGTGGCTTGCTTTGTTTTACATTGAAGCTTCATGAAGGTTTGAAAAAGTCCACCATTTTTGTTTCATGCCTAACCTAACCATTGACCTAACCCTAGTTTATTCTCTACACTTGACCATGGTTATTATTATGATAAGTATTCTTTTTCATTTCCTTTTTAATTAACTTATCATAACGATTATCATCTTCTTCTTCTTCTTCTTCAAGAAAGAAGCTTGCATTCATCAATGGTGATTTGATGAAAAGAGTGAGAAATCCAAATCTAAAGTGAACCCACTTCCTATTTCTTCATCCTCTACCTCTTGCCAAGTAGTAGAGTGTGTTTTCTTCACAAGTTTCATGACTTGGTGAAGTGAGAGCTTGATCTAGTGATGCCTCGACGTAGATCATCTTCGGCATCGTAGTCGATGACCTAGCCCGTCCATTCTCCGATGAAGCCGACGCTAGAGCCCGGGATCCGTTTTGGACAGCGAGGAGACATCATCACGGAGCTATGGAGGTGGAGCACCGGATCTACAAAGGTTGTATTTCCGTTTAACTCATAGTTAAATTGTTAACTAGTTCTTTTTCGCCTAAACTTCTAGCCAACGATCTAGTCTAGGGTTTCTTGGCACCGTTAAATTTGAAATTGGCATGGTTGATGCCTTGTGAGACCTCTTGAGAGTGCCTAGGAACCCTACAGTGGTATCAGAGCCTAGCTAGAGCCTTAGGCGAAGTCTAGACAGAGTTTGAAGTCCGAACGAACCGAAACCCCAAAATTTCCATGCTCTCTGGACATTTTCTAAAATCGTGGTTTTTTCCAGATTAAAAATATGCAGAAAACACATCAGGAATATCTAAGAGTTACTGTGAAATTCGGCAGCCTAATTCCACTATGTCACCGCGGTTCCGCGGCATGAGCAAGGCTCATGCGGCGGTTCCGCGGCCATACGGCCACAGTATGTAAAGTATTTTGCACAGTAATTCTTAGTTTCCAGTGGTGATTTTCCTAGGAATTTTTAATATTTTTTCAAGAGTTGAATTTTCTGGGTTGTTTTGGGGACTCAGTGTTTCGATCGGATTGTCAAATTTTGTCTATGTGTTTTTCCGGGTAATTTATGAATATGTTAAAAGTTTCGACCGGATATAAATACCCAATTTTTCCCCTGTCGGGAAATTTCCAAGTGTTGGATTTTTCCGTAGTTTAAAGACGTTCTAAGTAGTGCAAGTAACTCGATGGACCCTCTAGAAGACAACAAACCTTAACTCGATTATGTGACCGTCTTGAACTGCCCTTTGAACCTTCGGGTTTTGGGCAGTACGGCGTGCCACATGTGAGGCGTTGGCTTGACCCTTCTACGGCTGGACCGTTGGTACTGAGGCACGAACTGAATGTTTTTAGACTTGTTTCATGTGTTGATCTGTATCGGGAAAACTTGGGTGTTTGACTGTTCGATCGGAAAGTTTAACATTTTCTGCTTATCTGGAATGGGATACAATAATTGGAATTCAGAAGGAGTTATGAGATAACTGAATGAATGTTATAAACACAGCAGTTTAGTCTCACTTGATCGGTTGCCACGGAATTTTGATGTGATCAAAAGTCCGTCGCAATCACGTAGCGTACGCGGATACTCGCCGGGTAAACTTAATAGACAACCTCACTCCATAGCCCCGACCAAGTGACTGTAGGAGAACCCCGTCGCCGAAGCATCCGTTCGGGTGCTCGCGGTGGCGGTGTTCCGCCTTGGTGCACTTCGTCGACGGCGTCGGGGGTGCGGCCGTCTACTAAAGTTTGCGACGAGCATTCGATCAGGATGTCGGGAATCTTGTTGAATTGCCCGACTTGATATTGAAAAGAGTTTTCGATTTTGAGACTAAAATGCGGGGTTTATAATTGTTAGGCATGCGATGTCTAAGTAATTCATTAGGTCAGGCATGCGATGTCTGAGGTGGTTGCGGATTCCAACTGTTGTAGTTTTACACTTTCTTTTCTGTGACCGTAAGTGTAATATGTGATATCGCCGGTTTCATTGCTATATGTCAACGACAATTGGGATGCGCATATTTACTTACGTTGATGACATGTGATGTTATGTGTTGCTGGATATGTTATATTGGATCGTCGTGTTTGAATAGCCGGGGGTTTTTATGTGAGATGAGTGTTTTTTCATTTTCATTCATGTAAAAACTTGTATGTAATATTCTTTTATTGGGGCACTTCCAGGTTGCGGAAGATGTCACCCTTTGTATATTATTTACTTTTCCGCACTAGGATAGACCCAAGGAGGGGAGCACAAGTAACCGAGTTCTGGAGTCCAGTGGGAGACCAACTCGAGGAGTCGAGTCCGGGTCTCCTAACTCTAGAATTGGTAGGGTTGCTTGCCGCTCTCGTAGGGGTCTAGGGGTGTGGGTTTGGTTATTCATCGCGACCGTGGAATCCGTGTTTTATACTGGCTCGTATTGAAAACACGGACGTCCTAGTATATCCAATATTTCATATGTTTCTTCTGCTGCGATATCTGTGATGTGATCATGTGATGTTCTGTGATAGATACAGTATATAGTATATATGATATATTATATAGACGTTACTTATGTTTTACACCCGCGCTAGCCCTGCCCCGCTTTGCCGTTAGTTACCTAACCTAACGGTGCACGAGGGGACATCGAGGCGAATGCGGATGGCATAAGTGTACGTCGTATTTATCTGTGATGTTTAGGTATTTAAATTATGGGACTTCATTAATGTGATTAATGAAATAAAAGAAACCTAAGATGTTGTAGAATCGAATTTCAAAATAAAACAGGTAGCTACAGTTCTTGCTTTGCACAGAGGTATATGTGATATATCCTGCACCTTATTCGATAAGGAAAGGACCGAGATCCCTTCACCGGGAGTGACTCCTTTAGCAATAACTGGCAGATGCTACACACTCAGTTTGTCTTTTGATAGCTTTTAAGTGTTTTTGCTTTGCACAGTGATATATATGATATATCCCGCACCTCATTCGACGAGGAAAGGACCGACGATCCCTTCACCGGGAGTGACTCCTTTAGCAAAACTAGAAAAGCCTAAAAAACACTCCATTTCAAAATCATTTGATTCTACAACGATATCAAGTTCATTACGCAATAGGTTTTCAGAAAAACCTGTCGTAGCCCTCCGTCATTTCAGATAAGTAGTAGTTAGTATTCGTGCTGCGTTTGTTGGCCTTTGTCAAGGCGCAGTGTGCGGTAGCTAACTGGTGCTTATCTGCTTATGCATATGATGCAGATTGGGTTAGGGTAGTCGTGCGACCTTGTTGGCCTTTGTCAAGGGCCGTGCGGGTGGGTTTAATTCAATCAGGAAATGACGGGTTGAACTTGAATAGCATCCTATGGTTTGTTGGCCTTTGTCAAGGTCATAGGAGGTTAGGGGCAAAATATTATCGGGAATTTCAAGTGTTGAAATTTGCAATGAGATTGCATACCTTCTATGAAATAGTTGGATCCCGATACCCGCTGCGAGTAAGAGTTACTCCTGGGAGAGTTTTACACATTACAATTAGCCGATCAAGTAGGTGTCTAGAAAGGTGTTAACGAGGTTACGCCTCTGGGAAAACGAGGTTTACATTAATTAGGTTCGTGCGAAAGCATGGGGCACCTCCCTCAAAGTACCGACACTGGCCTGGCTGAAAGATTGGCGAACTTGTAGTGTGTAATTAATCCCCGCTAGTCTTTCCTTTTAGGGTTTGAAGGAAGATTTGATAAAAAGCAGTGGGAGCCATCCTGATTAGATAAAATAATAACCAATCTATTCTTGCAAGAGCGCACGCTGAGTGTTTTCTTCTCTCTCTCTCTTGGTAGCGACCATGTCACGCCTTAATCAAGATAATAATACGGAATATTGACCGAACCCGCTTGTTATACTGAGCTGGGGAACCTTGGTCCCGCTCCAACTTATAATAGTTATAAGACAGAACAGGAAATAGGGGAATACCAAGATTCCCGTGCCGCCCAAACGAAGAGAGTGCATGTTGATGCATCATCTTCGGGTGTGTTCATTACGAAGAACTGTTTCTCAGTATCCTCTGCATCCTGGGTATATGATACCGGATCAGGATTCCAGATATGTAATCTGTTACATAGGGCTACAGATTGGTAGAGAACTGAGAACGGGTGATAAGTTTCATGGGGCAGAAAACGGGGCAAGAGTTGCAGCCAAGTCTGTCGGTCACTGTCACCCTGTATTACCAATACATTGATTCTGAACAAATGTTATTAGATACCGAACCTGATATACAAAATCATATCTATCTCTTTATTAGTAAAGAAATGATAAAATTTTGTATTGTTGGATAATGTTTTGGATATTTCCTATATCAAAAGTTGATCGGTTCAGGCACGTTATCTAAAAGCATTGACGTTCTAAATCAAACTACAGTTCTTAGTATACGGAACACACACAAGAGGAAGAGTTCAGAAATGAACGGATCCTTCTTGAGGTATTGTAGACTAGGTCATATCAATGCGACCCGACTAGCTGGAGTTATATGTAGATGCATATTCAAATCAGTTTGAATTTACATCTTGTGAAACTCGCCAGTCATGTCACAAAGATAAGATGACCACAGCCTTGTTTATTGGAAACAGAGAAAGAGTTAGTGAACTCTTAGGATGATACATGTTGATGTATGTAGGTCCCCAGTCTACACATGCCAGGACTGGTTCTTTTTTACTTCATTACATTCTCTGATGATCTTTCGAGATTCAGACCTATGTTCCTGTTGAAACATGAGTCCGAACCTTTTGAGATATTCACAGAATATAAGCGAGAAGTAGAGAACCAAAATACGGGTAAAAGTATTATGTCCTTTGATGAGATCAAGGAGGAGAATACTTGAGCACGGAAATCCTGGACTATTCTAAAGGAGAATGAGATTCTCTCTCAGCATTACTCCTCCGTATATACCATTGCACGATGGTATGTCGGGGCGGAGCAATCACACCCTATATGATATGGTGTGCTCTATGATGAGTACTACTGAGTTACCTTTTTCCTTAAGGGGTTATGCACTTGAGAAGCTGCATACCTATTGAATTAGGGTTCAAATCAAATCAGTTGCCTACCACTTCATATGTGATATAGAAAGGGAAGAGCCCACATCTTAAGTTCCTTAAGATTTGGGGTTGTCCGGCCTATGTCTAAAAAGCAAAATCCGGACAAGCTCGAGGCAATGTCAGTTATGTTCAACTGGAAATGTTCCAGCTATACAAACTGCAGCAGATGATTTGACAGAACCAAAGGATTCAGTAGATACCAACGAACCTCAGCCTCTCCACCGATCTAGCAGGGTTCCTCACCCACATGAGAGATACTTCGGTTTCTCTATGACAGTGGGAGCGAGGATTGCATCATGAGATGATGACCCAACTAGTTTCGAGCTGGCCATCAGGAGTGAGACTCTGTAAGAATGGCTGGATGTTTATCGATCTGAGATGGAATCCTTATACACCAACAAAGTATGGACTTTGGTTGCTATATCTGAAGGGTTAAATCCCCATCAGGAGCAAGTATATCTTGAGAAGATTACTTGGTGTACATGGAAAAGTTGAGACTTTCAAAGCTAGACTTGTTAAAGGTTTTCGTCATCAACCAGGCGTGGATAATGATGAAACCTTTTTCCAGTGGCTATGCTTAAGTCCATCCAGATCCTACTTGCCACGGCTATATACCATGACTACGATATCTGGCGGTTGGGTGCCATGACTGCTTTTCTAAATGATGTTTTAGAAGAGTGCGTCTATAAGTACACAGCCAGAGGGCTTCGTAGACAGTGGGAGCAGCGGAAACGTGTACAAGATGCTTTATAGGATAAAGCAGGCATCGCGGAGATGGAACGTCTGTTTTGATGTAGTAGTCAAACAGTTTGACATCATCAAAATGGTAGATGAACCTTGTATAAACAAAAAGGTAGTAGGGAGTATGGTGACGATCCTCGTAGAGTACGTGGATGAAATACTCTTGATAGGGAAGGAGTTTCCTATGCTACGCTCGATCAATCTCCGATTATCACAAAGACTCTCGAAATAGGATCAAAGTGATACCTACTAAATCCTGGATTTTGGATCTATGAGATAGATCTAATTGGATGTTAGGAATCTTATTAGTAGTAGTGAGATGGTATCATTCGATCCTGGGGAGAATCACTGGAAGTGTTCCAGGGTGATGAAGACGACTGAATGTCAGTCGCAGGCATTGTCTTTACCCTCAGTAAAGGGACGGTATGTTGGAAGAGTTCCAAGCTAGATACCGTGACATACTAGACGATAAAGGCAGGATACATCGCTACTTAAGATGCTACCAAAGAGGTTGTTTGGGTGTATATTGGTTCATGAGATGAACTACGTTCCAACCATTGTGGGACAATGGAGTTGTGGCTTATGCCAAAAAACGCCGGTCCCATCAGTGATCCAGACTTATTCTAAGGCAGTATCGCCTGATCATGGAGATGGTTGATCTCCAGGGTGATCGAGGTTAGGAGAGCAGACTCAGAGGATAACACGGCGGATCCACTCACGAAGGCCTATTCCTAGAGAGAGACTTTTATGGGATGGTTGAGTATGAGATACTTCGACCACTGCTACAGATGGCCCTAGTGCAAGTAGGAGATTGTTAGTTATATGTATGCCCTAAAGGCCATTACTGTACATAGGATGTATATTGTAGTGGATACTGGGACATATATAGGGAGGACTTTCTTGCTAGACATAATAGTATGCTATCTGGTTGCTCTTTACCTTAACGTGTATACCGATTGTCTCTCTGTTACATGTTGGTAAAGCCCTTAGGATGTGTACTTGACTATCTGGACTATGATGCGGATCATACTAGTGAGGACATGGTAGTCCATAAGTACATCCTTCAAAGTCCCTAGTCGTGGGTGTATCGAGATAGGGCATCGATATACCAGAGTAGACTAGCGTGTACCTTCTCGACCCATACAGATGGGCGATGGATGATCCCATATCCATCGGTGTTTGACATCAGAGATGATATACGGGTGCTCTGTAGAGACTGGGTACACTGGACGGACTCGCCGAGAACTCCCAGATGGTATTATACCTTACGTCAGATGGCAGTTCTCTGGTGACACTGGTACAGAGTAGTCTGTTGACCCGAGATCGTCATAGAGTCTTGTGTGGTTCCCACTGTGCTTTGATTTCCATCTTACCACGTCCAAGAGGGCGTGCAAAACGGTGGTTTTTGGGTACAGTCCTGAATCACGTGGAGGCAATGAGCGATAGGAGGGGATTCGTCTCTCCCGGTGTAGGGAGTTGATGTTGCGCTGTGTTCGATTGGTTATAACCGGAAATCCCTGGCCAGGGTTGCTGAGATTTACTGGTAAGTGTTACCAGTAGTTTCTCGAATTGTTATAGACCTCATATCGACACGACTTATCGAGCTATTGGGGTCTGACGTTTACCACCCCTAGGCAAGATATGCGACATATCAGACGACGAGACCGGACTGTACGGTAGTGTTACTGGTTGGATTCACTGGAGTGTGAGCGGGCTTGCTCGTCGATCTTCTGATTGCTCAATACCCGGGTGGCCGTTACGTTTAGCAGACCGCTTGCAGCTTGTGGGTGTTTGATATGATCATCACCTGCTGCCGGCGTATTGACGAGTCTTTAGAGTCCTACACAGAGGTTTCCTGGCTCAAGCGAAACGAAATAGGAGCGCATATGAGATATGTGAGGGACCGAGAATAATGCGTGTATATGATACCGTATTTCATTCTCGCGATGAATGTGTCGAATGGTTGTATGCGATATAACCTAGTTATCGAATCAAGGATTGATTCGATAAGACGATACATTGGATACTAGTCGGTTATATGCGAAATGACCGGATCATTGAATCAAGTGTTGATTTAATGATTTAATGCATAATTATATATTTGATATATTACTTTGCATTAACTAGTATTGGCTCACTTTAAATGGATTTTCTCACTTGGATTGTGCACATTGTATATGTGATATACATTTGTACATTTGAGTGTATCATGTTTGATGATACATGATTGTTTAAGTGTATGTTAAGATTAAACCATGGTTATGTAATGGTTAGGGTTATGATTTTATTTACTTACTCATTTATTTATTTATTTATTTCATTTTGGCAAAAGAAAAGAAATGGTGGCTTGCTTTGTTTTACATTGAAGCTTCATGAAGGTTTGAAAAAGTCCACCATTTTTGTTTCATGCCTAACCTAACCATTGACCTAACCCTAGTTTATTCTCTACACTTGACCATGGTTATTATTATGATAAGTATTCTTTTTCATTTTCATTTTAATTAACTTATCATAACAATTATCATCATCTTCTTCTTCTTCTTCAAGAAAGAAGCTTGCATTCATCAATGGTGATTTGATGAAAAGAGTGAGAAATCCAAATCTAAAACCTATTTCTTCATCCTCTACCTCTTGCCAAGTAGTAGAGTGTGTCACGACCCAAGGTTTGGCCCGTGACCGGCACTTAAACACGTAACGTCTACAGGCGTAACGTGACTAAGGGAACCGGGAACCCAGAAAACAAACCAGTGAAAGTATAGAGTGTGATAAGAATTAAATGAAAAACACCAACTAGCATGATAAGAAATCTAAGTATACAATCCCAAGATAACAATATACGACGCCATAGCGAAGCTCAAGATCCACAAGTGGGAACATCACAGATAGCATAAAAACTGCATAAGAAAAGTCGGCTCACAACGAGCACGACACCAGAACACAGATAAGGTACAACATCGTCCTCACACTGTCTCTAAGTCAAATACATACATGGTAGATGGAGAATACTAGATACAACAATGTACATACAGAAAGATAAACAGATACCGCACAAAACCCACCTATCAGCAAAAGAGCTAGTACACCAACTATGGGGGTATCTGTGTCAAAAGATGCAACCGCAGCCTGCCGCGACTACTCCGAAGGGCAACCTGCAAACACTGTGGCACAACGGGGGTGAGTTGCCAACTCGTGAATAGAGATAACATATAAAGGTAATCGCGAGCATGCACGTACTACGCTACTCTATCATATGCCAACAGATGATATCAATATGTGATACGCAGTATGTGCAATAAACATGCAAGTTCTCTATCAGGTACTGAACTACTGGGTGAGGTACAAATGCTCTATCAGGTAATGTAACTACAGGATGAGGTACAAATGATAAATGCTGAGCAGGGGAAATATAGTATCTACACGGGATGTCAACGTGGGATATATGTATATCGGTGTCCATCAGTACACCCAGATCCCCCAAATAGCTCAGGCGCCGGCACCCCATCGGCCCTCGAATCCTGTACACCTCTGAGAGTCCCGAGTGCCCAACATCGGCACCCAAATATCATAAATACTCGTGTCCAGCATCGACACGCAAATCCTCATCCATCGGGCCCCGTCAGTCCGGGTTACCCACATCCATCTATAGACTCTGATCAGTATACTCCGGATAACTGTCAGGTCCAACCAATCACCGGTAGGTAGTGGTCCCTCTGCCAGGCTCACCGTCTACTGCACAGCGAAACCGTTCTCGCCCCGGGGTATCATACCGGGTCCACCATGTACCCGTAATCGGCCTCAACCGCCTCCTCGATTCGGGTTTCTATATATCACTCTAGCACCGATAAAACACATGGTGGACGCACCGAAATATCATATCAAGGGAACCGGGTTTTTATATGATTACATATTTGAAATAGCCACGGTTCCCAAATCCAGAAATCACATATAATCCAAACAAATACAAGTCAATGATCCGATATGATATGTGCGTCAAATGTAAATATCCGGTCAAGTTACATATAAATAAGTTACAAGATAATAATCCGATGTGACATATGCATCAGGTATGGATATCAAATCATGTCACATATAATGTGCTACAATGCAATGATCCGATGTGATATGTGTAGCAGGTATGAACATCAAGTCATGTCATATATAATAAACTACAATATGATGATCCGATGTGATATGTGTAGCAAGTATGAATATCAAGTCATGTCATATATAATAAACTACAATATGATGATCCGATGTGATATAGGCATCAAGTATGAATATATGGTCATGTCACAAATAGATGAACTACAATGCTATGATCCGATGTGGTGTAGGCATCAAGTATGAATATATGGTCATGTCACAAATAGATGAACTACAATGCTATGATCCGATGTGCTATAGGCATCAAGTATGAATATATGGTCATATCACAAATAGATGAACTACAATGCTATGATCCGATGTGGTGTAGGCATCAAGTATGAATATATGGTCATGTCACAAATAGATGAACTACAATGCTATGATCCGATGTGGTATAGGCATCAAGTATGAATATATGGTCATGTCACAAATAGATGAACTACAATGCTATGATCCGATGTGGTATAGGCATCAAGTATGAATATATGGTCATGTCACAAATAGATGAACTACAATGCTATGATCCGATGTGGTATAGGCATCAAGTATGAATATATGGTCATGTCACAAATAGATGAACTACAATGCTATGATCCGATGTGGGGTGTGTAGAAGGTATGCAATGCACTAGCTAGTAACCATGAACATGCAATATATATATGGAACACTATAAGGTCCTATCTGCCCTGACGTAGAACGCCATGCGGGCGATATCCCCGTAGATGTGAAATCTACTCACCGTAGTCTCTCGCTAGGTGTAGCCAACAACCTGCTTCCCTTTCTTCACTGCGTCCGCCGTACTCGCCTGCGAACCTAGAATTACAAAATATATCATATGTAAGCTCGAAATCACACAAACGCGACATTAAAGCCCAACAAGTAACTCGTGTCGCGAACCAAGCGCGCGTGTGCGCGATACGCTAAAACGTGTGGTTACGCGTCTGAAATCACTCTGACGCGTCGCGATACGCAGAAACCCAAAACCCACACACACGTAACACGCGTGTCGCGAAAGGTTGAAAATACGGGAAAATAGGTATTCTACCCCAGATTTTGATACAGGAAAGATATTGAAAAAATATATATATCAAAATAACCTACATATAAGCAGAGACCCATACACTCAAACCCCAACCCAATTCTCCCCAGTCTGGCCGCAATTTGCGGCCAGAATGCCATTTTTGGCGGCCAGACTTGGGAATTGGGTCCCCAGGTTTGGTCGGTGCACTCCATACCATACATACATGCCAAATCAATCACTAGTTTTGTTCTGAAAAGTCTCGGATAGCAGCAGATTCCTACAGTGTCTAAAATCAGTTCAAAACACACATTTTGCACAAAAAAGGAACTTTATGGTATTTTGATGAAATCTGGAACAAACCTAGGTCTAATCACTCACCAATAACTTGTTAATAAGCTAATCAAGCCACAACAACATAAGTTTTAACATGATACACTAAACCCCCTCCAAAAGCACTAAAATGGTACAAAAATGTGATATTTCTAAGCTAAACATGCAAGTTATGGAAATTGGGTGCTAGGATTAAGATTTATACCTTAAATTGACCTTAGAGACACCAAAGTTTTCAGCTTTTCCCCCAGTTGCGCAGATTGGCCCTTGAGCACCCCAAAATCCTCAATTTTTCATGTTTTAATGAAGGAAAAAGTATTGTTTTGGGTAGGGTTTGGTTTGGGAATCAAGGGTAAAGAAAAGGGAAAGAAATGATGAAGAATGGGGAGGGTTTTCTGCTGGAGAGTTGCAGGAAATTCAGAATGAGGAAGAGAGAGAGAGAAGAGAGGGAAATGGTCAAGAAAGTCCACCCTTTACCTACCCTCCATGCTCCCTTGTTTTATTTGGACTTTGAATTATATAATGGGTTTTAGAAAAGATTAAATGGTGGGAAAAGAGTTTGCAACCATGCATATGAAGGGTTAACAAGTTGCAAGAAAAGTCTAAGTATGCAAGGTGTACACAAGCACAAGACCTATCCCAAAATGCACACACTACCAATAACAACTATAAGTCCTACGCACACACAAACATAAAAACATGCACGACTTCTAATTATCACCAACACCAAACAAACGGGAAAATCAAAGTGTTACAATCTACCCCCCTTAATGAAATTCGGTCCCCGAATTTTAAAAAATCTAACCCATACGCACCTTCAAAAAGATGGGGATACCTCTTCCTCATCTCGCTCTCGGTCTCCCAAGTGACCTCCTCCCTGCTCTGTCCACGCCAAAGTACCTTGACGGACGGTATCTCCTTCGACCTCAATTTCTTCACTTGTCGATCCAAGATCATCACTGGCTGCTCTGCATAGGAAAGATCGCGCTCAAGCTGGATCGTCGGGTGCTGAATCGCATGCGAAGGATCATGAAGATATCGGCGGAGCATCGAAACGTGAAATACGGGGTGCACGTCTGGAAAACTGGGCGGAAGGGCTAATCGATACGCAACTGCACCAATACGCTCAAGGATCTCGAAGGGGCCTACGTATCTGGGACTAAGCTTCCCCTTCCTTCCAAACCTCATCACGCCCTTCATTGGGGAGACCCTCAAGAAAACATGATCACCAACAGAAAACTCAAGTCTGCGTCGACGACGGTCCGCATAAGATTTCTGCCTACTCTGGGCTGCTCTCATCCTATCGCGAATCAACTGGATCTTCGCTGTCGTCTCCTCAACGATCTGTGGCCCTAAAATACTGCTCTCACTGAGCTCTGTCCAACAAGTAGGCGACCTGCATTTCCTCCCATAAAGAGCCTCAAACGGTGCCATCTGAATGGTCTCCTGGTAGCTGTTGTTGTAGGAGAACTCTACTAAGGGCAAATGATGATCCCAGCTACCTCCGAAGTCTAAAACGCATGCTCTGAGCATGTCCTCGAGAGTCTGAATAGTTCGCTCTGACTGTCCGTCGGTCTGCGGATGGAATACTGTGATGAAACTCAAGCGAGTGCCCAGAGCCTCCTGAAGCCTCTGCCATAGCCGGCTGGTAAACTGGGTGCCTCTATCGGACACGATGCATGTCGGAACTCCGTGCAGTCACACAATCTGATCAATGTAAACCTGGGCATACTTAGTAAATCCGAAAGTCGTCTTCACCGGTAGGAAGTGAGCCGCTTTCGTCAAACGATCCACGATCACCCAGATGGAGTCATACCCTCGACTAGTCCTGGGTAGACCCACAATGAAGTCCATAGATATCTGTTCCCATTTCCACTCCGGAATGGGTAATGGCTGTAGCTCTCCCGCGGGCCTCTGGTGCTCAGCCTTGACTTGCTGACAAGTCAGGCATCTCGACACAAAATCTGCAATATCCCTCTTCATACCGTCCCACCAGTAAACATCTCTCAGATCGTGGTACATCTTGGTGGAACCGGGATGAACACTAAATACCGATCGATGTGCATCCTCAAGAATCTCGCGCCGCAATCCCTCAGCATCCGGTACGCACAGTCTAGCCCCAAATCGTAGTATCCCCCGATCGTCGATCACGAACTCGGAAAATCTGCCCTGTCCCATCTGTGTCCTGATCTCTGAACTGCGGTCATCACTGTGCTGTGCCTCGTATATACGGTCAAGCAACTGTGGGCGTGCACGAACATGCGCCATCTGTCCCCCGATCGGCGTAAACTCAAACTGTACCCGGCTGTCGCATAAGATCTGCCAATCTGCCGACGACTGCCTCTGCACTGCGCTCACACAAGATAGACTACCCCCGGGCCTCCTGCTCAACGCATCTGCCACTACATTCGCCTTGCCCGGATGATATAAGATCTCACAATCGTAGTCCTTCACTAACTCCATCCATCGGCGCTGTCTAAGGTTCAGGTCTCGCTGCTGAAATATATATTTTTAGCTCTTGTGGTCGGTGAATATCTGGCACGACTCTCCATACAGATAATGTCGCCAGATCTTGAGTGCAAAGACCACCGCAGCCATCTCCAGATCATGAGTAGGGTAATTTTGTTCATGTTTCTTTAGTTGCCGTGAAGCATACGCAATCACCCTGTCATGCTGCATCAAAACGCATCCCAGCCCCACTCGTGAAGCATCGCAGTAGACCGCAAATCCGCCTGATCCTGAAGGCAAAGATAGCACTGGTGTCGTGGTCAGTAGAGCCCGCAACCGCTGGAAACTGTGCTCACACTCCTCCGTCCAATCGAAGTGAACTCCCTTCCGGGTCAACCCGGTCAACGGTGTAGCAATGCGAGAGAAGTCCTGCACAAATCGCCTGTAATAACCTGCCAGCCCTAGAAAGCTACGAACCTCCGTCACTGACGTGGGTCTAGGCCAACTCCAAACTGCCTCTATCTTCCTCGGGTCGACACATATACCATCTCGTGTAATCACGTGCCCCAAGAAGTCTACGCTGTCTAGCCAGAAGGCACACTTGGAGAATTTGGCGAAAAGCTGATGCTCCCTCAAGGCCTGTAGTGAAATCCGCAGGTGCTGCTCGTGCTCCTCTCTACTCCGAGAATACACCAAGATATCGTCGATAAACACTATAATGAACAGGTCAAGATACGGCCGGAAAATACGGTTCATCATGTCCATAAATGCTGCTGGCGCGTTGGTGAGTCCGAACGAAATCACCAAAAACTCATAATGGCCGTAACGTGTGCGGAAAGCCGTCCTAGGAATGTCCTCCTGTCGTACCCGCAGCTGATGGTAGCCTGATCGCAAATCAATCCTCGAAAAGTATCCTGCCCCCTGAAGCTGGTCGAACAAATCGTCGATGCGTGGCAAAGGATATCGATTTCGCACTGTCACCTTGTTCAGCTGGCGGTAGTCAATACACAAACGCATGCTGCCGTCCTTCTTCTTGACGAACAAGACTGGAGCACCCCAAGGAGAAACACTGGGTCGAATAAGTCCCTTATCCAGCAAGTCCTGCAACTGACCCTTCAACTCTCTAAGTTCCGCCGGGGCCATCCGATAAGGCGGTACTGAAATAGGCCCCGTGCCAGGAACCAAATCAATGCAGAAAGAAATGTCACGCTCGGGCGGTAGCCCAGGAAGCTCGTCAGGGAACACATCAGGGAACTCGCTAACCACCGGAACCTGATCCAGAGGAACTTCTGTAGCTCTAGTATCGCAAACATATGCGAGAAATCCCTGACATCCCTTCCGCAAAAGCTGTCCAGCGCGAACAGAAGAAATCACACAGTGAGGGGTGGCACTACGGTCCCCCAACACAACAACAACCGACTCGCCGGGAAAACAAAATCGAACTGTCTTCTCGCGGCAGTCAACAGAAGCATAGCACGTGGCTAACCAATCCATGCCCAACAGAACGTCGAAGTCCAACATCTCAAGAAGGATCAAGTCGACCGGCAACTCTCTCTCGCCAATACGGACGGTACAGGATCGGAACACGTGCCTAGCAACAAACGACTCTCCCACAGGAGTAGTCATAACAAGCGGCTGGCCAAGCAAACCGGACTCTCTACCCAAACTCGGCACAAAGTGTGTGGATACGTACGAGTGCGTGGATCCGGGATCAAACAACACGTGTGCATCAACCGAACATACAGAAAGGATACCTGAGACCACCGCATTGGACGCCTGCGCGTCCTGATGCGTCAAAGCAAAAACCCATGCCTGTCCTCCTCCTGCAACTGACTGTCCCCTGCCGGCCGCTGGCTGTCCTCTACCTCGGCCACCTCGGCCTCTATGAACAAATCCTCCACGACCACGACCTCTCCGTGCATACGTCTGATGCGGAGTAACAGCAGGTACTATCGGCAACGCCGTCTGGGGTGGTGAAGGTGGTAATGTAACATGCGGTGCTGCCGCCCCACTCCGGGGTACCTCGGGACAATCTCGCACACGATGATAAGAACTCCCGCAACGGTAACATCCTGATGACGGTCTCTGGCCCTCCTGGGAATAGGAGCTAAACAATCGGCCTCGTCTCGAATCTCTGCCACCTGCAAGGTGCCTGTCACGACGCTGGAATGGCCGTCTCTGCACTGACGTGTCTGCACGAACTCTCTTTGGCCCTGGAACTGCCGAAGTCTCAGCAAGGCGCTCCTCTACTAATAATGCTGCATCTACTGCTGCTGCGTATGTCTCGTAATGCTGCGCGCTGATAGCAAGGAATAATGGTGTGAGCAAACCTCGGACAAATCTCTTAACTCGCAACTCCTCAGTAGCCACTAGGTACGGGGCATAGATAGCTAGCTCTGTGAACAGCACGTCGTACTCTGCTACTGACATCCCTGGTGTCTGGCGCAAGGACTCAAATCTGCGTGCTCGGGCATCCCTAACACTCTGAGGAAGAAAACGGGCAAGGAATAGCGCTACAAACTCGGTCCAGGTCATAGGAGGAAGACCCGCTGCTCTGCCCTTCTCAACTGAATCACACCACTTCTGTGCAAGACCCTCTAGGCGAAAGCTCGCTAACTCGACCCATCTCGCATCCGCGCATCTAAGTGAACGACATATACGGGCCATCTTATCAAGGAAGGACTGGGGGTCCTCGGCTGTGTCGGTGCCTGTGAAAGCCGGAGGCTTTAGCCTCATGAAGTCTGACAGCGATACCGTAATCACCTCTGTGGCTGCAGGGGCAACTGGCTGTGTGGTAGGTACCATCGCGGTCGCTGGAACAGGTGGAGCTACCTCTGGTCGCTGTGCTTGAAGCGTCTCAACTAGCGATCCTATCATGTCACGCATCTCCTGCATGCTAGATCCCACCGTCTGACGCATCTCCTGCACACCAGCCCCTAGCGTGGCGATCTGATCTGTCAAAGGAGGAACAGTCTGCTCAGGTACAACGGGTGCACTGCCCGGATCAGTCCTCGTCTCGGACGAGTCAACTCGAATCTCGGCCCTCGCGGCCGCTCTCTGAGCCCTCGTAGTCTTTGGCGGCATATTGGCTGAAAGGAACAATAGGAATCGATAAGGATACGGAAATCGAATCACGAGAATGTATATACTCAAGAAGGAAATTTATATAAACAAGTCCTAAGGTCGCGTAGGCGGAGTACCGTGTCGTGAGTATGCCGCGGAACATACACACGCTACGCTACCCTGCCGCAGCTACCTACTCCATCATACCAGGATCATCCTATACTCCGAAAGGTAAAACCTACGCTCTGATACCAACTTTGTCACGACCCAAGGTTTGGCCCGTGACCGGCACTTAACCACGTAACGTCTACAGGCGTAACGTGACTAAGGGAACCGGGAACCCAGAAAACAAACCAGTGAAAGTATAGAGTGTGATAAGAATTAAATGAAAAACACCAACTAGCATGATAAGAAATCTAAGTATACAATCCCAAGATAACAATATACGACGCCATAGCGAAGCTCAAGATCCACAAGTGGGAACATCACAGATAGCATAAAAACTGCATAAGAAAAGTCGGCTCACAACGAGCACGACACCAGAACACAGATAAGGTACAACATCGTCCTCACACTATCTCTAAGTCAAATACATACATGGTAGATGGAGAATACTAGATACAACAATGTACATACAGAAAGATAAACAGATACCGCACAAAACCCACCTATCAGCAAAAGAGCTAGTACACCAACTATGGGGGTATCTGTGTCAAAAGATGCAACCGCAGCCTGCCGCGACTACTCCGAAGGGCAACCTGCAAACACTGTGGCACAACGGGGGTGAGTTGCCAACTCGTGAATAGAGATAACATATAAAGGTAATCGCGAGCATGCACGTACTACGCTACTCTATTATATGCCAACAGATGATATCAATATGTGATACGCAGTATGTGCAATAAACATGCAAGTTCTCTATCAGGTACTGTACTACTGGGTGAGGTACAAATGCTCTATCAGGTAATGTAACTACAGGATGAGGTACAAATGATAAATGCTGAGCAGGGGAAATATAGTATCTACACGGGATGTCAACGTGGGATATATGTATATCGGTGTCCATCAGTACACCCAGATCCCCCAAATAGCTCAGGCGCCGGCACCCCATCGGCCCTCGAATCCTGTACACCTCTGAGAGTCCCGAGTGCCCAACATCGGCACCCAAATATCATAAATACTCGTGTCCAGCATCGACACGCAAATCCTCATCCATCGGGCCCCGTCAGTCCGGGTTACCCACATCCATCTATAGACTCTGATCAGTATACTCCGGATAACTGTCAGGTCCAACCAATCACCGGTAGGTAGTGGTCCCTCTGCCAGGCTCACCGTCTACTGCACAGCGAAACCGTTCTCGCCCCGGGGTACCATACCGGGTCCACCATGTACCCGTAATCAGCCTCAACCGCCTCCTCGATTCGGGTTTCCATATATCACTCTAGCACCGAGAAAACACATGGTGGACGCACCGAAATATCATATCAAGGGAACCGGGTTTTTAAATGATTACATATTTGAAATAGCCACGGTTCCCAAATCCAGAAATCACATATAATCCAAACAAATACAAGTCAATGATCCGATATGATATGTGCGTCAAATGTAAATATCCGGTCAAGTTACATATATATAAGTTACAAGATAATAATCCGATGTGACATATGCATCAGGTATGGATATCAAATCATGTCACATATAATGTGCTACAATGCAATGATCCGATGTGATATGTGTAGCAGGTATGAACATCAAGTCATGTCATATATAATAAACTACAATATGATGATCCGATGTGATATGTGTAGCAAGTATGAATATCAAGTCATGTCATATATAATAAACTACAATATGATGATCCGATGTGATATAGGCATCAAGTATGAATATATGGTCATGTCACAAATAGATGAACTACAATGCTATGATCCGATGTGGTGTAGGCATCAAGTATGAATATATGGTCATGTCACAAATAGATGAACTACAATGCTATGATCCGATGTGCTATAGGCATCAAGTATGAATATATGGTCATGTCACAAATAGATGAACTACAATGCTATGATCCGATGTGGTGTAGGCATCAAGTATGAATATATGGTCATGTCATAAATAGATGAACTACAATGCTATGATCCGATGTGGTATAGGCATCAAGTATGAATATATGGTCATGTCACAAATAGATGAACTACAATGCTATGATCCGATGTGGTATAGGCATCAAGTATGAATATATGGTCATGTCACAAATAGATGAACTACAATGCTATGATCCGATGTGGGGTGTGTAGAAGGTATGCAATGCACTAGCTAGTAACCATGAACATGCAATATATATATGGAACACTATAAGGTCCTATCTGCCCTGACGTAGAACGCCATGCGGGCGATATCCCCGTAGATGTGAAATCTACTCACCGTAGTCTCTCGCTAGGTGTAGCCAACAACCTGCTTCCCTTTCTTCACTGCGTCCGCCGTACTCGCCTGCGAACCTAGAATTACAAAATATATCATATGTAAGCTCGAAATCACACAAACGCGACATTAAAGCCCAACAAGTAACTCGTGTCGCGAACCAAGCGCGCGTGTGCGCGATATGCTAAAACGTGTGGTTACGCGTCTGAAATCACTCCGACGCGTCGCGATACGCAGAAACCCAAAACCCACACACACGTAACACGCGTGTCGCGAAAGGTTGAAAATACGGGAAAATAGGTATTCTACCCCAGATTTTGATACAGGAAAGATATTGAAAAAATATATATATCAAAATAACCTACATATAAGCAGAGACCCACACACCCAAACCCCAACCCAATTCTCCCCAGTCTGGCCGCAATTTGCGGCCAGAATGCCATTTTTGGCGGCCAGACTTGGGAATTGGGTCCCCAGGTTTGGTCGGTGCACTCCATACCATACATACATGCCAAATCAATCACTAGTTTTGTTCTGAAAAGTCTCGGATAGCAGCAGATTCCTACAGTGTCTAAAATCAGTTCAAAACACACATTTTGCACAAAAAAGGAACTTTATGGTATTTTGATGAAATCTGGAACAAACCTAGGTCTAATCACTCACCAATAACTTGTTAATAAGCTAATCAAGCCACAACAACATAAGTTTTAACATGATACACTTAACCCCCTCCAAAAGCACTAAAATGGTACAAAAATGTGATATTTCTAAGCTAAACATGCAAGTTATGGAAATTGGGTGCTAGGATTAAGATTTATACCTTAAATTGACCTTAGAGACACCAAAGTTTTCAGCTTTTCCCCCAGTTGCACAGATTGGCCCTTGAGCACCCCAAAATCCTCAATTTTTCATGTTTTAATGAAGGAAAAAGTATTGTTTTGGGTAGGATTTGGTTTGGGAATCAAGGGTAAAGAAAAGGGAAAGAAATGATGAAGAATGGGGAGGGTTTTCTGCTGGAGAGTTGCAGGAAATTCAGAATGAGGAAGAGAGAGAGAGAAGAGAGGGAAATGGTCAAGAAAGTCCACCCTTTACCTACCCTCCATGCTCCCTTGTTTTATTTGGACTTTGAATTATATAATGGGTTTTAGAAAAGATTAAATGGTGGGAAAAGAGTTTGCAACCATGCATATGAAGGGTTAACAAGTTGCAAGAAAAGTCTAAGTATGCAAGGTGTACACAAGCACAAGACCTATCCCAAAATGCACACACTACCAATAACAACTATAAGTCCTACGCACACACAAACATAAAAACATGCACGACTTCTAATTATCACCAACACCAAACAAACGGGAAAATCAAAGTGTTACAGAGTGTGTTTTCTTCACAAGTTTCATGACTTGGTGAAGTGAGAGCTTGATCTAGTGATGCCTCGACGTAGATCATCTTCGGCATCGTAGTCGATGACCTAGCCCGTCCATTCTCCGATGAAGCCGACACTAGAGCCCGGGATCCGTTTTGGACAGCGAGGAGACATCATCACGGAGCTATGGAGGTTGAGCACCGGATCTACAAAGGTTGTACTTCCGTTTAACTCATAGTTAAATTGTTAACTAGTTCTTTTTCGCCTAAACTTCTAGCCAACGATCTAGTCTAGGGTTTCTCGGCACCATTAAATTTGAAATTGGCATGGTTGATGCCTTGTGAGACCTCTTGAGAGTGCCTAGGAACCCTACACTTTGCAACAAGTCTAGGCTTATAGGTTTCAACCTGTCCATCTACACCAATCTTCTTTCTAAAGATCCATTTGCATCCTAAAGGTTTTACCCCATCTGGAGCAATGTCCAAAGTCCATACTTTGTTAGTGTACATGGACTCCATTTCGGTCCGTATTGCATCCAGCCATCTTACTGAGTCGCCGCTCTGAATGGCTTGCTGGAAGCTAGTAGAGTCATCATTGTCAATGATGCAATCTTCTCTATCCCCGTCTATGAGAAAACCGTAGTATCTCTCGGGCGGATGAGACTGCCTACTACTTTTGCGGATAGGCATTGGGATATCCCTTTCTTCTGAAACTTCTGGTTCTACCATACTTTCAGTAACAGCTTGTGGTTCTGGAATTTCTTCCAGTTCTATTGCGCTCCCACTCTTCTGATTTTCTAAAAATTCAGCTTCCAAGAAGTGGGCATGACGAGAAACAAAATCCTTTTGCTCCTCTGCGTAATAGAAATAATACCCCTTGGAGTTCATTGGACATCCCATAAACTTACACTGTAGTGAGCGTGCCTCGAGCTTGTCCGCATGCTGCTTTTTAACAAAAGCTGGACATCCCCATGTCTTCAAGTACTGAAAATAGGGTTTCTTCCCACTCCACATCTGATATGGTATGGTAGGCACAGTCTGAAGGACTACCTTAACACCATAATGAGGTTGTAGAAGCATCTACCATGTCAAATTCAAATTTTTCTTGGTGCTAAGCTAGACTAACAAGATCTTTAACTAGATTATTAGGGTTTTCATTAGATGATATGTCAACTAGAGAGAAGGAAAGATGTTTATACCTTGGTAGAACCAAGTCCTTCTCTTCAATATGCTCCGTGTAGTAGTCCTGTGACTCCACAATGCTTCTCTTGAGACTTTGAACAAGCTCCCTTCGTAGCCTTCGCGCCAATGATGATCCACCTCGAAGCTCCTACTAGTTCAAGCTACCACTACACTAAACCCTTTAGTGCATGAAACACATCACACTAATTTGCTAAAAAGGTGTGAGATGATCAAGTAGAGGATGTTAAGAGCTCACTAATTTGTGCTCAAGCTTCATGATTCATATCTCATGTGAGGGTTGAAGCTTGAGAAAAAGCAAGAGGAGGAAGAAGAAGCAAGAGCAAGCATGAGCAAGAAAATGGCTAAGTCTTTTTGGAATGAACAAGAATCAATCGTAATTCTTGACCCCTCACTCATTCAAGCATGGAATTATGCAATATTAAATTGCAACCATACTTGAATAGTGAGTCAAGAATGAATAAACAAGTATTTAACCCATGCTTGAAACCATACTTCATTTTACACCTCATTTCTATTTTCACAAAATAGAAAAGAAAATGCCATGCTTCATTTTAATATATATATATATATTAATATATATATATATATATATAATATATATTTAATGAAGATTAATTAGTGAGCTAATGATATTAGTTAATATGTAATTATATCACATATAATTTATATCATATTATTAAATCAACATTTGATCTAATAATCCGGTTATATCATATAGGACCGACTAATATCATATATTTGTATATCATATTATCGAATCAACACTTGATTCGACAATCTGGTTATATCACATATAACCGCACCGATAACAGATGACAGCCATATTACAATACGGTATCACATACTCATATTTAATCAGGCCCGCATACATATCACATATGTGTCCTACTTCGTTTCTCTTGAACCAAGGAACTTCTGTGTGGGACTCTAAAGACTCGTCAATACGCCGGCAGTAGGTGATGATCATATCAGTCACCTACAAGCCGTCAGCGGTACTAACTGGACGTAACGGCTATCCGGGTATTGAGCGATATGAAGGTCAACAAGCAAGCCTGTCCACAGTCTCCATGAAGCCTATCAGTAACACTACCGTACAGTCCGGTCTCTTCGTCTGATATGTCGCATATCATGTCTGGGGTGGAAATCGTCAAACCCCAGTAACGAGATAAGTCATGTCGATGTGAGGCTCATAACAGGTCGAGAAACTATCGATAACACTTATCAGTAGATCTCCAAATCAGCCCTGGCCAGGGACTTCCAGTTATTGCCAATCGAGCATAGCGCAACATCAACCCCCAATACCGGTTGAGACGAAACCCCTCCTATCGCTCATTGCCTCCAAACGACTCGGGACTGTACCCAAAATCCACCTATTTCCATGACTCCTCTTGAGGGTGGTAGGGAGGAAATCAAAGCACAGTGGGAGTCGCATAAGACTCTATGACGATCTCGGGTCTATAGACTGACCTGTACCAGTGTCACCAGAGGACTGCTATTTGACGATAGGTATACTACCATATAGGAGTCCTAGGTGAGTCCTGTTCAGTGTACCCAGTCTCCACTGAGCACCCGTATACCATCTCTGATGTCAAACACCAATGGATGTGGGATCATCCATCGCCCATCATAGGGGTCAAGAGGCGTATACGCTAGTCTACTCTGGAATATCGATGCCCTGTCTTGATATTCCCTCGACTATGAACAATTGAAGAATGTACTTGTGAACTACCCTGGCCCCACTAGTATGATCTACATCATATTCCTGGTAGTCAAGTACATATCCTAAGGGCTTTATCAATACGAGAGATAAAGGTAACCAGATAGCATACTATCATGTCGAGCAAGAAAGTCTTCTTTGATATAAATATCCAAGTATCCACTATAATATACATCATATGTACAATAATGGCCTCTAGGGCATACACATAACTAACAATCTCCCACTTGCACTAAGGCCATGTGTTGTAGTATCTCATACCCAACATCCCAAAAAGTCTCTCAAATTGCGTTTGAGGGAGGGCCTTCGTGAGTGGATCCGCTACATTGTCCTTCGTGTCAACTCTCCTGACCTCGATCTCCCGGCGATCTACTATCTCCCGGATCAGGTGATACTGCCTCAGAATATGTCTGGATCTCTGATGGGACTGGGGTTCCTTGGCTAAAGGCACTGCTCCATTGTTATCACAATACACAAGTATTGGATGCTTAATGGATGGAACCACACCAAGCTCAGCAATGAACTTCTTCATCCAGACAGCTTCTTTGGCAGCATCATTGGCAGCGATGTATTCAGCCTCCATCGTCGAGTCTGCAACGGTGTCTTGCTTGGAACTCTTCCAACACAACACCCCTCCGTTAAAGGTAAAGACAAAACCCGAGACCGACTTACTGTCGTCCTTATCACTTTGGAAGCTCGAGTCGGTAAAGGACTCCACTTGGAGTTCACCGTTACCGTACATTAAGAACATCTCCTTAGTCCTTCTCAAGTACTTGAGAATGTTCTTTACAGCTATCCAGTCATTCTCTCCTGGATCTTCTTGATACCTACTCACTACACTTAGTGAGTACGCTACATCGGGTCTGGTACATAACATTGCATACATGATAGAGCCTATCGCCGAAGCATAGGGTATTCCTTGCATGCGAGTTCTCTCCAAATCAGTCTTGGGAGACATCTTTTTGGAGAGTGTGAGTCCAGAAATCGTGGGTACATTCCCACGCTTGGACTCTTCCATACTAAACCTCTTTAGTACGGTGTCTATGTACCTGGATTGGGACAATCCCAGTATCCGTTTAGATCTATCTCTATAGATCTTAATCCCTAAGATGTAGGAGGCATCACCTAGATCTTTCATTGAGAATCTCTGTGATAAGAAGAGCTTGACTGAGTGCACCATAGGAACATCATTTCCTATCAAGAGTATGTCATCCACGTACAATACAAGGAAGACGACCTTACTCTTTGCAACCTTCTTGTATATACAAGGTTCATCTATATTTTTTATGAAGTCAAACTCTTTGACTACCTCATCAAAACAGATGTTCCAACTCCGCGATGCCTGCTTTAACCCGTAGAAGGATTTAAGCAGCTTGCACACCTTTCCACTGCTCCCACTTTCTTCGAAGCCCTCCGGCCGAGTCATGTATACGCTCTCTTCTAAATTACCATTTAGAAAGGCGGTCTTAACATCCATTTGCCAGATTTCGTAGTCATGGTATGCAGCGATGGCAAGAAGGATCTGGATGGACTTAAGCGTAGCTACTGGAGAAAAGGTTTCAACATAATCCACATCTGGTCGTTGACGAAAACCTTTTGCAACAAGTCTATCTTTGAAAGTCTCAACTTTTCCATCTACACCAAGTTTCTTCTTAAAGATCCATTTGCTCCCAATGGGTTTTACCCCTTCAGGGGCAACTTCCAAAGTCCATACTTTGTTGGTGTACATGGATTCCATCTCAGATCTCATCGCATCCAGCCATTTCACAGAGTCCCCACTCGTGATGGCCTGCTCGAAACTAGTTGGGTCATCATCTTCCATGATGCAATCTTCGCTCCCACCATCAACGAGAAAACCGTAGTATCTCTCAGGTGGATGAGGAACCCTACTAGAATGGCGGAGAGGCTGGGGTTCGTCGGGAACTACTGAATCCTCTGGCTCCACCAAATCTTCTGTTGCAGTTTGCGTAGCTGGAACTTCTTCCAGTTCTACCTCCTTGCCACTAATTTCTTTCGCAAGAAATTCCTTTTCTAAAAAGGTGGCATGCTGAGAAACAAACACCTTTTGTTCTTCGGTGTGGTAGAAGATATACCCTTGTGAATTTTTGGGATATTCTACAAACTTGCATAGAACAGACCTTGCCTCGAGCTTGTCCGGATTGTGACATAGGCCGGACTACCCCATATCTTCACATAGTTAAGATGTCGTCTCTTCCCCTTCCATATCTCATATGGAGTGGTAGGCACTGATTTGGTAGGAACCATATTCAATAGATGTATGGCTGTCTCAAGCGCATACCCCCAAAAGGAAACAGGTTACTCAGCGGTGCTCATCATAGAGCGCACCATATCTAATAGGGTGCGATTCCTCCGCTCCGATACACCGTTGTGCTGTGGTATATATGGAGGAGTAAGCTGAGAGAGAATCCCATTCCCTTTTAGATATTCAAGGAATTTTGTGCTCAAGTATTCTCCTCCCCGATCTGATCGAAGGATTTTAATACTTCTACCCATTTGGTTCTCGACTTCGGATTTATATTCCTTGAATTTCTCAAAAGCTTCAGACTTGTGTTTCAACAGGAACACATGTCCGTATCTTGAGAGACCGTCAGTGAATGTAATGAAGTACGAGGAACCATTCCTGGCATGTGTAGACATGGGACCACATACATCACTATGTATCAGTCCCAAGAGTTCCGTAACTCTTTCTCCGTGTCCACTAAACGGAGTTTTGGTCATTTTGCCTTTGAGACATGACTGGCAAGTGTCATAAGATAAAAATTCGAACGGATTCAAATATCCATTTTTATGCAACTCAGATATTCGTGTCACATTGATATGACCTAGTCTACAATGGCACAAGAAGGATTCGTTCATTTCTGAACTCTTCCTCTTGTGTGTGTTTTGTACGTTAAGAACTGTGTTTTGATTTAGAACGTACAATCCGTTACATAATGCACCAAACCCAATCAACACTTGATTTAGGTAAATGTTCATAACATTATTCTCTACTACAAAGTTATATCCTTCTTTATCTAATAAAGAGATTGATATTAACTTGAATATCATAGAGGGTACGTAGTAACAGTCGTTCAGGATCAATGTATTCCCTGTTGGTAATACAAGGTGATATTCACCAATTGCTTTGGCTGCAACATTTGCACCATTCCCTACTTTTAGGGAATGATCACCTTTTCCTAGTTCTCTGCCTTCCCTTAGCCCATGCAACATATTGCATATGTGGGATCCCGATCCGGTATCTAATGCCCAGGACGTAGAGTGTACTGAGAAAAAGTTCTTTGTAACTAACACACCCGAAGAAGTTGCATCAACATGCTTATTCTTTGTTTGGGTGGTGTGGGAATCCGGATATGTTCCTATCCCCTGCTCGGACTTATAACACTTATAAGTTGGAGCGGGACCAACGTTCCCCTGCTCAGTATAACAAGCGGGTTCAGTCAATACATCCATATTATTATCTTGATTAAGGTGTGACATTGGTTGCTTCCTGTAGAAAGATGGAAGGAAACGCGTTAGCGTGCGCTCTTTGCAAGATTAGGTTGGTTATTATCTTATCTAATCAGGACGTCTCCCACTGTTTTTATCAAATCTTCCTTCAAACCGTAAAAGGTAAGATTAGCCGGGATTAATTACACCTTACAAGTTCGTCAATCTTTCAGCCAGTCCAGTGTTGGTACTTTGAGGGAGGTTCCCCGTGCTTTCGCACGGACCTAATTAGAGTAAATCTCGTTTTCCCATGGGCGTAACCCCGTTAACACCTTTCTAGACACCTACTTGATTGGCTAATTATTATGTGTAAAATTCTCTCAGAAGTAACTCTTACTCGCAGTGGGTATCGGGATCCAACTATCTCATAGAAGGTATGCAATCTCATTGCAAATTTCAACACTTGAAATTCCTGATAATACTTTTATCCCCAGCATCCTATGACCTTGACGAAAGCCAACAAACGTAGCACGAATACTAAATAGTACCTATCTGAAATGACGGAGGGCTGCGCAGGTTTTTCAGAAAAACCATGAGCGTAATGAACTTGATATCGTTGTAGAAACTAGTGGTTTTGAAAAGAAGTATTTTTGAGGCTTTTCTAGTTTCGCTAAAGAGGTCACTCTCGGTGAAGGGATCTCGGCTCTTTCCTTATCGAATAAGGTGTTGGATATTCTACAAGGAATACCGCTATGCAAAGCAAGAACTATAGAAGCAATCAAAAACTAAACCGAGTGATTTGTAGCATTTGCTAGTTTTGCTAAAGAGGGCACTCCCGGTGAAGGGATCTCGACTCTTTCCTTATCGAATAAGGTGCTGGATATTCTACAAGGAATACCGCAATGCAAAGCAAAAACTAGAGCTACCCTTTTTGAAAATTTGATTCTACAACATCTTTAGGTTTCTTTTCATTCGTTAATCTTATTAATGAAGTACCATCAATTAATGTTTCCTTAAACATCACAGAAGAAATGAAACGAAAATAGAACGTACGCTTATGCCATCCGCATTCTCCACGGGGCCCCGTCATGCATCGTTAGGTTACTTAACTACCGACAGAGTGGGGGCTGGACTAGCGCTGGTGCAAAACATAAGCAACGTTTAATATATATCTTATATATAATATTACATTCGTCTCATGCAGTTATATGATCAACATCACAGAATACAGCAGCAGAAGATAAACATATGAAATATTGGATATACTAGGATGTCCGTGTTTTAAATTTAGCCAGTAATGTAAAACACGGATTCCACGGTCATGAAGAATAGCCAAACCCACATCCCATAGACCCTTACGAGAGCGGCAAGTAACCCTGCCAATTCTAGAGTTAGGAGATCCGGTCTCAACTCCTTGAGATGGTCTCCCACTGGACTTTAGAACCCGGTTACTTATGCTCCCCACCTTGGGTCTATCCTAATGCGGAAAAGTAAATAATATACAACAATGGTGACAGTCTCCTCAACCCGGAAGTGCCCCAATAAAAGAATATTACATACAATGAATTTTACATGAATGAAAAAGAAAACCCTCATCTCACATAAAACCCCCGTCTATTCTTTAACGACGATCCAATAAGACATATCAGCAGCACATGACATCACAAACCCGGATTCATAACAATTGTATCACATATCATCAAGATCTATACGACGCCAAATTTATCGATCAGTTTAACAAAATCCAGAGAACTCAACAACTTGAGAATCACAGTTAAAAATACCCAGACAGTGCACAAATCTCCTACGGACCTACACAAGAAAATATGCTCCCTGACTCACCTACTGCGTCGCGGTTCCGCGGTCGTACGGTCGAGTCAGGGTGTCAATTTTCTTATGGGTCCATAGAAAAGCCTGCACGATTTTTTGGATATTTTTAATTTCAAAAATTCCAACGTTTGGAAAAATCGACAGAAACATGCAAAAATACAGGTTTTGAAAACCGATCGAACTCTTTAACTTCGTAATGACCTTCCCCGATGATCTAGTTCGGCTCTGATATCATGAAGGACTACTTTAACACCATGATGAGGTTGTAGAAGCATCTACCATGCCAAATTCAAATTTTTCTTGATGCTAAGCTAGATTAACAAGATCTTTAACTAGATTATTAGGGTTTTCATTAGATGATATGTCAACTAGAGAGAAGGAAATATGTTTATACCTTGGTAGAACCAAGTCCTTCTCTTCAATATGCTCCGTGTAGTAGTCCCACGACTCCACAAGGCTTCTCTTGAGACTTTGAACAAGCTCCCTTCGTAGCCTTCACGCCAATGATGATCCATCTCGAAGCTCCTACTAGTTCAAGCTACCACTACACTAAACCCTTTAGTGTATGAAACACATCACACTAATTTGCTAAAAAGGTGTGAGATGATCAAGTAGGGGATGTTAAGAGCTCACTAATTTGTGCTCAAGCTTCATGATTCACATCTCATGTGAGGGTTGAAGCTTGAGAAGAAGCAAGAGGAGGAAGAAGAAGCAAAAGCAAGCATGAGCAAGAAAATGGCTAAGTCTTTTTGAAATGAACAAGAATCAATCATAATTCTTGACCCCTCACTCATTCAAGCAAGGAATTATGCAATATTAAGTTGCAACCATGCTTGAATAGTGGGTTAAGAATGAATAAACAAGTATTTAACCCATGCTTGCAACCATGCTTCATTTTACACCTCATTTCTATTTTCACAAAATAGAAAAGAAAATGCCATGCTTCATTTTAATATATATATATATATATATATATATATATAATATATTTAATGAAGATTAATTAGTGAGCTAATGATATTAGTTAATATGTAATTATATCACATATAATTTATATCATATTATTAAATCAACATTTGATCTAATAATCCGGTTATATCATATACGACCGACTAATATCATATATCTGTATATCATATTATCGAATCAACAATTGATTCGACAATCTGCTTATATCACATATAACCGCACCGATAACAGATGACAGCCATATTACAATACGGTATCACATACTCGTATTTAATAAGGCTCGCACACATATCACATATGTGTCCTACTTCGTTTCGCTTGAACCAGGGAACTTCTGTGTGGGACTCTAAAGACTCGTCAATATCCCGGCAGTAGGTGATGATCATATCAGTCACCTACAAGGCGTCAGCGGTACTAGCTGGACGTAACGGCTATCCAGGTATTGAGTGATATGAAGGTCAACAAGCAAGCCTGTCCACAGTCTCCATGAAGCCTATCAATAACACTAACGTACAGTCCGGTCTCTTCGTCTGATATGTCGCATATCATGTCTGGGGGTGGAAATCGTCAAACCCCAGTAACGTGATAAGTCATGTCGATGCGAGGCTCTTAACAGGTCGAGAAACTACTGATAACACTTATCAGTAGATCTCCAAATCATCCCTGACCAGGGACTTCCAGTTATTGCCAATCGAGCATAGCGCAACATCAACCCCCAATACCGGGAGAGACGAAACCCCTCCTATCGCTCATTGCCTCCATACGACTCGGGACTGTACCCAAAATCCACCTGTTTGCACGACTCCTCTTAAGCGTGGTAGGGAGGAAATTAAAGCACAGTGGGAGTCGCATAAGACTCTATGACGATCTCGGGTCTACAGACTAACCTGTACCAGTGTCACCAGAGGACTGCTATCTGACGATAGGTATACTACCACATAGGAGTCCTAGGTGAGTCCTGTTCAGTGTACCCAGTCTCCACTGAGCACCCGTATACCATCTCTGATGTTAAACGCCAATGGATGTGGGATCATCCATCGCCCATCATATGGGTCAAGAGGCGTATATGCTAGTCTACTTTGGAATATTGATGCCCTGTCTCGATATTCCCTCTACTAGGAACAATTGAAGGATGTACTTGTGAACTACCCTGGCCCCACTAGTATGATCTACATCATATTCCTGGTATTCAAGTACATATCCTAAGGGCTTTATCAATACGGGAGATAAAGGTAACCAGATAGCATACTATCATGTCGAGCAAGAAAGTCTTCTCTGTATATAAATATCCAAGTATCCACTATAATATACATCATATGTACAATAATGGACTCTAGGGCATACACATAACTAACACAGTGTTGGTTAGAACCTTGTTCAAAAGATATGCAGCTGATTCTAGTGCATAACCCCAGATAGATCGTGGTAACTCAGCCTTACTCATCATGGAACGAACCATATCCAATAGGGTTTGATTCTGCCTTTCCGATACACCATTGTGTTGTGGTGTGTATGGAGGAGTAAGATGAGAGAGAATTCCATTCTTTTTTAAGTGTCCCAGGAACTCGGCACTTAAGTATTCACCACCTCGATCAGATCTCAGTGTCTTGATACTTTTGCATGTTTGGTTTTCCACTTCATTCTTGTATTCCCGGAATTTCTCAAAGGCCTCGGATTTATGCTTCATCAAGAAGATATGCCCATACCTAAAGAAATCATCTGTAAAAGTAATGAAGTAGGAATGACCACCTCTTGCATGTGCAGACATTGGACCGCACACGTTACTGTGTATGAGTCATAAGAGCTCGCTTGCTCTTACTCCGTGTCCAGTAAACAGAGTCTTTGTCATCTTTCCCATGAGACAAGATTCACAAGTAGCATAAGATTGATATTCGAACGGATTCAAATATCCTTCTCTATGTAACTTAGTCAACCGTGTTTCATTGATGTAACCTAGTCTACAATGCCATAAGAAAGCCTGATTTATTTCTGGAGACTTTCTTTTAAGTGTGTTCTGGACATTGAAAACCTGAGCTTGATTTAATACGTATATACCGTTATGTAATGTACCGGACCCAATCGAAACTTGATTTAGGTGAATGTTTACTACATCGCTTACGAATGTAAAATCATATCCCTCTCTAGAAAGTGAGGATACTGATATGATATTACAAGTCAAACTAGGTACATACAAACAGTTACGTAGAATCAATACCTGCCCACTTGTCAGTCCTGGGCGATATTCCCCCACAGATTCAGCGTCCATGCTCATTCCGTTCGCAACTCTGAGAGACATATCACCTACCCTGATAACTCTACGGTTTCTCAAAGCTTGTAACGAATTACAGATATGAGATCCTGATCCGGTATCTAGTACCCAGGAAGTAGAGTTAATTGATAAACAGTTCTCAATTACAAACACCCCCGAGGCCGAAGCCACAACATGCTTCGAATACTAGGTACTGGCTTCCAAAGCCCTACAATCCTTCTGCCAATGCCCTTTCCCATAACAATAGGAACATCCTCCTTCTTTATGTAAGTCCACGTTGCCACCCCCGGTTCTTGCGGGGAGGCGGAAACGGTATAAAAATCAACTTTTTAGCGCATGGGGCAACATGGACTAACAAAGTCGGGATCTTTTCTAAACTAAACTAGCAAGAAAGCTAAAGAGAGTTAGCTACTCGGATAAATGGTTATACCTAACTTGAACTCCTTCTTCTTAAAACCTTTGTAGGGTTTGATGGTGCTTTCCTCGTCGCCTTCTTCCGTCAAAGATGGATCCGCCTGAGGGTTCAACCTTCGGGCTCTTTCTCGGACTTTGAGTGAACTAGGATCTTCGGCTTGCTAAACCTCTAACCCTAGAGTGAGTAGAGAGTGGCTTTGGGGTGCTTTTATCTCAAAGAGAGGGATTCTCAACACATGAGAAGGATTCTCCTTTTACTAGAGGAGAAGAAGAAGAGAGGAGAGAGAAGTGTTATGATAGAATGAATATTATTCTTCTCATTTTGCAACCATAACCAAAATGAAAAGAATATCAAATTAACAATAATAATAAAAATGAAATAGTTGATGGATGGTTTGGAATGACTATTATCATTACATTCATTAAATGGTTTTGCTAGAATCAAAGAGCATCTTTGATATGTAATGATAAAGGTCAAACTTTCAACCATGGTCAACAAGTCAACCTTGGTCAACAAGTCAACAAACCCATCCATAACAAAATTTCATTTAATTAATATTATTAATTGATATATCACAAATTCATTAGGGTTTGGAAAAAGACGACTGTCAACTGTGCATACACACCCGATCCGAAACCCTAATGAAAATCCTCTTCCTCTGCCTCAAACAACTGTGCATACACACCCGCATTCTTGTTCCGAGGAACATGAACACAATGAGATAAAACTAACCCCAAAACATATACTAGTATCTGGCTCAAACCAGAGCCGGTTAGTAATATCCGTCCGGACTCCAAACGTGCACAAGTGCGCGGATGAGAACGAACCCTGTCGCAAAACCATGCGACCTCAACTCTGTTTTGCCCAAAAGTGAATAGCCCTCTGTGTGGGACTCTAAAGACTCGACACTACGCTGGCAGTGGGTTTAACCACAGACCGCAAGCGGCACTAGCTGTGCGTAACGGTCCCCAGGTAGATGCCGACAAGAAGACTGACGAGGTGTACCCCATCTGAACTCCTACTGAGTCTGAATGTGACAATCTCCGTACAGTCCGGTCTGTTCGTCTGATACATCGCATGGCGGGCCTAGGGGGCGGTAAACGTCAGTCCCCTAATAGCGGTACAAGTCGTGTCGGAGTGAAGCCCAAAACACCCTGAGATAACACTGGAAACCTACCAGTATATCTCGATTGCCCTGGCCAGGGACTACTCGTGTAATGGCTCTCCTAGACACAGCACGATGTCAACCCCCAATACCGGGAGAGACGAATCCTGTCTAACCGTCACTGCCTCCAAGTGCTTCGGGACTGCACCCAACCACTACCTGTTTGCACGACTCCTTTGAGCCGTGGTAGGGTAGTAGTCAAAGTACAGTGGGAACACACTCGAGGCGAAGTGACAGTGTCAAGTCAGCGGACTAAGCTGTACTCATGTCACCTGGGAACTGATAACTGACGATAGGTATAATACCAACCTGTCAGTTCCCGACGAGTCCTGTCCAGTGTACTCATAACCCAACGAGCACCCATATACTATCTCCAGTACGACGTACTGATGGCCGTGGGACAGACCATCTCCCATACTGGGATGAGAAGCGCATACGCTAGTCTACTCCGGAGTATCGATGCCCTGTCTCGATAGTCCTGAGACTAGGGACCTGTATAAGGATGTGCTTATAGATTACCCAGCCCCCACTAGTGTGACTGCCATCACAACGCTGGTAATCAAGCAAAGATCCTAAGGGCTCCACTAATGTGTATAGGTGATATACTAAAATAAACACATGTACACATTGAAGTAGAAACAAACCAAGTAGCATACTACTATATTGAGCAAGATTGTTTATACAAGGTGAATATCCTAAGCTTTCATTAAGTAATATACAAACTAGTATGATACAGTAATGGCCTCTAGGGCATATACACTAACAATCTCCCACTTGCACTAAGGCCATGTACTGGCGTATCGAAGACCTATCATCTCGATCAGCCGCTCGAACTGAGTCTGGGGCAAGGCCTTGGTGAATGGATCTGCAGTGTTTTCTTCTGAAGCAACCCTCCGAACCTCGATCTCCTGGCGATCCACGATCTCCCTGATCAGGTGATACCGCCTCAAGATGTGTCTGGATCTCTGATGGGACCTGGGTTCCTTCGCTAAAGCTATAGCCCCGTTGTTGTCGCAATACAGAGGTATTGGATCAACAATGGACTGAACCACCTGAAGTTCTTTCAAGAACTTCCTCATCCAGACAGCTTCTTTTGCGGCATCAGATGCAGCGATGTATTCCGCTTCCATAGTCGAGTCTACAACGGTTTCCTGTTTGGAACTCTTCCAACACACCGCCCCTCCATTGAGCGTAAAGACAAAACCCGACATGGACTTGGAATCATCCTTATCACTCTGGAAGCTGGAGTCAGCAAAGGCCTCGATCTGGAGGTCTTTTCCGCCATACACCAAGAACATCTCCTTAGTCCTTCTCAGGTACTTGAGAATGTTCTTTACCGCTATCCAGTGTTTCTCCCCAGGGTTTGACTGATACCGGCTTACCACACTCAATGCATAAGCTACATCTGGTCTGGTACACAACATCGCATACATTATAGAGCCTACCGCAGAAGCGTAGAGTATAATCGACATGCGATCCCTCTCCAAATCAGTCTTGGGAGACATCTCTTTAGAGAGGGTGATCCCGTGACAAGCCGGTAGGTTACCGCGCTTGGAATCTTCCATACTGAATCTTTTCAGTATGGTGTCGATGTACCTGGACTGAGAAAGTCCTAATATCCTCTTGGATCTATCACGATGGATCCGGATCCCCAGGATGTATGAGGCATCACCCAGGTCTTTCATGGAGAACCTGTGCGACAAGAACCCCTTGACAGATTGTAGCATAGGAATGTCATTTCCTATTAAGAGAATGTCATCCACGTATAAAACGAGGAATACTACAGTTCTCGCTACAAATCTACTATAGATGCATGGTTCATCTGGATTTTTGATAAAGCCAAATTCCTTGACCGTCTCATCAAAACAGATGTTCCAACTCCCCGATGCCTGCTTTAGTCCATAGATGGACTTAAGCAACTTGCACACCTTTCCGCTGCTCCCACTCTGAATGAAACCCTCTGGCTGATCCATATAGACACACTCCTCTAAATTTCCATTTAGAAAAGCGGTTTTTACGTCCATTTGCCAAATCTCATAATCGTGGAAGGCAGCAATGGCAAGAAGGATCCGAATGGATTTCAGCATAGCCACTGGAGAAAAGGTTTCGTCATAGTCCAAACCAGGTCTTTGACGGAAACCCTTTGCTACAAGTCTAGCTTTATAGGTCTTAACCTGTCCATCTACACCAATCTTCCTTTTGAAGATCCACTTGCATCCTACGGGTTTTACCCCGTCTGGAGCAATGTCCAACGTCCATACTTTGTTGGTGTACATGGACACCATTTCGGTCCGCATTGCATCCAGCCATTTTACCGAGTCAACGCTCTGAACGGCCTGCTGGAAGCTAGTAGGCTCATCATAATCTATGATGCAATCCTCTATATCCCCGTCTATGAGAAAACCGTAGTATCTCTCGGGCGGATGAGACTGCCTACTACTCTTGCGGAGCGGCGTAGGAATGTCCTGTTCTTTTGAACCCTCTGGTTCCACTAAGCTTTTAGTAATAGCTCGTGGTTCTGGAATTTCTTCCAGTTCTACTGTGCTCCCACTTATCTGGTTTTCCAAAAACTCAGTTTCCAAGAAGTAGGCATGACGAGAAACAAGAACTTTTTGTTCCTCTTCACAGTAGAAGAAATATCCCTTGGAGTTCTTTGGATATCCCACGAACTTGCACTGTACTGAGCGTGCCTCGAGCTTGTCCGCATGCTGCTTTTTAACAAAAGCTGGACATCCCCATGTCTTAATGTGCTTAAGATAGGGTCTCTTCCCACACCACATCTCATATGGTGTAGTAGGCACAGTCTTAGTAGGAACTCGGTTCAAAAGGTATGCAGCTGATTCTAGCGCATACCCCCAGAATGATCGCGGTAACTCAGCGTTACTCATCATGGACCGTACCATATCCAATAGGGTCTGGTTCCGTCTCTCCGATACACCGTTATGTTGCGGAGTGTATGGAGGAGTAAGCTGAGAGAGAATTCCATTCTCTTTTAAGTAATTCAGGAACTCGGCACTTAAGTATTCTCCACCTCGATCCGATCTTAGAATCTTGATACTTTTGCCGGTTTGTTTTTCTACTTCATTCTTATATTCCTGGAACTTTTCAAAGGCTTCGGACTTATGTTTCATTAAGAAGACATAACCGTACCTTGAAAAATCATCCGTAAAAGTAATGAAGTAAGAGTAACCGCTTCGCGCATGTGTAGACATTGGACCGCACACGTCGCTGTGTACGAGTCCCAAGAGCTCGCTCGCTCTTACTCCGTGTCCAGTGAACGGAGTCTTTGTCATCTTTCCTTTGAGACAGGATTGACAAGTGGCATACGATTGATATTCGAACGGATCCAAATACCCTTCTGTATGTAACTTAGTCAACCTTCTCTCATTGATGTGACCCAGTCTACAATGCCATAAGAAAGTCTGATTGATTTCCGGAGACTTTCTTTTGTGTGTATTCTGGACATTGAAAATTTGTGGTTGGTTTAATACGTTTATACCATTGCTCAATGTACCTGACCCAATCAGAACTTGATTAAGGTGAATGTTTACAACATTACTTACAAACGTAAATTCATAACCATCTTTAGAAACCAAAGATACAGAAATGATATTACAAGTTGCGTTGGGTACAAAAAAGAAATTACGCAAAACCAAAACATGCCCATCTGACATTCCCAGGTGATAGTCCCCCACGGCTTTAGCATCCATGCTAGCTCCGTTTGCAACTCTGAGGGTCATGTCACCTGCCTTCAAAACCCTACGGTTTCTCAACGCCTGCAAAGAATTACAGATATGAGATCCTGATCCGGTATCCAATACCCAGGAAGTAGAGTTTATTGAAAGACAGTTTTCAATAACATACACACCTGAAGCTGAAGCCACAACCTGCTTCAGTTCCTGTGTCCTGGCCTTCCAAGCCCTGCAATCTTTCTTCCAGTGTCCACTCTTATGACAATAGAAGCATTCTTCCTTACCCATAAGCTTTCCCGCTAACTTTGTTGCCTTTTCCTTTCCCTTCGTATCTACTTTACTAACACCGCCCCTTGGTTTGGCGGGGGCTTTCCTCTTCTTTCCCTTGGCTTTCGCCTTGGACCTAGAAGAAGAAGATCCTCCTACAAACAAAGTGGATATTTCCCTACCTTTCTGTAGGGTGCCCTCTGCGCTCCTCAGCATGTTGAGGAATTCTGAAAGTTCAACTTCCTTTTCTTGTAAGTTGAAGTTCAGTATAAACTGGGCGTAAGTGGAAGGAAGGGACTGGAGAATTAAGTCCGTATAGAGCTCACCTTCCAACGTGGTCCCAAGTTCCGCGAGCTCCTCAATGTAGCCAATCATCTTAAGCACGTGGTCCGCCACCGATGATCCGACGGCCAATTTTTCCGAAAATAACTTCTTCGACACTTCGTATCTTGCGATACGAGACTGCTCTCCATACAGTTCTTTTGTATGAAGAAATATGGATTCCAGGTCCATATTCTCGTGCCTCCTCTGATGTTCGTTTTCCATAGAGGCAAGCACGAGGCACTTGGCCTTCGCGCAATCAATTTCCCAAGTCTTACGGATTTCCTTATCCGCGACGCTGGAGGTGGGACCTGGGACGGGAGGAGCTTTGGTGGTAAGGAGATACCCCAGCTTGTCGTAAGTGATTGCCATTTTGACATTCCTGAGCCAATCTTTGTAGTTTGGCCCTGTCAGTATGTTTTTATCTAGAAGTAACTTAAGTCCAGTCATGTCGATTGGTCGCTGCAATTAGGAGAGAAGAAGAAACACTCAGCACGATGCTCTTGCAAGTTTAGAATGGTTTTTAATTTGTCTAAACAGGATGGCTCCCACTGTCTCTCGAATCCCTCCTCAAACCATAAAGGAAGAATTAGTCGGGATCAATCCCACCGCACAATACTTGCTTAACCGTTCAGCCAGGCCAGTGTCGGTACTTCGAGGGAGGTTTTCCAACGCTTTCGCGAAGTTCCTTAATTAAATAACCTCTTTTCCCTGGGGGCGTAGCCCCTCTAACACCTTTCTAGGCACCTACTAGGTTTATAGCATTGATCGTTTAGTGAGAAATTTCCCGAGGAGTAGCATATACTCACAGTAGGATCGGGATCCAAATATCATTGCGTGACGAAACTGAAGGAGTCCTACCAGAATCACCACACTCCAAATGGTATGCAAATCTAGCAAGTTTCAGTACTTATGAAACTCCCGATGTGGATTTTTGCCCCATGCTCTTATGACCTTGACTTTGGCCAACAAATCATAAGTCACATGTCAAGTTCTTCCCGTCGTTCTCCAGGTTAATTTGAATCCACTCGTACCTACCCTTGACTTTGGCCAACAAGGCAGTATGACTGTTCCAAATCAACGCATCTATCTATGCTGCACATGAATACCCAATAGCTACCAATCACTATGCCTTGACTTTGGCCAACAAACACAGCTTGAATACTATTGACTATTCATGTGAAACGACGGAGGGCTACGAATGGTTTTGGCGAAACCGTGAACGTAGTGAACTTGATATTGTTAGTTATATGTATGCCCTAGAGGCCATTACTGTACATTGGATGTATATTGTAGTGGATGCTGGGACATATATAGGGAGGACTTTCTTGCTCGACATGATAGTATGCTATCTGGTTGCTCTTTACCTTAACGTGTACAAAGATTGTCTCTCTATTACATGTTGGTAAAGCCCTTAGGATGTGTACTTGACTACCTGGACTATGATGCGGATCATACTAGTGGGGACATGGTAGTCCATAAGTACATCCTTCAAAGTCCCTAGTCGTGGGTGTATCGAGACGGGGCATCGATATACCAGAGTAGACTAGCGTGTACCTTCTCGACCCATACAGATGGGCGATGGATGATCCCATATCCATCGGTGTTTGACATCAGAGATGATATACGGGTGCTCAGTAGAGACTGGGTACACTGGACGGACTCGCCGAGAACTCCCAGATGGTATTATACCTCACGTCAGATGGCAGTTCTCAGGTGACACTGGTACAGAGTAGTCTGTTGACCCGAGATCGTCATAGAGTCTTGTGTGGTTCCCACTGTGCTTTGATTTCCACCTTACCACGTCCAAAAGGGCGTGCAAAATGGTGGCTTTTGGGTACAGTCCCGAATCACATGGAGGCAATGAGCGATAGGAGGGGATTCGTCTCTCCCGTTATAGGGAGTTGATGTTGCGCTGTGTTCGATTGGCTATAACAGGAAATCCCTGGCCAGGGTTGCTGAGATATACTGGTAAGTGTTACCAGTAGTTTCTCGAATTGTTATAGACCTCATATCGACACGACTTATCGAGCTATTGGGGTCTGACGTTTACCACCCCTAGGCAAGATATACGACATATCAGACGACGAGACCGGACTGTACGGTAGTGTTACTGGTTGGATTCACTGGAGTGTGAGCGGGCTTGCTCGTCGATCTTCTGATCGCTCAATACCCGGGTGGCCGTTACGTTTAGCAGACCGCTTGCGGCTTGTGGGTGTTTGATATGATCATCATCTGCTGCCGGCGTATTGACGAGTCTTTAGAGTCCTACACAGAGGTTTCCTGGCTCAAGCGAAACGAAATAGGAGAGCATATGAGATATGTGCGGGGCCGAGAATAATGCGTGTATGTGATACCGTATTTCATTCTCGCGATCAATGTGTCGAATGGTTGTATGCGATATAACCTAGTTATCGATTCAAGCGTTGATTCGATAAGCCGATACATTGTATACTAGTCGGTTGTGTGCGACATGACCGGATCATTGAATCAAGTGTTGATTTAATGATTTAATGCATAATTATATATTTGATATATTACTTTGCATTAACTAGTATTGGTTCACTTTAAATGGATTTTCTCACTTGAAGTTCACAAGTTGTATATGTGATATACTTTTGTGCATTTGGATGTATCATGATTGATGATACATATTTACTTGTGTTTGTGTAAAGATTGAACCATGGTTATTTAAATGGTTAGGGTTTTGATTTTCTTATTCATTTATCCATTTATTGATTTATTTATTTATTTGGAAATGATAAGAAAAGAATGGTGGCTTTATTTGTAGTTTAGTTGAAGCTTCATGAAGGTTTGACCAAGTCACCATTTTTGTCTCATGCTTAACCCTAACCATTCCATTTAACCATGATTCATTCTCTACACTAAACCATGATTTGAATATGATAAGGTTTGATTTTCTTTTCCTTTTTTAATTAACACTTATCATATTCTTCATCTTCTTCTTCTTCACTTCAAGAAAAAGCTTGAAAGCTTTAATGGCAAGTGATGAAAACTAGTGAGAAATCCAAAACTAAAGTCTACCCACTTCCTATTTCTTCATCCTCTGCCTCTTGCCAAGTAGTAGAGTGTGTTTCCTTCACAAGTTTTCATGGCTTGGTGAAGGTGGATCTTGATCTAGCGATGCCTCGACGTAGATCATCTTCGGCATGGACATCGACGACCTAGCTCGCCATTTCTCCGACGAAGCCGACGCTAGAGCCCGGGAATTCATTTGGACAGCGAGGGGACTTCGTTGTGGAGCTATGGAGGCGGAGCACCGGATCTGCAAAGGTTGTATTTCCGTTTAAACTTTTGTTAAGTTGTTAACTAGTTTCTTTTTCGCCTAGAAATCTAGCCAACGATCCGTAGTCGGGTTTCTCGGCACCTATAATTTTTGAAACTGGCATGGTTGATGCCTTGTGAGACCTCACTAGAGTGTCTAGGAACCCTACAGTGGTATCAGAGCCTAGCTACAGCCTTAGGCGAAGTCTAGACGGAATTTGAAACCCGAACGAACCCGAAACCGTAAACCAAAAATGCTCTCTGTCCAATTTTTAAAAATCTGGATTTTTCAATATTAAAAATATGCAGAAAATTAAGCAGGGTTTTTTATGAATTACTGTGAAAAACGGAGACCTAACTCAGTCATAACGCCGCGGAACAGCGGCCTAAGCCCACGTGGCGCGGCGGTTCCGCGGCCATATTGTTGACTCTTTGACTCCTTTTTGCACAGTAATATTTATAATTAATTCCTGTGTTTTCTGGGTAATTTTAATGTATACACTACAGTTGAGTGTTTTGGGGTTGTTTTGGGGATTCGGTGTTTCGATCGGATTATCAAATTTTGTCTGTGTGGCTTTCCGGATAAATTTTAGAATATGTTAAAAAGTTCGACCGGATATAAATACCCAATTTTTTCCCTGTCGGGAAATTTCCAAGTGTTGGATCTTTCCGTAGTTTAAAGACGTTCTAAGTAGTGCAAGTAACTCGATGGACCCTCTAGAAGACAACAAACCTTAACTCGATTATATGACCGTCTTGAACTGCCCTTTGAACCTTCGGGTTTGGGGCAGTACGGCGTGCCACATGTGAGGCGTTGGCTTGACCCTTCTACGGCTGGACCGTTGGTACTGAGGCACGAACTGAATGTTTTTAGACTTGTTTCATGTGTTGATCTGTATCGGGAAAACTTGGGTGTTCGATTGTTCGATCGGAAAGTTTGACATTTTCTATTTATCCGCAATGGGATACAATAATTGGAATTCACAAATAGTTATGAGATAACTGAATGAATGTTATAAACATAGAAGTTTAGTCTCACTTGATCGGTTGCCACGGAATTTTGATGTGATCAAAAGTCCGTCGCAATCACGTAGCGTACGCGGATACTCGCCGGGTAAACTTAATAGACAGCTACACCCCATAGCCCCGACCAAGTGACTGTAGGAGAACCCCGTCGCCGAAAGCATCCGTCCGGATGCTCGCGGTAGCGGTGTTCCGCCTTGGTGCACTTCGTCGGCGGCATCGAGGGTGCGGCCGCCTACTGAAGTTTGCGACGAGCATTCGATCAGGATGTCGGGAATCCTGTTGAATTGCCCGACTTGATATTGAAAAGAGTTTTCGATTTTGAGACTAAAATGCGGGGTTTATAATTGTTAGGCATGCGATTTCTAAGTAATTCATTTGGTCAGGCATGCGATGTCTGAGGTGGTTGCGGATTCCAACTGTTGTAGTTTTACACTTTCTTTTCTGTGACCGTAAGTGTAATATGTGATATCGCCGGTTTCGTTGCTATATGTCAACGACAATTGGGATGGACATATTTACTTACGTTGATGACATGTGATGTTATGTGTTACTGGATATGTTATATTGGATCGTCGTGTTCGAATAGCCGGGGGTTTTTATGTGAGATGAGTGTTTTTCATTTTCATTCATGTAAAAACTTGTATGTAATATTCTTTTATTGGGGCACTTCCAGGTTGCGGAAGTAGTCACCTTTTGTATATTATTTACTTTTCTGCACTAGGATAGACCCAAGGAGGAGGGCACAAGTAACCGGGTTCTGGGGTCCAGTGGTAGACCAACTCGAGGAGTCGAGTCCGGGTCTCCTAACTCTAGAATTGGTAGGGTTGCTTACCTCTCTCGTAGGGGTCTAGGGGTGTGGGTTTGGCTATTCATCACGACCGTGGAATCCGCGTTTTATACTGGCTCGTATTGAAAACACGGACGTCCTAGTATATCCAATATTTCATATGTTTCTTCTGCTGCGATATCTGTGATGTGATCATGTGATGTTCTGTGATAGATACAGTATACAGTATATATGATATATTATATAGACGTTACTTATATTTTACACCCGCGCTAGCCCTGCCCCGCTCTGTCGTTAGTTACCTAACCTAACGGTGCACGAGGGGACATCGAGGCGAATGCGGATGGCATAAGTGTACGTCGTATTTATCTGTCATGTTTAGATACTTTAAATGATGGGACTTCATTAATGTGATTAATGAAATAAAAGAAACCTAAGATGTTGTAGAATCGAATTTCAAAATAAAACAGGTAGCTACAGTTCTTGCTTTGCACAGCGGTATATGTGATATATCCTGCACCTTATTCGATGAGGAAAGGACCGAGATCCCTTCACCGGGAGTGACTCCTTTAGCAATAACTGGCAGATGCTATACACTCGGTTTGTCTTTTGATTGCTTTTAAGAGTTCTTCTTTGCACAGTGATATATATGATATATCCCGCACCTCATTTGATGAGGAAAGGACCGACGATCCCTTCACCGGGAGTGACTCCTTTAGCAAAACTAGAAAAGCCTCAAAAACACTCCATTTCAAAATTCATTCGATCCTACAACGATATCAAGTTCATTACGCAATAGGTTTTCAGAAAAACCTGTCGTAGCCCTCCGTCATTTCAGATAAGTAGTAGTTAGTATTCGTGCTGCGTTTGTTGGCCTTTGTTAAGGCGCGGTGTGCGGTAGCTAACTGGTGCTTATCTGCTTATGCATATGATGCGGATTGGGTTAGGGTAGTCGTGCGACCTTGTTGGCCTTTGTCAAGGGCCGTGCGGGTGGGTCTAATTCAATCAAGAAATGTACGGGTTGAACTTAACTAGCGGACTATGGGTTGTTTGGCATGCGTCAAGGTCATAGCACGCTAGAGGCAAAATATTATCGGGAATTTCAAGTGTTGAAATTTGCAATGAGATTGCATACCTTCTATGAGATAGTTGGATCCCGATACCCGCTGCGAGTAATTGTTACTCCTGGGAGAGTTTTATACATTACAATTAGCCGATCAAGTAGGTGTCTAGAAAGGTGTCAACGGGGTTACGCCTCTGAGAAAACGAGGTTTACATTAATTAGGTTCGTGCGAAAGCACGGGGGACTTCCCTCAAAGTACCGACACTGGCCTGGCTGAAAGATTGGCGAACTTGTAGTATGTAATTAATCCCGGCTAGTCTTTCCTTTTAGGGTTTGAAGGAAGATTTGATAAAAAGCAGTGGGAGCCATCCTGATTAGATAAAATAATAACCAATCTATTCTTGCAAGAGCGCACGCTGAGTGTTTTCTTCTCTCTCTCTCCAGGTAGCGACCATATCACGCCTTAATCAAGATAATAAAACGGATTGTTGACCGAACCCGCTTGTTATACTGAGCTGGGGAACGTTGGTCCCGCTCCAACCTATAATTGTTATAAGACAGAGCAGGAAATTGGGGAATACCAGATTTCCCGTGCCGCCCAAACGAAGAGAGTGCATGATGATGCATCATCTTCGGGTGTGTTCGTTACAAAGAACCGTTTCTCAGTATCCTCTAAATCCTGGGTATATGATACCGGATCAGGATCCCAGATATGTAATCTGTTACATAGGGCTACAAAAGAGTAGAAAAACTGAGAACGGGTGATAAGTTTCATGAGGCAGAAAACGGGGCAAGTGTTGCAGCCAAGTCTGTTGGTCACTGTCACCCTGTATTACCAATACATTGATTATGAACGAATGTTATTAGATACCGAACCTGATATACAAAATCATATCATTTCTTTATTAGTAAAGAAAGGATATAATTTTGTATTGTTGGATAATGTTTTGAACATTTCCTATATCAAAAGTTGATCGGTTCAGGCACATTATCTATAAGCATTGATGTTCTAAATCAAACTACAGTTCTTAGTATATAGAACACACACAAGAGGAAGAGTTCAGAAATGAACGAATCCTTCTTGAGGTATTGTAGACTAGGTCATATCAATGCGACCCGACTAGCTGAGTTACATTTAGATGCATATTTAAATCAGTTTGAATTTACATCTTATGAAACTCGCCAGTCATGTCACAAAGATAAGATGACCACAGCTCTGTTTATTGGAAACAGAGAAAGAGTTAGTGAACTTTTGGGATGATGCATGTTGATGTATGTAAGGTCTCCAGTCTACACATGCCAGGACTGATTCTTTATACTTCATTATATTCTCTGATAATATCTCAAGATTCAATCATATGTTCCTGTTGAAACATGAGTCCGAATCTTTTGAGATATTCACAGAATATGATTTAGAAGTAGAGAACCAAAATACGGGTAAAAGTATTATGTCCTTTGATGTGATCAAGGAGGAGAATACTTGTGCATAGAATTTCTGGACTATTCTAAAGGAGAATGAGATTCTCTCTCAGCATTACTCCTCCGTATACACCATTGCACGATGGTATGTCGGGGCGGAGCAGATACACCCTATTTGATATGGTGTGCTCTATGATGAGTACTACTGAGTTACCTTTTTCCTTAGGGGGTTATGCACTTGAGAAGTCGCATACCTATTGAATAGAGTTTCGATCAAATCAGTTGCCTACCACTTCATATGTGATATGGAAAGGGAAGAGCCCATATCTTAAGTTCCTTAAGATTTGGGGTTGTCCGGCCTATGTCTGAAAAGCAAAATCCGGACAAGCTCGAGGCAACGTCTGTTATGTACAACTGGAAACGTTCCAGCTATACAAACTGCAGCTGATGATTTGGTAGAACCGAAGGATTCAGTAGATTCCAACGAACCTCAGCCTCTCCGCCGATCTAGTAGGGTTCCTCACCCACCTGAGAGATACTTCGGTTTCTCTATGACAGTGGGAGCGAGGATTGCATCATGAGATGATGACCCAACTAGCTTCGAGCTGGACATCAGGAGTAAGACTCTGTAAGAATGGCTGGATGCTTAGTGATCTGAGATGGAATCCATGTACACCAAAAAAGTATGGACTTTGGTTGCTATATCTGAAGGGTTAAATCCCCATCAGGAGCAAGTATATCTTGAGAAGATTACTTGGTGTAAATGGAAAGGTTGAGACTTTCAAAGCTAGACTTGTTAAAGGTTTGCATCATTGACCAGGCGTGGATAATGATGAAACCTTTTCAGTGCCTATGCTTAAGTCCATCCAGATCCTACTTGCCATGGCTACATACCATGACTACGATATCTGGTGGTTGGGTGCCATGACTGCTTTTCTAAATGATGTTTTAGAAGAGAGCGTCTATAAGTACACAGCCAGAGGGCATCGTAGACAGTGGGAGCAGCGGAAACGTGTGCAAGATGTTTTATAGGATAAAGCAGGCATCGCGGAGTTGGAACGTCTGTTTTGGTGAAGTAATCAAAGAGTTTGACATCATCAAAATGGTAGATGACAAAAAGGTAGTAGGGAGTATAGTGACGATCCTCATAGAGTACGTGGATGACATACTCTTGATAGGGAAGGAGTTTCCTATGCTACGCTCGATCAATCTCCGATTATCACAAAGATTCTCGAAATTGGATCAAAGTGATACCTACTAAATCCTGGATTTAGGATCTATGAGATAGATCTAATTGGATGTTAGGAATCTCACTAGTAGTAGTGAGATGGTATCAATCGATCCTGGGGAGAATCACTGGAAGTGTTCCAGAGTGATAAAGACGACTGAATGTCAGTCGCAGGCATTGTCTTTACCCTCAGTAAAAGGACGGTATGTTGGAAGAGTTCCAAGCTAGATACCGTGACATACTAGACGATGAAGGCTGGATACATCGCTACTTAAGATGCTACCAAAGAGGATGTTTGGGTGTATATTAGTTCATGAGATGAACTACGTTCCTACCATTGTGAGACAATGGAGTTGTGGCTTATGCCAAGGAATGCCGGTCCCATCAGTGATCCAGACTTATTCTAAGGCAGTATCACCTGATCATGGAGATGGTTGATCTCCAGGGTGATCGAGGTAAGGAGACAAGACTCAGAGGATAACACGGCGGATCCACTCATGAAGGCCTGTTCCCAGAGAGAGACTTTTATTGGATGGTTGAGTATGAGATACTACAACCACTGCTACAGATGGCCCTAGTGCAAGTGGGAGATTGTTAGTTATATGTATGCCCTAGAGGCCATTACTGTACATTGGATGTATATTGTAGTTGATGCTGGGACATATATAGGGAGGACTTTCTTGCTCGACATGATAGTATGCTATCTGGTTGCTCTTTACCTTAACGTGTACACAGATTGTCTCTCTATTACATGTTGGTAAAGCCCTTAGGATGTGTACTTGACTACCTGGACTATGATGCGGATCATACTAGTGGGGACATGGTAGTCCATAAGTACATCCTTCAAAGTCCCTAGTCGTGGGTGTATCGAGACGGGGCATCGATATACCAGAGTAGACTAGCGTGTACCTTCTCGACCCATACAGATGGGCGATGGATGATCCCATATCCATCGGTGTTTGACAACAGAGATGATATACGGGTGCTCAGTAGAAACTGGGTACACTGGACAGACTCGCCGAGAACTCCCAGATGGTATTATACCTCACGTCAGATGGCAGTTCTCAGGTGACACTGGTACAGAGTAGTCTGTTGACCCGAGATCGTCATAGAGTCTTGTGTGGTTCCCACTGTGCTTTGATTTCCACCTTACCACGTCCAAGAGGGCGTGCAAAATGGTGGCTTTTGGGTACAGTCCCGAATCATATGGAGGCAATGAGCGATAGGAGGGGATTCGTCTCTCCCGGTATAGGGAGTTGATGTTGCGCTGTGTTCGATTGGCTATAACAGGAAATCCCTGGCCAGGGTTGCTGAGATATACTGGTAAGTGTTACCGGTAGTTTCTCGAATTGTTATAGACCTCATATCGACACGACTTATCGAGCTATTGGGGTCTGACGTTTACCACCCCTAGGCAAGATATGCGACATATCAGACGACGAGACCGGACTGTACGGTAGTGTTACTGGTTGGATTCACTGGAGTGTGAGCGGGCTTGCTCGTCGATCTTCTGATCGCTCAATATCCGGGTGGCCGTTACGTTTAGCAGACCGCTTGCGGCTTGTGGGTGTTTGATATGATCATCATCTGCTGCCGGCGTATTGACGAGTCTTTAGAGTCCTACACAGAGGTTTCCTGGCTCAAGCGAAACGAAATAGGAGCGCATATGAGATATGTGCGGGGCCGAGAATAATGCGTGTATGTGATACCGTATTTCATTCTCGCGATCAATGTGTCGAATGGTTGTATGCGATATAAGCTAGTTATCGATTCAAGCGTTGATTCGATAAGCCGATACATTGTATACTAGTCGGTTGTGTGCGACATGACCGGATCATTGAATCAAGTGTTGATTTAATGATTTAATGCATAATTATATATTTGATATATTACTTTGCATTAACTAGTATTGGTTCACTTTAAATGGGTTTTCTCACTTGAAGTTCACAAGTTGTATATGTGATATACTTTTGTGCACTTGGATGTATCATGATTGATGATACATATTTACTTGTGTTTGTGTAAAGATTGAACCATGGTTATTTAAATGGTTAGGGTTTTGATTTTCTTATTCATTTATCCATTTATTGATTTATTTATTTATTTGGAAATGATAAGAAAAGAATGGTGGCTTTATTTGTAGTTTAGTTGAAGCTTCATGAAGGTTTGACTAAGTCACCATTTTTGTCTCATGCTTAACCCTAACCATTCCATTTAACCATGATTCATTCTCTACACTAAACCATGGTTTGAATATGATAAGGTTTGATTTTCTTTTCCTTTTTTAATTAACACTTATCATATTCTTCATCTTCTTCTTCTTCACTTCAAGAAAAAGCTTGAAAGCTTTAATGGCAAGTGATGAAAACTAGTGAGAAATCCAAAACTAAAGTCTACCCACTTCCTATTTCTTCATCCTCTGCCTCTTGCCAAGTAGTAGAGTATGTTTCCTTCACAAGTTTTCATAGCTTGGTGAAGGTGGAGCTTGATCTAGCGATGCCTCGACGTAGATCATCTTCGGCATGGACATCGACGACCTAGCTCGCCATTTCTCCGACGAAGCCGACGCTAGAGCCCGGGAATTCATTTGGACAGCGAGAGGACTTCGTTGCGGAGCTATGGAGGCGGAGCACCAGATCTACAAAGGTTGTATTTCCGTTTAAACTTTTGTTAAGTTGTTAACTAGTTTCTTTTTCGCCTAGAAATCTAGCCAACGATCCGTAGTCGGGTTTCTCGGCACCTATAATTTTTGAAACTGGCATGGTTGATGCCTTGTGAGACCTCACTAGAGTGCCTAGGAACCCTACAGATATAATCGATGGAACAAGATAGCTTTTAAAAGGAGTGGCTCAAGCTCCGCATTTAAAAGTTAGTTTTGAAAAGAACCGAGTGGTTTTTCGAAAGTGTTCCAACGACTTTTGCTTGGTTTATTATCTTGCATTTGTTCTTTTAATGCGTGATATTCTTGCATTAGTTCTTTTAATGCGTCCCATCATTTAATCCTACCATTGACGAAAACAACCAAAATATGACGTACGCTTATGCCATTCGCATTCGCCACGGGGCCCCGTCATCACCCGTTAGGTTACTTAACTAACGACAGAGCGGGGGCTGGGCTAGCGCGGCTGTAAAATATAAGCAACGCCTAAATAGTTATATATATATAGCAATGATAGATATTACAGATCACAGATGAATACATTGGATATACTAGGAATCCGCAATCCGTTCGAGCCTGCAACGAAAAGCGGATTACACGGTCGCGGTGAATAGCCAATACCCCACCCAAGACCCCTACGGGTGCGGCAAACTACCCGCCAAGTACCCGAAGCGAAGCAACCTCCCTCATCCCCGTGAGTAGACCACTCGGCACTTCGGCATACCCGGTAGTTTGTGCACCCCTTCCATGGGTCTATCCTAGGAGCAAAAACAGTAAAAAGAATTATACAATGACGGCTACAATCCCGACCCGGTTGTGCGGCCAAACAAATAATAATATTACATCAATTTACATATTACATGAATGAAAGAAAAAGAAAAGCTCATCTCACATCCACCCCGGCTATTCACCCGCAACAGTCCAACGCATTCATATACACATACCATCACCAATCACAGATCACAGATATGTATAACCCCGACTAATCGACATATAGCGATTAGCCGACGTTCAATACATATAAACATCACAGATATAACCATTATAGTCAAAGTGTAGTGAAGTTCGATAAAAATACGGATTTATAGGCCCCCAAAAACAAATTTCTTTTCTGGAAAATCTGGGCACAAATAACCCATCTGAAAAATCCCAAAACCCTACCAGAAGAACACTGCACAAAACCCGATCACGAGAGGAGCCTAAACGGCGGCGGTTCCGCGGCAAATGCATACCTATTGCCGCGGATCCGTGGCGGTTTGAGGGAATCAGGGGATCGTTTTTCGTGGGTGTTCTCACAAAACCCTGAGCCGATTTTAGGAGTAAAACTTTTTCACTTTAGAGCACAAACAATTTCAACAGAAAGTTAGGATTTTGTTTCTCCGGTTTTTTTGCGATTTTTCCGTTCGAACTTCGATACACTTTACTACTAAGCTAGTTTAAGATTAGTTAGGCTCTGATACCACTGTAAGTCCACGTTGCCACCCCCGGTTCTTGCGGGAGGGCGGAAACGGTATAAAAATCAAATTTTTAGCGCATGGGGCAACATGGACTAACAAAGTAGGGATCTTTTCTAAACTAAACTAGCAAGAAAGCTAAAGAGAGTTAGCTACTCGGATAAAAGGTTATACCTAACTTGAACTCCTTCTTCTTGAAACCTTTGTAGGGTTTGATGGTGCTTTCCTCGTCGCCTTCTTCCGTCAAAGATGGATCCACCTGAGGGTTCAACCTTCGGGCTCTTTCTCGGACTTTGAGTGAACTAGGATCTTCGGCTTGCTAAACCTCTAACCCTAGAGTGAGTAGAGAGTGGCTTTGGGGTGCTTTTATCTCAAGGAGAGGGATTCTCAACACATGAGAGGGATTCTCCTTTTACTAGAGGAGGAGGAAGAAGAAGAGAGGAGAGAAAAGTGTTATGATAGAATGAATATTATTCTTCTCATTTTGCAACCATAACCAAAATGAAAAGAATATCAAATTAACAATAATAATAAAAATGAAATAGTTGATGGATGGTTTGGAATGACTATTATCATTACATTCATTAAATGGTTTTGCTAGAATCAAAGAGCATCTTTGATATGTAATGATAAAGGTCAAACTTTCAACCATGGTCAACAAGTCAACAAACCCATCCATAACAAAATTTCATTTAATTAATATTATTAATTGATATATCACAAATTCATTAGGGTTTGGAAAAAGACGACTGTCAACTGTGCATACACACCCGATCCGAAACCCTAATGAAAATCCTCTTCCTCTGCCTCAAACAACTGTGCATACACACCCGCATTCTTGTTCCGAGGAACATGAACACAATGAGATAAAACTAACCCCAAAACATATACTAGTATCTGGCTCAAACCAGAGCCGGCTAGTAATATCCGTCCGGACTCCAAACGTGCACAAGTGCGCGGATGAGAACGAACCCTGTCGCAAAACCATGCGACCTCAACTCTGTTTTGCCCAAAAGCGAATAGCCCTCTGTGTGGGACTCTAAAGACTCGACACTACGCTGGCAGTGGGTTTAACCACAGACCGCAAGCAGCACTAGCTGTGCGTAACGGTCCCCAGGTAGATGCCGACAAGAAGACTGACGAGGTGAACCCCATCTGAACTCCTACTGAGTCTGAATGTGACAATCTCCGTACTGTCCGGTCTGTTCGTCTGATACATCGCATGGCGGGCCTAGGGGGCGGTAAACGTCAGTCCCCTAATAGCGGTACAAGTCATGTCGGAGTGAAGCCCAAAACACCCTGAGATAACACTGGAAACCTACCAGTATATCTCGATTGCCCTGGCCAGGGACTACTCGTGTAATGGCTCTCCTAGACACAGCGCGATGTCAACCCCCAATACCGGGAGAGACGAAACCTGTCTAACCGTCACTGCCTCCAAGTGCTTCGGGACTGCACCCAACCACTACTTGTTTTCACGACTCCTTTGAGCCGTGGTAGGGTAGTAGTCAAAGTACAGTGGGAACACACTCGAGGCGAAGTGACAGTGTCAAGTCAGCGGACTAAGCTGTACTCATGTCACCTGGGAACTGATAACTGACGATAGGTATAATACCAACCTGTCAATTCCCGACGAGTCCTGTCTAGTGTACTCGTAACCCAACGAGCACCCGTATACTATCTCCAGTACGACGTACTGATGGCTGTGGGACAGACCATCTCCCACACTGGGATGAGAAGCGCATACGCTAGTCTACTCCGGAGTATCGATGCCCTTCTCGATAGTCCTGCGACTAGGGACCTGTATAAGGATGTGCTTATAGATTACCCAGCCCCCACTAGTGTGACTGCCATCACAACGCTGGTAATCAAGTAAAGATCCTAAGGGCTCCACTAATGTGTATAGGTGATATACGAAAATAAACACATGTACACATTGAAGTAGAAACAAACCAAGTAGCATACTACTATATTGAGCAAGATTGTTTATACAAGGTGAATATCCCAAGCTTCCATTAAGTAATATACAAACTAGTATGATACAGTAATGGCCTCTAGGGCATATACACCAACACTCTACACCAAGTCCCGAAACTTTTGCTCTTCCCTTTCCTTCACTTCACTGACACCGTATATTGGCTTTGTGGAGGTTTTCTTCTTTTCACCCTTTGCTTTCGCCCTGGATGCAGAAGAACAAGGTCCCCCATTAAGCAGAGCGGGTGTCTCCCTGGTTTCTTTCAGGGTGTAAGTAGAGGGTAGGGACTGTGGAAATAAGTCAGCATATGACCTGTTTCCCAACGTGGTCCCTAGGTCCGTGAACTCATCAATATAGCTAGTCATCGTAAGGACGTCGTCCCCTACTGATGACCCGATAGCCAACCTCGCTTGAAGCAATTCGTTCGAGGACTCATATCTTGCGATACGAGATTGCTCTCCATATAAATCTTTGTTATGGAGGAAGATGGAAACTAGGTCCATCTTCTCGTGCTGCTTCTGGTATACACCATCTACTGAAGCCAACACGAGGCACTTGGCATTCGCACTGTCCTTTTCCTTTATCTGACCGATATCTATATCCGGGACAGTGGAAACTGGACCTGGGACGGCGGGGGCTTGAGTAGGGTGGTCTAGCTTGTCATAGGCAATGGACATCTGGACAGACCTTTGCCAGTCATAAAAGTCAGATTCAGTCAACTTGTTATCTATATATAACCTAGTCATGGTCACATGGTCGCTGCAATTAAGAGAGAGAGAAGAAAACACTTTAGCATGATACTCTTGCAAGTTTAGATTGGTTTTAAGTTTATCTAAACAGGATGGCTCCCACTGTTTCTCGAATCCTTCCTCAAACCATAAAAGAAGAATTAGTCAGGACTGATCTCACCGTACAATACTTGCTTAACCATTCAGCCAGGCTAGTGTCGGTACTTCGAGGGAGGTTTTGCGACGCTTTCGCGAAGTTCCTTAATTAAATAGCCTCTTTTCCTTGGAGGTGTAGCCCCGCTGACACTGTTCTAGACACCTAATTGGTTTATAGCACTGATCGTTAAGTGACAAATCTCCTGATGAGTAGCTTATACTTACAGTAGGATCGGGATCCAAATATCATCATGTGATAATGCTGAAGGAATCCTACCAACATAATCAAACTCCAAATTTTATGCAACACTAGCAAGTTTCAGTTTCTTTAGAAAATCCCGATATGGATTTTTGCCCCATGCTCTTATGACCTTGACGTTGGCCAAAATATCATAAGTCACATGTCAAGTTCTACCCATCATTATCTTGTTAATTTGAACCCACCCGTACATACCCCTGACGTTGGCCAAATTGTAGTACGACTGTCCCAAACCAACTCATATATCTATGTAACAGATGAATACCGTGCAGCTACCAAACACTATGCCTTGGCGTTGGTCAAAATACATAGCTTGAATACTACTGAATACCCAAATGAAATGACGGAGGGCCATGAATGGTTTTGTCGAAACCGTGAACGTAGTGAACTTGATATAATCGAAGGAACCTGATAGCTTTTAAAAGGAGTGGTTTAAGCTCCGCAATTAAAAAATCTGCTCCTTTTTTTAAAATAACCGAGTGGTTTCTTTTAAATTTGTTCCAACGATTCAGCTTTGGTTTGTTTTCTTTGCATTAATATAATGCGTCACATCAATTATCCTATCATTGCAGAAAAAAACGAAAATACAACGTCCGCTTATACCATCCGCATTCGCCACTGGGTCCCGTCATTCACCCGTTAGGTTACTTAACTAATGACAGAGCGGGGGCTGGGCTAGCACGGATGCAAAACATAAGCAACACCTACTAGATATCATATATAGATATTGTATATTCGTCAGACGCAATAATAGGCATTCCAGATCACAGATGAACATATTGGATATACTAGGAATCCGCGTTTCGTTTGAGCCTTGAACAAAAGACGGATTACACGGTCGTGATGAATAGCCAAACCCCACCCTAGACCCCTACTGGTGCGGCAAACTACCCGCCTAGTACCAGAAGTGAAACAGTCTCCCTCAACAACGTGAGTAGGCCATTAAGCACATCAAAGTACCCGGTAGTTTGTGCACCCCAACTTGGGTCTATCCTAAGAGCAATAATCAGTAAATGAAAAAATACAACGGTGGCTTCAATCTCAACCCGGATGTGCCCCGCAAAAGAATATTGCAACATATTACAATTTATATCGAATGAAAGATAAAAACTCTCATCTCACATCCCCGGTTATTCATCCACGACGATCCAATGAAGTTCATATACACAAAACAATATCCATTACAGAAATGTGCAACCCCCAACTAACCGACATACTAGCAATTAGCGAAGATTTACGAACACATCAAACACAACTTGAAACATCAAACAACATAAAACTACGACTTCGAAACACCCGGTATTTTCCACAGTAAAGAGTTTACAGTAAAATAAAAATTGGCAAAAACAAACAACTCTTGAAGCCCTAGATTAAAGTCAAAAAGCCACACTACAAAAACGAAGCAATTCCTCCATGAAAGGCCCAAGCTCGCCGGAAATTTGGCACAAGTGGCCGGCCCGTTTTTCGAGGTAAGGTCTTGTTTTTGTCTGGTGTTCTTTTTACTGTTCAAATAGCACTATGTACTTGTTTAAATAATTTTCAGAGCCTGATTGAAAATCGACAGAAACTTGAATCTTGGGATCGTTGTTTTCGGGTCGTTTCGGTTTCATAGTTTTAACTTGTTGTTTAAACTGTTAGCTATGGTTTAGTAGGCTCTGATACCACTGTAAGTCTATGTCACGCACCCTACGTGTTCGCAGGGAGGAGGAATATATGAAAAAAAATTATAAAATCTTTGTAACAAGGACTTGAGCACACGGATCGTGTCTAAACCATTACTAACAAACAACGAGATGTTTAACTACTCGGATTCGAAGTTATACGTCACGTTACTTGTACTTCGGGTCTTCATCGCTGTCCTCCACACCTAGTAGTCTCTATGGAACACGGGCACCTCAACGGCTTCCTCGAGTCAAAGACGATCCACCCGAGAGTCTATAGTCCGAGCTCCTATCTCGAATCTGAAATAACTACGGCTTCTAGTTTGCTAATCTAGAAGTCCTAGAGGGTGTAGAGTATTTAGATGGATTACTTAGTCATTTAAAACCCTAGGATTCTCAACACATGAGAGATTTTAGGGTTTGAGGAAGAAGATGAAGACTTGAGGAGAGAGAAGTGTTTTGTGATAATGAAATGAATAATACTCATGCTAGAATAATATGAAGCATAATAATATCTCTCTTGATAATATCAAGATATTATCTAGCATGCTTCATTTAATTCCAAGGGTGAATCACCTCATGAGTCATTAAGCATTTAATGTAAACATACACCTCATCCTCCACCTCATTTAGTTTAAATCCTAAAAGGAAATAAACACAAACGAGTCACCTTTTTCTAGAAGCTTCCCGAGAAATTACGAGACTGACCCTCCCATCCGTATTTCTGAAAAAACACGGATAATCTTAGACTGAATAAATCCATTTGTATAATACTAGAATCTGGCTTAAACCAAAACCCGCTAGTATTATCTGCCCGATCATAGTACGTGCACAAGTGTACGTAAGTGATCGCGGCCCTACCGTAAAAACCATACGGCCTCTACACCTTTTGCCCGGTGCAGGGAAACTCTCTGTGCGGGACTCTAAAAACTCGACACTACGCTGGCAGTGGGTTTAACCACAGGCTGTAAGCGGTACTAGCTGTACGTAACGGTTCCCAAGTAGATGTCGAGAAGAAGGTCGATGAGAAAACCCATCCGAACTCCTACTGAGCCTGATGTGACAATCTCCGTGCAGTCTGTTCCGTTCGTCTAAGACTATCGCATATCGGACCTAGAGGGCGGTAAACGTTAGACCCCTAATAGCGGTATAAGTCGTGTCGGAGTGAAGCCCATTACACCTTGAGAAACTACTGGAACCTACCAGTAAATTTCTCTTTCCCTGGCCAGGGACCTTGCGTAATGGCTCTCCATACACAGCGCGATATCAACACCCAATACCGGGAGAGACGGATCCTATCTAACCGCCACTTCCTCCAAGTGCTTCGGGACTGCACCCAACTACTACCTGTTTGCACGACTCCTTTGAGCCATGGTAGGGTAGTAATCTAAGTACAGTGGGAACACACTCGAGGCGAAGTAGCAGTGTCAAGCCGACGGACTAAGCTGTACTCATGTCACCTGGGAACTGCTATCTGACGATGGGTATAGTACCAACCTGCAGTTCCCGGCGAGTCCTGTCCGGTGTACTCGTAACCTAACGAGCACCTGCATACTATCTCCAGTACGACGTACTGATGGATGTGGGACAGACCATCTCCCCAGCTGGGATGAAAAGCGTATACACCAGTCTACTCCGGAGTATCGATGCCCCGTCTCGATAATCCTACGACCAGGGACCTGAATAGGATGTTGCTTATAGACTACCCAGCCTCCACTAGTGTGACTGCCATCACAACGCTGGTAATCAAGCAAAGATCCTAAGGGCACTACTAATATGTATAAGCGATATGTTAAAAGAAACATATGCACATATTAAAGTAGAAACAAACCAAGTAGCATACTACCATTTTTACCAAGGCTGTCAATACAACTGTGAATATCCCAAACTTCCATTAAGTAATATACAATCTAGTATGATACAGTAATGGCATCTAGGGCATAAACACTAATAGTGTACAGAAGGTAAGAAGTAAAGACATATAAAGAGATTGGAGTGAGGGCACGGAAATATACGGTTACTGTCATGAATCTGGATAGTAGAAGTGGCATTACAAGGAATACCCAGCCACCCCTTCAAAAACATTTTTATGTTTCAGTTTTATTGTGCAATATTAATTGAAAACTGTTTTTCCAATTAGATTCTGACTCCAGGGTATGTATTTATCAGACTTGATTCTCACATCTGTATGGCATTACAGATGCTAAGTGGGAGTAGGATATTGGAAATTGGGTGAACATATCCTCAATATTTCAAAATTCTTTGTAATTGGTGATATTTGAGGAAATCACATGGATTTTGCCTAACGGCAAATATTTAGTTTTGAATATCCGTTGTTATACACCAATTTCAAACTGATATATCTGTACGTTTATTTTATAAAATGAGATATAACCTTTTGAAATTATGTGTATGACATTTACCTATATCAGTTGATGGTTAGGTAAGGTGCATTCAATAACGGTGTAATTCTTCTTAACCATGGCACAGTTTTCAACCTACGACGCAAATGGTTTTGTAAGTCCACGTTACCCACCCCGGTACTTACGGGGAGGCGAAATAGGTAAAAAACAAGTTTTTAAGACAAGGTAACATGGACTAGAACATGAGGATCTTTGTCAAACCATTGCTAACAAACTACAAGAGGTTCTATCTACTATGCTTAGGAGATTATACCTCACGAACCAAGTCCTTCGGGTCTTCTCTCCGCTGTCCTCCTCGTCCATGCAAGCTCCGAGGATCGATCCGGATCTTGGTCACCTCCGCGGCCTCCTAAAGTCGAAGACGATCCACCTGAGAGTCTGTAATCTGAGCTCCACCTCAAGCCGAGGTAACTAGGGCAACAAGTATGCAACTCTTGATGTCCTAGGTGATATAAAATATGATGGTGGATTTGTTTGTCTATTTAGATCCTTATTTTCTCAACACATGAGAGCAAAGGAAAAATCTAGAGAGGAAGAAGAAAGAGGAACCATGGGAGCTCTCATTTTGAAGAGAGAGAATGAGAAGAGAATAATGATCCATAAACATCATAATTACTAATCTCTTATCATGATAAAGTTGATGGCTACCCTTGATTTGACCATTATCATCAAAAAAATAAAACCAAAAGCAAAAGAAGGATCTAGTGCTCACAAGAAAGATCCAAGTCAACAATGGTCAAATTGTCAACATGGTCAAGCATGGTCAAATGGTCAAAGCAATTAGCCATAACATAATTATCATTAAAATGATTAGTAAATGATTTCCTCACCTCATAATAGTTTTGACCGAACCAACGGTCAAAACCCTAACGAGGCACCTCCTTCTTCTTCGCTCCTCACAATCGTGCATACACACCCGCATCCGCATTTCGTAGAATGCGAATGCACATAAGACAAAACTAATCCATCCATACAATACTAGGATCCGGCTTAAACCAAAGCCCACTAGTATTGTCTGCCCGAACAGCATACGCGCACAAGTATACGTAAGTGATCGTAGCATTGCCGTAAAACCATACGGCCTCTACACCTTTTGCCCAGTGCAAGGAAACTCTCTGTGTGGGACTCTAAAGACTCGACACTACGCTGGCAGTGGGTTTAACCATAGACCGCAAGCGGCACTAGCTGTATGTAACGGTCCCCAGGTAGATGTCGATAAGAAGGCCGATGAGGTAAACCCATCCGAACTCCTACTGAGCCTGAATGTGACAATCTCCATACAGCCCGGTCTGTGCGTCTGAGAGTATCGCATGTCAAGCCTAGGGGCGGTAAACGTCAGTCCCCTAATAGCGGTACAAGTCATGTCATAGTGTAGCCCAGAACACCCTGAGAAAACACTGGAAACGCTACCAGTATATCTCGCTTGCCCTGGCCAGGGACTTTTTGTAATGGCTCTCCTAGACACAGCGCGATATCAACTCCCAATACCGGGAGAGATGAATCCTGTCTAACCGTCACTGCCTTCAAGTGCTTCGGGACTGCACCCAACTACTACCTGTTTGCACGACTCATTTGAGCCGTGGTAGGGTAGTAATATAAGAACAGTGGGAACACACTCGAGGCGAAGTGACAATGTCAAGTCAACGGACTAAGATGTACTCATGTCACCTGGGAACTGATAACTGACGATAGGTATAATACCAACCAACAGTTCCCAGCGAGTCCTGTCCAGTGTACTCGTAACCTAACGAGCACCTGCATACTATCTCCAGTACGACGTACTGATGGCTGTGGGACAGACCATCTCCCCTCCTGGGATGAGAAGCGTATACACTAGTCTACTCTGGAGTATCGATGACCTGTCTCGATAATCCTACGACTAGGGACCTGTATAAGGATGTGCTTGTAGTTTTCCCAGCCCCCACTAGTGTGACTGCCATTACAACGCTGGTAATCAAGCAAAGATCCTAAGGGCTCCACTAATATATATAGGCGATATGCTAAAAGAAACACATGCACACATTAAAGTAGAAACAAGCCAAGTAGCATACTACCATTTTGAGCAAGATTGTCTATACAACTGTGAATATCCCAAGCTTCCATTAAGTAATATACAAACTAGTATGATACAGTAATGGCCTCTAGGGCATATACACTAACAATCTCCCACTTGCACTAGGGCCATGTACTGGCGTATCGAAGACCTATCATCTCGATCAGCCGCTCGAACTGAGTCTGGGGTATGGCCTTTATGAATGGATCTGCAGTGTTATCTTCCGAATCTACTCTCCTCACCTCGATCTCCCGACGATCTATGATCTCCCTGATCAGGTGGTACCGCCTCAAAATGTGTCTGGACTTCTGATGGGACCTGGGTTCCTTCGCTAAAGCTATAGCGCCGTTGTTGTTACAATACAGCGGTGTTGGATCAATAATGGTAGGAACCATCTGAAGCTCCGTGAGGAACTTCTTCATCCAGATAGCTTCTTTTGCGGCATTGCATGCAGCTATATACTCCGCTTCCATAGTTGAGTCAGCAACGGTTTCCTTCTTGGAGCTCTTCCAGCAAACCGCCCCTCCATTGAGGGTAAAGACATAACCCGACATGGACTTGGAGTCATCCTTGTCACTCTGGAAGCTGGAGTCAGCAAAGGCCTCCATCTGGAGGTCTTTTCCGCCATACACCAAGAACATCTCCTTAGTCCTTCTCAGGTACTTGAGAATGTTCTTTACTGCTATCCAGTGTTTCTCCCCTGGGTCTGACTGATACCGGCTTACTGTTAGTTATATGTATGCCCTAGAGGCCATTACTATACACAGGATGTATATTGTAGTGGATGCCGGGACATATGTAGGGAGGACTTTCTTGCTCGACATGATAGTATGCTATCTGGTTACTCTTTACCTTAACGTGTACACTGATTGTCTCTCCGATACATGTTGGTAAAGCCCTTAGGATGTGTACTTGACTACCTGGACTATGATGCAGATCATACTAGTGGGGACATGGTAGTCTATAAGTACATCCTTCAAAGTCCCTAGTCGTGGGTGTATCGAGACGGGGCATCGATATACCAGAGTAGACTAGCGTATACCTTCTCGACCCATACAGATGGGCGATGGATGATCCCATATCCATTGGTGTTTGACATCAGAGATGATATACGGGTGCTCAGTAGAGACTGGGTACACTGGACGGACTCGCCGAGAACTCCCAGATGGTATTATACCTTACGTCAGATGGCAGTTCTCTGGTGACACTGGTACAGAGTAGTCTGTTGACCCGAGATCGTCATAGAGTCTTGTGTGGTTCCCACTATGCTTTGATTTCCATCTTACCACATCCAAGAGGGCGTGCAAAACGGTGGTTTTTGGGTACAGTCCCGAGTCACATGGAGGCAATGAGCGATAGGAGGGGATTCGTCTCTCCCGGTATAGGGGGTTGATGTTGCGCTGTGTTCGATTGGCTATAACCGGAAATCCCTGGCCAGGGTTGCTGAGATTTACTGATAAGTGTTACCAGTAGTTTCTCGAACTGTTATAGGCCTCATATCGACACGACTTATCGAGCTATTGGGGTCTGACGCTAACCACCCCTAGGCGAGATATGCGACATATCAGACGATCAAACCGGACTGTGCGGTACTGTTACTGGTTGGATTCACTGGAGTGTGAGCGGGCTTGCTCGTCGATCTTCTGATCGCTCAATACCCGGGTGGCCGTTACGTTTAGCAGACCGCTTGCGGCTTGTGGATGTTTGATATGATCATCATCTGCTGCCGGCGTATTGACGAGTCTTTAGAGTCCTACACAGAGGTTTCCTGGCTCAAGCGAAACGAAATAGGAGCGCATATGAGATATGTGCGGGACCGAGAATAATGCGTGTATGTGATACCGTATTCTATTCTCGGGATTAATGTATTGAATGGTTGTATGTGATATAACCTAGTTATCAATTCAAGCGTTGATTCGATAAGTCGATACATTGGATACTAGTCGGTTATATGCGATATGACCGGATCGTTAAATCAAGTGTTGATTTAATGATTTAATGTATAATTATATATTTGATATATTACTTTGCATTAACTAGTATTGGTTCACTTTTAAATGGTTTTCTCACTTGGATTGTGCACATTGTATATGTGATATACCTTTGTACACAAGTTTGTATCATGTTTGATGATACATGCTCACTAGGGTTTGTGTGAAGATTAAACCATGGTTGTAGATTGGTTAGGGTTTTCATTTTCTTATTCATTTATTTATTTATTTTTGAAAATGAAAAGCATAAAGAGAAAATGGTGGCTAACTTTGTTTCATTCTTGAAGCTTCATGAAGCTTTGACCAAGTGACCATTTTGTCTCCATGCTAAACCCTAACCATTCCCACTAACCATGATTCATTCTCTACACTTAACCATGGTTTGAATATGATAAGTATTCATTTTTCTTTTGGATTTAATTAACTTATCATATTCATTTCTTTCTTCTTCTTCTTGATGAGCAAGAAAGAAAAGCTTTCTACTTCAATGGTATCTTGAGCATAAGTGTGAGAAATCCAATTCTAAAGTCTACCCACTTCCTATTTCTTCATCCTCTACCTCTTGCCAAGTAGTAGAGTGTTTTCTTCACAAGTTTCTTGACTTGGTGAAGTTGGAGCTTGATCTAGCGATGCCTCGACGTAGATCATCTTCGGCATCGTCGTCGATGACCTAGCCCGCTTCTTCTCCGATGAAGCCGACGCTAGAGCCCGGGATCCATTTTGGACAGCGAGGAGACACCATCACGGAGCTATGGAAGTGGAGCACCGGATCTACAAAGGTTGTATTTCCGTTCTTGTAGTTAAGTGTTAACTAGTTTCATTTTTTTCGCCTAAAATTCTAGCCAACGGTCCGTATTAGGGTTTCTCGGCACCGTAATTTTTGTAAATTGGCATGGTTGATGCCTTGTGAGACCTCCTTGGTGTGCCTAGGAACCCTACAGTTACAACGCTCAATGCGTATTCTACATCTGGTCTGGTACACAACATCGCATAAATTATAGAGCCTACCGCAGATGCGTAGGGTATAGATAACATGTGACCCCTTTCCAAATCAGTCTTGGGAGACATCTCTTTGGAGAGGGTGATTCCATGACAAGCCGGTAGATTACCGCGCTTTAAATCTTCCATACTGAATCGTTTCAGAATGGTGTCGATGTACCTGGACTGCGAAAGTCCTAACATCCTCTTAGATCTATCACGATAGATCTGGATCCCTAGAATGTAGTTGGCATTACCCAGGTCCTTCATGGAGAACCTCTGTGACAAGAATCCTTTGACTGACTGTAGCATAGGAATGCCATTTCCTATTAGGAGAATGTCATCCACGTACAAGAAGAGGAATACCACAGTTCTCCCTACAATCTTACTGTTAATGCATGGTTCATCCGGATTTTTGATAAAGTCGAATTCTTTGACAGTATCATCAAAGCAGATGTTCCAACTCCGCAATACCTGCTTCAGTCCATAAATGGACTTAAGCAACTTGCACACTTTACCGCTGTTCCCACTCTGAATGAATCCCTCTGGCTGATCCATATAGACGCATTCTTCCAAATTACCATTTAGAAAAGCCGTCTTTACGTCCATCTGCCAGATCTCATAATCGTGGAAGGCAGCAATGGCAAGAAGGACCCGAAAGGATTTGAGCATAGCCACTGGAGAAAAGGTTTTGTCATAGTCCAAACCAGGTCTTTGACGAAAACCCTTTGCAACAAGTCTAGCCTTATAGGTTTCAACCTGCCCATCTACACAAATCTTCTTTCTGAAGATCCACTTGCAGCCTACGGGTTTTACCCCTTCTGGAGCAATGTCCAAAGTCCAAACTTTTTTGGTGTACATGGACTCCATCTCGGTCCACATTGCATCCAGCAATTTTACTGAGTCACCGCTCTGAATGTCCTGGTGGAAGCTATTAAGCTCATCATTTTCAATGACGCAATCCTCTCTATCCCCGTCAATGAGAAAACCGTAGTATCTCTCGGGCGGATGAGAATGCCTACTACTCCTGCGGAGTGGCGCTGGGTTGTCCGGTTCTCCTGAAACTTCTGGTTCTATCAAGTTTTCAGTAATAGCTTGTGGTTCTAGAATTTCTTCTAGTTCTATTGCGCTCCCACTTATCTGATTTTCTAAAAATTCAGTTTCCAATAAGCGGGCATGCTGAGAAACAAAAACCTTTTATTGCTCTACGAAATAGAAAAGATATCCCCTGGAGTTCTTAGGGTATCCCACAAACTTACACAGTACTAAGCGTGCCTCGAGCTTGTCCGCATGCTGCTTCTTTACAAAAGCTGGACATCCTCATGTCTTAAGATACTTAAGACATGGTTTCTTTCCACTCCACATCTGATATGGAGTGGTAGGCACAGTCTTGGTTGGAACCTTGTTCAAAAGATATGCAGCTTTTTCTAGTGCATAACCCAAGAAAGATCGCGGTAACTCAACCTTACTCATCATGGAATGAACCATATCCAATAGGGTTCGATTCCGCCTTTCAAATACACCGTTGTGTTATGGTGTGTATGGAGGAGTAAGCTGAGAGAGAATTCCATTCTCTTTTAAGTAGCCCAGAAACTCAGCACTCAAGTATTCATCACCTCGATTAGATCTCAATGTCTTGATACTTTTGCATGTTTGTTTTTCAACTTCATTCTTGTATTCGCGAAATTTCTCAAAGGCCTCGGATTTATGCTTCATCAGGAAGACATGTCCATACCTAGAGAAATTATCCGTAAAAGTAATGAAGTATGAATAACCACTTCGCGCATGTGTAGACATTAGACCACACACGTCACTGTGTATGAGTCCCAAAAGCTCACTCGCTCTTACTCCGTGTCCAGTGAACGGAGTCTTTGTCATCTTTCCCATGAGACAAGATTCACAAGTAGCATAAGACTGATACTTGAACGGATTCAAGTATCCTTCTTTATGTAACTTTGTTAACCGCATCTCATTAATGTGACCCAGTCTACAATGTCATAAGAAAGCCTGATTTGTGTCCGGAGACTTTCTTTTAAGTGTTTCTGGACACTGAAAACCTGATCTTGATTCAATACGTTTATTCCGTTTTCTAATGTACCTGACCCAATCAGAGCTTGATTTAGGATGATGTGGACCACATCGCTTACAAAAGTAAAATCATATCCTTCTTCAGAAAGTAAGGATACAGATATGATATTACAAGCCATACTAGGTATATACAAATAGTTACGCAGAATCAATATCTGCCCACTTGTCAATCCAAGGTGATATTCCCCTACGGATTCAGCGTCCACGCTCATTCCGTTAGCAACCCTAAGAGTCATATCACCTAACCTGATAACTCTACGGTTTCTCAAAGACTGTAATGAATTACAGATATGAGATCCTGATCCGGTATCCAGTACCCAGGAAATATTTGACATACAGTTTTCTATTACAAACACACCCGAAGCCGAAGCCACAACATGCTTCGAATCCTGGCTACTGGCTTTGCTAGCCCTACAATCCTTCTGCCAATGTCCTTTCTCGTAACAATAGGAACGTCCCTCCTTTACTATATCCAGTCCTGAATATTTTGCCCTTCCCTTTCCTTCTACTTCCCTGGTTTCCTTCAGGGTATAAGTAGAGGGCAGAGACTGTAGAATCAAGTCAGTATTTGACCCGTTCTTCAACGTGGTCTTCAGGTCCGTGAGCTCATCAAAATAGCTAGTCTCTGTAAGGACGTTGTCCCCTACAGATGACCCGACAACCAACCTCGCTTGAAGCAATTCGTTCAAGGTCTCATATCTTGCGATACAAGATTGCTCTCCATATAAATCTTTGTTATGGAGGAAGACAGAAACTAAGTCCATCTTCTCGTGCTGCCTCTGGTATGCACCATCAACTGAGGCCAACACGAGGCACTTGGCATTCGCACAGTCTTTTTCCGATGTCTTACGGATATTAATATCCGTGACAGGGGAAACTGGTCCTGAGACGGCAGGGGTTTGATTAGTTAAGAGGTGCCCCAGCTTGTCATGGGTAATGGACATCTGGACAGACCTTTGCCAGTCATAACAGTCAGATTCAGTCATTTTATTATCTAGATGTAACCTATGTCTGGTCACTGGGTCGCTGCAATTAAGAGAGAGAGAAGAAAACACTTAGCATGATGCTCTTGCAAGTTTAGATTGGTTTTTAGTTTATCTAAACAGGATGGCTCCCACTGTTTCTTGAATCCTTCCTCAAACCATAAAAGAAGAATTAGTCGGGATTGATCTCACCGTACAATACTTGCTTAACCGTTCAGCCAGGCCGGTGTTGGTACTTCGAGGGAGGTTTTACGACGCTTTCGCGAAGTTCCTTAATTAAGTAACCTCTTTTCCCTGTGGGCGTAGCCCCGCTAACACCTTTCTAGACACCTACTTGGTTTATAGCATTGATCGTTAAGTGAAAAGTCTTCCGAGGAGTAGTGGATACTCACAGTAGGATCGGGATCCAAATATCATTGTGAGATAATGCTGAAGGAATCCTACCAACATTATCAAACTCCAAATGGTATGCAGCACTAGCAAGTTTCAGTTTCTTTAGAAACTCCCGATGTGGATTTTTGCCCCATGCTCTTATGATCTTGACGAAGGTCAACAAATCATAAGTCACATGTCAAATTCTACCCATCATTGTCCAGGTTAATTTGAACCCACCCGTATATACCCTTGACGAAAGTCAACAAGGTAATGCAACTGTTCCAAACCAACGCATCTATCTATGCTACATATGAACACCCAACAGCTACCAATCACTATGCCTTGACGAAGGTCAACAAACATAGCTTGAATACTATTGAATATTCATATGAAATGACAGAGGGCTACGAATGGTTTTGGCGAAACCGTGAACGTAGTGAACTTGATATAATCGAAGGAACCTGATAGCTTTTAAAAAGAGAGGTTTAAGCTCCGCGTTTTTAAAAGTTTTCTGTTTTGAAAAGAAACCGAGTGATTTTGAAATTGTTCCAATGATTTAACTTTGGTTTTTTTTCTTTGCATTAATATAATGCGTCCCATCAATTAATCCTACCATTGCAGAAAACAACGAAAATATGACGTACGCTTATGCCATCTGCATTCGCCATGGGGCCCGTCATCACCCGTTAGGTTACTTAACTAACGACAGAGCGGGGGCCGGACTAGCGCGGATGCAAAACATAAGCAACGCCTACTAGATATCATATATAGATATATACATTCGTCAGATGCAATGATAGCCATACCAGATCACAGATGAACACATTGGATATACTAGGAATCCGCGTTTCGTTCGAGCCTGCAATGAAAGACAGATTACACGGTCGCGATGAATAGCCAAACCCCACCCTAGACCCCTACGGGTGCGGAAAACTACCCGCCAAGTACCCGAAGTGAAGAAACCTCCCTCCACAACGTGAGTAGGCCATTCGGCACTTCAAAGTACCCGGTAGTTTGTGCACCCCTCCTTGGGTCTATCTTAGGAGCAAAAACAGTAAAAGAAATAATATACAATTGCGGCTACAATCTCAACCCGGATGTGCGGCCATAAAATAATATTATATCAAATTACAAATTTTACATTGAATGAAAAATGAAAACTCTCATCTCACATCCCCGGCTATTCATCACGACAATCCAACAAGTTCATATACACAATCCAACATCACAGATCACAGATATGTACAACCTCCACTAATCGACGTATAGCGATTAGTAGACGTTCAGTACATATATCACATCACAGAAGATCCGATTAGCTAAAGTACTTAAAATTTCGATCGATTACCAGATTTGAATCTACCCCAAGCACAACACAGTACTCAACAAAATCTGGGCAGAAACAAAATATCAGAGAAATCACAAAACACCAAGATAGACATTCTGCAGGAAAAACGAGCTGACTCGTTGTCGGCTCGGCCGCGGATCCGCGGCTAAACCTATGGTTTCGCCGCGCTTCCACGGCGGTCTCACCGAGTCACGATCTTGTTTTTCTTGGGTCTTCTTAAAAAGGCCTGCACGTATTTTTAAAGTCCCTGGAAAAAATTTTGGACCATATTTTAAAATTGACAGAAAACGTGCAGTTTTGACATGTTTTTGCGATTTCTCCGGCGATCGAATTTCTAACACTTTGCTAACAAGTTAGTAATGGTTTAGCGAGGCTCTGATACCACTGTAAGTCCATATTACCCACCCTGGTACTTACGGGGTGGAGGAATAGGTAGAAAACAAGTTTTTAAGACAAGGTAACATGGACTAGAACATGAGGATCTTTGCCAAACCATTGCTAACAAACTACAAGAGGTTTTATCTACTATGCTTAGGAGATTATACCTTACGAACCAAGTCGTTCGGGTCTTCTCTCCGCTGTCCTCCTCGTCCATGTAAGCTCCGAGGATCGATCCGGATCTTGGTCACCTCCGCGGCCTCCTAAAGTCGAAGACGATCCACCCGAGAGTCTGTAATCCGAGCTCCACCTCAAGCCGAGATAACTAGGGCAACAAGTATGCTACTCTTGATGTCATAGGTGATGTAGAATATAATGGTGGATTTGTTTGTCTATTTAGATCCTTATTTTCTCAACACATGAGAGCTAAGGAAAAATCTAGAGAGGAAGAAGAAGGAGGAACCATGGGAGCTCTCATTTTGAAGAGAGAGAATGAGAAGAGAATAATGATCCATAAACATCATAATTACTAATCTCTTATCATGATAAAGTTGATGGCTATCCTTGATTTGACCATTATCATCAAAAAAATAAAACCAAAAGCAAAAGAAGGATCTAGTGCTCACAAGAAAGATCCAAGTCAACAATGGTCAAATTATCAACATGGTCAAGCATGGTCAAATGGTCAAAGCAATTAGCCATAACATAATTATCATTAAAATGATTAGTAAATGATTTCCTCACCTCATAATGGTTTTTACCGAACCAACGGTCAAAACCCTAATGAGGCACCTCCTTCTTCTTCGCTCCTCACAACCGTGCATAAACACCCGCATCCGCATTCCGTAGAATGCGAATGCACAGAAGACAAAACTAATCCATCCATACAATACTAGGATCCGGCTTAAACCAAAGCCTACTAGTATTGTCTGCCCGAACAGCATATGCGCACAAGTGCACGTAAGTGATCGTAGCCTTGCCGTAAAACCATACGGCCTCTACACCTTTTGCCCAGTGCAGGGAAACTCTCTGTGTGGGACTCTAAAGACTCGACACTATGCTGGCAGTGGGTATAACCATAGACCGCAAGCGGTACTAGCTGTACGTAACGGTCCCCAGGTAGATGTCGATAAGAAGGCCGATGAGGTAAACCCATCCGAACTCCTACTGAGCCTGAATGTGACAATCTCCGTACAGTCTGGTCTGTTCGTCTGAGAGTATCGCATGTCGGGCCTAGGGGGCGGTAACCGTCAGTCCTCTAATAGCGGTACAAGTCGTGTCGGAGTGTAGCCCAGAACACCCTGAGAAAACAATGGAAATGCTACCAGTATATCTCGCTTGCCCTGGCCAAGGACTTTGTGTAATGGCTCTCCTAGACACAGCGCGATATCAACTCCCAATACCGGGAGAGACGAATCCTGTCTATCCGTCACTGCCTCCAAGTGCTTCGGGACTGCACCCAACTACTACCTGTTTGCACGACTCATTTGAGCCGTGGTAGGGTAGTAATCTAAGAACAGTGGGAACACACTCGAGGCGAAGTGACAGTGTCAAGTCAACAGACTAAGATGTACTCATGTCACCTGGGAACTGATAACTGACGATAGGTATAATACCAACCAACAGTTCCCAGTAAGTCCTGTCCATTGTACTCGTAACCTAACGAGCACCTGCATACTATCTCCAATACGACGTACTGTTGGCTGTGGGACAGACCATCTCCCCTCCTGGGATGAGAAGCGTATACACTAGTCTACTCTGGAGTATCGATGCCCTGTTTCGATAATCCTACGACTAGGGACCTGTATAAGGATGTGCTTGTAGATTACCCATCCCCCACTAGTGTGACTGCCATCAAAACGCTGGTAATCAAGCAAAGATCCTAAGGGCTCCACTAATATGTATAGGCGATATGCTAAAAGAAACACATGCATACATTAAAGTAGAAACAAACCAAGTAGCATACTACCAATTTGAGCAAGATTGTCTATACAACTGTGAATATCCCAAGCTTCCATTAAGTAATATACAAACTAGTATAGTACAGTAATGGCCTCTAGGGCATATACACTAACAGGTTTGAGTTATTAAATTCAGAGGACTTATACAAAGTACCGTATGTTGTCCGATGTCCATTAGAACAAAGAGGTTGGTACTCGTACTATATTCTGTTTACTTATGATTTCTCTAGTTTTAGACAAGTATTTCATTGAAATACAAGGTCCAAATTTTGAGAAGTTATCAGTATAAGAATAAAGTAGAGAACTATATGCTGAAATTATCAGGATTCTTTGAGGTGATCGAAGATATAGATACTTATGTTAGGTATTCCGTCGTAAGTAATATATTTGAGAACTTGGTTCTCTTTCAGGTTACTCATACATGGGTGCATTCCTTGATGAGTAATGTTGCTTGGCCTTCTTCCATTTAGTCAATATGCACTAGAAATAGCTGCATGTATCTGATTCAAATTAAATTAGTGTCTTTGTTTCTATATTGGGTATAGAATGGATTCATATCTTAACAATGTTAAGTTATATGGAGTTGTCCGGAATATACTTAAAACCAGAATCCGGATAAACTCAAGGCACGTTTCAGTAATGGAAGTTTGTGGGTTATCTCGGGTATTGACGAGGGTTAACATTCTACCATTTGGAGGATCAATAGTTATATTGTTCTTAACTCGCCACATTTTTTAGTAAAATGAATTCTTTTCAGAAAACATTAATGGGAGTATGGTAGAACTGGAAGTGATTCCAGAACCACAAACGGTTACTGAAAATTTAGTAGAACCTAAACATTCAATTTGATTCGACAATCTATTATCCACTTCGCAGATTTAGTGGGTAATCTCAGCCACCTGAAAGGTACTTCGGTCTCCTCAAAGACGGTGACAGGAAAGTTTTGATGACCCAAGCTTTCCACTACTGCTGTTCTAGACTATGAGATCTGGAAGGTGGATGAGTATAACGTCGATCTAAATTAGCTTTAGAAGTGCATGCGTATATGACTCTGCCAGAGGGTTGTTGTAGTCAGCGGAAGCATGGTAGGCAAGTAGCTTATGTCTATTTATAGACTAAAGAAAGTATAGTGGAGATAGATCATCTATTTTTTGATGTGACAATCATAGAGTTTGACTTCATCAGATTAATAGATGGACCTTATAAGAAAGTAGTAGGGAGTGGTGTCATGTTATTTGGATGACATCTTTTGATAGGAAGTGATCTTCCTATACTACGATCGGTTATACTGTGGTTGTCACAAGATATTTATCCACATAGGATCTGGATAAAATATCAGGGATTCTGGTCACTATATCTATGGTTTAGATCTACATTTGGGAAGTGTCCCAATTTGAGTACTTTGACACTATTCTAAAGTGTTTTAGAATGGACGACTCCTGGCGTGGTGGTGTACCTGCAGGTGATGCAGTCACCCTCTCTAAGGAGATATCTTTTAGACTGATGAGGAGAGGGATTTGCATGATTGGCATATCACTTTCTTAGGCAATTGAATTAATCATGAAATGTCAAGTACCACACTAGATATTGCTTTTGCACTAGCTGCAATAAGCATATATATTATTCCAATCCTGGAGAAACATTGGGAAGCAGTTATGAATATAAGTGGATGTTCTTGGTATATGGTAACGGCAGCCTCCTTTAGGAGGAAGTTATCATTTCAGGCTTCCAAGGTGGCCTGGATGACAGAGTGACTGTCAGAGTTATAGTTTACCTTTTTCTGAAGGGGCTATATGTTGGATAGGTGGTCCAACCAGATACTGAGGAAAGTATGGCGCGGAATACTGATTAAATTCAGTAGAAGATACGGTCTAAGAAGTTTGTTAGATTTGGAGTTCATTTGTGAACTTGGACCCATCAGATATTCAGACAAATTCTAAGACAGGTATCGCTCATTTTAGGAGATAGTCTTTCTCCGCGAAATTGAGATATAAAGATAGAAACATTAGAGAGGATCCACTCACTGAGGCTATTTCTCGAACGTGATAGTTTCGCAAACAAGCTTTGCGAGACTGATTAGTAGAGAAGTTGAGTGTTTGGTATCACACGGGCTGTGAGTATGCGACACCACAATAATTAGGCTTAAGTGCAATGTAACGTTTTAAAAATCGTTTAGGTTAAATCGTCCTATAATTAGTAATATAACTCATATTTTCCGTAAAACTTAACAATAATTATTTTTCAACATAGACATAAATACACCTATTTTAACTATGTAATTGCTAGTATTTGGTATTTAATTAGTCACTTATAAATTGTTGGTTTACTTAAATATTTTTCCTTAATTAATTATTTTAAATATTATTTTTAAGCTTTCACTTATACATTTAATTAGTGTAAATCACAAATTAGAATGGGTTAAGCATACAATGGTGAACCATGACTACTCAGAATCAAGTTTGTAACATGCTCATTCTTCCTTAATTGTGTCTCAATGGTCTAGAGGTTTCTAGGACAAATATTAATTAAGAAAATAACATAATTATGAATAAGTTAATATATGATATAATGGGGGGTTTCTTGACTTGGAGATGTTTCTACACACACACACACACACACACACATTTCACACTCTCTCCCCCCCCCCTCCAATATCTGGCCGAACCCCCTTGTGTAGCAGCCCCCATTTTTCCCCACCTCATTTCTCTTCTAAAATCTTCAAGAAATGCATCAAAAATCCATATAAACTCTTACTAATTCCTAATTAAACCTTCACCCATTATTCCTTGACCTATCTAGCTTGCATCTTGATGCAAGAAACCTTTTTGGGAGGCCAAGATCAACAAGTTTGATCTCAAATTTGTTGAGGTATAAATCTTAACCCCAAGGTTAATTTGTTAGTTTATTACTTTAATCTAACTTAATTAGGTATTAATATGGTTTTTATTGAAAGATTTAGTTTTTAAAGAGAAGGGTTTGGATTCAAGCTAGGGTTTTTACCACTTGATTATGGTTACAATCTGTAGTTTAACATCTTAAGATTTGCATAACCTAACCTAGTTGTTAAATTGCTAATTGTTACTTTTAAAATGTCCAAATTCCATATTCTTGCAAAATAAATTCATGATTTATGTAAATGGGTGAGTTTTAAAAATTAGTTAATAATTTTGTAGCCTAATTAAGATATTAAATAAACATTGTGGCCATTAGATTTGTTAAAACATCTAGATTTGCACTAAAATGGTTAGGAGATGCTTATTAAGTTTTTGGAATAAATCGATATTAATTAAGTTTGAGGTTTTGATGATCTACAACCTATTTCATATTATATTTAGTATGTTGTGAATGCGCGATTGGTACGATCAGGTTCTAGGGTTAGTAGTTGTCACGTATAGAGACCCTAGTTATGGTTTGTGGCGTTGTCACGAGCGCGTCTTGTGCACCAAGTGTGTGTGCGTCCAGTTAGTGCGCGTTTGTTGTCTTGCACCGTTTGTGTCCGCGGCTATTCATATATCTATTCTATTATTGACTTGTGTGCGATTCTAGGGTCGGGTGCAGAGGCATCGGAAGTGGCGTGGAAAGACAAGACGGGGATCAGATCAGATTGGCCGAACCGTCCCGGTGAGTAGATGTACACATCTATGGGGGGATCGTCTGGATGGCGCGAGGTGCCCTATGGTTTAGTATTGCTTGTAGTACTTGCATTTATATGCGTAGTTTCCTAGTTATGCATCGCATTTCATTGCATCATCTTGTGTGTGTGTGTGTGTGATACCATCTTATAGGACACTTGCACCATTACCATTGTTTCATGCTGCACGTGCACTTTTCATGCAAACACACACGTCTTTGGTAATTGCTATGCCACGAACACTTTAGACTTGTGTAAATCAGTATCTCAGCAATTGCATCATATACGATAGGTAACTTGTGGTTGTATATGTTAGTTGTATGTATGCCCTAGAGGCCATTATTGTACATATGATGTATATTATAGTGAATGCTTGGACATCTATAGAGAGGACTTTCTTGCTCGACATGATAGTATGCTATCTGGTTGCTCTTTATCTTAACATGTATACTTTTTTCTTACTGTCTTATGGTGACATGTTGGTAAAGCCCTTAGGATGTGTACTTGACTACCAGGATTATGATGCAGATCATACTAGTGTGGCCATGGTAGTCCATAAGTTCATCCTTTAATGTTCCTAGTCGTGGGTGTATCGAGACAGGGCATCGATATACCAGAGTAGATTAGCGTTTACGCTTCTCGACCCATGAGATGGGTGATGGATGATCCCATATCCATTTGTGTTTAACATCAGAGATGGTATACGGGTGCTCAGTGGAGACTGGGTACACTGGACGGACTCGCCAAGAACTCCTAGATGGTATTATACCTGACGTCAGATAGCAGTTCTCTGGTGACACTGGTACAGGTTAGTCTGTAGACCCGAGATCGTCATAGAGTCTTGTGTGATTCCCATTGTGCTTTGATTTCCACCTTACCACGTTCAAGAGGACGTGAAAAACGGTGGTCTTTGGGTACATTCCCAAGTCACATGGAGGAAATGAGTAATAGGAGGGGTTTCGTATCTCCCGGTATTGGGGGTTGATGTTGTGTTGTGCTCGATTGGCCATAACAGGGAAGTCCCTGGCCAGGGCTGATTTAGAGATTTACTGGTAAGTGCTATCAGTTGTTTCTCGACCCATTATGAGCCTCGTATCGGCATGACTTATCGAGTTATTGGGGTCTGACGTTTACCACCCCTAGACTGGATATGCGACATCATAGACGAAGAGACCGGATTGTACGGTAGTGTTACTGACAGGCTTTACAGGAGCTAGAGCGGGCTTGCTTGTTGATCTTCTAATCGCTCAACACCCGGGTAGCCGTTACATCTAGCTAGTACCGCTAACGGCTTGTGGGTGTTTGATGTGATCATCAGCTACTGCCGGCGTATTGACGAGTCTTTAGAGTCCTACATAGAGGTTTTACTAGCTCAGGAAAAATGAAGCAGGAGCACATATGTGATATGTGCGGGACCAAGAATAATACGAGTATGTGATACCGTATTCTATTCTCGCGATATTTGTATCGGTCGGTTATATGTGATATAGCCGGGTTATCGAATCAAGTGTTGATTCGATAAGTTGGTACATACAATATTAGTCGGTTATATGTGATATAGCCGGATTATTAAATCAAGTGTTGATTTGATAATTTAGTGTATAATTGTATATTTGATATACTAGTTTACATTAACTAATATTAGCTTACTTAAGCATTTATTTTCTCGCATGTGCACACTTAATATATATGTGATATATATTAATTGTGTTTTCTTTTGTGTCATGGTTGTTGATACACACTACATGGGTGTATGAGACTTACACCATACTAATTATAATGTAGGGTTTAAATATTTAAAGTAAATCCAAATTAGTGGATAATTATTCACATGCATGAAGCTTGTAGAAGCTTATGGATGCATTGACTTAGTCCACTCATTTTGTTTTACTTAAGATATTTATTAACCTAACCATTATAATTTAGCCATGGTTATGTATCTACATGAGTTAGATATATGATACAAACTCACCCATGCTTGATTCTCTCACCTCATTTTTAGTTCATTCTTATCTCTTGACTTCATCTCCTTCATTTTTGAGAAAAAGCTTGCTAGATTTTCCAAAGTGAGAGAATATTGTGAGAAAAATAAAACTAAAGTGGAACCACTTCCTACTTCATTATCCTCAACTAGATTAGCACTTTAGTATAGGGTGTTAGCATCACCAGTCTCTCATTAGTGAAGTAGTAGCTTGAGTTAATGTCTCCTCGACGTAGATTATCTTCGGCCTCAATGACTTCAAGCAAGTTCGTTCCTTTCACCTTGAGAAGCCATGCAAGAGTCCGGAAGTTCCATGATCACAGCGAAGGGACCACTACAAGGAGCTAATGAAGTGAAGGACCGGTCTACAAAGGTTGTATTCCATTATCACTTAGATGTAAAGATATTTTCTTTCTAGTTTTGCTCCTAAAACTCTAGTTAGATCCTAGGTTAGGGTTGTTTGGAACACTAAATTTTTTAATATAGCATGTTTGATGCCTTGTGAAAGCTTGTGGTTGTGCCAAAGAAACCTACGGTGGTATCAAAGCCTTGCTAGAGCATTAGGAGTTGTCTAGGAGAAGTTAGAAGTTCGAACGAACTCCGAAAACCCGATATTGCCCACTTGCTGGAAATTTTTCAAAATGTTGGAATTTTTCATATTAAAAATTTTCAGAAAATCATGCAGGTAATTTTATGGACCCTCTAGAAGAACGATACCCAATCTCGACAACATGACCATGGAACCGCGGCCAAATAAGCTATTTTGCGGCGGTTCCGCGGCGCTATGTGTGAGACATGGGTCGGCCCTTCTACGGTTGGTCCGTATGTACTAGTTCATGTTTCTGGGTATTTTTAATGATGCTCAAGTGTTGAGCTTTCTGGGAAATTTTGGGAATTTGTTGATTCGATCGAAAGGTTTAACATTGTCTAGCTATTTGTGGAATGTGATAAAATATGTGGAATTCATGTAGTTAGGCATGAAATCCAAAGTATGTGATATTTTGGGTTTATGATGTCTAAGGTTATTATGGATTCCAAATGTTGTAGTTTGACATTTTCTTTTCTGCGACCGTAAGTGTAATATGTGGTGTATTGCCGGTTTCGTTGCTATATGTCAACGACAATTGGGATACGCATATTTACATACGTTGATAACATGCGATGTTATGTGTTGCTGTGATATGTTATATTGGATCGTCGCGTTTTGAATAGCCGGGGTTTTTATGTGAGATGAGAGTTTTTATTTTCATTCATGTAAAATTCAATGTATGTAATATTCTTTTATTGGGGCACTTCCGGGTTGAGGATGATGTCACCATTGTTGTATATTATTTACTTTTCCGGATTAGGATAGACCCAAGGAGGGGAGCACAAGTAACCGGGTTCTAGAGTCCAGTGGGAGACCAACTCGAGGAGTCGAGTCCGGGTCTTCTAACTCTAGAATTGGTAGGGTTTCTTGCCGCTCTCGTAGGGGTCTAAGGATGTGGATTTGGCTATTCATCGCCACCGTGGAATTATACAGGCTCAAAATAAAACACGGACCTCCTAGTATATCCAATATTTCATATGTTTCTTCTGCTTCTTTGTGATGTGATCACTGTGAATTCTGAGACGAATGGATATACATTATATATGAGATATATAGTAGACGTTGCTTATGTTTTGCACCCACGCTAGTCCCGTCCCGGTATGTCGTTAGTTAAGTAACCTAACGGTGCATAACGGGACACTGTGGCGAATGCGGCTGGTATAAGCGTACGTTGTATTTTCGTTTCTTCTGTGATGCTTAGGAAGCATAAATGATGGGACTTCATTAATTAGATTAATGAAAGAAAAGAAACCTAAAAGATGTTGTAGAATCAAAATTTTCAAAAAGGGTAGCTCTAGTTTTTGCTTTGCATAGCGGTATTACTTGTAGAATATCCGGCACCTTATTCGATAAGGAAAGAGCCGAGATCCCTTCACCGGGAGTGTCCTCTTTAGCGAAACTAGTAAAAGCCTAAAAAACACTCCTTTTCAAAAATCACACGATTCTACAACGATATCAAGTTCATTACACAAAAGGTTTTCAGAAAAACCTGTCGTAGCCCTCCGTCATTTCAGTTAAAAACTGTTTAGTATTCGTGCTGCGTTTGTTGGCCTTTGTCAAGGCGTAGTGTGCGGTAGCTGAATGGTACTTATCTGCTTATGCATATGATGCAGATTGGATTAGGGTAGTCGTACGACCTTGTTGGCCTTTGTCAAGGGTCGTGCAGGTGGGTTTAATTCAATCAGGAAATGACGGGTTGAACTTGACTAGCATCCTATGATTTGTTGGCCTTTGTCAAGGTCATAGGGGGTTAGGGGAAAAATATTATCGGGAATTTCAAGTGTTGAAATTTGCAATGAGATTGCATACCATCTATGAGATAGTTGGATCCTGATACCCACTGCGAGTAAGAGTTACTCCTGGGAGAGTTTACACAAGACAATTAGCCGATCAAGTAAATGTCTAGAAAGGTGTTTACGGGATTATGCCTCTGGGAAAACGAGGTTTATTTTAATTAGGTCCGTGCGAAAGCACGGGGAACCTCCCTCAAAGTACCAACACTGGCCTGGCTGAAAGATTAGAGAAATTATAGGGTGTAATTAATCTTGGCTAGTCATTCCTTTTAGGGTTTGAAGGAAGATTTTATAAAAACAGTGGGAGCCATCCTGATTAGATAAAATAATAACCAATATGATCTTGTAAGAGCATACGCTAAAGTATTTTCTTCTCTCTCACTCCAGGTAGCGACTATGTCACGTCTTAATCAAGATAATAATATGGATGTATTAATCGAACCCGCATGTGCAGGGGAACGTTGGTTCTGTTCTTTCTTATAATTGTTATAAGACTGAACAGGGAATATGGAAATATCCGGATTTCCACGCTGCCCAAACGAAGAATAAGCATGTCGATGCATCTTCTTCGGGTGTGTTAGTTGTTGAGAACTGTTTCTCAGTTCACTCTACATCCTGGGTATTAGATACCGGAGCGGGATCCCACATATGTAATATGTTACATGGGCTAAGGAAAGGTAGAGAACTGGGAATGGGTGATCATTCCGTAAGAGTAGGGAATGAGGCAAATGTTGCAGCCAAAGAAGTTGGCGAATATCACCTTGTATTACCAAATGGTAATACATTGATTCTGAACGAATGCTATTACATTCCGACCCTGATATGCAATCTTATATCGGTTTCTTTATTAAGTAAAGAAGGATATAATTTTGTAGTACAAGATAATGTTATGAACATCTTCCTAAATCAAAAGTTGATTGGATCAGGCTCGTTAAATAATGGCATATACGTTCTAGATCAAACCACAGTTCTTAATGTGCAAAACACACACAAGAGGAAGAGTTCAGAAATGAACGAATCCTTCTTGTGGCATTGTAGACTAGGTCATATCAATGCAACACGACTAGCTAAGTTGCATAAGGATGGATATTTGAATCCGTTCGAATTTTCATCTTATGACACTTGTCAGTCATGTCTCAAAGGCAAGATGACCAAAACTTCGTTTACAGGACACGGAGAAAGAGCTAGTGAGCTCTTGGGACTGATACATAAGGATGTATGTGGTCTTATGTCTACACATGCCAGGAATGGTTCCTTGTACTTCATTACATTCACTGACGATCTCTCAAGATTCGGACATGTGTTCCTAATGAAACACAAATCTGAAGCTTTTAAGAAATTCAAGGAATATAAATCTGAAGTCGAGAACCAAACGAGTAAAAGTATTAAAATCCTACGATCTGATCGAGGAGGTGAATACTTAAGCACGGAGTTCCTAGACTTTATAAAAAAGAATGGGATTCTCTCTCAGCTTACTCCTCCGTATACACCATAGCACAACGGTGTATCAGAATGGAGGAATCGCACCCTATTAGATATGGTGCGCTCTATGATGAGCATCGCTGAGTTACCTACTTCCTTTTGGGGTTATGCGCTTGAGACGGCAGCATACCTATTGAATCAAGTTCCATCTAAATCTGTACATACCACACCATATGAGATATGGAGTGGGAAGAGACCATGTCTTAAACGAGTTAAGATATGCGGTTGTCCGGCCGATGTCAAAAGGCAAAATCCGGACAAACTCGAGGCACGTTCAGTTCTATGCAAGTTTGTGGGATATCCTAAACATTCACATGGATATCTTTTCTACCATGGCGAGGAACAAAAGGTGTTTGTTTCTCGACATGCCACCTTTTTAGAAAAGGAATTTCTTGAAAAAGAAATTAGTGGCAACGATGTAGAACTGGAAGAAATTCCGGCTACACAAACTGAAACTGAAGATTTAGTAGAACCAGAGGATTCTGTAGTTCCCAACGAACCTCGGCCTCACCGCTGATCTAGTAAGGTTCCTCATCCACCTGAGAGATACTACGGTTTTCTCATTGATGGTGGAAGCGAGAATTGCATCATGGAGGATGATGACCCAACTAGCTTCGAGCAGGCCATCACGAGTGGAGACTCTGTGAAGTGGCTAGATGCAATGCGATCTGAGATGGAATCCATGTACACCAACAAAGTATGGACTTTGGAAGTTGATCCTGAAGGGGTAAAACCTATTAGGGGCAAATGGATCTTTAAGAAGAAACTTGGTGTAGATGGAAAAGTTGAGACTTTCAAAGCTAGACTTGTTGCAAAGGGTTTTCGTCAACGACCAGGTGTGGATTATGACGAAACCTTTTCTCCAGTGGCTATGCTTAAGTCCATCCGGATCCTACTTGCCATTGCTGCATACCATGACTATGAAATCTGGCAAATGGATGTTAAGACCGCCTTTCTAAATGGTGATTTGAAAGAGTGCGTGTACATGACTCAGCCAGAGGGCTTCATAGGCAGTGGGAGCAGCGGAAAGGTGTGCAAGCTGCTTAAATCCATTTACGGGTTGAAATAAGCATCGCGGAGTTGGAACATCTGTTTTGATGTCGTTATCAAAGAGTTTGATTTCATCAAAAACGTAGATGAACCTTGTATATACAAGAAGGTAGCAGAGAGTAAGGTTTTCTTCCTCGTATTGTACATGGATGGCATACTCTTGATAGGAAATGACATTCTTATGTTGCAATCGGTAAGCTCTTCTTATCACAAAGATTCTCAATGAAAGATCTAGGGGATGCCTCCTACATCTTAGGGATTAAGATCTATAGAGATTGATCTAAACGGATACTGGGATTGTCCCAATCCAGGTACATTGACACCATACTAAAGAGGTTTAGTATGGAAGAATCCAAGCGTGGGTTTTTACCCACGATCTCAGGACTCACTCTCTCCAAAGAGATGTCTCCCAAGACTGATTTGGAGAGAGCTCGCATGCAAGGGATACCCTATGCTTCGGTAGTAGGCTCTATCATGTACGCGATGCTAAGTACCGGACCCGATGTAGCACACTCACTAAGTGTAGTGAGTAGGTATCAAGCAGATCCTGGAGAGAGTCACTGGACAGTTGTGAAGAGCATTCTCAAGTACTTGAGAAGGACTAAAGAGATGCTCTTGGTGTACGGTAACGGAGAACTCCAAGTGGAGTCCTTTACCGATTCGAGCTTCCAGAGTGATAAGGACGACTCTAAGTCGCACTCGGGATTTGTCTTTACCCTCAATGGAGGGGCGGTATGCTGGAGGAGTTCCAAGCAGGAAACCATGGCAGACTCGACGATGGAGGCTGAATACATCGCTGCCAACGATGCTGCCAAAGAGGCTGTCTGGATGAAGAAGTTCATAACTGAACTTGGAGTGGTTCCATCCATTGAGTATCCAATACCTTTGTATTGTAATAACAATGGAGCAGCGGCTTTGGCCAAGGAACCCAGGTCCCATCAGCGATCCAGGCATATTCTGAGGCGGTATCACTTGATCGAGGAGATAGTTGATCGCCGGGAGATCGAGGTCATGAGAGTTGACACGAAGAACAACACAGCGGATCCACTCACGAAGGCCATTCCAAAGATATAGTTCGAGAGACTCTTCGGGATGTTGGGTATGAGATACTACAGCAGCTGGCCCTAGTGCAAGTGGAAGATTGTTAGTTGTATGTATGCCCTAGAGGCCATTATTGTACATATGATGTATATTATAGTGGATGCTTGGACATATATAGAAAAGACTTTCTTGCTCGACATGATAGTATGCTATCTGGTTGCTCTTTATCTTAACATGTATACTTGTCTCTTACTGTCTTATGGTTACATGTTGGTAAAGCCCTTAGGATGTGTACTTGACTACCAGGATTATGATGCAGATCATACTAGTGGGGGACATGGTAGTCCATAAATTCATCCTTTAATGTTCCTAGTCGTGGGTGTATCGAGACAGGGCATCGATATACCAGAGTAGACTAGCGTATATGCTTCTCGACCCATGAGATGGGCGATAGATGATTCCATATCCATTGGTGTTTGACATCAGAGATGGTATAGGGTTGCTCAGTGGAGACTGGGTACACTGGACGGACTCGCCGAGAACTCCTAGATGGTATTATACCTGACGTCAGATAGCAGTTCTCTGGTGACACTGGTACAGGTTAGTCTGTAGACCCGAGATCGTCATAGAGTCTTGTATGATTCCTACTGTCCTTTGATTTCCACCTTAACACATTCAAGAGGACATGCAAAACGGTGGTCTTTGGGTACAGTCCCGAGTCACATGGAGGCAATGAGCGATAGGAGGGGTTTCGTCTCTCCCGGTATTGGGGGTTGATGTTGTGCTATGCTCAATTGGCCATAACAGGGAAGTCCCTGGCCAGGGCTGATTTAGAGATTTACTGGTAAGTGTTATCAGTAGTTTCTCGACCCGTTATGAGCCTCGTATCGGTATGACTTATCGAGTTATTGGGGTCTGACGTTTACTACCCCTAGACTGGATATGCGACATCTTAGACGAAGAGACCGGACTATACGGTCGTGTTACTGACAGGCTTTACAGGAGCTAGAGCCGGCTTGCTTGTTAATCTTCTGATCGCTCAATACCCGGGTAGCCGTTACGTCCAGCTAGTACCGCTGACGGCTTGTGGGTGTTTGATGTGATCATCACCTACTGCCGGCGTATTGACGAGTCTTTAGAGTCCTACATAGAGGTTTTACTGCCTCAGGCAAAACAAAGTAGGAGCACATATGTGATATGTGCGGGACCGAGAATAATACGAGTGTGTGATACTGTATTCTATTCTCGCGATATTTGTACCGGTCGGTTATATGTGATATAGTCGGGTTATCGAATCAAGTGTTAATTCGATAAGTTGGTACATACAATATTAGTCGGTTATATATTATATAGCCGGATTATTAAATCAAGTGTTGATTTGATAATTTAGTGTATAATTCTATATTTGATATACTAGTTTACATTAACTAATATTAGCTCACTTAAGCATTTATTTTCTCACATGTGCACACTTAATATATATGTGATACATATTAATTGTGTTTTCTTTTGTGTCATGGTTATTGATACACACTACATGGGTGTATGAGAATTACACCATACTAATTATAATGTAGGGTTTAAATATTTAAAGTAAATCCAAATTAGTGGATAATTGTTCACATGCATGAAGCTTGTAGAAGCTTATGGATGCATTGACTTAGTCCACTCATTTTGTTTTACTTAAGATATTTATTAACCTAACCATTATAATTTAGCCATGGTTATGTCTCTACATGAGTTAGCTATATGATACAAACTCACCCATGGTTGATTCTCTCACCTCATTTTTAGTTCATTCTCATCTCTTGACTTCATCTTCTTCATCCTTGAGAAAAAGCTTGCTAGATTTTCTAAAGTGAGAAAATATTGTGAGAAAAAAAAAAATTAAAGTGAGCCCACTTACTACTTCATCATCCTCTACTAGATTTGCACTTTAGTATAGGGTGTTAGCTTCACCAGTCTCTCATTAGTGAATTAGTAGCTTGAATTAGTGTCTCCTCGACGTAGATCATCTTCGGCCTCGAAAACTTCAAGCAAGTTCGTTCCTTTCACCTTGAGAAGCCATGCAAGAGTCCGGGAGTTCCATGATCACAGCGAAGGGACCACTACAATGAGGTAATGAAGTGAAGGACCGGTCTACCAAGGTTGTATTCCGTTATCACTTAGATGTAAAGATGTTTTCTTTCTAGTTTTTTTCACGACCCGAACAGTACGGAACATGACCGGCACTTAAATTACGAACGTCTCGAGGCGTACGTAATCTAAGTAAGCCAAAACCCAGAAAATCAAAACCAAAAAAGAGTAGAGCAAAGGAAAAACCAAAGTAAAGAAAGTAGTTTTAATCAACATAGGCCGAAGTATGTATTTTAAAATCTCAAGTATTTTATGAAAATTTCGGCAGAGTCTCCTTTGTAAATACTGGCCCCAAACAGGATACAACATGAATAGTATACGAAATGAATAAAAGGCATCCCCAAGCAGGAGCTAGCTCTTCGTCAATCGACGGTCACAACCATGCAAGCAATATAATATACAACGCCGAAGGGCGAGGATCAAAACTCAAAGGAAAACTCAAATCAGCATGAAAACCATAATAATACAACGCGCAATTCTAAGGTCGAAATAATAACAGGCCTGGTGTTCTATCTCTCTCAAATATACAATCTGGTTGATGGAGTTTCTAGATACAACTGAAATAATAATAAACAATAGTGGTCCTGATGCAAAGAACCCACCTGCCAAAGCAATCACCCGGAAAGAACAGTATGCCAGCAAAGCCGCAAAGAACCTGTACGGCAAAACCTGCAAGGAACTGTGACACGACGGGGGTGAGTTGCCAACTCGTGAGTAGAAAACATCTACGAGTAGAAATCGCATGTATAACGCAATCCTAGGTCATACGATCAAATATATATATATATATATATATATATATATATATATATAACCTCAAAATGATAAGTCTGAAGCATAAAAAGGTGGCAAGGGTAAACTTCGATACATAAGTGTAATCCCATGTGCTCGTGTCAGTGCCTCAGGTAGCAACATATCATATGAATGAGGTTTGAATGCATGAAAATAGAATACAAGTAAATGAAGAAATTGCTTTCATAACTTAGTGAGATTTTTGTATATTTAAAACGAGGTATCATCAAGGAAATCAACATAAATAGTGTCTAGCATCGACACAAAACATAAATCCCAATATCTCAATATCTCAGGCTCCGATTACCCGGACTGGTCTGTATCATCAAATCTCAATACCTCAATATCTCAAAATCTCAGTGTCTCAAATCACACTATCTAGGGCGCCGTCAGTCCGGATCGGCCCCTAACATCAATCACACGACCACGACGGTATCCTCCGGATATCCGACGCGTCAGATAAAATCTCCGGTAGGCAGTCTTCTCCTGCCGGGCTCATCGTCTACTACTCGATCTTCTTGCCCCGGGGTACCTTACCGGGTCCACCATGTACCCGCAGATGGTTCATCCAACTTCTCGAATCGGGTCTCGAAATCCATCTCATAACCGAGAAAATATCATGTTGGACGACTCATACATCATGAGAAAACCAACTTTTCATTTTAGAAAAAGAGAAAAAGAAGTTTATATATATTCTTGCGGTTTTCTCCCAAATCCAGGAAATCTCATGAAAATCCGAAATCCAATCATCAATAGCACGTAAACAGTGAATATAGGCATGAAACTCCATAATACTGCATAACAGTGAATAATAATATGCATGAAATAGCAAGTAATAACTCTAATGTCTAAACTGGTATATAAGGCAAGTACACTAATATCATGTCAAAACTATCAGCTAACAAGCTATGTTAATGAAATAGTATTCTTTAAAGTGTACGTGACATGGAAATTACCGATGATGATGTGTGTGAGCCGGCAAGTAAGTGTACGTGGAACATACGCATCATCGGTAATGGTGCTGGTGTCCTGACATCATGATATCAATAATGGTATATGAAATCACAATATAAGCATGCGATGCGATGCGAAGCGAACAGCAATAATGTGCGGGAGCTGAATGATAAACACAATGATAACTAATCTGCATCTAATATAATATAAGTCATATAGTAGTTCCATTTGAAATAACACGAATCGTGGTGTTTTGAAAATAAGGGCTACGGTGTTTTTAAGAAAAGATACGTCCTTTGAAATATCCGTAGAATCCCTTGGCCTGTCTTTTAAAATACCCACGATTCGTTAGTTTTTGAAATAGGTAGGAATCGAATCTAGTCTATCAACTACACTAAACTATCGGGCTGAGCTAACAGGCTAAACGAAAGGTAAGGAAACCGCCTAACATCTGAGTCGATACATATATATATATATATATATATATATATATATATATATATATCCGTCTATATAATAGTCGGTGATCTCGCCTCAATAGTATCCCATATGATACACCATCTGATATGACATCCTCAAATCAGGAGTGCGGATCTATCATCAATATATAGCTCGTACGGTAAATCCATCGTACGGCATCCCAAACTGGGTACGGGTCAATATCACATTTCTCTTATTATTCGTCTGGTATCCTCTTTATCAAATATCATGATCGGGGTACTGATCTAAGTCTAGTACAAAACTGATACCATCTATCTATATACATGCGTGTATATGAAAACACCCTGTCGAAAGGACCCGCTAAAACATAATGTCGTATCTCAAATACGAACCCTGTCACATCACCGATCTCACGGCCTCAAGCCCAAATTCATCGACTCATCTCAAATCCCAAGTATTATCCTCATCATCCATGCATGTGTATATGAATGTATATATGCATAGTCCTATACCCATGCGTATATACATATATACACATCCCCATCTACGCACAAGAAAGTAATGTATGCAAGTGTGTGTGTGCGAGTGTGGGTGTAACAACTACTCTAGGGTTTCGCAACTAACCCGAAGCTAATCCATGAACACATAATCATATCATGAGTAATCATTCTCGTATCATAAAACACCTATATAAACATATATATATAAACTATACTACGGACTGCGGGGGTGCTATAAGCCATCCACCCGACTTCCCCCGTAGATATAATCTACTCACTGATCTTCGCTTGCCGATGCCAAGGTCGCCACGCGCTTGCTTGTCGTCTCGAAGTCTTCATGAGGGTGCCTATAAATCATAACGCACCGTATCGCATTAAAATCCGACTCATGACCAAAACGACACATTAATCTCATATAGGTCAAAACTTATGTTTTGCTCTCTCAAATCAACCCAAAACCCTCAACATCGGCGTACAAATGCCGATTGATCGAGAAAAACACCAAACGTACCAATCATGGTTTCATAAATCACTAAAAATATATGAAATACGATGCAAATCATCAAAACCAATAAATTGATCAAATCGGTTTATTTCACAAAACCTAGAAAACACTTAATTACCGTTTTAATTCGAAACTTGACGTTTTAACCAATCTACATATTTTAATGATTAAAATCGCCAAAATGCTCATTAAATATCATAATTAGGTCATACAAACCACTTTCATATTTTAATCTCATCAATTTGTATGAATTCCAAATTCCTAGTTTGCAAAAATAACCGATTTTAACACTTTTTAAAGCAAAATTCACAATTTAACAGTTAAGCTTGGTTTTGCATATTTTAAATGGTTAAACCACTCATGGAAACCTTAATGATGTGCTAAAAACCCTAACTAGATTTTAATCTCACATTTTAATTAAATTTCTAAAACCTAGTTAGCAATTTAGCATAATTATCACAATTTTAAACTAACAAATTAGCAACTAGAAACCAATTTATATTTTGCATTCAATTACATGTTAATATCCTCATTACAACCATAACCTAATGATAAAAACCCTAATTAAATTCAAACTCTAGTCTTGAATTTTCCAAACTTGCAATAAAACCAAATTAAACATCCAAATGGTTAACATTGAAGCAATTAAACAACCATATAAGCATAAGGTTAAAATTATATCTCATGATCAAGAGATCAAACATGAAATTCAAAGCCTCCAAAATGCCAACTTGTTCCTTAGATCCATGCTAGATAGGCTAAAGAAAAATGGATAGGAGTTGGATTTTTATTTTGTGGGATTTTTGTGTTGATTTTGAAGCATTTTTTATTGGATTTGGGTGTGAAATGAGGTGAGGAAAAAGGGTGGGCTGCTGCTGTTGGAGGAGGGGAGCTCGGCCAGAAGTTGAGGGAGAGAGGAGAGAGAGTCAAGTGGGGAAAATGATATCAAGTCAACCCAAGGTCAAAGCCCATACTTATATATTCATTTATTCTTTCATTTCCTTTTCTTTTCATATTTCTTTCTTTCAAACTAAACTAGAAGTGTGAGATGTGTGGGTGTGGGGCTGCCATGGGCTCGGCCAATGATGGCAAGTGGGGGTGTGAGTGTGGGGTGAAGGAAAACGATAAATGTTATACCCCAAATTTCCATTTACACTAATTTCACTATTTAAGCCTTTTTCTTCGATATTTTCTAAAACAGTTTGACAGCTTCATTTCATTTCAAAAACAACATGTTAAAATTTTGATTAATGTGTTATGATGCAAAAAATTTGTTTCAACTCATTCCAATTTGTAATTTTCCCTAATTAAATGTATTGGTGACGGCTTAAAATAATATTAAAATAATTAATTTCGGAAAAAATTTCAGAAAATTAGAAATTTTATCAGTGGCTTAATAAACACCAAATACTAGAAATTATATAGCTAGAATATGTATATTTAATTTTATATTAAAAGATATTTATATTTTGACTTTTTACGGAAACCCCCCTTATTTTACCGATTTTCCAAAATTTCATCGAAACGATTTTCAAAACGTTACAATCTCCTCCCCCCTTAAAGAAATTCGGTCCCCGAATTTAAATTAAAACTTCCCCCAAATACTAAAACATTTCAGCGAAACCATCAAGTCGTCGGGGCTCCGAAATCATAAATACATAAAACAAATCGTAGTGCAACGCATGCGCATGAAAATGAGCATATAACTCAAGATCCAAAACTCCATCCAGCATCCCGCAATCATCGGAGTTATGAGGAAGACATCAATGTCTAAATCCAAAACGAAAATCAATATGATATAAATCAACTATACATGTAAACATCATTAAAACATTTGGAAGCAATGCATGCCAAATCTTTTTCAAATCGCCGCGATGTGTGTATCACAGCACAGTGGCGGACGTCCATTGTGAGAAAATAACTATATATATATATATATATATATATATATATATATATATATATATATATATATATATATATCCTTTGTTTAACATACACGTCCTGCCGTTTTGAAAACAATTTAGAAGGGTTTCCCTTTTAAACAGTTTCGTGTCATCATTGACACGTAGGTAAATACTGAGACTATAGCTCCTTGTTGGAAATCCCTTCGATAACTACCAATGCATGAAAAATATACTCAGGTACTGCCCTCTGACTAGTCCTGCTCAGTACTAAACCAAATAGCAAGTATCATAAAATATACTGCTCCAAAAGAAATCGATCCCAAATATCTATGAATACCACGTGCGTCTGGTGCACACGGAAATCGAAATCCACGAATGTGCCATACATGTGCACAGAAATAACATCTAAGTGCAACGGGTGTGCACGAAACACCTGTCAGAGACAACGTGGCGCCTGACAGCAAAACCAGGTGCATCTGATATGCACGAAAAATCTCGATTTAGTGCATCTGGTGTGCACCTAAATCGCATCAAGTACCTTAAGTATGCGCAAAATCCAAATCAAATGCACAATGTGCATGAAAACGAATATCGAATATCATAATCGAAATCGACGGTATACAACACATTTCCATCAAAATCCCAATCAGGTATACCGTGGTATAACATCTCACCATCCTGTGCATCGGCGTGGACATAAGCAAATCAAAACACTAAAAGTACTTGAAAACTATGCCGAAAAAATAAGTCAAATCATATGCATGTCCTAGGCATGAAATCAAATATCATGAAACTCGGTCATCAAAACTCAATCATGAAATAAATCACCCAAAAATACTGAAATCCAAAGTGACGGATACGTGATAATCAATCACAAAATCACAAATCATAAATGTTGTCGTCGATGTCCTTCCTTCAAAGTCGAGAAGGTGTCGGTCCATCCAATGCTAGCAGAGCAAGATATCTACTTGCCTTCTGATCATGGCATGTCGCCTAGTGCCCTTAGGCTCTCGTCTCTCACTGCAGATTGCTAAGTACATAGCTCCTCGGCTCAACGGTCCAATATACAAACGATAACGGAAGCAGTCCGCTCCGACACATCCTCTAAAGATCTCTGGTCAACTATCATGGTTACTCATAACATGTCTCGTCGACGATGCCAAACTCTGGCCTACTGGGTGTGCGTCATATGACCGCTCCTGGGTCCAGGTCTTCTCGTTCAGTATTTCCAGAAAGGTCCTGTCGAAATCTCTCCCAAGTCTCGTTTCTGCCGAACTGCCCGGAAGTTATCATCTTTTACTAAATCTCTATCTGTTTCTTATTCCGGAACGGCTGCATACTCATCACAACTCCTCTTAGAAGATATATCCATAGTCAACGCCTTTGCTTGCGTATCACATCTCTGATGTCGGCGGAGTGGAATGTCATCTCGTCAAGATCTCATACGAACCTCTTACTCCACTTTTCTCAAATATAGACTGCTTCGGACTCGTCTCTTCATGGCTGCATGGACTGCGCTCCGGTGGCTACACTCGTATCTGGAGCCTCCCAAGTAATGCATCCCATAACCTGATATCCGAATGAAGTCGAACCATCCGATCGATTTGTCAAAACCTCATAATCCCCCAAGAGCTCAACATCTTGGGTACAGTTTAATAGTATCAAATATATGCCACAACACCTATGGACCAACCGTAGAAGGGCAAACCCAAGCCTCACTAATGGCACCGCTAAACTGCCGCAAACCCTAAGGTTCACCGGCGTTCCATGGTCATTAAATCGAGTTAGGGTTTCATTCTTCTAGAGGGTCCGTAGAATTGCTTGCATTGTTTTTCGAATACTTTAAACTTGGAAAATGGGTTTCTGATATTCGATCGTCTCTATCAACTCTCAACATATCCGCGTGAAGTCGTCCCTAGCTGGAATCAATCAATCTGATGATCTCGCATCGGTGTAGGCAATGAATCACATGTCCTAGTCTTTCATCTCTGGTGACTAGCGATCTTCTATCATATCTCAAAGTATAACTCATGCGGTATTAGCCTCAAAAATCTGGGGCGATATCTCGTCAGTTGCAGCAACAACTGAATCTCCCATCCGCACTCTGAACAGTGCCTAAATCTTCAAAATATGGTGCATTAACGGTCATCACAGTCTGGTTGGCCTCTATCAGTGGCTCAATCCTCTGGTGCTGATCTGCACGTCCGAGAAATCTCGTACATCAAACGCCCGTGACGCGAAAACACAATAAAACGACACTTCTATGCAATCGTATGTCCCTGGAATCACGCTCTGTTCAGTCCTCGTCTGTGACGAACTCGTGCTGACTGCAACTCTAGCCGTAGCTCTCCATGCCCATAAAACCGTGATAAAAAAAACCATAACTGGTACTGATGAGGATAGATCATAGGAATGAATATAATACTGTGCAAGGAAATGTACATCCTAAGGCTTCTTAAGTGGAGTATCGTATCATAAATATGCCGCGGAACATACGTACGGTACGTCACTCTACTCAAGTTACCTACTCCATCAATCAAGGGTCATCTTACACTCCGAAGGTAAAACCTAACGCTCTGATATCAACTTTGTCATGACCCGAACAGTACGGAACATGACCGGCACTTAAATTACGAACGTCTCGAGGCGTACGTAATCTAAGTAAGCCAAAACCCAGAAAATCAAAACCAAAGAAGAGTAGAGCGAAGGAAAAACCAAAGTAAAGAAAGTAGTTTTAATCAACATAGGCTGAAGTATGTATTTTAAAATCTCAAGTATTTTATGAAAATTTCGGCAGAGTCTCCTTTGTAAATACTGGCCCCAAACGGGATACAACATGAATAGTATACGAAATGAATAAAAGGCATCCCCAAGCGGGAGCTAGCTCTTCGTCAATCGACGGCCACAACCACGCTAGCAATATAATATACAACGCCGAAGGGCGAGGATCAAAACTCAAAAGAAAACTCAAATCAGCATGAAAACCATAATAATACAACGCGCGACTCTAAGGTCGAAAGAATAACAGGCCTGGTGTTTTATCTCTCTCAAATATACAATCTGGTTGATGGAGTTTCTAGATACAACTGAAATAATAATAAACAATGGTGGTCCTGATGCAAAGAACCCACCTGCCAAAGCAATCATCCGGAAAGAACAGTGTGCCAGCAAAGCCGCAAAGAACCTGTACGGCAAAACCTGAAAGGAACTGTGGCACAACGGGGGTGAGTTGCCAACTCGTGAGTAGAAAACATCTACAAGTAGAAATCGCATGTATAACGCAATCCTAGGTCATACGATCAAATATATATATATATATATATATATATAACCTCAAAATGATAAGTCTGAAGCATAAAAAGGTGACAAGGGTAAACGTCTATACATAAGTGTAATCACATGTACTCGTGTCAGTGTCTCAGGTAGCAACATATCATATGAATGAGGTATGAATGCATGAAAACAGAATACAAGTAAATGAAGAAATTGTTTTCATAACTTAGTGAGATTTCTGTATATTTAAAACGAGATATCATCAAGGAAATCAACATAAACAGTGTCTAGCATAGACACAAAACATAAATCCCAATATCTCAGGCTCCGGCTACCTGGACTGGCCTGTATCATCAAATCTCAATACCTCAATATCTCAAAATCCCAGTGTCTCAAATCTCACTATCTATGGCACCGTCGGTCCAGATCGGCCCCTACCATCAATCACACGACCACGACGGTATCCTCCGGATATCCGACGCGTCAGATAAAATCACCGGTAGGCGGTCTTCCCCGGCGGGGCTCATCGTCTACTACTCGATCTTCTTGCCCCGGGGTACCTTACCGGGTCCACCATGTATCCGCAGACGGTTCATCCAACTCCTCGAATCGGGTCTTGAAATCCATCTCATAACCGAGAAAACATCATGGTGGACGACTTATACATCATGAGAAAACCACACTTTTCATTTTAAAAAAAAGAGAAAAAGAAGTTTATATATATTCTTGCGGTTTTCTCCCAAATCCAGGAAATCTTATGAAAATCCGAAATCCAATCATCAATAGCACGTAAACAGTGAATATAGGCATAAAACTCCATAATACTGCATAACAATGAATAATAATATACATGAAGTAGCAGGTAATAACTGCAATGTCTAAACTGGCATATTAGGCAAGTACACTAATATCATGTCGAAACTATCAGCTAACAAGCTATGTTAATGAAATAGTATTCTCTAAAGTGTACGTGACATGGCAATTACCGATGATGATGTGTGTGAGCCGGCAAGTAAGTGTACGTGGAACATACGCATCATCGGTAGTGGTGCCGGTGTCCTGAAAGCATGATATCAATAATGGTATATGAAATCACAATATAAGCATGCGATGCGAAGCGAACAGCAATAATGTGCGGGAGCTGAATGATAAACACAATGATAACTAATCTGCATCTAATATAATATAAGTCATATAGTGGTTCCATTTGAAATAACACGAATCGTGGTGTTTTGAAAATAAGGGCTACGGTGTTTTTAAGAAAAGATACGTCCTTTGAAATATCCGTAGAATCCCTTGGCCTGTCTTTTAAAATACCCACGATTCGTCAGTTTTTGAATTAGGTAGGAATCGAATCTAGTCTATTAACTACACTAAACTATCGGGCTGAGCTAACAGGCTAAACGAAAGGTAAGGAAACCGCCTAACATCTGAGTCGATACATATATATATATATATATATATATATATATATATATCCGTCTATATAATAGTCGGTGATCTCGCCTCAATAGTATCCCATATGATACACCATCTGATATGACATCCTCAAATCAGGAGTGCGGATCTATCATCAATATATAGCTCGTAAGGTAAATCCATCGTACGGCATCCCAAACTGGGTACGGGTCAATATCACATTTCTATTATTATTCATCTGGTATTCTCTTTATCAAATATCATGATCAGGGTACTGATCTAAGTATAGTACAAAACTGATACCATCTATCTATATACATGCGTGTGTATGAAAACACCATGTCGAAAGGACCCGCTAAAACATAATGTCGTATCTCAAATACGAACCCTGTCACATCACCGATCTCACGGCCTCAAGCCCAAATTCATCGACTCATCTCAAATCCTAAGTACTATCCTCATCATCCATGCATGTGTATATGAATGTATATATGCATAGTCCCATACCCATACGTATATACATATATACACATCCTCATCTACGCATAAGAAAGTAATGTATGCAAGTGTGTGTGTGCGTTTGTGGGTGTAACAACTACTCTAGGGTTTCGCAACTAACCCTAAGCTAATCCATGAACACATAATCATATCATGAATAATCATTCTCGTATCATAAAACACCTATATAAACATATATATATATATATATATATATAAACTATACTACGGCCTGCGGGGGTGATATACGCCATCCACCCGACATCCCCCGTAGATATAATCTACTCACTGATCTTCGCTTGCCGATGCCAAGGTCGCCACGCGCTTTCTTGTCGTCTCAAAGTCTTCGTGAGGGTACCTACAAATTATAACGCACCGTATCGCATATAAGCATAAGGTTAAAATTATACCTCATGATCAAGATATCAAAAATGAAAATCAGAGCCTCCAAAATGCCAACTTGTTCCTTAAATCCATTCTAGATAGGCTAAAGAAAAATGGGTAGGAGTTGAATTTTTATTTTGTGGGATTTTTGTGTTGATTTTGAAGCATTTTTGATTGGATTTGGGTGAGAAATGAGGTGAGGAAAAAGGGTGGGCTGCTGCTGTTGGAGGAGGGGAGCTCGACCAGAAGTTGAGGGAGAGAGGAGAGAGAGTCAAGTGGGGAAAATGATATCAAGTCAACCCAAGGTCAAAGCCCATACTTATATATTCATTTATTCTTTCATTTCCTTTTCTTTTCATATTGCTTTCTTTCAAACTAAACTAGAAGTGTGAGATGTGTGGGTGTGGGGCTGCCATGGGCTCGGCCAATGATGGAAAGTGGGGGTGTGTGAGTGTGGGGTGAAGGAAAATGATAAATGTTATACCCCAAATTTCCATTTACACTAATTTCACTATTTAAGCCTTTTTCTTCGATATTTTCTAAAACAGTTTGACAGCTTCATTTCATTTCAAAAACAACATGTTAAAATTTTGTTTAATGTGTTATGATGCACACAATTTGCTTCAACTCATTCCAATTTGTAATTTTCCCTAATTAAATGTATTAGTGACGGCTTAAAATAATATTAAAATAATTAATTTCGGATAATTTTTCAGAAAATTAGAAATTTTACCAGTGGATCAATAAACACCAAATACTAGCAATTATATAGCTAGAATATGTATATTTAATTTTATATTAAAAGATATTTATATTTTGACTTTTTACGGAAAACCCCCTTATTTTACCGATTTTCCGAAATTTCACCGAAACGATTTTCAAATCGTTACAGTTTTGCTCCTAAAACTCTAGTTAGATCCTAGGTTAGGGTTGTTTGGCACACTAAATATTTTAATATAGCATGTTTGATGCCTTGTGAAACCTTGTGGTTGTGCCAAAGAAACCTACAGTATATTCATTTCATCAGGACGGATATAAAGGATTACTAGTCATGTGCATATACCTCATTGCATCCTTACTCGTACATAGTTTTATAGTTATAAATCGCATCGCATATTATTGATATCATATACCTCAATTATTACCGACATGTTTATATATTATGATTCTTTTTGGAGATTTCAGTATTGATGAGATTTCTGGATTTTGGGGAAAACCGCAAGAATTTTATAAACCTATTATCATTTTTAAAAAAAACATAAATTTGTGGTTTTCTCGTGATGTGATATGTGTGGCGTCCACCATGAGTTTTCTCGGTTCTTGAGCAGTATCATATACCCGATTCGAGGAGGGGGATGCACCGTCTGCGGATACATGGTGGACCCGGTGCGGTTCCTCGGGGCAAGAGGATCGCATAGATGGCGTTGAGCCCGGCAGGGGAGCACTACGGACCGGTTATTATTGACGCGGAGGATATCCAGAGGATACCGATCGTAGTCGTTTGATTTGATGATATGGGCCGATCCGGACTGACGGAGCCCGAGATGTTGAGATATTAGGATTTCGAGATATTGAGACATTGAGATATACATTTTTTGTGTCGATACTTGACATGGATTTCTGTTGATTTTCTTGATGATACTTCAGTTATTTCTCGGAAGTTTTAGTAAGATAAGAATACAAATGTTCTCATGCCAAACATATTCAGGTTTCGTATTAATTATGCATTCATGTTGTATACATACTAGTGCATCGCATCATATCGGTATATGTAGGTTGTGGCGCATTTGTGCGCATGCTTACGATAGCCTTATTAGATGTTGCTTGCTACTCACGAGTTGGCAACTCACCCCCGTTGTGCCATAGTATCTTGCAGGTCTGTTCCGTCAGCACGGTAGCGGCGGGCGTACTTTCCCTCCTGCTTCCCTTGCATTGACTTACAGCCTGCTCGTAGGTGGGTTTTGAGGATATTCTTTTGCACCCACCATGTATATTATTTTGTATCTATCATACTCTATCTACCCTTGTATATTGGACTAGACAGTAAGACTCGTGAGACTTGTATTTGTGTCGTTTGGTGTCGATGCTCACTTGAGCCGACGTGGTGTTTCTTATTTCTTGCTTTCATATGCTTATTTTGCACTTTATAATATATACTCATTGCATGTGGTTATGATTCCTCCTTTGGCAAAGTGCTAGCTCCCGCTTGGGGATTCTTTTATTCATTATTTATATGTATTTTCATGTGTTGTACCCGTTTGGGGGCCTGTATTTACAAAGGAGACTCTGCCGAAATTTTCGGGAAATTTGATGCATTAAAATGTTTTAAGGTGACTTTATTTTACAAAACCATCTTTTTTAGTTAAGTTTTCCTTCACTCTATTTCTTTAAACGGTTTAGATTTCTGGGCTTTGGCTTACTTAGATTACGTTACGCTTTCAAACGTTTCATAATTTAAGTGCTAGTCACGTTCTGTACCTTCGGGTCGTGACAAAGTTGGTATCAGAGCGTTAGGTTTTACCTTTCTGAGTATAGGATGACCCTTTTTAGATGGAGTAGGTAAGTTAAGCAGAGTGACGTAGCGCGTGTATATTCCGCGGCATACTTACGATTCGGTACTCCGCCTAAGTGACCTTAGGATATATGATTGCTTGTACTTTCCTTCCTTGATTCCATATATCCTCTTGATTCGATTGCAATGTTCTTATCAATCCTATTTCTTGTTCCAGACACTATGCTGCCGGGGACTACTAGGGCCCAGTGGACTGTCGCCAGAGACAAGGTCAGGGCAGGCTCGTCTGAGACAAGGACTGACCAGGACGATATGCCTATTCTTTCGGAGCGGGTTGATTCCTTTTTTACAGATAGTATGGCTAGGCTAGAGGCCAGTGTTCAAGACTTACGTCAGATGATTGGATCCTTGATAGAGATCAGTTGAGTGCAGAGATCGGATATTGCTCCCTTACGGTTGTTCCGAGACTAAGGCGGATTTACACTGATATATCAGCTCCTAGGCGTGTTCGCAGAGGCCGTGGCGTATTCTTTATGGGCCAGTTGTATAGCCTTCACCCACATGGTCAGCAGCCATTGTTAGGATGTTTCCGGTATAGGAGTCTGGATCACCGCATTAGATTTTGTACTGTGAGGCAACAGGGTGAGGCATCAGTCTCACATGTGACTTTACCACCTTCGCTTCCCCTTCCGAGCACATTACCTACGACGCCTGTTGTTGTTCCACACCAGATTGGTGCCCAAAGAGGCCGTGGTCGTGGCGGTCGTATTCGGAGGGAACAAGGTGGCAGAGGCGGACGACAGCTGATCACTGGTGGAGGACAGGACCTAGCTTATATGTTGATTCCTCAGGACGCGCAAGCGTTGAGTATAGTCATGACAGGAATATCTCGGTGCTTTCTTTTAATGCGCTCTTTTGTTTGACCCGGTATCTATGCATTCTTTTATATCCACACTTTTTGTATCGAGGTTTAGCCGATAGTAGTCCTTGCTTGATCTGCCGCTGATTGTTATTACTCCAGTAGGCGAGCCTTTTGTCGCTTGATATGATTTTCGTTCGTGTTTGTTTTGTATCATATATGATAGGGATTCTCCTGTTAATCTGATTCTTCTCGATGTGTTTAACTTTGAAGTTCTTCTGGTATAGATTAATAGCCACGTGTTATGCGTCCGTGGACTGCCGTGAGAAAGCGGTCGGATTTAGTTTTTCCCGGTGCACCAGTTCTTGTTATTCAGGGAGACCGTATCGCCACCTTTCCCAGCTTGATTTCTTCTCTTCGTGCTGGTCATCTTTTGCGGAAAGGGTGTCAGGGATTCCTAGTGTATGTTTATGATACTAGAGCCGCAGAGGTCCCGTTGGACCAGGTCCCGATTGTAAGGGAATTTCAAGATGTCTTTCCTAACAAGTTGCCTGATTTGTCGCCAGAAAGTGATTTTGAGTTCCACTTTAATTTGATTCTTGGCATGGAGCCTTTTCCTATACCTCCATATCGGATGAACCCGGCAAAGCTTAAAGAACTGAAGGATCAGTTGCAAGATTTGTTGGATAAAGAGCTTATTCGTCTGTCTGTGTCACCTTGGGGAGCTCCTGTCTTCTTCGTCAGGAAGAAAGACCGCAGTTACGTTTATGCGTCGATTATCGTTAGTTGAATCGGGTTACTGTGCGGAACAAATATCACTTACCTCGCATCGATGAATTATTTGATTAGCTCCAGGGTGCAGGAAATTTCTCGAAGCTTAACTTGCGATCAGGTTACCATCAGTTGTGTGTTCGAGAGGACGATATTCCGATGACTGCTTTTCGCACACGTTACGGGCACTATGAGTTTTTGGTGATATCGTGCGGATTCACCAATGCCCCAACAGCATTTATGGATTGGATGAACATCTACCCAGGATGTTTCTTGACCAGTTATTACGTGTTCGTTGATGACATCTTAGTATACTCCTGGAGCTGAGAGGAGCACGAGCGACATTAGAGGATTTCGTTGCAGATTTTGAGGGAGCGCCAGCTATTCGCTAAATTATCCAAGTGTGATTTTTGGTTGAATAGTGTTGACTTCGTGGATCACGTAGTTACGAGAAATGGTATACGTATAGAACCGAAGAAGATCGAGGTCGTTCAGCATTGGCCCAGACCAGAATCTATTACAGAGGTCCGTAGCTTTGGGGTTTGGCCGGACTCCATCGACATTTCGCACAGGATTTTTTTCATTTAGCTGCAACGTTGACCGGGTTGACCCGTAAGGGAGTTCCTTTTTCTTTGGACTGAGGCTTGCGAGCAGAGCTTTCAGCAGTTGAAGACTCGTTTGACTACGGCACCAGTATTATTGTTACCCTCAGGATTAGGCGTTGGTTATGGCAATGCTTCTCGGCAGTTGAAGAAGCACAAGCAGAATTATCCCACTCATAACTAAGAGATGGTTGTGGTGATTTTTGCACTCAAGATCTAGAGACACTACTTATACAACGAGTCGTGCTAGTTATTTACGGACCACCAGAGTTCGAAGTACATTTTTCAGCAGCAAGATCTAAATTGAGACAGCGTAGTTAGATGGAGCTAGTGAAAGACTATGACTGCGAGATTCTTTATCATTCGGGCAAGGCGAATGTTGTAGCAGATGCTTTGAGTAGGAGTCCCGGAGGTAACTTTTCATGATTGAGCACAGTTCAGAGATAGTCGACGGCAGATTAGCAGATTCTTTATGATAGCTGAGTACAGTTCGAATTTACGTCGACCGGGAGACAACTTGCCCATGTCCATGCATGTCCACAATTATTTGACCGTATCAGTGAGGTACGGTCCGATGACGTTCGTTTGCTAGAGATCATGGAGCAGGTTCGACAGGGCAGAAATTCAGAGTTCGTGATTGATGATCGGAAGTACTACGATTTGGGATTCAACTGTGTGTGCCAGTTTCCGAGGAACCGATATACAAGATTTTTTTTGAAGAGGCACATCAGTCGACATATGGTGTTCATCCGAGTTCTACCAAGGTGTATCATGACTTAAGAGGTGTTTACTGGTAGGAAGGGATGAAGAGAAATGTCACAGATTTTGTCTCGGGATGCTGACTTGTCAGCAAGTCAAGGCCGGGCATCAGAGGCCGGCATGAGAATTACAACCTTTGCCCATTCCAGAGTGAAAATAGGGAAGATTTCTATGGATTTTATCGAGGGTCTACCCAGAACCAGTCGAGAGTATGGCTCTATTTGAGTGATCATAGACCGATTGACGAAAGCATCTCACTTCCTGCCAGCCAAGACCACTTTCGGATTCGTTCAGTATGCTCGGATAGATGTTAATGAGATGGTGCGACTACACAGCATTCCGAATTGCGTTATTTCCAACAGAGGCTCCCAGTTCACCTGCTGACTATGGCAAAATCTTCAGGAGGCTTGGACACCCTGATTGAGTTTCAGTATAGCTTTTCATCCGCAGGCCGATGGTCAGACAAAGCGGACCATTCAGACTCCTGAGGATATGCTCCGAGCTTGAGTTCTAAATTTTGTGGCAGTTGGGATTACCACTTGGCGTGATAGAGTTTTCCTATAATAACAAGCTTCCAGGAGACGATTCAAATGGCACCCTTCGAGGCATTATATGTTAGTTATATGTATGCCCTAGAGGCCATTGCTATACATACGATGTATATTGTAGTGGATGCTTGGACATATATAAGGAGGATTTTCTTGCTCGACATGATAGTATGCTATCTGGTTGCTCTTTATCTTAACATGTACTCTGATTGTCTCTATGTTACATGTTGATAAAGACCTTAGGATGAGTACTTGACTACCAAGATTATGATGCAGATCATACTAGTGGGGACAGAGTAGTCGCTAAGTACATCCTTCAAATGTTCCTAGTCGTAGGTGTATCGAGACAGGGCATCGATATACCAGAGTAGACTAGCGTATGGATTCTCGACCCATGCAGATGGGCGATGGATGATCCCATATCCATTGGTATTTGACATCAGAGACAGTATACGGGTGCTCAATGAAGACTAGGTACACTGGACGGACTCGCCGAGAACTCCCATATGGTATTATACCTCACGTCAGATGGCAGTTCTCTGGTGACACTGGTACAGGTTAGTCTGTACACCCAAGATTGTCATAGAGTCTTGTGTGATTCCCACTGTGCTTTGATTTCCATCTTACCACATTCAAGAGAACGTGCAAAACGGTGGCTTTTGGGTACAGTCCTGAATCACATAGAGGCAATGAGCGATAGGAGGGGTTTCGTCTCTCCCGGTATTGGGGGTTGATGTTGCGCTGTGCTCGATTGGCTATAACAGGAAGTCCTTGGCCAAGGCTGCTTCAGAGATATATTGGTAAGTGTTATCAGTATTTTCTTGACCCGTTATGAGCCCCACATCGACATGACTTATCGAGTTACTAGGGTCTGACGTTTACCACCCCTAGACGAGATATGCGACATATCAGACGAAGAGACCGGACTGTATGGTAGTATTACTGATTGGATTCGCAGGAGTGCGAGCAGGCTTGCTTGTTGATCTTCTGATCGTTCAATACCCGGGTGGCCGTTACGTTTATCAGACCGCTTGCGGCTTGTGGGTGTTTGATATGATCATCGCCTACTGCCGGCGTATTGACGAGCCTTTAGAGTCCTATACAGGGGTTTCCTGGCTCAAGCGAAACGGAGTAGGAGCACATATGTGATATGTGCGGAACCGAGATTGATACGATATGAGATACCGTATTCTATTCTCGCGAATTGTGACATTGGTCGAGTATATGCGATATAGCCAGGTTATCGGATCAAGTGTTGATTCGATAAGTTATTACACATGATATTAGTCGGTTATATGTGATATAGCCGGATTATTAAATCAAGAGTTGATTTGATAATCTAATGTATAATTATATATTAGATATATTACATTACATTAACTAGTATTAGCTCACTTATGATTTCTTTTCTCACTTGATGTGCACATTGTATATATATGATATGTATATTTATGTACATGTATTGTGTCATGCTTGATGATACATGCAAAATGGGTGTATGAGACTTAAACCATGCTAGGGTTAAGTTAGGGTTTTATTTATTTCTTAAGTTATAACAAAAGAGAGAAGACTTGGTCAATGTTGTCAAGCTTGGATGAAGCTTGTAGAAACATTGACAAAGTCCACTCTTTTGTCATTCCTTAGGATATTTGTTAACCCAACCCTTAACCTTACCCCTTGGTTTATTCTCTACATGAGTTAGGCATGAGGGCTTAACTCACCCATGGTCGCAATAATTCATTTGGATCATTATTTTTCATATGAGTTAATTCTTCTTCTTCCTCCTCAAAAGCTTTCTAGCTTCAATGGAGATGTGAGATAAAATGTGAGAAAATGAAATCTAATGTGAGCAAACTTCCTACTTCATCATCGTCTACTACTTGCCATTTAGTATAGGGTGTTTGCTTCACTAATTCCATGATTAGTGAAGAGATAGCTTGGGTTAGTGTCTCCTCAACGTAGATCAACTTCGACCTCGAAGTCTTCGAAGCAAGCATGTTCGTTTCTTCAAGGAAGCCTCTCTAGAGTCCGAGACTTCACGATCGCAGCGAAGGGACTACTACACGGAGCTATTGAAGTGAAGGACCTGTCTACAAAGGTTGTATTCCTTGCTCACTAGACTTGCAAAGTGTTTGCATTTACTTTTCCGTCGATTTCTAGTTAACGATTCAAAGTTAGGGTTAGCTAAAATGGAAAAAATTTGAATTTTGCATGGACTATGCCTCCCGAAACCTTACTGCCGTCTTAGGTAACCCTGCAGTGGTATCAGAGCCATGCTAGAAATTTATACGGATTTTGTTAAGATTACGAAATCGAAATACTCCGAAACTTGAAACGTGAAAATCTGGTTTCTGTCGTTTTTAAATAATTGTCAAAAAAATTTTAAAACAAGTACAGAGTGATGTATGAGATATATCATGAACACTGTGAAATTTTAAGGGGGTTTCATGAAAATTGGGCCGACCACCATACCTAACATCTCGGCCAAAACCGAGGACCCCCCTAAAAATTTTTGTTTGTTCCAGTTACTTGGTTTTGATGTTTCAGGTATTGTTTGTTTTTGCTAATTTTGCATGTGATGTAATCTTACACTATAAGCAATTCAGAGTGTTTCGTATTCATAGTTTTAACAATGTTTCGGGTTATTCACATATTTTCTAGGCGAAGTTTAAAAGTTCGATCGATTGTCAAAAACCCATTTTTCCAAATTTAACGTATTCGGAAAAATATGCAAGTGATTCTGTGGACCCTTTAGAAGAACGAAACCTTAACTCGATTATGTGACCGTCAGAACCGCCACTAAACCCTAGGGTTTGTGGTAGTTCAGCGTTGTCACATGTGAGGCGTTGGTTTGACCCTTCTACGGCTGGTTCATAGGTCCTGTGGCATCTTCTGTGTATTATTGAACTGTGCTCAAGTGTTGAGCTGTTGGGAAATTGTGGGACTTTGATGAATCGATCGAAAATTTTAACGTCGTCTGGATATCATGTGATGGGATACAATTTTTGGAATCCACAAATGTAGTTATGAGATAACTAATTTGAATGTTATAAATCTAGCAATTTAGTCTCATTTGATCAGTTGCCACGGGATTTTGACGTGATCAAAATTCCGTCGCAATCACGTAGCGTACGCGGATACTCGCCGGGTAAACTTAATAGATATCCACGCCCCATAACCCCGACCAAGTGATTGTAGGAGAACCCCGTCACCAAAAGCATCCGTTCGGGTGCTCGCGGCAGCGGTGTTCCGCCTTAGTGCACTTCGTCGACGGCATCGGGGGGTGCGGCCGTCTACTAAAGTTTCCGACGAGCATTCGATCAGGATGTCGGGAATCTTATTGAATTGCCCGACTTGATATTGAAAAGTGTTTTCGAGATCGAGACTTAAATGCGGGGTTTATAATTGTTAGGCATGTGATATCTAAGGAATTCATTTGGTTAGGCATGAAATCCAAAGTATGAGATACGTTGGGTTTATGATGTCTAAGGTGGTTGCGGATTCCAACTGTTGTAGTTTTTCACTTTCTTTTCTGCGACCGTAAGTGTAATATGTGGTGTATCTCCGGTTTCGTTGCTATATGCCAACGAAAATTGAGATACGCATATTTACTTACGTTGATGACATGTGATGTTATGTGTTGCTGTGATATGTTATATTGGATCGTCGTGTTTTGAATAGCCAGGGGTTTTATGTGAGATGAGAGTTTTTTATTTTCATTCATGTAAAATTCATTGTATGTAATATTCTTTTATCGGGGCACTTCCGGATTGAGGATGATGTCACCATTGTATATTATTTACTTTTCCGCATTAGGATAGACCCAAGGCGGGGAGCACAAGTAACCGAGTTCTAGGGTCCAGTGGGAGACCATCTCGAGGAGTCGAGACCGGGTCTCCTAACTCTAGAATTGGTAGGGTTGCTTGCCGCTCTCGTAGGGGTCTATGGGTATGGGATTAGCTATTCATCACGACCGTGGAATCCGTGTTTTATACAGGCTTAATTTAAAACACGGAAATCCTAGTATATCCAATATTTCGTATGTTTTATTCTGCTGCGATATTCTGTGATGTGATCATTGATTATATTCTGAGACAAATGCTTATATTATATATATATGATATATATTATATATTGTTGCTTTCGTTTCATATGTGTTGTTTGGGAAGCATATTATGATGGGACTTCATTAATGAGATTAATGAAATAAAAGAAAGCTAAAGATGTTGTAGAAACTTGTCTCGAAAATTGATAGCTCTAGTTCTTGCTTTTCATAGCGGTATTCCTTGTAGAATATCCAGCACCTTATTCGATAAGGAAAGAGCCGAGATCCCTTCACCGGGAGTGACCTCTTTAGCGAAACTAGCAGATGCTACAAACTTGGTTTGTCTTTTGATTGCTTTTATAGTTTTTGCTTTGTATAGTGGTATTTGTGAAATATCCTCCACCTTATTCGATAAGGAAAGAGCCGAGATCCCTTCACCGGGAGTGACCTCTTTAGCAAAACTATTAAAAGACTCAAAAACACTCCTTTTCAAAATCACTCGATTCTACGATGATATCAAGTTCATTACGCAAAAGGTTTTCTTAAAAACCTGTCGTAGCCATCCGTCATTTCAGATAAGTACTTCATAGTATTCGTGCTACGTTTGTTGGCTTTCATCAAGGCGTAGTATGCGGTAGCTATTTATGCTTATCTGCATAAGCATATGATGTGATTGAGTTAGGGTAGCCGTGCGACTTTGTTGGCTTTCATCAAGGGTCGTGCGGGTGGGTTTAATTCAATCAGGAAATATATGGGTTGAACTTGACTAGCAGCCTATGGTTTGTTGGATTTCGTCAAGGTCATAGGATGCTAGGGGTAAAATATTATCGGGAATTTCAAGTGTTGAAATTTGCAATGAGATTGCATACCTTCTATGAGATAGTTGGATCCCGATACCCACTGCGAGTAAGAGTTACTCATGGGAGAGTATTACACATTACAATTAGCCGATCAAGTAGGTGTATAGAAAGGTGTCAACGGGGTTACGCTTTTGGGAAAAGAGGTTTATTTTAATTAGGTCCGTGCGAAAGCACGGGGAACCTCCTTCAAAGTACCGACACTAGCCTGGCCGAAAGATTGGCGAACTTATAAGGTGTAATTAATCCCGGCTAGTCTTTCCTTTTAGGGTTTGAAAGAAGATTTGACTAAAATAGTGGGAGCCATCCTGATTAGATAAATTAATAACCAATCTAATCTTGCAAGAGCATACGCTGAGTGTTTTCTTCTCTCTTTCTCCAGGTAGCGACCATATCACGCCTTAATCAAGATAATAATACGGATGTATTGACTGAACCCGTTTTTTATACTAAGCTGGGGAACGTTGGTCCCGCTCCAACTTATAACTGTTATAAGACCGAGTAGGAAATAGGGGATTACCAGAATTCCCGTGCCGCCCAAATGAAGAAAGTGCATGCTGATGTATCTTCTTCGGGTGTGTTCATTACCGAGAACTGTTTCTCAGTATCCTTTATGTCCTGGGTATGAGATACCGGATCAGGATCCCATAAATGTAATCTGTTACATGGGCTACAGATAAATAGAGAACTGAGAAAAGGTGATAAGTTTCAAGAGTTGGAAACGGTGCAATTGTTGCAGCCAAGTTTGTTGGCAGTTATCACCCTATATCATAAAATACATTGATTCTGAACGAATGTTATTTGATACCGAACCTGATATACAATATCATATTAGTCTCTTTATTTAGTAAAGAAGGATATAATTTTGTATTGTTGGATAATTTTTTGAACATTTCCTATATCAAGTGTTAATCGGTTCAGGCACGTTATCTAATGACATATACGTTCTAAATCAAACCACAGTTCTTAACGTACAGAACACACACAAGAGGAAGAGTTCAGAAATGAATGAATCCTTCTTGAGGCGTTGTAGACTAGGTCATATCAATGCGACCCGATTAGCTAAGTTACATTTAGATGCATATTTAAATCTGTTTGAATTTACATCTTATGAAACTTGCCAGTCATATCACAAAGATAAGATGACCATAGCTCCGTTTATTGGAAACAGAGAAAGAGTTAGTGAACTCTTGGGATTGATACATGATGATGTATGTAGGTCCCCTATCTACACATGCCAGGATCGGTTCTTTGTACTTCATTACATTCACTGATGATCTCTCAAGATTCGGACATATGTTCTTGTTGAAACACAAGTCTGAAGCTTTTGAGAAATTCAAAGAATATAAGTCAGAAGTAGAGAACCACAATGGGTATAAGTATTATGTCCTATGATGAGATCAGGGAGGAGAATACTTGAGCACGGAATTCCTGGACTATTCTAAAGGAGAATGAGATTCTCTCTCAGCATTACTCCTCCATATGCACCACAGCACGTTGGTATATCGGGGCGGAGCAATCGCACCCTATGTGATAAGGTGTGCTCTATGATGAGTACTACTGAGTTGCCTATTTCCTTTTGGGGGTTATGCACTTGAGAAGCTGCATACCTATTGAATACGGTTCCAATCAAATCAGGTGTCTACCACTCCATATGTGATATGGTATGGGAAAAGCCCATCTCTTAAGTAAGTTAAGATTTGGGGTTGTCCGGCCTATGTCTAAAGCAAAATCCGGACAAGCTTTAGGAAAGGTCAATTCTGTCGAAGTTTGTTGGATATCCCAAGCATTCGCAAAGGAATATCTTCTACCGCACTGAGGAACAAAAGGTGTTTTATTTCTCGGCATAACCACCTTTTTAGAAAAGGATTTCTTGTGAAGAAATTAGTGGTTATGAGGTAGAACTGGAAAGAGTTTCAGCTATACAAACTACAGCTGATGATTTGGTAAAACCAAAGGATTCAATAGCTTCCGACGAACCTCAAGCTCTCCGCCGATCTAGTAGGGTTCCTCATCCACTTGAGAGATACTTCGGTTTCTCTAAGACAGTGGGAGCAAGGATTGCATCATGAGATGATGACCCAACTAGTTTCGAGCAGGCCATCAGGAGTGGGGACTCTGTGAGAATGGCGGGATGCTAAGCGATCTGAGATGGAATCTGTGTACACCAACAAAGTATGGACTTTGGTTGCTTTATCTGAAGGGTTAAATCCCCATCAGGAGCAAGTATATCTTGAGAGGATTACATGGTGTACATGGAAAAGTTGAGACTTTCAAATCTAGACTTGTTGTAAAAGGTTCTGGTCATTGACCAGGTATGGATTATGATGAAACCTTTTCTCCAGTGCCTATGCTTAAGTCCATCCGGATCCTACTTGCCATTGCTACATACCATGACTACGATATCTGGCGGTTAGGTGTCATGACTGCTTTTCTAAATAGTGATTTAGAAGAAAGCGTCTATAAGTACACAGCTAGAGGGCTTCGTATACAGTGGGAGCAGCGGAAACGTGTGCAAGTTGCTTTATGAGTTAAAGCAGGCATCGCGGAGCTGGAACATCTGTTTTGATGCGGTAGTCAAAGCGTTTGACTTCATCAAAATGGTAGATGAACCTTGTATATACAAAAGGGTAGTAGGGAGTATGGTGGTGATCCTCGTATTGTACGTGGATGACATACTCTTGATAGGAAAAGAGTTTCCTATGCTACACTCGGTCAATCTCCTCTTATCACAAGAATTCTCTATATAGGATCAAGGTGATACCTCCTAAATCCTGAGTTTTGGATCTATGAGATAGATCTAAATGGATGTTAGGATTCTCACTAGGTGTAGTGAGATGGTATCAATCGTTCCTGGGGAGAATCACTGGATAGCTTCCAGGGTGGTAAGGTTAACTGAATGTCAATCACAGGCATTGTCTGTACCCTCAGTGGAGGGACGATATGTTAGAAGAGTTCCAAGCTAGATACCGTGACATACTAGACGATAAAGGTTGGATACATTGCTACCAAGGATACTACCAAAGAAGTAGTCTGGATATATATAAGTTCATGAGATGAACTTTGTTCCTACCATTGTGTGACAATGGAGTTGTGGCTTAGGCCTAAGAACCCCCGTCCCATCAGAGATCCAGACGTATTCTTAGGAAGTATCACCTGATCATGGAGATGGTTGATCTCTAGGGAGATCGAGGTTAGGAGAGTAGACACAGAGGACAACAGGGCGGATCCACTCACAAAGGCCTATTCCTAGGAGAGACTTTTATAGGATGGTTGAGTATGGGATACTTTAACCACTGCTGATTGTTGGGTATGGGATACTATAACAGATGGCCCTAGTAAAAGTGGGAGATTGTTAGTTATATGTATGCCCTAGAGCCCATTACTATACATACGATGTATATTGTAGTGGATGCTTGGACATATATAAGGAGGACTTTCTTGCTCGACATGATAGTATGCTATCTGGTTGCTCTTTATCATAACATGTACTCTGACTGTCTCTATGTTACATGTTGATAAAGCCCTTAGGATGAGTACTTGACTACCAGAATTATGATGTAGATCATACTAGTGAGGACAGAGTAGTCGCTAAGTACATCCTTCAAATGTTCCCAGTCGTAGGTGTATCGAGACAGGACATCGATATACCAGAGTAGACTAGCGTATAGCTTCTCAACCCATGTAGATGGGCGATGGATGATCCCATATCCATTGGTGTTTAACATCAGAGACAGTATACGGGTGCTCAGTAAAGACTGGGTACACTGGATGGACTCACCGAGAACTCCCAGATGGTATTATACCTCACGTCAGATGGCAGTTCTCTGGTGACACTGGTACTGGTTAGTCTGTAGACCCGAGATCGTCATAGAGTATTGTGTGATTCCCACTGTGCTTTGATTTCCACCTTACCACGTTCAAGAGAACGTGCAAAACTGTGGATTTTGGGTACAGTCCCGAATCACATGGAGGCAATGAGCGATAGGAGGGGTTTCATCTCTCCCGGTATTGGGGGTTGATGTTGCGATGTGCTCGATTGGCTATAACAGGAAGTCCTTGGCCAAGGCTTCTTCAGAGGTATACTAGTAAGTGTTATCAGTAGTTTCTCGACCCGTTATGATCCTCACATCGACATGACTTATCGAGTTACTGGGGTCTGACGTTTACCACCCCTAGACGAGATATGCGACATATCAGACGAAGAGACCGGACTGTACGGTAGTGTTACTGATTGGATTCGTAGGAGTGCGAGCAGGCTTGCTTGTTGATCTTCTAATCGCTCAATACCCGGGTGGCCGTTATGTTTAGCAGATCGCTTGCGGCTTGTGGGTGTTTGATATGATCATCACCTACTGCCGGCGTGTTGACGAGTTTTTAGAGTCCTACACAGGGGTTTCCTGGCTCAAGCGAACAGAGTAGGAGCACATATGTGATATGTGCGGGACCGAGATTGATACGATATGAGATACCGTATTCTATTCTCGCGAATTATGACATTGGTCGGGTATATGCGATATAGCCGGGTTATCGGATCAAGTGTTGATTCAATAAGTTGTTACACATGATATTAGTCGGTTATATATGATATAACCGGATTATTAAATCAAGAGTTGATTTGATAATCTAATGTATAATTATATATTAGATATATTACATTACATTAACTAGTATTAGCTCACTTATGATTTCTTTTCTCACTTGATGTGCACATTGTATATATGTGATATGTATATTTGTGTACATGTATTGTGTCTTGCTTGATGATACATGCAAAATGGGTGTATGAGACTTAAACCATGCTAGGGTTAAGTTAGGGTTTTATTTATTTCTTAAGTTATAACAAAAGAGAGAAGACTTTGTCAATGTTGTCAAGCTTGGATGAAGCTTGTAGAAACATTGACAAAGTCCACTCTTTTGTCATTCCTTAGGATATTTGTTAACCCAACCCTTAACCTTACACCTTGGTTTATTCTCTATATGAGTTAGGCATGAGGGCTTAACTCACCCATGGTTGCAATAATTCATTTGGATCATAATTTTTCATATGAGTTAATTCTTCTTCTTCCTCCTCAAAAGCTTTCTAGCTTCAATGGAGATGTGAGATAAAATATGAGAAAATGAAATCTAATGTGAGCAAACTTCCAACTTTATCATTCTCTACTACTTGCCATTTAGTAGAGGGTGTTTGCTTCACTAATTCCATGATTAGTGAAGAGATAGCTTGGGTTAGTGTCTCCTCAACGTAGATCATCTTCGGCCTCGAAGTCTTCGAAGCAAGCATGTTCGTTTCTTCAAGGAAGCCTCTCTAGAGTCCGAGACTTCACGATCGCAGCGAAGGGACTACTACACGGAGCTATTGAAGTGAAAGACCGGTCTACAAAGGATGTATTTCTTGCTCACTAGACTTGCAAAGTGTTGCATTTACTTTTCCGTCGATTTCTAGTTAACGATTCAAAGTTAGGGTTAGCTAAAACGGCGAAAATTTGAATTTGGCATGGACGATGCCTCCCGATACCTTGCTGCCATCTTAGGTAACCCTGCATTATATAGGAGGAGATATCGATCACCAGTTTGTTGGACGGAGCTCAGTGAGAGAAGTTTTTTGGAACCATTTCTTGTACAGGAGATGACCGAAAAGAGATCCAGTTGATTTAGGATAGGACGAGAGGGGCCCAGAACAGGCGGAAATCTTATGCAGACTGACGTTGGCACAGACTTGAGTTTATAGTAGGAGATCATACTTTCTTGAAGATTTCACCGATGAAGGATGTGTTCCGATTCGGAAAGAAAAGGAAAGCTTAGTTCCAGATATGTGGGTCCCTTTTGAGATTCTCGAGCGTATTAGCGCAGTTGCTTATCATTTTGCTTTTCCACCCAGCTTTCTAGATGTTCACCCGTGTTTCGTGTATCGATACTCCGAGAGTACCTTCTTGACCTTCTCACACGATTCGATACTGGACAATTGTAGGGTTCCTAGGCACACTAATTGAGTCTCACAAGTGATCAAACATGCCCAATTGAAATTTTACATATGCCGAGAAAACCTAATACGGATCGTTAACTAGATATATAGGCGATGCAAGCATGTAATCGAATTAAATGCTAAGGGAAAGTGGCTACAACCTTTGTAGATCCGGTCCACCACTTCCTAAGCTCTGCGATGATCTCCCTCCGCTGTCCAAATCGAATCCCGAACTCTAGGATCGGCTTCATTGAAGAAATGGGCGGGCTTGATCGTCGGTTCGATGCCGAAGATGATCTACGTCAAGGCATCACAAGAACAAGCTCCAACTTCACCAAGCCTTGAAAACTTGTGAAGGAAACACCCTATACAACTTGGCAAGAGGTAGAGGATGAAGAAATAGGAAGTGGGTAGACTTTAGAATTGGATTTCTCACTTGATATCACTAGTTGCCATTGATGGTCACTAGCTTTTCTTCATGTTGAAGAAGATGAAGAAGAAGAAGAAGATATGATAAGTCTTAATAATTAGATAAAATAAATCAATACTTATCATACTTTCAACTATAGTTAAGTGTAGAGAAAAGACCATGGTTAAAAGGATGGTTAGGGTTAAGCAAAAGAACAAAAGAGTGACTTAGTCAAAGTTTCAAGAAACTTCAACTAAAAACAAAACATTCAACCATTCATTTATCTTTTTCCTTTTCCAAAATGAATAAATAAGAAAGATAAATGAATAAAAAATAAAAACCCTAATCATTAACTTAAACCATGGTTTGATTCTTTACACTTAACCAAGTAAGCATGTATCATCAAACATGATACAAACATGTGCATAAAACTATATCGCATATACAATGTGTACAATTCAAGTGAGAAAATCCTTTTTAAAGTGAACCAATACTAGTTAACGCAAAGTAATATATCAAATATATAAATATGCACTAAATCATTAAATCAACACTTGATTTAACGATCCGGTCATATCGGATATAACCGACTAGTATCATATGTATCGGCTTATCGAATCAATCCTTGATTCGATAACTAGGTTATATCGCATATAACCAATCGATACATAGATCGCGAGAATGTAATACGGTATCGCATACTCGAATTATTCTCGGTCCCGCACATATCTCATATGCGCTCCTATTTCGTTTCGCTTGAGCCAGGAAACCTCTGTGTAGGACTCTAAAGACTCGTCAATACGCCGGCAGCAGATGATGATCATATCAAGCACCCACAAGCCGCAAGCGGTCTGCCAAACGTAACGGCCACCCGGGTATTGAGCGATCAGAAGATCGACGAGCAAGCCCGCTCATACTCCTGTGAATCCAACCAGTAACACTTACCGTACAGTCCGGTCTGTTCGTCTGATATATCGCATATCTCGCCTAGGGGTGGTAAACGTCAGACCCCAATAGCTCGATAAGTCATGCCGACGTAAGGTCCATAACATTCGTGAAACTACTGATAACACTTACCAGTAGGTCACTGCAACCCTGGCCGGGGACTTCCTGTTATGGCCAGTCGAGCATAGCACAACATCTACCCCCAATACCGGGAGAGACGAATCCCCTCCTATCGCTCATTGCCTCCATGTGAATCGGGACTGTACCCAAAAACCACCTGTTTGCACAACTCAGTAGAGCCGTGGTAGGGTGGAAATCAAAGCACAGTGGGAGACATACAAGACTCTATGACGATCTCGGGTCAACAGACTAAGCTGTACCAGTGTCACCAGAGAACTGCCATCTGACGTGAGGTATAATACCATCTGGGAGTTCTCGGCGAGTCCGTTCAGTGTACCCAGTCTCCACTGAGCACCCGCATACCATCTTCGATGTCAAACACCAATGGATATGGGATCATCCATCGCCCATCGCATGGGTCGAGAAGATATGCGCTAGTCTACTCTGGAATATCGATGCCCCGTCTCGATATTCCCACGACTAGGAACAATGAAGGATGTATTCATTGACTACCCAGGCCCCACTAGTATGATCTGCATCATAGTCCTGGAAGTCGAGTACACATCCTAAGGGTTTTATCAACATGTAATCAGAGAGACAGAAAGTATACATGTTAAGATAAAGAGCAACCAGATAGCGTACTATCATATCGAGCAAGAAAGTCCTACCTATATATGTCCCAGCATCCACCACAATATACATCCAATGTACAGTAATGGCCTCTAGGGCATACATATAACTAACAACAATTCAGCTGGAGTACGATCTTTCTTTCACCAAGCAGCCGATAGTCATTCTAGATCGGCAGGTGAAGAAACCGAGGTCCGAGGACATACCATCCGTAAGGGTTCTTTGGCATGGTCGAACAGCGAAAAGGACACATGAGAAGCCGAGGGCGAGATGCGGAAGAAATATCCCCATCTCTTCAAGGGTACGCGTAGTTAGATTTTAAATTCAGGGACCGAATTTCCTTAAGGGGGAAAGATTGTAACGTTTTAAAAATCGTTTAGGTTAAATCGTCCGATAATTAGTAATATAACTCATATTTTCCGTAAAACTTAACTATAATTATTTTTCAACATAGACTTAAATACACTTATTTTAACTATGTAATTGCTAGTATTTGGTATTTAATTAGTCACTTATAAATTGTTGGTTTATTTAAATATTTTTCCTTAATTAATTATTTTAAATATTATTTTAAGCTTTCACTTATACATTTAATTAGTGTAAATCACAAATTAGAATGTGTTAAGCATACAATGGTGAACCATGACAACTTAGAATCAAGTTTGTAACATGCTTATTCTTCCTTAATTGTGTCTCAATGGTCTAGAGGTTTCTAGGATAAATATTAATTAAGAAAATAAGATAATTATGAATAAGTTAATATATTTTATGATGGGGGGTTTCTTGACTTGGAGATGTTTCTACACACACACACACACATCTCACTCTCTCCCCCCCTCCAATATCTGGCCGAGCCCCCTTGTGTAGCAGCCCCCATTTTTCCCCACCTCATTTCTCTTCTAAAATCTTCAAGAAATGCATCAAAAATCCATATAAACTCTCACTAATTCCTAATTAAACCTTCATCCATTATTCCTTGACCTATCTAGCTTGGATCTTGATGCAAGAAACCCTTTTGAGAGGCCAAGATTTGCAAGTTTGATCTCAAATTTGTTGATGTATAATCTTAACCCTATGGTTAATTTGTTAGTTTATTACTTTAATCTAACTTAATTAGGTATTAGTATGGTTTTAATTGAAAGATTTAGTTTTTAAACAGAAGGGTTTGGATTCAAGCTAAGGTTTTTACCACTTGATTATGGTTACAATGTGTAGTTTAACATCTTAAGATTTGCAAAATCTAACCTAGTTGTTAAATTGCTAATTGTTACTTTTAAAATGTCCAAATTACATATTCTTGCAAACTAAATTCATGATTTATGTAAATTGGTGAGTTTTAAAAATTAGTTAATAATTGTGTAGCCTAATTAAGATATTAAATGAACATTGTGGCCACTAGATTTGTTAAAACATCTAGATTTGCACTAAAATGGTTAGGAGATGCTTACTAGGTTTTTGGAATAAATCGATTTCAATTAAGTTTGAGGTTTTGATGATCTACAATCTGTTTCATATTATATTTAGTGTGTTGTGAATGCGCGATTGGTACGATCGGCTTTTAGACTTGGTAGTTGTCACGTATAGCGATCCTAGTTGTGGTTTGTGGCATTATCGCGAGCGCGTCTTGTGCGCCATATGCGTGCGCGTCCAGTTAATGCGCGTTGGTTGCCTTGTGCCGTTTGTGTCCGCGACTATTCATATATCTATCCTCTTATTGATTTGTGTATGATTCTAGGGTTGGGTGCAGAGGCGTCGGAAGTGGCGCGGAAAGAAAAGGCGGGGATCGGATCAGATTAGCCGAGGCATCCCGGTGGGTAGATGTACATATCTATGGGGGGATCGTCTGGATGGCGCGAGGCGTCCGATGGTTTAGTATTGCTTGTAGTACTTGCATTTATATGCGTAGTTTCCTAATTATGCGTCTCATTGCATTGCATCATCTTATATGTGTGTGTGTGTGTGATACCATCTCATAGGACACTTGCACCATTACCATTGGTTCATGCTGCACGTGCACTATTCATGCAAACACACACGCCTTTGGTAATTGCTATGCCACGAACACTTTAGACTTGTGTAAATCAGTATCTCAGCAATTGCATCATATACGATAGGTAACTTGTAGTTATATATTCATTTCATCAGGATGGATACATAGAATTACTAGTCATGTGCATATACTTCATTGCATCCTTACTCATACATAGTTTTCTAGTTATAAATCACATCGCATATTATTGATATCATATACTTCAATTATTACCAACATGTTTATATATTGTGATTCTTTTTGGAGATTTCAGTATTGATGAGATTTCTGGATTTTGGTGAAAACCGCAAGAATTTTATAAACCTATTATCATTTAAAAAAAACAGAAATTTACGGTTTTCTCGTGATGTGATGTATGTGGCTTCCACCATAAGTTTTCTCGGTTCTTGAGCAGTATCATATACCCGATTCGAGGAGGGGGATGCACCGTCTGCGGGTACATGGTGGACCCGGTGCGGTACCTCAGGGCAAGAGGATCGCATAGATGACGTTGAGCCCGGCACGGGAGCACTACCGACCAGTTATTATTGACGCGGTGGATATCCGGAGGATACTGACCGTAGTCGTGTGATTTGATGATATGGGCCGATATGGACTGTCGGAGCCTGAAATATTGAGCTATTGGGATTTAGAGATATTGAGACACTGAGATATACATTTTTTGTGTCGATACTTGACACAGATTTCTCTTGATTTCCTTGATGATACTTCAGTTATTTCTCAAAAGTTTTACTAAGACAAGAATACAGATGTTCTCATACCAAACATATTCAGGTTTCGTGTTGATTATGCATTCATGTTGCATACATACTAGTGCATCGCATCATATCGATATATGTAGGTTGTGACGCATTTGCGTGCATGCTCACGATAGCCTTATTAGATGTTCCTTACTACTCACGAGTTGGCAACTCACCCCCGTTGTGCCATAGTATCTTGCAGGTCTGACCCGTCAGCACAGTAGCGGCGGGCGTACTTTCTCTCCTGCTTCCCTTGCATCGACTTACAGCTTGCTCGTAGGTAGGTTTTGAGGATATTCTTTTTCACCCACCGTGTATATTATTTTGTTTGTATTATACTCCATCTACCCTTGTATATTGGACTAGACAGTAAGACTCGTGAGACTTGTATTTGTGGCGTTTGGTGTCGATGCTCACTTGAGCCGACGTGGTGTTTCTTATTTCTTACTTTCACATGCTTATTTTGCACTTTATAATATATACTCGTTGCATGTGGTTGTGATTCCTCCTTTGGCGAAGAGCTAGCTCCCGCTTGGGGATGCCTTTATTCATTATTTATATGTATTTTCATGTGTTGTATCCGTTTAGGGGCATGTATTTACAAAGAAGACTCAGCCGAAATTTTCGGGAAATTTGATGCATTAAAATGTTTTAAGGTGACTTTATTTTACAAAACCATCTTTTTTAGTTAAGTTTTCCTTCACTCTATTTCTTTAAACGGTTTAGAAATCTGGGCTTTGGCTTACTTAGATTACCTTACGCCTTTAGACGTTTCGTAATTTAAGTGTCAGTCACGTTCCGTACCTTCGGGCCGTGACATGCAAGTAGGAGATTGTTGGCTATAGTGCCCTCAAGTCAATTATTGTAATCTCAGGCACGCGATTATGATGATTGAGGGAGGACCTATACGAGTAAAACAGTCTTACTCGAGATGATAGTATGATATCTGGTTTGTCTCTATCATTATGTACATGCATTATGTTGTATTACAGATCACTATTACATGTTGATAAAGCCCATAGGATTCTTACTTGACTACCAGCATTATGATGATGATCATATACGTGGGAGCTGGGTGGTCTATAAGCACATCCTTAAATATCCCCTAGTCGAGAGAGTATCGAGAGTGGGCATCGATAGTCCGGAGTAGAATAATGTATACTTTTCGAGACCCCGACGAGGGACGGTGGACGGTCTCATAAGCCATTGGTGTCTATTAGTCATCTAAGATAGTATACAGGTGCTCATTGGGTTATGAGTTACACTGGATGGACTCTCAGGGAATATGCTAGATGGTATTATACCCATTGTCAGATAGCAGTTTTCAGGTGACATAAGTACAAGTTAGTCTGTCGACCTGAGATCATCACTTGTCTCATGTGAGTTCCTACTGTGCTTTGATTACTACCCTACCATGGCTCAAAGAATTCGTGCAAACAGGTTTTAGTTGGGTACAGTCCCGAGCCACATGGAGGCAGTGAGCGGATCGTCGGGGATTCGTCTCTCCCAGTATTGGGGGTGGATGTCGCGCTGTGCACTGGTGGCCATCACCATAAATTCTTGGCCAAGGTAGGCAAGAATTACTAATTTGGATCAGTAGTTTCTCAGTGAGTGATGGGCTTCACACCGACACGAAATATCGCGTTATCAGGGGTCTGACTTTATCCACCCCCAGACCCGATATGCGATACTCTTAGACGAACATACCAGAATGTATGGAGATTGTCACCGATAAGCTCAGTAGGTGTTCGGATGAGTTTGTCCGTCGGCCTTCCTTTTGCTCAATACCTGGGTAGCCATTACGTACAGCTAATGCTGTTGACGTGCTTGTGGTTAAACCTACCGCCAGCATATTGACGAGTCTTTAGTGTCCCATACAGAGGGTTTCCCTAGTTCAGGCGAAATGATTTAGTAGCCGTATTTTGATACGTGCATGGTTCCGATCGAATGATTGTACTAGTTATCCAGACTTTCGATCGGACGGTTGATAGTATTAGCCGGCTCGGGATTGAGCCGGATTATTAAATCAGGTATTGATTTAATAATTTAAGTATATGTATTTCGATATGTATATTCTAGTATTATTTTCTTTGTGTTATTCTATCTCTTTTGGTATTTGTATTTTGATACGAATACAAGTATGTATATAAAGTAGACTTTAATCCGTATTTATACGGAAAACATTCTAGAAGGTGGACACCTCATTTTGGATTATCTATTTATTTATTTAAATGGAAATGAGGTGTAAAAGTATAGAAAAGAGAATGGTGAGAACCATACTTGAATAGTGTTGGCAGATGAATTATTAATTTATTTGTGCAAACTATTCAAGTATGGTTGCATATTTTTATTTGAAAAATGTTTACAAAACCATGCTATATGTTTTTCTATCTCTAAGGTTTTGCTCACTTGTTCTTCTTCTTAAGTTTCTTCACTTGAAGTTTAAGGCATGGTTTGTTTTAGAAAACACTTTCACCATTTTGCTTGCTCTCTTCACTATCTTTCTTGAGCTCCTCCACCTTCATCTCCAACCCCCTCTCTACAATCTCATGTGTTGAGAATCAAGAGAGAAGATAATATGAGATAGATAAACATTTAGAGCCACTCACTATATCTCTAGGCACTCTAGATTAGCAATCTAGAGTCGCTAGTTGCTCCACTTGATTCTTAGTATGGAGTTAGTGCCATGAGCTATATCCCTCGGGTGGATCATATTCGATGGAGGAAGACCGGCGGCCAAGCTCGTTCAAGGAGACCTCAAGGATCTAAGGAAGATGGTAGAAGACCGAAGGACACGGTTCATTCGGTATAACACTTAAACCTTGTAGCTAGAACATCTTATAGTTTGCTAGTGTAGGTTTATGGTTCGATTCTAGGATGGGTTTTTAGCGCCAAAGTTTTTTAAACAACATTTTTGTTCCGCATCGGCCACGGTAGATGGCAGGACGCTAGTAAACCCCAACACATTTATGTAGAAGCCTTAAAGTTAGTGGCCATTTACATGCTGCAGAGACTATATGTTAGGGACCCTTATGGGGGCAGCGGAGGCCTCATGTCGGGGACCCTTATGAGTATGGTGGGGACCCTCCTCTTTATTGGGATTCCTTAGCACCCTACTAGGTTTTCAAGACATCAAGCATGCCAATTTAAAAATTCTAAGGTGCTAATCAATCCTAAGGTAGGATCAAGCTAGAGTAAATAGACAATATAACATGTAATCAACCATTACACTAAGTGAATGAGGAATACAACCTTTGTAGACCGGTCCTTCACTTCTAAAGCTCCGTGTAGTAGTCCCTTCGCAATGAGTATCGATCTCCCGAACTCTAGTATGAGTTCTCCCAGAGAAATGAACAAGCTTGCTCGAAGTCTTCGAGGCCGAAGATGATCTACGTCGAGGAGACTCAAGCTCATGCTACCTCTTCACTAATTATGAAATTAGTGAAGCAAAGCACCATAAACTAAATGGCAAGTAGTAAAGGATGATGAAGTGGGAAGTGGGCTCTTTTTAGATTTATTTTTCTCACATTATTTTCTCACCTTGAGAAAAGCAAGTAAGCTTTTCTCATGAGGAAAAAGAAGCTCAAGTGAAGAGATGAGAGAATGAACTCATGAGGTGAGAATAGCAACCATGGGTGAGTTAGTGTCATATACTAACCCATGTAGAGAATAAACCATGGCTAGTTAATAATGGTTAGGTTAATAAATATTTACAAGTAAAACAAACTTAGTGGACTTGGTCAATGGTTCCACAAGCTTCTACGAGCTTCAACCATGTGACTTAATCCCACTAATTTTGATTAACTTAGATAAATATAAACCCATCACATTATTAAGCATGGTGCAAGTCTCATACACCCATGTCACATGCGGCATCTAGCATGACACAAAAGTTGTACATTAATATATATCACATATACACTAATGCACACAAGTGAGAAAAGAAATCATAAGTGAGCTAATATTAGTTAATGTAATCTAGTATATCTAATATAAAATTATACATTAAATTATTAAATCAACACTTGATTTAATAATCCGGCTATATCACATATAACCGACTAATATCAAATGCAACAACTTATCGAATCAACACTTGATCCGATAATCAGGCTATATCTCATATAACCGACCAATGTCATAAATCGCAAGAATAGAATAAGGTATCATATACACGCATCAATCTCGGTCCCTCACATATCACATATGTGCTCCTACTCCATTTCTCATGAACCAGGAAACCTCTGTGTAGGACTCTAATGACTCGTCAATACGCCGGCAGTAGGTGATGATCATATCAAACACCCACAAGCCGCAAGCGGTCTGCTAAACGTAACGGCCACCCGGGTATTGAGCGATCAGAAGATCAACAAGAAAGCCTGCTCATACTCCTGCGAATCCAATCAGTAACACTACGTACAGTCTGGTCTCTTCGTCTGATATGTCGCATATCTCGTCTAGGGTGGTAAACGTCAGACCCCAGTAACTCGATAAGTCGTGCCGATATGAGGCTCATAACGGGTCGAGAAACTACTGGTAACACTTACCAGAAAATCTCTGAAAAAGCCCTGGCCAAGGACTTCCTGTTATAACCAATCGAGCACAGCGCAACATCAACTCCTAATACCGGGAGAGACGAATCCCCTCCTATCGCTCATTGCCTCCATATGACTCGGGACTGTACCCAAAAACCACCGTTTTGCACGTTCCCTTGAACGTGGTAAGGTGGAAATCAAAGCATAGTGGGAATCACACAAGACTCTATGACGATCTCAGGTCAATAGGCTAACCTGTACCGGTGTCACCAGAGAACTGCCATCTGACGTGAGGTATAATACCATCTGGGAGTTCTCGGCGAGTCCGTCTTGTGTACTCAGTCTCCACTGAGCACCCGTATACCATCTCTGATGTCAAACACCAATGGATATGGTATCATCCATCGCCTATCTACATGGGTCGAGAAGTTATACGCTAGTCTACTCTGGTATATCGATGCACCGTCTCGATACACCCACGACTAGGGACATTATAGGATGTACTCACAGACTACCATTGTCCCACTAGTATGATCCGCATCATAATTTAGGTAGTCAAGTACACATCCTAAGGGCATTACCAACATGTAGCAGAGAGACAATCAGTGTACATGTTAAGATAAAGAGTAACCAGATAGCATACTATCATGTCGAGCAAGAAAGTCCTCCCTATATATGTCCAAGCATCCACTAAAATATACATCTCATGTACAGTAATGGTCTCTAGGGCATACATATAACTAACAATCTCTCACTTGCACTAAGGCCATCATATAGCATTGGTTGTAGTATCTCATACTCAACCATCCCATAAAAGTCTCTCTCTGGGAAAAGGCCTTTGTGAGTGGATCTGCCGTGTTGTCCTCTGAATCTACTCTCCTAACCTCGATCTCCCTGGAGATCAACCATCTCCATGATCAGGTGATACCGCCTTAGAATATGTCTGGATCACTGATGGGACGGGGTTTCCAGGCCTAAGCCATAACTCCATTGTCGTACAATGGTAGGAACGAAGTTCATCTCATGAACTAATATACACCCAGACTGCCTCTTTGGTAGTATCATTGGTAGCGATGTATCCAACCTTTATCATCTAGTTTGCCACGGTATCAATCTTGGAACTCTTCCAATATACCGTCCCTCCACTGAGGGTAAAGACAATGCATGTGACTGACATTCAGTCGACCTTACCATCCTGGAAGCTATCCAGTGATTCTCCTCAGGATCTATTGATACCATCTCACTACACCTAGTACTAACATCTAATTAGATCTATCTCATAGATCCAAAACCCAGGATTTAGGAGGTATCACCTTGATCCTTTCTGGAGAATCATCGTGATGAGAAGAGATTGAACGAGCATAGCATAGGAAACTCCTTTCCTATCAAGAGTATATTATCTACGTACAATACGAGGAAGACCACAATACTCTCTACTACCTTTTTGTACATACAAAGTCCATTTACCATTTTGATGAAGTCAAACTCTTTGACCACCGCATCAAAATAGATGTTCCAACTCTGCGATGCCTGCTTTAACTCGTAAAGCAACTTGCACACGTTTCCGCTGCTCCCACTATCTACGAAGCCCTCTGGCTGTGTACTTATAGACGCTCTCTTCTAAATCGGTATTTAGAAAAGCAGCCATGACACCCAACCGCCAGATATCGCAGTCATGGTATGTAGTAATGGCAAGTAGGATCTGGATGGACTTAAGTATAGCTATTAGAAAAGGTTTCATCATTATCCACACCTGGTCGATGATGAGAACCTTTTATAACAAGTCTAGCTTTGAAAGTCACAACTTTTCCATCTACACCAAGTAATCTTCTCAAGATATACTTGCTCCTGATGAGGATTTAACCCTTCAGATAAAGTAACCAAAGTCCATACTTTGTTGGTGTATATGGATTCCATCTCAGATCGCACAGCATCTAGCCATTCTTACAGAGTCCGCACTCTTGATGGCCAACTCGAAACTAGTTGGGTCATCATCTCATGATGAAATCGTCGCTCCCACTGTAATAGAGAAAACCGAAGTATCTCTCGGGTAGATGAGAAACCCTACTAGATCGGCGGAGAGGCTGAGGTTCGTCGGGAACTATTGAATCGTCCGGTTCTACCAAATCAGCAACTGTAGTTTGTATAACTGGAACTCCTTCCAGTTCTACCTCATGACCACAAATTTCTTTCCATAATAAATTCCTTTTCTAAAAAGGTGGCATGTTGAGAAACAAAACACCTTTTGTTCCTCGGTACGGTAGAAGATATTCTCTTGCGAATGCTTGGGATATCCAATAAACTTCCACAGAACTGAACTTGCCTCGAGCTTGTCTGAATTTTGCTTTTAGACATAGGCCGGACAACCCCAAATCTTAACTTACTTAAGAGATGGGCTCTTCCCATACCATATTGCATATGGAGTGGTAGGAACCTGATTTGGTTGGAACCCAATTCAATAGGTATGCAGCTTCCTCAAGCGCATAACCCCAAAAGAAAATAGGTAACTCAGTAGTACTCATCATAGAGCGCACCATATCTAATAGGGTGCGAATGTTCCGCCCCGATACATTAACGTGTTGTGGTGTATACGGAGGAGTAATGCTGAGAGAGAATCTCATTCTCCTTTAGAATAGTCCAGGATCTCCATGCTCAAGTATTCTCCTCCCTGATCATATCAAATGATATAATACTTATACCCTTTTTGGTTCTCTACTTCTAACTTATATTCTTTGAATTTCTTAAAAGCTTCAGACTTGTGTTTCGACAGGAACATATGTCCGAATCTTGAGAGATCATCAGTGAATATAATGAAGTATAAAGAACCGGTCCTGGCATGTGTAGACAAGGGACCTACATACATCATCATGTATCGATCCCAAGAGTTCACTAAATTTTTCTCTGTTTCCATTAAATAAATTTTTCTCTGTTTCCATTAAATGGAGCTATGATCATTCTATCTTTGTGACATGACTGGAAAGTTTCACAAGATGTAAATTCAAATTGATTTAAATATGCATCTTAATGTAACTTAGCTAGTCGGGTCGCATTGATATGACCTAGTCTACAATGCCTCAAGAAGGATTCATTCATTTCTGAACTCTTCCTCTTGTGTGTGTTCAGTACGTTGAGAATTGTGGTTTGATTTAGAACGTATATGCTTTTAGATGACGTGCCTGATCCGATCAACTCTTGATATAGGAAATGTTCAAAACATTATCCAACAATACAAAATTATATCCTTCTTTACTAAATAAAGAGACTGATATAATGTTGTATATCAGGTTCGGTATCTAATAACATTCGTTCAGAATCAATGTATTTGGTAATACAAGGTGATAACCGCCAACAACTTGGCTGCAACAATTGCACCGTTTCCAACTCTTGAAACTTTATCACCCGTTCTCAGTTCTCTACCTATCTGTAGCCCATGTAACAGATTACATATATGGGATCCTGATCTGGTATCTCATACCCAGGACGTAGAGAATACTGAGAAACAGTTCTTTGTAACGAAAACACCCGAAGAAGATGCATCAACATGCACTTTCTTCGTTTGGGCGGCACGGGAATCCTGGTAATCCCCTATTTCCTGCTCGGTTTTATAACAATTATAAGTTGGAGCGGGATCAACGTTCCCCAGCACAGTATAATAAGCGGGTTCGGTCAATACATCCATATTATTATCTTGATTAAGGCATGACATGGTCGCTACCTAGAGAGAGAGAGAAGAAAACACTCAGCGTATGCTCTAGCAAGATTAGATTGGTTATTATTTTATCTAAACAGGATGGCTCCCATTGTTTTTTATCAAATCTTCCTTCAAACCCTAAAAGGAAATACTAGCCGAGATTAATCACACCCTACAAGTTCGCTAATCTTTCAGCCAGGCCAGTGCCGGTACTTTGAGGGAGGTTCCCCGTGCTTTCACACGGACCTAATTAAAATAAACCTCATTTTCCCAGGGGCGTAACCCCGTTGACACCTTTCTATACACCTACTTGATCAGCTAATTGTAAATTGCAAAACTCTCCCTGGAGTAACTCTTACTCGTAGTGGGTATCGGAATCCAACTATCTCATAGAAGGTATGCAATCTCATTGCAAATTTCAACACTTGAAATTCCCGATAATATTTCCCCTAGCATCCTATGACCTTGACGAAAGCCAACAAACCATAGGCTGCTAGTCAAGTTCAACTCGTACATTTCCTGATTGAATTAAAACCACCTGCACGACCCTTGACGAAAGCCAACAAATTCGCACGACTACCCTAACTCAATCGCATCATATGCTTATGCAGATAAGCATAAATAGCTACCGCACACTACGCCTTGACGAAAGCCAACAAACGTAGCACGAATACTATGAAGTACTTATCTGAAATGATAGAGGGCTACGACAGGTTTTTAAGAAAACCTTTTGCATAATGAACTTGATATCGTTGTAGAATCAAATGATTTAAATTGAGTGTTTTTAATGCCTTTGCTAGTTTTTCTAAAGAGGTCACTCCCGGTGAAGGGATCTTGGCTCTTTCCCTATCGAATGAGGTACAGGATATTCATAATACCACTATGCAAAGCAAGAACTAGAAAAGCAATCAAAAGACGAAACCGAGGGTTGTAGCATCTGCCAGTTATTGCTAAAGAGGTCACTCCTGGTGAAGGGATCTCGGCTCTTTTCTTATCAAATAATGTGCTGGATATTCTACAAGGAATACCGCTATGCAAAGCAAGAACTAGAGCTACCAGTTTTCGAGACAAGTTTCTACAACATCCTTAGGTTTCTTTTCTTTCATTAATCTCATTAATGAAGTCCCATCATTTAAGTTACCTAAGCATCACAGATAAATATAGCGTACGCTTATGCCATCCGCATTCGCCTCGATGTCCCGTCATGCACCGTTAGGTTAAGTAACTAACGGCAGAGCGGGGCAGGGTTAGCGCGGGTGTAAAACATAAACAACGTTTATATAATATATCATATATACTATATACAGTATCTATCTCAACATATCAAATGATCATATCACAGATATCGCAGCAGAAAACAACATCTGAAATATTGGATATACTAGGATTTCCGGGTTTTATATTAAGTCTTTATAAAACACGGATTCCACGGTCGCGATGAATAGCCAAACCCACATCCCTAGACCCCTACGAGAGCGGCAAGCAACCCTACCAATTCTAGAGTTAGGAGATCCGGTCTCGACGCCTCGAGACGGTCTCCCACTGGACTCTAAAACTCGGTTACCTGTTCTCCCCTCCTTGGGTCTATCCTAATGCGGAAAAGTAAATAATATATATCAACGGTGACATCTTCCTCAACCCGGAAGTGCCCCAATAAAAGAATATTACATACAAGTTTTTACATGAATGAAAATGAAAAACTCTCATCTCACATAAAAAAAACTGGCTATTCAAACACGGCGATCCAATATAACATATCTCAGCAACACATAACATCACATGTCATCAACGTAAGTAAATATGCGTATCCCAATTGTCGTTGACTTATAGAAACGAAACCGGCGATACACCACATATTACACTTGTCGTCGCAGAAAAGAAAGTGAAAAACTACAACAATTGGAATCCGCACTGCCCTTAGACATCATAAACCCGGAATATCATATATTCTGGATTTCATGCCTAACAATGCAAATTTTACATTTAGGTCTCAATCATGAAAACACTTTTCAAAGGAAATCGGGTAATTCAACAAGATTCCCGATTCCGTCCGAGGCCGAAATGTTAAACTTGCATGCAACTAGATAGATTCCAATTATTATATCCCATCATATAATATCTGAACGACGTTAAACTTTTCGATCAATTCATCAAACTCCCACAATTTCCCGACAGCTCAACACTTGAGCACAGTTTTAATAATACCCGGAACATACCACAGTACCTATGGACCAACCGTAGAAGGGCAAACCCAAGCCTCATTAATGGCACCACAGAACCGCCACAAACCCTGTTAGTTATATGTGTGCCCTGGAGGCCATTACTATACATAAGATGTATATTGTAGTGGATGCTTGGACATATATAGGGAGGACTTTCTTGCTCGACATGATAGTATGCTATCTGGTTACTCTTTACCTTAACGTGTACACTAATTGTCTCTCTGTCACATGTTGGTAAAGCCCCTAGGATGTGTACTTGACTACCTGGACTATGATGCGGATCATACTGGTGGGGACATGGTAGTCCATAAGTACATCCTTCAAGGTCCCTAGTCGTGGGTGTATCGAGACGGGGCATCGATATCCCAGAGTAGACTAGCATATACCTTCTCGACCCATGTAGATGGGCGATGGATGATCCCATATCCATTGGTGTTTGACATCAGAGATGATATACGGGTGCTCAGTGAAGACTGGGTACACTGGACGGACTCGCCGAGAACTCCCAGATGGTATTATACCTTACGTCAGATAGCAGTTCTCTGGTGACACTGGTACATGTTAGTCTGTAGACCCGAGATTGTCATAGAGTCTTGTGTGATTCCCACTGTGCTTTGATTTCCATCTTACCACGTCCAAGAGGGCGTACAAAACGGTGGTTTTTAGGTACAGTCCCGAGTCACATGGAGGCAATAAGCGATAGGAGGGGTTTCGTCTCTCCCGGTATTGGGAGTTGATGTTGCGCTATGCTCAATTGGCCGTAACAGGGAAGTCCCTGGCAAGGGCTGGTTTAGAGATTTACTGGTAAGTGTTACCAGTAGTTTCTCGACCAGTTATGAGCCTCATATCGGCATGACTTATCGGTTATTGGGGTCTGACGTTTACCACCGCTATACTTGATATGCGACATATCAGACAAGGAGACCAGACTGTACGGTAGTGTCACTGTCAGGCTTTTTGCAGGAGTTGGAGCGGGCTTGCTTGCTGATCTTCTGATCGCTCAATACCCGGGTAGCCGTTACGTCCAGGTAGTACCGCTAACGGCTTGTGGGTGCTTGATATGATCATCACCTACTGCCGGCGTATTGACGAGTCTTTAGAGTCCTACATAGAGGTTTTACTGGCTCAGGTAAAACGAAATAGGAGCGCACATGTGATATGTGCTGGACCGAGAATAATGCGAGTATGTGATACCGTATTCAATTCTCGCGATATTTGTATCGATCGGTTATATGCGATATAACCAGGTTATCGAATCAAGAGTTGATTCGATAAGTCGATACATTGGATGTTAGTCGGTTATATGTGATATAACCGGATTATTAAGTCAAGTGTTGATTTAATAATTTAGTGTATAATTGCATATGTGATATACTAATTTACATTAACTAACATTGGTTCACTTAAGCATTTGTTTTTCTCACTTGTGCACAACTTAATATATATGTGATATATATTTATTTGTGCTCTTTTTGTATCATGATTGTTGATACAACTATCATGGGTGTATGAGACATACACCATTATAAATATATTGGTATGGTTTTTAATATTCAAAGTAAATACAAAATTAGTGGAAATTTGTTAAATGCATGAAGCTTGTAGAAGCTTGTGAGTGCTTTGACAAATTCAACCCTTTTTGTTTTGCTTTGGATATTAATTAACCTAACCAATATATTTAGCCATGGTTATGTCTCTACATGAGTTAGTATATGATACTCACTCACCATGGTTAGCTCTCTCACTCTCTTGATAAGTTTCATTCTCATTTTGAGCTCATCTTCTTCCTCCTTGATTTTCTTTCTAGGGTTTGAAAAAGAGAGAGAAACAATGTGAGAAAAGAAATTCTAAAGTGTACCCATTTCCTATTTCACCATCCTCTACTAGAATAGCACTTTAGTTTAGGGTGTTTGCTTCACTAATTCTTTGGTTAGTGAAGTAGAAACTTGAGTTCGTATTCCCTCAACGTAGATCATCTTCGGCCTCGAAGACTTCAAACAATACCGTTGCCTCTTCTCATGGAGCCGTCCAAGAGTCCGGGTGTTCGATGCTCGCAGCGAAGGGACTACTACAAGGAGCTTTAAAAGTGAAGGACCGATCTACAAAGGTTGTATTTCGTATTCACTTAGTGTTAAAGAGTTTAACTTGCATGTCTTACCCTAATTATCTAGCAAAGATCTTGTTTAGAGTTATTCGGCACGGCTAAAATTTTAATCGGGCATGGTTGATACCTTGTAGAACCTTATTAGAGTGCCTAGTAACCCTACAGTGGTATTAGAGCCTAGCTAGAGCATTAGACGATGTGTTTACGAAGTTGAAACTCCGAACGAACCCCGATACGTCAAATTATACCCCTCTCTGGAAAAATTTTAAAAAATGTGATTTTTCTGAATTAAAAATACCTAAAAAAATCAGCAGGCAATTATAAGAATTACCATGAAAAACGAGCCCCAAAATCCTCCATGTGGCCGCGGAACCGCGGCAATAAGCCACTTATCACGGCGGTTCCGCGGCAAGAAAAGTGTATTGGAGACGGTTCTTTATGCAGTAATATCCGTTACTATTCCTGCATCTTTCTGGGTAGTTTTTATTCTGACTCAAGTGTTGAGTATTCTGGTATTTATTTTGTAATCGTTGATTCGATCGAAATACTTAATTTCGTTTTGTTTTTCGGATATTTAGAACGTGATAAAAAGTTCGAACGGATATCAATAACTCATTTTTTCCCGACCCGGAAAATTTCCAAGTGTTGGATTTTTCCGTTATTTAAGAACGTCTAAATCGTGCAAGTTATGCGATGGACCCTCTAGAAGACAACAAACCTTAACTCGATTATGTGACCGTCTTGAACTGCCTTTTGAACCTTAGGGTTTAGGGCAGTACGGCGTTGCCACATGTGAGGCGTTGGTTTGACCCTTCTACGGCTGGACCATTGGTACTGTGACATGTGATGGATGTTTTTAAACTCCCCTCAAGTGTTGAGAACTTTTTGGGAAATCTTGGGTGTTTGATTATTCGATCGGAAAGTTTAACATTGTCTATTTATCTGGAATGTGATACAATATTTGGAATCCACAAGTAGTTATGAGATAACTAATCTGGATGTTATAAACATAGCAGTTTAGTCTCAAATGATCGGTTGCCACGGAATTTTGATGCGATCAAAAGTCCGTCGCAATCACGTAGCGTACGCGGATACTCGCCGGGTAAACTTAATAGACAGCCATGCCCCATAGCCCCGACCAAGTGACTGTAGGAGAACCCCGTAGCCAAAAACATCCGTTCGGGTGCTCGCGGCAGTGGTGTTCCGCCTTAGTGCACTTCGTCGACGGCATCCGGGGGTGCGGCCGTCTACTAAAGTTTGCGACGAGCATTCGATCACATATCGGGAATCTTGTTGAATTGCCCGACTAGATATTGAAAAGTGTTTTCGATATAGAGACTAAAATGCGGGGTTTATAATTGTTAGGCATGCGATGTCTAAGGAGGTTACGGATTCCAACTGTTGTAATTTTACACTTTCTTTTATGCGACCGTAAGTGTAATATGTGATATCGCCGGTTTCGTTGCTATATGTCAACGACAATTGGGATGCGCATATTTACTTACGTTGATGACATGCGATGTTATGTGTTGCTGGATATGTTATATTGGATCGTCGCGTTTTGAATAGCCGGGGATTTTATGTGAGATGAGGGTTTTTATTTTCATTCATGTAAAATTCATTGTATGTAATATTCTTTTATTGGGGCACTTCCGGGATGAGGTTGATGTCACCATTTGTATATTATTTACTTTTTCCGCATTAGGTAGACCCAAGGAGGAGAGCACAAGTAACCGGGTTCTAGGGTCTAGTGGGAGACCAACTCGAGGAGCCGAGTCCGGGTCTCCTAACTCTAGAATTGGTAGGGTTGCTTGCCGCTCTCGTAGGGGTCTAGGGGTGTGGGTTTGGCTATTCATCGCGACCGTGGAATCCGTGTTTTATAGAGGCTCAAAATAAAACACGGACGTCCTAGTATATCCAATGTTTCATATGTTTCTTCTGCTGCGATATCTGTGATGTGATCATTTGATATGTTGTGATAAATGCTGTATATAGTATATATGATATATTATATAGACGTTACTTATGTTTTATACCCGCGCTAGCCCTGCCCCGCTCTGCCGTTAGTCACCTAACCTAACGGTGCACGAGGGGACATCGAGGCGAATGCGGATGGCATAAGTGTACGTCGTATTTATCTGTGATGTTTAGGTGTTTAAATGATGAGACTTCATTAATATGATTAATGAAAGAAAAGAAACCTAAAAGATATTGTGGAATCGAATTTTCAAAAACAGGTAGCTACAGTTCTTGCTTTTCATCGCGGTGTTCCTTGTAAAACATCCTGCACCTTATTCGATAAGGAAAGGGCCGAGATCCCTTCACCGGAAGTGACCCCTTTAGCAATGTGTTAGCAATGTGTACACCTTAGAATGTGTTTTGTGGCTAATTATATTTTAATGTATGGTTTTTAATAAAAAGTTTACCAAATTAGTTTTCAATTATTTTATCCTATTTAATGAATATTTTATTAGATTTTTTCTAGGCACACACACACTTGTGCATGTTAACTAGGGTTGTAATTTGGGGTTAAACATGATTAGCAATCATGGTTAACTAACCATTTCCCCTAATCTAGTTTAATATTGTATTAGGTGCTTTTGGGTTTTAAGTATGATGATTGTTTTAAATGCAAAATGATTTAAAAAGGGGATTTAAATTTGACTTCTTGTGTTGACCTTGGTGTGAGAGAGAGAGAGTGAGAATGGGGCATGATGGCTTTGCCATGCTTCATTAAATGAAGAGAGAGAGAGAGAGGAGGGGTTTTGACTTTGTTTCTCATTATCACTTCTCTTTTCACTCATCCTCTCATTCTCTCACAACACACACACACACACACTCACCTGCAGCAGAGGCAGCAGCAGCTCCACCAGCATCCATCAGCATCAGCTCCACCAGCATCATCAGCAACAGCATCATCACCATCATCAGCAGCAGCAGGAGCAGCAAGCAGCAACAGCAGTAGCAGGAGCTCCAGCGACTTGCAGCAGCTCCTTTCACTTCTTCACCTGCCTTCTAGGGTTCATTAGGGTATATTTCTTGAACCCCATTTCATGGTTTGCTTAAGTTGTGTGTAGATTAGCATCGGTTTGTGTTAAATAGTTAGTTTTGTGCTAAAATGGTGAATTATGTGGAATTTTGGTAAGAATGTGATTGTGTTAGCTAACCTAGCTTATTTAAGTGTTGTTAGGGTCACCTTAACTGAGTTTAACCCTGGATTACACTAAAATTCCATAGGGTTTGTGTTTTGTGCAAAATTGGTGATTTTAAAGCGACATTGTAGCATTTTGTAATCTGCTATTAACCCGGGACCTTCAGGTTAAAATTGAGAAAACTGGGGCATGTACACTAGGTCTAGATACCACCACCTGAACACGAGCTCCTAATTCCCAAAGCTGGCCGCAGTTTTATTAGGTTTGGCCGCAATTTGCGGCCAAGTAGGGGGCAAGGGTGTTGGGGTTTTGGGTAGGGTACTCTGCTGTATTGTCTAATGTTTTGGTATGTCTAGTTTTGTAAGATTTGACCTGTAGGAAAATCAGGTACAATATACCGTTTTTCATGTCTGTTGTGTTTGCGCGATACGTGAGTGGGTTCTGTGATCCAGCGTATCGCGGCGTGTCGCGATGGTTTTAGACGCGTATACACACGATTTAGCGTATCGTGCACACGCGCGTTTAGTTCGCGACGCGAGTTTCTCGTTTTGGTTCGATATCGCGTTTTGCGGAATATTTGGCTTATATATGATTTCCATGTCTTATTTGCAGGTTTGCAGGCAAGGACTACGGACACTGCTACAGGGGGAGCAGATGGTAGGATTCACCTAGCGTAGAGCGTAGGTGAGTAGATTTAACATCTACAGGGGAATCGCCCGCATGGCGTTATGCGTCTGGGCTAGGATTCAAATACCTGTCGCATATTCTACGTCATTGTTAGAATTGCGCCTTTACTTTATTTCTTTGTTATAGTTGTACTGTGACTAGCAGCCGTAGGACACTGCACATATTATTGACGGTTCATGTTGCACGAGCACGGATTGTATGCTACACACACACCGTCAATAATTGCCATGTCACACACAACCCCTTATAGATACTTTATTGCTTATCATACATGACATCTAGCTTATCGGTATACCTATAGTGTATCTTACCATTAGTGATAGATACATCTACACCTTGCGATACAGCTACAGGTATACCTTGTACATATTTTACTTATACCCAGGGGGGTATACGACATCTTTTACTTATAGGTAGACACCTATACTTAGCTGTACCTTATTGATTTCGCATACATCTGGTTTCAGCTATATGTTCTCATTTATATGCTCGCATTCAGATATATCGCATATATTTATTCCTGGATTTGCGCCTTGTTATTTGGATTTTATATGATGTTTTCTGGATTTGGGAACCGCGGGAGTTCATGAAATTATGCATACATTGAAAAACCCGGTTTCCTTGATGTGATATTTGCGCAACCACCATGAGATTTATCGGTTCTGATTATATACTCCATAAGAGGTGTGGTTGCCGTATGAGGGTACATAGTGGGGCCCGGTATGGCTCCCCTCGGCAAGAAGATCGATGGATGTTGCCGATTGAGCCTGGAGGCGGGCGGGTACCTATCGGTGACAGTACTGATGACTCGGCGGGGATCATGGAGATACCGTTGGGAGTCATGTACGTATGCATACGTCGAAAGGCGAGGGTCAGAGCTAGGCACTCGTGCTTTCGGGATAGCGTATGATACGTGATCAGGATTTCTGTGTCGCTGCTTGGCACATGGTTTTCATGATATTTCTTTAACACCTTTGTATATATAACAGGGGATTTAGCCGTTGTTATATATACCCTTACACCAATATTAGTGGAATGGGACGCTAATATATGTGTATTGCCCCCATCATATTTATTTCTGTACATACTTACCTTTAGGATGTTAGATTCCTACTTGAGATTTGTACATTCGGGATATTGGAGATTACTCGATATTGTACATTGAGGAGATGTGAGACTTATATGATGTGAGAGCCCAATGTGGGGGCTGATTTGAGGAATTGGGATTTGAGTGTCTTGATGGATTGTGGTCCTACCACGACGTCAGGTTTCCGTGGGAACGACATATTTCACTCCATACCTCACACTTATTTATTTTATGCACGGTTTCATATATTGGTAGTACCTGTTAGTGTACCCTTATGATTGCTGCATATCTACTTTCTCATATCCCTATTGCATAGTTATTGCATACTATTATCATGTCATTATTACTGTAATCGCATATCTTAGATTCATGCTGTACGTACATTCCTGCGATTACCTGCATATGTTATCTACTATTCACGAGTTGGAAACTCACCCCCGTTATGCCACAGGTGTTTCAGGTTGTTCCCCAGAGTAGTCGAGGCAGGCTATTCAGTATCCATCTATCATCTTTTGCTACAGATACCGCATCAGCTCACAGTACTATTTTGCTTAGGTGGGTTAGATGATTATCTGTATTTCATATTGTACATTCGTTGTATCTTGTACTCTCCATCTACTATTATGTTGTTGACTTAGAGACTTGGTGAGGACGTTATTGTATATTAATTGTGGATTTGTTGTCTTTTATATACAGCTTTCTCTCTACTGTCTTTATTTCTTCGCTACAACGTCGTATATTTGTATTGTATTCATCTTGGCTAGTTTTTACAAAAGGGGGTGTTGCCAAAATTTTAAAGATAGAAAGTAGAACTTTTAAAGAATTTGGGTTGTGATTTCAAGTGTTTCAAAAACTTATATTATCTTTTCCGTATTTTCTTTGTTTAGATTTCTGTGTTTTGGCTTTCTTCTACTACGTTACGTCTTAGGGCGTTGCGTAGTATTAGGGCCGTCACGGGCCAATTTCGGGTCGTGACAAAGTTGGTATCAGAGCGTTAGGTTTTACCTTTCGGAGTGTAGGATGACCTTATTATGATGGAGTAGGTAGCTTAAGTAGAGTAACGTAGTGTGTGTATGTCTGCAGCATACCCACGATGCGGTACTTCGCCTTAAGTGACCTAAGTACAAATTTGCTTGAATTTCCTTCCTTGATGATTCACACCCTTGAGATTCGATTCCTTATTCTCATTGAATCTTATATCTATTTATAGCCTTGCCGCCGATGACTATGGGGACTCGGAGTGATGCAGCGAGGGCCGAGATCAAAGTTGGCTCGGGTGAGACGAGTACTGACCAGGATGGTACTCTAGTTGCACAGGTGCAGACGGATCAGCCTACGACATATACTATCGATAGACTTTTGGCAGAGATGCAGGAATTCCGCAAGACTATGAGTTCATTGGTTGATGTCGTTCAGGAGCTACGACAGGAGGTTGTCACCCCTGTTACTCAGTTGTCACTTACGATCAGCATGCAGCAGTCCGTCACCTACATAGCACCAGTGGTTGCAGCTCCAGTTGACGAGGCGCATATTCCAGAGGCTCAGAGAGTTCCCGGACGGTGGAGGACTCGTACCAGCGTACCAGCCCAGAAACAGAGGTTTGGTCATCGAGACAGATTTCATGGCCATCGCGGGAGTAGCAGAGGCTTAGGACGAGGACAGTCGTTCAGCTCTCATCGTAAGGATGGTCAGCAGTCACCACGTGGATGTTTTCGATGCGGAAGCCTCCAGCACTTCGTCAGGGATTGTTCCTTAGCACCTCATCAGGATCGTTTCCAGAGAGGCCGTGGACGTGGAAGGTTCGCTCAGAGGGCTCAGTCTACCAGAGGAGTTCAGCCAGCTGCGGGTAGAGGGCAGACACAAGAGTTTGCTTCTACTCATCGGGACGCGCAGGCGTCCAATGCAGAGTTCTCAGGTATCCTTATTTCGCATGTTCTTTTGATGTATGCGTTTGTTTTTCATGCTTGTACCGTGGTTGGGTAGATTAGTCATAGTTGTGTTAACTTCTGTCAGCGATTCTTTATTGCGCGACACGTATTTCAGTTGTGTGCCAATCGGATAGGGGATAGAGATTCGTCCGTCGTTTTGATCCTCCTAGAGATGTTGGATTTGACGTTCTCCTGGGCACGGACTGTTTAGCTACGTGCTAGGCGTTTGTGGACTACCGTGAGGAAACAGTCAGGTTTTTTTTCCCCGGCAAGTCAGTTCTTGTTGTGTAGGTGGATAGTTATGCCGCCTCTCACAGCTTGAATTCAGCCTTTTTCGCTAGTCGGCTTTTGAGGAGATGTCATGGATTCTTGGCGTTCATTTGTGATACCGGAGCCACAGTGGGATTGTTGGACCGAGTTCCTTTCGTGCGAGAGTTTTCCGACGTTGCTCCAGATGGGCCGGCGAAGCTTGGGAGCTTAAGGATCAGCTGCAGAGTTGTGGTTTGGGGAGTTTTGTGCGTCTGAGTGTTTCGCTTTTGGAAGCTCCTATTTCTGTTCGTCAAGGAGAAAAGACGGCAGTTTGAGGTTGTGTATCGATGGATCGTTAATTGAATCGGCTTACGGTGCGGTGAGGTATCCTTCACCTCGCATTGACGATTTCTTCGATCAGCTCCAGAGTGTGAGACATTTTCTAAGCTTGTTTGGGATCAGGTCATCATTATTGCGGATTCGGGGTGATGGCATTCCGAAGACTGCCTTATGCGTGTGACGGGCTTTGTGTGTTTTTGTGAGTCGTTGGATTCACTGATGCCCTAGCAGCATTCGTAGATGTGATGAACCGGATTTCTGCAGGCCGTTCCTCGACCAGTTATTGTTGTGTTATTTACGACATTCGGGTCTATCTAATGTGTCTTGAGGAACAAGAGCAGCACTTGAGGATTTGTTATGCAGATACTGGGAGAGCACCAGCAGTTGCTAGATTCTTGGAGTGTTTGTGTTGACTTCTAGGTCTTGTAGTCACGGGAGACGGTTTCGTATGGTTCCGAGGGAGATCGTGGCCATACCGCTTAGGCCCAGACTTGTGTGCAGGACGGAGGTCCGCAGATTTTCGGGCTTAGCAGGTTCTTACCGCCGTTTCGTGCAGGATTGCTAGAGTAGTGCTGCACCGTCGACTGCATTGACCGGAAGGGAGGTTTCCTTCTTTGGACTGAGGCATGTGTGCGGAGTTTTTGGCAGTTGAAGATTCGGTTAACAACTGCATTAGTCCTTTCTTTGCCTTTGGTTCGGGCGACCTTGTTGTTTAACTGTAATGTTTCTTGAGTGGGCTCGAGTGTGTACTGAGGTGACACTATAGAGTTATCGCTTTTGCTTCCCTATATTTGGAGGAAGTACGAGAAGGATATTCCACTCATGATCTGGAGATGGCCGCGGTGGTTTTGCGTTGGAGATTTGGAGACACTACTTGTTCGAGAGTGCATTGACCGCTAGAGTAGTGCTGCACCGTCGACTGCATTGACCGGAAGGGAGGTTTCCTTCTTTGGACTGAGGCATGTGTGCGGAGTTTTCGGCAGTTGAAGATTCGGTTAACAACTGCATTAGTCCTTTCTTTGCCTTTGGTTCGGGCGACCTTGTTGTTTAACTGTAATGTTTCTTGAGTGGGCTCGAGTGTGTACTGAGGTGACACTATAGAGTTATCGCTTTTGCTTCCCTACATTTGGAGGAAGTACGAGAAGGATATTCCACTCATGATCTGGAGATGGCCGCGGTGGTTTTGCGTTGGAGATTTGGAGACACTACTTGTTCGAGAGTCGTGTCAGATTTTCACGGAACAGCAGAGCTTAATGTACATCTTCCTACAGCGGATTTTGATTGTTGTGATAGTCTTCTGCAGATTTACAGTTCTTGTGTGATCATTGAGTACAGCTTAAGTTCGTCTCTACGGAGGGGACAACTTGCTCATGTCCGCGCCCGACCACTTTCCTTAAATCGCTTTCGCGAGACACTGCCCGCCGATGCTCGTACGTCAGGGATACTTGAGCATACTCGGCTGGGTAATGATTCGGAGTCCTTGATTTGTGACGATGATGTGCTAAGTTAGGGACGCGTTTGTGTACCTGATATTATCAGGTAAAGACGTGAAATCCTAGAGAAGGCTCATCTGTCAACTCTCTGTTTTCATTCGAGTTCCACCAACATTAACGTGACTTGTGTGATAGTTACGGGTGGGAAAGGATGTAAATAGAATCCTTGGGTTTCGTTTCAAAGTGTCTGTCTTGTTGTGTGCTTGGGTTGGGAACCTGAGGCCGGCCGGAGAGTTGCAACCTTTAACCGTTCCGAAGTAGGAGTGGGAGCAGATCTCCATGAATTTCGTTATGGTTTCTACCCAAGTTTAGTCAGGGTGTGACTCCATTCGGATTCTTGTCGTCCGGTTATACTCAGTTTGCTCAGTTATTCTTTGTTAAGTTGTGGGTTTGTTTTGATTGTTGTCAGCAGTTGGGGATCGTCACTCGCCATCGTTAGGGTTCTCCTTCGATAGCTGTTATCAGGAGACACTCTAATTGGCCACCTTTAGGTTTAGGGGTTAGGTCGTGTCGATCACCAGTCTGTTGTTTTTCTGACTCTGCATAAGTAGGATTTTGGACCCCAGCTATGTCTAGAGATTTCGGAGATGATCCAATTGTTTCAGGTCAGGATGAAAATTGTTCATCGCGGACAAGGGTCTTATGCAACCGTGTTGGTCGTAGACTTAAGTGCGCAATGGAAAACCATATATTCCTGTGGATTTATCCGATAAAAGACGTGTTGGATTTGGGAAGTTTATCCCAGAATTTTGATCCTTCTGAGATCCTATAAGTGAGTTAGTTTCGTTGCCCTTAATTTGGCACTTTCGCCCAGATTATTGGATTTTCACCCCGTATTCCTTGTGATCATACTTTACAATTACCTTCATGACCTTTCTCACATGATTTGGCACCAGACCATTTGGCTTGGACGCGATCTTTCGTTCACCAGTAGCCAATTGTGTTAATGGCTCGGCAGGTGGAGGAACATCGGTCAAGGGTCTTGCTATCTGTGAAGGGTTTTTCTTGGACGTAGCCGTATAGTGAGATAATCACTTGGGAGGCTGCGAGCGAAATTTGAGAGTTGTAATCTTCTCTTTGAAGGTACGCGTAACAGTATATTTTTAAATTCGGGGACGAATTTCTTTTAAGAGGGGAGATTATAACACCTTAGAATGTGTTTTGTGGCTAATTATATTTTAATGTATGGTTTTTAATAAAAAGTTTACCAAATTAGTTTTCAATTATTTTATCCTATTTAATGAATATTTTATTAGATTTTTTCTAGGCGCACACACACTTGTGCATGTAAACTAGGGTTGTAATTTGGGGTTAAACATGATTAGCAATCATGGTTAACTAACCATTTCCCCTAATCTAATTTAATATTGTATTAGGTGCTTTTAGGTTTTAAGTATGATGATTGTTTTAAATGCAAAATGATTTTAAAAGGGGATTTAAATTTGACTTCTTATATTGACCTTAGTGAGAGAGAGAGAGAGAGTGAGAATGGGGCATGATGGCTTTGCCATGCTTCATTAAATGAAGAGAGAGAGAGGAGAGGTTTTGACTTTGTTTCTCATTATCACTTCTCTTTTCACTCATCCTCTCATTCTCTCACAACACACACACACACACTCACCTGCAGCAGAGGCAGCAGCAGCTCCACCAGCATCCATCAGCATCAGCTCCACCAGCATCATCAGCAACAGCATCATCACCATCATCAGCAGCAGCAGGAGCAGCAAGCAGCAACAGCAGTAGCAGGAGCTCCAGCGACTTGCAGCAGCTCCTTTCACTTCTTCACCTGCCTTCTAGGGTTCATTAGGGTATATTTCTTGAACCCCATTTCATGGTTTGCTTAAGTTGTGTGTAGATTAGCATCGGTTTGTGTTAAATAGTTAGTTTTGTGCTAAAATGGTGAATTATGTGGAATTTTGGTTAGAATGTGATTGTGTTAGCTAACCTAGCTTATTTAAGTGTTGTTAGGGTCACCTTAACTGAGTTTAACCCTGGATTACACTAAAATACTATAGGGTTTGTGTTTTGTGCAAAATTGGTGATTTTAAAGCGACATTGTAGCATTTTGTAATCTGCTATTGACCCGGGACCTTCAGGTTAAAATTGAGAAAACTGAGGCATGTACACTAGGTCTAGATACCACCACCTGAACACGAGCTCCTAATTCCCAAAGCTGGCCGCAGTTTTATTAGGTTTGGCCGCAATTTGCGGCCAAGTAGGAGGCAAGGGTGTTGGGGTTTTAGGTAGGGTACTCTGCTGTATTGTCTAGTGTTTTGGCATGTCTAGTTTTGTAAGATTTGACCTGTAGGAAAATCTGGGACAATATACCGTTTTTCATGTCCGTTGTGTTTGTGCGATACGTGAGTGGGTTCTGTGATCCAGCGTATCACGGTGTGTCGCGAAGGTTTTAGACGCGTATACACACGATTCAGCGTATCGTGCACACACGCGTTTAGTTCGCGACGCGAGTTTCTCGTTTTGGTTCGATATCGCGTTTTGCGGAATATTTGGCTTATATATGATTTCCATGTCTTATTTGCAGGTTTGCAGGCAGGGACTACGGACACTGCTACAGGGGGAGCAGATGGTAGGATTCACCTAGCGTGGAGCGTAGGTGAGTAAATTTAACATCTACAGGGGAATCGCCCGCATGGCGTTATGCGTCTGGGCTAGAATTCAAATACCTGTCGCATATTCTACGTCATTGTTAAAATTGCGGCTTTACTTTATTTCCTTATTATAGTTGTAATGTGACTAGCAGCCGTAGGATACTGCACATATTATTGACGGTTCATGTTGCACGAGCACGGATTGTATGCTACACACACACCGTCAATAATTGCCATGTCACACACAACCCCTTATAGATACTTTATTGCTTATCATACATGACATCTAGCTTATCGGTATACCTATAGTGTATCTTACCATTAGTGATAGATACATCTACACCTTGTGATACAGCTACAGGTATACCTTGTACATATTTTACTTATACCCAGGGGGGTATACGACATCTTTTACTTATAGGTAGACACCTATACTTAACTGTACCTTATTGATTTCGCATACATCTGGTTTCAGCTATATGTTCTCATTTATATGCTCGCATTCAGATATATCGCATATATTTATTCCTGGATTTGCGCCTTATTATTTGGATTTTACATGATGTTTTCTGGATTTGGGAACCGCGGGAGTTCATGAAATTATGCATACATTGAAAAACCCGGTTTCCTTGATGTGATATTTGCGCAGCCACTATGAGATTTATCGGTTCTGATTATATACTTCATACGAGGTGTTGTTGCCGTATGAGGGTACATGGTCGGGCCCGTTATGGTTTCCCTCGGCAAGAAGATCGATGGATGTTGCCGATTGAGCCTGGAGGCGGGCGAGTACCTACCGGTGACAGTACTGATAACTCGGCGGGGATCATGGAGATACCGTTGGGATTCATATACGTATGCATACGTCGAAAGGCGAGGGTCAGAGCTAGGCACTCGTGCTTTCGGGATAGCGTATGATACATGATCAGGATTTCTGTGTCGATGCTTGGCACATGGTTTTCATGATATTTCTTTAACACCTTTGTATATATAACAGGGGATTTAGCCGTTGTTATATATACCCTTACACCAATATTAGTGGAATGGGACGCTAATATATGTGTATTGCCCCCATCATATTTATTTCTGTACATACTTACCTTTAGGATGTTAGATTCTTACTTGAGATTTGTACATTCGGGATATAGGAGATTACTCGATATTGTACATTGAGGAGATGTGAGACTTATATGATGTGAGAGCCCAATGTGGGGGCTGATTTGAGAAATTGGGATTTGAGTGTCTTGATGGATTGTGGTCCTACCACGACGTCAGGTTTCCGTGGGAACGACATATTTCACTCCATACCTCACACTTATTTATTTTATGCACGGTTTCATATATTGGTAGTACCTGTTAGTGTACCCTTATGATTGCTGCATATCTAATTTCTCATATCCCTATTGCATAGTTATTGCATACTATTATCATGTCATTATTACTGTAATCACATATCTTAGATTCATGCTGTACGTACATTCCTGCGATTACCTGCATATGTTATCTACTATTCACGAGTTGGAAACTCACCCCCGTTGTGCCACAGGTGTTTCAGGTTGTTCCCCAGAGTAGTCGAGGCAGGCTATTCAGTATCCATCTATCATCTTTTGCTACAGATACCGCATCAGCTCACAGTACTATTTTGCTTAGGTGGGTTAGATGATTATCTGTATTTCATATTGTACATTCGTTGTATCTTGTAATATCTATCTACTATTATGTTGTTGACTTAGAGACTTGGTGAGGACGTTATTGTATATTAATTGTGGATTTATTGTCTTTTATATACAGCTTTCTCTCTACTGTCTTTATTTCTTCGCTACGGCGTCGTATATTTGTATTGTATTCATCTTGGCTAGTTTTTACAAAAAGGGGGTGTTGCCAAAATTTTAAAGATAGAAAGTAGAACTTTTAAAGAATTTGGGTTGCGATTTCAAGTGTTTCAAAAACTTATATTATCTTTTCCGTATTTTCTTGGTTTAGATTTCTGGGTTTTGGCTTTCTTCTACTACGTTCGTCTTAGGGCGTTGCGTAGTATTAGGGCCGTCATGGGCCAATTTCGGGTCGTGACACAATGACTGGCAGATGCTACACCCCTCGGTTTTGTCTTTTGATTGCTTTTCTAGTTCTTGCTTTGCACAGTGATATATATGATATATCCTGCACCTCATTCAACGAGGAAAGAGCTGAGATCCCTTCACCGGGAGTGACCTCTTTAGCGAAACTAGTAAAAGTCTCAAAAACACTCCATTTTAAAATTATTTGATTCTACAACGATATCAAGTTCATTACGCAATAGGTTTTCAGAAAAACCTGACGTAGCCCTCCGTCATTTCAGATAAGTCTTGCTTAGTATTCGTGCTGCGTTTGTTGACCTTGTCAAGGCGCAGTGTACGGTAGCTGACCAGTATTTATCTGTTTATGCATATGATGCAAATTGGATTAGGGTAGTCATACGGCCTTGTTGATCTTGTCAAGGGTCGTGCGGGTGGGTTTAATTCAATCAAGAAATGACGTGTTGAACTTGACTTACGGTCTATGGTTTTTTGACCTTGTCAAGGTCATAGATCGTTCGGGGCAAAATTATCGGGAATTTCAAGTGTTGAAATTTGCAATGAGATTGCATACCTTCTATGAGATAGTTGGATCCCGATACCCACTGCGAGTAATTGTTGCTCCTGGGAGAGTTTTACACATTACAATTAGCCGATCAAGTAGGTGTCTAGAAAGGTGTCAACGGGGTTACGCCTCTGGGAAAACGAGGTTTACTTTAATTAGGTCCGTATGAAAGCACGGGGAACCTCCCTCAAAGTACCGACACTGGCCTGGCTGAAAGATTGGCGAAATTGTAGGGTGTAATTAATCCCGGCTAGTCTTTCCTTTTAGGGTTTGAAGGAAGATTTGATAAAAACAGTGGGAGCCATCCTGATTAGATAAAATAATAACCAATCTAATCTTGCAAGAGCGCACGCAAAGTGTTTTCTTCTCTCTCTCTCCAGGTAGCGACCATGTCACGCCTTAATCAAGATAATAATACGGATGTATTGACCGAACCCGCTTGTTATACTGAGCTGGGGAACGTTGGTCCTGCTCCAACTTATAATTGTTATAAGACAGAGCAGGAAATTGGGGATTACCAGAATTCCCGTGCCGCCCAAACGAAGAAAGTACATGCTGATGCATCTTCTTCGGGTGTGTTCATTGCAGAGAACTGTTTCTCAGTATCCTTTACGCCCTGGATATGTGATACCGGATGAGGATCCCAAATATGTAATTTGTTACATGGGCTACAGATAGGTAGAGAACTGAGAACGGGTGATAAGTTTCATGAAATAGGAACGGTGCAAGTGTTGCAGCCGAGTCTGTTGGTAGTTATCACCCTGTATTACCAGAATACATTGATTCTGAACAAATGTCTTTAGATACTGAACCTGATATACAACATCATATCAGTCTCTTTATTTGTAAAGAAGGATATAATTTTGTATTGTTGGATAATGTTTTGAACATTTCCTATATCAAGAGTTGATCGGTTCAGGCACGTTATCTAAAAGCATTAACGTTCTAAATCAAACTACAGTTCTTAGTATACAGAACACACACAAGAGGAAGAGTTCAGAAATGAACGAATCCTTCTTGAGGTATTGTAGACTAGGTCATATCAATGCGACCCGGCTAGCTGAAGTTACATATAGATGCATATTTAAATTAGTTTGAATTTACATCTTCTGAAACTTTCCGGTCATGTCACAGAGATAAGATGACCATAGCTCTGTTTATAGGAAACAGAGAAAGAGTTAGTGAACTCTTGGGATGGTACATGTTGATGTATGAAGGTCCCCTGTCTACACATGCCAAGACTGGTTCTTTGTACTTCGTTACATTCTCTAATGATCTCTCAAGATTCAGACATATGTTCCTGTTGAAACACAAGTCCGAAGCTTTTGAGATATTCACAGAATATAAGTTAGAAGTAGAGAACCAAAATGGGTATAAGTATTATGTCCTTTGATGTGATCAAGGAGGAGAATACTTGAGCACAGAATTCCTGGATTATTCTAAAGGAGAATGAGATTCTCTCTCAGCATTACTCCTCCGTATACACCACAGCACGTCGGTGTATCGGGGCGGAGCAATCACACCCTATGTGATAAGGTGTGCTCTATGATGAGTACTACTGAGTTACCTATTTCCTTTTGGGAGTTATGCACTGGAGAAGTTGCATACCTATTGAATAGGGTTCCGATCAAATCAGTTTCCTACCACTTCATATGAGATATGGAAAGGGAAGAGCCCATATCTTAAGTTTGCTAAGATTTGGGGTTGTCCGGCCTATGTCTAAAAGCGAAATCCGGACAAGCTCGAGGCAAAGTCAGTTCTGTAGAAGTTTGTTGGATATCCCAAGCATTCGCGAGGGAATATCTTCTACCTAACCGAGGAACAAAAGATGTTTTGTTTCTCAGCATGCCACCTTTGTGAAAGAGAATTTCTTGTGAAAAAATTAATGGTCATAAGGTAGAACTGGAAGGAGTTCCAGCCATATAAACTGCAGCTGATGATTTGGTAGAACAAAAGGATTCAATAGTTTTCAACGAACCTCAGCCTCTCCGCCGATCTAGTAGGGTTCCTCACCCACCTGAGAGATACTTCAGTTTCTCTATGACGGTAGGAGCGAGGATTGCATCATGAGATGATGACCCAACTAGTTTCGAGCTGGCCATCAGGAGTGGGACTCTGTAAGAATGGCTGGATGCTTAGTGATCTGAGATGGAATCCTTATACACCAACAAAGTATGGACTTTGGTTGCCTTATCTGAAGGGTTAAATCCCCATCAGGAGCAAGTATATCTTGAGAAGATTACTTGGTGTACATGGAAAAGTTGAGACTTTCAAAGCTAGACTTGTTAAAGGTTTGCATCATTGACCAGGTATGGATTATGATGAAACCTTTTCTAAGTAGATATGCTTAAGTCCATCCAGATCCTACTTGCCACGGCTACATACCATGACTACGATATCTGGCGGTTGGGTGTGATGACTGCTTTTCTAAATGATGTTTTAGAAGAGAGAGTCTATAGGTACACAATCAGAGGGATTCGTAGACAGTGGGAGCAGCAGAAACGTGTGCAAGATGTTTTATGTGATAAAGCAGGCATCGCGGAGTTGGAACGTCTATTTTGATGTGTTAGTCAAAGAGTTTGACTTCATCAAAATGGTAGATGAACCTTGTATAGACAAAAAGGTAGTAGGGAGTATGGTGGTGATCCTCGTAGAGTACGTGGATGACATACTCTTGATGGGGAAGGAGTTTCCTATCCTACGCTCGATCAATCTCCGCTTATCACAATGATTCTCCATATAGGATCAAAGTGATACCTACTAAATCCTAGGTTTTGGATCTATGAGATAGATCTAAGTGGATGTTAGGATCCTCACTGGTTATAGTGAGATGGTATCAAACGATCCTGGGGAGAATCACTGGAAAAGTTCCAGGGTGATAAGGACGACTGAATGTCAGTCACAGGCATTGTCTTTACCCTTAGTAAAGGGACGGTATGTTGGAAGAGTTCCAAGCTAGATACCGTGACATACTAGACGATAAAGGCTGGATACATCGCTACCAAAGATGCTACCAAAGAGGAAGTCTGGGTGTATAATAGTTCATGAGATGAACTTCTTTCCTACCATTGTATGACAATGGAGATGTGGCCTATGCCTAGGAACGCCCGTCCCATCAGTGATACAGACATATTCTAAGGCAGTGTCACCTGATCATGGAGATGGTTGATCTCCAGGAGATCGAGGTCAGGAGAGTAGACTCAGAGCACAACACGGCGGATCCACTCACAAAGGCTTTTTCCCAGAGAGAGACTATTATGGGATGGTTGAGTATGAGATACTACAACCACTGTTATCATATGGCTCTAGTGCAAGTGGGAAATTGTTAGTTATATGTATGCCCTAGAGGCCATTACTATACATAAGATGTATATTGTAGTGGATGCTTGGACATATATAGGGAGGACTTTCTTGCTCGACATGATAGTATGCTATCTGGTTACTATTTACCTTAACGTGTACACTAATTGTCTCTCTGTCACATGTTAGTAAAGCCCTTAGGATGTGTACTTGACTACCTGAACTATGATGCGGATCATACTAGTGGGGACATGGTAGTCCATAAGTACATCCTTCAAGGTCCCTAGTCGTGGGTGTATCGAGACGGGGCATCGATATCCCAGAGTAGACTAGCGTATACCTTCTCAACCCATGTAGATGGGCGATGGATGATCCCATATCCATTGGTGTTTGACATCAGAGATGATATACGGGTGCTCGGTGAAGACTGGGTACACTGGACGGACTCGCCGAGAACTCCCAGATAGTATTATACCTTACGTCAGATGGCAGTTCTCTGGTGATACTGGTACAGATTAGTCTGTAGACCCGAGATCGTCATAGAGTCTTGTGTGATTCCCACTGTGCTTTGATTTCCATCTTACCACGTCCAAGAGGACGTGCAAAACGGTGATTTTTGGGTACATTCCCGAGTCACATGGAGGCAATGAGCGATAGGAAGGGTTTCGTCTCTCCCGGTATTGGGGGTTGATGTTGCGCTATGCTCGATTGGCCGTAACAGGGAAGTCCCTGGCCAGGGCTGGTTTAGAGATTTACTGGTAAGTGTTACCAGTAGTTTCTCGACCCGTTATGAGCCTCATATCGGCATGACTTATCGGTTATTGGGGTCTGATGTTTACCACCCTAGACTTGATATGCGACATATCAGACGAGGAGACCGGACTGTACGGTAGTGTCACTATTAGGCTTTTTGCAGGAGTTGGAGCAGGCTTGCTTGCTGATCTTCTGATCGCTCAATACCCGGGTAGCTGTTACGTCCAGCTAGTACCGCTGACGGCTTGTGGGTGCTTGATATGATCATCACCGACTGCCGGCGTATTGACGAGTCTTTAGAGTCCTACATAGAGGTTTTACTGGCTCAGGCAAAACGAAATAGGAGCGCATATGTGATATGTGCGGGACCGAGAATAATGCGAGTATGTGATACCGTATTCAATTCTCGCGATATTTGTATCGATCGGTTATATGCGATATAACCAGGTTATCGAATCAAGGGTTGATTCGATAAGTCGATACATTGGATGTTAGTCGGTTATATGTGATATAACCGGATTATTAAGTCAAGTGTTGATTTAATAATTTAGTGTATAATTGTATATGTGATATACTAATTTACATTAACTAACATTGGTTCACTTAAGCATTTATTTTTCTCACTTGTGCACAACTTAATATATATATGATATATATTTATTTGTGCTCTTTTTGTATCATGGTTGTTGATACAACTATCATGGGTGTATGAGACATACACCATTATAAATATATTGGTATGATTTTTAATATTCAAAGTAAATAAAAAATTAGTGGAAATTTGTTAAATGCATGAAGCTTGTGGAAGCTTGTAAGTGCTTTGATAAATTCAACCCTTTTTGTTTTGCTTTGGATATTAATTAACCTAACTAATACATTTAGCCATGATTATGTCTCTACATGAGTTAGTATATGATACTCACTCACCATGGTTAGCTCTCTCACTCTCTTGATAAGTTTCATTCTCATTTTGAGCTCATCTTCTTCGTCCTTGATTTTCTTTCTAGGGTTTGAAAAAGAGAGAGAAACAATATGAGCAAAGAAATTCTAAAGTGTACCCATTTCCTATTTCACCATCCTCTACTAGACTAGCACTTCAGTTTAGGGTGTTTGCTTCACTAATTCTTTGGTTAGTGAAGTAGAAGCTTGAGTTCGTATTCTCTCGACGTAGATCATCTTCGGCCTCGAAGACTTCAAGCAATACCGTTGACTCTTCTCATGGAGCCGTCCGAGAGTCCGGGTGTTCGATGATCGCAGCGAAGGGACTACTACAAGGAGCTTTAGAAGTGAAGGACCGATCTACAAAGGTTGTATTTCGTATTCACTTAGTGTTAAAGAGTTTAACTTGCATGTCTTACCCTAATTATCTAGCAAAGATCTTGTTTAGAGTTATTCGGCACGGCTAAAATTTTAATCGGGCATGGTTGATGCCTTGTAGAACCTTATTAGAGTGCCTAGTAACCCTATAAACCCTAAGGTTCAAAGCGGTTCCATGGTCATTATGTCGAGTTAGGGTTTCATTCTTCTAGAAGGTCCACAGAATTACTTGCATGTTTTTCCGAATATGTTAAACATGGAAAAATGGGTTTTTGACATTCGATCAAACTTTTTAACTTCGCCTAGACAACTTGTGAAAACCTAAATAAACTACGAATACGAAACACTCTGAATTGTTTATAGTGTAAGAATACATCTCATGCAAAATTAGCAAAAACAAACAACACCTGAAACACCAAAACCCAGTCTCTGGAACACCCTGCAAATTTCAAGCAAAAGCAAAAAAATTTGGCCGGCCACTGTAGGGTTACTAGTGTAAGTCCACGTTGCGACCCCCGGTGCTTACGGGGAGGCGGAAACGGTATAAAAAACAAATTTTTATCGCAAGGGGCAACATGGACTAAACAAGGTCGGGATCGTGTCTAAACTAAACTAGCAAGCATACAAAGGAGCGTTAGCTACTCGGATGAAGAGTTATACCTAACTTGAACTCCTTCTTCTTGAAACCTTGTAGAGGTTGATGGTTCTTGCCTCGTAGCCTTCTTTCGTCGAAGATGGATCCACCTGAGGGTTCAACCTTTGGGCTCTTCCTCGAACTTTGAGTGAACTAGGATCTCTGGCTTGCTAAACCTTGAACCCTAGAGAGAGTAGAGAGTATCTATGGGGTGCTTTCTTTTTCAAGGTGAGGGATTCTCAACACATGAGAAGGAATCACCTTGAGCTTGAGGAAGAAGAAGATGAAATGAGGAGAGAGAAGTTAAATGATAGAATGAGCTATCTTTTTCTTTCTTGCAACCATAATGCCAAAAGAAAAAGAATTATCTAATTAATAATAATAATGAAAATGAAATAGTTGATGGAAGGTTTAGGAATGACCATTATCATTTCAAACATTAAATGGTTTTGCAAGAATCAAAAAGCATCTTGCTTATGTAATGATGATGGTCAAATCTTCAACCATGGTCAACAAGTCAACCATGGTCAACTAGTCAACAAAAACCAACCATGACACAATTTCATTTTATTAATATTATTAATTGATATAACATAAATCCATTAGGGTTTGGAAAAAGACGACTGTCAACTGTGCATACGCACCCGTTCCGAAACCCTAATGAAAGTTCTCTTCCTCCTCCTCAAACAACTGTGCATACACACCTGCATTCTTGTTCCGAGGAACATGAATACTGAGAGATAAAAGCAACCCCAAAACATATACCGGTATCTGACTCAATCCAGAGCCAGCCAGTAATATCCGTCCGGACTCCAAACGTGCACAAGTGCGCGGATGAGAACGAACCCTGTCGCAAAACCATGCGACCTCTACTCTGTTTTGCCCAGAGGCGAATACCCTCTGTGTGGGACTCTAAAGACTCGACACTACGCTGGCAGTGGGTTTAACCACAGACCGCAAGCGGCACTAGCTGTGCGTAACGGTCCCCAGGTAGATGCCGACAAGAAGGCTGACGAGGTGAAACCCCATCTGAACTCCTACTGAGTCTGAATGTGACAGTCTCCGTACAGTCCGGTCTGTTCGTCTAATACATCGCATGGCGGGCCTAGGGGGCGGTAAAACGTCAGTCCCCTAATAGCGGTACAAGTCGTGTCGGAGTGAAGCCCAAAACACCCTGAGATAATACTGGAAACCTACCAGTATATCTCGCTTGCCCTGGCCAGGGACTACTCGTGTAATGGCTCTCCTAGACACAGCGCGATGTCAACCCCCAATACCGGGAGAGACGAATCATGTCTAACCGTCACTGCCTCCAAGTTCTTCGGGACTGTACCCAACTACTACCCGTTTGCACGACTCCTTTGAGCCGTGGTAGGGTAGTAATCAAAGTACAGTGGGAACACACTCGAGGCGAAGTGACAGTGTCAAGTCAGCGGACTAAGCTGTACTCATGTCACCTGGGAACTGATAACTGACGATAGGTATAATACCAACCTGTCAGTTCCCGACGAGTCCTGTCCAGTGTACTCGTAACCCAACGAGCACCCGTATACTATCTTCAGTACGACGTACTGATGGCTGTGGGACAGACCATCTCCCACACTGGGATGAGAAGCGCATACGCTAGTCTACTCCGGAGTATCGATGCCCTGTCTCGATAGTCCTGCGACTAGGGACCTGTATAAGGATGTGCTTATAGATTACCCAGCCCCCACTAGTGTGACTGCCATCACAACGCTGGTAATCAAGCAAAGATCCTAAGGGCTCCACTAATGCGTATAAGTGATATACTGAAATAAACACAAGTACACATTGAAGTAGAAACAAACCAAGTAGCATACTACTATATTGAGCAAGATTGTTTATACAAGGTGAATATCCCAAGCTTCCATTAAGTAATATACAAACTAGTATGATACAGTAATGGCCTCTAGGGCATATACACTAACAATCTCCCACTTGCACTAAGGCCATGTACTGGCGTATCGAAGACCTATCATCTCGATCAGCCGCTCGAACTGAGTCTGGGGTAGAGCCTTGGTGAATGGATCTGCAGTGTTCTCTTCTGAAGCAACCCTCCGAACCTCGATCCCCTTGCGATCCACGATCTCCCTGATCAGGTGATACCGCCTTAAGATGTGCCTGGATCTCTGATGGGACCTGGGTTCCTTCGCTAAAGCTATAGCCCCGTTGTTGTCGCAATACAGAGGTATTGGGTCAACAATGGACGGAACCACCTGAAGTTCTTTCAAGAACTTCCTCATCCAGACAGCTTCTTTTGCGGCATCAGATGCAGCGATGTATTCCGCTTCCATAGTCGAGTCCGCAACGGTTTCCTATTTGGAGCTCTTCCAACACACCGCCCCTCCATTGAGGGTAAAGACGAAACCCGACATGGACTTGGAATCATCCTTGTCACTCTGGAAGCTGGAGTCAGCAAAGGCCTCGATCTGGAGGTCTTTTCCGCCATACACCAAGAACATCTCCTTAGTCCTTCTCAGGTACTTGAGAATGTTCTTTACTGCTATCCAGTGTTTCTCCTCAGGGTTTGACTGATACCGGCTTACCACACTCAGTGCATAAGCTACATCCGGTCTGGTACACAACATCGCATACATTATAGAGCCTACCGCAGAAGCGTAGGGTATAATAGACATGCGATCCCTCTCCAAATCAGTCTTGGGAGACATCTCTTTAGAGAGGGTGATCCCGTGACAAGCCGGTAGGTTACCGCGCTTGGAATCTTCCATACTGAATCTTTTCACTATGGTGTCGATGTACCTGGACTGAGAAAGTCCTAATATCCTCTTGGATCTATCACGATGGATCCGGATCCCCAGGATGTATGAGGCATCACCCAGGTCTTTCATGGAGAACTTGTGCGACAAGAACCCCTTGACAGATTGTAGCATAGGAATGTCATTTCCTATTAAGAGAATGTCATCCACGTATAAAACGAGGAATACTACAGTTCTCGCTACAAATCTACTATAGATGCATGGTTCATCTGGATTTTTGATAAAGCCAAATTCCTTGACCGTCTCATCAAAACAGATGTTCCAACTCCGCGATGCCTGCTTTAGTCCATAGATGGACTTAAGCAACTTGCACACCTTTCCGCTGCTCCCACTCTGAATGAAACCCTCTGGCTGATCCATATAGACACACTCCTCTAAATTTCCATTTAGAAAAGCGGTCTTTACGTCCATCTGCCAAATCTCATAATCGTGGAAGGCAGCAATGGCAAGAAGGATCCGAATGGATTTCAGCATAGCCACTGGAGAAAAGGTTTCGTCATAGTCCAAGCCAGGTCTTTGACGGAAACCCTTTGCTACAAGTCTAGCTTTATAGGTCTCAACCTGTCCATCTACACCAATCTTCCTTTTGAAGATCCACTTGCATCCTACGGGTTTTACCCCGTCTGGAGCAATGTCCAACATCCATACTTTGTTGGTGTACATGGACTCCATTTCGGTCCGCATTGCATCCAGCCATTTTACCGAGTCAACGCTCTGAACGGCCTGCTGGAAGCTAGTAGGCTCATCATAATCTATGATGCAATCCTCTCTATCCCCGTCTATGAGAAAACCGCAGTATCTCTCGGGCGGATGAGACTGCCTACTACTTCTGCGGAGCGGCGTAGGAATGTCCTGTTGCTTTGAACCCTCTGGTTCCTCTAAGATTTCAGTAATGGTTTGTGGTTCTGGAACTTCTTCCAGTTCTACTGCGCTCCCACTTATCTGATTCTCTAAAAACTCAGTTTCCAAGAAGCGGGCATGACGAGAAACAAGGACTTTTTGTTCCTCTGCGTAATAGAAAAGATACCCCTTGGAGTTCTTTGGGTATCCCACAAACTTGCACTGTACTGAGCGTGCCTCGAGCTTGTCCGCATGCTGCTTTTTTACAAAAGCCGGACATCCCCATGTCTTAAAGGATTTAAGACAGGGTTTCTTCCCACTCCATATCTGATATGGTGTGGTAGGCACTGTCTTAGTAGGAACTTGGTTCAAGAGATGTGCAGCTGTTTCCAGTGCATAACCCCAGAAAGATCGCGGTAACTCAACCTTACTCATCATGGACCGTACCATATCCAATAGGGTTCGGTTCCGTCTCTCCGATACACCGTTGTGTTGTGGAGTGTATGGAGGAGTGAGCTGAGAGAGAATTCCGTTCTCTTTTAAATAATTCAGGAACTCGGCACTTAAGTATTCTCCACCTCGATCCGATCTTAGAATCTTGATACTTTTGCCGGTCTGTTTCTCTACTTCATTCTTATATTCCTGGAACTTTTCAAAAGCTTCGGACTTATGTTTCATTAAGAAGACATAACCGTACCTTGAAAAATCATCCGTAAAAGTGATGAAGTAAGAGTAACCGCTTCGCGCATGTGTAGACATTGGACCGCACACGTCGCTGTGTACGAGTCCCAAGAGCTCGCTCGCTCTTTCTCCGTGTCCAGTGAACGGAGTCTTTGTCATCTTTCCCATGAGACAAGATTCACAAGTGACATAAGACTGATACTCGAACGGATCCAAGTATCCTTCTTTATGTAACTTAGTCAACCGTGTTTCATTGATGTGACCCAGTCTACAATGCCATAAGAAAGCCTGATTAATATCTGGAGACTTTCTTTTGTGTGTATTCTGGACATTGAAAATCTGTGGTTGGTTTAACACGTATATGCCATTGCTCAGTGTACCTGACCCAATCAGAACTTGATTAAGGTGAATGTTTACAATATTACTTACAAACGCAAATTCATAACCTTCTTTAGAAACCAAAAATACAGAAATGATATTACAAGTTGCGTTGGGTACAAAAAAGCAATTACGCAAAACCAAAACATGCCCATCTGACATTCCCAGGTGATAGTCCCCCACGGCTTTAGCATCCATGCTAGCTCCGTTCGCAACTCTGAGGGTCATGTCACCTGCCTTCAAAACCCTACGGTTTCTCAACGCCTGCAAAGAATTACAGATATGAGATCCTGATCCGGTATCCAATACCCAGGAAGTAGAGTTTATTGAAAGACAGTTTTCAATAACATACACACCTGAAGCTGAAGCCGCAACCTGCTTCAATTCCTGTGTCCTGGCTTTCCAAGCCCTGCAATCATTCTTCCAGTGTCCACTCTTATGACAATAGAAGCATTCTTCTTTACCTATAAGCTTCCCTGCTTTCATTGTTGCCTTTGCCTTTCCCTTCGTATCCACTTTACTAACACCGCCCCTTGGTTTGGCGGGGGCTTTCCTCTTCTTTCCCTTGGCTTTCGCCTTGGACCTAGAAGAAGAAGATCCTCCTACAAACAAAGTGGATGTTTCCCTACCTTTCTGTAGGGTGCCCTCTGCACTCCTCAGCATGTTGAGGAGTTCTGAAAGTTCAACTTCCTTTTCTTGTAAGTTGAAATTCAGGATGAACTGGGCGTAAGTGGAAAGAAGGGACTGAAGAATCAAGTCCGTATAGAGCTCATTCTCCAACGTGGTCCCAAGGTCAGCGAGCTCCTCAATGTAGCCAATCATCTTAAGCACGTGTTCCGCTACCGATGATCCGACGGCCAACTTTGCCGAAAATAACTTCTTCGACACTTCGTATCTTGCGATACGAGACTGCTCTCCATACAGTTCTTTTGTATGAAGAAATATGGATTCCAGATCCATATTCTCGTGCCTCCTCTAATGTTCATTGTCCATCGAGGCAAGTACGAGGCACCTGGCCTTCGCGCTATCAATCTCCCAAGTCTTACGGATTTCCTTATCCGCGACGCTGGAGGTGGGACATGGGACGGGGGGAGCTTTGGTGGTAAGAAGATACCCCAGCTTGTCGTAAGTGATTGCCATCTTGACATTCCTGAGCCAATCTTTGTAGTTTGGCCCTGTCAATATATTTTTATCTAGAAGTAACTTAAGTCCAGTCATGTTGATTGGTCGCTGCAATTAGGGGAGAGAGAAGAAACACTTTAGCACGATGCTCTTACAAATTTAGAGTGGTTTTTAATTTGTCTAAACAGGATGGCTCCCACTGTCTCTCGAATCCCTCCTCAAACCATAAAGGAAGAACTAGCCGGGATCAATCCCACCGCACAATACTTGCTTGACCGTTCAGCCAGGCCAGTGTCGGTACTTCGAGGGAGGTTTTCCAACGCTTTCGCGAAGTTCCTTAATTAAATAACCTCTTTTCCCTGGGGGCGTAGCCTCGCTAACACCTTTCTAGGCACCTACTAGGTTTATAGTATTGATCGTTTAGTGAGAAATTTCCCGAGGAGTAGCATATACTCACAGTAGGATCGGGATCCAAATATCATCGCGTGACGAAACTGAAGGAATCCTACCAGAATCACCACACTCCAAATGGTATGCAAATCTAGCAAGTTTCAGTACTTATGAAACTCCCGATGTGGATTTTTGCCCCATGCTCTTATGACCTTGACTAAGGCCAACAAATCATAAGTCACATGTCAAGTTCTACCCGTCCTTATCCAGGTTAATTTGAACCCACCCGTATATACCCTTGACTATGGCCAACAAGGCAATACGACTGTCCCAAACCAACACATTCTATCTATGCAACATATGAATACCCACCAGCTACCAAACACTGTGCCTTGACTAAGGCCAACAAACACAGTTTGAATACTGTTGAATATTCATATGAAACGATGGAGGGCTACGGATGGTTTTGGCGAAACCGTGAACGTAGTGAACTTGATATAATCGATGGAACGAGATAGCTTTTAAAAGGAGTGGCTCAAGCTCCGCATTTAAAAGTTAGTTTTGAAAAGAACCGAGTGGTTTTTCGAAAGTGTCCCAACGACTTTAGCTTGGTTTATTATCTTGCATTAGTTCTTTTAATGCGTGATATTCTTGCATTAGTTCTTTTAATGCGTCCCATCAATTAATCCTACCATTGCAGAAAACAACCAAAATATGACGTACGCTTATGCCATATGCATTCGCCACGGGGCCCCGTCATCACCCGTTAGGTTACTTAACTAACGACAGAGCGGGGGCTGGGCTAGCGCGGCTGTAAAACATAAGCAACGCCTAAATAGAAAGCAATGATAGACATTACAGATCACAGATGAATACATTGGATATACTAGCAATCCGCAATCCTTTCGAGCCTGCAACGAAAAGCGGATTACACGGTCGCGGTGAATAGCCAAATACCCTACCCAAGACCCCTACGGGTGCGGCAAACTACCCGCCAAGTACTCGGCAGTTTGTGCACCCCTCCATGGGTCTATCCTAGGAGCAAAAAACAGTAAAAAGAATTATACAATGACGGCTACAACCCCGACCCGGTTGTGCGGCCAAACAAATAATAATATTACATCAATTTACATGTTACAAATGAATGAAAGAAAAACAAAAACTCATCTCACATCCACCCCGGCTATTCACCCGCGACAGTCCAACACATTCATATACACATTCCAATATCAAACACAGATCACAGAGATGTATAACCCTGACTAATCGACTTATAGCGATTAGCCGACGTTCAATACATTCAAACATCACAGATATAACCAATATAGACAAAGTGTAGCGAAGTTCGAAAAAAAATACGGATTTATAGGACCCCAAAAGCAAATTTCTGTTCTGGAAAATCTGGGCACATATAACATATTTGAAAAATCCCAAAACCCTACCAGAAAAACACTGCACAAAACACGATCGCATGAAGAGGCCAAATGGCGGCGGATCCGCGGCGACATGAATAGCTGAGGCCGCGGAAGCGCGGCGCTTTGAAGGATTCATGGGATCGTTTTTGGTGGGTGTTCACACAAAACCCTGAGCCGATTTTAGGAGTATAAAGTTTTTCATTTAGAGCATAAAAAATTTCAACAGAAACTTAGGGTTTTAGTTTTTCCGGTTTTGCGATTTTTCAGTTTCGAACTTCCATACACTTTTCTACAAAGCTAGTTTAAGTTTAGTTAGGCTCTGATACCACTGTAAGTCCACGTTGCGACCCCCGGTGCTTACGGGGAGGCGGAAACGGTATAAAAAAACAAATTTTTATCGCAAGGGGCAACATGGACTAAACAAGGTCGGGATCGTGTCTAAACTAAACTAGCAAGCATACAAAGGAGCGTTAGCTACTCGGATGAAGAGTTATACCTAACTTGAACTCCTTCTTCTTGAAACCTTGCAGAGGTTGATGGTTCTTGCCTCGTAGCCTTCTTCCGTCGAAGATGGATCCACCTGAGGGTTCAACCTTTGGGCTCTTCCTCGAACTTTGAGTGAACTAGGATCTCCGGCTTGCTAAACCTTGAACCCTAGAGAGAGTAGAGAGTATCTATGGGGTGCTTTCTTTTTCAAGGTGAGGGATTCTCAACACATGAGAAGGAATCACTTTGAGCTTGAGGAAGAAGAAGATGAAATGAGGAGAGAGAAGCTAAATGATAGAATGAGCTATCTTTTTCTTTCTTGCAACCATAATGCCAAAAGAAAAAGAATTATCTAATTAATAATAATAATGAAAATGAAATAGTTGATGGAAGGTTTAGGAATGACCATTATCATTTCAAACATTAAATGGTTTTGCAAGAATCAAAAAGCATCTTGCTTTTGTAATGATGATGGTCAAATCTTCAACCATGGTCAACTAGTCAACAAAAACCAACCATAACACAATTTCATTTTATTAATATTATTAATTGATATAACATAAATCCATTAGGGTTTGAAAAAAGACGACTGTCAACTGTGCATATGCACCCGTTCCGAAACCCTAATAAAAGTCCTCTTCCTCCTCCTCAAACAACTGTGCATACACACCTGCATTCTTGTTCCGAGGAACATGAATACTGAGAGATAAAAGCAACCCCAAAACATATACCGGTATCTGACTCAAACCAGAGCCAGCCAGTAATATCCGTCCGGACTCCAAACGTGCACAAGTGTGCGGATGAGAACGAACCCTGTCGCAAAACCATGCGACCTCTACTCTGTTTTTCCCAGAGGCGAATACCCTCTGTGTGGGACTCTAAAGACTCGACACTACGCTGGCAGTGGGTTTAACCACAGACCGCAAGCGGCACTGGCTGTGCGTAACGGTCCCCAGGTAGATGCCGACAAGAAGGCTGACGAGGTGAAACCCCATCTGAACTCCTACTGAGTCTGAATGTGACAGTCTCCGTACAGTCCGGTCTGTTCGTCTAATACATCGCATGGCGGGCCTAGGGGGAGGTAAAACGTCAGTCCCCTAATAGCGGTACAAGTCTTGTCGGAGTGAAGCCCAAAACACCCTGAGATAATACTGGAAACCTACCAGTATATCTCGCTTGCCCTGGCCAGGGACTACTCGTGTAATAGCTCTCCTAGACACAGCGCAATGTCAACCCCCAATACCGGGAGAGACGAATCCTGTCTAACCGTCACTGCCTCCAAGTGCTTCGGGACTGTACCCAACTACTACCCGTTTGCACGACTCCTTTGAGCCGTGGTAGGGTAGTAATCAAAGTACAGTGGGAACACACTCGAGGCGAAGTGACAGTGTCAAGTCAGCGGACTAAGCTGTACTCATGTCACCTGGGAACTGATAACTGACGATAGGTATAATACCAACCTGTCAGTTCCCGACGAGTCCTGTCCAGTGTACTCGTAACCCAATGAGCACCCGTATACTATCTCCAGTACGACGTACTGATGGCTGTGGGACAGACCATCTCCCACACTGGGATGAGAAGCGCATACGCTAGTCTACTCCGGAGTATCGATGCCCTGTCTCGATAGTCCTGCGACTAGGGACCTGTATAAGGATGTGCTTATAGATTACCCAGCCCCCACTAGTGTGACTGCCATCACAACGCTGGTAATCAAGCAAAGATCCTAAGGGCTCCACTAATGCGTTTAAGTGATATACTGAAATAAACACAAGTACACATTGAAGTAGAAACAAACCAAGTAGCATACTACTATATTGAGCAAGATTGTTTATACAAGGTGAATATCCCAAGCTTCCATTAAGTAATATACAAACTAGTATGATACAGTAATGGCCTCTAGGGCATATACACTAACAACTAGGCACTCTAATAAGGATCTACAAGGCATCAAACATGCCGGATTAAAATTTTAGCCGTGCCGAATAACTATAAACAAGATCTTTGCTAGAAAATTAGGTTAACACATGCAAGTTAAACTCTTTAACACTAAGTGAATACGAAATACAACCTTTGTAGATCGTTCCTTTACTTCTTAAGCTCCTTGTAGTAGTCTCTTTGCTGCGATCCTTGAACTCCCGGACTCTCAGACGGCTCCATGAGAAGAGGCAACGGAATTGCTTGAAGTCTTCGAGGCCGAAGATGATCTACGTCGAGCGAATACGAACTCAAGCTTCTACTTCACTAACCAAAGAATTAGTGAAGCAAATACCCTAAACTAAAGTGCTAGTCTAGTAGAGGATAGTGAGATAGGAAATGGGTACACTTTATAATTTCTTTTCTCACTTTGATTCTCTCTATATTTCAAACCCTAGAAAGAAATTTTGAGGAGGAAGAAGATGAGCTCAAAATGAATATGAAAAATAATCAAGAGAGAGAATAAGCTAACCATGGTGAGTGAATATCATATGCTAACTCATGTAGAGACTTTACCATGGGTAATCATAGTGGTTAGGTTAACTAATATCTTAAGTAAAACAAAACTAGTGGACTAAGTCAAATGCAAACATAAGCTTCATGAAGCTTCATGCATTTGTGCTCATTATCCATTTGTTTTAGAATTACTTTAAATATAAAAACCTAACAAATATAATTAGTATGGTATAAGTCTTCTATACCCATGATAGTTGTATCAACAACCATGATACAAAAAATGCACACAAATAAATATATATCACATATATATTAAGTTGTGCATAAGTGAGAAAAATAAATGCTTAAGTGAACCAATGTTAGTTAATGTAAATTAGTATATCACATATACAATTATACACTAAATTATTAAATCAACACTTGACTTAATAATCCGGTTATAAAACCGATCGATACAAATATCGCGAGAATAGAATACGGTATCACATACACGCAATATTCTCGGTCCCGCACATATCACATATGTGCTCCTATTTCGTTTTACCTGAGCTAGTACAACCTCTATGTAGGACTCTAAAGACTCGTCAATACGCCGGCAGTAGTTGATGATCATATCAAGCACCCACAAGCCGTCAGCGGTACTAGCTGGACGTAACGGCTACCCGGGTATTGAGTGATCAGAAGATCAGCAAGAAAGCCCGCTCCAACTCCTGTAAAAGCCTGACAGTGACACTACCGTACAGTCCGGTCTCCTCGTCTGATATGTCGCATATCAAGTCTAGGGGTGGTAAAACGTCAGACCCCAATAACCGATAAGTCATGCCGATATGAGGCTCATAACAGGTCGAGAAACTACTGGTAACACTTACCAGTAAATCTCTAAACCAGCCCTGGCCAGGGACTTCCCTGTTACGGCCAATCGAGCATTGCGCAACATCAACCCCCAATACCGGGAGAGACGAAACCCCTCCTATCGCTCATTGCCTCCATGTGACTCGGGACTGTACCCAAAAACCACCGTTTTGCACGCCCTCTTAGACGTGGTAAGGTGGAAATCAAAGCACAGTGGGAATCACACAAGACTCTATGACGATCTCGGGTCTACAGACTAACATGTACTAGTGTCACCAGAGAACTGCCATCTGACGTAAAGTATAATACCATCTGGGAGTTCTCGGCGAGTCCGTCTAGTGTACCCAGTCTCTACTGAGCATCCGTATATCACATCTGATGTCAAACACCAATGGATATGGGATCATCCATCGCCCATCTGTATGGGTCGAGAAGGCATACGCTAGTCTACTCTGCTATATCGATGCCCCGTCTCAATACACTCACGACTAGGGATCTTGAAAGATGTACTTATGGACTACCATGTCCCCACTAGTACGATCCGCATCATAGTCCAGGTAGTCAAGTACACATCCTAAGGGCTTTACCAACATGTAACAGAGAGACAATCAGTATACACGTTAAGGTAAAGAGTAACCAGATAGCATAATATCATGTCGAGCAAGAAAGTCCTTCCTATATATGTCCAAGCATCCACTACTATATACATCTCATGTATAGTAATGGCCTCTAGGGCATACATATAACTAACAATCTCCCACTTGCACTAGGGCCATCTGATAACAGTGGTTGTAGTATCTCATACTCAACCATCCCATAAAAGTCTCTCTCTGGAAAAAGGCCTTTGTGAGTGGATCCGCCGTGTTGTCCTCTGAGTCTACTCTCCTAACCTCGATCCCCTGGAGATCAACCATCTCCATGATCAGGTGACACTGCCTTAGAATATGTCTGGATCACTGATGGGACGTGCATTCCTTGGCACAAGCCACAACTCCATTGTCACACAATGGTAGGAACGAAGTTCATCTCATGAACTAATATACACCCAGACTTCCTCTGTGCTAGCATCCTTGGTAACGATGTATCCAGCCTTTATCGTCTAGTATGCCACGGTATTTAGCTTGGAACTCTTCCAACATACCGTCCCTTTACTAAGGGTAAAGACAATGCCTGTGACTGACATTCAGTCGTCCTTATCACCCTGGAACCCTTCCAGTGATTCTCCACAGGATCAATTGATACCATCTCACTACAACTAGTGAGTATCCTAACATCCAATTAGATCTATCATATAGATCCAAAACCTAGGATTTAGTAGGTATCACTTTGATCCTATATGGAGAATCATTGTGATAAGCGGAGATTGATCGAGCGTAGCATAGGAAACTCCTTCCCTATCAAGAGTATGGCATCCACGTACTCTACGAGGATCACCACCATACTCCCTACTACCTTTTTGTATATACAAGGTTCATCTACCATTTTGATGAAGTCAAACTCTTTGACTACCACATCAAAATAGATGTTCCAACTCCGCGATGCCTGCTTTATCACATAAAACATCTTGCGCACGTTTCCGCTGCTCCCACTGTCTACGAAGCACTCTGACTGTGTACTTATAGACTCTTTTTTCTAAAACATCATTTAGAAAAAGCAGTCATGACACCCAACCGCCAGATATCATAGTCATGGTATGTAGCCGTGGCAAGTAGGATCTGGATGGACTTAAGCATAATTACTTAGAAAAGGTTTCATTATAATCTATACCTGGTCAATGATGCAAACCTTTAATAAGTCTAGCTTTGAAAGTCTCAACCTTTCCATGTACACCAAGTAATCTTCTCAAGATATACTTGCTCCTGATGGGGATTTAACCCTTCAGATAAAGCAACCAAAGTCCATACTTTGTTGGTGTATAAGGATTCCATCTCAGATCACTAAGCATCCAGCCATTCTTACAGAGTCCCACTCCTGATGGCCAGCTCGAAACTAGTTGGGTCATCATCTCATGATGCAATCCTCGCTTCCACTGTCATAGAGAAACCAAAGTATCTCTCAGGTGGGTGAAGAACCCTGCTAGATCGTCGGAGAGGCTGAGGTTCGTTGGAAACTATTGAATCCTTTGGTTTTACCAAAGTATCAGCTGCAGTTTGTATAGCTGGAACTCTTTCCAGTTCTACCTCATGTCCACTAATTTCTTCACAAGAAATTCCCTTTCACAAAGGTGGCATGCTGAGAAACAAAACATCTTTTATTCCTCGGTTTGGTAGAAGATATTCCCTTGCAAATGCTTGGGATATCCAACAAACTTCTACAGAACTGACTTTGCCTCGAGCTTGTCCGGATTACTATCTTGTTTAAGGCGTGATATGGTCGCAACCTGGAGAGAGAGAGAGAAGAAAACACTCTGCGTGCGCTCTTGCAAGATCAGATTGGTTATTATTATATCTAATCAGGATGGCTCCCACTGTTTTTATCAAATGTTCCTTCAAACCTTAAAAGAAAAGACTAGTCGGGATTAATTACACCCTACAACTTCTCCAATCTTTCAGCCAGGCCAGTGTCGGTACTTTGAGGGAGGTTCCCCGTGCTTTCGCACGGACCTAATTAAAGTAAACCTCGTTTTTCCAGAGGCGTAACCCCGTTGACACCTTTCTAGACACCTACTTGATCGGCTAATTGTAATGTGTAAAACTCTCCCAGGAGTAACAATTACTCGCAGTGGGTATCGGGATCCAACTATCTCATAGAAGGTATGCAATCTCATTGCAAATTTCAACACTTGAAATTCCCGATAATTTTGCCCCTAACGTGCTATGACCTTGACGAAAGCCAACAAACCATAGCCCGCTAGTCAAGTTCAACCCGTACATTTCTTGACTGAATTAAACCCACCCGCACGACCCTTGACGAAAGCCAACAAAGCCGTACGACTACCCTAATCCAATCGCATCGTATGCAGCAGATAAGCAGCATATAGCTACCGCACACTACACCTTGACGAAAGCCAACAAATGTAGCACGAATACTATATACAACTTATCTGAAATGACGGAGGGCTACGACAGGTTTTTCTAAAAACCTATTGCGTAATGAACTTGATATCGTTGTAGAATCAAATGATTTTAAAATGGAGTGTTTTTTAGGCTTTTGCTAGTTTCGCTAAAAAGGTCACTCCCGGTGAAGGGATCCGGCTCTTTCCTTGTCGAATGAGGTGAAGGACATATCACATATATCACTATGCAAAGCAAAAACTAGAAAAGCAATCAAAAGACAAAACCGAGGGGTGTAGCATCTGCCAGTCATTGCTAAAGGGGTCACTCCCGGTGAAGAGATCTCGGCCCTTTCCTTATCGAATAAGGTGCAGGATGTTCTACAAGGAACACCGCGATGCAAAGCAAGAACTGTAGCTACCTATTTTTGAAAATTCGATTCCACAACATCTATTAGGTTTCTTTTCTTTCAATAATCATATTAATGAAGTCCCAGCATTTAAGCACCTAAACATCACAGATAAATACGACGTACACTTATGCCATCCGCATTCGCCTCGATGTCCCCTCGTGCACCGTTAGATTAGGTAACTAACGGCAGAGCGGGGCAGGGCTAGCGCGGGTGTGAAACATAAGTAACGTCTATATAATATATCATATATACTATATACAGTATCTATCACAACATATCAAATGATCACATCACAGATATCGCAGCAGAAGAAACATATACCAAGACCGGTCCTTTGTACTTCATTACATTCTCTGATGATCTCTCAAGATTCAGACATATGTTCCTGTTGAAACACAAGTCCGAAGCTTTTGAGATATTCACAGAATATAAGTTAGAAGTAGAGAACCAAAATACGGGTAAAAGTATTATATCCTTTGATGTGATCAGGGAGGAGAATACTTGAGCATGGGATTCCTGGACTATTCTAAAGGAGAATGAGATTCTCTCTCAGCATTACTCCTCCGTATACACCACAGCAATTGTTAGTTATATGTATGCCCTAGAGGCCATTACTATACATGAGATGTATATAGTAGTGGATGCTTGGACATATATAGGAAGGACTTTCTTGCACGACATGATAGTATGCTATCTGGTTACTCTTTACCTTAACGTGTATACTGATTGTCTCTCTGTTACATGTTGGTAAAGCCCTTAGGATGTGTACTTGACTACCTGGACTATGATGCGGATCATACTAGTGGGGACATGGTAGTCCATAAGTACATCCTTCAAGGTCCCTAGTCGTGAGTGTATTGAGACGGGGCATCGATATACCAGAGTAGACTAGCATATGCCTTCTCAACCCATACAGATGGGCGATGGATGATCCTATATCCATTGGTGTTTGACATCAGAGATGATATACGGGTGCTCAGTAGAGACTGGGTATACTGGACGGACTCGCCGAGAACTCCCAGATGGTATTATACCTTACGACAGATGGCAGTTCTCTAGTGACACTGGTACAGGTTAGTCTGCAGACCCGAGATCGTCATAGAGTCTTGTGTGATTCCCACTGTGCTCTGATACCACTGTAGGGTTACTAGGCACTCTAATAAGGATCTACAAGGCATCAAACATGCCGGATTAAAATTTTAGCCGTGCTGAATAACTCTAAACAAGATCTTTGCTAGAAAATTAGGTTAACACATGCAAGTTAAACTCTTTAACACTAAGTGAATACGAAATACAACCTTTGTAGATCGGTCCTTCACTTTTTAAGCTCCTTGTAGTAGTCCCTTCGCTGCGATCCTCGAACTCCCGGACTCTCGGACGGCTCCATAAGAAGAGGCAACGGAATTGCTTGAAGTGTTCGAGGCCGAAGATGATCTACGTCGAGGGAATACGAACTCAAGCTTCTACTTCACTAACCAAAGAATTAGTGAAGCAAATACCCTACACTAAAGTGCTAGTCTAGTAGAGGATGGTGAGATAGGAAATGGGTACACTTTAGAATTTCTTTTCTCACTTTGATTCTCTCTCTATTTCAAACCCTAGAAAGAAATTTTGAGGAGGAAGAAGATGAGCTCAAAATGAATATGAAAAATAATCAAGAGAGAGAATAATCTAACCATGGTGAGTGAGTATCATATACTAACTCATGTAGAGACTTTACCATGGGTAATCATAGTGGTTAGGTTAACTAATATTTTAAGTAAAACAAAACTAGTGGACTAAGTCAAATGCAAACATAAGCTTGATGAAGCTTCATGCATTTGTGCTCATTATCCATTTGTTTTAGAATTACTTTAAATATAAAAGCCTAACAAATATAATTAGTATGGTATAAGTCTTCTACACCCATGATAGTTGTATCAACAACCATGATACAAAAAATGCGCACAAATAAATATATATCACATATATATTAAGTTGTGCACAAGTGAGAAAAATAAATGCTTAAGTGAACCAATGTTAGTTAATGTAAATTAGTATATCACATATACAATTATACACTAAATTATTAAATCAACACTTGACTTAATAATCCGGTTATATCTCATATAACCGACTAACATCCAATGTATCGACTTATCGAATCAACCCTTGATTCGATAACTAGGTTATATCGCATACAACCGATCGATACAAACATCGCGAGAATAGAATACGGTATCACATACACGCATTATTCTCGGTCCCGCACATATCACATATGTGCTCCTATTTCGTTTTGCCTGAGCCAGTACAACCTCTATGTAGGACTCTAAAGACTCGTCAATACGCCGGCAGTAGGTGATGATCATATCAAGCACCCACAAGCCGTCAGCGGTACTAGCTGGATGTAAAGGCTACCCAGGTATTGAGCGATCAGAAGATCAGCAAGAAAGCCCGCTCCAACTCCTGTAAAAGCCTCACAGTGACACTACCGTACAGTACGGTCTCCTCGTCTGATATGTCGTATATCAAGTCTAGGGGTGGTAAAACGTCAGACCCCAATAACCGATAAGTCATGCCGATATGAGGCTCATAACGGGTCGAGAAACTACTGGTAACACTTACCAGTAAATCTCTAAACCAGCCCTGGCCAGGGACTTCCCTGTTACGGCCAATCGAGCATTGCGCAACATCAACCCCCAATACCGGGAGAGACGAAACCCCTCCTATCGCTCATTGCCTCCATGTGACTCGGGACTGTACCCAAAAACCACCGTTTTTCACGCCCTCTTGGACGTGGTAAGGTGGAAATCAAAGCACAGTGGGAATCACACAAGACTCTATGACGATCTCGGGTCTACAGACTAACCTGTACCAGTGTCACCAGAGAACTGCCATCTGACGTAAGGTATAATACCATCTGGGAGTTCTCGGCGAGTCCGTCCAGTGTACCCACTCTCTACTGAACACCCGTATATCATCTCTGATGTCAAACACCAATGGATATGGGATCATCCATCGCCCATCTGTATGGGTCGAGAAGGCATACGCTAGTCTACTCTGCTATATCGATGCCCCGTCTCAATACACTCACGACTAGGGACCTTGAAGGATGTACTTATGGACTACCATGTCCCCACTAGTATGATCCGCATCATAGTCCAGGTAGTCAAGTACACATCCTAAGGGCTTTACCAACATGTAACAGAGAGACAATCAGTATACACGTTAAGGTAAAGAGTAACCAGATAGCATAATATCATGTCGAGCAAGAAAGTCCTTCCTATATATGTCCAAGCATCCACTACTATATACATCTCATGTATAGTAATGGCCTCTAGGGCATACATATAACTAACAGCCACCACCTACATGATCTAGGCCAAAATTCGAGCAAACTGCCTGAAATTTTCAAGGTGGTCATGTTGCATCCCATACAACACTCTGCACTTTTTTTAAAAAAAAATTGAGGTCGTTTGAAAATCGACAGAACCTAATATTCGGTGTTTCAAGTTTCGGAGTAGTTTCAGTTTCGTAATCTAACAAATATCGTGTAATACTCTATCCCGGCTCTAATACCACTGTTGGGATTGCTTAGCACCCTACTGGGTTTTCAAGACATCAAGCATGCCAATTTAAAAATTCTACGGTGCTAATCAATCCTAAGCTAGGATCCAGCTAAAGTAAATAAACAATATAACATGTAATCAACCATTACACTAAGTGAATGAGCAATACAACCTTTGTAGACCGATAATTCACTTCTAAACCTCCGTGTAGTAGTCCCTTCGCTGCGGTATCGATCTTCCGAACTCTAGTATGGGTTCTCCCGGAGAAATGAACAAGTTTGCTCGAAGTCTTCGAGGCCGAAAATGATCTACGTCGAAGAGACTCAAGCTCATGCTATCTCTTCACTAATTGTGAAATTAGTGAAGCAAAACACCCTAAACTAAATGGCAAGTAGTAGAGGATGATGAAGTAGGAAGTGTGCTCTCTTTAGATTTATTTTTCTCACAATATTTTCTCACCTTGAGAAAAGCTAGTAAGCTTTTCTCATGAGGTAGAAGAAGTTCAAGTGAAGAGATGAGAGAATGAACTCATGAGGTGAGAATAGCAATCATGGGTGAGTTAGTGTCATACACTAACCCATGTAGGTAATAATGGTTAGATTAATAAATATCTATAAGTAAAACAAACTTAGTGGACTTGGTCAATGGTTCCACAAGCTTCTACAAGCTTCAACCATGTGACTTAATCCCACTAATTTTGATTAACTTAGATAAATATAAACCCATCACATTATTAAGCATGGTGCAAGTCTCATACACCCATATCACATGTGGCATCTAGCATGACACAAAAGTTATACATTAATATATATCATATATACACTAATGCACACAAGTGAGAAAAAAAATCATAAGTGAGCTAATATTAGTTAATGTAATCTAGTATATCTAATATACAATTATACATTAAATTATTAAATCAACACTTGATTTAATAGTCCAGTTATATCACATATAACCGACTAATTTCAAATGCTAAAATTTATCGAATCAACACTTGATCCGATAATCCGGCTATATCTCATATAACCGACCGATGTCATAAATCGCGAGAATATAATGCGGTATCATATACGCGCATCAATCTTGGTCCAGCACATATCACATATGTGCTCCTACTCCGTTTCGCATGAACCAGGAAACCTCTGTGTAGGACTCTAAAGACTCGTCAATACACCGGCAGTAGGTGATGATCATATCAAACACCCACAGGCCGCAAGTGGTCTGCTAAACGTAACGGCCACCCGGGTGTTGAGCGATCAGAAGATCAACAAGCAAGTCTACTCATACTCCAGCGAATCCAATCAGTAACACTACCCTACAGTCCGGTCTCTTCGTCTGATATGTCGCATATCTCGTCTGGGGATGGTAAACGTCAGACCCTAGTGACTCGATAAGTCGTGCCGATATGAGGCTCATGACGGGTCGAGAAATTACTGGTAACACTTACCAGTAAATCTTTGAAACAGCCCTAGCCAGGGACTTCCTGTTATAGCCAATCGAGCACAGCGCAATATCAACTCCCAATACCGGGAGAGACGAATCTCCTCCTATCGCTCATTGCCTCCATGTGACTGTTCAGACCATAATATTGCATTTTTCATTCCCCTATTCTTATCCGTTTTATAAATAAACAGGTACTCTTGACGCACGTTTGTTGCATATTACAGGATACAGGTTTCTGGAGCAAATACAGTGAAAAAGACACAAAACAACAGAAAAAGGGACTTTTGACCAACAATTAGACGGATCCTAGTCAAGCCTAGACGAAGAACAGTGCAAGGTCCAAAATGTCAAAGTGAATGGTCAAAAGATACGAACAAGTTTTCACTGAAGATCTGGAGAAGACCCAGAAGCCAAACAGAGAAAAGTTATGAAGAACTAAGAAGCCCTAACAACCAAGATGCAGCCCAGAAAAGATGGCGGCCCAAGACCACCAAAGGGCCGCAGATCCGCGGCCCAAGCCAACATTTGCCGCGGATCCGCGGCCTTTTATTGCACGTGTCGGCACCGACTTCTTGTGTCGGTGCGACGGTTCGGGTGTTGGGATTTTTAGAGGTCAAATCTGTAATTGCGCATGTGCGAGACTCTGAAACCCTAATTCTCCTGTTTACTTATAAATTGTATTCTCAAATCTGTAAAACCCAATGCCTCTTTTCAATCAATAAATTTCAGAATTTCTGGGAGATAAATTCAGATCTGTTCTATATTGTTTGGGGGGAGCCGTCAACTTAGGAAGGTAAATTATGTCTTTCTTTCTTTTAATTAGTATGCCTTATCATACCCTAATAAGCGAGTAATCTCCTCGCTTGTTAGGGTTAGCCTTAGGGAAAGGGTTGAGAGATGAGATCTCTCACCCCTTTCAATGCCACCTTCACCTAATGAATTAGAACTCCATGCATACGCGCACAACCGCTCCCTGCGGCATCCTACCCCTCGAGGTAACGATGAACCGTAGTATAAAGGGCCGGTTGCGTGCGTTTTCCATGGGGGTTAGGGTAATTATCAACAAAGGAAGGATACGAATCTAGAGGAAGAACATCTTCCCAAAAGATTCGGATCCACTTTATGGATAATTACCGTAACATCTAATAGATCTAAAAAAAGAAGGCATTGAAAGCGGTGAGGAAAACATTAATCTCCAAAACTTCCCCTAAGCCTAACCCTAGCAAGACTCTTAATTAGATTAATTAGATCCAGTTTTTATAGATTTTTATAAACCAACCAAAACGACATTTTGAATCAACTCGTTAAAACACAAAAAAGAAATTTACCCGTCTCTGTGGATCGACCCGTACTCACCGGCTAGCTGCGAAGCGACGCCGTTTCTGATTGCGGTAAACATATATTTTTGACAATAATCAAATGGCGCCGTTGCCGGGGACGGCGTAATTTTTCTTTTTTGTGAATTTTCGGGTTGATATAAATTTTAAAAATTATAAAAATCTGAAAATATAAAAAATACAAAAATTATCAACTTTGATCTGTTTGAAGGGTGTATCTTTTGAATCTTGCAGGAACAGCGAAGAATCGCGGATCTGGAATTTTACAGAAGGAAAAACAGAAAAGTGCATATAAGAACAGAGAGGAACTGAAGGTACAGAACAGCAGAAAATTTTTCAGAGCCTGATTCCCTTAACCAACCGCGCTTCCGCCGCATATAGGTACCCTAGACCGCGGAACCGCCGCCGTTCTGCCACGTCAGCGCATAAACATTACATGGTTTGCTCTCTCTCTCTCCCCTCTGCAACCTCCATATTTCCACTGTAAAAAGTTTCTGCAGGAATTCTTTGCGTAAAGAGTCTTTCTCCCCCTTCTAAATAACAGATTTTCTGCAGGTTTCTTTGCGCCGCGCTAAAAATTGATTGCAAGTGAATTTTATTGTTTTGCATATTTTAATTGGACTTTAAGGGGCTAATTGACCAAACTCAGATTGGGTGGGGATTTCATCACCCTTCCCAGGACCCCAGAAAACACCTAAAACATTTTGCATCGACCACAATTAATTAAAAAAGATTAGACTCAGACCTAAGGACATCGAGCTCAATAGAAAAAGGACTAGTATAGGCATCGGCCATTTATCCTAACCGACTTTGCGGTGTCTAGGCTAGTGGTTATTAATTAGGCCCACTTTTGTGGTTCCTTCCCACTTACCTGGCCGTATTTGTCCGTGAAGAGGCGGTTTGAGGTCCTATTTCTAGCCCTAGCTAGGAGCTGTCTAGCAGACCTAGGCGACCCTAGATCTAGGCCTGATTGTGCATGTGTGGTTGTTTACATTTGTGTCACGAGTCCCTTTCCAAAAACCTATTTGCAAAACTCTCACATAAATAAAAAAAAAAGGGAAATCTTTTCAAAACTTGCAACTTGTCGCTAAAGGAACTTACACCTCACTTCCACCATTTCTCCTTCATTGACGTTATCTTACCCCCATATTCTGTTTTTTCTTTTTTATTTTTTCTGACTACACTACTCCTTTAGTGTATGTCACTTTGGACTAGGGATACTAACGCCCGATTAGTCCGTGTTTCGTTGGTACCGACCGACGAACCCTTCGACGAACCCTTCGTCGACATTCCGTCCATTTCCTTACCTCCACCTTCAAATTCTTTCACCGAAGGTATGTCGGGATTCAACCCCAACGATACCTTACCGACGGGAATGATTCCACCTCTGCCAGGTGCGAATAACCCGAATCTTCCGCCTGTTGTAGCGCCCGCACGAGTCGCGCTCCAGGATCTCTTCTACCCCGTCCGCACGTCTTTACCTAAATGTCTTTCACCCCCACCGGCAAATGGGGACAACTTTGAAATAAAACCACATTTCATCAATATGCTGCCTAAGTTTCATGGTTTGGAATCTGAAGATGCGTATATTTTTATTAATAAATTCCAAAATGTGTGCGCTATGATGAAAACGGCCCAATTAAGTGATGACGCTATAAGGCTAAGGGTCATTCCTTTTACCTTATGTGACCTAGCCGAGAAGTGGCTATACAGCACCGCATCACATTCCATTAGAAATTGGGACGAATTTGTGAGGGCTTTTCTGAAAAAGTTCTATCCTCATCACAAAACTGCTAGAATCCGAAACGAGATTATACAATTTTCACAGCTTCCTTCCGAACCATTCTGGAAGTGCTTCGAGAGATTTAAAGACCTACTTGTTCAATGCCCTCATCATGGGATAGAAAGTTGGCAACTTTGCCAAACATTATACGAGGGATTGAACTCGGCAACGAAGCAGTTGCTAGAAACCATATCTCAAGGTCATTTTCTCTCCAAGTCTAGCGACGAAGCGTGGCAGATTCTTGAGGATCTTAGTGAGCAAACAATTCAGTGGGAGAGTACCAAGACCACATCATCTTCTTCTGTTGGTCAATCTAGGGCAGGCATACATCAAGTAGATATGTCGATTGCTATGAAGGCTGAGATAGCCTCACTTATGAAAAAGCTAGAAGCCATTGAGACAAAAATCTCATCGTCTTCTCCTGCCCCTACTCTACCCACACGAACTGTTTGTGCTTGTTGTTCTAATCCATCACATCTAACCGAAGAGTGTCCTTATAATGCACCTATTCAAGGACAGGATCAAGTCAATGCTGCATTCCAGCAACGACAAAGAAATGATCCGTACTCTTCGACATACAATCAGGGGTGGAGGAGTCACCCAAATTTCGCTTGGAACCAAAATCAACAAGTCCAAGGAAATAACAATTTTCAAAGATCTCTTCCACAACAACAACAAGCACCTTCACAAACTCAAAACCAGCAACCTTTCCAACAACAACCTTATACAAATCAAACGAACAATTTGGTTCAACCAAATGATGATAAGATTATCTCGCTCAAAAAAAGTCTAGATGCATTTCTTAAGCAATCTACAGAATCCGCAGCAAGATTTGAAAGTTATGTTCAATCTTTAATGAATAACAATGCCTCATACGATCAAAGTATCAAATCTATTGAGGCACAAATTGCACAATTAACTGCTGCGTTAAGCGAGAGAGAAAAGGGAAAGCTTCCATCTCAACCATTGCCCAATCCTGGTCACACACAAAACGCATATCACAATCACAATGTAAATGCGGTGACCACGTTGAGATCCGGAAGAGAGTTGCAAAATAATATGGGAACTAATGATGACATCCCCGCCGGTGGTTCTTCTTCCTCTTCCCCTTCTTCATTTTCTTCACTTTCTTCTTCACCTTTTTCTTTAGAGCCTATTCTCCACCCTTCACATGGCTCTACTTCTTCTAGCTCGAACGGACCCATTTCTCACAACATGAACACATCTACACCGGGATCCGTTCCTACTCCACATTCTACTCCACAGACTTTTGACTCAACGAATTTTCAGATTGCTCCATTCCCAAACAGGTTGAGTCCTAATAAACCAAATGCACAAGTGGAGAAGATTGTGGAGATATTTAAGCAGGTTAGCATAAATATACCTCTCTTGGATGCTATCCAACAAGTCCCTTCATACGCGAAAATCTTAAAGGGCTTATGCACCTCGAAGAGAAAGGCATCTCAAGTACCCAAGAAAGTGCTAGTGGCTAGTGCAGTGAGCAATGCTATTAACCACCATCAGACCTTACCCCAAAAACGAAAAGACCCCGGCTGTCCTACGATTTCCATCACAATTGGGGATAAGAAAATTAATCGAGCACTTTTAGATCTTGGGTCTAGTGTTAACCTGATTCCCTACTCCGTGTACGAACAATTAGGGGTTGGAGAGTTGAAACCCACTCGTTGCACTCTCCAAATGGCTGATCGATCAATCACCCATCCAAGGGGTCAGCTAAAGGATGTGTTGATCAAAGTTGGGGAGTTCATATTTCCCGTTGATTTTATCGTTATGGATACACAACCTGTCGCTAACCCAAGAAACCAAATTCCGGTGATTCTTGGTCGACCATTTTTGGCCACTTCCAATGCCGTAATAAATTGTCGCAATGGCTCCATGACTCTATCCTTCGGAAAGATGTCTAGTGAGTTCAATATTTATAAGATGGGAAGTCTGCCCCCCGTACCAAAAACTAGTACACGAGAAGTTTGCTCTATTCACGAAATCACGCCGGAGGACTGCGAGCTTGAAAGATTCTTGTTTAATGAAAGCAGTTTTGACGCCACTAGTGCGTCCTTCCTTGAGCCTACCACCGTTGACACAACCGATGTTGATTATGAATGTTTTACTTTTTCGGATGATGATGACTCACAGCCCGAATATGAGGCTTTTGAATTTTTGGATGAGTTAGTCGAGCCTTCCGAATCGGTTGTCTGCAGTGATTTCGAACCTGTGTTGGAGTCCTTTGAGTTCGAGATAGATTCCACAATGATTCTTTCGCCTCAGAAACTCGAACTCACGCCATTGCCGTCTCACCTTAGATATGCTTACATAGGTGAGAATGAGACATTTCCCATTATCATATCGGCCTCTCTAGCCCTCGAGCAAGAGAACGCCCTCTTAATGGTCTTACAAGATAGGAGGCAAGTTTTTGGTTGGACTATGGCGGACATCGAGGAGATAAGTTCCCTCATAATTGAATATCATACACAATTAATGGATGATGCCAAGTCACTAGAGGGCCCACAGGAACATCTTGGGGGTATTGTGGTGAGTCAACCTCCTCCTTTAGAAGTTGAAATACCCCCATTTCTTTTAATAAGCTACGAGAATGCCAACACTCCACTGATTGCTGATCATTTACATTCTCGTTTTGATGCATCACCACCTCATATATATTCGCTTCCACACCTTCCATACCACCACTTCTATCTTCCCCAATGCTTTTTGGACCGCCACAACTTATTCTTCCACCAACCAATACTCTTTACTTATAAATTTTTCAAATGGTTGGTGTTGACATTTGGTCTACGCAAAGTTTGGCAGTAATGTCTAACATAGTTTAAATGAAGTTTGGGGGAGGTCCTTTTTGTATATATTTTTGTTTTTCTCAATAAAAAAATTATAAATAAATAAACAGGGAAGTGCCGATATTTTGACCCTCTTGGTTTAGCATGACAGTGAGGACATTGTCAAGTTCAAGTTTGGGGGTATGCTCGGTACGTCTTCTTCCTTCGTATTCATTTGTACATATTTTTGCATTTGCATATTTATTCGAAAACCCATAAAAATTGAAAATTTTCAAAAATTATAAAAATTAATATATTCAAATTGGTTAATTGACCTGAGTTTGGTAAATAGGTCAACTGGCTAGGAAAAACTAGATCTTAGACTTAGTAAATTAAAAACCCTAAAAATAACCTTTCTTAAAGTTTAACGGTAGAAAGTATATGTCTTTGTAGGTTATTTAGAAATAGGCAAATTTTGAGTTCACTTCTTGGGCTAAGTCAAAATAAGGGAAGAGTATTGATATTCTTATTAGAGTATAAGTTTGAAAAATAGTTCCTAGCTTAAATCTAGATTCTGAAAATGTATACCCTACAATTTGCACAATCACGCACCTTGAAACTTGGAATAGTAGAAGAGACCTTGAAATGCTCTTGTCTAAAGTCCTTAGTACAATGAAAATAAAAGAAAAAAAAGTGAATAAAGAAAAAAAATGGACACTGGTTTTTGTGATTACTTAAGGCTGTAAAAAATAAAAAAATATTTAGCAAGGGTGCCTTATCACCTAGTGCCTTAGACCAACTGGTTTGGGAGTCACTGCTAAAGCCTTGGGTGTTGCAAAACTAGGAATTACGCTTAAAAGTGCTAACGCATCTTGTAATAGGTTGTTGGTACCTCAAGAAGTATTAACGGTCGCATGAAGGATGTGTAAGCAAATTTCATTTAAAAATTCATTAATTAATAAGTGCCTTGGACAATGGACGAGAGTATGATTGCTTGATTTGAATTTCCAAATGTAGAGGTGATATTTACAAACACGTGGGGATATGTGATTAGAGTTTAGATGAGAGAAAGGAATGAAGGATAGAACTTATATCTTTAATAGAGTTGATAGAAATTCCTAAATAGAGATGGAACCCTAGAAGGAAAACTTAAGAAATGCCGAAAACTAAGTAGGTCTACATAACATATATAATCTTAAGTTAAATGATGAGGAAGCGTGAAGAATATGGGTGGATAATTTGCGGGTCGACGATAATAGAATTCCTTGTTAGAAAACCTAATTGGAGAACAAAAGTTAATGGGCCGAGTTGATAGGATTTTGTGGGTGTAATCCGCTGAAAACCCTCAGGAGACAACACTCCTCCTACTAGGGACACCTAGAGGTTTAACGGCTTGTTGCACGTGCTCAGTGCAATCGCGTTTCCCTGCGAAAGTGCGGTTAGGATTTTAGTGAATAAAAATAAGTTTGCTCGAGAACGAGCAAAAGATAAGTTTGGGGGTATTTGTTCAGACCATAATATTGCATTTTTCATTCCTCTATTCTTATCCGTTTTATAAATAAACAGGTACTCTTGACGCACGTTTGTTGCATATTACAGGATACAGGTTTCTGGAGCAAATACAGTGAAAAAGACACAAAACAACAGAAAAAGGGACTTTTGACCAACAATTAGACGGATCCTAGTCAAGCCTAGACGAAGAACAGTGCAAGGTCCAAAATGTCAAAGTGAATGGTCAAAAGATACGAACAAGTTTTCACTGAAGATCTGGAGAAGACCCAGAAGCCAAACAGAGAAAAGTTATGAAGAACTAAGAAGCCCTAACAACCAAGATGCAGCCCAGAAAAGATGGCGGCCCAAGACCACCAAAGGGCCGCGGATCCGCGGCCCAAGCCAACATTTGCCGCGGATCCACGGCCTTTTATTGCACGTGTCGGCACTGACTTCTTGTGTCGGTGCGACGGTTCGGGTGTTGGGATTTTTAGAGGTCAAATCTGTAATTGCGCATGTGCGAGACTCTGAAACCCTAATTCTCCTGTTTACTTATAAATTGTATTCTCAAATCGGTAAAACCCTATGCCTCTTTTCAATCAATAAATTTCAGAATTTCTGGGAGATAAATTCAGATCTGTTCTATATTGTTTGGGGGGAGCCGTCAACTTAGGAAGGTAAATTATGTCATTCTTTCTTTTAATTAGTATGCCTTATCATACCCTAATGAGCGAGTAATCTCCTCGCTTGTTAGGGTTAGCCTTAGGGAAAGGGTTGAGAGATGAGATCTCTCACCCCTTTCAATGCCACCTTCACCTAATGAATTAGAACTCCATGCATACGCGCACAACCGCTCCCTGCGGCATCCTACCCCTCGAGGTAACGATGAACCGTAGTATAAAGGGCCGGTTGCGTGCGTTTTCCATGGGGGTTAAGGTAATTATCAACAAAGGAAGGATACGAATCTAGAGGAAGAACATCTTCCCAAAAGATTCGGATCCACTTTATGGATAATTACCGTAACATCTAATAGATCTAAAAAAAGAAGGCATTGAAAGCGGTGAGGAAAACATTAATCTCCAAAACTTCCCCTAAGCCTAACCCTAGGGGTGAGGAAAATATTAATCTCCAAAACTTCCCCTAAGCCTAACCCTAGCGGTGAGGAAAACATTAATCTCCATAGATCATAACTTTTCTCTGTTTGGCTTCTGGGTCTTCTCCAGATCTTCAGTGAAAACTTGTTCGTATCTTTTGACCATTCACTTTGACATTTTGGACCTTGCACTGTTCTTCGTCTAGGCTTGACTAGGATCCGTCTAATTGTTGGTCAAAAGTCCCTTTTTTCTGTTGTTTTGTGTATTTTTCACTGTATTTGCTCCAGAAACCTGTATCCTGTAATATGCAACAAACGTGCGTCAAGAGTACCTGTTTATTTATAAAACGGATAAGAATAGGGGAATGAAAAATGCAATATTATGGTCTGAACAAATACCCCCAAACTTATCTTTTGCTCGTCCTCGAGCAAACTTATTTTTATTCACTAAAATCCTAACCGCACTTTCGCAGAGAAACGCGATTGCACTGAGCACGTGCAACAAGCCGTTAAACCTCTAGGTGTCCCTAGTAGGAGGAGTGTTGTCTCCTGAGGGTTTTCAGCGGATTACACCCACAAAATCCTATCAACTCGGCCCATTAACTTTTGTTCTCCAATTAGGTTTTCTAACAAGGAATTCTATTATCGTCGACCCGCAAATTATCCACCCATATTCTTCACGCTTCCTCATCATTTAACTTAAGATTATATATGTTATGTAGACCTACTTAGTTTTCGGCATTTCTTAAGTTTTCCTTCTAGGGTTCCATCTCTACTTAGGAATTTCTATCAACTCTATTAAAGATATAAGTTCTATCCTTCATTCTTTTCTCTCATCTAAACTCTAATCACATATCCCCACGTGTGTGTAAATATCACCCCTACATTTGGAAATTCAAATCAAGCAATCATACTCTCGTCCATTGTCCAAGGCACTTATTAATTAGTGAATTTTTAAATGAAATTTGCTTACACATCCTTCATGCGACCGTTAATACTTCTTGAGGTACCAACAACCTATTACAAGATGCGTTAGCACTTTTAAGCGTAATTCCTAGTTTTGCAACACCCAAGGCTTTAGCAGTGACTCCGAAACCAGTTGGTCTAAGGCACTAGGTGATAAGGCACCCTTGCTAAATATTTTTTTATTTTTTACATCCTTAAGTAATCACAAAAACCAGTGTCCATTTTTTTTCTTTATTCACTTTTTTTCTTTTATTTTCATTGTACTAAGGACTTTAGACAAGAGCATTTCAAGGTCTCTTCTACTATTCCAAGTTTCAAGGTGCGTGATTGTGCAAATTGTAGGGTATACATTTTCAGAATCTAGATTTAAGCTAGGAACTATTTTTCAAACTTATACTCTAATAAGAATATCAATACTCTTCCCTTATTTTGACTTAGCCCAAGAAGTGAACTCAAAATTTGCCTATTTCTAAATAACCTACAAAGACATATACTTTCTACCGTTAAACTTTAAGAAAGGTTATTTTTAGGGTTTTTAATTTACTAAGTCTAAGATCTAGTTTTTCCTAGCCAGTTGACCTATTTACCAAACTCAGGTCAATTAACCAATTTGAATATATTAATTTTTATAATTTTTGAAAATTTTCAATTTTTATGGGTTTTCGAATAAATATGCAAATGCAAAAATATGTACAAATGAATACGAAGGAAGAAGACGTACCGAGCAGTGACTCGGGACTGTACCCAAAAACCACTGTTTTGCACGTTCTCTTAAATATGGTAAGGTGGAAATCAAAGCATAGTGGGAATCACACAAGACTCTATGACGATCTCGGATCAATAGACTAACCTATACCAGTGTCATCAGAGAACTGCCATCTGACGTGAGGTATAATACCATCTGGGAGTTCTCGGCGAGCCCGTCCAGTGTACTCAGTCTCCACTGAGCACCCGTATATCATCTCTGATGTCAAACACCAATGGATATGGGATCATCCATCGCCCATCTATATGGGTCGAGAATCTATACACTAGTCTATTCTGGTATATCGATGCCCCGTCTCGATACACCCACGACTAGGGACATTAAAGGATGTACTCATAGACTACCATTGTCCTACTAGTATGATCAACATCATAATCTAGGTAGTCAAGTACATATCCTAAGGGATTTACCAACATGTAGCAGAGAGACAATCAGTGTACATGTTAAGATAAAGAGTAACCAGATAGCATACTATCATGTCGAGCAAGAAAGTCTTCAATATATATGTCCAAGTATCGACTACAATATACATCTCATGTACAGTAATGGCCTCTTGGACATACATATAACTAAAACTCTTGGCATAGAAGGTACATTCTTTTGGTATGGCAGAGACCCTCCTTTTGACATAGCAGGAGCCCCTTGGTATGGCAGAGACCCTCCTTCTGGCATTCTATATGACAGGCCTTCTGCATTCTATCCAAGGATTTTTTTAGCATTCAACAATTGGTATATTTGGGATTCTTTTATTGAAATTTAAATTTTTTGTGTCAACAATTAGCGATTTGCGATTTGGATTGGTCATTCCCAAATTAGTAATACTGGTCGCAAGAATCATCGCTCCTATCTAACTCATAAAAAAGTTAACTTAAATGAGCATAAAATTAGATATTTAATTATTTTTCAAAACTTAAATAAATATCATTGAGATTAAATTATATATATTTATATATAATACATGCCTACATATACACACGTATACATACACATACAAATGATCCCAAAATAACTCACTATGTTTTATGGGTACCTTTTTCTTCCATGTAAATGTATCGAAGCAAACTATTCATACCGTATCACATTTCGTTACAAGTAGTGTTCCGCGTTTTCGTTTTTGTTCCACTTACCGAAACACTCTGCGTTCTAGGTAACATAGTCGTGATTCACCTCCGCTGCTCGTCGCCAATAATCCACTTTGTGTCGGCCACCGCCACCACAACAACAAATGTCATCCAAATAGATTGCACATATGACTGGAAATAATTAAAATATACCAAGCACGTTAGTGTACGTAACAATCTTTGGAATTGGATACCTCGCCGTCCAATACCCCGAAATGTGTAGATTCTCAATAATCTTCCATTCCATATAACAAGCGCCATGCACTTAAATGTTGACATGGCAGGATCGACCGAAACTTAGAGAATAGAAACGAGAAAAGAGAAATATCTACGGTAACTATTGCATTTTTATGTCACAATTCTTTGTAAGCCTGTTTCTTTAGGATAAGAGATATTTATTTTAGAAGGTATAAAAATGAAAAACATATGGAGACTTGGGAATTAGTAGTCAATGGCTGGCGACTATGAAGATTGTTGATTCAGAAACCACATTTTCTTTCTGTTGATTAGAAATTAGAAGCTATTGGAGGTGGAGAGGGGAGAGAGGGTCCACAATCCACATATGGACTGATTTAGTCAAAACTTAATTTGCAGCAAATTACAAATGATTTTAGGAGAATGCGGGTCCCTATATATGATTCCAAACCTGTGGCAACAAAATTTAATGGTTTATATTGATTGCATGTTTTATATTTGTAATATTTATATCACAATTTTCATGAGTGGTGATCACGAAGAGTTGAACTCTCTAGAGTGGTCCAAATTTCATCAAAATTCCAAACTTGCTGGAGTTGAACTCTCTAGGTGTGATGCTGGATTAGATTTTGCCTTTTCTTTTGCTTCCAAGATAGGAAATCTCAATATAAGGGAATGGAAATTGATTTTTTTGCCAAAGGAAATGGAAATTGATTGGTGCCCTTGCATTGTTTGGGGTATGAACTCAGAAGGTTCCTACTATAAAGATTTTTCAATTATGGTGGCTATACTCGAAGACAAGAACTGCCAGCATATATAGAAGTCTTGGCCTTTTGTTTCCAATTCACATGATCCAGTTGTGGGCCACTGCCCTACTTTTGACTTACATGCACCAATTGTTGTGGTTCACACTCCAATTTTAACAATCTTCACACCCATTTCTACTTTTTACTGGACAAAGTATTTTTTGTATCCATAAAGTTTCTATTCACATTTCCGCGCATAGTTCGGCAACAAGGTTTTAGAAGTTTAAGTTTAGTTTAAGTTAGAACCAAACTATGGTTTGCATTCCACGCAAACCGTGGTTTTGTAGCTTCGGAAATTATGTTTAGGAACATCCGGCATCATAGTCTTGAAACTAAGATTTCATCCAAAAATAGAGTTTAGAGCGGCTTATAACTTTGTTAAACTCCAATCTTTTGAAGAAAGTGAGGTTTCAAAATTTCGAAACTTTTTGAAACCGTAGTTTGAAAATCTCTATTTTGATTGTTAAAACGGCTATCGGTTATGATTTTCGGAGTTTAGACTCAAAACCCGATGAAACAATGGTTTCACAAACCGTAAACCCATTGCCAAACGAGACATTCTATTGTCATATATGGGTTCCACCCTTTGTGAATCGCTCAACCTTTGAATTATATCCAACTGGCAATTTTTAAAATCGACGGCCATGGATTCATTTGGAACGGGTTTGAAAAGCATATCGTTTTGTGCCTAATTCTGAAAAGGATCTGAATACTCACAACATGTCTACCTCTGATGATTTACGAGGCATTAAAAAATTTTAAACAAGATTGTTGGACATATTACAAATTATAGTTGTTAAATTGTCCCGATCGTATTTCACACTGTAAGTTTAATGAGCACATTTATACTTCTAAACAACATTTGTTATGGTTTGATGTTCCTATGATATGGCATAAAAAAATTGCCCACTCAACCTCTTTAAAAAGACAACCATCCCTCAATTTTTGGATACCGGTGATGGAGCTCATTTTCGGGCCTCCGTCAGATGTTGTCTTCCGTTGATCTCGAGGTGAACTTAGCTGATTGTCCTTCGTTACGTGTGAGTCTCAATGGGTTTTGAGAGGAGAAGGCGGGGTGAGGAGACCGTTGCCGAGTACCTGCAAAGAAGTCCCGGGGTGGTTTGGTACCACCGAGGACCCTTCGACGATTAAGTTAGTGATGAGATCCGAGCAGAGTAACGGCGTAAAGTGTAAAGAATGGCTTACTTGACCCCTCTGTGATGGGGGTTTATATAGTGGCGGCAGCACGCAGTAGCAGGCACGAGAATCTCGCCGGCAGTTACGCTCCCGACGTCACGCCCGCGTAATAAGCGGATCGCCTGTTAACGGGGATCATGATGGCGTGGAACGTGGGATGTTGCCGGCGGAGAATCCGCGCATGGCGAGATTTGCGGAACGGCGGTTACGCCTATGAGTGGTGGAGTTGGTCGGTCGGAGGGACCGAGGAAGATGGCCTCGGCGGGAGAGCTCGGGAAGAGCGGGAGGGCCGAAGTATCTTGGTCCTGTGGTAGCTCGGGGGCGAGCTGAGAGGCCGAGGAGGCCAATTTGCAGGGGCTCTGAGGTGAGCCAGCTCATGCTCGCAGGTCGGGTACAGGGGTGGCCTGGTTGGCTCCTGTGGGCCCTTTCTTCTGAGTTCTGGGACACTTCATCTGCCACGTGTCCTAATCTGAGGCGTTGCCAATATAGAGTATCATCATTAGCCCCCCACTCTTGTCCCGACCAGCTGGCGGGTCAGGTCAAGAGTGGACTGTTGGGCCGCCCGGGGTGAGCTCCCTCCTAAGATTTCGTCGGGACGCGTCCCCGGGCTGTCAAGCCTTTTCTGAGAAGGAGGCATCTCCGTGGCCCCAAAGTTGAGGGGGGATCACTCAGACTTGGATAGACCTGATGTCTCTTGTCGGTGCTTCGGATCCGGTGCATGTGACGGGCTCAGTGGCCTCGTTACGAGGGCTACAAACCCGCAGCGTCTGTTGAGCAGGAGGATGCCTGTTGGGGATGACCGAGCAGGGAAGCTGCTCGGTTGATCTTGGCGAGGGCCTTGATCCCTGGCGTTGCGAGTAGGGAAGCTACCGGCCAGGGACGGCCGAGTCTGGGAGGGCTTTCTGATTCCTGGCGCTGGAGGGGCCGTGAGAGGCCTGCGAAGGATGGCCGAGCAGGGTAGCTGCTCGGTGCCTCTTGGCGAGGGCTTTGATCCTTGACGCTAGAGGGGCCGTGAGAGGCCTGCGAAGGATGGTCGAGCAGGGTAGCTGCTCGGCACCTTTTGGCGAAGGCTTTCTGATCCCTGGCGTTGCGGTAGGGAAGCTACCCGCCAGGGATAGCCGAGCGAGGGATCCTCAGGCTCGACCGCCTTTGGGAGGACTTTTGATCCTTCAGGACGGGGACCGAGCAGGGTAACTGCCCAGTGCCTCTTGGCGAGGACTTTGATCCCTGTCGGTTGTGGTAAAAAGCTACCAGCCGGGGATAGCCGAGCAAGGACTCGACTGCCTCTGGGAGGATTTTGGTTCCTGGCGCGGGAAGAGCTATAGGGCTGTAAGAAGCCTACCAAGGACCCTTGGCTGGGCAGGGTTACTGCCCGGTGCCTCTTGGCGAGGGCTTTTGTCCTGAAGGATAGCCGAGCGAGGGATCCTCGGGCTCGACTGCCTCTGGGAGGGCTTTCTGATCCCTGGCGTTGTGGTAGGGAAGCTACCCGCCAGGGATAGCCGAGCGAGGGATCCTCGGGATCGACTGCCTCTGGGAGGACTTTCTGATCCCTGGCGTTGCGGTAGGGAAGCTACCCGCCAGGGATAGCCGAGCGAGGGATCCTCGGGCTCGGCTGCTTCTGGGAGGACTTTCTGATCCCTGGCGTCGCGGTAGGGAAGCTACCCGCCAGGGATAGCCGAGCGAGGGATCCTCGGGCTCGGCTGCCTCTGGGAGGACTTTCTGATCCCTGGCGTTGCGGTAGGGAAGCTACCCGCCAGGGATAGCCGAGCGAGGGATCCTCGGGCTCGACTGCCTCTGGGAGGACTTTCTGATCCCTGGCGTCGCGGTAGGGAAGCTACCCGCCAGGGATAGCCGAGCGAGGGATCCTCGGGCTCGACTGCCTCTGGGAGGACTTTCTGATCCCTGGCGTCGCGGTAGGGAAGCTACCCGCCAGGGATAGCCGAGCGAGGGATCCTCGGGCTCGACTGTCTCTGGGAGGACTTTCTGATCCCTGGCGTTGCGGTAGGGAAGCTACCCGCCAGGCATAGCCGAGCGAGGGATCCTCGGGCTCGACTGCCTCCGGGAGGACTTTCTGATCCCTGGCGTTGCGGTAGGGAAGCTACCCGCCAAGGATAGTCGAGCGAGGGATCCTCGGGCTCGACTGCCTCTGGGAGGACTTTCTGATCCCTGGCGTTGCAGTAGGGAAGCTACCCGCCAGGGATAGCCGAGCAGGGTAGCCGCTGGGCTGCCTCTTAGTGAGGACTTAGATCCTTAAGCGAGGTGGCCCTCGAGCTGCCGTGGATAACCCCCTCTGTGCGACCCCGTCAAGAGAGGGGGTGTCGGTCTATTCGGCTGGCGAGGGCGTTGATGACGGTCGCCGGAGGAGGTTCACCCGTGCCTCCGGTGAGGGGGAGGCGGCGGCTGGTATCTGGATCTTCAGGGTGACCGCTTGCCATGGGGATGGAGATCAGAAGGCCAACTTTGTTTTTTGTGGAGTTTCTTTTCCCACATACGACGCCAACTGATGGAGCTCCTTTTCGGGCCTCCGTCAGATGTTGTCTTCCGTGATCTCGAGGTGAACTTGGCTGATTGTCCTTCGTTGCGTGTGGGTCTCAATGGGTTTTGAGAGGAGAAGGTGGGGTGAGGAGACTATCGCCGAGTACCTGCAAAAAAGTTCCGGGGTGGTTTGGTACCACCAAGGACCCTCCGACGATCAAGTTAGTGATGAGATCCGAGCAGAGTAACGGCGTAAAGTGTAAAGAATGGCTTGCTTGACCCCTCTATGATGGGGGTTTATATAGTGGAGGCAGCACGCAGTAGCAGGCGTGAGAATCTTGCCGGCAGTTACGCTCCCGACGTCACGCCCACGTAATAAACGGATCGCCCGTTAACGGGGATCGTGATGGCGTGGAACGTGGGATGTTGCCGGCGGAGAATCCGCGCATGGCGAGATTTGCGGAGCGGCGGTTACTCCTGTGAGTGGTGGAGTTGGTCGGTCAGAGGGACCGAGGAAGATGGCCTTGGCGTAAGAGCTCGGGAACGAACGGGAGGGCCAAAGTATCTTGGTCCTGTGGTAGCTCGGGGGCGAGCTGAGAGGCCGAGGAGGCCAATTTGCAGGGGCTCTGAGGTGAGCCAGCTCGTGCTCGCGGGTCGGGTACAGGGGTGGCCTGGTCGGTCCTTTCTTCTGAGTTCTGGGACACTTCATCTGCCATGTGTCCTGATCTGAGGCATTGCCAATATAGAGCATCATCAACCGGATACGGTCAATTTGATCTTCATAGTCAGAAATATAAGTAAAACAATTTTCATATTATTTGTAGCTGCAAACAGGGGAGAATCTAGCTAAGGACCATGAAATTAAATTTAAAATCATTTTGATTCCTATGAATCAGGATATTTTATATATACAGATGTGCTTAAATTATGACATTAACCTCATTTATGGATTCTTGGTTAGAGCATTGATTGCTAAAGTGTTTGGTGGGAGGAAGTGGTCGAGAGTAGATTTTACATACCTTCTAACATTTTTCATATTCTATATTTCATATATCTTTTATATTCATCTATACATCTCAAAACCTTTTAATCATTTGAAAAGGCTTTTCATTAATTAGGCTTTATTAAAATTTGGTTAATTATTAGGCAAAATGCTAAAATTAATATTTTTGTTAAACCTACCAATAGACTTTATTAACAATTTTTTTGGTTAAACCTACCGATAGAGGTCGAGAGGAGATTTTACATGCCTTCTAACATTTTTCATATTCTATATTTTAAATATTTTTTATTTTCATTTATACATCTCAAAACCTTTTAATCATTTGAAAGGCTTTTCCTCAGACTTTATTAAAAATTGGTTATTTGGTAAATTGCTAACATTAATATTTTTTGTTGTTAAAGTATGGAAACAAAACAAAAATTCGCATTAAATTTATTGTATATTTTCTTGTCTTTTAAAAAAACCTTATTGGTTTAACACTGACCCCACTCGACGAAAATTCTCGATCCGCCCATGGCTGCAAAACTAACGGTTTTTTGACAATAGAATATTTGACAATTAATCATAGATCAATGAGCTAAACATAATGAGATTAAATGAAAGAAGATGTATCCATGTTTTGAGACATGGACACATTGAGATTGTTGTGTTTAATATAGAATTTTAAACTGAATTTGCTTCGTACTAAATATATTGGGCCTCAACTAGTTATTCAAAAATTTTGCAACAATTTTCAAATTCAATTGACCCGAATTTTTATCATGTGTTGTTTTCTAAATAGGGAATCCCATTAATTTTTAGACGTTATAAACTGTTGTTTTTTGGCCTAAAATTTTTAAGTTCAATTAGATATAGAGAACATATGCTGTATTCTCTTCTGGTAACAGTCTACCAAACCTTTGATTTACTATCTTTTATTATCCTATCAAAAAGGAATTAAAATAAATTCTGAATCAAATTAGTTTCTCAATTGATCCTATATATGTTTCTCTCATTTGAAACAAAACAGAAAAATTTACTCCTTCAAGAAATATTTATCGTTTTCTGTGTCTTCATCCTCGTTCTTAGTATCACCATCTCCGAGTACTTCAAAACCCGTTGGTAAGTTCTTGAATCCGGAGAAAGTGTAAAACCGTAAATGAGGTCCGAACCCGTTGAATTATCCTAGAGAAATATCCGCTGAAACGCGGTACACACGGAGATATTTTTAGAGTGGCAGAACTATTTCTTAAGGAGGGCGATTCGATTAATCCTATAATATTGAATAAAACTACTTTTATCAACAATCTTAAAGAGATAGTTTCAGGTTTCAATTCTATGGATGTTGCTTTGCTCGCATTGACAAGCATACTGGATGTTTCGAATGTTAATAGCTCCTTTTTTAAAAGTCGACAACAGAAGGTAATGATCATTCTTGAAATCTTCTCTGTTGCCTACGCTGTCGCTGTCCCCAACCCTAACGAGGGGTTTGATTGACCTTCCAAAGTCGGATGCCTGAAACGTTTATGAGTACCATCGAAAATGCTGTAAGTTTCTAGAATGTCCATCCCACGGTGTATATGTGCACAACTACAAGGTTAGGAGGATGAGTTAAGACTCTTGATGAATTCATAGTCCATATCGGATGAGGTGTGTTTGTGATTGCAATACACACTCAATGAATTCACCTATATATATGGGCGTGGAAGTAAGGCCGCTCACTATTAGATACTGTGCGTATTAGCGACCGTAGAAAACGGTCACTAATACATCATGCACGGTCGCTAAAGTGTATTAGCAACCGTCCAAATTTTATACGGTCGCTGATACACGGTCGCTGAAACTTTCGTTAATACGTGTATGAGAGACCGTATAACGAACGGTCGCTAATACATCCGGTCGCTGATACCGTCCAATACCGACTCTGATACCTATACGCGGACTGTTGATAGCCCATGCTGGATTTTGAACGGTTGCTAATACATATTAGCGACCGTTCCTGTATCAACATACGGTCACTAATACCAAAAAATTGGATTAAAAAATACCTAAAATCACAATATACCGTACAATAATACATGTCATCACAATATATTATCCAACAATAGTGTTTTTAATACAAACCAACACATAAACACAATACACTATATATCTAAGAATACTAACAACTCAAACCAACATATACATGAACTAAAATCGTAATAAACCAACACATACGATATTGGTGTTTTGAATACAAACCAACACAATACGCTATATATCCAACAATCCCAACAACTCTCCAAATCGTAATCCCGACTCTGTGAACACTGCAAATCCAATCAAATAAATAAATACATGAACTAAAATCATATTAATGTTCGAAACAACACTAGCTAAACTAACACATATGTATACATACCTCACTAACTCCCACCGCTGCCATCGCCATCAGAAGATCGCCTTAATATGTATCGATTGCTTTCCTCCCAGTCTTCCTGCGAAAAAATGAAAAGAAGTACCCTCCCTGTGGCGGAGGCGGAGGCTGAGCGTAATACGGTCCCTGTGATGGAGGAGAGTAATACGGTCGCTACATCGGAGGTGGGTTATATGCTGGTTGCGACGACCATGGACCCTGTGCTGACGACGGTTACGAAGGTATGCCATATTGTTGCGAGAATTGAGTCCACTGCTCCGTTATTTGAGCTCTCCATACCGCATCAGTTTCCTCCATCTTCTTATCTACTTCATTCCTCCTGCTCCTTTAGCTTTTCAATCTCCCATGCCTGATCCATTTGTAGGTTGGAGCGAGCGGTCAACATCCTTACAGTTCTGCTGGAACTTGACCGCGAAAGACCAAGGGGACCACCGTAAATGGGAATATAGCCGTGTGACCTCGCGCGAGGGAACTCTTTCTGTATAATAGAAATCTCGGTCTCGACTGGAATAGGATCGTCTGCCAGAAATTCGGGATTTGATTCCCGGTAGCTTTTCTCCACCTCCTCGATATGCGTCTTCGATAAATAAAACAGTAATTACATACTAATACAAAATTAACAAATGTATTTACTTGAAAGAAAGTATAAATGCAATCTTACTCGATGTTGAGTGGTTGTATCCATTTTTTCTTCTGACATGTCTTCTTTAGAATGCAATGCCTCTCAAGTCTCAACAAGTCCCGACTTTTTCCCAGCCTTCTTCTGTACCAGATATATAATTTATCTATATGTAAGAATATGTAATGATAAACTTAAAAATGTAAGTGCACGGCGGCGCCCCGGCCGTCAACCCGACGCCGGAATGCGGAAGCGGTGAAAAACTTTAATTTTGCGGACTTAGCAAACCGGCACCACCGCGCACTAAACATCCGGATCGTGACCATTAAACTAAGTCTAAGCTAACTAGAAGATGGGAAAGAGATGTATACCGACGATCCAAGTCCTCCGGTCTTCATCTCCACTCCGATCTCCTCGCGGGATCTCCGTCCGTCTCCTTCTCGTCGCCGGAAGTGCACCACGTTGCCTACATCGTTTACGGGCTCCCACCTCAATGCCGAGGCAACTCGGGCACGAAGCCGGCTACTCGACGTGCCCAAGGTTCGTTGTAGAATATGTAGTGAGCTATTGTCTCTCTTGGGGTTGTGGAATTGCCATTTTGTGGAGGAAGAAGAACTTTTTTGAGAGAGGGAAAAATGTAGCATACAAAGAGGAATGAGAGTAACATTTTTCTCTACCAATGAAATGAATCCCTTGCCATCTCTTAGGAATGGCCGCCCCCCCCCCCCCCACCAAGTGTGATTAGAGAGAGAAAGTCCAAGGGGAGGGTTAATCAACATGCTAGAAAAGAAAGTGTGGAGTTATCATGTGAAGAAATGATAGCAACAAATCCAACACTCCACACAACCATCAACAACAACCATGATGCTAACAAAGTCAAGCCATCATGATAAGGAAAGTCAAGCAAGCATGAACATAAGAAAAGTCAAGGGATGGGCTCCATCATGAAACCATCATGATACAAATATAAGCAAATACCCCCTCCACAAATACTTATTTGCAACAATGCAAATAAGCCCTCCTCCACCAATCTTCGGCCAATGAACGGAACAATGGAAATTGGCCGAAACGAAAGGCAAACTGGCAACTCCAGAAAACTGGTCCCGTAATAAATTACGGGAAAACCCCGATACTGTGCATACACACCCGCATCTGTATTTCGACCGAAATACAAAATGCAATGAGACAAAATCTCCACTGTACTATACTAGAATCCGGCTTATACCAAAACCGGCTAGTAATATCTGTTCGATCCTGATCCGTGCAATACCGCACGTATCTGATCGAACCCTGCCATATAACCATACGGCCTATAGTACAGACTGTCCGATCCTGATCCGTGCAATACCACACGTATCTGATCGGACCTTGCCATATCTCCATACGGCCTCTACAACCTTTCGCCCGAAAGCTGAGTAACTGAATGTGGGGGACTCTAAAGACTCGTCAACACCTTGGTTGTGGATTTGCATGGCGGGCCTAGGGGGTTGGTAAAAGTCAGACCCCCAAAAGCGGTACAAGTCGTGTCGGAGTGTAGCCCAGAACACCCTGAGATACTACTGGAATACCTACCAGTAAATCTCCTTGCCTCGGCCGAGGGCTTCGTGTAATGGCTCTCCTGACACAGCACGACCTCACCCCCAATACCGGGAGAGACGAACCCCTGAAGATGCGCTCACTGCCTCCATGTGGCTCGGGACTGTACCCAACTAAAACCTGTTTGCACGACTCCTTTGAGCCGTGGTAGGGTAGTAATCAAAGTACAGTGGGAACTCACACGAGACAAATGACGATCCCCAGGTCGATGAACTAACCTGCACACATGTCACCAGGGAACTGCCATCTGACGTCTGGTATATGACCAACTGGCATGTTCCCGGCGAGTCCTGTCCGGTGTACTCATAACCCAATGAGCACCTGTATACATCTTAGGTGATCCAACTGACACCAGTGGCTTGTGAGACCGGCCACCGCCCCTCGTCGGGGTCTCGACTGTATACACTAGTCTACTATGGAGTATCGATGCCCTGTCTCGAAACTCACACGACTAGGGACCATTTCAGGATATGCTTATAGACCCCAGCTCCCACTTATATGATCGCCCTCATACTGCTGGTGGTCAAGCAAGAATCCTAGGGGCTCTATCAACGTGTAATAGCGACGTGTCAGGTCACCTAAAACAGTACACGATGATAAAGGTAAACCAGATAGCATACTATCATCTCGAGTAAGACTGTCCTACCGGGATAGGTCCTCCATCAATCATTGCAATCACGTACCTGTGACCCAATAATTGACTCTGAGGGCATTATCTCCAACAATCTCCCACTTGCACTCAAGGCTAATTATTGCGATGTCGCATACTCACAGCCCGTGTGATACCGAACACCCAACTCCTCTACTAGTCAGTCTCACAAAGCTCGTTTGCGAAACTATTGCGTTCGAGGAATAGCCTCGGTGAGTGGATCCGCCTTGATGTTTCTTTCTATGTCTCTCTATATCTCAAGTTCGCGGAGAAAGCCATCTCCCGAAATGAGCAATACCTGTCTTAGAATGTGTCTGGATGTCTGATGGGACCGAGCTCATAAATGAACTCCAATTCCAAACTTCTTAGACTGTATCGTCAACTGAACTTAATTAGTATCCTGCGACAAGCCTCCCTCAGTATTGCCTTGGACCACCTGTCCAAAATACTGCCCCTCGTTAAAAGGAAAAACTATAATTCTGACAACCTCCTTGTCGTCCATGTCACCTTGGAAGCCTGGAATGATAATTGTCTCCTGAATGAGGCTGTCGTTATCATATCCCTAGAACATCCACTTATGTTCTAAAACTGCTTCCGACTGTTTCTCCAGGATTGGATCAATGTCAACTTATTGCATCTGGTGCAAGAACAACATCTGGTGTGATACTTGACATCTCATGATTGACTCAATTGCCTGAGCAAGTGATCTGCCAATCATGCACATCCCTCTCCCCTTTAGTCTGTAAGACACCTTTAGAGAGGGTGACTCCATCACCTGCAGGTATACTACCATGCCAGGAGTCGTCCATTCTAAATACTCTTAGAATGCTGTCAAGTACCCTTAATTGGGAAACCACCCAAATCTAGATCTAAAACCATAGATCTAGTAACCAGTATGTCTGATATAAAATCCATTTCCTTTGTGGAGAAACTACTGTGTGACGACCAAAGTATAACCGACTGTAGTATAGGAGTTTCTTTTCCTATTCTGTGTATGTCATCCAAATACCAGGATATCACACCCTACTACCTTCTCAACAGATCCATCCCCTATTCTGATGAAGTCAAACCCATGACTGTCACGTCAGAAATAGATGATCTATCTCCGCTACATCTGCTTTAGTCTATAAATAGACATAAGCTACCTGTCCACCAATGCTTCCGCTGCTCCCACTGTCTACGACAACCCTCTGGCAGAGTCATATAGACGTACACTTCTAAAACTAGTTTTAGAACGACGCTATACTCATCCTCCCGCCGGGTCTCGCAGCCTGGAACAACAGCAATGGTAATTGTGGGTAAACACGAACTTCCCTGTCACCGTCCTTGAGGCTACCGGAGCACCTCTCGGGTACCTGAAGTTACCCAACGTATCTGCGAAGTGGCCAATGGAATGTCAAATCAGATTCAAATCATGCAACTGTCTCCAGTGCATGTCAACTAAATGGAAGGAGGCCGATCAGCGTTACTCAACTTAGGAATGCTTCCAATTATGAGTAACCTGAAAGAGAAGCAAGATCTCTTAATCATTACTATCAACTGAATACCATACACAAGTGTCTACATCTTCGATTGCTTTGAAGAATCCTGATACTTGCTACACCTGGTTCTCTACTCTATTCAAATACCTATAACTTCTCAAAATTCGGACCCTGTGTTTCCACGAAACACTTGTCTAAAAACTAGAGAAGTCATAAGTAAACCGAATATAGTACGAGGACCAACCCCTCTGTCCTGATGGACCCTGGACAACATACAACACTCTGTACAAGTCCCTTGAGTCTGATAACTCATTCACTGTGTGTCATAGGTTGAAAACTGTACTTATGGTTAAGAAGAATTACACCGCTGTTTAATGCTCCTTACCTAACCATCCACTGATATAGGTAAATCTCATCGACATAATATCAAAAGGTATATCTCACTCTATAAAAATAGACGTACAGATATATCAATTTGAAATTGGTGCACAACAGCGGATATTCAAAACCAAATATTTGCCGACCGGCAAACAACCCAGGTGATTTCCTCAAATATCACCGATTACAACGAATCCCGATATAATGAGGATGATCACCCAATTCCCAATAACTTACTCCCACTCATCATCTGTAAAACTATACAGATGTGAGAATCATACTTGGTAAATACATACCCTGGAGTAAGTATCTAGTCGGGAAATCAGTTTTCTTTTAACATTACACAGTGAAACTGAAACATCGAAATGTTTCGATAGGGTATCTTGGTATTCCTAGTAATGCCTCTTCCAGTATCCAGATTCACAACTGTAACCGTGTAATTCTTTGCCACCTCTCCAAATCCCTTCATATGTCTTTAGTCTTTACCTTCTGTACACCCCTTAAGCCAAATGGTTTTCTTCCTTCCCTACCGTTCGGCACCAGCCTATGGTTTGGAAGAAGACTATCCAATAAGCATAATGGGTGTACTGTCCTAATCCTAGGAACACTCGCAATGAGAGAAGGTGAAGATAAAAGACAACCGAATAAACCTTATTCCTATTTCTCCTGAACCAGAATCCATCCCCGAACTGGAACAAGTTCCTTTCGAGTTCGTATATAACCATACGATGGAGTATCCAATAAACTGTGGATCTTCGTAGTGATACGGAGTGTCCTGGAGAAATTCAAAGGTGATTTTAGGATTGGCGAAGAAATACCTGGTTTGGTCATGAATATCTGTTGCAATTTACTTTGCCCTCTTACTAATCCCTTGCTTTGTCTTATCTAATACCTTCTGCACACCATCGTTATGCTAATTGGTTTTCTTCATTCCCTACCGGTCGGCACCAGCCTAAGGTTTGAAAGAAGACAATCCAATTTGCGTAATAGGTGTACTACCCCTAAACCAAGGAGTACTCGTAACCTGAGAGAGGGTAAAAGGAAAAGACAACTGAATAATCCTATCCGTTTTCTCCAGAACCGGAAACCATCCTCGAATAAATCCCTTCGAGTTCGTATCTAACCATACGATGGTTTTGTCCAATGGAAGTGGACGTTCGCAGTAATACGGGGTGTCCTGGAGAAAAGGGGTAAAAGTAGGAGTAGCAACGAGGTTTGCAACTCTGACAATCCAAAAGCCAGTGTTAAGAAGGTTCGGTCAACTTGGTCACTGAGTCATAGTCTTAGGGTCAGGTCAATGGTCGCTGCCAAAGAGAGAGAGAAAAAAAAAACACTCAGCGTGCACTCTAACCTAGATCAGAATGGTTACCAATTTATCTAATCTGGAAACCTCCCACTGTACCTCAAATTCTCCTCCAAACCTGAAAGAAGAATTAGTCGGGGTCACCCGAGGAGTATACCAACTCATCAGTGGGAATCGGGATCCAACTATCATCGCATGATAACGTGACGGAATCCGCTCACGGTGTCACACTCCAGAAGGTATGCGCATATCTGGCAAGTTTCAGTCCTTTTGAAACTCCCGATGTGATTTCTGCCCCATGCTCTTATGACCTTGACTTTGGCCAACATATCATAAGTCACATGTCAAGTTCTACCCGTCATTCTCCAGGTTAATTTGAATCCACCCGTACATACCCTTGACTTTGGCCAAAATGGCAGTACGACTGTCTCAAACCAACGCATCTATCTATGCTGCATATGAATACCCCAATAGCTACCAATCACTGTGCCTTGACTTTGGCCAACATACACAGCTTGAATACTATTGACCACCCATATGAAACGACGGAGGGCTACGAATGGTTTCTGGCGAAAACCTTTAACGTAATGAACTTGATATCGTTGAAGGAACGGATAGCTTTTTGAAAATATAGTGACGAAAACCGTTGCTAAAGAGGTCACTCCCGGTGAAGGGATCTCGGCTCTTTCCCCGTAGAATGGGGTGCAGGATATTCCAACTGAATACCGCGATGCAAAGCAAAAGTAATCGGCTATAGTGAAGTTAATGCCCCGACGCAAACTTTTGTCCAAGGGGTCACTCCCGGTGAAGGGATCTCGGCCCTTGTCTTGTCGACTGAGGAGCAGGATATTCCAACTGAATATCACGATGCAAAACAAAAGTGAACGTCCTTGCAATAACAGCTTTTTGAAAAGTGTTCCAACAACATCAGATTAGGTTTGTTTTTAACTTGCATTGATCCGAATCAATGCAGTCCCATCAATTGATCACACCAAAAAGAACGAAAATATACTGATGTACGTATATGCCATCCGCATTCGCCACTGGGTCCCGTCATTACCCGTTAGGTTAGCTAACTAACGACAGAGCGGGGACTGGACTAGCGCGGATGTAAAACATATACAACATCTACTTATATATATACCAATATATTATATTTCGCTCAAGGCGTGAAAGAAATGCAACATCACAGAGAAGTGTACAGCATCACAGAAACAATACAGATATCTGGGATCCCCGGGTTTCACAGAGCCACTGCTGAAACCCGACGTCCCCCTGGTCGTGTGGATAGCCTGTGCAATGAAATCCTAGACCCCTACGGGCGCGGCAAGTTACCCGCCAAAACTTGAAGCGAGGCAGCCCCCTTCAGCGCCGTGAATGGACCACCCAGCACTTCACGGAATCCGGTAACTTGGGCACCCCTCCTGGGTCAACCTGTACCCCCTACGAGTGCGGCGAATAGCCCGCCAATTCCAGAGTGAAGCCCTCTCCGTCTCAATGCCATGAGATGCGGGCTTGTTGCCCCCTAGAACCCGGCTATCCGTGCACCCCGCCGTGGGGTAATCCTAGTACAGAATGTAAATATACATACAGCGGGTACATCGACCACAACCTGGTCGTGCCCCAAAATAATAATACAATCAGGCAGTGAAGGCAGTCCACATGTCGGACGCTCGCCCCGCAATATCAAATGTACATAATACAACACAACTGTACTAGCATTGCATCCAGGCTATCCCCCACGACCGATCCGCAACATCACAGCAAAAACAAAACATCAACGTGAAAGTCACGTTCGCAAATCCGTCTAACCGGGCTATAGCAGTTAGACTGGATTTACCGATCGAGTGACATTCACGGTCGCAGATATAATGTAAATACTGTGAAAAATGTGTTTAAAATTTTCCGATTGATCAAACAATTAACAAGTGGGCCTCAAGAAAAACTGTAGCACTCACAGAAATAATTGGCCCAATTTTAATATTCCAAAACCCCTAATTTAAGCCCAGAGGCCTACTGGAAAAATCCGACCCATTGAACCTTTCATTCTGCGGCGGAACCGCGGCCCCAGGTGGGTATTGGCCGCGGTTCCGCGTTCTGACTGAAAAGTCAACGGCTCGAATTTTCCCAGAAGTCTTATGTCATCCTATACAGTACTTTAATACAACCTGAAAAATTTTTGGGGACCAAAAAATTTCAACAGAAAACTGTCGTGAGCAAATACGGGTTTTTGGACATTTCGATCGATCGGAACTGAAAAACACATTACACAAAGCTAGACTAAGTTAATGGGGAGGCTCTGATACCACTGTAAGTGCACGGAGGCGCCCCGGCCGTCAACCCGACGCCGGAATGCGGAAGCGGTGAAAAACTTTAATTTTGCGGACTTAGCAAACCGGCACCACCGCGCACTAAACATCCGGATCGTGACCATTAAACTAAGTCTAAGCTAACTAGAAGATGGGAAAGAGATGTATACCGACGATCCAAGTCCTCCGGTCTTCATCTCCACTCCGATCTCCTCGCGGGATCTCCGTCCGTCTCCTCCTCGTCGCCGGAAGTGCACCACGTTGCCTACATCGTTTACGGGCTCCCACCTCAATGCCGAGGCAACTCGGGCACGAAGCCGGCTACTCGACGTGCCCAAGGTTCGTTGTAGAATATGTAGTGAGCTATTGTCTCTCTTGGGGTTGTGGAATTGCCATTTTGTGGAGGAAGAAGAACTTTTTTGAGAGAGGGAAAAATGTAGCATACAAAGAGGAATGAGAGTAACATTTTTCTCTACCAATGAAATGAATCCCTTGCCATCTCTTAGGAATGGCCGGCCCCCCCCCCACCAAGTGTGATTAGAGAGAGAAAGTCCAAGGGGAGGGTTAATCAACATGCTAGAAAAGAAAGTGTGGAGTTATCATGTGAAGAAATGATAGCAACAAATCCAACACTCCACACAACCATCAACAACAACCATGATGCTAACAAAGTCAAGCCATCATGATAAGGAAAGTCAAGCAAGCATGAACATAAGAAAAGTCAAGGGATGGGCTCCATCATGAAACCATCATGATACAAATATAAGCAAATACCCCCTCCACAAATACTTATTTGCAACAATGCAAATAAGCCCTCCTCCACCAATCTTCGGCCAATGAACGGAACAATGGAAATTGGCCGAAACGAAAGGCAAACTGGCAACTCCAGAAAACTGGTCCCGTAATAAATTACGGGAAAACTCCGATACTGTGCATACACACCCGCATCTGTATTTCGACCGAAATACAAAATGCAATGAGACAAAATCTCCACTGTACTATACTAGAATCCGGCTTATACCAAAACCGGCTAGTAATATCTGTTCGATCCTGATCCGTGCAATACCGCACGTATCTGATCGAACCCTGCCATATCCATACGGCCTATAGTACAGACTGTCCGATCCTGATCCGTGCAATACCGCACGTATCTGATCGGACCTTGCCATATCTCCATACGGCCTCTATAACCTTTCGCCCGAAAGCTGAGTAACTGAATGTGGGGGACTCTAAAGACTCGTCAACACCTTGGTTGTGGATTTAACCACTAGCACGTCAGAGATATAAGCCAATACGTAACGGGCTACCAGGTACTGACTAAAAGGGATGTCTGTGAGTGAACTGAGCCTGACAACCCTACTGAGCCTGTCAGTGACAATATCCGTGCAGTCCGGTCCGTTCGTCTATGAGCATCGCATGGCGGGCCTAGGGGGTTGGTAAAAGTCAGACCCCCAAAAGCGGTACAATGTCGTGTCGGAGTGTAGCCCAGAACACCCTGAGATACATACTGGAATACCTACCAGTAAAATCTCCTTGCCTCGGCCGTGGGCTTCGTGTAATGGCTCTCCTGACACAGCACGACCTCACCCCCAATACCGGGAGAGACGAACCCCTGAAGATGCGCTCACTGCCTCCATGTGGCTCGAGACTGTACCCAACTAAAACCTGTTTGCACGACTTCCTTTGAGCCGTGGTAAGTAGTAATCAAAGTACAGTGGGAACTCACACGAGACAAATGACGATCCCCAGGTCGATGAACTAACCTGCACACATGTCACCAGGGAACTGCCATCTGACGTCTGGTATATGACCAACTGGCATGTTCCCTCCCGGCGAGTCCTGTCCGGTGTACTCATAACCCAATGAGCACCTGTATACATCTTAGGTGATCCAACTGACACCAGTGGCTTGTGAGACCGGCCACCGCCCCTCGTCGGGGTCTCGACTGTATACACTAGTCTACTATGGAGTATCGATGCCCTGTCTCAAAACTCACACGACTAGGGACCATTTCAGGATATGCTTATAGACCCCAGCTCCCACTTATATGATCGCCCCTCATACTGCTGGTGGTCAAGCAAGAATCCTAGGGGCTCTATCAACGTGTAATAGCGACGTGTCAGGTCACCTAAAACAGTACACGATGATAAAGGTAAACCAGATAGCATACTATCATCTCGAGTAAGACTGTCCTACCGGGATAGGTCCTCCATCAATCATTGCAATCACGTACCTGTGACGCAATAATTGACTCTGAGGGCATTATCTCCAACAAAAAAATCTAACATATATGTAATTAAAGATAAACTCATCAAAGTATTTCTATATTGATCAGTAGAAACCGATCCACCAAAATAATCATTTGTCGCTTTCCCTCAGTTCTGGCTATTCCTTGCTGATTCTGTCTGCATATTCAGAAGATAACATATCTCAATATAAATTAATCTAAATTCGGTGTTCAAAATCAAATAAATATCTTTTTAATTACCTTTGTCTCGAGTGTCTTCCCAATACCATAGGAGAAAAGCAAAATTCTCCCTAGATATGTTAGAGAGAAGACCGGCAAAACGTTCCCAATACTTCTTAAATCTACCTGACTTTGTATATTTTCTTTTTATTCTTTCACGCTATCTCTTTAAATATTAATGCATCTCATACCGGACATACTTGTCTATGTCATCTTCTAAGACAAAATATTTCTGTAATACAGATTAACAAATATATTAATGAATAAATTAATATAATTTAACAAGTATGTAACAGTGAAATATGGTTAACGGTGAAATATGGTCAAGCCCATACGTAGGCTTCTCAGGAGTTTTCTTTAAACGTGAATCCTATGTTCTAGTAGTCCATATTGCAGACAAGAATACCAATACAAGCATTGAAATGAGTAGCCCACTTTTCCGGACCTACGGGCTTCCCACCTACCCATTCCAGAATTGCTCTTTCTCCATCCATATCATATTTGGTATATTCGGAGGCAAAATATCTTCCGTGCTTTTCAAATCGGACAAATCATCCCTCACAGCCCGTGCATCAGCGATACACGCATCTGCTGCATTTATAACCCTCTCGATTTGAGAATAAACAGTAGCATAACTCGCCTGGGCGTTCGCATAGTCCCTTTCTCGGTAAACTTTTTCATCTACTAATGCCGCAAGGAAAAGACAATATAGTTATATACTCATCTATGATGGGATCGGAGAACGCGTCAGGCTCTCTACCTAGATTCATGCATTGTTCGTCTAAGTGTGCATATGGATCATCCAGCACAGATGTACCTGCATCCTCCTGATCAGATATACCTACACATTTTAATTATTGTAATCAATGAAATAGTTATATGAACAAAATAATTTGAACACGCTTATTTAAAACTTCTAATATATATCTCTAATCTCATGGTGTGTCGAAGAGGAAGTATCTCGATCTTCTTTCTTTGAATAGAGTGCTGCAGTAAATTTTGCGAATATGCCTTTTTTCTAGATAATCACCCCATCCATTTCATGCAAATTATAACGATACAAAATATATAATATACATAAATCATTAAACTAACATATCGATAGATTGCAAGTGATTACAACTGTAAAGTTTTTCATATATCAATTGATTACAAGTATTTACAACTGCAAAGTTTATAACATATATTAATGATTACAACTGCAACGTTTTCATATATCAATCGGATCTAATTTCTCGAGGTCACACTCGTCGATATAACTATCGAATAAGGATTTAGGACGTGTCCGCAATGCAATCCAAATATCTTCACGATTTAGATCTTTGACATAAAAGTATTGATCAGCTTGTGAAGCTAACATGAACTTATCATCTCGATAAATTTCTTTATTGAGATTGACAAGCAGAAAAAGATTTGAATACATTACTTGTTAGACGGGAAATAGTCGATCCTAAAAAAGTTTAAGATCTTTCGATCTTAAACTTACTAATTGTTAGTGTTTATGCCCTAGCGCCCATTACTGTATCATACTAGTTTGTATATTACTTAATGGAAGCTTGGGATATTCACAGTTGTATTGACAGTCTTGCTAAAAATGGTAGTATGATACTTGGTTTGTGTCTACTTTAATATGTGCATATGTTTCTTTTAACGTATCGCTTATACATATTAGTATAGCCCTTAGGATCTTTGCTTGATTACCAGCGTTGTGATGGCAGTCACACTAGTGGGGGCTGGGTAGTCTATAAGCAACATCCTATACAGGTCCCTGGTCGTAGGATTATCGAGACGGGGCATCGATACTCCGGAGTAGACTGGTGTATACGCTTCTCATCCCAGCATAGGGAGATGGTCTGTCCCACAGCCATCAGTACGTCGTACTAGAGATAGTATGCAGGTGCTCGTTAGGTTACGGGTATACCGGACAGGACTCGCCGGGAACTGCAGGTTGGTTTTATACCCATTGTCAGATAGCAGTTCCTAGGTGACATGAGTACAGCTTAGTCCGTCGACTTGACACTGCTACTTCGCCTCGGGTGTGTTCCCACTGTACATAGATTACTACCCTACCATGGCTCAAAGGAGTCATGCAAACAGGTAGTAGTTGGGTGCAATCCCGAAGCACTTGGAGGCAGTGGCGGTTAGACAGGATTCGTCTCTCCCGGTATTCGGGGTAGATATCGCGCTGTGTATGGAGAGCCATTACGCAAAGTCCCTGGCCAGGGAAAACGAGATTTACTGGTAGGTTCCAGTAGTTTCTCAAGGTGTAATGGGCTTCACTCTGACACGACTTATACCGCTATTAGGGGTCTGACGTTTACCGCCCCCCTAGGCCCGATATGCGATAGTCCTAGACGAACAGACCGGACTGTACGGAGATTGTCATATCAAGCCCAGTTGGAGTTCGGATGGGTTTCCTCATCGTCCTTCTTATCGACATCTACCTGGGGACCGTTACGTACAGCTAGTACCGCTTGCGGCCTGTGGTTAAACCCACTGCCAGCGTAGTGTCGAGTCTTTAGAGTCCCACACAGAGAGTTTCCCTCCACCGGGCAAAAGGTGTAGAGGCCGTATGGTTTTACGGCAGGACCGCGATCACTTACGTACACTTGTGCACGTATTATGATCGGGCATATAATACTAGCGGGCTTTGGTTTAAGTCAGATTCTAGTATTATACAGATGGATTTATTCGGTCAAAGATTATCCGTGTTTTTCGAAAATACGGATGAGAGGGGCAGTCTCGTAATTTGTCGGGAAGCTTCTAGAAGAAGATGACTCATTTGTATTTATTTCTTTTGGATTAAACACAAATGAGATGGAGAGATGAGTTGTAAGTTTTCATTAAATGCTTAATGACTCATGAGGTAATTCACCCTTAGGATTAAATGAAGCTCACAAGATATTTCTAGATATTTATCAAGAGATATTTATATGCTTCATTATATTCTTTCATGAGTATTATTCATTATCATTATCACAAAAGCTTTCTCTCTTCTCAAGTCTTCATCTTCTTCCTCAAACCCTAAAAGCTCTCATGAGTTGAGAATCCTAGGGTTTAAGTGACTAAGTAATTCATCTAAATACTCTACACCCTCTAGGACTTCTAGATTAGCAAACTAGAAGCCGTAGTTATCTCAGATTTGAGATTAGAGCTCGGACTATAGACTCTCGGGTGGATCGTCTTTGACTCGAGGAGGCAGTTGAGGTTCCCATGTTCCATAGAGCCTACGAGGTGTGAAGGACAGCGATGAAGACCCGAAGGACAAGTAACGTGAGGTATAACTTCCAATCCGAGTAGTTAAACCTCTCGTAGTTTGCTAGTAATGGTTTAGACACGATCCGTGTGCTCAAGTCCGTGTTACGAAGTTTTGACAATTGTTTTTCATATATTCTGCCTCCCCGCGAGCTCGTGGGGTGCGTGACATGGACTTACAGTGGTATCAGAGCCTACTAAACCATTACTAGCTTGTTAGCAACTAATTAGAACTTCGATCGTCGGAAAAACACAAAAACTTAACCCCGAACCCCTCAAGTTTCTGTCAATTTTAAACGTGTCGAAAAAATTATTTCACAGGTATGAAAATTCATAACAGGGAATTATAAGAATACTGGAGAAATACGAGATCCTAACTCGGTTAGAACGCCGCGGAAGCGCGGCGGATTAGTGTAATCCACCGCGGATCCGCGGCCGAGTCAACTCCGAGTTGACTCGTATTTACACAGTAACTCTTATGTTTGGGTGTTTTGTTTTTCTGTATAGTTTGTTTCTGCCCAGGTTATTTCAGTGCTGGCTTGCATTTGGGGTAGAGACGGAAAAAGGTTGTCGATCGAAATTCTAAGTTATTTGCTAATCAAGTTTTATTTGTGATGTTTAATGTGTTCGTAAACCTCCCCTAATTGCTAGTATGTCGGTTAGCAGGGGGTTGCACATTTCTGTAATGGTTTTTACTGGTTTGTGTATATGAACTTCATTGGATCGTTGTGATGATTAGCCGGGGTTTGAGATGAGTTTTTATATTCATTCATTCAATGTAAATTGTAATATGATGTAATATTCTTTTGCGGGGCACATCCGGGCTGAGGTTGTAGCCACCGTTGTTTATTTCATTTACTGTTTTATGCTCCTAGGATAGACCCAAGGTGGGGTGCACAAACTACCAGGTACTTTGAAGTGTTTAGTGGCCTACTCATGTTGTTGAGGGAGACCGTTTCATTTCGGGTACTTGGCAGGTAGTTTGCCGTACCCGTAGGGGTCTAGGATGGGGTAATGGTTATTCATCACAATAGTGTAATCCGTCTTTCGTTGCAGGCTCAAAGGAAACGCGGATTGCTTGTATATCCAATAATGTTCATCTGTGATCTGGAATGCCTATTATTGCGTCTGACGAATGTACAATATCTATATATGATATCTATTAGGCATTACTTATGTTTTACACCCACGCTAGCCCAGCCCCCGCTCTGTCGTTAGTTAAGTAACCTAACGGGTGAATGACGGGACCCAGTGGCGAATGCGGATGGCATAAGAGGACGTTGTATTTTCGTTGTTTTCTAATAGGTTAATTGATGGGACGCATTATATTAATGCAAAGAAAATAAACCAAAGTTGAATCGTTGGAACAAATTTAAAAGAAACCACTCGGTTATTGTAAAAGAGCAGAAATTTTTAATTACGGAGCTTTAACCACTCATTTTAAAAAGCTATCAGGTTCCTTCGATTATATCAAGTTTACTACGTTCACGGTTTCGCCAAAACCAGTCGTAGCCCTCCGTCATTTCATATGGATGGCCAGTAGTATTCAAGCTATGTTTGTTGGCCTTCGTCAAGGCATAGTGTTTGGAAGCTGCTGGGGTATTCATATGTAGCATAGATAGATGCGTTGGTTTGGGACAGTCGTATTACCTTGTTGGCCTTCGTCAAGGGTATGTACGGGTGTGTTCAAATTAACAAGATAATGATGGGCAGAACTTGACATGTGACTTATGATTTGTTGGCTTTCGTCAAGGTCATAAGAGCATGGGGCAAAAATCCACATCGGGAGTTTATAAAGAAACTGAAACTTGCTAGAGTTGCATACCATTTGGAGTGTGATAATTTTGGTAGGATTCCTTCAGCTTTATCACACGATGATATTTGGATCCCGATCATACTGTGAGTATCAGCTACTCATCAAGAGATTCGTCATTTAACGATCAATGCTATAAACCAAGTAGGTGTCTAGAACAGTGTCAGCAGGGCTACGCCTCCAGAGAAAAGAGGTTATTTAATTAAGGAACTTCGTGAAAGCTTCGTAAAACCTTCCTCGAAGTACCGACACTAGCCTGGCTGAACGGTTAAGCAAGAATTGTACGGTGAGATCAGTCCTGACTAATTCTTCTTTTATGGTTTGAGGAAGGATTCGAGAAACAGTGGGAGTCATCCAGTTTAGATAAACTAAAAACCAATCTAAACTTGCAAGAGCATCATGCTAAAGTGTCCCCTCTCTCTCTCATTGCAGCAACCATGTGACCATGACTAGGTTTCATCTAGATAACAAAATGAATGAATCTGACTTATATGATTGGCAAAGGTCTGTCCAGATGTCCATTGCCTATGACAAGCTGGACCACCCTATTACTACTCAAGCCCCCACCGTCCCAGGTCCAGTTTCCACCGTCGCGGATATGGATATCCGTCAGACAAGGGAAAAGGATAATGTGAATGCCAAGTGCCTTGTGTTGGCTTCAGTTGATGGTATATACCAGAAGCAGCACGAGAAGATGGACTTAGTTTCCATCTTTCTCCATAACAAAGATTTATATGGAGAGCAATCTCGTATCGCAAGATATGAGACCTCGAACGAATTACTTCAAGCGAGGTTGGCTGTCGGGTCATCTGTATGGGACGACGTCCTTATGATAACTAGCTAATTGATGAGCTCACGGACCTGGAGACCACGTTGGGAAACGGGTCATGTACTGACTTATTTCCACAGTCCCTACCCTCTACTTACACCCTGAAAAAACCAGGGAGACAGCCGCTCTGCTTAATGGGGGACCTTCTTCTTCTGCATCCAGGGTGAAAGAAAAGGGTGAAAAGAAGAAGACCTCCACAAAGCCAATATATGGTATCAGTGAAGTAGAAGGAAAGGGAAGAGCAAAATTTTCGGGATTTGGTGTAGGAAAGGAGGGATGTTCCTATTGTTATGGGAATGGGCATTGGCAGAAGGATTGCATGGCTTTGGAAGCCAGTAGCCAGGATATGAAGCATGTTGTGGCTTCGGCCTCGAGTGTGTATGTAATTGAGAACTGTTTGCCAATTAACTCTACTTCCTGGGTACTAGATACCGGAGCAGGATCTCATATCTGTAATTCATTACATGCTTTGAGAAACCATAGAGTTATTAGAGTAGGTGATTTGTCTCTCAGAGTTGCGAATGGAATGAGCGTGGATGCTGAATCCGTGAGAGAATATCGCCTAGGTTTGACAAGTGGGCAGATATTGATTCTATGTAATTGTTTGTATGTACCTAGTTTGACTTGTAATATCATATCAGTTTCCTCACTTTCAAGAGAGGGATATGCTTTTACCTTCGTAAGCGATGTAGTTCACATCCACCTAAATTAAGTTCTGATTGGGTCTGGTACATTAGATGACGGTATATACGTATTGAATCAATCTCAGGTTTTTAATATCCAGAACGCACTTAAAAGAAAGTCTCCAGAAGTAAATCAGGCTTTCTTATGGCATTGTAGACTATGTCACATCAATGAAACATGGTTGACTAAGTTACATAGAGAAGGATATTTGAATCCGTTTGAATATCAATCTTATGCTACTTGTGAATCTTGTCTCATGGAAAAGATAACAAAGACTCTGTTTACTGGACACGGAGTAAGAGCGAGCGAGCTCTTGGGACTCATACACAGCGATGTGTGTGGTCCAATGTCTACACATGAGCGAGGTGGTTATTCCTACTTCATTACTTTTACGGATGATTTCTCTAGGTATGGACATATCTTCTTGATGAAGTATAAATCTGGGGCCTTTGAGAAATTCCAGGAATACAAGAATGAAGTGGAAAACCAAACAGGAAAAAGTATCAAGACACTGAGATCTGATCGAGGTGGTGAATACTTAAGTGCCGAGTTCCTGGGTTACTTAAAAGAGAATGGAATTCTCTCTCAGCTTACTCCTCCATACACACCACAACACAACGGTATATCGGAAAGGCGGAATTGAACCCTATTGGATATGGTTCGTTCCATGATGAGTAAGGCTGAGTTACCGCGATCTTTCTGGGGTTATGCACTAGAATCAGCTGCATATCTTTTGAACAAGGTTCCAACCAAGACTGTGCCTATCACACCATATCAGATGTGGAGTGGGAAGAAACCCTATCTTCAGTATCTGAAGACATGGGGATGTCCAGCTTTTGTAAAATAGAAGCATCCGGACAAGCTCGAGGCACGCTCAGTACAGTGTAAGTTTGTGGGATATCCAAATAACTCCAAGGGGTATTATTTCTATTACGCAGAGGAGCAAAAGGTTTTTGTTTCTCGTCATGCCCACTTCATGGAAGCTAAATTTTTAGAAAATCAGAAGAGTGGGAGCGCAATAGAACTGTAAGAAATTCCAGAACCACAAACTATTACTGAAGATTTGGTAGAACAACAAATTTCAGAAGAAAGGGACATACCAGCGCCTATCCGCAGAAGTAGTAGGCAGTCTCATCCGCCCGAGAGATACTACGGTTTTCTCATAGACGGGGATCGAGAAGATTGCATCATTGATAATGATGACCCTACTAGCTTCCAGCAAGCCATTCAGAGCGGCGGCTCGGTAAAATGGCTGGATGCAATGCGGACCGAAATGGAGTCCATATACACTAACAAAGTATGGACTTTGGACATTGCTCCAGATGGGGTAAAACCCGTAGGATGCAAATGGATCTTTAGAAAGAAGATTGGTGTAGATGGACAGGTTGAAACCTATAAGGCTAGACTTGTTGCAAAGGGTTTTCGTCAAAGACCTGGTTTGGACTATGACGAAACATTTTCTCCAGTGGCTATGCTCAAATCCATTCGGGTCCTTCTTGCCATTGCTGCCTTCCACGATTATGAGATCTGGCAGATGGACGTAAAGACGGCCTTTCTAAATTGTAATTTGGAAGAGTGCGTCTATATGGATCAGCCAGAGGGATTCATTCAGAGTGGGAGCAGCGGTAAAGTGTGCAAATTTCTTAAGTCCATTTATGGACTAAAGCAGGCATCGCGGAGTTGGAACATCTGTTTTGATGATACTGTCAAAGAATTCGACTTTATCAAGAATCCAGATGAACCATTCATATACAGTAAGATTGTAGGGAGAGCTGTAGTATTCCCCGTCTTGTACGTGGATGACATTCTCCTAATAGGAAATGATATTCCTATGCTACAGTCAGTCAAAGGATTCTTGTCACGGAAGTTCTCCATGAAGGACCTGGGTGATGCCACCTAAATTCTGGGGATCCAGATCTATCGTGATAGATCAAAGAGGATGTTGGGACTTTCGCAGTCCAGGTACATAGACACCATATTGAAAAGATTCAGTATGGACGATTCTAAGCGCGGTAACTTACCGGCTTGTCACGGAATCAACCTCTCCAAAGAGATGTCTCCCAAGACTGATTTGGAAAGGGCTCGCATGTTGATTATACCCTACGCTTCAGCGGTAGGCTCTATAATGTATGCGATGTTATGTACCAGACCAGATGTAGCATACGCATTGAGCGTTGTAAGCCGGTATCAGGCAAACCCAGGGAAGAAGCACTGGATAGCAGTAAAGAAAATTCTCAAGTACCTGAGGAGGACTAAGGAGATGTTCTTGGTGTATGGAGGAAAATACCTCCAGATCGAGGCCTTTGCTGACTCCAGCTTCCAGAGTGACAAGGATGACTCCAAGTCCATGTCGGGTTATGTCTTTACCCTCAATGGAGGGGCGGTCTGTTGGAAGAGTTCCAAGAAGGATACCGTTGCTGACTCAACGATGGAAGCGGAGTACATAGCTGCTTGCGATGCCGCAAAAGAAGCTGTCTGGATGAAGAAGTTCCTCACAGAACTTCAGGTGGTTCCTACCAGTGTTGATCCAATACCTCTGTATTGCGACAACAACGGCGCTATAGCTTTAGCGAAGGAACCCAGGTCCCATCAGAAGTCCAGACACATCTTAAGGCGGTATCACTTAATCAGGGAGATTGTAGATCGTCGGGAGATCGAGGTAAAGAGAGTAGATACAGAGAATAACACTGCTGATCCATTCACAAAGGCCATTCCTCAGACACAGTTCGAGAGGCTATTCGAGATGATAGGTCTGCGATATGCCAGTGCATGGCCATAGTGCAAGTGGGAGATTGTTAGTGTTTATGCCCTAGAAGCCATTACTGTATCATACAAGTTTGTATATTACTTAATGAAAGCTTGGGATATTCACAGTTGTATTAAAAGTCTTGCTAAAAATGGCAGTATGCTACTTGGTTTGTGTCTACTTTAATATGTGCAAATGTTTCTTTTAACGTATCGCTTATACATATTAGTAGAGCCCTTAGGATCTTTGCTTGATTACCAGCGTTGTGATGGCAGGCACACTAGTGGGGGCTGGGTAGTCTATAAGCAACATCCTATACAGGTCCCTGGTCGTAGGATTATCGAGACGGGGCATCGATACTCCGGAGTAGACTGGTGTATACGCTTCTCATCCCAGCATAGGGAGATGGTCTGTCCCACAGCCATCAGTACGTCGTACTGGAGATAGTATGCAGGTGCTCGTTAGGTTACGGGTACACCGGACAGGACTCGCCGGGAACTGCAGGTTGGTTTTATACCCATCGTCAGATAGCGGTTCCCAGGTGACATGAGTATAGCTTAGTCCGTCGACTTGACACTGCTACTTCGCCTCGGGTGTGTTCCCACTGTACATAGATTACTACCCTACCACGGCTCAAATGAGTCGTGCAAACAGGTAGTAGTTGGGTGCAGTCCCGAAGCACTTGGAGGCAGTGGCGGTTAGACAGGATTCGTCTCTCCCGGTATTGGGGGTTGATATCGCGCTGTGTATGGAGAGCCATTACGCAAAGTCCTTGGCCAGGGCAAACGAGATTTACTGGTAGGTTCCAGTAGTTTCTCAAGGTGTAATGGGGGCTTCACTCCGACACGACTTATACCGCTATTAGGGGTCTGACGTTTACCGCCCCCTAGGCCCGATATGCGATAGTCCTAGACGAACAGACCGGACTGTACGGAGATTGTCATATCAGGCTCAGTAGGAGTTCGGATGGGTTTCCTCATCGTCCTTCTTATCGACATCTACCTGGGGACCGTTACGTACAACTTGTACCGCTTGCGGCCTGTAGTTAAACCCACTGCCAGCGTAATGTCGAGTCTTTAGAATCCCACACAGAGAGTTTCCCGACACCGGGCAAAAGGTGTAGAGGCCGTATGGTTTTACGGCAGGGCCGCGTTCACTTACGTACACTTGTGCACGTATTATAATCGGGCATATAATACTAGCGGGCTTAGGTTTAAGCCAGATTCTAGTATTATACAGATGGATTTATTCGGTCAAAAATTATCCGTGTTTTTCGGAAATACGGATGGGAGGGGCAGTCTCGTAATTTGTCGGGAAACTTCTAGAAGAAGATGACTCATTTGTATTTATTTCTTTTGGATTAAACACAAATGAGGTGGAGAGATGAGTTGTAAGTTTTCATTAAATGCTTAATGACTCATGAGGTGATTCACCCTTAGGATTAAATGAAGCTCACAAGATATTTCTAGATATTTATCAAGAGATATTTGTATGCTTCATTATATTCTTTCATGAGTATTATTCATTATCATTATCACAAAAGCTTTCTCTCTCCTCAAGTCTTCATCTTCTTTCTCAAACCCTAAAAGCTCTCATGAGTTGAGAATCCTAGGGTTTAAGTGACTAAGTAATTCATCTAAATACTCTACACCCTCTAGGACTTCTAGATTAGCAAACTAGAAGCCGTAGTTATCTCAGATTTGAGATTAGAGCTCGGACTATAGACTCTCGGGTGGATCGTCTTTGACTCGAGAAGGCCGTTGAGGTGCCAATGTTCCATAGAGCCTACAAGGTGTGGAGGACAACGATGAAAACCCGAAGGACAAGTAACGTGAGGTATAACTTCCAATCCGAGTAGTTAAACCTCTCGTAGTTTGCTAGTAATGGTTTAGACACGATCCGTGTGCTCAAGTCCGTGTTACGAAGCTTTGATAATTGTTTTTCATATATTCCGCCTCTCCGCGAGCTCGTTGTTTCCCCAAATCAGAGCAAAGCTCTATTTGAATTTCAAAATTCAAAATTCGAAGCAGCGCTTCAAATTCTTTGCGCTGCGCGCAACGCGCCACGTGTCAAAAGCTGATACGGCAGCGCAGCGCACCGAATCAGAGCAAAGCTCTGTTCAAAGCAAAATCAAAGGAAGCAACGCTTCAGTTGCGCTGCGTTGTACGCTGCGCGACACGTGTCAGCACAGATGCGCTAACGCAGTTGCGCTGCGTTGTGCGCTGCGCGACACGTGTCAGCGCAGATGCGCTGGCGCAGGTACGCTGCGCTTTGCGCTGCGCGACACGTGTCAACGCAGATGCGCTGCGCTGTACGCTGCGTGACACGTGTCACGCTCTGGAGCATTTGCGCCAAACAGAATTAAAATTCTAAGAAATCTTTCTGTTCTTGTTAAAACAAGAAGATTTTCTTATGTAAAACAGAAGCCCTTGGATCAAAGATCCAACGGTGGGGAAAATCCCCCAAATCACTCAGGGGAAGATCTCTTTAACAAAATTAACTAATTTATGGGCACTATAAAAAGGACCCTAAGCCTCACTTCAAAGGATGAACATTCTTCTGAGAAAAAAAAGAGAACTCTGAAGAACCCCTCAAAAAAAAAAAGGTAAGAACCTTTAGAAAAAGAGAAAATTCTTTTAAAAACGGATCATAGATCTAAAAACAAGATCAATGATCTTTAATAAAAACAAAAAATATATATATATAAAATAGTGCTTTGCACTCTCTTATGAACCATTGGTTCTTTGAAAACAAGAAAAAACTTGTTTTCTTTGATTTAAAATCGATCAAAATATAAAACAGTGCTTTGCACTTGAAAAATTGCACTGTTGCGCTCCTTTGTTGGCGCAAGCCACCAGGGAGCGCCACGTGTCAACAGCGCAACAGCGCAGCGCACTGACACAGCGTACTGCGCTATTGCGCTTGCATTCACCGGAGCGAGACACGTGTCGCTTCCACGAGCGCTTGCGCTCATTATTTGGCGCAAAGCGCCTGACAAGCCACTGTCAAATAATTAGTGCACTGCATTGCTTACAAAAGGGCCAAGCCCAATTAAAGAAGGCCTAACAGGACTAATAGAATGCAATGCATTATTTTAAAAAGGGCAGAGCCCAAACCAAAACAGATGCTCTGCATTATTTACAAAGGGACAGAGCCCAAATAAAAAAGGCCTAGCAAGGGCAAAGCCCTAGCACAAGCCTAATAGGCCAAAGATAAATAAAAACGTTGAACATTCTTCAACTGGACTTAGCCCAATTTTGGCCCTAAGTCCTCAAATTAAATTGACCGAACGCAGCTGCTCTCTTAAATCAATTTATATCCGTTTCGAGGGTACATCTTCGAACTTCTCTGACACCTATCGTTGTAATCCTTCAACGACGTCAGAGAGGTGACGGGTCCCGACAACCACACATCAATATCGGACCGAAACGTCCTTAAACTAATGATGGACCGAAACGTCCTTAAACTGGAATATGGACCACCACGTCCCTAAACTGGAATACGGACCACCACGTACCTAAACTGGAATACGGACCACCATGTCCCTAAACTGGAACAATAGAGTCTCTTCATGCTCTTTTATCGGATCTAAACGATCTCGTTTAAGTCGATTTTAGCCCCAAACATGGCTAACGTATCCTTAAACATTCAAATGGACTATAAAATTCCCAAATCAACTCTGGTTCGAGGGTACATCTCCGAGCTCCTCTGACACCTGTCGTTGTAATCTTTCAACGACGTCAAAGAGTGACGAGTCCTGACGGCCATATATTAAATGAAATCATCACGTTAAGTTGATCTTAGTTTCAAACAGGACTAACGTATCCTTAACAAACGTTTAAGTTGATCTTAGCCGCAACGCGGCTAATGCATCCTTAAACTAAAAACACCAAACCTAAATCTAAGTAAATACGGATTTGGACTAATCCACGTCCTACGGACGACGGCATTACTCAGTCTCCGTATACAATCCACGGGCAACCACAAATAAAACAAACACCCACGACACAGAGTGAAATTCTGGAGAAGGAGAAAGTTGTTACCGCGATGCGGTAGCGTAATTAACTGCAGGGGCTTGCGCCTGCAGGGAAGAGCGTCCCCACAATCAAAAACCCTCACCCTGAGGGGGAATCTGACGAAGTCTGCTACATCGGCCGCATCCGTCTAAACCTCCGATACACGGTGCCATAAATTAACTTGGCATCTTCGGAGAGGTGGACGGATAAAACCAAATAGCATCTGCCCCGAATCTCAGGCTAGACGTCCTCACGTCATCGCCGTCTTTTGTTCATACCAGAATATTGCATTTTATACCTCCCATTCTTACGTTCGTTTGTTTATAGGCAGGTGCTTTTAATCAGTGTTTGCTACATAATTGCATGATACTGGTCGCAGCTCTAAACAGTGAATATCATGGAAAAGTACGACAAATTCCGGATTACTGCCAACAACAGATAAAACACGGGTCTCCGCTCTCTATCCGTGTGTTGCCACATACCAGTTTAAGGGACAAAATAGCAAATCGATTGTCATTTTCATGCATAAAGCTCAATGGCAACACAAAATCCAAGAAATCTACGCGGAGCTCGAGGAAATCATGGCAAAAGATCCACATCACATCACCTTTTTGTTATGCTGGAATTCTGGAAATATTGTGAAGAGGTTCTGAAAAAAGTACTATACCACACTGAAGAAGACATCAAACCATGGAACCCCACAAAATCCTATGGCCTAACTCCTCTAAAACGCCGCGGTTCCGCGGCATTAGCGCGCTTAGGCCGCGGAACCGCGGCCATATAGGCTCCTCACTGCGTCGTTTTCTGGGGTTATTTTGGTAACTCTATGTGGAGCCAGATTCTTGCCCTAGGTTTCCAGTTCCCTACCTATAAATACCCCAGTTCTGAGCCAAACCAAGGGGTTAAATTCTTAAGCCTCTTTTTGCTAGTTTTAGTTTTCTTCTTCTTCTTCTTCATCTTTCCTCCATGAAAATGTAGTGAGAGCATTGAGTGGATGTTAAATGAAGATAAGGGTTTTTGTATCATTCTTGTTTGTTTAGCTTCCCCTTGAGATTTTTGCTTTCTCTTGATCTTTCAACCTCTTCATTGATGTAGCATTTTGAAAATCGTTTCGGTGAAATTTCGGAAAATCGGTAAAATAAGGGGGTTTTCTGTAAAAAGTCAAAATGCAAATATCTTATTATAAAAATTAAATATACATATTCTAGCTATGTAATTGCTAGTATTTGGTGTTTATTGAGCCACTGATGAAATTTCAAATTTTCTGGAAAAAAAATTTATTTTATTATTATTTTAAGCTGTCACTAATACATTTAATTAGGGAAAATTACAAACTGGAATGGGTTGAAACAAATTTTGTGCATCATAAAACATTAAACAAAATTTTATCATGTGGTTTTTGAAACGAAATCGTTTGCCAAAACGGTTTAGAAATTATTGATGAAAAAAGGCCTTTTTTTTAGTGTAAATGGATGTTGGGGTATTGTATTTGTCATTTTCCTTCACCCCACACTCACACACTACACCAATTCCCCTCCTTGGCTGAATTTTCAGCAGCCACATCCTCTATGTCCGCACTTCTTTTGATAAAAGAAAAGAAAATCAAGAGAATAGAATAAAGGATATATTAAATAAAGAGGTATGGTGTTAGATAATGGCGACTTGGACTTTTCCTTGACTTTACAAACACCCCCACACCCTCTCTTCTCCCCCTTCTCAATTCTAGCCGAGCCCCCATTTGTGCAGCCCCCCAATTTCCCCCCTCTCATTTCATCACAAAATTCCATCAAAAATCCACAAATTTACTCACAAATTCAAAGCAAACTCCAAATCCAAGCTTTACCCATTATTCTTTAGCCAATTTAGTATGGATCTTGGGGGATGGAAGCAAGTTTGGGAGGCTAAGCTTCATGTTTGATCTCTTGATCATGAGGCATAAAGTTTCATCCAAATTTGTTAATTGTTAATTGTATGTTTGAATCTAGTTTTAATTAGATGTTTAATTATGGAATTAATTAAAATTTAACTTTCAAGAGAAGGGTTTGAAATTTAAGTTAGGTTTTTGTTTTGGAGTTGGGTTGTGATCAATTGTGCATGGTTGTGTGATATGGGCTAGCATCTTAAAACTTGTTAAAACTAATCTAATTGCTAGTTTGCAAATTGTTAGTTTAAAATTGTAATAATTGTACAAATATTGCAAACTAGGTTTTTTTTAGAATTGATGGAAATGAGTGATTTTAAAATCTAATTAACATTGGTATGACATAATTAAGATGTTTAATGAACATTATAGCCACTAGAATTGTTAAAATATTTAGATTGGTTAAAACACTAAGTTTTGAACTAAAAAGGTAACTTTTGCTAACTAGATTTTGGTTTAATGTAATTTAGCAAGATTAAAAATCTAGTAAATGTTTATGTGGCCTAATTAAGATAATTAGTGAGTATTGTGACCACTAGTTTGCTAAAACATCAAGACTTGTAGTAAAACGGTTAACGACCCCTTTACTAGGCTTTTTGGAAATAAACCGATTTGATCAATTTATTGGTTTTGATGATTTGCATCCTATTTCATATATTTTTAGTGACTTATAAAACAATGATTGGTACGTTTGGTGTTTTTCTCGATCAATCGGCGTGTGTACACCGATGTCGAGGGTTTTTGGGTTGATTTGAGAAAGCAACCATAGGTTTTGACCTATGTGGGATTCGTGAGTAGTTTTGGTCATGAGTCGGATTTTAATGCGATACGGTGCGTTATGATATGTAGGTACCCCATGTGGACTTCGAGACGACAAGCAAGCGCGTGGCGACGTCGGCACCGGCGAGCGAGGACCAGGTGAGTAGATTTATATCTACGGGGAGAAGTCGGGTGGATGGCGTATAGCACCTCCGCAGTTCGTGGTGATGTATACGAATTCGTATACACATATATATATATTATTTATATATTGTTTGAGTGCATTGATGATAATATGGATATTTGGTGTTCTTGGATTTTTAGTGTCGCGAAACCCTAGAGTTGTGGTCGCACCACGTATGCACACACACACCCATACTTGCAAACTTTCTTCTTTCATTTGTGCTTATACATGAATACTTAGTTATGTGTTCACATGGGTATGGGACTATGTGTTCACATACGGATTTGAGGATGATACTTGGGTTTGAGATGAGTCGATGAGATTTATATTGAGTTGTGAATTCGGTGATATGGCAGGATTCGTATTTGAGATACGACATGACGTTGTAGCGGGTCCTTTGACGTAGTGTTTCACACACGTGCATGCATACGTAGGTGGTATCAGTATTGTACTAGACATAGATCCGTACCCGGATTATGATCTTTGATAAAGGGGATACCAGATGAATAGTGTGATGAATGTGATATTGACCCGTACCCAGATGTGGGGATGCCGTACGACGGATTTACGTACGAGCTATATATTGATGATAGATCCGCACTCTTGACTTGGGAATATCTGATTATAGATATGGTATCGGATGTGATATTATCGAGGCGGGATCGCCGACTAATATATATATATATATATATATATATATATATATATATATATATATATATATATATATATATATATATGTTTATATATATATCGACTCAGATGTTAGGCGGTTTCCTTACCTGTAGTTCAGCTTGTTTGTTCAGCCGTATAGTTTAGTGTAGTTGTTAGACTAGATTAGACTTCTACCTATTTCAGAACTAACGAATCGTGGGTATTTTAAAAGACAGGTCAAGGGATTCTACGGATATTTCAAAAGACATGTCTTTTCTTAAAAACACCGTAGCCCTTATTTTCAAAACACCGCGATTCGTATTATTTCAAAAGGCGCTATTGTAGGACTCTTATATTAGGGTAATGCAGTTTAGTTACCGTTGTGTCTAGTTTTCATCTCCTGCATATTATTGTTGTTGCTCCGCATCGCATACTTATTGTAATTCATATTTCATTATTGATATCATGCTGTTAGGACACCATCACCATTACTGATGATGCGTATGTACCACGTACACTTACTTGCCGGCTCACACACATCTTCATCGGTAATTGCTATGTCACGTACACATAGAAAATACTATTACATTGACATAGCCTGTTAGCTAATAGTTTAGACATGATATTAGTGTACTTGCCTTATATGCTAGTTTAGACATTGTAGTTATTACCTGCTAGTTCATGCAAATTGTTATTCATTAAATGCCGCATTCATGGATGCTCATGCTTATATTCATGGTTTTACATGCTATTGATGATTCGGATATCCATGATATTTTCTGGATTTGGAGAAAAACCGCAAAACATATATAAACTGCTTTCTCTCTTTTTAAATAAAAATACGGTTTTCCCATGATGTATGAGTCGTCCACCATGAGTTTGCTGATGGATTTCGAGACCCGATTCGAGGAGATGGATGAACCGTTTCGGGTACATGGTGGACCCGCTAAGGTACCCCGGGGCAAGAAGCACGTGATGATGACGATGTGAGCCTGGCAGGGGAGCACTACCTACCGGTGATTTTACCCGACGCGTCGGATATCCGGAGGATACCGTCGTGGTCTTGAGATGGATGGTAGGGGCCGGTCTGGACTGACGGCGCCCTAGATATTGTGATTGAGACATTGAGATTTCGAGATATTGAGGTACAGAGACTGTGATACAGAGATATCGAGATTTTGGGATTACGTTTTGTGCCGATGCTAGGCACTGTTTTATGCTGATTTCATTATGATACCTTATTTTAAAAATACAAAGGAAATCTCACTAAATTATGAAAACAGTTCTTCATTTACATGTATTCTGTTTTCATGCATTCATACCTTATTCATATGATATATTGCTACCTAAGGCACTGACATGGGCACATGAGATTACACTCGGGTTAGATATTTACCCTAGCCTTATTATAGGTTGCATGTTATATATATAATTGAGGATATATTATGATCTTTGACCTAGGTTGCGTTATTTATGCGATTTCTTTTCGTAGATATTTTTCTATTCACGAGTTGGCAACTCACCCCCGTTGTGCCCCAGTTTCTTGCAGGTTTGCCGTACAGGTTTCATTACGGCTTGCGGGCATAGTTTCCTTCGGGTGATTTGCTATTAGGTGGGTTTACCTGTATCGTACCCCCCATTATACAAATTGTATATTATTACTCTGTTGTATCTCGAAGTTCCATCAACCAAAAATGTATTTTTTTTTTGAGATAGAGACCAGAGATGCTATTCTTTCGACCTTAGAGTCGCTCGTTTTATTTCTGTGGTTTTCTTGTGGTTTTGGGGTTTTGATCCTCGCCGTTGACGTTGTATATTATATTGCTTGTGTGGTTGTGACCGTCGATTGACGAAGAGCTAGCTCCCGCTTGGGGATGCCCTTTTATTGATTTCGTATACTATTCATGTTGTATCCCGTTTGGTGGCCGGTATTTACAAAGGAGACTCTGCCGAAATTTTCAGGAATTATTTGATGTTTTAAAAACGCATAATTCGGCTTATGCTATTAAAACTACTTGATTTAAATTGGTTTTCCTTCACTCTACTACTTTTCTTGGTTTGGATTTCTGGGTTTTCGGCTTTCTTAGATTACGAACGCCTTGAGACATTTCGGAGTTTAAGTGCCGGTCATGTTCCGTACTTTCGGGTCGTGACAAAGTTGGTATCAGAGCGTTAGGTTTTACCTTCGGAGCGTAGGATGACCCTTGGTTGATGGAATAGGTGACTAAAGTAGAGTGACGTACCATGGGTATGTTCCGCAGCATACTTACGACACGCCACTCCACTTAAGGAGCCTTAGAATGTACATTTCCTTGTTCAGTATTATATTCCTTCCTGATCTAGCCTCATCGGTACCAGTTTGGTTTTGCTGCCACGATTACGGGCAGGGAGAGCTACGGCTAGAGTTGCTGTCAGCACGAGCTCGTCACAAACGAGGACTGACCAGGGCGTGATTCCGGCGACACCCGATTGTAGAGAGGTGTCTTTTGATTGTGTTTTGCGCCACGAGCATTGGATGGATCACCGTATGAGGTTGCTCGGACGTGCAGATTAGCATCAGAGGATTGAGCCACCGGTAGAGGCCAGCCATACTTAGATGACCATTGAAGTGATTGAGGCACGGTTCAGCGTGCAGATGAGCGAACCAGTTTTTGCTGTGAACGACGAGATATCGCCCCATATGTTGGAGCTATTGCGGGACGAGTAGTACGAAGAGATGATAGAAGGTCGCTAGTCACCCGATGATGAATGACTAGGACAGGTGGTTCGTTCGCCTACCCCGATGCGAGGTCATCAGATGGATTGATTCCAGCTAGAGACGACTTCACGCGGAGACGTTGAGAGTCGACAGAGACGATCGAATGTCAGAAACCTATTATTCCAAGTTTAAAGTAGTCGGAAATACATGCAGGCAATTCTATGGTCCCTCTAGAAGAATGAAACCTTAACTCGACTTAATGACCGTGTGAAAGCCTTTGAACCTTCGGGTTTGCGGCAGTTCTACGGCGCCATTAGTGAGGCTTAGGTTTGCCCTTCTACGGCTGGACCACCGATGCTGTGGTATGTACTCGATACTATTAAACTGTGCCCAAGAGGTTAAGCTCTTGCGGTATTATGTGGTTTTGACGACTCGATCGGATGGCTCGACTTAATTCGGATGCTAGGTGGTGAGATGCATTCCTTGGGAGACTCCCGATACGAGGATAGCCGTTGGAGCTCAGTCCATGTAGCCACGATGAAACGAGTCCGAAGCAGTCGACATTTGAGAAAGTGGAGTAAAGAGGTCCGTACAATATCTGGATAAGACGACGTTCCACTCCGCCTACATCAGAGATGCGACACGCATGACGAGGCATTGTGCTTGGATATACCTTCCCGAGTGGTCGCGATGAGAATGCAGTAGTCCCAGAGCAAGACGCAGATATAGTAAAGGACGATGACTTCCGGACAGTTGGCAGAGACGAGACATGGAAGAGACCGTGAGCAGGATTCCTTCCAGGACGCTGCTGCAATGATACTTGCACCCAGGATCAGATGTGTCACGTACATTCAGAGAGCCAGAGGCCGACGCCAATGATATGCTGTCTTACGAGTGATCGCGATGATTGACCGGGAGATGACAAGAGACGTACCAGAACGGGATCATCCTCGTTAGCACACCTGACAAGGCCGATGAGCCGATGGACCGAGAGATTGGTAATTCACAGTGAAGACCTTGACCCAGGAGTGGTCATTGTTATTCACACCAGCAGGCCATAGTTCATGATCATCGACGAGACGTCCCACTAGTGACCGCGACAGTTGGCCCGAGATTCTTAGAGGATGCACTTGAGCGGTACTATTCCGCCATTATTGATTTCGATGTTTTGGGTGATTTATTCGCATGATTTGATTTTGATGATTGAGGATTTACGATCTTTGCACAGTGTTGCACTTGATATCGTCTTCGTGCTTTGGTTTCACATGTTTGTGATTTTACGGTTTTAGACATTTGAGTTGATTTTGTGCGTATGCACGCACACGATTTGGTTCCTGCACTCTGTATAGTTTATATATGCTTGCAGTGCAGTGATACGCCTTTTGTGCACTTAGATGCACTGGACTTCGATTTCGATTATGTTACTCGATATTTGTTTTGTGCACCTTGTGCACCTGATTTGATTTTGCGCATGTTCGGCGCTTGATATTGGATTTCATGATTTCGTGCATGATAGATGCACCTGCCTTGGATTTTCGCGCATGTTGAGCGCATGTTTTGAGATGTGATTTTGGTGCACACCAGATACACTAAATCAAGATTTTTCGTGCATGTCAGCTGCACCTGATTTTGCTGTCAGGCACACATGTTGCCTACAACAGATGTTTCGTGCACACCCGATGCACTTAGATGTTGTTTCTGAGCATATGTATGGCACATATTTGGATTTTGATTTCCGTGCGCACCAGACGCACGTAGTATTCATACGCGTATTTTGGGATTGATTTTTCTTATAGAGCAGTACGTTTTTATGATATTGCTATGTGTTTTCGTACTGAGCAGGACTAGTCAGAGAACAGTACCTGAATATATTTTGCATGCATTGATAATTATTGAAGGGATTTCCAAAAAAAAAAAAGCGAGCTATAGCCTCAGTATTTACCTACGTGTCTGATATGACACGAAATGTTTAAAACAAGGAGACCCTTCTAAATTGTTTCCAAAACGGCGGAACATACATTTCAAACAAAGGCATATAGGTATATAGTTATTTTCTTATGATAGACGTCCGCCACTGTGCAGTGTTATACGCGTTGCACAGCGACTTAAAGAGATTTGGTATGCATTTCCTTCAGATACTTACATATATAGATTCGATATTTACATATATAGTTTCGAGTTATCATATTGGTTTTGCTTTGGATTTGGTATTGATGTCTTCCCCATGACTCCGATGATTGCGGGATGCTTGACGGAATTTTGATTTGAGTCATATGCTCATTTTTCATGCGCATGCGCTGCGCTACGATTTGTTTTATGTATTTACAATTTCGGAGCCCCGACGACTTGATGGTTTTGGTTTAGATGTTTTAGTATTTAGGGGGAGTTTTACTTTAAATTCGGGGACCGAATTTTTTTAAGGGGGAAAGATTGTAGCGTTTTGAAAATCGTTTCGGTGAAATTTCGGAAAATCGGTAAAATAAGGGGGTTTTCTGTAAAAAGTCAAAATGCAAATATCTTATTATAAAAATTAAATATACATATTATAGCTATGTAATTGCTAGTATTTGGTGTTTATTGAGCCACTGGTGAAATTTCAAATTTTCTGAAAAAAAATTTATTTTATTATTATTTTAAGCTGTCACTAATACATTTAATTAGGGAAAATTACAAACTGGAATGGGTTGAAACAAATTTTGTGCATCATAAAACATTAAACAAAATTTTATCATGTGGTTTTTGAAACGAAATCGTTTGCCAAAACGGTTTAGAAATTATTGATGAAAAAAGGCTTTTTTTTTAGTGTAAATGGATGTTGGGGTATTGTATTTGTCATTTTCCTTCACCCCACACTCACACACTACACCAATTCCCCTCCTTGGCTGAATTTTCAGCAGCCACATCCCCCATGTCCCCACTTCTTTTGATAAAAAAAAAGAAAATCAAGAGAATAGAATAAAGGATATATTAAATAAAGAGGTATGGTGTTAGATAATGGCGACTTGGACTTTTCCTTGACTTTACAAACACCCCCACACCCTCTCTTCTCCCCCTCCTCAATTCTGGCCGAGCCCCCCTTTGTGCAGCCCCCTAATTTTCCCCCTCTCACTTCATCACAAAATTCCATCAAAAATCCACAAATTTACTCACAAATTCAAAGCAAACTCCAAATCCAAGTTTTACCCATTATTCTTTAGCCAATTTAGTATGGATCTTGGGGGATGGAAGCAAGTTTGGGAGGCTAAGCTTCATGTTTGATCTCTTGATCATGAGGTATAAAGTTTCATCCAAATTTGTTAATTGTTAATTGTATGTTTGAATCTAGTTTTAATTAGATGTTTAATTATGGAATTAATTAAAATTTAACTTTCAAGAGAAGGGTTTGAAATTTAAGTTAGGTTTTTGTTTTGGAGTTGGGTTGTGATCAATTGTGCATGGTTGTGTGATATGGGCTAGCATCTTAAAACTTGTTAAAACTAATCTAATTGCTAGTTTGCAAATTGCTAGTTTAAAATTGTAATAATTGTACAAATATTGCAAACTAGGTTTTTTTTAGAATTGATGGAAATGAGTGATTTTAAAATCTAATTAACATTGGTATGACATAATTAAGATGTTTAATGAACATTATAGCCACTAGAATTGTTAAAATATTTAGATTGGTTAAAACACTAAGTTTTGAACTAAAAAGGTAACTTTTGCTAACTAGATTTTGGTTTAATGTAATTTAGCAAGATTAAAAATCTAGTAAATGTTTATGTGGCCTAATTAAGATAATTAGTGAGTATTGTGACCACTAGTTTGCTAAAACATCAAGACTTGTAGTAAAACGGTTAACGACCCCTTTACTAGGCTTTTTGGAAATAAACCGATTTGATCAATTTATTGGTTTTGATGATTTGCATCCTATTTCATATATTTTTAGTGACTTATAAAACAACGATTGGTACGTTTGGTGTTTTTCTCGATCAATCGGCGTGTGTACACCGATGTCGAGGGTTTTTGGGTTGATTTGAGAAAGCAACCATAGGTTTTGACCTATGTGGGATTCGTAAGTAGTTTTGGTCATGAGTCGGATTTTAATGCGATACGGTGCGTTATGATATGTAGGTACCCCATGTGGACTTCGAGATGACAAGCAAGCGCGTGGCGACGTCGGCACCGGCGAGCGAGGACCAGGTGAGTAGATTTATATGTACGGGGAGAAGTCGGGTGGATAGCGTATAGCACCCCCGCAATTCGTGGTGATGTATACGAATACGTATACACATATATATATTATTTATATATTGTTTGAGTGCATTGATGATAATATGGATATTTGGTGTTCTTGGATTTTTAGTGTCGCGAAACCCTAGAGTTGTGGTCGCACCACGTATGCACACACCCACCCATACTTGCATACTTTCTTCTTTCATTTATGCTTATACAGGAATACTTAGTTATGTGTTCACATGGGTATGAGACTATGTGTTCACATACGGATTTGAGGATGATACTTGGGTTTGAGATGAGTCGATGAGATTTGTATTGAGGTTGTGAATTCGGTGATATGGCAGGATTCGTATTTAAGATACGACATGACGTTGTAGCGGGTCCTTTGACGTAGTGTTTCACACACGTGCATGCATACGTAGGTGGTATCAGTATTGTACTAGACATAGATCCGTACCCGGATTATGATCTTTGATAAAGGGGATACCAGATGAATAGTGTGATGAATGTGATATTGACCCGTACCCAGATGTGGGGATGCCGTACGACGGATTTACGTACGAGCTATATATTGATGATAGATCCGCACTCTTGACTTGGGAATATCTGATTATAAATATGGTATCGGATGTGATATTATCGAGGCGGGATCACCGACTAATATACATATATATATATTTATAATATATATATATATATATATATATATAATATATTATATAATATATATATATATATAATATATATATATATATATATATAATATATATATATATATATATATATATATATAATATATATATATATATATATAATATATATATATATAAAAGACAGGTCAAGGGATTCTACGGATATTTCAAAAGACGTGTCTTTTCTTAAAAATACCGTAGCCCTTATTTTCAAAACACCGCGATTCGTGTTATTTCAAAAGGCGCTATTGTAGGACTTATATTAGGGTAATGCAGTTTAGTTACCGTTGTGTCTAGTTTTCAGCCCCGCATATTATTGCTGTTGCTCCGCATCGCATACTTATTGTAATTCATATTTCATTATTGATATCATGCTGTTAGGACACCATCACCATTACCGATGATGCGTATGTACCACGTACACTTACTTGCCGGCTCACACACATCTTCATCGGTAATTGCCATGTCACGTACACATAGAAAATACTATTCCATTGACATAGCCTGTTAGCTAATAGTTTAGACATGATATTAGTGTACTTGCCTTATATGCTAGTTTAGACATTGTAGTTATTACCTGCTACTTCATGCAAACTGTTATTCATTATATGCCGCATTCATGGATGCTCATGCTTATATTCATGGTTTTACATGCTTTTGATGATTCGGATTTCCATGATATTTTCTGGATTTGGAGAAAAACCGCAAAACATATATAAACTACTTTCTCTCTTTTTAAATAAAAGTGCGGTTTTCCCATGATGTATGAGTCGTCCACCATGAGTTTGCTGATGGATTTTGAGACCCGATTCGAGGAGATGGATGAACCGTTTCGGGTACATGGTGGACCCGGTAAGGTACCCCGGGGCAAGAAGCGCGTGATGATGACGATGTGAGCCTGGCAGGGGAGCACAACCTACCGGTGATTTTACCCGACGCGTCGGATATCCGGAGGATACCGTCGTGGTTTTGAGATGGATGGTAGGGGCCGGTCTGGACTGACGGCGCCCTAGATATTGTGATTGAGACATTGAGATTTCGAGATATTGAGGTACAGAGACTGTGATACAGAGATATCGAGATTTTGGGATTACGTTTTGTGCCGATGCTAGGCACTGTTTTATGCTGATTTCATTATGATACCTCATTTTAAAAATACAAAGGAAATCTCACTAAATTATGAAAACAGTTCTTCATTTACATGTATTCTGTTTTCATGCATTCATACCTCATTCATATGATATATTGCTACCTGAGGCACTGACATGGGCACATGAGATTACACTCGGGTTAGATATTTACCCTAGCCTTGTTATAGGTTGCATGTTATATATATAATTGAGGATATATTATGATCTTTGACCTAGGTTGCGTTATTTATGCGATTTCTTTTCGTAGATATTTTTCTATTCACGAGTTGGCAACTCACCCCCGTTGTGCCCCAGTTTCTTGCAGGTTTGCCGTACAGGTTTCATTACGGCTTGCGGGCATAGTTTCCTTCGGGTGATTTGCTATTAGGTGGGTTTACCTGTATCGTACCCCCCATTATATAAATTGTATATTATTACTCTGTTGTATCTAGAAGTTCCATCAACCAAAAATGTAATTTTTTTTAGATAGAGACCAGAGATGTGTCACGACCCAAAAATGATACGTGATGGCCCTAATACTACGCAACGCCTCCAGACGTAACGCAGTAAAAGCAAGCCAAAACCCAGAAATCTAAACCATAAAAATACGGAAAAGATAATATAAAGTTTTGGAAATACTTGAAATCACAACCCAAATTCTTTAAAATATTCCACATTTTCTGTAAAATTTTGGCAGCACCTCCTTTATAAAAACAAGCCCCTAAAAAGGGTACAACATAGATATAAAGTAAAGCATCCCAAACGGGAGCAAAATCCACGCCCAACGGCGGAAAACAATACCACAACAGATATACGACGCCGTAGCGAAGAAATCAGAGACAAAGAAAGAAACTGTATAAAAACAACAAATCCACAATATATACAAATCGTCCTCACCAAGTCTCTAAGTCACAACATACTGCTAGTAATAGATGGAGAGTACAATATACAACGAATATACAACACACTCAGATAACCACATAAACCCACCTGGCAAAACTGCACACTAACAGGCGAAGTGGTATCCGCAACCCAAAAGATGATAGATGAGTGTGAAGCTGAAAAGCTGAATAGCTTGCCTTGACTACTTTGGGGAAACTCCAGCAAAACCTGTGGCACAACGGGGGTGAGTTGCCAACTCGTGAATAGTAAATAACATATGCAGGTAATCGCGAGAATGTACGTACAGCATGAATCTAATATATATCCATTTCAAATAATAATATGTCATGAGTACGTAATAATGGAAAGTACACTCTCAAGTACCACCAATATGTCCTGCAATAATAATGTGACAACAGTATGCAATAATCATGCTCTGGGGATATGAGAAAGTAAATGTGCAACTCTCAGGAAGGTACGCTCACAGGTACTCCTAATACATAACACAGTGCACAAGTATATAAAGATGAGGTATGGAGTGAAATATGTCAAATCCACGATATCCTGACATCGTGGTAGGAGCAAATCCATCTAGACAAATCAGTATCCCAATCCTCAATCAATCACCAAATCCGCTCTCATATCGTCTAAGTGTCACATCTCCTCAAACTACACAATATCAAATGTATCACACATAAGTGTCGAATGTACAAGTCAAGTAGATCTCACATCTCTAGTATGTACAATAACAGTATATCTCCCATATATCAAATGTACAACAGCTAGTGGATCCCACATATCTCGTCTGTACAATATCAGGTATCTCTCACCTATATCACATGTACAACAGCTAGTGGATCCCACATGTCTCGTCTGTACAATCTCAGTATATCTCACAATATATCATATGTACCACACTAAGTGGATCTCACATCTCTAGTGTGTACGATATCATCATCCAATCCCAATGAATCTCATGAATCTCAAGTCAAATCTCCAGCACAGTTCTAACATCCTAAATATAATGACATATATAATATGATGAGGGCAGTACACATATATTAGCGTCCCATTCCACTAATATTGGTGTAAAGGCATATATAACAGCGGCTCAATCCCCTGTTATATATACAAGAGTATTTAGGAATATCATAAAAACCAATGTGTCAAGCATCGACACAGAAAACTGATAAGTACGTATCATACGCTATCACGAGAGCTCGAGTGCCTCTGTCTGCCCCTCGCCTCTCGACGTATCGATACGCACATGACTCCCAACGGTATCCCCCTGATATCCGCCGAGTCTCTGGTAATGTCACCGGAAAGTATGGCTCCCCTAGGCCTCATCGCCTCAGTGCGACATCGGCTCACTCCGACAACATTCTAGCTTCGGGGTACCTCCGGGCCCCACCATGTATCCTCATGCGGCTCTCGACGCCTCCTCGCATAGGATATATATCCGCACCGATAAATCTCATGGTGGATGCTATAATATCATCTCAAGGAAACCGGGTCTTCATGTATGCATAATTTCATGAACCACCACGGTCCCCAAATCCAGAAAACATCATGAAAAATCCATATAACAATGCGATAATCCATGAATAAATATACGCAATATGAAACTGTAATGAAAGCGTATAAATGTAAAGTATAGCATTCACCAGATATAAATGAATACATGAATCATAAGCAGTAATATAGGTATCTACCTATATGATGATGTGGTATACCTATCAGGTATAAATATGTATGGAAATATCAATGTCATGATGTAATATACCTATCAAGTATAGGTAAAGTATGGAATGTAAATACACTTGTATCCATGTCCCTAGGTGTATATGTATCTAGCCCTACTGATACAACATCCTATAGGTAAACAGGAACTAGCATGTCAAGTCTAATATAACAATAGGAAATATGTATCAAAAGTCACAATGTTCCTAACCATACAATAGCATTTCTAAAATATGGTCATGTATGACATGGCAATTATTGACGGTGTGTGTGACATCAAATCAGTGCTCTCGCAATCTGAGCCGTCAATAATAGTGCAGTGTCCTAAGGATACTAATCCAATCACAACTATCACTAAGCAGTCAGGTATATGCGCAATTCTAAACATGATATAGAATATGCGACAAAGGTAAAGGTTTCTAGCCCAGACGCATAACGCCATGCGGGCGATTCCCCTGTAGATGTTAAATCTACTCACCCACACTCCAAGCTAGATGAAATCTACCACCTGAATCCCCCTGTGGCAGTGTCCGTAGTCCTCGTCTGCGAACCTGCAACATATAAACAACAACAATATACATATATCAATAATAGCTACGAAATACGAACTAGCTATATCTAACCGACACAACAACACACAACCGCCTCTTAAGTGTTCGTATCGTGGCTAACGAGAGTAGCGACACGACGAAAACAACCTAAGAGCGAAACCACGAAAACTGCACGACGCGTGTCGTAACACGTATCGCACGAACACGAAACACTAGAAACTGCACATTTGATCCCAGATTTTCCTACTGTGAAAACTAAACAATTTCAACAAGACCAGAGGAACCCTAAACATAGCAGACACCTACAGTCAAAACCCCACACCCAAACTCAACCCTCTGGCCGGCGTCGCCGGCCCCTCCTTAAGCCCTCGCCGGCCCTGGCCGGTGGCATGGGTCTCGTGCTTCAGGTGGTGCTCCAGGTCCCCTAGTACAACACACTCACTATGTTGAATTTCTCAGTAACAAACCCAGATCAAAGCAGGTTCTAGAAACCACAATCCGACATCAAAATACGATATTTCGTATCAAAACCTAATTTAACAATCTAAACAGAATTTAAAAAGCTTAACTACACTAAAAACACTTAAAATAGCAGTAAGAGAATATTACCTACACAAAAGAACATCCAAGATCAAGGCTTTGCATGCTCCAAGTGAAGAAAATGAGATAACATGCACAAATATGTGATTTTTATGATAACTAGTGAAGAATTTGAGTACTTGTGATGGATTTCATGAAGAAATGAGGCAAAGAAATGCACAAGGCAGGAGAGGGGAAGGTGAGCTCGGCCAAGTGTGAGGGAGAGAGAGAGAGAGGCAATTTCCTTGCAATTTCCACAATTAATGCAAGTCAATGCACACACACACAAGTCAACACATTCATGCATCTTCTTCTCAATTCTTTTCTATTCTTTTCTTTTCTAATTCCTCCATTAAACCTAGGCCACACAATATAATACTTGTGGTTTGGATTAACTTAAGAAGATTTTAAGAAAAGTTGAAAAGAGAAGATTCTAAAAATGTGCAAGCCGGATTAAAATAACATTAAAAATGGGAAAAATTCAAATTGCACCAAAACGTCCCATATACTCTCAAAGTTTGCGCACAAGCTTTATTTTCTCAAAACTAGATGCTGGTAACTCGATATGGCCGTTTGATCGCAATCGGTATAAACTGACAATACCGATGAATTTCACCCAAAAACAGAAACAAACACAAAACGATTTTCTAGATCGTTACAATCTCCCCCCCTTATAAAAATTCGTCCCCGAATTTAAAATTTCACCAAGCATACCTTCAAAGAGAAGAGTACAAAACTCCCAAATCTCACCCGCAGCTTCCCAAGTGATCCCCTCACTATACAGCTACGTCCAAGGAAACTCTTCATAGATGGCAAGACCTTTGACCGAAGTTTCTTCACCTGCCGAACCATTTACACACATGGCTGTCGGTAAACGAAAAGATCGAGTCCACACTAATGGTCTGTGCTGAATCATGTGAAAAAGTCATGAAGGTATTTGCCAAAAATCAACACCATAAAAACGGGGTGAATAATCTATAATCTGGGCGGAAGTGCCAAATTAAAGCAACGAAAACTAACTCACATAAAGGATCTCAAAAGACCAACTTGAACATCTCCAAAGTCTCTAGACAAGCTGAAGTCCAAAATCCTACTAAGCTGAGTCAGAAAAACAGACTGGTGATCGACACTACCTGACTAAACCTAAAGGTTGCCAATTGAAATGTCTCCTGATAACAACTATCCAGAAGTATCCTACAATGGCGAGTGACGATCCCAACTGCCGCAAACAACACACCAAACAAACACCCTGAAACGAAACCTGAAATTTCTCTTCACATTCCTGTCCACCTGTAACTATCTCACAAGTCACATCAAAGCTGGTGGAACCTGAATGAACACAGAGAATTGACTGATGTGCCTGCTCTAGGATTTCACGTCTCTACCCGATAACATCAGGTACACAAACGCATCCCTAACTTAGCACAACCTTGTCACAATCAAGGGCTCCGAATCAAAAGCAAAGAACTGATGCAGTTGCTAGTCGAATCTCCAACTGCTGAGAACTCTGCACACATGCCTCAGTTCACAGAAAAGAACCTCCTTTCTAGGTCTTTACAGTCAACGGTGCAACAATACTCTGGTAATCTTGCACGAAACGGCGGTAAAAACCTGCTAAACCCAAAAACAAAGGACCTCTGTCTGTACACAAGTCTGGGCCTAAGCTGTACGGTCACGATCTCCCTCGGAACCATACGAAACCGTCTCCCGTACTACAAGACCTAGGAGTCAACACAAACAAGCCTGAAGGAACACTCCGAGAAACTAGCAAACAGCTGGGACTCTCCCAATGTCTGCAAAACAATTTCTCAAAAGCTGCTCCTGTTCCTCAAGACACAAAGAAAATGACCAGAATGTCGTCAAACACAACAATAGCTGGTCGAGGAACGGCCTGAAGAAATCTGGTACATCATATCCACAATGCTGCTAGGACATTGGCAAGTCCAACGACACTACCAAAACACAACTGCCCGTAGCACGCACAAAAGCAAAATTCGGAATGCCATCACTCCGAACCCGCAACAATGATGACCGGATCCCAAACAAACTTAGAAAAAGTCTCGCACTCTGGAGCTGATCGAAGAAATCATCAAAACAAGGTAACAGATACCTAACCGCACCATAAGCCGGTTCAATTGACGATCCATCAATCCACAACCGCAATCTGTCGTCTTCCTCCAGAACGAACAGAATTAGGGCTCCCACAAGCGAAACACTCAGACACACAAACCTCCCAACAAACAACTCTGCAGCAGATCCTTAAGCTCCTTGAATTTCGCTAACTCTTCTGGAATGTCGTCGGAAAACTCTTGCACGAAAAGTACCCAGTCCAACAATCCCAATGTGGCTCCGGTATCTCGAATGAACGCCAAGAATCCACGACATCTCCTCCAAAGCTGACTAGCGAACAAGGCTGAATTCAAGCTGTGAGAGGCGGCACAACTATCCACCTGTACAACAAGAACTGACTCGCCGGGAAAACAAATCCTGATTGTTTCCACACGGTAGTCCACAGACGCCTAACACGTAACTAACCAATCCATGCCCAGGAGAACGTCAAATCCAACATCTCTCGAAGGATCCAATGACGGCAAAATCTCCTCACCAACTGGCATACGACTGAAATACGTGTCGCGCAACAAAAGAATCGCTGACAGAAGTTAACACAACAAAACGGCTGATCTAACTAACAAGATCCTCGTCCCAACCACGGCACAAAGTGCGAAAAACTAACAAGTACAACAACGAATCAGAACAAGGATACCTGACAAATCTGCACTGGACGTCCGAGCGTCCGGTTGAGTAGAAACAAACCCTCGTGTCTGCCTCCTACCCACAACTGGCTGATATCCTCCACTCTGCGGTAAAGCTGTCTCGCGTCTACGTGGCTCAGTACAAACTCTAACCCGATGATCCAAACTCCCGCACCGATAACATCCGGAAGAAAACTGCTGACCATCCTGGGAATAAGAGCTAGACGACTGTCCTCGTCTCACACCTCTAAAACTCCCATGCCGTGCACGAAACCTGTCACGACGACTGAACCTCTGCCCCTGGACTGGCACACCTATACGGGTCCTCCACTGTCCTGGAACTCGTAAAGTCTCTGGAACACGTGTCTCGTCAACTGGGCTACATCTGCTGGTACTACATAAGTAACAGACTGCTGCACGCTGATCCCAAGGAACAACTGTCCAACTGGGGTGACAACCTCCTGTCGCTGCGCTCTAATGGCATCAACTAATGATCTCATCGTCTGGCGCAAATCCTGCATCTCTGTCACAAGTCTAGCTATCTGATCAGTCGAAGGCTGATCCATCTGCAACTGTGCAACACGAGTGCCCTCCTGGTCAGTGCTCGTCTCACCCGAGCTAACCCTGACCTCGGCTCTCGCTGCAACACTCTGAGTCCCCGTAGTCATCAATGGCAAGGCTATAAATAGAGATAGGATTCGATAAGAACAAGGAAATCGAATCTCAAGGATATGAATCATCAAGGAAGGAATCTCAAGAAATTGTACTTAGGCACTTTAGGCGAAATACTGCATCGTAAGTATGCTGCAGACATACCCACAGTACGTTACTCCGCTTAGGTTACCTACTCCATCATACCAGGTCATCCTACACTCCGAAAGGTAAAACCACGCTCTGATACCAACTTTGTCACGACCCAAAAATGATACGTGATGGCCCTAATACTACGCAACGCCTCCAGACGTAACGCAGTAAAAGCAAGCCAAAACCCAGAAATCTAAACCATAAAAATACGGAAAAGATAATATAAAGTTTTGGAAATACTTGAAATCACAACCCAAATTCTTTAAAATATTCCACATTTTCTGTAAAATTTTGGCAGCACCTCCTTTATAAAAACAAGCCCCTAAAAAGGGTACAACATAGATATAAAGTAAAGCATCCCAAACGGGAGCAAAATCCACGCCCAACGGCGGAAAACAATACCACAACAGATATACGACGCCGTAGCGAAGAAATCAGAGACAAAGAAAGAAACTGTATAAAAACAACAAATCCACAATATATACAAATCGTCCTCACCAAGTCTCTAAGTCACAACATACTGCTAGTAATAGATGGAGAGTACAATATACAACGAATATACAACACACTCAGATAACCACATAAACCCACCTGGCAAAACTGCACACTAACAGGCGAAGTGGTATCCGCAACCCAAAAGATGATAGATGAGTGTGAAGCTGAAAAGCTGAATAGCTTGCCTTGACTACTTTGGGGAAACTCCAGCAAAACCTGTGGCACAACGGGGGTGAGTTGCCAACTCGTGAATAGTAAATAACATATGCAGGTAATCGCGAGAATGTACGTACAGCATGAATCTAATATATATCCATTTCAAATAATAATATGTCATGAGTACGTAATAATGGAAAGTACACTCTCAAGTACCACCAATATGTCCTGCAATAATAATGTGACAACAGTATGCAATAATCATGCTCTGGGGATATGAGAAAGTAAATGTGCAACTCTCAGGAAGGTACGCTCACAGGTACTCCTAATACATAACACAGTGCACAAGTATATAAAGATGAGGTATGGAGTGAAATATGTCAAATCCACGATATCCTGACATCGTGGTAGGAGCAAATCCATCTAGACAAATCAGTATCCCAATCCTCAATCAATCACCAAATCCGCTCTCATATCGTCTAAGTGTCACATCTCCTCAAACTACACAATATCAAATGTATCACACATAAGTGTCGAATGTACAAGTCAAGTAGATCTCACATCTCTAGTATGTACAATAACAGTATATCTCCCATATATCAAATGTACAACAGCTAGTGGATCCCACATATCTCGTCTGTACAATATCAGGTATCTCTCACCTATATCACATGTACAACAGCTAGTGGATCCCACATGTCTCGTCTGTACAATCTCAGTATATCTCACAATATATCATATGTACCACACTAAGTGGATCTCACATCTCTAGTGTGTACGATATCATCATCCAATCCCAATGAATCTCATGAATCTCAAGTCAAATCTCCAGCACAGTTCTAACATCCTAAATATAATGACATATATAATATGATGAGGGCAGTACACATATATTAGCGTCCCATTCCACTAATATTGGTGTAAAGGCATATATAACAGCGGCTCAATCCCCTGTTATATATACAAGAGTATTTAGGAATATCATAAAAACCAATGTGTCAAGCATCGACACAGAAAACTGATAAGTACGTATCATACGCTATCACGAGAGCTCGAGTGCCTCTGTCTGCCCCTCGCCTCTCGACGTATCGATACGCACATGACTCCCAACGGTATCCCCCTGATATCCGCCGAGTCTCTGGTAATGTCACCGGAAAGTATGGCTCCCCTAGGCCTCATCGCCTCAGTGCGACATCGGCTCACTCCGACAACATTCTAGCTTCGGGGTACCTCCGGGCCCCACCATGTATCCTCATGCGGCTCTCGACGCCTCCTCGCATAGGATATATATCCGCACCGATAAATCTCATGGTGGATGCTATAATATCATCTCAAGGAAACCGGGTCTTCATGTATGCATAATTTCATGAACCACCACGGTCCCCAAATCCAGAAAACATCATGAAAAATCCATATAACAATGCGATAATCCATGAATAAATATACGCAATATGAAACTGTAATGAAAGCGTATAAATGTAAAGTATAGCATTCACCAGATATAAATGAATACATGAATCATAAGCAGTAATATAGGTATCTACCTATATGATGATGTGGTATACCTATCAGGTATAAATATGTATGGAAATATCAATGTCATGATGTAATATACCTATCAAGTATAGGTAAAGTATGGAATGTAAATACACTTGTATCCATGTCCCTAGGTGTATATGTATCTAGCCCTACTGATACAACATCCTATAGGTAAACAGGAACTAGCATGTCAAGTCTAATATAACAATAGGAAATATGTATCAAAAGTCACAATGTTCCTAACCATACAATAGCATTTCTAAAATATGGTCATGTATGACATGGCAATTATTGACGGTGTGTGTGACATCAAATCAGTGCTCTCGCAATCTGAGCCGTCAATAATAGTGCAGTGTCCTAAGGATACTAATCCAATCACAACTATCACTAAGCAGTCAGGTATATGCGCAATTCTAAACATGATATAGAATATGCGACAAAGGTAAAGGTTTCTAGCCCAGACGCATAACGCCATGCGGGCGATTCCCCTGTAGATGTTAAATCTACTCACCCACACTCCAAGCTAGATGAAATCTACCACCTGAATCCCCCTGTGGCAGTGTCCGTAGTCCTCGTCTGCGAACCTGCAACATATAAACAACAACAATATACATATATCAATAATAGCTACGAAATACGAACTAGCTATATCTAACCGACACAACAACACACAACCGCCTCTTAAGTGTTCGTATCGTGGCTAACGAGAGTAGCGACACGACGAAAACAACCTAAGAGCGAAACCACGAAAACTGCACGACGCGTGTCGTAACACGTATCGCACGAACACGAAACACTAGAAACTGCACATTTGATCCCAGATTTTCCTACTGTGAAAACTAAACAATTTCAACAAGACCAGAGGAACCCTAAACATAGCAGACACCTACAGTCAAAACCCCACACCCAAACTCAACCCTCTGGCCGGCGTCGCCGGCCCCTCCTTAAGCCCTCGCCGGCCCTGGCCGGTGGCATGGGTCTCGTGCTTCAGGTGGTGCTCCAGGTCCCCTAGTACAACACACTCACTATGTTGAATTTCTCAGTAACAAACCCAGATCAAAGCAGGTTCTAGAAACCACAATCCGACATCAAAATACGATATTTCGTATCAAAACCTAATTTAACAATCTAAACAGAATTTAAAAAGCTTAACTACACTAAAAACACTTAAAATAGCAGTAAGAGAATATTACCTACACAAAAGAACATCCAAGATCAAGGCTTTGCATGCTCCAAGTGAAGAAAATGAGATAACATGCACAAATATGTGATTTTTATGATAACTAGTGAAGAATTTGAGTACTTGTGATGGATTTCATGAAGAAATGAGGCAAAGAAATGCACAAGGCAGGAGAGGGGAAGGTGAGCTCGGCCAAGTGTGAGGGAGAGAGAGAGAGAGGCAATTTCCTTGCAATTTCCACAATTAATGCAAGTCAATGCACACACACACAAGTCAACACATTCATGCATCTTCTTCTCAATTCTTTTCTATTCTTTTCTTTTCTAATTCCTCCATTAAACCTAGGCCACACAATATAATACTTGTGGTTTGGATTAACTTAAGAAGATTTTAAGAAAAGTTGAAAAGAGAAGATTCTAAAAATGTGCAAGCCGGATTAAAATAACATTAAAAATGGGAAAAATTCAAATTGCACCAAAACGTCCCATATACTCTCAAAGTTTGCGCACAAGCTTTATTTTCTCAAAACTAGATGCTGGTAACTCGATATGGCCGTTTGATCGCAATCGGTATAAACTGACAATACCGATGAATTTCACCCAAAAACAGAAACAAACACAAAACGATTTTCTAGATCGTTACAAGATGCTATTCTTTCGACCTTAGAGTCGCGCGTTTTATTTCTGTGGTTTTCTTGTGGTTTTGGGGTTTTGATCCTCGCCGTTGGCGTTGTATATTATATTGCTTGTGTGGTTGTGACCGTCGATTGACGAAGAGCTAGCTCCCGCTTGGGGATGCCCTTTTATTGATTTCGTATACTATTCATGTTGTATCCCGTTTGGGGGCCAGTATTTACAAAGGAGACTGCCGAAATTTTCAGGAATTATTTGATGTTTTAAAAACGCATAATTCGGCTTATGCTATTAAAACTACTTGATTTAAATTGGTTTTCCTTCACTCTACTACTTTTCTTGGTTTGGATTTCTGGGTTTTCGGCTTTCTTAGATTACGAACGCCTCGAGACGTTTCGTAGTTTAAGTGCCGGTCATGTTCCGTACTTTCGGGTCGTGACAATTGAGCTTGAAAGTTTAAGGGTTGGTTATTGATCTCAAGGGTTGTATCTTCTTATGGAATTAGTGCTTCATTTCACATGAGTTCTTTACTCTTCTCTTGATCTTGCAAGCTCTTTATTGAGCTTGCAAGTTTAAGGGTTGGCTATTGATCCCATGCTTGTCTTGAGTTCTAGTTTCTAGTTCTTTTTCTTGCTTATTTATTTCTTGCTTTTTATTACCTTGCTTTACTTTCATGCACTTTAAATTCCATGCACTTACTTACTTGTAATCTTTTCTTTTCTTTTGCTCTTTTTGGTTCGTTTTTGTGAATGGTTGTAATTATTGTTGTTAAGAATAAATACGCTATTATAAGTTAATGTTTCTTTGCTCATTTTCTTTTCCCGTTATTTTCCATTGAACTCCGCCCAAATGATACGCAAGCGCTCCGTTAGGCACCCTACCCTACCAAGGTAACGGTGATTCCTAACCGTGACCGGCTGCGTTCGATTTGGCCGGAGGCGAAAGCAAGAGACAAGAACGGAAGGACAGGGGTAAATAAGCCGGATTCCACGAATACCGTGCTTAAATCCCCTAATCCACGTTGTTGCCAATTTCTCTAGCTTCAATTGGTCAAGACTCGGCTCAAAGGTTTTGAGTGCGGATTTCTTTAGCTTACACTTTCGTATCTTTTTCTTAACAACTTTATACTTGCATATATCACTTAGGATAGAATTGAACAAACATACACATTCTTTATTGACTCGTCTAAAACTTGAACGGACATACAACCATCTCCCTGTGGATCGACCCGTGCTCAACCGGCTAGTTGCGAAGCGACACCGTCCTGATCGCGGTTAGAACTTTAGAACTTTGAACATCCGACACACCAAAAGCGTGCGATCAAATGGCGCCGTTGCCGGGGAGACGGTAGCGTATTTTCTTTCTTGTTATTCGGGTTAATATTCTCTTTGTATATATTTATAAATAAGTAAAAAATCATTTTGTTTTTTTTTGATAATTTTTGTGAGCAAGTCTGCAGATTTTTGCGGATTTGCGAAAGGCGATTGTGGGGAGCAAAGTGTACGTTCAAGGCTAAGGTGATTGCAAAGTACAGTGCCAAAGATCCGGATAGTTTGACCCACGCAAGCGAACTTTTCAAGCTTACCGGATTTGATTCAACGGGGGTTTCCTAACCCAAAACTTAACGGTACATACTTTACTAACACCTTCTTCTCAAATCCGACGCATCCAATATTCTATTCTTTGCAGGATTCTTTGCAAGTTCGCTAGCAAACGCTAAAAATTGACTAACCCGTATTTGTTGCAGTGCCGTGCTTAAACTAAAAAACGATTGTTTGATTCTTTATAGAATTTTTTGAATTGCGCATTGCATACATTAATACGGACTTAAGGGCAAGCGAACCCCACAACATACGATAAATGATTTCATCACCTTTTCCGTGGCCCACAAATCACGAACTTGAGCATAACGTTTACCCGCACAAAATTTAAAAGAAACTAGACTTTAAGCCTTAAGGACTTCGCGCTCACTAGGAGAAGTTAACTGTGTTTAGAACCTCGCTTAACGGTATATTGTTTACGGGGTGTCTAGGCAAGTGTTAACGGCGAAACCGCCAAAAGAGAAAGGGTTATTTAATTAAGGAACTTCGCGAAAACGTTGGAAAACCTCCCCTTATCTCTGCATTTACCTGGCCTCGTGATCAGTGTATCTTGAGCCCGTTTCTCGACACAGTTTTACTTCGACAATCAAGTTCTGGAGCAGGTCTAGTTGACCTAGGTGAACCCTAGAACGATTAGGTGTGGTATTTTTGTGTCGTGATTGTTTTTGTCCAGATTCTTTTTGTGTGTATATTTCATTCTTTTGTTAAAAAAAAAAATCACATTCTTTTTCCCCTCCTTTTCTCTGCCTTTCTTTCTTTCTCTCTTCATATCATGGGTACACCACCTCGCAAAACTCTTGCCGAACTTTGGTACCCACAACCAGACATTACTTCTTACGGTTCTTTCTTTGGCCGAACGTCGAACGATCCCTCCATGCCCAAAATCTCTTTGAAAGATCGGATAAAAGCGTCTAGGACAAACACTTGCCCTCCGCAATCCACTTTGTATCAACCTTTTCAACCTCCCCCACCCTCTTATGTTGATACCCCTTTTGCAAGTCGTCCTTTGTCCATCGCTGAACATATTGAACAATCCTGTAGCCGATCTTTCACTCCTTTTGCCACTATAGATTCCTGGGATCAACAATTCCATTCACCTTCTTATCCAAATGTTGATCATGTTCCTATCCCGCCATTCAATTCCTACCAGTCCTACCCGACTTTTGCACCTTCCCTAGACATTGCTTCTGAACCGCCATTTGGGAATTTTCAGTATCCAAACAACTTTGAATCTTTTACTGAAACCCCTTCACAACCCATGTCTAGTCTGGAACAGTCTTTGGAAGATTTTAGGGTAGCGTCGTACCAACAGATGATGGATTTGAATGCGTCCATGACCGCCCTCATACAACCTAGTGGCCCGGTAGCTAGTTATCAACTAGCTCCAAATTTTCCAATGTATGAAGAGGCGGTAGGACATGTTGAGAATTTGAGTGGAGAGAGTGAGATGTACCCCCTTCCAAATCAAGCCTACCCGTTTCAACTTGAATCCCACAACTCCGGTTTTGAATGTCTATCTAGTGTTCCAAACGAATCATTGATTAAAGATAGAACAGATAATGAGCTGTGTGACTTTGTAGTGTTTGATTTGCTCGATTGTGAAGGGTCCCTTTCGAGTGAAACCACACCCAATCCTTTTGACCTCTACACCTCCACTCTAGAACCTGAATTGATTAATATCCATGCTTTTGTTGAGGTGTCTGAGAATATTGATTTTCACTTGATTGAGGATATTGACGCCGGGAATATTTTGGATGATGAACCTGTAGATTTGGCTGAGTTTTTCTCTCCAACTCATCATTCCGAGTCATTAAATGTTTTTCCCGAACCCCATATGCGTCTGGATTTTGAAGATAAATGCATGGATGTGCTGAATTTTGAGGAAAATTTTGAGGATAGTTTTGAGGATGAACCAGTTTTAATTGATGAGTCGGATTTTCCAATTCATCCTGTTCCTTTCATTGACTGTGTACACCCTCCTGAACCTTTAACCGATAATCTTCCTCAATCACCTACCTCCATCCTTTCCATCGTTCCGACCTTGCAAGAAACCGTCTCACTTTCATTTCATATGTCTGGTTTACCAAGTTCGGCTTACCCATGGTTTCTTACGAATCTTGAGGGATTTGACCCCATTTCTCGATGGGTTAATAGATTAGCACAAACGCTTCTTACACATCAGTCATCACAAATTGTGCTAATCTATTCACTCCATTTCCACCCTCAAGTTCGTATTCCACTTCTTTCTCCCTTCCGCCATTCTTCTTTTCATATACCGAGACCGTATCCCGCTTCTATCTCCATACGGTCTCGGGTATTCTCCATTTCTTTCCTCTTCACCTTTTTTCACCAACCCGCATCTTACAGAGATAGAATTTTTGAATGGTTGGTGTTAACTTTTGGCCTGTGTAAGGCCTTGTATAACTTGATACTGTTCTCCTTCCCCCCTAATCCTGAACTCCAACGCTTAACAGTGGAAACACTGTTTTACTTAAGTTTGGGGGGGACACATTTTTTGTATATATTTTTTGTTTTCCTTTTTGTTTTGTATATAATTTGTTTTAAGGGAGAGCACCGACAATTTTGACCCTCTTGGTGTAGCCTGACAGTGAGGGCACTGTCAAGTTTAAGTTTGGTGGTGTGCTCGGTAAGCTTTCTTCCTTCGCATTCATTTGTATATTTTGCATTTGCATACCTTATTTAAAACCCACAAAAATTGAAAATTTTCCAAAAAATATAAAAACATTGTCAAGTTAGCTAGTGGGGAACTTAGATTCAACATTTCGACGGTTTTGTTTGATAAGATAAGAATAACTAAATCTTATTTTTAGATTTTGAAAACCTGAAAGATAACTCTCCTTTGAAGTTAACTATAGCTGATAAACGTCTTAACATCACACTACACGTGTCGTGAGTTTTGGAAATTAGATGACAAGTCTTTTATGTCTAAAAACTTTTAAATGGATAAATGATTTTCTGAGGATCAAATAGGTTTGTTCTGAAATATGTAATATCAAGAATAGTTTATGAAGTGAAGTGAATATGAAGGGATATTATTGATGCCTTAATTGGAACTAATTCTGAAAAATAACCCATCTGGAACTTGATTGGAATGATTACACACCGAACCCACTAAACACGTCTTTTATCCAAAAAAATAATTGAACTGCCGATTATATCTCCGTTCGTATTGAATCACCATGATTTTCACGCCAAATTGTCTTTTGTTTTTGGACCTAGGTAACTTGAGTAATTAAGTCCGCTGGGGTGTTTATACACCTAATGCCCTAAAGCCAACTGGTTTGGGTGTATTGGCCCAAAGCTCGTTAAGATGCCTAGAAAGTCCAGTTTAAAACAAAGTCAAGCAAGTGTTCTCTCCGAGTTAAAATTCCTAACGGTTCTTTGTGTGAGAATAATCTTGACAAAAGACAGGTTTTATAAAAAATATTTCTAGCGGAGATATGAAGGTTTTATTCTATGATAAAGACTATTGCACGTTCACAGAGGTGTGTATGAAATGAAAACAAGAAAAAGGTGGAGTGAAAAATAAGACCTAGTTTCCTGTTAGGGAAGATAGAAATTCTGAAGTTGAAACTTTATTGGAAAACGAAACTTGAAAAATACTTAACTCTTTATAAAACTTATGTGATCCTTTTAAAAATTTTATCTGGGCTTTATTGTGTGACATGATGACTTTAATCGATCCTTCTGGAACTTAACGACACTATTTGCACTGCATGTAAAGACATATAAAATCTTTAGTTAAATAAGAAGCGAGGTGTGAAAAATAAGGGTTCGATAGTCTAGACTTAGGATCATAGAATTGTTATTTTCTGAAACAAAACTTTAGGGTTTGAATCATAGTTATTTCGCAAAACTAGCTTGACCGGATTTTGTGGGTGTAATCCGCTGAAAACCCTCAGGAGACAACACTCCTCCTACTAGGGACACCTAGAGGTTTAACGGCTTGTTGCACGAGCTCAGTGCAATCGCGTTCCCTGCGAAAGTGCGGTTAGGACTTTTTTGTGAATAATTGGTTTTGCTCGGGACGAGCAAAAGTTAAGTTTGGGGGTATTTGTTCATACCAGAATATTGCATTTTATACCGCCCATTCTTACGTTCGTTTGTTTATAGGCAGGTGCTTTTAATCAGTGTTTGCTATATAATTGTAGGATACTGGTCTCAGCTCTAAACAGTGAATATCATGGAAAAGTACGACAAATTCCGGATTACTGCCAACAACAGATAAAACATGGGTCTTCGCTCTCTATCCGTGTGTTGCCACATACCAGTTTAAGGGACAAAATGGCAAATCGATTGTCATTTTCATGCACAAAGCTCAATGGCAACACAAAATCCAAGAAATCTACGCGGAGCTCGAGGAAATCATGGCAAAAGATCCACATCACATCACCTTTTTGTTATGCTGGAATTCTGGAAATATTGTGAAGAGATTCTGAGAAAAGTACTATACCACACTGAAGAAGACATCAAACCATGGAACCCCACAAAATCCTATGGCCTAACTCCTCTAAAGCGCCGCGGTTCCGCGGCATTAGCGCGCTTAGGCCGCGGAACCGCGGCCATATAGGCTCCTCACTGTGTCGTTTTCTGGGGTTATTTTGGTAACTCTATGTAGAGCCAGATTCTTGCCCTAGGTTTCCAGTTCCCTTCGTATAAATACCCCAGTTCTGAGCCAAACCAAGGGGTTAAATTCTTAAGCCTCTTTTTGCTAGTTTTAGTTTTCTTCTTCTTCTTCATCATCTTTCCTCCATGAAAATGTAGTGAGAGCATTGAGTGGATGTTAAATGAAGATGAGGGTTTTTGTATCATTCTTGTTTGTTTAGCTTCCCCTTGAGATTTTTGCTTTCTCTTGATCTTTCAACCTCTTCATTGAGCTTGAAAGTTTAAGGGTTGGTTATTGATCTCAAGGGTTGTATCTTCTTATGGAATTAGTGCTTCATTTCACATGAGTTCTTTACCCTTCTCTTGATCTTGCAACCTCTTTATTGAGCTTGCAAGTTTAAGGGTTGGCTATTGATCCCATGCTTGTCTTGAGTTCTAGTTTCTAGTTCTTTTTCTTGCTTATTTATTTCTTGCTTTTTATTACCTTGCTTTATTTTCATGCACTTTAAATTTCATACACTTACTTACTTGTAATCTTTTCTTTTCTTTTGCTCTTTTTGGTTCGTTTTTGTGAATGGTTGTAATTATTGTTGTTAAGAATAAATACGCTATTGTAAGTTAATGTTTCTTTGCTCATTTCCTTTTTCCGTTATTTTCCATTGAACTCCGCCCAAACGATACGCAAGCGCTCCGTTAGGCACCCTACCCTACCAAGGTAACGGTGATTCCTAACCGCGACCGGTTGCGTTCGGTTTGGCCGGAGGCGAAAGCAAGAGACAAGAACGGAAGGACAAGGGTAAATAAGCCGGATTCCATGAATACCATGCTTAAATCCCCTAATCCACGTTATTGCCAATTTCTCTAGCTTCAATTGGTCAAGACTCGGCTCAAAGGTTTTGAGTGCGGATTTCTTTAGCTTACACTTTCGTATCTTTTTCTTAACAACTTTATACTTGCATATATCACTTAGGATAGAATTGAACAAACATACACATTCTTTATTGACTCGTCTAAAACTTGAATGGACATACAACCATCTCCCTGTGGATCGACCCGTGCTCAACCGGCTAGCTGCGAAGCGACACCGTCCTGATCGCGGTTAGAACTTTAGAACTTTGAACATCCGACACGCCAAAAGCGTGCGATCATCTTTCGGAGGGGAACAGATTCTGGCACGCCCGGTGGGACCTTTTCCTCTTTCCACTCCACACTTCGTGTGTCGTCTTCGCGAACCAATCGCGGTTTGTTAATGGTTGCCTTTGGATTTCAAGGTACTAAGATTTAGTCTTTTTCCTGGCGCAGAACTCAAGCATCAATGGCCTCTAACTGCACCAACTGCTCGAAGTGCCACTGCAACGGACGCTCCACCTCACCGGGAGGTGTAGCATATGGGCCCCAAGCGGCTTCCTTCCTCGCTCTGCCGGTAGACCAGGTGACCCAAGCCACCACTGGCCTGTTCTTCGGGACCATGATCCCACCTACAAGCTTCTCTGCGCCAATACCTGCACCGGAAGTGAACAAGAAGTCGGTCTTCGACCGGCTCACCGCTACGACGACCCCTGTCAATGGGTCGCCCACTACCAAACCGACAGCCTCTGTTTTCACCAGGCTAAATCAGAACTCTAAATTGGCTGTCCTAAGGAAGGCAATAACTGCTGCTCCAGAAGTCGTCAAGGTGGCTTCCCCTGTCAAAGAGTCAGTCTTTTCAAGACTGACAATTCCTGCTCCTGCCCCTGCTCGAGGATCCGTCTTCGACAGGTTGAATATCACCCCTCAAAAGACAACCTCAGTCTTTAAGAGGTTAACACCGGCGGTGCCTCATTCAGACAGGGGAAAAAAAGAAGATGTCTCAATCTCCGAGCCAGTCCCAACGGCTCGTCATGCTCGACGTCGCCATTGGCAACGAGTGAGGAAGGCAGGGGGCAACTCGCCCTCAGGACTAACTCCACCGGCTCCAGTGGTAGAAGTCAACGCTGCTGTTCCAACTGGGAACAGCTTTGAACTGCTGAGGAGGGTACGTAAGAACTCTCCAACCGCTACACTGAAAAGATCTCCTCCGCCCGCGGAGAGAGTTCCGGAAACAAAACAAGAACAGCCCCCTCAACGGCTGTCCTCAAGAATTTATAAAGTTTGGCGGAGGGTTCAAGACTCTGTGATCAACCCAGATCACTCTCGTCAACGAAAGAAGACAAAGGTGCAAAAAGGAAAAGACCGTCCTATTGAACAGCAAGGGACAACGATCGCTAGGGTGCCCACTGCAACGGCCCCTTCAACTTCAACGGCCCACAAAAGAAGGAGACCAGAGAAAACCCCCGCGCCGGTGACAAATATCAGAGGTGGTGAACCCAAACGCCCTAAGTCAGGGGGCATTGTGGTTCATACCGTTTACGTGGCATCTGGTAAAGAAGACAGCCGCATATCTACGGGTCATCGACCGCTTACCCGATCAGTGACCAAGGCGCAGGAGCAACAGCAAAAGATCCAAGAGATGATGAACGCTATGGCCGCACTTACAGGGCCAAAAGAAAACCCCGAAACGTCCTCGGATGAATGCCAGGAGGAAGAAACCGACGCCGAATTCCTTCGTCGAATATTGGAGAAGAAGGACAAAGAGGCTGCTGAACAAGCAGCCAACATACAGCGTATGGGCCTCCTCTTCCAAGACATGATAGGGATGATGATACAACAAGATCCTCTGGCCGAAGAGCCCCCGATCGTTCTTGGAGACGATAGGGGAGAGACATCAAATCCTCCGCCAGCTCTGTCGACGGCTAAGGAGGATACAGTCTCCAAAGCTAATTTGGACAAGTACATAGCCCAACAAATACGGGTTCATCATGCGACCGAAGCAGCCGGCCAGGTCGTAAAAACAGGACGGCCATATCCAAGTTGGTACGACCAAATCAAGTACCCGTCCGGTTACACAATTCCCAAGTTCCATGTTTACAAGGGGACGGGCAATCCTCACCAGCATGTGGCCCAGTTCAGGGCACTCTGCGGCAACACCGGCGGTGACGACAAGCTGTTGCTTCGCCAGTTTGTTGGAAATTTATCAGATACGGCGTTCGAGTGGTACTCTGAGCTCCCGAACGACTCTATCAAAACCTTCGCGGAGATGGAGCTGTTGTTTACTTAGCGTTTTGCAAGCGCCAGTGAACGCACCCCGATTACGGCACTGATTAACGCCAGGGTAAAACCAGGCGAGATGTGGGTTCAATATGCTATACGGTGGCGGAACTTATGGTCGAAGTGCGAGCAGCGCATTGAAGAAGCTCCCGCGGTGGGTATGTTTGTGGGAACCCTTGATCCGCAAGCAACCATCTCACAATTTATGATGTTTTTCAAGCCAACTACCTTCCAGGCCTTGATTGACAAGCTAGCGCAAATGGATCAAATGGGCCATAAACCCCCTCTTCCAAAGCCGGACTCCCGAAATGACAAAGGGAAGGGAAAAGCGATCGTTGTCGCTAATGCTCAACAACAACCGAGCGACTCGAAACTGGTTGTTCGTCAAAATAACATGCGTCCGTACATAGCCCTTGAGGAGAGGCTGAGACGTTCTTACTCTTTTCCCCGTGATAAAACGAAAAGGTTATTCGAGCTGGCATTGCGCAACCGACTCATAAATCTGCCGGATCCAAAACGTCCGTTGCAACCAAGTGATGTCAATGAGCCCAACTACTGTCCTTATCATCGAGTACTGGGCCACCCGATTGAATATTGCTAAGTTTTCAAAAATTGGCTTGAAAACCAGTACCGACAGGGCAAATTCGCGTTATTTGACAAATGGAAGGTGAATCCCCCGCAGCCCCACACCTCTGAGGGGACGAATACGCCGGGGGCAACATGCTCCGTCGTTGAAGAAGCTCCTTGGGAGGTTGTATTATCAGCCAAGACAAAGAGGATGCTAAACGATCTTCAGACATGTCCAGCGATTAGGTGGAAGAACCCGTTGGAACCGCAGGTCATTGAAGGGATGCTGAAGCCACGTCCAACTCCAAAGACCGATGGTGGTGGCTCAAGCACTCGCAACCAGCCGTCAAAATCTTCGAAGAAGAAGAAAAAGAAATCAAAGAAGCCCATGAAGCCTGGCGACAAGCGCACGGACTTGCAAAAACAAATTGACGCGCTGGAGGAATACAACCAAAAGGCACGGACTCTCATTACATTCCAAGAGTTCCTCAATCACGTTTTTCAAGAGAAAGATGAGGGAGAAAGTTCATCTGATGAATCTGAAGAATACGTGGTGAGTTGTCATGTGATTTCCCATTCGTTCATGGACGATGAGGAGACTTCTTGTACCGAAACGCTGGGGGCAGATCCTGAATCAAAAATTCTGGGGCCATCAGATAAAGTAATTGACGTATTCCTTAATGAAGCTCGGTTGAAAATTAAAACTGATCGAGAACGCGAGACAGCCATATTTGAAATGGCCAAGCGCCAGCGACTTGATGAAAGAGCTGAGATGATCCCGCTGGAGCAAAGTACACCCACTGCGGATAAAAGCCAATTCAAGATGAGGAAAAGGTTTGCTAAGGCCATATCAATGGGCATGAAGCTACCATCCTCCGAAGGAAAAATTACTGGTGAAATAGAAATGCACCATTCCTATTGCTTATATCATCAGAAGGTGTCGCACCCCACTCAAGAGTGCAAAGCTTTCGATAGATGATGGTAAGGATATGTTGCTCATCGACAACATTTCAAGCGGGAGAAACGTAAAACTCGTCGGGAACGGAAAAATATGACCGAAGGGTTTAACAGAACTACCAGTGATTGTCGCATGGTTAACGCCAGGGGATCACAGGTGCCTACATTCGGGAACGATTCTAATGAGGAGCTGGAACTTGCCCCTCTCTTTAAAGAGTCCACTTCGGGAAAAGAAGAAGAGCCGAAGGTTTGCGAAAATATTCGGCTACGTAATCGCACGCTCCCCGAAAAGAATCTCGGGCCCTCAAACAGAAAAGATAAAGGGAAAGAAAAGGTCTCTGAAGATATCGTCTTAGATGACCAAGTGGTGGAAGGGCTAAGTGCCAAAGACCTGCCAAAGAAAAATAACGTGGATTGCAACGTCTTAGCGCATCTGAGGAAGCTACCCTCACAGCTCAGCATTCTTGACGCCCTTTTGCTATCAAAGGAGGCGAGAGATTCGTTAGTCAAGGCACTACAGGATCCGGGGCAATTCCAAGCTTTCTTGGCTGAAGAAAAGATGAAGGATGAATTGGAGGAAGTGCACATGGCCAATGTCGCTTTTGGTGATGAAGACCTTCTCCTTGGGACGTGCGAACATAATCGCCCCCTTTATGTCTCAGGATACTGCCACGATATAAAGATAAGCAAAATCCTGATCGACAATGGATTCTCCGTTAATCTCCTCAATGTGCGGGTGTTAAAAGAAATCTGCATGAGTGTCCAGCACCTTGCTCGGGATAAGATTACCATCTCCGGGTTCGACTCCCAGTCATCAAGAACTCTTGGGTCTGTGATATTGACACTACGCTTTGGGCTACTCGTCACGGAAATTAAGTTCCATGTCATAGACGCCAAGACATGCTACAATGCTCTGCTCGGCCGACCGTGGTTACACGAGTACAACGTCATCCCTTCTACACAACATCAGTGTATGAAATACGCTAAGGATGGTCTCGAGTATACCGTGGCGGGAGAACTGAATCCGTTTTCTGTGAACGAAGTCCGCAAATATGAAGATGCCAAATACTTCTTACCGGATTTCGAAGACACGGAAAGGTGTCACAAGCCAGACAACAAATCTAACGCCACCATCCCTATTTTCGGGAGTGATACCGAGGAGGAAGAGGAGATAGTGTATTCGGGTCCGCCCCAACACAACAAGCCAGGATCGTCCACTCCTACGTTGATCTTTGGTAGCGACTCGGAAGATGAAATCCATGCTGTATTCTCTGCTCGACCTTCAATACGAACGTCCGCTGACGAAGAACAAAGTCTACAAGTCGCCATGGTGCCGCTTAAACACCGTAAGGAACTGGATGCGCTTGATATCTACAGTGTAGAAGAGCTGCGAACGTTCTATATCCTTCCCAGGCGAGAAAGCGAAAAAGCAATTCTATTCTACCGCTCTGAAGAAACTAAAGTGGAGAAAGAAATCTGGCATGGCGCGGATCCTACGCTCGACAGGCTTCAGCCTATCCGTCTTCCCAGATATTATACGGAAGGTTTGAAAAAGCTGCTGAAACGCCAGGGAATATCCTTCAAGCAGACCGTTCGAAAAGCCAAGTTCTATGACAAAGTCTGGAACGCTCCCGGGACTCAACGCAAACTGCCTAATGGGAGAATGGAGACAATCGGGCTTGGATACATCCGGTCAAAGAAACGAGAGCTACTACGCAGCTGCTATGTCATGTATGACTTCGATGAAGAAGCGGATGCTCAATGGGAGGACGCTAATCCTGAGCCAGTGAAAGTTCCAGATGCAAAAGTGCCCAGTCCGTCGTTCGAAGAACAAATGGACAAGCATATAAAGGAAGCGGGTCAAAAAGTCCGGGACGACCATAACCGCGAAATGGTCATCTACGAGAAAGCCAAAACGCAACGCCTTCTCCAACAGGCCGTGAAAGATGAAAATGCCGCTCCTTATCAACCTGTTATAAAGAAGGCTCGGCGCAAAAGCAGAAATAAGTCGAAAGGCCAAAAAAGCGCTCAACAGCAACAAAGCAGGGCTAAGAAGCCACGCAAACGGGAGTCGAGCGTTATTGATCTATCCCTCATGAAGAAAATGGGTCGAGCATACTCTTTTCCTCGGGATAAGACGAAGAAGATACTTGACCTCGCTCTAAAACATCAGATGCTTACATTGCCGGAGTCTAAACACCCCAAACAAGCAGGCGAGGTCTCACACCCGAACTATTGCTCTTACCATCGGGTAATAGGGCATCCTCTTGAAGATTGCTTCATTTTCAAGAACTGGGCTGAAAATCAGTATCAGCTTGGCAAATTCACTCTGTCTGACAACTGGAGGGTAGCGCCGCCACAGAAGCACGAACCCAAGGCCACGAAAGAAGAACCAGTTCTACATTGGGATTGTAAGCGAATTCGTACTTGTCACGTGATAACGATATCAAAAGAAGAGCCCGAGAACATGGATGACCTTCCTTGGTGCTTCGAAAACAGCAACGACGAGGTAATCTCAGAATTTCCACCAGCGCCAAAAGAGCTGGAAGATGGAATCCATACCACTGCAAATAACCTTAAGAAAATTGAGTTGGGAACGGAAAATGACTCGCGACCGACGTTCATCGACGAGCTGTTATCTGAAGAAAGGGTGGCTACGTTAAAGGACGTGCTTCTACAGCATAGAGATTGCTTCGCATGGAACTATTCCGAAATGCCGGGACTAGATCCAGAAATTGCTGTGCATAGATTGGCGATATCTCCGGACGTCAAGCCAGTCACAGGCGCCGAGAAGAATGCGGCTCGAGCTTGAGATAAGTATCAATGCCGAGGTCAAGAAGCTGATCGACTCTGGCTTCATCCAGGAAGTTCAATACCCTGAATGGATCGCCAACATCATCCCGGTGATGAAGAAAAATGGGACAGTACGCATATGCGTAGACTTCCGGGATCTCAATAAAGCTTGCCCGAAAGACGATTTCCCAGTGCCAGTTACCGAACTGATGATAGACAATACATCCACTCACGAGGTTTTCTCCTTCATGGACGGCTCGTCAGGGTATAATCAGATAAAGATGCATCCTGAAGACCAGAAGCACACCGTCTTCAGGAATCCTTTGGGTATATTCTGCTACAAGGTGATGCCCTTCGGTTTAAAGAACGCCGGAGCTACCTACCAGAGGGCCATGACGAAGATCTTCGATGACCTTATACATGAAATCGTCGAATGTTATATCGACGATCTCGTGGTTAAAAGCAAATCATACGAAGAACATCTCGAGCATCTGAAGACCGTATTTCAACGTCTTCGACAATACAACTTGAAAATGAACCCCCTCAAATGTGCATTCGGAGTTTCCTCGGGCAAATTCCTAGGATTCATCGTCCGACATCGAGGCATTGAGATAGATCCATCAAAGATCAAGGCGATCATGGAAATGCCACCGCCAAGAACTCTCAAACAATTGCGGTCTCTCCAAGGGAAGCTCGCGTATATACGGCGATTTATAGCCAACCTTTCAGGAAAGTTCCGTCCTTACAGCCACCTGATGAAGAAGGGAACCCCGTTCGTATGGGACCAAAATGCCAAAGCGCGCTGGACGAGATCAAATAATACCTACAAAACCCGCCAGTGCTGGCTGCTCCGGTCAAGGGAAAGCCCCTCATTCTTTATACAACCGCCCTTGAAGGTTCCTTAGGCGCATTATGGGCACAAAAGAACGATCAAGGGAAGGAAAGAGCACTCTACTACTTAAGCCGAGTTCTACTGGGGGCAGAAAGCAACTACTCCCCCATTGAAAAACACTGCCTGGCGTTGATCTTCGCGATAACAAAGCTCAGGCACTATGCGTTGGCACATGAGGTCCGTCTCATTTCAAAGGTGGACCCCCTTAAATATTTGATGTCGAAGGCCATATTGACGGGACGACTTGCTAAATGGGCACTGCTCTTGCTGGAGTTCTCGATAACCTATCAGCCTCTCAAGGCAGTGAAAGGCCAGGCCATCGCCGACTTCCTCACTGAGCATCCGATACCCGCCGATTCTCCTCTGAATTGTGATCTTCAAGACGAACATGCGTTTGACGCGGTCGGAGGTGGTGATACCCAATGGGAACTTTATTTCGATGGAGCATCTTCCATGAAGAAACGCAAACAAAGTACCCCTATAATCAAATCGGGGATATGCCTTATCTTTGTGACTCCCCAAGGAGGGATAATGTGCTTCGCTTTCTCCTTAACAGAGCCGAGGACAAATAACGAAACCGAATACGAAGCTTTGGTAGCAGGCCTCGAGATCGCCATTGACATGAGAATTGAAGACCTCCTCATATACGGGGATTCTCAACTGGTCGTTAGTCAAGTAAACGGCGACTACCAAACGTGCAAGCCAGAGCTGGTGAAGTACGGCGAAAAAGTGCAACAACTGTTGACCCAAATTCCCTCATATACTTTGGAGAGCATACCGCGCGCGGAAAATAGCAAAGCAGACGCGTTGGCCAAACTTGCTAAAGAACTGGCTGACGAGAACCTCGATGACGTTAGAATCGTGGTACAAAGCCGTCGAGTGCTTGCCCCAGCAGAAATATCTCCGGAATCATCCGAAGAAAAAGGAGCGAGCGAGCAGACGACCCTGCAAGTAAAAGATTAGGAAAATACCGGGGATTGGAGAAAAGTCTTCATAGATTACTTCAAGTCCCACCGAATGCCTGAAGAAGCGTCCACAAGACATCAGCTCATGAAACGAGCTCTGTCTTTCGCCTTCGTCAACGATACTCTGTACAAGAGATCGTTTGATTCTCTGTGGTTGAGATGCCTGGGACCCTATGAAGCGAAAATGGTCGTCCAGGAAGTTTATGACGGACTCTGCGGTTCTCACCAAGCGGGCCCAAAGATGAAGTTGAAGATCAAACGAATAGGCTACTACTGGCCCACGATGATTCAGGACTGCCTCGAATATGCAAAACAGTGCCACTCATGTCAAATTCATGGGGATTTCATCCATCAGCATCCAAATCCATTACATCCAACGGTGGCTAGCTGGCCGTTCGAAATGTGGGGGACTGATATAGTCGGCCCCATCGAACCAGCATCGTCTAGAGGACAGCGTTTCATCCTAGCGACGACCGACTACTTCTCTAAGTGGGCAGAAGCAGTACTTTGTCACGACCCAAAATTGGCCCGTGACGGCCCTAATACTACGCAACGCCCTAAGACGTAACATAGCAAAAGAAAGCCAAAACCCAGAAGTCTAAACCATAAAAATACGGAAAAGATAATATAAGTTTTGAAACATTTTAAATCGCAACCCAAATTCTTTAAAAGTCTTACTTTCCTTCTTTAAAATTTGGCAACACCCCTTTTTGTAAAAATCAGCCAAGATGAATACAAAACAAATATACGACGCCGTAGCGAAGAAATAAAGACAGCAGAGAGAAAGCTGTATATAAAAGACAACAAATCCACAATAATATACAAATACGTCCTCACCAAGTCTCTAAGTCCACAATACAATAGTAGATGGAGAGTACAAATACAACGAAGGTACAATAGGAAATACAGATAATCATCTAACCCACCTAAGCAAAAGGTACTGTGAGCTGATGCGGTATCTGTAGCAAAGGATGGTAGCTGGATAGCTGAATAGAAGAATAGCCTGCCTCGACTACTCTGGGGAACAACCTGAAACACCTGTGGCACAACGGGGGTGAGTTGCCAACTCGTGAATAGTATAAAACATATGCAGGTAATCGCAGGAATGCACGTACAGCATGAATCTAAGATATGCGATTACAGTAATAATATGTCATGCAAATGCTGAATAAAGGAGAGTACACTAGCAGGTACAATCAATATGAGAAGCAATAGTAACATGATAATAGTATGCAATAACCATGCAAAAAGGATATGAGAATGTAGATATGCAACTTATCATAAGGGTATACTAACAGGTACTACCAATGTATGAAACTGTGCATAAAATAGATAAGGGTGAGGTATAGGGTGGAATATGTCATTTCCACGGAAACCTGACATCGTGGCAGGATCACAATCCATCAAGACAATCAAATCCCAAATCCTCAAATCAGCCCCCACATTGGGCTCTCATAATATATAAGTCTTGTTGGAGATAGTGCCCTCAGAGTCAATTATTGGATCACAGGCACGTGATTGCAATGATTGAGGGAGGACCTATCCCGGTAGGACAGTCTTACTCAAGATGATAGTATGCTATCTGGTTTACCTTTATCATCGTGTACTGCTTTAGGTGACCTGACAGGTCGCTATTGCACGTTGATAGAGCCCTAGGATTCATGCTTGACTGCCAGCAGTATGAGGGCGATCATATAAGTGAGAGCTGGAGTCTACAAGCACATCCTTAATAGGTCCCTAGTCGTGGGAGTTTCGAGACAGGGCATCGATTCTCCAGAGTAGACTAGTGTATACAGTCGAGACCCCGATGAGGGGCGGTGGCCGGTCTCACAAGCCACTGGTGTCAGTTGGATCACCTAAGATGTATACAGGTGCTCATTGGGTTATGAGTACACCGGACAAGACTCGCCGGGAATATGCTAGTTGGTCTTATACCTGACGTCAAATAGCAGTTCCCTGGTGACATGTGTACAGGTTAGTTCATCGACCTGGGGATCGTCATTTGTCTCGTGTGAGTTCCCACTGTACTTTGATTACTACCCTACCACGGCTCAAAGGAGTCGTGCAAACAGGTTTTAGTTGGGTACAGTCCCGAGCCACATGGAGGCAGTGAGCGGATCTTCAGGGGTTCGTCTCTCCCGGTATTGGGGGTGAGGTCGCGCTGTGTCTAGGAGAGCCATTACACGAAGACCTTGGCCAAGGCAGGAGATTTACTGGTAGGTATTCCAGTAGTATCTCAGGGTGTTCTGGGCTACACTCCGACACGACTTGTACTGCTTTTGGGGGTCTGACTTTTACCAACCCCCTAGGCCCGCCATGCGATGCTCATAGACGAACGGACCGGACTGTACGGATATTGTCACTGACAGTCTCAGTAGGGTGTCAGGATGAGTTCGCTCATCGATGTCCCTTTTAGTCAATAGCTGGTGGCCCGTCACGTATTGGCTTATACCTCTGACGTGCTAGTGGTTAAATCCACAGCCATAGTATTGACGAGTCTTTAGAGTCCACCACACTTTCAGTTACTCAAGCTTTCGGGCGAAACGCTGTAGAGGCCGTATGGAGATATGGCAGGGTCCGATCAGATACGTGCGGTATTGCACGGATCAGGATCGGACGGTTTGTACTAGTGGCCGTATGGTTATATGGCAGGATTCGATCAGATACGTGCGGTATTGTATGGATCAGGATCGAACGGATATTACTAGCCGGCTTTGGTTTAAGCCGGATCCTAGTATAGTACACTGTAGATTTTGTCTCTTTGCATTTGTATCCGGATGGAATACAGATGCAGGTGTGTATGCACAGTATCAGGGTTTTCCTGTAATTTATTACGGGACCAGTTTTCTGGAGTTGCCAGTTTGCATTCCGTTCCGGCCGGTTTTCCTTTGTTCTTTCCCGGCCGGACTTTTCCGATGGAGGGGGTTATTTGCAGTTTTGCAAATAACACTTTGTGGAGGACTTATTTGCATAAGGTTTGATATGATAAGCATCTTTGCTTTTCATGTATTTATGAGATAAGGATGGATTTGAGGTTGATGTAAAGTTTAGTGATGATTATGTTTGGATGTGGTCACCCTCCTCCTTTTACTACACTCACCTCCCTTCATGCTTCATAATCTATCCTCCACCATTTCTAAAGAAGAGAGAGATTATTATTATGGTTGAGAGAAGAAGAAAAGAGAAGAAAATGAGAGCTTCATCTTCATTTTTGAGAGAGTAGCATTCATTCATCTCATTTTTGATACAAGGAAAAATGAAAGCACCATTTTTCATACCTTCATTCCTCCATCTTCAAAAGGCAACCAATACCCCAAAGTGAGACATGCATTCTACACTACACTTCCTACAGCATATCTTGGGCGCGTCGGGTAGCCTACTTCGCGCCCGAGTTGCCTCGGTATTGAGGTGGGAGCCCGTAAAAGCTACAGGCGATGTGGTGCCCTTCCGGCGAGGAGGCGACGACCGGAGATCCCGCGAGGAGATCGGAGTGGAGATGAAGACCGGAGGACTCGGATCAGTCGGTACATCTCTAACCTTTCCTCTTGTTAGCTTAGACTAGTTTAATGGCACGATCCGGGGTTTAGTGTGCGGTGGTGCCGGTTTGCTAAGTCCGCAAAATTTAAAGTTTATCACCGTTTCCGCGTTTGGCCGTCGGATTGACGGCCGGGGCGCCGCCGTACACTTACAGTGGTATCAGAGCCTCGCCATTAACTTCGTCTAGCTTGGTTTAATGTGTTTTACGTTTCCGATCGAACAAAATCCCGAAACCGCATTTTTCATGCACATCAGTTTCTGTCGAATTTTTTTTGAGTCCAAAAATTTTTCAGGTTGTCTCAGAGTGATGTGCAGAGAATTCTAAGAATACTGCAAAATTTTGGTGAAGCGATGATTCCGTACGACCGCGGAAGCGCGGCCTTAGCCCCTCATTGGCCGCGCTTCCGCCACAGGAATAAGCCTTCTCTTCACCAATTTTTTTTCAGTGGGCTTGTGGGCTTAAAATATGGGTTTTGGAATATTAAAATTGGGCCCAGTTTTTCTGTGAGTGCTGCAGTATTGGTTTGGGGGCCCACTTGTTAAGTTTGATCAATCGGAAAATTTTAAACTCATTTTTCACAGTATTTACATTATATCTGCGACCGTGAATGTCACTTGATCGGTAAATCCGGTCTAACTGCTATAGCCCGGTTAGACGGATTTGCGAACGTGACTTTCGCGTTGATGTTCTATGTTTATGCTGTGATATTGCGGATCGGTCGTGGGGATAGCCTGGATGCAATGCTAGTATAGTGCTGTTGTATTATTTACATTTGATATTGCGGGGCGAGCGTCCGACATGTGGACTGCCGTCACTGCCTGATTGTATTATTCTTTTGGGGCACGACCTGGTTGCGGTCGATGTACCCGTTGTATGTATATTTTACTTTCTGTACTAGGTTGACCCAGGAGGGGTGCCCAAGTTGCCGGATTCCGTGGAGTGCTGGGTGGTCCATTCACGGAGCTGAAGGGGGCTGCCTCGCTTCAGGTTTTGGCGGGTGACTTGCCGCGCCCGTAGGGGTCTAGGATTTCATTGCACAGGCTATCCACACGACCAGGGGAACGTCGGGTTTCAGTAGTGGCTCTGTGAAACCCGGGGATCCCAGATATCTGTATTGTTCTGTGATGCTGTACATTTCTGTGATGTTGCATTTCTTATCACGCCTTGAGCGAAATATAATATATTGGTATATATATTAGTAGATGTTGTATATGTTTTTCATCCGCGCTAGTCCAGTCCCCGCTCTATCGTTAGTAAGCTAACCTAACGAGTGATGACGGGACCCAGTGGCGAATGCGGATGGCATATACGTACGTCAGTATATTTTCGTTCTTTGTGGTGTGATTAATTGATGGGACTGCGTTGATTCGGATCAATGCAAGTTAAACAAACCTATTCTGATGTTGTTGGAACACTTTTCAAAAAGCTGTTATTGCAAGGACGTTCTCTTTTGTTTTGCATCGTGGTATTCAGTTTGAATATCCTGCTCCTCAGTCGACGAGGCAAGGGCCGAGATCCCTTCACCGGGAGTGACCCCTTGGACAGAAGTTTGCGTCAGGGCATTAACTTCACTATAGCCGATTACTTTTGCTTTGCACCGTGGTATTCAGTTGGAATATCCTGCACCTCATTCTACGGGGAAAGAGCCGAGATCCCTTCACCGGGAGTGACCTCTTTAGTAAAGGTTTTCGTCACTATATTTTCTAAAAAGCTATCCGTTCCTTCAACGATATCAAGTTCATTACGTTAAAGGTTTTCGCCAGAAACCATTCGTAGCCCTCCGTCGTTTCAGACGGGTAGCACGTAGTATTCATGCTATATTTGTTGACCTTCGTCAAGGCATAGTGCATGGTAGCTGCTTGTTGTCTTTCTGCTGCATAGATAGATGTGTTGGTTTGGGACAGTCGTATAGCCTTGTTGACCTTCGTCAAGGGCTTGTACGGGTGGGTTCAAATTAACCTGGACAATGACGGGTGGAACTTGACATGTGACTTATGATTTGTTGACCTTCGTCAAGGTCATAAGAGCATGGGGCAGAAATCACATCAGGAGTTTCAAAAGTACTGAAACTTGCCAGATATGCGCATACCTTCTGGAGTGTGATACCGTGAGCGGATTCCGTCACGTTATCATGCGATGAGAGTTGGATCCCGATTCCCACTGATGAGTTAGTTTACTCCTCGGGTGACCCCGACTAATTCTTCTTTCAGGTTTGGAGGAGAATTTGAGGTACAGTGGGAGGTTTCCAGATTAGATAAATTGGTAACCATTCTGATCTAGGGTAGAGTGCACGCTGAGTGTTTCTTTTCTCTCTCTCTGGCAGCGACCATTGACCCGACCCTAGACTATGACTCAGTGACCAAGTTGACCGAACCTACTTAACACTGGCTTTTGGATTGTCAGAGTCGCCAACCTCATTGCCACTCCTACTTTTACCCTTTTCTCCAGGACACCCCGTATTACTATGAACGTCCACTTCCATTGGACAAAACCATCGTATGGTTAGATACGAACTCGAAGGAATTCGAGGATGGTTTCTGGTTCTGGAGAAAACGAATAGGATTATTCAGTTGTCTTTTCTTTTCACCTTCTCTCAGGCTGCGAGTACTCCTTGAGTTAGGAGTAGTACACCTATTACGCAAATTGGATAGTCTTCTTCCAAACCATAGGCTGGTGCCGACCGGTAGGGAATGAAGAAAACCAATTAGCCTAAACGGTGTACAGAAGGTATTAAGTTCAGACAAAGCAAGGGATTAGTAAGAGGGCAAAGTAACTTGCGACTGCTATTCACGACCAAACCAAGTTTTTTCTTCGCCAATCCTAAATCACCTTTGTATTTCTCCAGGACACTCCGTATCACTATGAAGATCCCATTTTATTGGATAATCCATCGTATGGTTATATACGAACTCGAAAGGAACTCGTTCCAGTTCGGGGATGGATCCTGGTTCAGGAGAAATAGGAATAAAGTACATTCAGGTGTCTTTTATCTTCACCTTCTCTCGCGATGCGAGTGCTCCTAGGATTAGGACAGTACACCCTTTATGCTTTTTGGATAGTCTTCTTCCAAACCATAGGCTGGTGCCGAACGGTAGGGAAGGAAGAAAACCATTTGGCCTAAAGGGGTGTACAGAAGGTAATGACTAAAGACATATGAAGGGATTTGGAGAGGTGGCAAAGAATTATACGGTTATAGTTGTGAATCTGGATAATGGAAGAGGCATTACTAAGAATACCAGGATACCCCAACGAAACATTTCAATGTTTCAGTTTCACTGTGTACTGTTAATGGAAAACTGATTTCCCGATTAGACACTTACTCCAGGGTATGTATTTGCCAGGTATGATTCTCACATCTGTATGGTTTTACAGATGATGAGTGGGAGTAAGTTATTGGGAATTGGGTGATCATCCTCATTTTTGAGGAAGTCACCTGGGTTGTTTGCCAGTCGGCAATTATTTGGTTTTGAATATCCGCGGTTATGCACCAATTTCAAATTGATATATCTGTACGTCTATTTTCATAGAGTGAGATATACCTTTTGATATTATGTCGATGACATTTACCTATATCAGTAGATGGTTAGGTAAGGAGCATTAAACAGCGGTGTAATTCTTCTTAACCATAAGTACAGTTTTCAACCTACGACACACAGTGAAAGAGTTATTAGACTCAGTAGACTTATACAGAGTATTGTATGTTGTCCAGTGTCCATTAGGACAGAGGGGTTGGTCCTCATACTATATTCTGTTTACTTTTAACTTCTCTAGTTCTTAGACATGTGTTTCGTTGAAACACAGGGTCTAAGTTTTGAGGAGTTATAGGTATTTGAATAGAGTAGAGAACCAGGTGTAGCAAGTATCGGGATTCTTCAAAGTGATCGAAGATGTAGATACTTGTGTATGGTATTCAGTTGATAGTAATGATAAAGAGAAATTGATTCTCTTTCAGGTTACTCATAATTGGAAGCATTCCTAAGTTGAGTAACGCTGATCGGCCTCTCTCCATTTAGTTGACATGCACTGGAGACAGCTGCATGATTTGAATCTGGTTCAATTAAATCAGTGCCTCTGGTTCTATATTGGATATAGAACAGTTCATATCTTAACGATGTTAAGGTACGGGGAGTTGTCCGGCTTATGCTTAAAACCAGACTCTGGATAACTCAAGGCACATTTCTGTAATGGCTGTTTGTGGGTTGACCCAGGCTATGACGTGGGTTGACTTTCTACCATCTGGGAGATCAATAGAAATATTGTTCAAGACTCGCCACAGTTTTATTAAAAATGGATTTTTTCAAAAACAGCAGTGGGAGTATGGTAGAACTGGAAGTGATTCCAGAACCGCAAACGATTACTGAAGATTTGATAAGGAACCTGAAGATTCAATCTGATTTGACATTCCATTGGCCACTCCGCAGATAAGGTGGGTAACTTCAGGCACCCGAGAGGTACTCCGGTAGCCTCAAGGACGGTGACAGGGAAGTTCTTGTTTACCCACACTTGCCATTGCTGTTGTTCCAGACTGCGAGACCCGGCAGGAGGATGAGTATAGCGTCGTTCTGAACTAGCTTCAGAAGTGTACGTGTATATGACTCTGCCAGAGGGTTGTCGTAGTCAGTGGGAGCAGCGGAAGCATTGGTGGACATCAGGCATATGTCTATTTATAGACTAAAGCAGATGTAGCGGAGATAGATCATCTATTTCTGATGTGACAGTCATAGGTTTGACGTCATCAGAATAGGGGATGGATCTGTTGAGAAGGTAGTAGGAAGTGATATTCCTATACTACGATCGGTTATACTTTGGTCGTCACACAGTGGTTTCTCCACAAAGGACTTGGACATTATATCAGACATACTGGTTACTAGATCTATGGTTTTAGATCTAGATTTGGGTGGTTTCCCAATCAGGGTACTTTGACAGCATTCTAAGAGTATTTGGAATGGACGACTCCTGGCACGGTAGTGTACCTGCAGGTAATGGAGTCACCCTCTCTAAAGGTGTCTTATAGACTAAAGTAGAGAGGGATATACATGATTGGCAGATCACTTGCTTAGGCAATTGAGTCAATCATGAGATGTCAAGTACCACACCAGATGTTGTTCTTGCACTAGATGCAATAAGTTGATATTGATCCAATCCTGGAGGAACAGTCGGGAGGCAGTTATCATTCCAGGCTTCCAAGGTGACATGGACGACAAGGAGGTTGTCAGAGTTGTAGTTTTCCTTCTGACGAGGGGCAGTATTTTGGACAGGTGATCCAAGGCAATACAGAGGGTGGCATGGCGCAGGATACTGATTAAGTTCAGTTGACGATACAGTCTAAGAAGTTTGGATTTGGAGTTTATTCATGAGCTAGGTCCCATCAGACATCCAGACATTCTAAGACAGGTATTGCTCATTTCGGGAGATGGCTTTCTCCGCGAACTTGAGATATAGAGAGACATAGAAAGAAACTTCAAGGCGGGTCCACTCACTGAGGCTATTCCTCGAACGCAATAGTTTCACAAACGGTTTTTGTGAGACTGACTAGTAGAAGAGTTGGGTGTTCGGTATCACACGGGCTGTGAGTATGCGACATCGCAATAATTAGCCTTGAGTGCAAGTGGGAGATTGTTGGAGATAGTGCCCTCAGAGTCAATTATTGGATCACAGGCACGTGAATGCAATGATTGAGGGAGGACCTATCCCGGTAAGACAGTCTTACTCAAGATGATAGTATGCTATCTGGTTTACCTTTATCATCGTGTACTGCTTTAGGTGACCTGACAGGTCGCTATTGCACGTTGATAGAGCCCTAGGATTCATGCTTGACTGCCAGCAGTATGAGGGCGATCATATAAGTGAGAGCTGGAGTCTACAAGCACATCCTTAATAGGTCCCTAGTCGTGGGAGTTTCGAGACAGGGCATCGATTCTCCAGAGTAGACTAGTGTATACAGTCGAGACCCCGATGAGGGGCGGTAGCCGGTCTCACAAGCCACTGGTGTCAGTTGGATCACCTAAGATGTATACAGGTGCTCATTGGGTTATGAGTACACCGGACAGGACTCGCCGGGAATATGCTAGTTGGTCTTATACCTGACGTCAGATAGCAGTTCCCTGGTGACATGTGTACAGGTTAGTTCATCGACCTGGGGATCGTCATTTGTCTCGTGTGAGTTCCCACTGTACTTTGATTACTACCCTACCACGGCTCAAAGGAGTCGTGCAAACAGGTTTTAGTTGGGTACAGTCCCGAGCCACATGGAGGCAGTGAGCGGATCTTCAGGGGTTCGTCTCTCCCGGTATTGGGGGTGAGGTCGCGCTGTGTCTAGGAGAGCCATTACACGAAGACCTTGGCCAAGGCAGGAGATTTACTGGTAGGTATTCCAGTAGTATCTCAGGGTGTTCTGGGCTACACTCCGACACGACTTGTACCGCTTTTGGGGGTCTGACTTTTACCAACCCCCTAGGCCCGCCATGCGATGCTCATAGACGAACGGACCGGACTGTACGGATATTGTCACTGACAGTCTCAGTAGGGTGTCAGGATGAGTTCGCTCATCGATGTCCCTTTTAGTCAATAGCTGGTGGCCCGTCACGTATTGGCTTATACCTCTGACGTGCTAGTGGTTAAATCCACAGCCATAGTATTGACGAGTCTTTAGAGTCCACCACACTTTCAGTTACTCAAGCTTTCGGGCGAAACGCTGTAGAGACCGTATGGAGATATGGCAGGGTCCGATCAGATACGTGCGGTATTGCACGGATCAGGATCGGACGGTTTGTACTAGTGGCCGTATGGTTATATGGCAGGGTTCGATCAGATACGTGCGGTATTGTACGGATCAGGATCGAACGGATATTACTAGCCGGCTTTGGTTTAAGCCGGATCCTAGTATAGTACACTGTAGATTTTGTCTCTTTGCATTTGTATCCGGATGGAATACAGATGCAGGTGTGTATGCACAGTATCGGGGTTTTCCTGTAATTTATTACGGGACCAGTTTTCTGGAGTTGCCAGTTTGCATTCCGTTCCGGCCGGTTTTCCTTTGTTCTTTCCCGGCCGGACTTTTCCGATGGAGGGGGTTATTTGCAGTTTTGCAAATAACACTTTGTGGAGGACTTATTTGCATAAGGTTTGATATGATAAGCATCTTTGCTTTTCATGTATTTATGAGATAAGGATGGATTTGAGGTTGATGTAAAGTTTAGTGATGATTATGTTTGGATGTGGTCACCCTCCTCCTTTTACTACACTCACCTCCCTTCATGCTTCATAATCTATCCTCCACCATTTCTAAAGAAGAGAGAGATTATTATTATGGTTGAGAGAAGAAGAAAAGAGAAGAAAATGAGAGCTTCATCTTCATTTTTGAGAGAGTAGCATTCATTCATCTCATTTTTGATACAAGGAAAAATGAAAGCACCATTTTTCATACCTTCATTCCTCCATCTTCAAAAGGCAACCAATACCCCAAAGTGAGACATGCATTCTACACTACACTTCCTACAGCATATCTTGGGCGCGTCGGGTAGCCTACTTCGCGCCCGAGTTGCCTCGGTATTGAGGTGGGAGCCCGTAAAAGCTACAGGCGATGTGGTGCCCTTCCGGCGAGGAGGCGACGACCGGAGATCCCGCGAGGAGATCGGAGTGGAGATGAAGACCGGAGGACTCGGATCAGTCGGTACATCTCTAACCTTTCCTCTTGTTAGCTTAGACTAGTTTAATGGCACGATCCGGGGTTTAGTGCGCGGTGGTGCCGGTTTGCTAAGTCCGCAAAATTTAAAGTTTATCACCGTTTCCGCGTTTGGCCGTCGGATTGACGGCCGGGGCGCCGCCGTGCACTTACAAGTCTCACATCACCTCAATGTACAATATCGAATAGCTCTCCTATATCTCGAATGTACAATTCAACAATCTCATTCATATCCAATATCCAATCTCAATGAATCACCTATATCCCAAGTCGAATCTCAAGTAAGTTTCTAACATCCTAAAGGTAAATACATAGAAATAAGTATGATGGGGGCAATACACATATATTAGCGTCCCATTCCACTAATATTGGTGTAAGGGTATATATAACAATGGCTAATCCCCTGTTATATATACAAAATGGGTTAGAGAAATATCATGAAAACAGTGTGCCAAGCATCGACACAGAAATCCTCGTATATCAGGCTCCGTCAGTCCGGATCGGCCCACGGGGTCCGTCTGCGGTGTCGGCCCTCGGCCCCGACAGTACAGATCATCCTGCATCCATCTCTCGACTCTGGCCAGTATCCTCCGGACAACTGCCAGGTCCAACCAATCACCGGTAGGTACTCTCCCGCCTCCAGGCTCAATTGGCAAACCCATCGATCTTCTTGCCGAGGGGAACCATACCGAGCCCCACCATGTACTCTCATACGGCAACCACACCTCGTATGGAGTATATCATCATCACCGATAAAACTCATGGTGGACGCGCAAATATCATATCAAGGAAACCGGGTTGTTCAATGTATGCATAATTTCATGAACCCCCGCGGTTCCTAAATCCCGAAAACATCATAAAAAAAATCCAGATAAACAATGCGCAAATCCAGGAATAAATATATGTGAAATATCTGAATGCGAGCAGGTAAACAAAAGTATATAGCTGAACCAGATGTATGCGAAATCAAGATAAGGTACAGCTAAGTAACATCAGTAAATGTAAATATGCGACAGCAACTGAATATGTGTCTAACATACAGATGTAGCAATGTATAGGTATCTACCTATAAGAACTGATGTCATATACCCCCCTGGGTATAAGAAGAATATGAGTAAGATATCTCCCGGTATAAGTAAAATATCTAAAAGGTATACCTGTAGCTGTATCGCACGGTGTAAATGTACCTATCACTAAAGGTATGATACACTATAGGTATACCGGTAGCTAAATGTCATGTATGGTAAGCAACAGTAGCTATAAGGGGTAGTGTGTGACATGGCAATTATTGACGGTGTGTGTGTAGCATACAATCCGTGCTCGTGCAACATGAACCGTCAATAATGTGTGCAGTGTCCTACGGCTGCTAGTCACAGTAACAATATCTAAGGAAAAACAGTAAAGGCGCAATTCTATAATGACGTAGAATGTGCGACAGGTAATTGAATCCTAGCCCAGACGCATAACGCCATACGGGCGATTCCCCTGTAGATGTTAAATCTACTCACCTAAACTCCACGCTAGGTGAATCACACCATCTGCTCCCTCTGTAGTAGTGTCCGTAGTCCCTGGCTGCAAACCTGCAATTAAGACACGGAAATTATATATAAGCCAAAAATCTCGCAAAACACGATATCGAACCAAAACAAGAAACTCGCGTCGCGAACTAAACGCGCGTGTGCACGATACGCTGAAACGTGTATGTACGCGTCTAAAACCATCGCGACACGCCGCGATACGCTGGATCACAGAACCCACTCACGTATCGCGCGTATCGCGCAAACACAACAAACACAAAAACGATATATAGTCCCAGATTTTCCTACAGGCCAAAACTTACAAAACTAGACATGCCAAAACACTACACTACACAGCAGACTACCATTCCCAAAATCCCAAAACCCCACTCCCCTTCCTGGCCACAATTTGCGGCCAGAATGACATAATTGGAGGCCTGGGATGGGAATTGGGGGCTCGTGTTCATGTGGTGTGCTCTAAACCTAGTGTACATGCTCTAGTCTTCTCAATTTTATTCTGTAGGGTCCGGGTCAAAAGCAGATTCCAGATATCACAAATATCGCTTAAAAACGACAATTTTGCATAATTAAGAAACCTTATGGTATTTTAGTGTAATCTGGGGATTTCTCAATTGAAGTGGCCCTATAAACTCTTAATTAAACTAAGGTAGCTAACACAATCAACAATTTTCCCAAATTTCCACTTAAACACCACAATCTAGCACTAAAATAGCTATTTAACACTAACCGAAGCTAATAAACATACAAGCTAAGCAACTAGGGAAAAGGGTTTAGAAATATACCCAAAAGGATCTCAAGAAGCAAGAGAAGAAGTGAGAGGAGCTGCTGCAAGTGCTGGGGCTGCTACTGCTGTTGCTGTTGCTGCTGATGATGATGATGATGTTGCCACTGCTGCTTGCTGCTACTTCTGCTGCTGTTGCTATTGTTTTTGTTGTTGTTGCTGCTGCTGGGGCAGCTGCTGCTGCTGCTGAAAGTGTGTGTGAGAGTGTGAGGGAAATGAGAGTGAGAGTGAGAAATGAGAGAAACAAACAACCCCCCTTCTCACTCTCTCTCACTTCACTTAAGAGGCATGGCTCACCATGAAGCCCATGCTCCTTCTCTTTCTCAAAAGTCAACATTTCAACCAAATCAAATAAAACCCCTTTTAAATTCATTTTAAATAAAAACAACCATAACACTCCTAACAACCCAAAACACCTAAACCAAACTTAACACTAGATTAAGCAATGGTTAAACCACAATTTACATCCTAGTTTACATGCACAAGTGTGTGTGTGCCTAACAAAATTCTAATAAAATACTCATTAAATAGGATAAAATATTTAAAACTTAATTTGGTAAACTTTTTATTAAAAACCACACATTAAAATATAATTAGCTACAAAACACATTCTAAGGTGTTACAATCTCCCCCCCCCCCTTAAAAGAAATTCGTCCCCGAATTTTAAAAATATTCCGATACGCATACCTTCAATGAGAAGATTAAAATCCTCAAATCTCGCTCGCAGCCTCCCAAGTGACTAACTCACCATACGGCTACGTCCAAGGAAACCCTTCACAGATGGCAAGACCCTTGACCGATGTTCCTCCACCTGCCAAGCCATTAACACAATTGGCTGCTGGTGAACGAAAGATCGCGTCCAGCTAAATGGTCTGGTGCCAAATCAAGTGAGAAAGGTCAAGAAGGTGGTTGTAGAGTATCATCACCAGGAATACGGGGTGAAAATCCAATAATCTGAGCGGAAGTGCCAATTTAAAGGCAACAAAACTAACTCGCCTATAGGATCTTAAAAGGACCTAAATCCTGGGACAAGCTTCCCAAAATCCAACACGTCATTCATCGGAAAGTCCATAGGAATACATGATCTGTCCTACGAACTCGAGTCTATGACCAACACAGTCGTCATAAGACCTCAGTTCGAAATGGACAATCCCCATCCTGACCTAACACAACTGGACCATCTCCGAAGTCTCTAGACTAGCTGGGGTCCAAAGTCCTACTTACGCGGAGTCAGAAGAACGATAGACTGGTGATCGACACGACCTAACCCCTAAGCCTAAGGGTGGCCAATTGGAGTGTCTCTTGATAATAGCTATCGAAAGAGAACCCTAACGATGGCGAATGACGATCCCAAGCTGCTGACGACCGAACAAAACAAATACACAACTTAACAAAAACAACTGAGCACATTGAGTATAACCGGACGACAAGAATCCGAATGGAGTCACACCCTGACCAAACTTGGGTAGAAACCATAACGAAATTCATGGAGATCTGCTCCCATTCCTACTTCGGAACGGTAAAAGGTTGCAACTCTCCAGCCGGCCTCAGATGCTCGACTCAAGCACACAACAAGACTGACACCTTGAAACGAAACCTGAAACTTCTCTTTACATCCCTGTCCACTCGTAACTATCTCACAAGTCACGCCAAAGCTGGTGGAACTTGAATGAGTACTGAGAGTTGACTGATGTGCTTACTCTAGGATTGCACGTCCCTACCTGATAATGTCAGGTACACAAACGTGTCCCTAACTTAGCACGTCATTGTCACAAATCAAGGTCTCCGAATCATTACCCAGCCGAATATGCTCAAGTATCTCTGATGTACGTGCATCGACGGGCGGTGTCTCGCGAAAACGATTTAAGGGAAGTGGTCGGGCGCGGACATGAGCAAGTTGTCCCCTCCGTAGAGACGAACTTAAGCTATACTCAACGATCACACAAAAACTGTAAATCTGCAGAAGACTAACACAACAATCTAAATCCGCTGCAGGAAGATGTACATCAAGCTCTAGTGGTCCGTGGAAAATCTGACACGACTCTCAAACAAGTAGTGTCCCCAAATTTCCAACGCAACACCACCGCGGCCATCCCCAGATCATGAGTGGAATATCCTCCTCGTACTCCCTCCAGATGTAGGGAAGCAAAAGTGATGACTCTGTAGTGTCACATCAGTACACCCTCGAGCCCACTCAAGAAACATTACAGTTAAACAACAAGTCGCCCGAACCAAAAGCAAAGAGAGACTGATGCAGTTGTTAACTGAATCTTCAACTGCTGAAAACTCCGTACACATGCCTCAGTCCAAAGAAAAAAAACCTCCTTACTGGTCAATTCATTCAACGGTGCAGCACTACTTTAACAATCCTGCATGAAACGGCGGTAAAAACCTGCTAAGACCAACCATCTGCGGATCTCCGTCCTGCACACAAGTCTGGGCCTAAGCTGTACGGCCACGATTTCCCTCGGAACCATACGGAGCCGTCTCCCGTGACTACAAGACCTGGGAGTCAACACAAACAAGCCTGAAGAAACACTCAAAGAATTTAGCAAACTGCTGGGGCTCTCCCAGTATCTGCATAACAAATCCCCAAGTGTTACTCCTGTCCCTCAAGACAAATTAAGTAGTCCAGAGTGTCGTAAATAACACAACAGAAACTGGTCGAGGAACGGCCTGAAGAAATCTAGTTCATCACCTCTACGAATGCTGCTAGGGCAACAGTGAATCCAACGACTCACAAAAACACCCAAAGCCCATAGCACGCATAAGGCAGTCTTCGGAATGCCATCACTCCGAATCCTCAAAAATGATGACCTGATCCCAAACAAACTTAGGAAATGTCTCGCACTCTGGAGCTGACCGAAGAAATCGTCACGGCGAGGTGAAGGATACCTATCCGTACCGTAAGCCGGTTCAATTGACGATTCGTCGATATGCAACCCTAAACTGCCGTCTTCCTCCTCGACGAACAGAAATAGGAGCTTCCAAAAACGAAACACTCAGACGCACAAAAATCCCCAAACCACAACTCTGCAGCTGATCCTTTAGCTCCCAAGCTTCGCCGGCTCACCCGGAACACGTCGGAAAACTCTCGCACGAAAGGAACCCGGTCCAACAATCCCACTGTGGCTCCGGTATAGCGAATGAACGCCAAGAACCCACGACATCTCCTCAGTAGCCGACTAGCGAAAAAAAGGCTGAATTCAAGCTGTAAGAGGCGGCACAACTATCCACCTGTACAACAAGAACTGACTTGCCGGGGAAAACAAAACCTAACTTGTTTCCACACGGTAGTCCACAGACGCCTAGCACGTAGTTAACCAGTCCGTGCCCAGGAGAACGTCAAATCCAACATCTCAAGAAGGATCAAAACGACGGATGAAATCTCTATCTCCTATCCGATTGGCACAAAACTGAAATACGTGTCGCGCAACAAAAGAATCGCTGACAGAAGTTAACACCACTACAACTAATCTACCCAACCACAGTACAAGCAGAAACAAACGAATACATGAAAAGAACATATAAGTAAAGATACCTGAAAACTCCACATTGGACGTCTGCGCGTCCCGATAAGTAGAAGTAAACTCCTGCGCCTGCCCTCTACTCGCAGCTGGATGGACTCCTCTGGTAGACTGAGCCCTCTGAGTGAATCTTCCACGTCCACGGCCTCTCTGGAAACGATCCTGACGAGGTGCTAAGGAACAATCCCTGACGAAGTGCTGAAGGCTCCCGCATCGAAAACATCCACGTGCTGAGTGCTGACCATCCTGGGGATGAGAGCTGAACGACTGCCCTCGTCCTAAGCCTCTGCTACTCCCACGACGGCCACGAAATCTGTCTCGACGACCAAACCTCTGTCTCTGGGCTGGTACGCTGGTATGAGTCCTCCACTGTCCTGGAATATGTGCCTCGTCAACTGGAGCTGCAACCACTGGTGCTATATAGGTGACGGACTGCTGCATACTGATCGTAAGGGACAGCTGAGTAACAGGGGTGACAACCTCCTGTCGTAGCTCCCGAACGACGTCAACTAAAGAACTCATCGTCTGGCGGAACTCCTGCATCTCTACTAAAAGTCTATCCATAGTATAGGTCGTAGGCTGATCCGTCTGCACCTGTGCAACTAGAGTGCCATCCTGGTCAGTACTCGTCTCACCCGAGCCAACTCTGACCTCGGCCCTCGCTGCATCACTCTGAGTCCCCATAGTCATCGACGGCAAGGCTATAAATGGATATAAGATTAGATTCGATAGGAACAAGGAAATCGAATCTCAAGGATATGAATCATCAAGGAAGGAATGTCAAGCAAATTGTACTTAGGTCACTTTAGGCGAAGTATCGCATTGTGGGTATGCTGCAGACATACACACTACGTTACTTTGCTTAAGCTACCTACTCCATCATACTAAGGTCATCCTACACTCCGAAGGTAAAACCTGGCTCTGATACCAACTTTGTCACGATCCAAAATTGGCCCGTGACGGCCCTAATACTACGCAACGCCCTAAGACGTAACGTAGCAAAAGAAAGCCAAAACCCAGAAGTCTAAACCATAAAAATACGGAAAAGATAATATAAGTTTTGAAACATTTTAAATCGCAACCCAAATTCTTTAAAAGTCTTACTTTCCTTCTTTAAAATTTGGCAACACCCCTTTTTGTAAAAATCAGCCAAGATGAATACAAAACAAATATACGACGCCGTAGCGAAGAAATAAAGACAGCAGAGAGAAAGCTGTATATAAAAGACAACAAATCCACAATAATATACAAATACGTCCTCACCAAGTCTCTAAGTCCACAATACAATAGTAGATGGAGAGTACAAATACAACGAAGGTACAATAGGAAATACAGATAATCATCTAACCCACCTAAGCAAAAGGTACTGTGAGCTGATGCGGTATCTGTAGCAAAGGATGGTAGCTGGATAGCTGAATAGAAGAATAGCCTGCCTCGACTACTCTGGGGAACAACCTGAAACACCTGTGGCACAACGGGGGTGAGTTGCCAACTCGTGAATAGTATAAAACATATGCAGGTAATCGCAGGAATGCACGTACAGCATGAATCTAAGATATGCGATTACAGTAATAATATGTCATGCAAATGCTGAATAAAAGAGAGTACACTAGCAGGTACAATCAATATGAGAAGCAATAGTAACATGATAATAGTATGCAATAACCATGCAAAAAGGATATGAGAATGTAGATATGCAACTTATCATAAGGGTACACTAACAGGTACTACCAATGTATGAAACTGTGCATAAAATAGATAAGGGTGAGGTATAGGGTGGAATATGTCATTTCCACGGAAACCTGATATCGTGGCAGGATCACAATCCATCAAGACACTCAAATCCCAAATCCTCAAATCAGCCCCCACATTGGGCTCTCACAATATATAAGTCTCACATCACCTCAATGTACAATATCGAATAGCTCTCCTATATCTCGAATGTACAATTCAACAATCTCATTCATATCCAATATCCAATCTCAATGAATCACCTATATCCCAAGTCGAATCTCAAGTAAGTTTCTAACATCCTAAAGGTAAATACATAGAAATAAGTATGATGGGGGCAATACATATATATTAGCGTCCCATTCTACTAATATTGGTGTAAGGGTATATATAACAACGGCTAAATCCCCTGTTATATATACAAAAGGGGTTAGAGAAATATCATGAAAACAGTGTGCCAAGTATCGACACAGAAATCCTCGTATATCGGGCTCCGTCAGTCCGGATCGGCCCACGGGGTCCGTCTGCGGTGTCGGCCCTCGGCCCCGACAGTACAGATCATCCCGCATCCATCTCTCAACTCTGGCCAGTATCCTCCGAACAACTGCCAGGTCCAACCAATCACCGGTAGGTACTCTCCCGCCTCCAGGCTCAATCGGCAAACCCATCGATCTTCTTGCCGAGGGAAACCATACCGGGCCCCACCATGTACTCTCATACGGCAACCACACCTCGTATGGAGTATATCATCAGCACCGATAAAACTCATGGTGGACGCGCAAATATCATATCAAGGAAACCGGGTTGTTCAATGTATGCATAATTTCATGAACCCCCGCAGTTCCCAAATCCCGAAAACATCATAAAAAAAATCCAGATAAACAATGCGCAAATCCAGGAATAAATATATGCGAAATATCTGAATGCGAGCAGATAAACAAAAGTATATAGCTGAACCAGATGTATGCGAAATCAAGATAAGGTACAGCTAAGTAACATCAGTAAATGTAAATATGCGACAGCAACTGAATATGTGTCTAACATACAGGTATAGCAATGTATAGGTATCTACCTATAAGAACTGATGTCATATACCCCCCTGGGTATAAGAAGAATATGAGTAAGATATCCCCCGGTATAAGTAAAATATCTAAAAGGTATACCTGTAGCTGTATCGCACGGTGTAAATGTACCTATCACTAAAGGTATGATACACTATAGGTATACCGGTAGCTAGATGTCATGTATGGTAAGCAACAGTAGCTATAAGGGGTAGTGTGTGACATGGCAATTATTGACGGTGTGTGTGTAGCATACAATCCGTGCTCGTGCAACATGAACCGTCAATAATGTGTGCAGTGTCCTACGGCTGCTAGTCATAGTAACAATATCTAAGGAAAAACAGTAAAGGCGCAATTCTACAATGACGTAGAATGTGCGACAGGTAATTGAATCCTAGCCCAGACGCATAACGCCATGCGGGCGATTCCCCTGTAGATGTTAAATCTACTCACCTACACTCCACGCTAGGTGAATCCCACCATCTGCTCCCTCTGTAGTAGTGTCCGTAGTCCCTGGCTGCAAACCTGCAATTAAGACACGGAAATCATATATAAGCCAAAAATCTCGCAAAATGCGATATCGAACCAAAACGAGAAACTCGCGTCGCGAACTAAACGCGCGTGTGCACGATACGCTGAAACGTGTATGTACGCATCTAAAACCATCGCAACACGCCGCGATACGCTGGATCACAGAACCCACTTACGTATCGCGCAAACACAACGAACACAAAAACGATATATAGTCCCAGATTTTCCTACAGGCCAAAACTTACAAAACTAGACATGCCAAAACACTACACTACACAGCAGACTACCATTCCCAAAATCCCAGAACCCCACTCCCCTTCCTGGCCGCAATTTGCGGCCAGAATGACATAATTGGCGGCCTGGGATGGGAATTGGGGGCTCGTGTTCATGTGGTGTGCTCTAAACCTAGTGTACATGCTCTAGTCTTCTCAATTTTATTCTGTAGGGTCCGGGTCAAAAGCAGATTCCAGATATCACAAATATCGCTTAAAAACGATAATTTTGCACAATTAAGAAACCTTATGGTATTTTAGTGTAATCTGGGGATTTCTCAGTTGAAGTGGCCCTATAAACTCTTAATTAAACTAAGGTAGCTAACACAATCAACAATTTTCCCAAATTTCCACTTAAACACCACAATCTAGCACTAAAATAGCTATTTAACACTAACCGAAGCTAATAAACATACAAACTAAGCAACTAGGGAAAAGGGTTTAGAAATATACCCAAAAGGATCTCAAGAAGCAAGAGAAGAAGTGAGAGGAGCTGCTGCAAGTGCTGGGGATGCTACTGCTGTTGCTGTTGCTGCTGCTGATGATGATGATGTTGCCACTGCTGCTTGCTGCTACTTCTGCTGCTGTTGCTATTGTTTTTGTTGTTGTTGCTGCTGCTGGGGCAGCTGCTGCTGCTGCTGAAAGTGTGTGTGAGAGTGTGAGGGAAATGAGAGTGAGAGTGAGAAATGAGAGAAACAAACAACCCCCCCTTCTCACTCTCTCTCACTTCACTTAAGAGGCATGGCTCACCATGAAGCCCATGCTCATTCTCTCTCTTAAAAGTCAACATTTCAACCAAATCAAATAAAACCCCTTTTAAATTCATTTTAAATAAAAACAACCATAACACTCCTAACAACCCAAAACACCTAAACCAAACTTAACACTAGATTAAGCAATGGTTAAACCACAATTTACATCCTAGTTTACATGCACAAGTGTGTGTGTGCCTAACAAAATTCTAATAAAATACTCATTAAATAGGATAAAATATTTAAAACTTAATTTGGTAAACTTTTTATTAAAAACCACACATTAAAATATAATTAGCTACAAAACACATTCTAAGGTGTTACAACCGTTAAGAGAAGTTAAAACGGAGAATATTCTCCATTTCTTCAAGACGCACGTCATATATCGGTTTGGAACGCCAAGACGGATCATCTCCGATAACGGGCCAGCCTACAGAAGCCACAAGATCAGTTGCTTCGCACAACAACATAATATAGACTGGAGATATTCTTCGGTTTATAATCTGCGAGCTAATGGTCTAGCCGAGGCCTTCAACAAGATCTTGACAAAGATCATGAAGAAAACGGTGTCACGAAATAAGAAAGACTGGCACGAAAGACTGCAAGAAGCTCTCTGGGCATATCGAACTACGTTTAAAACGGCCACGAACGCAACGCCATATGTGTTGGTATTCGGTACAGAAGCAGTACTCTCTCTCGAGATAGAATTACCCTCTCTACGAGTGGCAGTCCACTACGAGCTGACGGACGAAGAAAATGCTCACCTTCGGCTCGAGAAGCTCGATGCCCTTGATGAAACCCGGCTCATAGCGCAATAAAATCTGGAAGCTTATAAAGCAAAGATGACGCGCTCATATGAAAGATTGACCCGACTGAGGACATTCCGCCAAGGCGAACTCGTGCTAGTGGTCAAAAGGCCTATGATCCCCAATCGCGCCAAGCGGGGAAAATTCGAGCCAAACTATGAAGGCCCGTACATCATAAATAAGGTCTACCAGGGTGGGGCCTATCTACTCATGGATATGCACGGTGAAAGGCCTTTCAGGCCGATAAACGGTCGCTTCCTAAAGAAATACTACGCTTAATGAGTCACAGCCTAGGTCAATGATAGATGACGACGACTATGTCCGCTCGCTATCTTCCTAAGCTCAAGCTTTATAAGCAGTAGCCAGCCTTCTCAATGACGGACCGAAATGTCCTTAAACTAATAGCAGACCGAAACGTCTTTAAACTACTACCGCAACATCTTTTAGGCTGACGAGATATAAAAAAAACATATAAAAATAAAATTAAATTAAAAAAAGGTATGTCCATAAGCAAAAAGGGCACGGATGAAAACCCGAAAGGGCTCTGTGAGTAAAAACAGCAGGACTACCGGCGAGTGTTTGTGAAAACCCGAAAGGGCGCAACCTCGTTAAAGGACACTTACAAGATCCTCTCGACCTTGTAAGGAGAAACCACCCGCGTGAGATCCCTACGACTCACAAAGGAGCAACACACTTAGGGATCCCCACGATTCCTAAGGAGAAAATACACTTGCGAAATCCTCACAACTCGTAAGGAGAACTCTCTTATGGGACCCTCACGGCTCATAGGATTTGAAAGTCTTAAGTTACAGAGACCTAAACCTGTGCTTAATCAATCCCCACAACCTTCGATATTTCCCTACAAGTGGCTCAATACTGATCCTTGTATACAATCCACGGGCGCGAATAAACATTTTCCTAACCAAGTCTCATCCGTGACTGGAGATATGTTCGCATGGTAAACAACCCTCGTAAATGCTCTCGATTTATGAGGAGAAAACCCTCCTGTAGGATCCTTACGACTTACAGAGGAAACGAACACTTAGGAATCCTCACGAGTCCTAAGGAGAAAATACACCTACAAGATCCTCACGACTTGTAGGGAGAAATAACTTCGTGAAACCCTTACGGCTCATGAAGTCAAAAGCCTTAGCCGACGGGACCCTAACCCTGGTCGCTAAGCTACCTTTGTTCGACATTGACAGAGGCAGATGATGATTCGCTCCTAGTAATATCCCAGTTGTAGCGATGCTGATGCCGAGATCAGTGTCTAATTTCAGGTTTACGGCGAAAAGCCAGTAAGCCGCACATACATACGAAATAGCCGAAATGATGGGGCAGCTTGCAATAAAAAAGCAGCAAGTAAAATGTATGCATGCGAAATAGCCGAAATGATTGGGCAACTCGCAATAAAAAGCAACGAGTAAAAATAAAATAAATAGCCGAAATGATTGGGCACCGCGAAAAATAGCCGAAATGATTGGGCAATCGCGACCTTCGCGATATAAAAGCTGAAAGGATAGAGCATCGCGGAGATAAAACAAAAAATGATGATAAAACTTTGGCCCTACAGTTAAGATCACACCGATCCCTGTATACAATCCAAGGGCGTAAACAAAGAAGGAACCATACTTTCCCAACAGGCTCCGCCAGAAGATGAAGCCAAATCTCGACGGTTCAGTCCAACTCCGAAGAAACCAGTGTCTTCAGCAGATACCTCGACTCACGGATACAAACACTCCTTGACGAGAGCCTCCTGATCCGCGTCGACTCGCAAAGCCACCAGTGCCTCCGTAGGAAATTCTCGACTCGTTTCAAACCCCAAGGAAACAAATAATCCTTGGCGCTAGGGAAACAAATGATCCTTAGTAAATTCCTCGACTCACGGATACAAACACTCATTGACGAGAGCCCCCTGATCCGCGTCGACTCGCAGAGCAACCAGTGCCTCCGTGGGAAATTCTCGACTCGTTTCAAACCCCAAGGAAACAAATAATCCTTGGCGCTAGGGAAACAAATGATCCTTAGCAAATTCCTCGACTCACGGATACAAACACTCCTTAACGAAAGCCTCCTGATCCGCGTCGACTCGCAGAGCAACCAGTGCCTCCGTGGGAAATTATCGACTCATTTCAAATCCCAAGGAAACAAATAATCCCTGGCGCTAGGGAAACAAATAATCCTTAGCAAATTCCTCGACTCATGGATACAAACACTCCTTGACGAGAGCCCCCTGATCCGCGTCGACTCGCAGAGCAACCAGTGCCTCTGTGGGAAATTCTCGACTCGTTTCAAACCCCAAGGAAACAAATAATCCTTGGCGCTAGGGAAACAAATGATCCTTAGCAAATTCCTCGACTCACGGATACAAACACTCCTTGACGAGAGCCTCCTGATCCGCGTCAACTTGCAGAGCCACCAGTGCCTCCGTGGGAAATTCTCGACTCGTTTCAAACCCCAAGGAAACAAATAATCCTTGGCGCTAGGGAAACAAATAATCCCTAGCAAATTCCTCGACTCACGGATACAAACACTCATTGACGAGAGCCTCCTGATTCGCGTCGGCTCGCAGAGAAACCAGTGTCTCCGCGGGAAAATTCCCGATTAGTCTCAACTTGTAAAATGAAGCCTCAGGCAGCAGGGACTAAAAAACTTGCTTCCTAAACAATGGGACCCTGCAAGTCGATCTAAACGGTCTCTTGCATACTATTCACGGGTCTCACTCTCTAAAGTCGAATCTCGACAAGGAGGGAAACAACCGCTTACGGGCCCTCTCGACTCGTAAAAGGGAAAAATTCCCTTATAAGATCCTTACGACTTATAAGAGAAAACCACACTTAGAAATCCTCATGATTCCTAAGGAGAAAAACCCATCTACGAGATCCTCTCGATCCGTAGGGAGAAAAATCTCTACGAGACCCCCACGGCTCATAGAGTTGAAAAGTCTTAGGCAGCAGATCTGAACCTGCGGCCTAAGCCATCGCTATTTCTTAAGAAAGTCAAGATGCGTGCTCTATTATCTGTTGACCATGTTTACTAAGGTGGCATGCTGATAATAAAAGAAAGAAAAGGCGGAGAGATGACACAAGACATTACAGAAAACGTGTATCTTTTATTCATAAACTTGATTGAGTACAGGATACATTGTGCTAAAGAATAAAAAATATACATACATTTTTTTTATTTACAAGTACAAACGATACAAGGAGAATTACTGAGAAGGAAGCATCTTGCATAGATCTAGCAATTGTTCGCGCAATTCCTTCCCCACTTTCTCCTGATCGGTTACCACCGCCAGCTCCGCCTCCACTTGGGCCCGTTGCTGCAAGACAGACGCAAGCTGCTCCCTGACGGCCTGATAAGCAGCTTCCCGACCTGGGGTATCGCGCTCAGCTACATCAAGCTTTCGCTTCAAGTTTATCCCATGGGAGATGCGCTCCAGGAGACCCTCAAAGATAGTAGTCTTCACTTGGGCAGCATTCGCTTCAACCTCAGCACGCAGATGGGCCGTCTCGCTCGAGGTCTCTTGGCATTCCCTTAGCCTTAAAGCTGCTTCTTGTTCCAAGTGGTAGACGTAAGAGGCGCTTCCCTCGATCCATGCCGCTCTTTCATTGCTCGCGGCTAAAGTCTCGGGGGCGGGACGCATCGACTCCAGCTGATGCAGGCGAGCCTCGATCTCCATACAATGATTAACCCAAGATGCGATGATACCCTCGTCATGGAAATTCACGAGTATCACTAACATCGGGTTAACCACTGTAGCGAAATCCGCAGCAGAAGTAGGGGTCTCGACGTCGAGCTCCTCAATGTAGTCGCTCAACATGCGTAAGCTGTTCGCGGCGCCTTTCGAAGAGGGACATCTCAGGAAAGGACCTGCCGGCATTATGATGCGAGACTCGAGGGGCGCCGAGACCAAAACGACCGCTGAAAAGAAACAAGATGTGATCAGATAACAGTTCAGGAAGTAAAAAAAGGGGGAGTTATTAGTGTGATAGTCGCTATACCAGCTGAGGCAGGTGGCAAGGCTGGAAGGGCCGGTGGTGCAGCCGATCTTTTATCCCCTCCTTCAATCTGTAGCGCTGCAGTCGAGATGAGAAAAAACGGGGGTTATAAGTAATTCCATCAATGAAAAAAGAAGGATATCAAAGGAAATCATACTCACCAACGCCACCAGAGGAAGAAGTGAGTTCGGATGGGAAGGAGAAGTGTGGGAGCAACACCTGATAAAGATGGTCAAAAAGCACTCCTGAAACACATAACAGTATGACTTTAGTACACAAATTATACGTCTGAAAAATGAGATTAATAAGTTGCAAACTCATACCTTCCAACATCTTTGACGGTATGAGAGAGGGCTGAGAGGTGACCATCGCCAGGGCAGTAGTTGAAGGCACTCCCTCGAGCAATGGGGCATCGGCACTGGCTGCACCTGCGTTACGAACAAATGTGAACTTGTCAGAAATGATTGTAAGATAAAGAGGACAGTAACTTGGGATTTACCTGGTGAGCTGCCAGCCGAAACGGAGGTGGCTCCCTCCTCTATCGACATGAGGCCACCGCCCGTGGCCTCATCACCCGACTCAATGGGAACCGTTGTTGTGCTCGCGAGACCTGGAGACGGCGGAGGACCATAGACGGGGAGGGCTATAACTGGGGCATTCCCAGATTCCAGAGAAGGAGCGGTTGGCTCGTCCTCGGGAATCATGGCCACCTCACCCGCTACTCCCTCGGGTTCAGTAGTCGCGGTTGTCTCGTCCACCATCACCACGAGGTCGCCGGCCTCAAGCGCCTTGTCCGCCACTACCCTGGGCTCAGTTATAATGATCATCTCATCTGCCGCCACTTCAGGCTCGGTATCAATGACCTTCTCGGCTTCGGACCCTCCAACCTCCATCTCAGGCTCCGAAGCCTCAGCGACGTTGCCCACCGTCGGCTCAGGTTCGACAGGCGTCGCCTCCTCTATTTCCTTGGGTTCAACGGTCTCCGCATCCCCCCGGTCGGACTTGGCCCTGCAAGATAAAGTATATAAGAACCGACAGCTTTATGAGTCTTATAATGAAATTCTGAAAGAAGTGCTACCTAAGGTAGACTTGTCGTTAGCCTCTCTATTGGCGCGGATCGCCTGTCTATGAACGGTAGACAAAGCGACCGGGGACTCTTCTGACGGAGTGTCGGCACGAGGGATGGTGCTTGGGCCCGCTCCCGTAGCCAAAGCAGCACGGCGCGCCTTCGCCTCATGCCTCAGCCGCTTCCTTTCCTCCCGGGCCGTTGAAATGGACCTTACCAGAGCCTCTTTCATTGAGGCGTCCTCGTCTATATACAGGGATGCCTCTAAATTCTTCAAGGCATCATTCGTCGACTTGTCAAGTCGAGGCTCTTGCAGCAACCCTGACAAGACCGGAACTCCAATAACAGGTTCAGAGAGGATCCCCTCATCGACTGGTATAACCCCTATAAAGAAACAAAGGAAGAAAGTTAGGTTAACCATCGAAAAAGATAACAAAATTTGTTTTAAAAAAGGGGGTGGGACATACCGGCGCCCGCTAAAGCGCGTTTCTCCTCCTCCTTTTGGAAGGTTTCAAAGAGGCAGCAATAGCTTCTTCGGTAGAGACACCTGTCGAAAATGGGGAAAAGTATTAATCAAGAATAATGATAAAAAATGCGATGAAATGATGAAGAAAGCAGCTAATAATTACCTGACTCGGCGAGTTTACTCAACCACGCTTCAAGCCTCGCTGATCGCTCAGAAGCCGCAATGGCGGCCGCCAGGTCGGTGTCTGCGGGGTCTACCGCGAAGCCCTTATTGCTGCCATATTCACTTATTCCTTCGGTAAGAGGGGCCTCAGGCTCTAAGCCAAGAATCGCGTCAAGGGAAAGGAGTGACTTCTTCTTCTTTTGCCCGCCAGCTCTGGATGCACCCGGGACTGATTTACGCTTGGCGGACACCTTGGGGCGGCGGGTCCCGATATCCGCGCCTACACCGGACTCCGGCGATACCACAGTTACCGTCTCCACTGGAGTACGGGGGGCTGGTGGCGCATCCACAGTATCGCGTCTCCACTGGAGCACGGGGGGCTGGTGGCGCATCCACAGTATCGCGAAGCGGCAATCCGCGCGGAGGACTCAACACGCACGGAGATCCGCCTCCAGCACCTTTCAATGGAGGAATGACCGGAGTCCTCGGCCTCAAGGGAGCCTTGCGATTGCCGCCGAGAGGTGCACCCTTGCGGTCAACCAGCATACGTTTTTCCATCAGAATAACGGGCCCCATTGCATGCGCATACCAAGCCACGTACGCGTTGAGAACTTTGGGGACGCAGCTCGGCTCGCTAATAAAGAAATAAGAACCCGTGTTAAGCCGCGTAAAGTGGTGCATTGCGTTCTTTATCCCCTCTTGGCTAACCACGGGTTTTTCCAAGAAGGCTTCCATCGGGATCCCTTGGTTGTAGCTCGATTGCTGAGTGAACCGGTGCGGATTATACCTCATAAAGAGTGTTGTCTCATTCTTCCTGAACACCAGGTAGCCCGGCCGAATGGAATAGAGGTGGAGGATTTCCCGAGTCTTCAATATGGAAGCCCCGTCTTTAAAATCATCGCGTAGCGACACTACTGACTTGGTGGTCTCTGAGCCTATTGTTATGACCTTATCCAAGAAAGAAGTCTTCGCCCCGACCAGGTGTGGTCGAAGGAGCAGCCCCCTAGCCTCCCGCGAAGGTGCAACTACGATCGAAGCCCCGACCAGCCGTATGACCCTCGGGAGCCTGCATTTCTCAAAAAAGAGAGGAATCTTATGGGCACTGAACACCCCGTGCACGTGCATTTCCATCCAAGAAGTAAAGTAGTGCATCGGGAAGTTGGCGGGTTGCATCCCTGGCTCACTAGCGTCCGCCGCTACACTAAGTCCATTATAAAAATGAGCCAGCCCGGCGATTCCTACTGACAACTGCAAACCAGCCACCATCTGATGTGCTGGATAGAAAACAGTCGGCTGCATATGGCATGGATGCATAGGAAGAGCAAAACTGCACAACCACAAGCCCAAGAACCCTACAAAGAAGGTCTCTTCATCCATGTCGGGGACGGCAATTTCTGAAAAAGGGACGACGGCGGCACCGGGAAGATAAAAGTCTCTGTGGTCATCCTCCGATGTGGGTCGACGATCAAAACCGAACCCAAAAGGGTCATCGAGATGGGCGAACTTCTCGCTCCGCTCTGATAAGAGCTCCGGTCGAATGAAGCGAGCAATGAAATCTGCAAAATTGACTCTCCGGTCGCCCGATTCCAGATAAAGTCCTTCATAAATCTCCAATACCTTCACCAAGCCCAGATACTGGTGCTGAATAGCGTTCTCCGGAGTCAGATCAAACACCAGCGGCTTGGTGGCAAAGACGTATTCATCGGGAGGAAGCAGCTCCTCATAGTGCTCCCCCCTCATTTGCAGACCCGAAACTTCAGCAAACTCCTCCAAAGAGATAGAGACCTCCCTGTCCGTCATCAGGAAGGTATGGGTGGGGATATTCCATTGTTCGATAAAGGCCTTGATCCACCACGTCGGAGGAGAGGGATACTCGAAAAGCGAGACATAGATGGCCGAATACAAACCAATCTTCGTAAAATGGGTCCTTTTCGCCGATAGGATATACCGGGCCCACTGCAAGTATCCAGCGGGGGGTCGCAGGACCAATCCAATATTATAGGCCTGTCCCCAAGGGCGTGCTTCACCCTGACAGATTCGCCTTCCTAAAATATCTATTGCCGGCGGCGGCTGCACGGGAATAGCACCAATTGCAGGCTATAGGAGGTCATCTGAATTCCAATTCTTAACCTCCACGGCATACTTCACCGGGGGTTCATCCGCATAAGAGATCGAAAATATCGGCTCAGATGGCGTGGCAGAACTGAAACTTCGGCGACCCTGGATAATCTCACTGTACCACCTACCCCACAGGTGAAGGCTCTTGTACTCGAGGTCATGATCCTTTATGAGAGCGAGCACCACTCGGTCCACCGGTGCCTGGGGAAACCCTCCCTCCGAGCGAACAAACGGGAAAGACAAATTACCAGACATGTTTCCTGCGGAGAGACAAATTTTTTTAATCAGCCGTCGATGTTGTAACTCCAACGCTCAACATTTTAAAATTTTACACCACACTGCAATGTAGTGGGTAAGGGACCAAATGAGGACCCACAAAATCTGAATGACGGCGCATCATTTAATAAGACAGTCCCATCGTTGGATGAGACTGCCAGTTAATAAAAAGATCCCCAAGAGAATATCCTCATTGATGGGAAATCCCCAGAGACAAGGAGAAAATCTCCTCTTTTAGAGCAAAGCTCTGTCACAGAGTGACATTTGTCAAACTCTGGTCTCAAGGGAATAAAAAATTTCCTTGGAAAGAGCCCAGCACTATAATAATGATGGAAAAGCCATCAAAAAGGAAAACTCTAACTCCTAAAGATTAAAAATTTAGGATCTTAAAGATCCATAAAAACTTTTAAGAGTTTTCCACTTTCAGATCAAAAAGGTCTACATTTGATCCATGAGCAAAGCTCTGTTCATGGGTTAAAATCCATGAACAAGATTTCTGTAGATCTATAGATTTCTGAGAGCAAGGCTCTGTTAATAAAATCCCAAAGGGGTTTTCTTTAGATCAAAGATCTATAAGAGCAAGGCTCTGTTAATCAAATTTAATTTAATTTAATTTAATTTAATTTAAAATTTACCTAAGTTGTTCTAAAAATCTGAACTCTGGAAAGAAATGAGAGCAAGGCTCTAAAAATCTTAAAGAAGAGCAAGGCTCTGAAATTCAAGTTCTTGAAAATGGTAAAAAATTTATCAAGGACCAAGGGTCCTATTTATAGGCACCTGCGCCCTTTCGCCTGACCCCTTAGATCCAACGGTCAAGGCTTTGCCACCGCTGCACTCACGTGTGCGCCACGTGAGCGCAACGGTGGGGGGGCATTTGTTTCCCCCAATCAGAGCAAAGCTCTGTTTGAATTTCAAAATTCAAAATTCGAAGCAGCGCTTCAAATTCTTTGCGCTGCGCGCAACGCGCCACGTGTCAAAAGCTGATACGGCAGCGCAACGTCCAAGGCAGCGCACCCAATCAGAGCAAAGCTCTGTTCAAAGCAAAATCAAAGGAAGCAACGCTTCAGTTGCGCTGCGCTGTGCGCTGCGTGACACGTGTCAGCGCAGATGCGCTAGCGCAGTTGAGCTGCGCGACACGTGTCAGCGCAGATGCGCTGCGCTTTGCGCTGCGTGACACGTGTCATGCTCTGGAGCATTTGCGCCAAACAGAATTAAAATTCTAAGAAATCTTTCTGTTCTTGTTAAAACAAGAAGATTTTCTTCTGTAAAACAGAAGCCCTTGGATCAAAGATCCAACGGTGGGGAAAATCCCCCAAATCACTCAGGGGAAGATCTCTTTAACAAAATTAACTAATTTATGGGTACTATAAAAAGGACCCTAAACCTCAATTCAAAGGATGAACATTCTTCTGAGAAAAAAAAAGGAGAACTCTGAAGAACTCCTCAAGAAAAAAAAAGGTAAAAACCTTTAGAAAAAGAGAAAATTCTTCTAAAAACGGATCATAGATCTAAAAACAAGATCAATGATCTTTAATAAAAACAAAAAATATATATATAAAATAGTGCTTTGCACTCTCTTATGAACCATTGGTTCTTTGAAAACAAGAAAAAACTTGTTTTCTTTGATTTAAAATCGATCAAAATATAAAACAGTGCTTTGCACTTGAAAAATTGCACTGTTGCGCTCCTTTGTTGGCGCAAGCCACCAGGGAGCGCCACGTGTCAACAGCGCAACAGCGCAGCACACTGACACAGCGCACTGCGCTATTGCGCTTGCATTCACCGGAGCGAGACACGTGTCGCTTCCACGAGCGCTTGTGCTCATTATTTGGCGCAAAGCGCCTGACAAGCCACTATCAAATAATTAGTGCACTGCATTGCTTTCAAAAGGGCCAAGCCCAATTAAAGAAGGCCTAACAGGCCTAATAAAATGCAATGCATTATTTTAAAAAGGGCAGAGCCCAAACCAAAACAGATGCTCTGCATTATTTACAAAAGGACAGAGCCCAAATAAAAAAGGCCTAGCAAGGGCAAAGCCCTGGCACAAGCCTAATAGGCCAAAGATAAATAAAAACGTTGAACATTCTTCAACTGGACTTAGCCCAATTTTGGCCCTAAGTCCTCAAATTAAATTGACCGAGCGCAGCTGCTCTCGTAAATCAATTTATATCCGGTTCGAGGGTACATCTCCGAACTCCTCTGACACCTATCGTTGTAATCCTTCAACGACGTCAGAGAGGTGACGGGTCCCGACAACCACACATCAATATCGGACCGAAACGTCCTTAAACTAATATCGGACCGAAACGTCCTTAAACTAATGATGGACCGAAACGTCCTTAAACTGGAATATGGACCACCACGTCCCTAAACTGGAATATGGACCACCATGTCCCTAAACTGGAACAATAGAGTCTCTTCATGCTCTTTTATCGGATCTAAACGATCTCGTTTAAGTCGATCTTAGCCCCAAACACGGCTAACGTATCCTTAAACATTCAAATGGACTATAAAATTCCCAAATCAACTCTGGTTCGAGGGTACATCTTCGAGCTCCTCTGACACCTGTCGTTGTAATCCTTCAACGACGTCAAAGAGGTAACGAGTCCTGACGGCCATATATTAAATGAAATCATCACGTTAAGTTGATCTTAGTCTCAAACAGGACTAACGTATCCTTAACGAACGTTTAAGTTGATCTTAGCCGCAACGCGGCTAATGCATCCTTAAACTAAAAACACCAAACCCAAATCTAAGTAAATACGGATTTGGACTAATCCACGTCCTACGGGCGGCGGCATTACTCAGTCTCCGTATACAATCCACGGGCAACCACAAATAAAACAAACACCCACGACACGGAGTGAAATTCTGGAGAAGGAGAAAGTTGTTACCGCGATGCGGTAGCGTAATTAACTGCAGGGGCTTGCGCCTGCAGGGAAGAGCGTCCCCACAATCAAAAATCCTCACCCTGAGGGGGAATCTGACGAAGTCTGCTACATCGGCCGCATCCGTCTAAACCTCCGATACACGGTGCCATAAATTAACTTGGCATCTTCGGAGAGGTGGACGGATAAAACCAAATAGTATCTGCCCCGAATCTCAGGCTAGACGTCCTCACGTCGTCGCCGTCTTTCGGAGGGGAACACTCGTGGGGTGCGTGACATGGACTTACACTAATTAAATGAAAATATAAAACCCTGCTTAATTAGGTTTTTTTGGTCTCGAATTACGGTTTTAATAGTTTGTAATTAAGATTTTTTAAATTTATAATTTGGGTGTTTTAAGTTTGTTATTAAGGATTTTAGGCCGTGCATCAAAATTGGTTTGAAGGGTGTATTAACTAGATCATATTTGTTAATCAATAAGTGAATTGAGGTTCAACGTAGCAAATGGATGACATACTCATATTTTCTTATTATATACAAGAGTAGAAGGCCAAAATATCTATGGCATTGGAATTTTAAAAAAAACTCTTCTAATCATTAAATTTGCAAAATTACTTATATTTGTTAGTGATATATACCCTAGAGGCCATTATTGTATCGTACTGGATTGTACATTACATTTTGTAAGTTTGAGATATACACAGTTATAATAACAGTCTTGCTTAAAATGATAGTATGCTACTTGGTTTGATTCTACCTCAATATGTGTATATGTTTCTTTTAGCATATCACTAATACATATTGGTAGAGCTCTGAGGATTTTTGATTGACTACCAGTATTGTGATGGCGGTCACACTAGTGGAGGCTGGGTAGTCTATAAACACATCCTTATACAGGTCCCTAGTAGTAGGATTATCGAGACGGGGCATCGATATTCCAGAGTAGACTAATATATACGTTTCTCATCCCAGCAGGGAAAATGGTCTGTCCTACAGCCATTGGTATGTCGTACCGGAGATAGTATACAGGTGCTCATTGGGTCATGAATTACACTGGACGAACTCATTGGGAACTGCTGGTCGGTATTATACCTATCGTCAGGTAGCAGTTCCCGGATGACCTGAGTACAGGTTAGTCTATTGACTTGACATCATTATTTATCTCGAGTGTGTTCCCACTGTACTTAGATTACTACCCTACCACATCTCAAAGGAGTCGTGCAAACAGGTAGTAGTTGGATGCAGTCCCGAAGCACTTGGAGGCAGTAGCGGTTAGATAGGATTCGTCTCTCTCGGTATTGCGGGTTGATATCGCGCTGTGTTCGGAAAGCCATTACACAAAGTCCCTGGCCAGGGCAAGCGAGATTTACTGGTAGGTACTCGAGTAGTTTCTCAGGGTGTATTGGCTATTAGAGGTCTGACGGTTACCATCCCTCTAGGCCCGATATGCGAGTATCTTAGATGAACAGACCGGAGTATACAGAGATTGCCACAGATAGGCTCAGTAGGAGTTCGGATGAGTTTCCTCATCGGCCTTCTTATCGACAGATATCTGGTAGCCGTTACACACAGCTAGTGCCGCTGACGGACTTATAGTTAAACCCACTGCCAGCGTAATGTCGCGTCTTTAGAGTCCCACACAGAGGGTTTCCCTACTTCGGGCAAAACGATATAGAGGCCGTATGGTTTTACGACAGGGTTCTAGTACTATATTATTGGATTATTATTATCTTATTGTATTCGTATTTTTCGGAATACGAATATGGGTATGTATATACGGTGAGGGTATTCTTGTAATTTCACAAGATATGCTTTTAGAAGGGGACACCTCATTATTTGGATTTATCTATTTTAAGAAATAGATTAATGAGCTGGAAAATGGAGATATTTGTGGCATGGTGAAGTGTGGCTCATTTGTATTTGTTTATTGGTTTGGACTCACTATTTAAGCATGGTTGATATTTTCAATTGGAAAATATTGCATGCTTGAGTGAGTTGAGTGAGGGAGTCATTCTTCACTTGCTTTCACTTAGTTCATTTGCTCATTTTGTTTCTCTCTTTATTTTTTCTCTCATTTTTCCTCAAGACCCTAATCCTTCATATGAGTTTTATCGTAGGGTCAAGTGAGATTAAATACTCCATTAGATACTCTACATTTTCTAAGCTACCTAGCTTAGCGAACTAGATACCTTAGTTACCTCGGTTTAGAGGTTGGAGCTTGAAGTATAGATCTCGGATGTATCATCTTCGACACGATGAAGCCGACGATCAAGCGCTATCCGGATCTTCGAGGAGCTCAAGAAAAGGAGATGAAGAAGACCCGAAGGACTAGAATCAAGAAAGTATAAATACTAACATAGTAGTTAGAACCTCCTAGTAGAATAGCTAGTTAAGGTTTCTGTTAAGATTCTGGAGTTTAAGTCGGTGTTGTAAAGTAAGAAAAATCGTTTTTTTTGTAAATTCCACCTCCCTGCGAACCCGCGGGGTGCGCGACATCGACTTACAATAGTGCACACACAATTTAGTTCCAAAATGAAGATTAGCAATTAAAAGGATTAAAAAGAAAAATAAAATTTAAATTAATTCTAAGGTCATGCATTCATTCACATGAGCTAATTAATTCGCTGCCCCTTCTCCTCTAGCTCCCTCATTTTTCTTCATAAGGAACAACAAACCATCCTACAGATTAACTTTTTTAATCAATTAATATATTACAATCAAAATCAAAGATTTTCATAGCCTAAGTTCACAATTGTCGCAGGGGTATCTTGATCATTTGAGGAGCGATGCGGAGATTGCTACTACTATTGGGCATGAGGTACTACTAGATTTGTGTTGACCCAATCTCACTTTAACCCTATCTTGATCCTTAGTACTTTATTTTCTTATGAGTTTTTCTAATGCAGATATCATCGCCTTGAGTGTGCATTAAGAACTTGTTAATATCCCAATCAAAAACAACAACCATCTCTTCCTTTCACAGTTTAACGCATGGTCGTAAGAGACGAACCACGTGACCGTGCTATTATATTGATTCATGTGATGTGGGCAGAAACTTTAATGGTTTGCTGTAAAGAGATTTGGTTCATAGAAATTCTCTTCACCACACTCATGTTCCTTGCTTACCTTAGACTTTGATTTATAGTCCAAGGAACACCAATGTTGATGCAATATAAGATTTCTGATTACTTCTTTCTTTTGATCTCCTGTCTTGATTACCGATTTAGATTTGAAATTGTGGGGGATAATTGTGTGAATACATAATTTTGGTAGTCTTCTCTGTATGTTCACTCTCTTCTTCTTCTTTTTTTAATGTTTTATTGTTATTGTAAAAAAATATATATGCATGTTGGAAAAAGTTATAATTTAAAGTAAAACGGGATGGTAATATCTATCATAAATAAGTAGACCGTTTTTTGAGAGTCATTTTTATATATTCATACTTCTATTTATTTTTTATGGCTAAAAACTATTTGGTGTAAATAGTATAGATATAAAATAAGAGCAGGACGGTAGTCCTATAGCAATCTTATATTCTCGCTCTCAATTTATATACACACATATATTCTCTTATTTTTAGATTAATCTAAACTAGATGTGATCATTCAAACAATGTGTTGGAAATTTTAATAAAATAAAATTTTCATTTTCTTGAGCATGCTAACATAAAGTTTTTGTTCATGACCCATTATGGACATTGGCCATATGACCATCATTACTTGGGTCATTAAGCATGGTAATTGAGAGCATTTAAAACCTAGGACTTTAATGGGCCACCATTATTGATTTTATGTTAGTGGACATTTAATCTTTTTATCATGGATCAATATGTTATTTTTTAATATTAATGCTCTCATAACTTTTTTATCATATGTTACTGCCATAGGCATAGCTCTATTTTGATAGTACAAAATATGTACAATATTTTTATATAATGCATTGATATAACCGGTAGAGAAAAGGTGTGGGCTAAAGCTCTTGCTCTTTGTTTTGTGTAGGAACAAAGAGTGAAAGGTAATGTGTGTTTGCTGTTGTATCCTTGAGGCAACGTGTGGAGACCCGCTGCATCGGTGAAAAACCACTAGCTTCTCATCTCGGTGGAACGAATTGTCTTAAAGAAAACGAGATACATGTGCCTCAATCGGCTTCACCATCCTTAATTTCTATTATTTGTTGTTTTATTAACTTCTCATTGTATGTTTTACAATTTGATTTAATTTTGGTTCCATTGTATACCACCTAGGAACAACAATTTTAAAGCAATTCGTGAACAATGGAACCAACGATAAAAGAAAATAATATAAATTACAATTAAATTACATAATGAAATTTAAAAAAATAAAATAAAGATGAAATTAATAAAGATTTTGCAGATTATTTTACCAAAATTTATTATTAATTTGGTAGCATTTCTTTGATGCCCGGTAATGAAAGCGTGAATACCAATATTTATGTATTAATTATGGATAAAAAGAAATTTTATTTGTTGAATATTGAAAAATCAACATTGTTGTGCTTTCACTAAGGCAACAAATTGTTTTGATATCAACTGATAAAAATGCTAGTTGACTATTTCTCGTGATTATCCCATTTCATGAAAATGTTTTGTATCCAAACTAATACATTGTGGTAGCACTATAATAAGTGCAATATCATTTTTAATGGTAAATCCAAACCCATAGATACAGTGTTATGAGCTCATATTTGTTGATATAAAATATTGTTCATTTAAGATTAAATGATAATCTTGCATATTTGAAATTAAAGCTATCTATATAATAGTTTGGATAACATTGAGAGAGATTGGACTTAAGTCCAATGATAATATAATGTCCATGAGTATATCCAACCCGGAGACCAGAGATCCTGAGAACTGTGTTCAATAGGAAAAACGAATCATAGAGTAAATTGGAGTTAGGATGCACCAATTTCAAGTTTACACCCGCAGTCTATCCGTATGGTGTAGGTGCATCTATACTATAATGAGTAGAGGGTTGAGTTAAACTTTTAATGAAAATCTGTCTGTTTTATATAGGGGCAAAATATTACAGGAGCACTCTTGACGGATTTTACTTATATGAGTTTGAGAGTGGGGCCGCTCTCTTAAGAAAATATGAGCTTATTTTCCGAAACAACTCATGAAAACCAGGATCAAGCACAAAGTCGAAATATGCTGGCTTAAAAGCTCGATTTGACACCTAGAATACTATATGCACGACACAACGCTGCATTTTCTATAAGCGGACATAGTTTAAGGCCAGGTCCACTATGCCTTTAAAGTGAAAGTTGTTGACTACTAAGTGAAAGCTTTAATGCATAGCACACATTCACGATGTATAGTGATCCATCTCTACCATCGTTATGAATTTTCCTAATTATATACTGATTTATTATTTGTTTTTTATTTTATTAAAATTAGCGGGGATTGTTGGAAATTTTAATAAAATACATTTTTCATTTTCTTGAACATGCTAACATAAGTTTTTGTTCATGACTCATTATGGATATCAACCATTTGACCAACATTACTTGCTTCATTAAGCATATTAATCGAGAGCATTAAAACCCTGGCGCCACCATTATTGATTTGACGTTGGTGGACATTTGATCTATTTTATCATGGATCAACAAATTATTTTTTTAGTATGGGTGTGTTGTAGGACCGGTGCCAAAAAAAAGTTATTTTTTAATATCAATACTCTCATAACTTTTCTATCATATATTACTACCATAGACTATTATATATAGCTCTATTTTGATAGTACAAAGTATGTACAATATTTTTATATAACACATTGATATAATGGATAGAGAACGGTGATGTGCGTTGGTTGTTGTATCCTGGAGGTAACGTGTCGATACCCGCCGCATCGGTGAAAAACCACTAGTCCTTACCGCGATGGCACGAATTGCCTTAAAAAAAACGAGATACTCATGCTTCAGTCGACGGCTTCACCAACCTTAATTTCTATTATTTGTTGCTTTATTTCAATATGTGAATTCTTATTATATGTTTTACAATTTGATTTAATTTTGGTTCCATTGTATACATCTACAAACAATACAAGGAAGTGACAGTATGCTTTTTTTAAGCTATTAGTTTAATCTACTCCTACTTTTAACTAAAACATAACAAATCATGCTAAATAGAAATATACATTTACCAAAAATGGTTGTTGCTTCAAAATAATTGTAAAATTAAAATACAGTTGCCAAATAACAATGCACATTTCAAAATTTAGCCTCATGGAATTCCGAGAGTACAATCAAAACATTCCAACAAGAAACTAATTGCTAAGATTAATCAATCACATGCATCCATAATCCATTGTTTATGGTAATATTGGGAAGAAAATTTAAGGAATATTTAAAAAATCCAGCCAATTTTTTTAACCACGGAGTAAAACCCATAAAGCTAAATTTATGTGAGTTGTAAATAGTTATTGCTACTGCTTAATCTTCTACTTTTTCCTAACCCCTATATTATGACCTAAGAGCTCATGATATTCTTTTTCCAGGAATTTAAAGAAACAGATATGAAACTTCTATTGAACAAAAAAATTAATACCATAAATATATGTGATTGATAATATTTCTCCTCTCTCATCAACTATATTTCTCTTCTCTTTATTCTTCTTTGACATCTTTGTTTTCTTCATTATCTAAATTTTAAGCTATTTGTTCTTCTTTATTTGGATTCTTTAAATCTAGACACGTGGCATTTCTTAAAAATTGTTGGCCAGTCGGACATATAATAAATCTTCTTAATTTTCTTTGATTATTAGTTTATTTTTGAAGAATATATTATTTTCCATGATATAAATGGGACTACTTTTGAATTAAAAATGCTAGAAAATTTCCTCTTACTTCTTGGAATTGATTAGCTCAATTATTATTCTATTTCTTTGTTTGGTTAAATTTTTTATTATAAAATTCGATTAATCAATTCAAGCTGTCTTTTTTGAGAAATTAAATTCGAGTGATCTATTGCTTTGGTTTCAGGAATATGGAGAATTGATAAGTTCGTGGGTGGATCATAATATCACGTATCCTAGATTTACTGGACCGTGCGACTTAAAATGATATACTTCAAGAAACATAGAAGGATGTTTATATTCAACAAACCTAATTAAATGTTCTTGGTAAAATTCAGCCTCTATTTGATACATTAACTTTAAATCATATTTTAGTTATTTTATTTTGACACATGAACAATTATCAAATAATAATATACTAATAAACTCTTAACGTGCGTGGCACGTACTTATATCTAGTATCATTATATGTGAATACTTCGAAAACTGTTGGCAAGTTGCTCAGTATGGATCAGGTCATGTACAGAGGTCCAAACGCTTTGACTTATCTTGGAGAAATAGTCATTGCGGCATGGTATACCGAGAGATGCTCTTAAAGGGTCGGAACTATTTCTTCACGACAGATATCACACGATTCGGTTCGGTAATTTTGTAATGAATAGAGATCAATATGGACACTGCCTATGGACATATCTGACTGTATCAGCATTGTGAATAGTTGGTTTTAAATAATTTTCCTCATAAATTTTTCTTATGAAGTTCACAGGAACATTTTTCTCCATTTATAAATAGTATTAAACACAAAGATATGAGATTCACTCTCACCATATACAAAAGTAAATCAAGCATACTCCAAAGAAATTCGCATGTTCCAGACTTCAAAACAGAGACATCGAATCAAGTGCGATAGAAAATTCAATACAACGAGCTTACCGAATTTACTTGGTGTATCGATACGGTGGGGGGAGGGGGGGGCAGCATGGCTGATAAAATGAACATTATGCCAACAAAGTTCTGATATGTAGTACATAGCTTACATTTGAACTCATGTACGAACCTGATGCCCGCGACAAAAGAACATGCAGCGAAAGGTTACAAAGGGAAAATATCAGTTGCGACTGGAAGTAGAACCTCCTTCATCATTTTACTTTCGAGGCAACCTTAGGTTTGTGTGAATTCCATTCCAACAACATCCATACAATTGATGTGCCTGCGATACCATGAAACAGAATGTCCGAAGAAAAACCTATATAAATTTGTACTTGGGATTACATATCAGTACAAAGAAATTTCATGCATAATATGTTACGTACAAAATAGGCAGATTGGTTTTCATATTTTCCCACATTGCTCTGCTCGTTGCTGATGAATAAATCACCAAGAGAGTATGCTTTAGATTAATCCAAAGTTTTCCATAATCATTATATGCCTGCGTTGAGAGTGACTTGGTATGTAATGAGCATTGACTGGACTGACCATAATCACCATAACAAGTAGCATGCTCACATGTAGACGCAAACTAAAGAAACAGTAAATAGAGAGAGAATTGATAGAGAGGAGATTGGAAGAAGATGAAGACCAAGCGAATTATTTCTCTTCTTGGCTCTTCCTCTTCCTTATAATCTTTATTAATTATATATTTTGTGATTGTGACAATCAATCCAATCTTTACGGTCAATCAAATATATTTGTTACACACAAATCTCAACCAAATCTTCCAAGAATATCTCCACAGATCTCAGGCGTAGACGTTTGGACCATAAAAAGACAGACGTCTGCTTACGCTCAGTATAAATTGTGCTGAGATGTAAGATGTCTGAACGTCTGCTTACTCTCTGTATATTTTGTTGACATGGTCAGACGTCTGAACCATGAGCTTCAGATGCCTGGCTACGCTCTGAATCCGTGCTTGATAACTGCTACGGCGGCGGCTTATGGAGCATAAACGTTTGACTCGAAGAGCTCAGACGTCTGTCGTCTGAATTCTAGATCAGGTGGTTTTTGTTTGTTATTACGCCCCCTCAAGCTGAACGGCGGCTGGACGACGTTGAGCTTGGTCCACGACTCGACAAAGCGTTTTCTCGATAGTGTCGTAATGAGAGCATCGACATGTTGATCACGCGTGGAAATATAACACACAACGAGTTATTTGTCAGCAACACGTTCGCGAACAAAGTGAAAATCAATTTCAATATGTTTAGTGCGAACGTGGAAGACGGGATTAGCAGTAAGGTAGGTAGCACCGATGTTATCACACCACAGCACAGGCGGGAAATGAGAGAACCCAAGCCCGTGAAGTAGAGACTCAAGCCAGATAAGCTCGGCTGTGGCAATCGCAACCGTCTTGTATTCAGTCTCTGTGCTTGAGCGAGCGACTGTCGCTTGTTTCTAAGAGCTCCATGAAATGAGATTGTGATCCAAGAAAATTGTGTATCCGTTGGTGTAATGACGATCTGCGATATTCCCAGCCCAGTCAGCATCATTGAAAGCATGCAGATGGCGTGGCGAATTTCGATAGAGAAGAAGGCCATGAGAATGCGTGTCTTAGAAATAACATGCCTAGATACATATATACGGCCGGATTGTACGTGGAGACAACGGTAACCATGGTATTGAGTACTATAACCCATAAGCACACAGCGATCAGAACGATTAGCAAGTTTGTGTTTGGCGTGGGGACGAAACTAAGGATAGCACGTGCAGCCAAATATGCGTAAGAAAGTATAGTTAGGGTGGTGAATAAATAATTTATGGGGATGAGCATCGTTACGAATAAATGGTGTGGGGGAGACGATTAATTGGGAACACGACAATACCCATGACCTCATCCCAGTAATGAGATAGGATAGAGGCGTGAGCAAGAAGAGCACGAGTTCTTTCTATAATATGACGATATTTATGTTCCGCTATCCCGTTTTGTTCGGGAGTGTGGACAAGAAACACGATGGAGGATGCCCTCCGTAGCAAGGAGATGATGAAGATATTAATACTCACTACCCCAATCGGAGTGAAACATGCGTATTTTTCTATTAAAATAGCGTTAAACATGTTTTTGAAAGCGACAAAATATAGAACACATCAGACTTATTACGCATCAGAAATAACCAGGTAAATTTGTTATAATCGTCAACAAAAGTAACATAATAGCGAAAATCAGAGTGAGATAAAATAGGAGCAGAGCCCCAAATATAGGAATAAATTAAATATAAAGGTGCCAAAGACACTTTTGATGACAATTCAAAAAAAGGTTTGTGGCTTTTAGTTTTCATGCAACTAGAACAAACTGACTCTCTACGACTCCGAACAGTTGGTATATTAAATTGAGACAAAATCCTAACTACGGTTTTTAATGCAGGGTAATCTAAGCGAACGTGCAATGAGGAAGTGGAGGTACGCTCACCAACAAGCACAGTGGAAGTTGAGACATTTAAAGGAGGAAATTGGTACAGTCCATTATTGAGATGTTCTTGAAATAGCAGTGTCTCCGATTTCGAATCCTTCACAAAAAAATCAAACGGGTGAAACTCTAAAATAATATTGTTATCTTTAGTAAATTGATGAACGGATAAAAGATTTTTTGTTATAAAAGGAACATGAAGAACATTGTGCATTTTAAGTAATCAAGAAGACGAAGGAATTGTTGTGTGACCATAGTTAAGAATACGCAAACCTGCATCATTACATATTCGTACTATATTTATACTTTTGTAAGGGGCTGCCGCATGGAGCTGAATGTAATCTGGCGTGATGTGATGTGTTGCCCCGAGTCAGGATACTATGCAGAGGAAGCTGTGCTTGGACCACTCAATGGATATGATGAAGGTGTATGAGACAACATGGCGTATGGTACGTGTCCTTGATATTGCCTATCGGATCTTGCATTGTGGGATTGCGAAGAATGGAATTGTCAAACACCCCTTGGACCGCCAGAAAATGTCTGATTGAAGCGCTGTGGACAGCTATTTTTATAGTGTCCAGTTGTCATGCAAATTTGGCATCAAGGAGGATCATGACCTCGGCCTCGACCCCGGCCATTGCGGCCACCATGACCACCGTGCTCGTTATAACCACGCTTATAGTGATCTGAATATGAACCTCTATGACCTAATGTTGCGGTGTTGATGGATGGAAAGGGCATGACGTCGAGAGTCTTATCTTGTTGCTGGCAAAGGTTTACGTGTGCAAGGAGCATGTCATGTAGATCTTCAAGGGAGATGTCTATGCGGGCTGTGATAGCAGGGACAAAGGAATCATAGGCCGATCCCAGGCCGGTCGAAACGTGCATGACAAGGTCGGCATCGGAAATGCTGTGTCCAATAACCGCAAGATTATCGGAGACAGTCTTGATATTTTGAATGTACTCTGTTATTGAAGCGAATCCTCTTTTAATATTCTGAAGTTGTCTTTAATTGGATAACGCGGGCATGAGAGTGCGACACAAAGGTTTTGGCAAGTGTCTACCATACCGTCTGAGACATGGTTCGACCGACCACTAAGGGAATCGGTGGTTCAGTCAGACACCAACATCCAACTAACAATCAATTGATCTTTTTGGACCCATACAGTGTGTACTGGATTGGGTATTGTAACGAGTGAATTTTGCTTAGCGGAAATAGTCATGGGCGAGCACTTTTCTGTGTCGTTGACGGTACCCATGTATCCTTGCGATATGAGTACCGCTTCAAATTGCATTTTCCAGCAAAGATAATTGTCGCGAGTGAGTGAGTTTGATGTGAAGAAGCGACATCACATTGGATCCATGTGTTGAAGAGGAAAACGATGCAGTGGGGTTAAGGATCGATATTGAGGCGAGTGAAGTTGATGAGAACGAGGACTGATCTTGATTGGTTGATATTGTAAAAAAATGGCGTTAGCCTGTTATGGCTCTGACACCATAAAGAAACATAATTGATAGAGAGAGGAGATAGGAAGAAGATGAAGACCAAGCGAATTATTTCTTTCTTCTTGACTCTTCCTTATAATCTTTATTAATTATATATTCTGTAATTGTTACAATCAATCTAATCTTTACAGTCAATCAAATATATTTTGTTACACACAAATCTCAATCAAATCTTCCAAGAATATCTCCGCAGATTTAAGGCGCATACGTCTGGACCGTATAGAGATAGACGTCTGCGTATGCTCTGTATAAATTGAGCAGAGATGTAAGACGTTTAAACCATAAGGTTCAGACGTCTGTTTACTCTATGTATACTTTGCTGACATGAGGTTCAAACGTCTGGTTACGATCTGGATCCGTGCTTGATAACCGCTACAGCGGTGGCTTATGGAGCACAGACGTCTCGATGAGCTCAGACGTCTCGATGTCTGATTCTGAATCTGGTGGTTTTGGTTCGTTATTACAAACCATTTATTGGTTCTTACGGTCAAATCTACAGCATAAACTTCAAAATGAAATTTGATAGACCACACTGAATAGAAACAAAGAAAGAATGCAACTGCAATGATGCCACTGTATACGGTATAAGTCACAATAATTTTCTTTTGATTTTGTTTAGTTTGGCTCTTTGAATTTGTAAGTGCACGGCGGCGCCCCGGCCGTCAATCCGACGGCCAAATGCGGAAGCGGTGATAAACTTTAATTTTACTTGAACTGGCAAACCGCCGCGCACTAATACCCGGATCGAACCACTAACTAGTCCTAGCTATCTACAAGAAAGGGAAGAGAGATATACCGACAGATCCGAGTCCTCCGGTCTTCTCGTCGTCGTCCCAATCTCCTGCGGAATGTCCCGTCTCCTCCTCGTCGCCGGAAGTGCACCACATCGCCTACTTCTTTTACGGGCTCCCACCTCAATGCCGAGGCAACTCGGGCACGAAGCTGGCTAGTCGACGTGCCCAAGATTCGCTGTAGAATATTGTGTAGGACTCAAGTCTCACTTTGGGGTTCATGGAGATGCCATTTTGGTGGAGGGATGATACAAGAATTATGTGGAGGAACTAGGGGATTTTTGGAGCATGAAATGAACAAAAAACCATACTCCCAAAATTTGGACAGCCCTTGCAATGCTTGGCCGGCCATGACCATGAGGGGAAGGTGAGAATATGAGGGAGTGACCAAAAGAAAAGAGTGGGAAACTCTATCATGCAAGAGAGAGAGGAATCAAAATGTGATCATGAAAGAACATGATTACCAAGAAACACCAACACTCAACTACCAAATCATCTCCCATCATCAACACAAAGTCAAGGTATGGTCCACCCATCATGAACCATCATGAAGTCAAAAGGTCAAAGAAGAGTTGTCATGATAAAACAATATGCAAAGACCCCCTCCACAAATGCTCATTTGCAACAATGCAAATAAGCCCTCCTCCACCAATCTTCGGCCAATGAACGATACAAAGGAAATCGGCCGAAACGGAAAGCAAACTGGCAACTCCAGAAAACTGGTCCCGTAATAAATTACAGGAAAACCCCGATACTGTGCATACACACCCGCATTTGTATTCCGACCGAAATACAAATGCAATGAGACAAAATCTCCACTGTACTATACTAGAATCCGGCTTATACCAAAACCGGCTAGTAATATCTGTTCGATCCTGATCCGTGCAATACCGCACGTATCTGATCGAACCCTGCCATATAACCATACGGCCTATAGTACAAACTGTCAGATCCTGATCCGTGCAATACCGCACGTATCTGATCGGACCTTGCCATATCTCCATACGGCCTCTACAACCTTTCGCCCGAAAGCTGAGTAACAGAATGTGGGGGACTCTAAAGACTCGTCAACACCTTGGTTGTCGATTTAACCACTAGCACGTCAGAGGTATAAGCCAATACGTAACGGGCTACCAGGTATTGACTAAAAGGGACGTCTGTGAGCGAACTCAGCCTGACAACCCTACTGAGCCTGTCAGTGACAATATCCGTACAGTCCAGTCCGTTCGTCTATGAGTATCGCATGGCGGGTCTAGGGGGTTGGTAAAAGTCAGACCCCCAAAAGCGGTACAAGTCGTGACGGAGTGTAGCCCAGAACACCCTGAGATACTACTGGAATACCTACCAGTAAATCTCCTTGCCTCGGCCGAGGGCTTCGTGTAATGGCTCTCCTAGACACAGCACGACCTCACCCCCAATACCGGGAGAGACGAACCCCTGAAGATACGCTCACTGCCTCCATGTGGCTCGGGACTGTACCCAACTAAAACCTGTTTGCACGACTCCTTTGAGCCGTGGTAGGGTAGTAATCAAAGTACAGTGGGAACTCACACAAGACAAATGACGATCCCCATGTCGATGAACTAACCTGCACACATGTCACCAGGAAACTGCCATCTGACGTCTGGTATATGACCAACTAGCATGTTCCCGGCGAGTCCTGTCCGGTGTACTCATAACCCAATGAGCACCTGTATACATCTTAGGTGATCCAACTGACACCACTGGCTTGTGAGACCGGCCACCGCCCCTCGTCGGGGTCTCGACTGTATACACTAGTCTACTCTGGAGTATCGATGCCCTGTCTCGAAACTCACACGACTAGGGACCATTTAAGGATATGCTTATAGACCCCAGCTCCCACTTATATGATCGCCCTCATACTGCTGGTGGTCAAGCAAGAATCCTAGGGGCTCTATCAACGTGTAATAGCGACTTGTCAGGTCACCTAAAGCAGTACACGATGATAAAGGTAAACCAGATAGCATACTATCATCTCGAGTAAGACTGTCCTACCGGGATAGGTCCTCCCTCAATCACCGCAATCACGTGCCTGTGATCCAATAATTGACTCTGATGGCATTATCTCCAACAATCTCCCACTTGCACTCAAGGCTAATTATTGCGATGTCGCATACTCACAGCCCGTGTGATACCGAACACCCAACTCCTCTACTAGTTAGTCTCACAAAGCTCGTTTGCGAAACTATTGCGTTCGAGGAATAGCCTTAGTGAGTGGATCCGCTTTGTTGTCTCTTTCCATGTCTCTCTATATCTCAAGTTCGAGGAGAAACCCATCTCCCGAAATGAGCAATATCTGTCTTAGAATGTGTCTGGATGTCTGATGGGACCTAGCTCATAAATGAACTCCAAATCCAAACTTCTTAGACTGTATCGTCAACTGAACTTAATCAGTATCCTGCACCATGCCACCCTCAGTATTGCCTTGGACCACCTGTCCAAAATACTGCCCCTCATCAGAAGGAAAAACTATAACTCTGACAACCTCCTTGTCGTCCATGTCACCTTGGAAGCCTGGAATGATAACTGTCTCCCGAATGAGGCTGTCGTTATCATATCTCTAGAACATCCACTTATGTTCTAAAACTGCTTCTGACTGTTTCTCCAGGATTGGATCAAATGTCAACTTATTGCATCTAGTGCAAGAACAATATCTGGTGTGGTACTTGACATCTCACGATTGACTCAATTGCCTGAGCAAGTGATCTGCCAATCATGCACGTCCCTCTCCCCTTTAGTCTGTAAGACACCTTTAGAGAGGGTGACTCCATCACCTGCAGGTACACTACCGTGCCAGGAGTCGTCCATTCTAAAAACTCTTAGAATGCTGTCTAAGTACCCTGATTGGGAAACCATCCAAATCTAGATCTAAAACCATAGATCTAGTAACCAGTATGTCTGATACAAAATCCATTTCTCATATGGAGAAAACACTGTGTGACGACCAAAGTATAACCGATCGTAGTATAGGAGTTTCCTTTCCTACTCTGTGTATGTCATCCAAATACCATGACATCACACCCTACTACCTTCTCAACAGATCCATCCCCTATTCTGATGAAGTCAAACCCATGACTGTCACGTCAGAAATAGATGATCTATCTCCGCTACATCTGCTTTAGTCTATAAATAGACATAAGCCACCTGTCCACCAATGCTTCCGCTGCTCCCACTGACTATGACAACCCTCTGGCAGAGTCATATACACGTACACTTCTGAAGCCAGTTCAGAACGATGCTATACTCATCCTCCTGCCGGGTTTCGCAACCTGGAACAACAGCAATGGCAATTGTGGGTAAACAAGAACTTCCCTGTCACCGTCCTTGAGGCTACCGTGGTACCTCTCGGGTGCCTGAAGTTACCCACCTTATCTGCGGAGTGGCCAATGGAATGTCAATCCAGATTGAATTTTTAGGTTCCTTATCAAATCTTCAGTAATCGTTTGTGGTTCTGGAATCACTTCCAGTTCTACCATACTCCCACTACTGTTTTTCTGAAAAAATCCATTTTTAATAAAACTGTGGCGAGTCTAGAACAATATTGCTATTGTTCATCCAGATGGTAGAAAATCAACCCTTGTCATAGCCTGGGTCAACCCACAAACAGCCATTACAGAAACGTGCCTTGAGTTATCCAGAGTCTGGTTTTAATCATAAGCTGGACAACTCCCCGTACCTTAACAACGTTAAGGTACGAACTGTTCTATATCCCATATAGGACCAGAGGCACTGATTTAACTGAACCAGATCCAAATCATGCAACTGTCTCCAGTGCATGTCAACTAAATGGAAGGAGGCCGATCAGCGTTACTCAACTTAGGAATGCTTCCAATTATGAGTAACCTGAAAGAGAAGCAAGTTCTCTTAGTCACTACTACCAACTGAATACCATACACAAGTATCTACATCTTCGATCTCTTTGAAGAATCCCGATACTTGCTACACCTGGTTCTCTACTCTATTCAAATACCTATAACTTCTTAAAATTCAGACCCTGTGTTTCCACGAAACACTTGTCTAAAAACTAGAGAAGTCATAAGTAAACCGAATATAGTACGAGGACCAACCCCTCTGTCCTGATGGTCCTTGGACAACATACAATACTCTGTATAAGTCCCTTGAGTCTGATAACTCATTCACTGTGTGTCGTAGGTTGAAAACTGTACTTATGGTTAAGAAGAATTACACCGCTGTTTAATGCTCCTTACCTAACCATCCACTGATATAGGTAAATGTCGTAGACATAATTTTATAAAGGTATATCTCACTCTATGAAAATAGACGTACAGATATATCAATTTGAAATTGGTGCATAAAAGCGGATATTCAAAACCAAATATTTGCCGTCCGGCAAACAACCCAGGTGACTTCCTCAAATATCACCGATTACAACGAATCCCGATATAATGAGGATGATCACCCAATTCCCAATAACTTAATCCCACTCATCATCTGTAAAACCATACAGATGTGAGAATCAAACCTGGTAAATACATACCCTGGAGTAAGTATCTAATCGGGAAATTAGTTTTCCTTTAACAGTACACAGTGAGACTGAAACATTAAAATGTTTCGATGGGGCATTCCGGTATTCCTAGTAATGCCTCTTCCAGATTCACGATTGTAACCGTATAGTTATTCTTTGCCACCTCTCAAAATCCCTTCATATGTCTTTAGTCTTTACCTTCTGCACACCCCTTTAGGCCAAATGGTTTTCTTCCTTCCCTACCGTTCGGCACCAGCCTATGGTTTGGAAGAAGACTATCCAATAAGCATAATGGGTGTACTGTCCTAATCCTAGGAGCACTTGCAATGTGAGAGAAGGTGAAAATAAAAGACACCTGAATAAATCTTATTCTTATTTCTCCTGAACCAGAATCCATCCCCGAACTGGAACAAGTTCCTTTCGAGTTCGTATATAACCATACGATGGATTATCCAAATAAACTGTAGATCTTCGTAGTGATACGGAGTGTCCTGGAGAAATACAAAGGTGATTTAGGATTGGCGAAGGAATACTTGGTTTGGTCGTGAATATCCGTTGCAATTTACTTTGCTCTCTTACTAATCCCTTGCTTTGTCTGAACCTAACACCTTCTGTACACCATCGTTATGCTAATTGGTTTTCTTCATTCCCTACCGGTCGGCACCTGCCTATGGTTTGGAAAAAGACTATCCAATTTGCGTAATAGGTGTACTATCTCCTAAACCAAGGAGTACTCACAACTTGAGAGAAGGTAAAAGGAAAAGTCAACTGAATAATCCTATCCGTTTTCTCCAGAACCGGAAACCATCCACGAATAAATTCTTTCGAGTTCGTATCTAACCATACGATGGTTTTGTCCAATAGAAGTGGACATTCGTAGCAATACGGGGTGTCCTGGAGAAAAGGGTAAAAATAGGAGTGGCAATGAGGTTTGCAACTCTGACAATCCAAAAGCCAGTGTTAAGAAGGTTCGGTCAACTTGGTCACTGAGTCATAGTCTTAGGGTCGGGTCAATGGTCGCTGCCAAAGAGAGAGAGAAAAGAAACACTCAGCGTGCACTTTAATCTAGATCAGAATGGTTACCAATTTATCTAATCTGGAAACCTCCCACTGTACCTCAAATTCTCCTCCAAACCTAAAAGAAGAATTAGTCGGGGTCACCCGAGGAGTAAACTAACTCATCAGTGGGAATCGGGATCCAACTCTCATCGCATGATAACGTGACGGAATCCGCTCACGTCATCACACTCCAGAAGGTATGCGCATATCTGGCAAGTTTCAGTTCTTTTGAAACTCCCGATGTGATTTCTGCCCCATGCTCTTATGACCTTGGCGTGAGGTCAAAATATCATAAGTCACATGTCAAGTTCTGCCTGTCATTATCCAGGTTAATTTGAACCCACCCGTACATACCCTTGACGTAGGCCAAAATAGTAGTACGACTGTCCCAAACCAACGCATCTATCTATGCTACAAATAAATACCCGGCAGCTACCAATCACTATGCCTTGGCGTGAGGTCAAAATACATAGCTTGAATACTACCGAATATTTAACTGAAATGACGGAGGGCTACGAATGGTTTCTGGCGAAAACCTTAAACGTAATGAACTTGATATCGTCGAAGGAACGGATAGCTTTTTAAAAATATAGTGACGAAAACCATTGCTAAAGAGATCACTCTCGGTGAAGGGATCTCGGCTCTTTCCCCGTAGAATGGGATGCAGCATATTCCAAATGAATACCGCGATGCAAAGCAAAAGTAATCGGCTATAGTGAAGTTAATGCCCTGACGCAAACTTTTTGTCCAAGGGGTCACTCCCGGTGAAGGGATCTCGGCCCTTGCCTCGTCGACTGAGGAGCAGAATATTCCAACTGAATATCACGATGCAAAACAAAAGTGAACGTCCTTGCAATAACAGCTTTTTGAAAAGTATTCCAACAACATCAGATTAGATTTGTTTTAACTTGCATTGATCCGAATCAATGCAGTCCCATCAATTGATCACACCAAAAAGAACGAAAATATACCGATATACGTATATGCCATCCGCATTCGCCACTGGGTCCCGTCATTACCCGTTAGGTTAGCTAACTAACGACAGAGCGGGGACTGGACTAGCGCGGATGCAAAACATATACAACATCTACTAATATATATACCAATATATTATATTCGCTCAAGGCGTGATAAAAATGCAACATCACAGAAAATGAACAGCATCACAGAAACAATACAGATATCTGGGATCCCCGGGTTTCACAGAGCCACTACTGAAATCCGACGTTCCCCTGGTCGTGTGGATAACCTGCGCAATGAAATCCTAGACCCCTACGGGCGCGGCAAGTTACCCGCCAAAACCTGAAGCGAGGCAGCCCCCTTCAGCACCGTGAATGGACCACCCAGCACTTCACGGAATCCGGTAACTTGGGCACCCCTCCTGGGTCAACCTGTACCCCCTACGAGTGCGGCGAATAGCCCGCCAATTCTAGAGTGAAGCCCCTTCCGTCTCAATGCCATGAGATGCGGGCTTGTTGCCCTCTAGAACCCGGCTATCCGTGCACCCCTCCGCGGGGTAATCCTAGTACAGAAAGTAAAATATACATACAACGGGTACATCGACCGCAACCAGGTCGTGCCCCAAAAGAATAATACAATCAGGCAGTGACGGCAGTCCACATGTCGGACGCTCGCCCCGCAATATCAAATATACATAATACAACCACAACTGTACTAGCATTGCATCCAGGCTATCCCCCACGACCGATCCGCAACATCACAGCAAAAACAGAACATCAACGTGAAAGTCACGTTCGCAAATCCGTCTAACCGGGCTATAGCAGTTAGACAGGATTTACCGATCAAGTGACATTCACGGTCGCAGATATAATGTAAATACTGTGAAATAATGTGTTTAAAATATCCGATCAATCAAATTTTAACAAGTGGGCCCCAAGTACTACTGTAGCACATCAAGAAAATCTGGGCCCAAAATTAATATTCCAAAACCCATATTTTAAGCCCACAAAGACACTGTAGAAATTTGGTGCAGGGATCTGCACAGTTCGCGGCGGAACCGCGGCCCAAAGGGGGTTTTGGCCGCGGTTCCGCGCCTCCACTGTCGACTGACCCTGTCGAATTTCTACAGTATCCTTGTAATCTCTAGTACATCAATTTTATACAACCTGAAAAATTTTTGGAGACCAAAAAATTTCAACAGAAAACTGTCGATTTGAAAAACACGGTTTTGGAACTTTTTGATCGATCGGAAATGCAAACACATTAAGCCAAGCTAGACTAAGTTAATGACGAGGCTCTGATACCACTGTAAGTGCACGGCGGCGTCCCGGCCGTCAACCCGACGGCCAAATGAGGAAGCGGTGATAAACTTTAATTTTACTTGAACTGGCAAACCGCCGCGCACTAATACCCGGATCGAACCACTAACTAGTCCTAGCTATCTACAAGAAAGGGAAGAGAGATATACCGACAGATCCGAGTCCTCCGGTCTTCTCGTCGTCGTCCCAATCTCCTGCGGAATGTCCCGTCTCCTCCTCGTCGCCGGAAGTGCACCACATCGCCTACTTCTTTTACGGGCTCCCACCTCAATGCCGAGGCAACTCGGGCACGAAGCTGGCTAGTCGACGTGCCCAAGATTCGTTGTAGAATATTGTGTAGGACTCAAGTCTCACTTTGGGGTTCATGGAGATGCCATTTTGGTGGAGGGATGATACAAGAATTATATGGAGGAACTAGGGGATTTTTGGAGCATGAAATGAACAAAAAACCATACTCCCAAAATTTGGACAGCCCTTGCAATGCTTGGCCGGCCATGACCATGAGGGGAGGGTGAGAATATGAGGGAGTGACCAAAAGAAAAGAGTGGGAAACTCTATCATGCAAGAGAGAGAGAGGAATCAAAATGTGATCATGAAAGAACATGATTACCAAGAAACACCAACACTCAACTACCAAATCATCTCCCATCATCAACACAAAGTCAAGGTATGGTCCACCCATCATGAACCATCATGAAGTCAAAAGGTCAAAGAAGAGTTGTCATGATAAAACAATATGCAAAGACCCCCTCCACAAATGCTTATTTGCAACAATGCAAATAAGCCCTCCTCCACCAATCTTCGGCCAATGAACGATACAAAGGAAATCGGCCGAAACGGAAAGCAAACTGGCAACTCCAGAAAACTGGTCCCGTAATAAATTACAGGAAAACCCCGATACTGTGCATACACACCCGCATTTGTATTCCGACCGAAATACAAATGCAATGAGACAAAATCTCCACTGTACTATACTAGAATCCGGCTTATACCAAAACCGGCTAGTAATATCTGTTCGATCCTGATCCGTGCAATACCGCACGTATCTGATCGAACCCTGCCATATAACCATACGGCCTATAGTACAAACTGTCAGATCCTGATCCGTGCAATACCGCACGTATCTGATCGGACCTTGCCATATCTCCATACGGCCTCTACAACCTTTCGCCCGAAAGCTGAGTAACAGAATGTGGGGGACTCTAAAGACTCGTCAATACCTTGGTTGTCGATTTAACCACTAGCACGTCAGAGGTATAAGCCAATACGTAACGGGCTACCAGGTATTGACTAAAAGGGACGTCTGTGAGCGAACTCAGCCTGACAACCCTACTGAGCCTGTCAGTGACAATATCCATACAGTCCGGTCCGTTCGTCTATGAGTATCGCATGGCGGGCCTAGGGGGTTGGTAAAAGTCAGACCCCCAAAAGCGGTACAAGTCGTGACGGAGTGTAGCCCAGAACACCCTGAGATACTACTGGAATACCTACCAGTAAATCTCCTTGCCTCGGCCGAGGGCTTCATGTAATGGCTCTCCTAGACACAGCACGACCTCACCCCCAATACCGGGAGAGACGAACCCCTGAAGATACGCTCACTGCCTCCATGTGGCTCGGGACTGTACCCAACTAAAACCTGTTTGCACGACTCCTTTGAGCCGTGGTAGGGTAGTAATCAAAGTACAGTGGGAACTCACACAAGACAAATGACGATCCCCGTATCGATGAACTAACCTGCACACATGTCACCAGGGAACTGCCATCTGACGTCTGGTATATGACCAACTAGCATGTTCCCGGCGAGTCCTGTCCGGTGTACTCATAACCCAATGAGCACCTGTATACATCTTAGGTGATCCAACTGACACCAATGGCTTGTGAGACCGGCCACCGCCCCTCGTCGGGGTCTCGACTGTATACACTAGTCTACTCTGGAGTATCGATGCCCTGTCTCGAAACTCACACGACTAGGGACCATTTAAGGATATGCTTATAGACCCCAGCTCCCACTTATATGATCGCCCTCATACTACTGGTGGTCAAGCAAGAATCCTAGGGGCTCTATCAACGTGTAATAGCGACTTGTCAGGTCACCTAAAGCAGTACACGATGATAAAGGTAAACCAGATAGCATACTATCATCTCGAGTAAGACTGTCCTACTGGGATAGGTCCTCCCTCAATCACCGCAATCACGTGCCTGTGATCCAATAATTGACTCTGAGGGCATTATCTCCAACAGAATTTCCAACGCACGTTAAAATCTGATCTCCGGATGCAACTTTTGAAGAGAGCGGCTTGATGGGACTCGAATAATTCAGATGAAAAGGAGATATAGATTATACATGGATCAGGTGATAAGATATGCACTGGTTGTATAATTAGAATAACCTTTGCATTCTCAGATTTTCTAAGGGCCCTGTCTGGGAATGGAGTTTTGTTATCTAAACCGCGGTTTCATAAAGTTAGCAAAGCTAAACTCCAAAATGCTAACTAAACCATGTTTGGGGATCATTTTGGAGTTGAGATAACCCAAAACTTGAGATAAGTGCGGTTATCTCAAATCCAATCTGACCAAAGTTTCGTAAACTCCATTATTGGAGTTTAGGGCTTGCAAACCACAGTTTGCTCCTCTCTACCTCCACTTAAAAATAAACCGCAGTTTTCCTAACTCCATATCCAAATAGGGCTTAAATATTTGCTGAATTATCTTACGTTGATGAAAATGGAAAGTTCCCATCTAAATTTTCATGAATTGGCATGCTACACTCAGTTCTTTTTATTCGTTTCTTTTACCATTATGAAGATACATGTACGTACGTAGAATTTATACCCCTATATCGGTTGCAAGTCTTGAACTTGTGATCTACTTGTCACATTTCACATCCCTGCCACATTTCCACCCTTTGGATGCGCGCTCAGCATTTATCTTTCATATCTAACCAACATGTTGAAAATGCACCTGCTCACATTTAATACCCAGCTGCTAACATGACTAATCGGTATGGCCCTTATTGTGAGCATAAACTAATCTATGCCTTAAGAAGGTTCCATTATTTACTGAAAAAGGTAAATGTAAGAAGATTGCAGGAAAAACTGCATAGTCCAAGAACATGGCAGAGTTTCTTCTTCTTATTTTTATTTAGGTGCAGATTGAAGTGGTTTAAGCTACTAAATAGCCTTAAGAATGCTATGGGGATATATAATTAAGGATCCATAGATGACTGATTTAATTTGTTTAAAAAAATTCATCGACGCAGAGAGATGGAGAGATATTTGACAATTTTCCTTATGATGCACACTTAGCATATGAATAAAAGATGTTCTTTGACTTCAATAAGTGATTGGATCACCGAGAAAACCATGCAAAATATTTATGACTTTCGATAGCATACACTACTTTAAATAATAAAATGGTTGGTCCTAGAATGACAATGAAATGTGAATCATGCACAAACAATTGAATGTAACTTTTAAATGGAATATCATGACACATATATAAAAAAGACTTATTTCTATGAAATTCCTAAAAGGTTTCATGATTTGGAAACAGATTACCAAAAGTTTCACATCTCTGAATTACTACCATGACTAGAGTGTCACCTAAACTGCCGTGTCATCCAATGAATTGCCTAAAAACCCAAAAATACTCTCTTCTTCACCTCCTAACTCTATGCCTAGCCGCGATTCCCCTCCTCCTCCGCGGCTATCGCTGCCGTTACCGCCTTGCCCTCGCCTAGCCTCCCCTCTTCATCATCATCCCACTATCCCTAATCCAAGCCCTAGCCTTAGCGAGGATACCCTAGCCCTAGCCTCACCATGGACGTACTAACCCTAGCCTCACCAATCTTCACTGATACTATCCCTACCCTTTCCCTAGCCTCTCCTCCATCTTCTCTCCTCCATCATTTTCTTTATCACCTCCTCCGCCGACCTCCCACCCACCACCGTGGCCATTAATTATCTAATAATTAAAAATCATCTAAAATTGTTAATAAAACAATGAATAAATATTTAATTGAATTAATTATATTTATTAATAGGGAAAAATGGTCATTTAATTTACCTATTTAACACCGTTACACATTGACTGTTGTTGACCATTAGCCAGGACAGTTTTTTTTTTGGTTGAGATTTCAAACCTTTTGGTAGCTTGTTTCCAATTTAAATATTTTGTACGCTTTTATGGAAATAAGCCTAAGGAACTCAACTCAATTGCAGACTCCGTGTTACAAAGAAATTAAGAGAAAAGGTTAGATGGAACAAAGAAGAGGGCAATACCTGCAAAGATGCCAACAGTGGAGAGATTGGATGCAGCCATTGTATGGTAAATCAAATACTCGGTCAAAAGAGGCCGAGTGCATAGATGAACGATAGTAACGTTGCAGTATATAGAGGTTTGTTTTCGAGGTTGAATGCGCAAAGCCAACAGAGAGTGCAAGTCAAAAGTGTCCAAACTCCAAAAGTTCTCCCATGAACATCAGTCGCTACATTTTGAAAGTCGTACTCGTCGGTAATAACAAAAGAAGTCATCACCGATTAAACAAACAGTGTTGTGTTGTTTTTAAGTTATTGCTAAATGAAGAAGAAACAGTTTAGCTGAGTAGCTCTTGAATAATCAGTTTTGTAAGTTAAATGCACAATCTTCGATGAAAGTGCTTTTTTTATTTTCAGAATACTTGTGAAGAAAACAATAAAGAATGCAGAGCAGATGCTGTGCAGGCTTGAAACATGTGATGATGCAGAGTTGTTCATATCAGATTTTTGCATTTTTATACCGCCCAATTTTTATCACATTGCTTATCGGTAGGTACTCATGAGCCGTGTTTGCTAGTTAATTACAGGATACAGGTTCTCAGCTCTAAACAATGAAATTCATGGAAAAACACGACAAATTCGGGATTACTGCCAACCACAGATAAAACACGGGTCTCCGCTCTCTATCCGTATGTTGCCGCACACTAGTTTAAGGGACAAAATGGCAAATCGATGTCATTTTCATGCACAAAGCTCAATGTCAACACAAGATCCAAATATCTACGCGGTGCTCGAGAAAATCATGGCAAAAGATCCACATCACATCACCTTTTGTTCTGCTGAAATTCTGGAAAAATTATGAAGAGTTTCTGAGAAAAAACATATACCACACTGCATACAACAACAAACAGGAGAAAACCACCAAGTTTCATGGCCTAACTCCACTAAAGGGCCGCGGTTCCGCGGTCTAAGCATGCTTAGGCCGCGGAACCGCGGCCGTACAGGCTCCTCAGTGGACGATATTTCAGGGGTATTTTGGTCAATCTATATGGAGATAGTTTGTTGCCCTAGGTTTCCATTTCCCTGGCTATAAATAGTCCAGAACTTGCCAAAGCCAAGGATGCTTATTCTTGTATTTAGATTTTAGAATACATGTTCTTCTTCTTCTTCCTTTTCTCATCTCTTCTCCATTAAAAACCTTGTAGTGAGCTTTTGTGAGTGAAGTGATGAATAAAGAGTTCTTTTTGTTACCATACTTGTCTTATTGTTAATTATAATTGCTTGTATTTTTCATTTGCTAATCTAGTTGTTGTTATTTATTGTTTGTTTCTTTCTTGTTCTCTTTTTCTTTATTCTTAAACAACAATGATGCTTAAGCTTGATCCTTGCCAAAGTGAGGTCTCAAATAGCTAGTTGTAATCTTCTAACCTCTTTCTTTCTATCTTCCTTCTTTGTTTTATTTTCCTTTTTCTTGTAATGGGTGAGTAGTTTTCTCACCTGTTAGGGTAGGTTAAGGAAAGTTTGAGAGAAGGAAATCTCTCTCACTCTTTTCTTGCCCAACATCTTAATTCGGACCCCCGTTAATTGAACCACAATCCGCTCCCTACTGCACCATATCCTACATGATAGCGGTGATTCCTCAGTGAGACCGGTTGTGGTTGAATTAACCGGAGATTAAGGTTAAGAGCCAAGAACGGACGGACAAGCACCAAAAGGAAGAACTTAAGCGTTGGAAAGCCTAGCTTATACTCGCAAGTTTCTTCCTAGTCGTGCTAATCCCCGTTGTTGCCAATTACCGTAATACCGATATTAAGAGTGGCAATGAAAGAAGTGAGCGACTCCTAACTCAAACTAACCTAATCCTAACCCTAACAAGCTCTCTTTATATATCATTTTAGCACATAAGTAACTAAAAACAAACCTGGACATTTGGACTTAACTCGTTAAAGCACATAGAAAAAGATTCCCATCTCCCTGCGGACGACTTGTACTCAACAGGCTAGCTACAAGCGAAACCGTCTTGATTGCGGTAATAAACTTAGCACGCAAAAACTCTACCAATCAAATGGCGCCGTTGCCGGGGAGACGGAAGTTTATTTCTTTGTGTAATTTCGGGTTAATTTGTGAATATAAATCTAACCGAAAAAAATACTTTATAAAAAAATCATGTTATTTTTGATTAGTTTTTGTGCAAGTGTGCAGGATAAAACGAAGTTCGAGTTCAGTGCCAAAGACGTGAAAAGTTAGACGCATATCTCGCGGCTACACCGCGTTTGATCAAAACGGAACCGACGGGCTACTATACAATTCTGGAGCAGATCCAGTGAGCAAATCAAGATTCAGGAGCTCTAGAAAAAAGGAGGACACACAAACCAGCACAGACCAGAAGTATGAAGTTCCAAGTCCTCATTTTCGCTGCGGAACCGCGGCATTAGCGCTCTATTGCCGCGGAACCGCGGCCATTTGTGGTCATCGATTCCCACAATTCCCTATAAGTTCTTCTATCCTCGTCCCCACTCCTCTGAACTCCACTGAACTGTGTTTTCTGCAGCATTCTTTGCGCAAACTCTCTTCCCTCTTCCAATAAATTGTTTTTGTGCAGGATTCTTTGCGCCGCGCTAAAAAATAAAAATTGATTGCAGTTGATTGTTACTGCTTTGCATATATTAATACGGACTTTAAGGGGCTTGAAACCAATCCAGATTGGGTGGGGATTTCATCACCCTTCCCAGGACCCCAGAAATCACAAAAAGTATATGCATTGACTATTGTTTAATTAAAAAATATTAGACTCAGCCCTAAGGACTTCGCGCTCAATAGGACAGAGGACTAGTTACAGGCATCGGTCGTTTATCCTATCCTGACTTTGCGGTGTCTAGGCAAGTGTGTCCAAGGCAAATGGTTACTTAATTAGGACCACTACTTACGTAGTGGGGAGCCTCCCACTTACCTGGCCGAAATTAGCGGAGAAGAGACGGTTTGAGATCCTATTTCTAGCCCTTTGGAACAGTTAGGAGCTGTCTAGCTGACCTAGGTGACCCTAGATCTAGGTGTGATTGTGCATATCTTGTTTGTGATTGCTTGAAGCCGTAAGTCCGTACATATTTCTGTAAAGCTCTTTCTAAAAAGAAAGAAAAAACACACAAAAAAACCAAAAACTTTTATAAAAACTTTCCCTTTGTCGTCAGAATCCATTTTTTCGCTCACCTCCTATCGTATTTCTCCATTGACGTTCTCTTACCCTCACCTTCTCCGCTTTGACTATACTAAACCCATTTAGTGTATGTCCGCTTGGACTCGGGACACTAGCGCCCGCCTAGTCCGCGTTACGTTAGTCGCTACCGACTACGCGATCGACTCAGACGTCGAAACTCCGTCCACGCCTCTTTCACCCTTACCTTTGCCGGCCAACTCCGACGTTGACCGGAATTCTGTTCATACATCCTCACCTTCACCATCACCAACCTCTTCTTCCGCGATATCAGGATTTAATCCAAACATCTCTTTGACTCCCCTGGGATTGACGCCACCTCCTACGGATGCAAATAACCCACCACCACCGTCTGTTGTAGCGCCGCAGCGAATTGCGCTCCAGGATCGTTTCTATCCCACCCGTTCTGCACTTCCCACTTGTCTTTCCCTTCCACCGGCCAATGGGGATATTTTTGAAATTAAGCCCCGCTTCATTAACATGCTTCCGAAATTTCATAGGCTTGAATCTGAAGATGCCTATATCTTCATCAACAAGTTTCAAAATGTTTGTGCCATGATGAAAACTACCCAGCTGTCGGACGATGCTATACGGCTACGGGTCATTCCGTTCACTTTGTGCGATCTTGCTGAAAATGGTTGTATAGCACCGCTTCCCACTCCTTAACCAGTTGGGACGAGTTTGTGAAAGCGTTTCTCAAGAAATTCTATCCGAATCATAAAACCGCGAGGATCCGTAACGAAATCAACCAATTCTCCCAGCTTCCTACCGAACCCTTCTGGAAATGCTTTGACCGGTATAAAGACCTTCTTGTTCAGTGCTCTCACCATGGTATTGAGAAATGGCAACTTTGCCAAACCTTATACGAGGGCCTGAACCCAGCAACCAAGCAGTTGTTAGAAACCATTTGTCAGGGTCACTTCCTATCGAAATCTGACGAGGAAACGTGGCAATTCTTCGACAACCTTGCGGAACAAACGCTTTAATGGGAGAGTATCAGACCAACTTCTTCTTCTTCTTCCTCCACTTCTACTGGTCAGTCTAGGGTAGGAATTCACCAACTTGATGTCTCTATTGCGATGAAAGATGAAATGGCTGCAATAACGAGAAAACTTGAAGTGATAGAGAGCAAATTTGTAAGTCCACGTTGCGACCCCCGGTTCTTACGGGGAGACGGAAACGGTATAAAAATCAAATTTTTAGCGCAAGGGGCAACATGGACTAAACAAAGTCGGGATCTTTTCCTAAACTAAAACTAGCAAACTTGCTAAAGAGAGTTAGCTACTCGGATGAAAATGGTTATACCTAAACTTGAACTCCTTCTTCTTCAAACTTTTGTAGAGGTTGATGGTTCTCTTCTTGTCGCCTTCTTCCGTCGAAAATGGATCCACCTCGAGGGTTCAACCTTTAGGCTCTTTCTCGAACTTGGAGTGAACTAGAATCTCCGGCTTGCTAAACCCTTGATCCTAGAGTGAGTAGAGAGTGTCTAAGGGGTGCTTTTCTTTTTAAAGAGAGGGATTCTCAACACATGAGAAGGGTTCTCTTTTGCTAGAGGAAGAAGAAGATGAAGTGAGGAGAGAGAAGCTAAATGAGATAATGAGCTCCTTTTCTTTTGCAACCATAACATAAAGCAAAAGAAAAAGAATTATCTAATTAATAATAAAAATGAAAATGAAATAGTTGATGGAAGGTTTAGGAATGACCATTATCATTTCAAACATTAAATGTTTTGCAAGAATCAAAAAGCATCTTGCTTTTGTAATGATGATGGTCAAAACTTCAACCATGGTCAACAAGTCAACCATGGTCAACAAGTCAACAAAAACCAACCATGACACAGTTTCATTTTATTAATATTATTAATTGATATAACATAAATCCATTAGGGTTTGGAAAAAAGACGACTGTCAACTGTGCATACGCACCCGTTCCGAAACCCTAATGAAAGTCATCTTCCTCCTCCTCAAATAACCGTGCATACACACCTGCATTCTTGTTCCGAGGAACATGAATACTGAGAGATAAAAGCAACCCCAAAACATATACCGGTATCTGACTCAAACCAGAGCCAGCCAGTAATATCCGTCCGGACTCCAAACGTGCACAAGTGCGCGGATGAGAACGAACCCTGTCGCAAAACCATGCGACCTCTACTCTGTTTTGCCCAGAGGCGAATACCCTCTGTGTGAGACTCTAAAGACTCGACACTACGCTGGCAGTGGGTTTAACCACAGACCACAAGCGGCACTAGCTGTGCGTAACGGTCCCCAGGTAGATGTCGACAAGAAGGCTGACGAGGTGAAACCCCATCTGTACTCCTACTGAGTCTGAATGTGACAGTCTCCGCACAGTCCGGTCTGTTCGTCTGATACATCGCATGTCGGGCCTAGGGGGCGGTAAAACGTCAGTCCCCTAATAGCGGTACAAGTCGTGTCGGAGTGAAGCCCAAAACACCCTGAGATAACACTGGAAACCTACCAGTATATCTCGCTTGCCCTAGTCAGGGACTACTCGTGTAATGGCTCTCCTAGACACAGCGCGATGTCAACCCCCAATACCGGGAGAGACGAATCCTGTCTAACCGTCACTGCCTCCAAGTGCTTCGGGACTGCACCCAACCACCACCTGTTTGCACGACTCCTTTGAGCCGTGGTAGGGTAGTGATCAAAGTGCAGTGGGAACACACTCGAGGCGAAGTGCCAGTGTCAAGTCAGCGGACTAAGCTGTACTCATGTCACCTGGGAACTGATAACTGACGATAGGTATAATACCAACCTGTCAGTTCCCGACGAGTCCTATCCAGTGTACTCGCAACCCAACGAGCACCCGTATACTATCTCCAGTACGACGTACTGATGGCTGTGGGACAGACCATCTCCCACACTGGGATGAGAAGCGTATACGCTAGTCTACTCCGGAGTATCGATGCCCTGTCTCGATAGTCCTGCGACTAGGGACCTGTATAAGGATGTGCTTATAGATTACCCAGCCCCCACTAGTGTGACTGCCATCACAACGCTGGTAATCAAGCAAAAGATCCTAAGGGCTCCACTAATGCGTATAAGTGATATAGTAAAATAAACACAAGTACACATTGAAGTAGAAACAAACCAAGTAGCATACTACTATATTGAGCAAGATTGTTTATACAAGATGAATATCCCAAGCTTCCATTAAGTAATATACAAACTAGTATGATACAGTAATGGCCTCTAGGGCATATACACTAACAATCTCCCACTTGCACTAAGGCCATGTACTGGCGTATCGAAGACCTATCATCTCGATCAGCCGCTCGAACTGAGTCTGGGGCAGGGCCTTGGTGAATGGATCTGCAGTGTTCTCTTCTGAAGCAACCCTCCGAACCTCGATCTCCTTGCGATCCACGATCTCCCTGATCAGGTGATACCGCCTCAAGATGTGCCTGGATCTCTGATGGGACCTGGGTTCCTTCGCTAAAGCTATAGCCCCGTTGTTGTCGCAATACAGAGGTATTGGGTCAACAATGGACGGAACCACCTGAAGTTCTTTTAAGAACTTCCTCATCCAGACAGCTTCTTTTGCGGCATCAGATGCAGCAATGTATTCCGCTTCCATAGTCGAGTCTGCAACGGTTTCCTGTTTGGAGCTCTTCCAACACACCGCCCCTCCATTGAGGGTAAAGACAAAATCCGACACGGACTTGGAATCATCCCTGTCACTCTGGAAGCTGGAGTCAGCAAAGGCCTCGATCTGGAGGTCTTTTCCGCCATACACCAAGAACATCTCCTTAGTCCTTCTCAGGTACTTGAGAATGTTCTTTACCGCTATCCAGTGTTTCTCCCCAGGGTTTGACTGATACCGGCTTACCACACTCAGTGTATAAGCTACATCCGGTCTGGTACACAACATCGCATACATTATAGAGCCTACCGCAGAAGCGTAGGGTATAATAGACATGCGATCCCTCTCCAAATCAGTCTTGGGAGACATCTCTTTAGAGAGGGTGATCCCGTGATAAGCCGGTAGGTTACCGCGCTTGGAATCTTCCATACTGAATCTCTTCACTATGGTGTCGATGTACCTGGACTGAGAAAGTCCTAATATCCTCTTCGATCTATCACGATGGATCCGGATCCCCAGGATGTATGAGGCATCACCCAGGTCTTTCATGGAGAACCTGTGTGACAAGAAACCCTTGACAGATTGTAGCATAGGAATGTCATTTCCTATTAAGAGAATGTCATCCACGTATAAAACGAGGAATACTACAGTTCTCGCTACAAATCTACTATAGATGCATGGTTCATCTGGATTTTTGATAAAGCCAAATTTCTTGACCGTCTCATCAAAACAGATGTTCCAACTCCGCGATGCCTGCTTTAGTCCATAAATGGACTTAAGCAACTTGCACACCTTTCCGCTGCTCCCACTCTGAATGAAACCCTCTGGCTGATCCATATAGACACACTCCTCTAAATTTCCATTTAGAAAAGCGGTCTTTACGTCCATCTGCCAAATCTCATAATCGTGGAAGGCAGCAATGGCAAGAAGGATCCGAATGGATTTCAGCATAGCCACTGGAGAAAAGGTTTCGTCATAGTCCAAGCCAGGTCTTTGACGGAAACCCTTTGCTACAAGTCTAGCTTTATAGGTCTCAACCTGTCCATCTACACCAATCTTCCTTTTGAAGATCCACTTGCATCCTACGGGTTTTACCCCGTCTGGAGCAATGTCCAACGTCCATACTTTGTTGGTGTACATGGACTCCATTTCGGTCCGCATTGCATCCAGCCATTTTACCGAGTCAACGCTCTGAACGGCCTGCTGGAAGCTAGTAGGCTCATCATAATCTATGATGCAATCCTCTCTATCCCCGTCTATGAGAAAACCGTAGTATCTCTCGGGCGGATGAGACTGCCTACTACTCCTGCGGAGCGGCATAGGAATGTCCTGTTCATTTGAACCCTCTGGTTCCATTAAGCTTTCAGTAATGTTTTGTGGTTCTGGAATTTCTTCCAGTTCTACTGCGCTCCCACTTATCTGGTTTTCCAAAAACTCAGTTTCCAAGAAGTAGGCATGACGAGAAACAAGAACTTTTTGTTCCTCTTCGTAGTAGAAAAGATACCCCTTGGAGTTCTTTGGGTATCCCACAAACTTGCACTGTACTGAGCGTGCCTCGAGCTTGTCCGCATGCTGCTTTTTTACAAAAGCCGGACATCCCCATGTCTTAAAGGATTTAAGACAGGGTTTCTTCCCACTCCACATCTGATATGGTGTGGTAGGCACTGTCTTAGTAGGAACTTGGTTCAAGAGATGTGCAGCTGTTTCCAGTGCATAACCCCAGAAAGATCGCGGTAACTCAGCCTTACTCATCATGGACCGTACCATATCCAATAGGGTTTGGTTCCGTCTTTCCGATACACCGTTGTGTTGCGGAGTGTATGGAGGAGTAAGCTGAGAGAGAATTCCGTTCTCTTTTAAATAATTCAGGAACTCGGCACTTAAGTATTCTCCACCTCGATCCGATCTTAGAATCTTAATACTTTTGTCTGTTTGTTTTTCAACTTCATTCTTGTAATCCCGAAATTTCTCAAAGGCCTCGGATTTGTGCTTCATTAAGAAGACATGTCCATACCTAGAGAAATCGTCTGTGAAAGTAATGAAGTATGAATAACCGCTTCGCGCATGTGTAGACATTGGACCACACACGTCACTGTGTATAAGTCCCAAGAGCTCGCTTGCTCTTTCTCCGTGTCCAGTGAACGGAGTCTTTGTCATCTTTCCCATGAGACAAGATTCACAAGTGGCATAAGACTGATACTCGAACGGATCCAAGTATCCTTCTTTATGTAACTTAGTCAACCGTGTCTCATTGATGTGACCCAGTCTACAATGCCATAAGAAAGCCTGATTAATATCTGGAGACTTTCTTTTGTGTGTATTCTGGACATTGAAAATCTGTGGTTGGTTTAATACGTATATACCATTGCTCAGTGTACCTGATCCAATCAGAACTTGATTAAGGTGAATGTTTACAACATTACTTACAAACGCAAATTCATAACCTTCTTTAGAAACCAAAGATACAGAAATGATATTACAAGTTGCGTTGGGTACAAAAAAGCAATTACGCAAAACCAAAACATGCCCATCTGACATTCCCAGGTGATAGTCCCCCACGGCTTTAGCATCCATGCTAGCTCCGTTCGCAACTCTGAGGGTCATGTCACCTGCCTTCAAAAACCTACGGTTTCTCAACGCCTGCAAAGAATTACAGATATGAGATCCTGATCTGGTATCCAATACCCAGGAAGTAGAGTTTATAGAAAGACAGTTTTCAATAACATACACACCTGAAGCTGAAGCCGCAACCTGCTTCAGTTCCTGTGTCCTGGCCTTCCAAGCCCTGCAATCTTTCTTCCAGTGTCCACTCTTATGACAATAGAAGCATTCTTCCTTTCCAACAAGCTTCCCCGCAATCTTTGTTGCCTTTTCCTTTCCCTTCGCACCCACTTTACTAACACCGCCTCTTGGTTTGGCGGGGGCTTTCTTCCTCTTCCCCTTGGCTTTCGCCTTGGACCTAGAGGAAGAAGATCCTCCTACAAACAAAGCGGGTGTATCCCTACCCTTCTGTAGGGTGCCCTCTGCGCTCCTCAGTATGTTGAGGAGTTCTGAAAGTTCAACTTCCTTTTCTTGTAAGTTGAAGTTCAGTATAAACTGGGCGTAAGTGGATGGAAGGGACTGGAGAATTATATCCGTATAGAGTTCACTGTCCAACGTGGTCCCAAGTTCCGCGAGCTCCTCAATGTAGCCAATCATCTTAAGCGCGTGGTCCGCTACCGATGATCCGACGGCCAACTTTGTCGAAAATAACTTCTTCGACACTTCGTATCTTGCGATACGAGACTGCTCTCCATACAGTTCTTTTGTATGAAGAAATATGGATTCCAAATCCATATTCTCGTGCCTCCTCTGATGTTCGTTGTCCATCGAGGCAAGTACGAGGCACCTGGCCTTCACGCTGTCAATCTCCCAAGTCTTACGGATTTCCTTATCCGCGACGCTGGAGGTGGGACCTGGGACGGGGGGAGCTTTGGTGGTAAGAAGATACCCCAGCTTGTCGTAAGTGATTGCCAACTTGACATTCCTGAGCCAATCTTTGTAGTTTGGCCCTGTCAATATGTTTTTATCTAGAAGTAACTTAAGTCCAGTCATTTCGATTTGGTCGCTGCAGGGGGGAGAGAAGAAACACTTTAGCACGACGCTCTTGCAAGTTTAGAATGGTTTTTAATTTGTCTAAACAGGATGGCTCCCACTGTCTTTCGAATCCCTCCTCAAACCATAAAGGAAGAATTAGTCAGGATCAATCCCACCGCACAATACTTGCTTAACCGTTCAGCCAGGCCAGTGTCGGTACTTCGAGGGAGGTTTTCCAACGCTTTCGCGAAATTCCTTAATTAAATAACCTCTTTTCCCTGGGGGCGTAGCCCCGCTAACACCTTTCTAGACACCTACTAGGTTTATAGCATTGATCGTTTAGTGAGAAATTTCCCGAGGAGTAGCATATACTCACAGTAGGATCGGGATCCAAATATCATCGCGTGACGAAACTGAAGGAATCCTACCAGAATCACCACACTCCAAATGGTATACAAATCTAGCAAGTTTCAGTACTTATGAAACTCCCGATGTGGATTTTTGCCCCATGCTCTTATGACCTTGACTAAGGCCAACAAATCATAAGTCACATGTCAAGTTCTACCCGTCGTTATCCAGGTTAATTTGAACCCACCCGTATCTACCCTTGACTATGGCCAACAAGGCAATACGACTGTCCCAAACCAACGCATTCTATCTATGCAACATATGAATAACCACCAGCTACCAAACACTGTGCCTTGACTAAGGCCAACAAACACAGCTTGAATACTGTTGAATATTCATATGAAACAACGGAGGGCTACGGATGGTTTTGGCGAAACCGTGAACGTAGTGAACTTGATATAGTCGATGGAACGAGATAGCTTTTAGAAGGAGTGGCTCAATCTCCGCATTTAAAAGTTAGTTTTGAAAAGAACCGAGTGGTTTTTCGAAAGTGTTCCAACGACTTTAACTTGGTTTATTATCTTGCATTAGTTCTTTTAATGCGTGATATTCTTGCATTAGTACTTTTAATGCGTCCCATCATTTAATCCTACCATTGCAGAAAACAACCAAAATATGATATACGCTTATGCCATATGCATTCGCCAGGAGGCCCCGTCATCACCCGTTAGGTTACTTAACTAACGACGGAGCGGGGGCTGGGCTAGCGTGGCTGTAAAACATAAGCAACGCCTAAATAGAAAGCAATGATAGACATTACAGATCACAGATGAATACATTGGATATACTAGCAATCCGCAATCCTTTCGAGCCTGCAACGAAAAGCGGATTACACGATCGCGGTGAATAGCCAAATACCCCACCCAAGACCCTTACGGGTGCGGCAAACTACCCGCCAAGTACTCGGCAGTTTGTGCACCCCTCCGTGGGTCTATCCTAGGAGCAAAAACAGTAAAAAGAATTATACAATGACGGCTACAACCCCGACCCGGTTGTGCGGCCAAACAAAGAATAATATTACATCAATTTATATTTACAATGAATGAAAGAAAAACAAAAGCTCATCTCACATCCACCCCGGCTATTCACCCGCGACAGTCCAACACATTCATATACACATTCCAATATCAAACACAGATCATGTATAACCCCGACCAATCGACTTATAGCGATTAGCCGACGTTCAATACATGCAAGCATCACAGATATAACCATCATAGTCAAAGTGCAGTGAAGTTCGGAAAAAATACGGAATTATAGGACCCCAAAAGTAAATTTCTGTTCTGGAAAATCTGGGCACATATAATATATCTTAAAAATCCCAAAACCAACACAGAGACACACTGCACGAAAAACGATGACAAGAGGACAACAAACGGCGGCGGTTCCGCGGCACATGCCTACCTCATGCCGCGGAACCGCGGCGGTTTGAATGAATCACTGTATCGTTTTTCTTGGGTGTTCACACAAAACCCTGAGCCGAATTTAGGTGCATAACAAATCTCGTTTTGACCAGAAAATTTTTTAACAGAAACTAGGGTTTTGTAAAAGTTTGGTTTTTGGATTTTTCGGTTCCGAACTTCGTTACACTTTACTATCAAGCTAGTTTAAGTTTAGTTAGGCTCTGATACCACTGTAACTCCACGTTGCGACCCCCGGTTCTTACGGGGAGGCGGAAACGGTATAAAAATCAAATTTTTAGCGCAAGGGGCAACATGGACTAAACAAAGTCGGGATCTTTTCCTAAACTAAAACTAGCAAACTTGCTAAAACTCGGATGAAGATGGTTATACCTAAACTTGAACTCCTTCTTCTTCAAACTTTTGTAGAGGTTGATGGTTCTCTTCTTGTCGCCTTCTTCCGTCGAAGATGGATCCACCTCGAGGGTTCAACCTTTGGGCTCTTTTTCGAACTTGGAGTGAACTAGAATCTCCGGCTTGCTAAACCCTTGATCCTAGAGTGAATAGAGAGTGTCTAAGGGGTGCTTTTCTTTTTAAAGAGAGGGATTCTCAACACATGAGAAGGGTTCTCTTTTGCTAGAGGAAGAAGAAGATGAAGTGAGGAGAGAGAAGCTAAATGAGATAATGAGCTCCTTTTCTTTTGCAACCATAACATAAAGCAAAAGAAAAAGAATTATCTAATTAATAATAAAAATGAAAATGAAATAGTTGATGGAAGGTTTAGGAATGACCATTATCATTTCAAACATTAAATGTTTTGCAAGAATCAAAAAGCATCTTGCTTTTGTAATGATGATGGTCAAAACTTCAACCATGGTCAACAAGTCAACCATGGTCAACAAGTCAACAAAAACCAACCATGACACAATTTCATTTTATTAATATTATTAATTGATATAACATAAATCCATTAGGATTTGGAAAAAAGACGACTGTCAACTGTGCATACGCACCCGTTCCGAAACCCTAATGAAAGTCATCTTCCTCCTCCTCAAATAACCGTGCATACACACCTGCATTCTTGTTCCGAGAAACATGAATACTGAGAGATAAAAGCAACCCCAAAACATATACCGGTATCTGACTCAAACCAGAGCCAGCCAGTAATATCCGTCCGGACTCCAAACGTGCACAAGTGCGCGGATGAGAACGAACCCTGTCGCAAAACCATGCGACCTCTACTCTGTTTTGCTCAGAGGCGAATACCCTCTGTGTGGGACTCTAAAGACTCGACACTACGCTGGCAGTGGGTTTAACCACAGACCACAAGCGGCACTAGCTGTGCGTAACGGTCCCCAGGTAGATGTCGACAAGAAGGCTGACGAAGTGAAACCCCATCTGTACTCCTACTGAGTCTGAATGTGACAGTCTCCGTACAGTCCGGTCTGTTCGTCTGATACATCGCATGTCGGGCCTAGGGGGCGGTAAAACGTCAGTCCCCTAATAGCGGTACAAGTCGTGTCGGAGTGAAGCCCAAAACATCCTGAGATAACACTGGAAACCTACCAGTATATCTCGCTTGCCCTGGCCAGGGACTACTCGTGTAATGGCTCTCCTAGACACAGCGCGATGTCAACCCCCAATACCGGGAGAGACGAATCCTGTCTAACCGTCACTGCCTCCAAGTGCTTCGGGACTGCACCCAACCACCACCTGTTTGCACGACTCCTTTGAGCCGTGGTAGGTAGTGATCAAAGTGCAGTGGGAACACACTCGAGGCGAAGTGCCAGTGTCAAGTCAGCGGACTAAGCTGTACTCATGTCACCTGGGAACTGATAACTGACGATAGGTATAATACCAACCTGTCAGTTCCCGACGAGTCCTGTCCAGTGTACTCGCAACCCAACGAGCACCCGTATACTATCTCCAGTACGACGTACTGATGGCTGTGGGACAGACCATCTCCCACACTGGGATGAGAAGCGTATACGCTAGTCTACTCCGGAGTATCGATGCCCTGTCTCGATAGTCCTGCGACCAGGGACCTGTATAAGGATGTGCTTATAGATTACCCAGCCCCCACTAGTGTGACTGCCATCACAACGCTGGTAATCAAGCAAAAGATCCTAAGGGCTCCACTAATGCGTATAAGTGATATAGTAAAATAAACACAAGTACACATTGAAGTAGAAACAAACAAAGTAGCATACTACTATATTGAGCAAGATTGTTTATACAAGGTGAATATCCCAAGCTTCCATTAAGTAATATACAAACTAGTATGATACAGTAATGGCCTCTAGGGCATATACACTAACAAAATTTTCATCTCCTGCTCCTGTCCCTGTTCTTCCCCTTCGTACCATTTGTGCTTGTTGTTCCGATTCTTCTCACTTAACCGAAGAGTGTCCTTACAATCCACCATCTCAAGGACAGGATCAGGTTAATGCTGCATTTCAGCAAAGACCAAGAAATGATCCATACTCTTCCACCTACAATCCCGGTTGGAGGAACCACCCCAATTTCGCCTGGAATCAGAATCAGCATCAATTCCAAGACAACAATTTCCAGAGACTTCCTCCGCAACAAGCGCAACAACAAACTCAACATCAGTTTCAGCAGCCCTTCCAACCCCAACCTTTTCAAAATCAGATGAACAACTTTGCACCCAACAATTCTTTTCCGCAAAACAACTTTGTTCCGTCAAACAACGATAAGGTTTCCTCGCTAGAACGAAGTTTGGAGGCGTTGGTTAAACAATCGACACAATCCACCGCCAACATCCAGTCGTCTATTCAGTCTTTGGTGCAACACACTACTGCACACGGGCAAAACATCAAGACCATCGAAGCCCAGATTACACAGCTGAATGCGGCGTTAAGCGAGCGAGAAAAGGGGAAGCTTCCATCTCAACCACTCCCAAATCCCGGTCACGCACATAATGTACATGTTGCTCTTGAACAACAGAACCATAATGTGAGTGCCGTGACTACATTGAGATCGGGAAGGATGCTGCACAACATCGGCACAACAATTGAGGATAATGACACCCCGACCGCTTCTTCTTCTTCTTCTTCGTCTTCTGAGCCTATTCTCCATTCGTCAAAAGGCTCTTCTTCTTCTTCTCCTTCTGCTCTGAACGGACCCACTTCTCACTCCACGAAAACACCAGCTCTGGGATCCGTTCCAGCTCCACAATCTCCTCTACAAGCATTGGACTCAACCAATTTTAAAAACGTTCCATTTCCAAACCGGTTGAGGTCCAATAAACAAAATTCATAAATGGAGAAGATTCTGGAGTTGTTTAAGTAGGTCAACATCAACATTCCGTTTTTAGATGCTGTCCAACAAGTCCCGTCCTACGCGAAAATCTTAAAGGACTTGTGCACGAAAAAGAGGAAATCTCAGGTACCCAAGAAAGTTTTCTTGGCCAGTGCTGTGAGTGATGCTCTTATCCAATCTTTACCGCAAAAACGGAAGGACCCTGGCTGTCCTACGATTTCTATTACCATTGGGAATAAGAACATCAACCGCGCACTATTAGATCTTGGTGCCAGTGTTAACCTGCTTCCGTTCTCAGTATATGAGCAATTAGGTGTAGGAGAGCTGAAACCCACACACTGTACTCTCCAAATGGCCGACCGATCAATCACCCATCCTAGGGGTGAGCTAGAGGATGTGTTAATCAAGGTTGGGGACTTCATATTCCCCGTTGACTTCATTGTATTAGACACACAGCCTGTAGCTAACCCCCGGAATCAAATTCCGGTGATACTCGGTCGTCCATTCCTTGCAACCTCAAATGCTGTGATCAATTGTCGCAATGGTTCGATGAACCTATCTTTTGAAAATATGACAATTGAACTCAACATTTTTAGGTTGGGGAATCAACCCACCGAACCTAATGCTCATATACTAGACGTTTGCTCAATCCAGGAGATCACCCCAGAAGAGTGTGAATTCGAGGAGTTTTTGTTCGATCACGATAACCTTAACGCCACTAGTGCGTTCCTCTTCGAACCTGCTGTTGTTTCTGCACCCGATAATGACTACGAGTGTTTCACTTTCTCGAACGATCTTAGCCCCTCACCACCCGAGTTTGAATCCATCGAATTTCCGGATGAGTTACCTGAACCATCCAACTCGGTCGCTTACACTCGTTTCGAACCTTTGCTGGAATCCTTTGAGTTCGAGACCTTCTCACCAATCTTGCCTTCAATCGTTTCACCTCCAACGCTCGAACTCAAGCCTTTGCCGTCTCACCTTAAGTACGCTTACTTAGGTGAGAACGAGACCCTCCTTGTTATCATCTTGGCTTCTCTAGCTCTAGAGCAAGAGAAAGCCCTTCTTGCGGTCTTGCACAGCAATAGGCAAGCTTTTGGCTGGTCAATGGCGGACATCAAGGGGATTAGTCCCCTGATCGTTGAACATCACATTCATCTGATAGATGATGCCAAACCAGCCAGGGATCCACAAAGGCGACTCAACCCAGTCATGAAGGAGGCTGTGAAAAAGGAAATCGTGAAGTGTCTGGATAGTGGTATCATTTACCCTATCTCTGATAGCCAGTGGGTTAGCCTCATTCACGTTTTCCCCAAGAAATCAGGCATAACGGTCATTACTAACGAGGCGAATGAGTTAATCCCTACTCGCACCCAAACTGGGTAGCGAGCATGCATCGATTACAGAAAACTCAACGCCGCAACGCGGAAGGACCACTTTCCGCTACCTTTCTTGACCAAATGCTTGAACGATTGGCCGGACACGAGTACTACTGCTTTCTTGATGGCTACTCCGGCTATAATCAGATTCCCATCGCCGAAAAAGACCAAGACAAGACCACATTCACTTGTCCTTTCGGCACATTTGCATATCGACGCATGCCATTTGGGTTATGCAATGCGCCCGCTACCTTCCAGCGGTGTATGATGGGAATCTTCTCAGGCATGGTGGAGAAATTCCTGGAGATCTTCATGGACGATTTCTCCATCTTCGGCGATTCCTTTAACGAGTGTTTGCTGCATCTTGACGCTGTCATTACCCGATGTAAGGACAAGAACATCACTTTGAATTGGGAGAAGTGCCACTTCATGGTGCGCGAAGGTATTGTCTTAGGACATATCATTTCGCAAAATAGCATAGAGGTTGACAAAGCGAAAATTGAGGTCATTTCCAATCTCCCTCCTCCCAGATGCGTCCGAGACATCCGAGCCTTCCTTGGCCATGCCGGTTTCTATAGACGGTTCATCAAGGACTTTAGCAAGATTGCTAGGCCCTTGACTCTTCTATTGGCCAAGGACACGCCATTCGACTTCAACTCGAGCTGTGTGACTGCGTTCAAGTCATTAAAAAGCTCACTCACTTCTGCTCCCATTCTTTCTTCACCTGACTGGACGCACCCATTTGAGATTATGTGCGATGCATCCGACTTTGCCATTGGTGCTGTCCTTGGACAACACATCAACAAGATGCCGCACGTAATCTATTATGCTAGCCGAACCCTGAACGACGCCCAACTTAATTATACAACAACTGAGAAGGAATTCTTGGCTGTTGTATTTGCTTTAGAAAAGTTCAGGCCTTACCTCATCGGCTCTCCAGTCATTGTCTACACAGACCATTCTGCTCTGCGCCATCTTTTTGCGAAGAAAGATGCAAAATCTCGGCTAATACGTTGGATCCTCTTGCTTCAAGAGTTTGACCTTGTCATCAAGGACAAAAGAGGATGTGAAAACGTAGTCGCCGACCATCTCTCACGACTTCCTTCTTCGCCGTCGCCTCAACTTCCGATCAACGACGTTTTTCCGGATGAACAGCTCTTGACAGTATCTCGCAAACCCTGGTTCGCAGATATTGTGAACTATTTGGCCACAGGGCTACTACCGACTAAATGGTCAAGTCAGGACAGACTTCGATTCTTATCCCAAGTAAAACACTTTTACTGGGACGAACCCTATCTGTTCAAGTACTGTCTCGACCAGATTATTCGTCGGTGTGTCCCTGACGATGAATTCAAGAGTGTGCTGTCATTTTGCCACGATCAAGCATGTGGCGGGCATTTTGGCCCCAGAAAGACAGCTGAGAAGATCTTGCAATGTGGTTTCTACTAGCCACAACTCTTCAAAGACGCTCATGACTATTGCAAGACTTGCTCCCGGTGCCAACACTTGGGCCGGATATCCCGGAGGAACGAGATGCCGCTCCAACCAATCTTGGTTGTGGAGATTTTCGACGTTTGGGGATAGATTTCATGGGGCCGTTTCCCAGCTCTTTTGGGAACTTGTACATCCTTCTCGCTGTTGATTACGTCTCTAAGTGGGTCGAGGCTGTGCCCAGCCGGACTAACGACAACAAGGTTGTCGTTAGGTTTCTTAAAGAAAACATTTTCTCCCGTTTTGGACACTCCCGAGCGATCATTAGCGAAAATGGAACTCATTTCTGCAATAAGACTTTCGAGGCCTTGATGCGGAAATATTCCATTAATCATAAGCTATCTACGCCCTACCACCCCAAACCTGTGGGCAAGCCGAAGTTTCAAATCGGCAAATCAAGCAAATACTGGAGAAGACGGTTTCCAAGAACCATAAGGATTGGTCACTGAAACTCACTGATACCTTTTGGGCATTTCGAACTGCTTATAAGACCGATCTTGGCATGTCTCCCTATCGGCTTGTGTATGGAAAGGCTTGCCACCTCCCTGTGGAAATAGAGCATCGCGCATTTTGGGCGATTAAGGAGCTAAATCTGTCTCTCGAAGATGCGGGCAGCCATCGGAAGCTGCAGTTGAACGAATTGAGCGAGTTTAGGGATGAGGCTTACAAAAACGCGGTTGTCGTTAAGAACCGAACGAAGGTGTTTCACGATAAACACCTTTTGCGCAAAACTTTCACACCTGGTCAACAGGTGCTGCTTTACGACACCTGGCTACACTTCCATCCAGGAAAGCTCAGATCTCGATGGAAAGGGCCGTATTTTGTGCGGAATGTGTATCCGCATGGCGCTGTGGATTTGGAGAATCCAAAGGACGGTTTATTTTTCAAAGTAAACATACACCGACTTAAACCGTACCTTAGCGCCGAACCAACAGAGGAGCTCCTGGTCTTACAGGAGCCGGTTTACCCTGCATAATCTTCCTCTGCCTATCACCAAACTTCGGTTATCCAGCCAAGAACAGTGGACACTGTTCCAAATAAGTTTGGGGGTATGTATATACCTTTTTGTATATATTTGTAGATATTCTTTTCCATTTTTACTATTTTTCTTTTTCTTTGAAAAAAAACACAAAAAAAATGTGTATCTAACCGACAATTTTGACCCTTCAATGATCTCTTCATGCAATGACAGTGAGGACACTGTCCAGTTTAAGTTTGGGGGTACGCTCGGTACGCATTTCTAACATTCACATTCATATGTATATTTTGCATCTGCATACTAAAATCCATAAAAATCTGAAAATTTTCTAAAAACATAAAAACTTTTCTGTCAAGTTAGCTAGTGGGAGAACTCTGATTCAACATTTCGACGGTTTTGTTTGATAAGATAAGAATAACTAAATCTTATTTTTAGATTTTGAAAACCTGAAAGATAACTCTCCTTTGAAGTTAACTATAGCTGATATACGTCTTTACATCACACTACACGTGTCGTGAGTTTTGGAAATTAGATGACAAGTTTTTTATGTCTAAAAACTTTTAAATGGATAAATGATTTTCTGAGGATCAAATAGGTTTGTTCTGAAATAAGTAATATCAAGAATAGTTTATGAAGTGAAGCGAATATGAAGGAATGTTATTGATGCCTTAATTGGAACTAATTCTGAAAAATAACCCATCTGAAACTTGATTGGAATGATTACACACCTAACCCACTAAACACGTTTTTTATCCAAAAAATAACTGAACTGCCGGTTATATCTCCGTTCGCATTGAATCATCATGATTTTCACGCTAAATTGTCTTTTGTTTTTGAGCCTAGGTAACTTGAGTAATTAAGTCCGCTGGGGTGTCTCTACACCTAATGCCCTAAAGCCAACTGATTTGGGTGCATTGGCTCAAAGCTCGTTAAGAAGCCTACAAAGTCCAGATAAAAACAAAGTCAAGCAAGTGTTCTCTCCGAGTTAAAATTCCTAACGGTTCTTTGTATGAGAATAATCTTGACAAAAGACAGGTGTTTATAAAAAAAAAATATTTCTAGCGGAGATATGAAGGTTTTATTCTATGATAAAGACTATTGCACGTTCACAGAGGTGTGTATGAAATGAAAACAAGAAAAAGGTGGAGTGAAAAATAAGACCTAGTTTCCTGTTGAGGAAGATAAAAATTCTGAAATTGAAACTTTACTGGAAAACGAAACTTGAAAAATGCTTAACTCTTTATAAAACTTATGTGATCCTTTTAAAAAATTTATCTGGGCTTTTATTGTGTGACATAATGACTTTAATCGATCCTTCTGGAACTTAACGACACTATTTGCACTGCACGTAAAGACATATAAAATCTTAAGTTAAATAAGAAGCGAGGTGTGAAAAATAAAGGTTCGATAGTCTAGACTCAGGATAATAGAATTGTTATTTTCTGAAACAAAACTTTAGGGGTTTTGAATCGTAGTTATTTTGCAAAACTAGCTTGACCGGATTTTGTGGGTAGTATCCGCTGAAAACCCTCAGGAGACAACACTCCTCCTACTAGAGACACCTAGAGGTTTAACGGCTTGTTGCACATGCTCAGTGCAATCGCGTTCCCTGCGAAAGTGAGGTTAGGAATTTTTGTGAATAAATTGGCTTTGCTCGGGACGAGCAAATGATAAGTTTGGGGGTATTTGTTCATATCAGATTTTTGCATTTTTATACCGCCCAACTATTATCATATTGCTTATCGGCAGGTACTCTTGAGCCGTGTTTGCTAGTTAATTGCAGGATACAGGTTCTCAGCTCTAAACAATGAAATTCATGGAAAAACACGACAAATTCCGGATTACTGCTAACCACGGATAAAACACGGGTCTCCGCTCTCTATCCGTATGTTGCCGCACACCAGTTTAAGGGACAAAATGGCAAATCGATGTCATTTTCATGCATAAAACTCAATGTCAACACAAGATCCAACATATCTATGCGGTGCTCGAGGAAATCATGGCAAAAGATCCACATCACATCACCTTTTGTTCTGCTGAAATTCTGGAAAAATTGTGAAGAGTTTCTGAGAAAAAACATATACCACACTACATACAACAACAAACAGGAGAAAACCACCAAGTTTCATGGCCTAACTCCACTAAAGGGCCGCGGTTCCGCGGCATAAGCATGCTTAGGCCGCGGAACCGTGGCCATACGGGCTCCTCAGTGGACGATGTTTCAGGGGTATTTTGGTCATTCTATATGGAGGCAGTTTGTTGCCCTAGGTTTTCATTTCCCTGCCTATAAATAGTCCAGAACTTGCCAAAGCCAAGGATGCTTATTCTTGTATTTAGATTTTAGAAAACATGTTGTTCTTCTTCCTCTTCTCATCTCTTCTCCATTAAAAACCTTGTAGTGAGCTTTTGTGAGTGAAGTGATGAATAAAGAGTTCTTTTTGTTACCATACTTGTCTTATTGTTAATTATAATTGCTTGTATTTTTCATTTGCTAATCTAGTTGTTATTTGTTGTTTGTTTCTTTCTTATTCTCTTTTTCTTTATCCTTAAACAACAATGATACTTAAGCTTGATCCTTGCCAAAGTGAGGTCTCAAATAGCTAGTTGTAATCTTCTAATCTCTTTCTTTCTATCTTCCTCCTTTGTTTTATTTTCCTTTTTCTTGTAATGGATGAGTAGTTTTCTCACCTGTTACGGTAGGATAAGGAAAGTTTGAAAGAAGGAAATCTCTCACTCTTTTCTTGCCCAATATCTTAATTCGGACTCCCGTTAATTGAACCACAATCCGCTTCCTACGGCACCCTATCCTACATGATAGCGGTGATTTCTCAGTGAGACCGGTTGTGGTTGAATTAACCGGAGGTTAAGGCTAAGAGCCAAGAACGGACGGACAAGCACTAAAAGGAAGAACTTAAGCGTTGAAAAGCCTAGCTTATACTCGCAAGTTCCTTCCTAATCGTGCTAATCCCCGTTGTTGGCGATTACCGTAACACCGATATTAAGAGTGGCAATGAAAGAAGTGAGCGACTCCTAACTCAAACTAACCTAATCCTAACCATAACAAGCTCTCTTTATATATCATTTTAGCACATAAGTAATCTAAAAACAAAGCTGGACATTTGGACTTAACTCGTTAAAACACATAGAAAAAGATTCCCATCTCCCTGCGGACGACCCGTACTCAACCGGCTAGCTACAAGCGAAACCGTCTTGATTGTGGTAATAAGCTTAGCACGCAAAAACTCTACCAATCAAGAGTCCTCGAAAGATACTTTTACTAATGACATGAATTCGAAGTATTATATCACAAAGTCCAAGAAGTGATTTGGAGAGATGGTTCATAGCAAAATACAGCCAGAAAAAATAAATAGTCACGGAGAAGATTATATCACAAAGTCAAAATGAGTTTAGAAGGATTATTATGTACATTTTCAATTCTCTGAAGGATGATTTTCTCCACAATATCAACCTCCATAAAAATTGTTTTTGGTTGCTGTATAATAGCAATCAGGTTCATCTCTACCTTCCTAGTTAATTTTATAGGGTATCTACATCTGGGTTTATTCAACTAAATGTTGCTAGCAGCTTGCTTTACAACAACAATGGTTGGTAGTTTCAAAAAATCTTCTATGTTGCAAAGGTGTGGTGCTAGGCAAATCTAGTACAGATCTATCAAAGAAAGCACTTATCCAGTATATTAAATTATATTATATTATAAATGGAGGTGATCCCATTCAACAAGTTTGGAATCAAGATTAGAAGATGGAAGGAGCTCGAAGTGGAAAAGAGAATGTTTTCATTTGAGAAATGGCTCCTCCGTAGAGATCTTTCCTTCAGATACTGCAGCGAGGTGGCAAGAGATGCCGAGTGAATTTGGTTTTCTCATGGATATTGACCATAACACTTTAGCCAAAGAGGAGGAAAGGGTGAGGATTAAGGTAAGGTGTGGAAGACGATGTGAGAATCCGAGGGTTCTTTAGACAGTGGAGGAATGTGTGGTACACCATTAATGTGGTATTAGAGATAGAAGAAAAAGCCTAGAGACAAAGGGGTTCAGATCGTTGTGGCAGAGGGTCGGAAGGAGGCGAAAACTGATGGTATTCTCAAATGGGAATCTAAGGTTTCAGGAACAAAAGCGCAAGGAGGTCGGAGATCGCATAATTCTTATGTTAGGTTAACCGTGGGTACGCTCGAACAAAACATCTCTGGCCCTGATTATACAGATGACAGTTGTGATGTCGACACGTCTAACGAAATAGTAGAAGAATCCAATCCGAGAAACATTTCAGATTTCTGTGGGGATAACAGTTTTAGGCTGTAATTTCCAGGGTATGGATAAGGACAAAGAACTTGTTAATGGCAAGGGCAAAGTCAAAAGTGATCATCTAGCCCAGGTTTCATCCTCAGGCAGCGAATCATGTGACAAAAGATAAGAAGGGAGAGACCACCAAAAGTAATGCAGGGAAGAGAATTGAACTAGACCTGAGGAGATATTTGGATACCTGGTTGGACTAGAATCTTGATACGAGACACAAAAGAGGTATGAAGGAGAGATTGGGTAAGGCCTTCAAGGCTTTGCAGGTTGGGCCTCCTCAGATCAATAATTCAGCTCATAACAACATATCGAAGACGATAAAGAGAATAGTGAGGGAATTTTACCATCGCAGCACCGCCTTCTGCAGGAGAAAGCTCTACCTCAGGACGAAGACACATGGTGGACACGCAGTTGACAGAGAAGGAGAATGACCACCATCCTCTCGGTCAAGAGGTGGAAGGATTTAAAAATCCAGGGGCGGTAAAAGATCATAGCAAAGATGAGAGCAAGAAGATCAACGTGGTGGTAATGAGGCGAAGCAAATGCCAGGTTATGGAAATACTCAACCTTAACAAGCTGTTATATGTAATAGAACAAAAAAGAAACTATGCAAAATCTGGTCAGCACTGAAATTCCTGAACACTCTTTTATCATTATTAGTTGATGATATAGTAGTTTGTCTAGGTGAGCCTACATCTGAAATTAATAATAATATTTCCGTACTTTATAATGTTAGAGGAGTAGCGGTGAGTATCATGTTAAGGAAGAAAAGTTTAGGAAGGTCTGTTATAACTACTATTTCCAACGAATTACTCATTCTGGAATATTAGAGCTACGGGGTTACCTGGTAAAAAGAGAATGATTGAGCTTCAGAAAAAAAAAACAATAAGCCGAATGTGGCTTGTTTGCCAGAAACTAAACTAAACTAAACTCCAGGACCCAAGGAGTAGAATTTTGGAAACATTGGGGAATCTAAGGCCCTTATATAAGAATGCATGTGGGACAGCAAAGGTATAGTGATAGGGGCCAGTCAATATGCAGTTAGGATAATTGAGGGGTGGATAAGGTAGTTCTCACTTTCAGTTGTGGTGCAAAGAAATAGCAGGGATGGGTCGAGGCTGTCACCACAGTCGCAATAACAAGAAAAAAGTCTTCCTTTTTCCGTTGTACTAACCATACTGTGGGGATGTGGCAGCACCCCATGGGTGGTCGGTGGAGACTTTAACATCACAAGATTCTTGGAGGATAGAAAGGGAGGGAAAGGAGATGATAAAAACCTTATACTTAAGTTAGGTCTTCTTCATCTCCTTACACCGGACTAGAAGTTTATTTGGTCCAATAAACAGCTGAATCCATGTCTTGCTAAGCTAGACATTATTCTGGTGTCTGTTGCTTGGGAGACGAGACTTCCTCTTGCCTATACAGTTTGATATACAATGTATTTCAAACAACCAATATTGACCCGCCTACTGATAAACCTAAACACAGGGAAGAAGGAGATGATTAGACAAAGTCGAATATTTAGGATCGGGAAGATGTGGTGCAAGGAGACTGACAAGGAATTTGAGGAAAAGTAAAATTCTTTTTAGAGCTAATTCATGGAGGAATACATATATATTTATATTAGAGTTTACGGATACGTGTTTGGATCTAATATCAAAATCCCAACTATTTTATCACACATTATCTCAAATACTTCCCCTCTAACCAATGCATACATATGACTCAACTTGTCACATAAAAATTCAATTCTTACTTTTCCCAATACCTTTGTGAAAATATATGCTGATTGATCCTTTCTGGCAATGTATTGAGGCGTAAGAAATCCATTCTCTTTCTTTTCCCTAACAAAATAGCAATCAATTTCAATGTGCTTGGTTCTCTCATAAAAAACAGGATTAAACGAAAAATGGATTGCTACTTGATTGTCACAAAAGAGAGGAATAGGACAATGAACTTGAAAACCAAGCTAACTTAATAGGTTAGTTATCCAAATCAATTCGCACGTAGTATGAACCATAGCACGGTATTCAACCTCCTCACTTGATCTAGCCACAACTGATTATTTCTTGTTTCTCTACGATAAGAGATTACCACCGAGAAAGATACAATAGCCAGTAATAGACCTCCTATCGGTAGGAGATCCCGCCCAATCAGTATCACACAATCCCATCAATTGTTGAATATCTCCATAATCGCGGTAAATTAACTCTTGACCAGATGAATTATTCAAATAGCGAACAATACGAATAACTGCCCTCCAATGAGACTCCCTTGGAGAATCCATAAACTGGCTCACCACGCTAACGGCAAAAGAGATGTATGGTCTTGCTATCGTACGATAATTAAGTTTCCCAACCAATCAACAGTATCTTTGTGGATCTTCTAATAATTCTCCTCGACTATGATAAAGTTCCATATTAGAATCCATTGGTGTAGCTATGGCTTGGTAGCTAAAAATCCAGTCACTTTTAGAATATCTAGGACGTATTTTCTTTGAGACAAGCAAATACTTTATGGGGAACGTGCAACCTCAATCCCCAAGAAATATCGTAATAACCCCAAGTCTTTTGTATGGAAGCGATGTTGAAGAAATTTCTTAAGAACAACCACCCCGTCAGTATCATCTCTACTGATAACAATATCATCAACATACACCACTAATATAATTCTCTTTTTTTCAAGGACTCGTGTAAAAACAATATAATCACTCTTGCACTGATATAAAACCAAACCACTGCACAACGACACTGAATCTACCAAACCAAGCCCGAGTAGATGGCTTGAGCCCATATATATCTTTTCGCAGTCTACATACTTTGCCTGTCTCCCTCTCAACCACGAAACCAGGTGGTTGGTCCACATATAATTTTTCTTCAAGGTCACCGTGGAGAAATGCATTCTTGATATCCAACTGATATAAAGGCCAATTTAAATTTGCTGGTAAAAAAATCAGAATGTGCACAGACGAAAGCTTCGATACTGGAGAGAACCTCTCCGCATAATCAATTCCATATGTCTATGTATAGCCTTTAGCAACAAGACGAGCCTTCAGCCGCTCAATAGTCCCATCAGAATGATATTTAATAGTGTACATCCAACGACATCTAATAGATGATTAACTAGACGGTAAAGGAACCAAATCCCATGTACCATTTTGATACATAGCATCCATCTCTTCCTTCATAGCCTTTTTCCAGCCAGAGTGACTCAAAACTTCATGTAAAGAATCAGGTAAGGAAGTGAATGATAAGGAGGACACAAAGGACTGATATCTGGATGACAAACGTGAGTAGCAAAAAAAATTCGATATGGAATAAGGAGTATAAGAACGTGTACCTTTTCGTAACGCAATAGGAAGATCGAGATCAGGAATCCAATTTATCTCCTCCAGGAGCAAGTCTATGAACAAAACACATTACCGAACACTTTAGCCGGTAGTGGAAAATATGAAACCCCTGGGAACAAAACACGATGAGGAGACTTTCCTCCCCAAGTAGGAGTGGGCAGACGATTAATAAGATAATATGCCGTTAAAACGACATCACTCCAGTACTTTTTGAAAACATGTATATGAAACAATGAAAAACGAATAGCTTCAAATAAATGACACTTTTTCTGTTCAGCAACCCCATTTTGTTGAGGGGTATATAAGAAAGACGTTTGATATACAATCCCATTATCAGCAAGATATTTATTGAAATAACCAGAAACATATTCTTTTGCATTATCTGTATGTAGGATTTTCAACGACACACCAAATTGGTTTTGAACTTCCAGATGAAAGACACGAAATATGTTACTTAATTCAGAGTGATTTTTCATCACGTACAAATAAGTGATATGAGAGAAATCATCCACAAATTTGACAAAATATTTAAAACCTAAATATGATGGCCCATTGAAGGACCCCAAATGTTTGAATGCACTAAATAAAAAGGGTTCAACATACGACTCTTAGAAATAGGAAAAGATGCACGATGATGTTTACTAAACTGATACGACTCACAATCAAGTGATTTTATTGACCTAAGATGCGGAAATAAATCCTGAAGAACCTTCAAATTGAGACGGCCTATCTGACAGTGGAGTTGAAGAGGAGAAACTGATGAGGACAAAACTGCGGAACCTGAAGAAAAAACATCATTCGTGTTCAAATAATAAAGGCCTTGAGATTCATACCCGCTACCAATTAGCTTCCTGATCTGCAAATCTTGAAAGACAAAATGTGAAGGATAAAATGTCACAGAACAGTACAATGATCGCGTAAGTTTGCTAACGGGCAATAAGGTAACAGGGAATCGTGGAATATGATAAACAGATGAAAGCGAAAGATCCTTGGATAGATGTACCGACCCACCTCCAGTGACAGAGGAAGATTCATCGGCCAAGGTGACATGAGATTTTTGTATAGACGGTGTGAAGGAAATAAAAGAATCACGATTGCCTGTCATATGATCTGTAGCACCTGAATCAATAATCCAGCGCATGCTAGTGACACTACAAGCTATAAAAGTACCTGAAGTATGGGTTATACAGAATCAGGCCACTGAGTAGAGAGGAGCTTGTGATACTCATCCTCAGAAATAGATAGCTTTGAGGTCGAAGATGCCGCATCAGATGGAGCAGTGGGATGGGAGTACTCCAATATATCACCCTGAGAAAATGCATGATTAGCAGAAGGTCTGCCATGTAGATCTTGACAAAAGTCAACAGAATGGACTATCTCCCACGGTGTGTGCACAACTTTCCATCTCGACCACCATCACGACCATGTCCTCCATGACTACCACCATGACCACTACGAAAATGTTGACCCCATGAGCTTCATTTGTTATTGTTGATTTTGATGATTAACAAACACATAATTGTGATAACATTAAAAATTATGATAATATTTTTGCTCATATAATTAATAATTTATTTTTTTGAGCTAACCCTATATCGTATACAAGTATAGTTTACACATTTTAGATATACACGATATATAATAAGAGATGGCAAAGATGGCAACTTCACGAGCTTGAACATGCTACAACCACTTCATATCAAATGGCAAAAGAAGCTTGAAGAATTCAAGACTCAAGAATTAAAAGTGATTGTAATTTTGGTTAAGCTTTGAGTAGGGAATATGTATGACTTGTAAAACTCTTTTTGATTTTGCAAATACACAAGTTAAGGGCCTAATTTACAAAACATCCTTTTATAATAATATGTTATTTTAAATTATGACAAAAGAGTTTTTAAACTTATGTTTTCTATAATTATGTTTTTAGGACAAAACACTTTGTTTCATTTTTAGAGAGTTTTTCTTTGAAGTCTGTCTCATGCACAAAGTGAGTTTAAAAGATATTACTTTACAAAATTACTTTTATGTATTGAGAATTTTTATAAGAATTTTTGGGAAAGAATTTTTTATGGAATTATATTTTTCATAAAGATTAAGACATTTCAAATTCTTTTCATAAAATTATTTGATTGAAAGATTTCATATTACTTCCATTTTGATTGCATGTTTGATTAAAGAGGATCCAAATTATTTCCATGGATATTTGATTGAAAGAATTCAAATATTTTTCTTATTAAAATATATGATTGAATATTTAATTCCATGGATATTTGATTGAGAGTTTTCAAATATTTTCCTTATTAAAATATTTTATTAAATATTAGACTGAAAGATTTCAAATATTTTTCTTATTAAAATATATGATTGAATATTTGATTTTATGGATATTTGGTTGAGAGATTTTTAGGTATTCACATTTGGAATTATGTTTTAATCAAATCACTAATCTGATTTACTCCTAAAATATTTTCTTATTTTTCAGTAAATATTTAAGAAAACCAGTTTGCAAAATCTGTTATTTTTGTGTTGTTTTGCATTGAGCGGACGACTAACAGTCGACCGTTCACTCAACCGCTAGCACACTGCGCTTTAATTTGAAAATCCAGATACGACTGAACAGTCGACCAGCCTCTTTTGAGCGGTCGACCGCTTCAGGAGTCAGTCGACCGGTACACTCGACCGCGCGACTTTCTGGATATATTTTTCTGCAGTTTTTCCTTGAGCTGATCTTTGTGTTTACCATATTTTCTCAAATAAATTTCCACACTTTCAAATTTGAATTACAAAAGTTAGTTATTTTCTTATATGGAAATTTGATTTATTCTAGCACAAAAGATATCAAATTTTTCATTATAAAATGAGAAGAGCTTTTTATATTTCATCATCCATTCTCTTTTGATTAAGCTTTACACTAGAAATCTTTTTTACTCTTGTCTAAAAAAATTACACTTGAATACTCTACAAATCAATGGCTTTTAATTTAAAATATTTGCTCAATCAAGAAGTTACAGTGTGTGATCCATCTCTCTATATTTTACTTCTTTGGTGGTAATTTAATTTCTACTTATGAGATTGGGGTGTGCGCTTGAATTTCAGGTATAAAGATTCAAGAGCTAGAGACCATTGTACTCTGTCCAAATTTGATCTCTACCCGCATAAAGAGATCGGTTTTAGTGAAAAATCTTCATGACGGTGAGATAGTCGTGGAGGACAGGACTGGGCAAAGTTGCTGAACTCGGATAAATTCCCTGTGTTTGTTGCTTCTTAGCTTGCATTTTTGTTTTTAATTAGCTCTGTGATAATTACTTTTATTTATTTCTGTGTTTGATATATTATTAGTGTGAACATCATTCTAACTAAAACTGCTTGTGTGGGGTATTATTTTTAAATAGTCGTCATTCACCTTATTCATCAACCTTTAGGGTGATTTTTCAGAAAATAGCCGCAATCACGACTATGTGTCCAGTCAGATGTAGTCACTAATGCAGACTTATCCATACTACTATCACCACACACATTAGACAAAGGATCTCTGACACGGAAGAACGGTGTAACCTGGAAAATACCTCATAAAGGGTCGAAATCTCTGAAATCCCTAAAATAGAAGATCGAACAGACTCATACTCCAGGAAAAGACTCGATAAAAACCGCACAGCATTCACCATCTCATGTTGCTTTTTCATCTCCGTAACATAAGAAGAAAAGACCGATACAAATCAAATTCCTAGCATAATCTATTGAAAGACGAGTAATGATTTTCAAGAGAGTTCGCTCCTTTCACATTTGGAAATAATCCTGATACAGTGATAAATGCGTGCAATATTGCTAGAACCCGAGTATGTATTTTAAAGTTGCTCCCATATCTCCTTCGACGTAGGAAAAAACATAACGTTGTTGTTCACCTTATATTCCCTGCTATTTGATTGGTAGGGATTTACATGTCGTACTAAGTTTAAAAATACCGCAATCACGACGGTGTCGCATGTAGCCAGTCGTGATGAGTACGGGTCGTCCGCAGGGAGAAGGTATGTTTTTCTATTCTTGTTCTCACGAGTCAAGTCAAAAGTCGGAAAGTTCATTTCTAACCTAAGTGTTTTGTATATGCAAAAGAATGCTTGTTAAGGATAGAGTTAGGTTACTTTAGGTTAGGAAGATCCGTATATTTTCCTTTGTGACTCACATGACTATTGATACTAGGGTAATCAGCAACAACGTGGATTAGGGTGCTTAAGTACGATATTTGCGATTGTGCGTGAAATCCGTACTTATCGACCCTTGTCCTTCCGTTCTTGTCTCTTAACCCTCGCCTCCGGCCAAACCGAATGCAACTGGTCACAATTAGGAATCATTGCTATCGTGGTAAGATAGGGTGCCTAACGGGGCGGATTGTGTGTGTTTTGGTCGGAGTTCAATTCGCAAGGTGTCGGACAAAGCAAGATGTAAAGAAGATCCTAACTCAAAACATAACCCTTCTCATTCCCTAACAAGTAGAAAACTACTCACAAAACATGAAAATGAATCACAAGAGAGAAGACATCAAAGGAAACATCGCAAGTAATTAAAAGTAAGAAGATACTAGGAACCAAAGTGCAAGGAATGAAATCTTCATTAAAGTTCAATACAAGTACAAGATAATGAATTCAGAATACTAAAATCTAAACTTGCAAGCCCACTTAAGATGTTGCAAGATCATATAAAAGAAAAAAAACTCAAAGTTAAACCTATCTACTACATACAAAGCTTGAACAAAAGTTACAAAATGTAGAATTAACTTGGTAAAGAAAGTAGACCCTTTGCTTGCTCTCTATTCCGATACTTATAGGCACTTCATCAACAAAGACGAACAATAAAAGTGAAGTGATGTGATAATGAGGAGTGCCCAGAAGAAATTTGGAGCCAATTGGGGCAAGTGGGACCGCCGAAAGCGGCTATTTTGAATAAACCGACGGTCGATTAGCGACTGGTGGGTCCCGTCCTGGTTGTGTGATCTCCTGTCATTTCCACCATCTCTGTGGCATTGTTTGTTTCTTTTGTAGCTTTATTGGTTCTAATCTTGAGATTTGGAGGGAAAATGATCTAACTTTGAACATATCACATCTCAACTTTTCCAAGTCATTATCATCCATGCCCACTAGATCAAGCACTTGCCTACTTGCACAAATGTGTTCACACTATATCATGGCTGCCCAACATGGTTCATCCACACTTGTAAAAAGATTGTATCATGTTGGACCATTTCATTTCTTTTTGTTGTGCACATTTGTATATTGCAAAAACTCATGAATATTGATCGGTTCTCCGTCCCGGTTGCAGTATCGGCTTACAAATGTCGTATCAGAGCATTTTGAGTGTGTTTCCAGTGTTTTGTCACGAATATCTGTATCCTGTATTTATTGAGCAAACACGGATTAATAGCACCGATATTTCACAAAAATGATATCGAATGAGCAGTATTGAAATGCAGTTTTTCATGATGAACAAATACCCCCAAACTTATATTTTGCTCGTCCTGAACAAAACAAAATTCTAATCTCACTTTCGCAAGGAACGCGATTGCACTGAGCCCGTGTAATAAGCCGTTAATTCTTTAGGTGTCCATAGCAGGAGGAATGTTGTCTCATGAGGTTTTTCAACGGATTACACCCACAAATCCCGTCAAGCCAGTTTCGTGAAATAACGGTCGATTCTAACCCCAAGGTACAATATCTAAGCTAGAAATTCTATCATCCTAAATTAGAAATATCGAACCCTTATTTTTCACACCTCCCATCCTATTTAACTTAAGATCCTATACGTCTTTACATGCGTGTGCAAATAGCGTCGTTGCGTTTCAAAAACTTCGATAAGAGTCATAATGTCACAAAATACGCACCAGATAAAACTTCAAAAGATTCACGTGAATTTGTAAAGAGTTGAGATTTCTTCAAGTTTTCATTCTCCAGCTAGGTTTCGGCCGACAGAATTTCTTAATAGAAAACTAAGCATAAGGCTTCACTCCACCTTTTACTTGTTTTCGTTCATACATACCTTCATGAACGTGCAAAAGTCTTTATCGAATAAAACCTTCATATCTCTGTTAAAAAATATTTTTGTAAAAAACTCGTCTTTAGTCAAATATTATTCTCATACAAAGAACCATGAGGAATTTTAATTCAGAGAGAATACTTGCTTGACTTTGTTTTAAAATAGACTTTCTAGATTTCTTAGCGAGTTTTAGGCCAATGCACCTAAATCAGTTGTTTTTAGGGTATTAAGCGTTGGTTAGTTGTGCTTACTCTACAATGGAAGTAGAGAGGCGGAATACACAAAAATTAAATTTTGAACAAGCACAACCAACTAAATCCCAAGTGATCAAACCATAACCCTAAACTAGCAACTACTAGAAGTTAATCTACTATGAAAAGGGGTTATACCGAAACGATTCGTGTCCTTCGGGTCTTCAAAACTCCTTCCTCTTGTGCTCCTAAGGATTCTTGATCAACCTTGCTTGATGGCGTTCTTGATCTATATGATCCATCCGAGAGAATATGGCTCAAGCTTGCACCTAAAAAATAAGTAACTAAACAAACTAGTTTGCAAATCTGGTTTGCTTAGATGATGTAGAGATGTTTAGTAGTGTTTTTTTATCTCTAAACCGTATGTTTCTCAATACATGAGAGGGTTAGGATTTGAGGAAGAAGATGAACTCAAGAGAGGAGAGAGAATGATCAAGCTAGAATGATGGAAGAAAAATGGCTAAGGAAAATATCAAGCATTTCTTTTATCAATAAAGAATATCAACCATGGTTGAATAGTTTTCCCAAATGAATAAATAAAACCAATAGCCATGCTTCTCACCATGGTTGAAGCCACCTCACCCCTCCACCTCATTTTCTATCTCTAATAAATAGAAAAATTACATGAGGTATAATCTTCTAGAAGCTATTTTGTATAAATACAAAATATTTTCTATCGTATATACATACTCGTATTCATAAAAAAATACGAATAACCTAATGATTGAATACTACTACTAATATAATACTAGCATTAAATCAATATCTGATTTAACAAACCGGCTTAATCCTAAGCCCGCTAGTATTATAATCCGTCCGATTAAATTTCAGGCAATTAATACACGTAAATAATCGGAACCCTGCACGTATAATCATACGGCCTCTACATTGTTTTGCCTGAACTAAGGAAACCCTCTGTGTGGGACTCTAAAGACTCGACAGTACACTGGCATGGATTTAACCACAAACACGTCAACGATACTAGCTGTACGTAATGGCTACCCATGTACCTGTAGAAAAAAGGCCGACGAGCAAGCTCATCCAAACCCCTACTGTGCCTATCCAAGACAATTTTCGTACAGGCCGGTCTCTTCTTCTAAGAGTATCGTATACCGGGTCTAAGGGGGTGGTAAACGTTAGATCCCTACTGACCCGATAAGTTGTGTCGATGTGACTCAGGACCGATCCGAGAAACTACTGATCTAACCATCAGTAAATCTCAACTGCCTTGGCCAAGATCTGATGGTTCTGGCCAACTGGACAATGCGATATCGACTCCTAATACCGGGAGAGACGAATCCCTAACAATCGCTCAATGCCTCCATGTGGCTTGGGACTGTACCCAACCAAAACTCGTTTGCACGACTCAGAGCCGTGGTAGGTTACCCGCCAATCCCGGAAGTGAGACAACCCCAATCAACGAAGTGAATGGGCCATCCAGCACTTCATTGGATTCGATAACTTGAGCACCCCTCCGTAGGTCACCCTATATCCCTACGAGTGCGGTGAATAGCCCGCCAATTCTAGAGTAAGGCCCCCGCTCTCAATGCCATAAGATGGAGGCCCGTTGCCTTCTAGAACCCGGCTACTCAAGCACTCTGCCTTGGGGTAATCCTAGTACAGAAAAGAAAAATATATACAATGGTGACATTAATCTCAACCGGCCGTGCCCCAATAAAAGAATATACAAACCGGCAGAAACGACAGTCCACATGTCGGATGCTCGCCCCGCAATAATGAATATACAAATGAATTCAAAGCTGTACAACAAACATTGCACAAAACGCTGTCCATCATGACAATTCATCCAAAACATCACAGAGATAAATATCGCAACAACCAGATGCATGTAACCCTTTTCTAATCGACGTATAGCGATTAGAAGACGTTCACAACACATATACGCATTGCATAACCAAGTAATGAAGGCTATGAAAAAAGAATTCTGCACACAACTAGCAAACAAAAACAAGTTTTCCTAAACCCGGAAAAACAGTTCACCAAGTCACAAAATTTCATCGTTTAAAACCAATCCGGGAGTCGAAACGAACTCGAAACTCGCCCGAACTTTCGCGAAAGCGAAGTACCTAAAATTAACTGTCGCCTGGGAGGCTAGGGGTACCCACCCTTAGAGGCCACCACAAGGTGGCCCAAAAGGGTAGGTTCGGGTAGTCTCAGGTCCCCACCCCAAGGCCATCTTGTGGTGGTGTTGGGGGTGGGCCCGACCTTCGTCCCTACGTGGCGACCCCTGAGGTACCCACACAACTCCCCGCGGCTTCTCGGTCCAAACCGTGAGTCCGTGAGGAGTGCAAATATCTAATAACTTGAATTTTTGGACTGTTTTCGGCGGCAGTTTTTGCGCGACGAAAACGATGGAATTAAAGTGTCGTAACATGCTGGTTAAGACTTGTGGAGTGGCTCTGATACTATGTTGGTTAGTTGTGCTCACTCTATAATGAAAGTAGAGAGACGGAATGCACAAAAATTAAATTTTGAGCAAGCAGAACCAACTAAACCCCAAGTGATCAAACCATAACCCTAAACTAATAACCACTAGAGTTAATCTACTATGAATAGGGGTTATACTGAAACAATTCGTGTCCTTCAGGTCTTCAAAACTACTTCCTCTTGTGCTCCTATGGATCCTTGAACAACCTTGCTTGATGGCCTTCTTGATCTAGATGATCCATCCGAGAGAATATGGCTCAAGCTTGCATCTCAAAAAGAAGCAACTAAACAAACTAGATTACTAATCTAGTTTGCTTAGATGATGTAGAGATGTTTAGTAGTGTTTTTCTATCTCTAAACCCTATGTTTTTCAACACATGAGAGGGTTAGGGTTTGAGGAAGAAGATGAACTCAAGAGAGGAGAGAAAATGGTCAAGCTAGAATGATGGAAGAAAATGGCTAAGGAAAATGTCAAGCATTTCTCTTTTCAATAAAGAATATCAACCATGTTTGAATAGTTTACCCAAATGAATAAATAAAACCAATAGCCATGCTTCTCACCATGCATGAAGCCACATCACCCCTCCACCTAATTTTCAATCTCTAATAAATAGAAAAAATGCATAATGATGTGTCATCTTCTAAAAGGTATTTTGTATAAATACAAAATACTTTCTACCGTATATACATACTCATATTCGTACAAAAATACGAATACCCTAGAGATAAAATAATACTACCATTAAATCAATATCCGATTTAACAAACCGGCTTAATTCTAAGGCCGCTAGTATTATAATCCGTCCGATTAAATTTCGTGCAACCATGCACTTATAATCATATGGCCTCTACATTGTTTCTCCTGAACTAGGAAAACCCTCTGTATGAGACTCTAAAGGCTCGACAGTACGCTGGTAGTAGATTTAACTACAAGCACGTCAGCGACACTAGCTGCACGTAACGGTTACCCATGTACCTGTCGAAAAGAAGGCCGACAAGCAAGCTCATCCAAACCCCTACTGAGCATATCCGTGACAATTTTCGTACAGTTCGGTCTCTTCGTCTAAGAGTATCGCAAACCGGAACTAAGAGGGTGGTAAACGTCAGACCCCTACTAACCCGATAAGTCGTGTCGATGTGGCTCAGGACCGATCCGAGAAACTACTGATCTAACTATTAGTAAATCCCAATTGCTTTGGCCAAGGTCTTATGGTTCTGACCAACCGGACACAGTGCTATATCGACTACCAATACCGGGAGAGATGAATCCCTGACAATCGCTCACTGCCTCCATGTGGCTCGGGACTGTACCCAACCAAAATCTGTTTGCACGACTCTGTAGAGCCATGGTAGGATAGTAATCTAAGTATAGTGGGAACCCACACGAGATAAATGACGATCTCAGGTCTAAAGACTAATATGTACTTATGTCACCCGAGAACCGCTATCTGACGATATGTATAATACCATCTAGAGGTTCTCGACGAATCCGTCTAGTGTACTCATCTTCAGTGAGCACATGTATACAATCTTAGGTGATCACAGCAATGGCTGTGGGACCAACCACCGCTCCTCGCCGGGTCTAGAAACGTATGGAGTATTGATGCCCGGTCTCGATACTCCTCCAGCTTGGGACATTTGAGGACGTGCTTATGCACTACCCAGCCCTCACAAGTATAATCGCCATCATACTGCTGGTAGCCAAGCAAAATCCTATGGGCTCTATCAACATGTATCATCCATATGTGATATCGTGTATAACAAATGAACATGTTAAGATAAAGACAAACTAAAATAGTATACTGTAACGAGTCTTTATCAACATGTATAAGCAATATAAAGCAATAAGAAAAACAAACACATATGTTGTCACGACCCGAAAGAGCACGTGACTGGCCCTTGGACCATATGAAGTCTATAGGACCTCATCTGATCCAAGTAAGCCAAAAGCCCAGCAATCTAAAACCATTTAAAGAGTAAATAAGGAAAACTGTTTTTGAAAAGTAAGGAAATCATGTTTGGAAATCAAAGTTTTTAAATAACTAAGCCGAATATGCATTTTTTTAAATGTGTAACCTTTCCTGAAAATTTCGGCAGAGTTTCCTTTGTAAAAACTGGCCCCGAACGGGGTACAATAAGAATAATATATATGAAATGATAAAAGGCATCCCCAAGCGGGAGCTAGCTCTTCGTCCATCGACGGTCACAACCACGCAAGCAATAATAATATACAACGCCAAAGGGCGAGGATCAAAACCCAAAAAAAAAGAAACTCAAAACAGCCAGAAAACCGTAATACTACTAGCGCGACTCTAAGGTCGAAATAAAACAACACTGTTTTCTAAGTCTGAAACAATAAACAAGTTTTTGGTTGATGGACAATTCTAGATACAATGAATAATACCAATACAATAGCGGTTCTGATACAAAAGAACCCACCTAACCAAGCAAGTCACCCGATGGAAGCAGTATGCCCGAAATGTCGCTAAGGAATCTGTACGGCAAAAACCTGCAAGAACTGGGACACAACGGGGGTGAGTTGCCAACTCGTGAATAGAGATATATCTACAAGCAGAGATCGAATGCATGACCCATCCTAGGTCAATACGATCAGATATAAATAAACCTCAATATGAATAAAGCTGAAACATGCTAAACTGGCAATGTAATCTCTATACATGAGTGTAATGCCAAGAGCTCGTGCTAGTGCCTCAGGTAATAGCATGTCAAGAATATGAGGTATGATCAATGTAATCAAATCTGCACACACGTGGATCCCGTCCACTCGTCACCCACTGACAATAACCATCATGCAAGTAAATATCATAACCTGTGCATGGAAATATGAGGATATAATCCACCCGTGTCCCTCGCGACACATCAAAATCATGGAACCAGGGTGCCCGGAATCGACACCCGAAAACATCATGAAAACCGTGCCCAGCATCGACACGTAAATCCTCATATATCGGACTCCGTCAGTCCGGATCGGCCCGCGGGCTCTGTCTGCGGTATCGGCCCTCGGCCCCGGCAGTATGCCCAAACATCTATCGACTCTGGTCGGTATCCTCCGGATAACCGCCAGGTCCAACCAATCACCGGTAGGTGCTCGTCCGCCTCCAGGCTCAATCGGCAAAGCTCATCGATCATCTTGCCGAGGGGAACCATACCGGGTCTACCATGTACCCGCAATCGGCTCATCCACTCCTCGATTCGGGTTACACATGTCGCTCTCAGCACCGAGAAAACACATGGTGGACGCACTGAAATATCATATCAAGGGTAACCGGGTTTTTAAAGTAATGATATATTCTCTTTTTAAAACACCCTCGGTTCCCAAATCCAGAAATATCATAGAAACATATCTCAATGCGTAAAATCAAGCATGAAGCATGCTACATGTGAAGGAATGTATGTACATCATCATGTCATGCAAGGATCATATACTGAATGCAATAGTACTACAGTGTAGTGACATGGCAATTATCGATGATAAGTGTGTGAGCCGGCAACAAGTGTACGTGGAGCATATGCATCATCGATAATGGTGCTGGTGTCCTAGCAGCATGACTGAATATCACAACAATACAAGCGATGCAATGCAGATAGCAGGAATAATGCGGAAACGAATAATCAACGCAAAAACACAGAACCTGCCTCACAAGATATGTCATGCAACCTTGCCTTTTGAAATAAGACGAATCAGGGCTTTTGGTAAAGTAAGGGCTACGGTGTTTTAAGAAAAGATGCATCATTTGAAAATATCCGTATAACCCTTCTGCTTATCTTTAAAATATCCCCGATTCGTTACTTTTGAAATAGGTATGACTCGGTCTAGTCCAATGCCCACTAAGAAATCTGGACCGGAGGGGTATGAAACCACCTAATCTGAGTCAATATATAAGTATAGATATGATAGTCGGTGATCTCGCCTCAATAACATATCGTAAGATATCCTCGAATCATGAGGGCGGATCTATCATCAATATCGGCTCGTACGGTAAATCGTCGTATGGCATCCCAATAGCTGGGTAGGGGTCAATGTCACACTATCTCATCACATATCAGGTATCACCATCATCAGATCACACATCTGGGATACTACTGTATGTCTAGTACAAATCGATACCATCTATAAAAATATGAATGCGGGTAAAGCACATGTCCAAAGGCCCGCTAAACTATCATATCGCACCTCAAAAGGCGACTGTGTCACACCGCCGATCTCACGGCCTCACATTAAGTAACACCTCAAACCCATGTATCATCACCAAACCCGTATATGAACACATAGTCCCATACCCATGTGTAGATATACGCACCAACATATGAGAGAATGAATGCAAGAATGTGTGTAAATATAAGGGTAAGTATAGGTATGAGTGCAATCGCTACCCTAGGGTTCGCACTATACTACACCCAAAGATCTCAGCATCAAGAATACCATTATTACTATCAATGATCCTAACCACACATAATAATATACGTGTGTATACGTATTCGTATACAACACCACGGACTGCGGGGGTGCTATACGCCATCCACCCGACTTCTCCCCGTAGATATAAATCTACTCACCTTGCTTCTCATGTGTCGGTGCCGATGTCGCCATCTTCATCTTCTTTGCCTCAACATCTCGTAGGGTACCTACAAGTATATCACAACGCTAAAGCACATGAAAATCACATCGGAAACCAAAATAGCACACGCTACCGGCATAGGTAAAAACCTATCGACTCGCATGTAAACACAATCAATATCCACTTGTCGTTGACGTCCAAACGCCATCCGACAGGAATGAATCACCAAATACCAAAATCCATACACCAACATAGGAAAATCAACCCAGATTTCACCCTAGATGGAATCAGTCAAAACTAGAAGTACCCAGGGTCAATACTAGAGGAAATGGGGGCATGCACAGAAAACGAGGCAATTCCTTAAAATACCTTATTTTAGAATTTTCCATAATTTTCCCCATTTATCTGTATTTAATTATACCAGAATATTAAAATATTCATTAAAATAATATTAAATTATAAAATTTCCCAAAAATCATATTTTATTATTTTGAAGACGTTACAATCTACCCCCTTAAAGAAATTCGGTCCCCGAATTTAAATTTAAACCCCCAAATACTAAAATATTTCAATACAAATTCCAAGTCATCGGGGCTCCGAAATCATCTATACATAAAACATCATAGCGCAATGCATGCGCATGAGTACTGAGCAGATAACTCAAAAGCAACACTCCATTAAGCATCCGCAATCGTCGGAGTCATGGTAACGACACAATGTCAAATCCAATACAAAATCAATATGATATGGACCAAGACTATACATGTAGACACCCAATCTATACATGTAATTAGCTGATGCAACTGTATGCCAAATCTTTTTAAGTCGCTGTGCGATGCGCGTAACACTGCACAGTGGCGGATGTTTCTCATAAGAAAATAACTATATATGTGTATATATATCCTTTGTTTAATAAGCACGTTCCACCATTTTGAAAATAATCAGAAGGGTTTCCTTGGTTTTAAAACGTTTTGTGTCATATCGGACACGTAGGTATATACTGAGACTATAGCTCGCTTTTCGGAAATCCCTTCGATAACTATCGATGCATGCAAAATATATCCAGGCACTGTCCACTGACTAGTCCTGCTTAGTATGAAAGCAAATATCCCACATCATAAAAATGTACTGCTCCAAAAGGAATAAATTCCAAAAATGCACATAACACCACCCTGTGCGTCTGACGCGCACGGAAATCAAAATCCATATATGCGCTAAACATGTGCACAAAACAACATCTAGGTGCAACGGGTGTGCACGAAGCATCTGTCATAGGCAACATGTGTGCCTGACAGCCAAAACAGGTGCATCTGACATGCACGAAGAATCTCGATTTAGTGCATCTGGTGTGTCCCAAAATCGTATCTCAAAACATGCGCTCAACATGCGCGAAAATCCAAATCGGTGCATCCATCATGCACGAATGAAAATCTAGACCCTGCGCACTCAATATGCACGGAATCACAAAATCCAATAGCAACGTCGAATATGCGTAAGTCCAGTCAAAAGCACGGAATGCAAGAATCCACATCAATATCACAATCAAAATCGACATACCGGAAGGCATCAAATCGAAGTCAGGTGCAATCGTAATGCACAAAATATAAATCCGGTGCAACAAAGGCACGAAATATAAATCTGATGCGATAAACGCAAGAAACATAAAACTGGTGCGACAAATGCACGAAGTATAGAACTGGTGCATCCCATGCACAAATACCAAGCAATAACTCAAATACATAAGCAGCAACACCAAGTGTATCCAGATATGAAGAAAATCATAAACGTGTGCAGCTGCGGGCACAAAACACATATCGATGCACTACAAGTACATATAAGCTATACCGAGTGCAAAATCAAAACACTAAAATTACATGAAACTCTGCTGGAAGCGTAAATCAAATCACCAGCATAAAATAGGCATGAAATCGCAATCAACAGCTCAAGAGTAATAACTATGTACAAGGTATAAATACCCAGTAGGTGCAACCATGGTGCACAAAATCAAATATCATGAAACTCAGTCATCAAGACTAAATCATACGAATAGATCGCCCAAAATACCGAAATCCAAAGCAACGGATACGTGATAATCAAATCACAAAATCACAAATCATAATTACCGTCGTCGGTATACCCTCTTTCAGGGTCGAGAAGGTACCGGTACATCCGATACTAGCGGCGCAAGATATCTACTTACCTCTTGCTCGCGGCTGGCGTCCTCTGCCTCTGGTTCCTGATCCTTCCTGTAGATTACCAACTCGCAATCCATCGACTCATCGGCCCGGTCAGGTGTGCTGACAGGAACGATTCCGTTCTTGCACTTCCCTGGTCATCTCTCGGTCAATCCTCACGACCGCTCGTAAAGCAGCACATCTCTGGCGCCGACCTCGGGTCCTCTGAATGCATATCACACATCCGATCCTGGGTGCAACTCTTATTGCAGCAGTGTACTGGAAGGAATCCTACTCAAGGTCTCTTCTGATCTTGCCTAAGCCAAACTGTAAGGAGGCTGGTACTCTGGCGTAATCTTTTCTCGCTCTCTGGACCTCTGCGTCCTTAGTACAACATCCCCTCGGAAGCTGGTCGCATCTCTGCGCCTCTGTATGCATGTCCGGCCTTTAATCTTAACGGGGTGTAGTAACAGCTCGTCTGCCTCTCGCACGAACTTCTTGTCCCGCTTATCTGTATCATCGACCATTCGACGTCGCGTCTTTATCTGCACACTGCAATGTCCTCGGCTACGGTCCATCCGAAGTCTCTAACACGGACTCGAAATCACGAACTCGGTATCTTCATCACTCCGTAGAAGATATCTAGCCGAACACGTCCTCAACGTGCATGTCACATCTCTGATGTCAGCGGAGTGGAACGCCATCTCATCGAAATCTCGTGCGAACTCTTTACTCCACCTTGCTCAAATATCGATTGATTCGGACTCATCTCATCATGGCTACACGAACTGCGCTCCGACGGCTATGCTCACATCTGGAGTCTCCCAAGCAGTGTCCCATCACAATATCCGAAAGATGTCGAACCATCCGATCGACTCGTCAGAACCTCATGATCCCCCAAGAGCTCACATCTCGGGTACAGTTTAGTAGTATCGAGTACATGCCACAGCGTCGGTGGTCCAGCCGTAGAAGGACAAACCCAAGCCTCGCTAATGGCGCCGAGGAACTGCCGCAAACCCTAAAAGGCTTTCACACGGTCATTAAGTCGAGTTAGGGTTTCATTCTTCTAGAGGGTCCATAGAATCACCTGCATGTCTTTCCGTATACTTTAAACTTGGAAAATAGGTTCCTGACATTCGATCGTCTCAATCAACTCTCAACGAATCTGCATGAAGTCGCCTCTAGCTGGAATCAATCCACCTGATGACCTCGCATCGGGGTAAGCGAACTTACCACACGTCCTAGTCATTCATCCTCGGTGACTAGCGACTCACCATCATATCTCAAGAATATGCTCATGCTGCAGTAGCTCCAATCATCTGGGCGATATCTCATCATTTGCAGCAACAACTGGCTCATACGCCTGTACGCCGAACAACGCCTCAATCCCCCAGAAAAGGCGATACATAAGCGGTCATCTCAGAATCGGTCTGCTCTAGATCTGAGCAAGACTCTCCACACTGGAGATCTTCAACACAACTGGGCCCGCTCCTGCGCAAAAATCGGACGAATCACCTTCGTCTCTCAAATCGGGTAGACTAGCTATCTTCTGTCGCATATCTACCTGAAAGCTCCGGCAATCTCAGCTCCTAAGCTCCGAAAGCAACATCCTATCAATCTCAGCAACAGCTGGTCCATCTGTCTGCACGGTAGGCGACATCACAATCTCTGAGGTATGCTGTACATCAACAGTCCTCTCTCAACTGGTAGCTCTAACAATGACCCGATCATCCGGTGCAAGACCAAGCACTTGCCTCCACTAGAGGTCACAATCCACAATACCAACTCGAGACGTTCTCATGTCACCAGAAAACACAATGGTCGGCCCTCGTACCAAACGAGCTCACACCGGCCGTAACCCTAGCAGCAGCCCAAACTGCGCTCAAACATGGTGACAGGAACCTCAATCGAGTATCAAGAGAGCACACCAGTGGCAAGAAGGGAAACAACAGATCCAGAGTGGATACATGATCATAGGAAGGAACAACATCAATGAAGGTATGATCATGAAACTAATAGAATCGGGGATCTCAAATGGATGTATAATCCTGGATATGAAGAGAATCACTGATCTCGAAAGTATGTACATCCTAAGGTTCCTTAAGCGGAGTGTCGTGTCGTAAGTATGCCGCGGAACATACCAACGGTACGTCACTCTACTTTAGTCACCTATTCCATCAACCAAGGGTCATCCTACACGACGAAAGTTCGGGTTTACATCTCCTCGACCAAGTCTAAGTTCCGTAAGGTCAAGCCTAAGTTCCGCATATAAATAACGCCCTAGGCTCCACATAGTCAAACTTAGACTCGAACCAAGGTCAACCTAGCGCTCTGATACCAACTTTGTCACGACCCGAAAGAGCACGTGACTGGCCCTTGGACCATATGAAGTCTATAGGACCCCATCTGATCCAAGTAAGCCAAAAGCCCAGCAATCTAAAACCATTTAAAGAGTAAATAAGGAAAACTGTTTTTGAAAAGTAAGGAAATCATGTTTGGAAATCAAAGTTTTTAAATAACTAAGCCGAATATGCATTTTTTTAAATGTGTAACCTTTCCTGAAAATTTCGGCAGAGTTTCCTTTGTAAAAACTGGCCCCGAACGGGGTACAACAAGAATAATATATATGAAATGATAAAAGGCATCCCCAAGCGGGAGCTAGCTCTTCGTCCATCGACGGTCACAACCACGCAAGCAATAATAATATACAACGCCAAAGGGCGAGGATCAAAACCCAAAAAAAAAGAAACTCAAAACAGCCAGAAAACCGTAATACTACTAGCGCGACTCTAAGGTCGAAATAAAACAACACTGTTTTCTAAGTCTGAAACAATAAACAAGTTTTTGGTTGATGGACAATTCTAGATACAATGAATAATACCAATACAATAGCGGTTCTGATACAAAAGAACCCACCTAACCAAGCAAGTCACCCGATGGAAGCAGTATGCCCGAAATATCGCTAAGGAATATGTACGGCAAAAACCTGCAAGAACTGGGGCACAACGGGGGTGAGTTGCCAACTCGTGAATAGAGATATATCTACAAGCAGAGATCGAATGCATGACCCATCCTAGGTCAATACGATCAGATATAAATAAACCTCAATATGAATAAAGCTGAAACATGCTAAACTGGCAATGTAATCTCTATACATGAGTGTAATGCCAAGAGCTCGTGCTAGTGCCTCAGATAATAGCATGTCAAGAATATGAGGTATGATCAATGTAATCAAATCTGCACACACGTGGATCCCGTCCACTCGTCACCCACTGACAATAACCATCATGCAAGTAAATATCATAACCTGTGTATGGAAATATGAGGATATAATCCACCCGTGTCCCTCGCGACACATCAAAATCATGGAACCAGGGTGCCCAGCATCGACACCCGAAAACATCATGAAAACCGTGCCCAGCATCGGCACGTAAATCCTCATATATCGGGCTCCGTCAGTCCGGATCGGCCCGCGGGCTCTATCTGCGGTATCGGCCCTCGGCCCCGGCAGTATGCCCAAACATCTATCGACTCTGGTCGGTATCCTCTGGATAACCGCCAGGTCCAACCAATCACCGGTAGGTGCTCGCCCGCCTCCAGGCTCAATCGGCAAAGCTCATCGATCATCTTGCCGAGGGGAACCATACCGGGTCCACCATGTCCCCGCAATCGGCTCATCCACTCCTCGATTCGGGTTACACATGTCGCTCTCAGCACCGAGAAAACACATGGTGGACGCACTGAAATATCATATCAAGGGTAACCGGGTTTTTAAAGTAATGATATATTCTCTTTTTAAAACACCCTCGGTTCCCAAATCCAGAAATATCATAGAAACAACATATCTCAATGCGTAAAATCAAGCATGAAGCATGCTACATGTGAAGGAATGTATGTACATCATCATGTCATGCAAGGATCATATACTGAATGCAATAGTACTATAGTGTAGTGACATGGCAATTATCGATGATAAGTGTGTGAGCCGGCAACAAGTGTACGTGGAGCATATGCATCATCGATAATGGTGCTGGTGTCCTAGCAGCATGACTGAATATCACAACAATACAAGCGATGCAATGCAGATAGCAGGAATAATGCGGAAACGAATAATCAACGCAAAAACACAGAACCTGCCTCACAAGATATGTCATGCAACCTTGCCTTTTGAAATAAGACGAATCAGGGCTTTTGGTAAAGTAAGGGCTACGGTGTTTTAAGAAAAGATGCATCATTTGAAAATATCCGTATAACTCTTCTGCTTATCTTTAAAATATCCCCGATTCGTTACTTTTGAAATAGGTATGACTCGGTCTAGTCCAATGCCCACTAAGAAATCTGGACCGGAGGGGTATGAAACCACCTAATCTGAGTCAATATATAAGTATAGATATGATAGTCGGTGATCTCGCCTCAATAACATATCGTAAGATATCCTCGAATCATGAGGGCGGATCTATCATCAATATCGGCTCGTACGGTAAATCGTCGTATGGCATCCCAATAGCTGGGTAGGGGTCAATGTCACACTATCTCATCACATATCAGGTATCACCATCATCAGATCACACATCTGGGGTACTACTGTATGTCTAGTACAAATCGATACCATCTATAAAAATATGAATGCGGGTAAAGCACATGTCCAAAGGCCCGCTAAACATCATATCGCACCTCAAAAGGCGACTGTGTCACACCGCCGATCTCACGGCCTCACATCAAGTAACACCTCAAACCCACGTATCATCACCAAACCCGTATATGAACACATAATCCCATACCCATGTGTAGATATACGCACCAACATATGAGAGAATGAATGCAAGAATGTGTGTAAATATAAGGGTAAGTATAGGTATGAGTGCAATCGCTACCCTAGGGTTCGCACTATACTACACCCAAAGATCTCAGCATCAAGAATACCATTATTACTATCAATGATCCTAACCACACATAATAATATACGTGTGTATACGTATTCGTATACAACACCACGGACTGCGGGGGTGCTATACGCCATCCACCCGACTTCTCCCCGTAGATATAAATCTACTCACCTTGCTTCTCATGTGTCGGTGCCGATGTCGCCATCTTCATCTTCTTTGCCTCAACATCTCGTAGGGTACCTACAAGTATATCACAACGCTAAAGCACATGAAAATCACATCGGAAACCAAAATAGCACACGCTACCGGCATAGGTAAAAACCTATCGACTCGCATGTAAACATAATCAATATCCACTTGTCGTTGACGTCCAAACGCCATCCGACAGGAATGAATCACCAAATACCAAAATCCATACACCAACATAGGAAAATCAACCCAGATTTCACCCTAGATGGAATCAGTCAAAACTAGAAGTACCCAGGGTCAATACTAGAGGAAATGGGGGCATGCACAGAAAACGAGGCAATTCCTTAAAATACCTTATTTTAGAATTTTCCATAATTTTCCCCATTTATCTGTATTTAATTATACCAGAATATTAAAATATTCATTAAAATAATATTAAATTATAAAATTTCCCAAAAATCATATTTTATTATTTTGAAGACGTTACATATGTTCGGATAAAGACAACTTAAATAGTAAACTATACAGCTGAGCAAGATTGTTCTCTACATACATATCCCTAGTATCCTATATAATACAGGCATTTAGGGGATACATATCCATTAGGTGTAGAAACATCCCGGCGGACTTAATTGCTCAAGTTATCTAGGCCCTAAAACAAAAAAAAACTCATTTTGGCATGAAAATCATAACAATTCAATACGAACGGAGATATAGCCAGTTGTTCATTTTATTTTTAAGATCAAACACGTATTTGTGTAGATCAGATGTGTAATCACTCCAATTAAGTTCTAGATGGGTTATTTTTCAGACTTAGTTTTCATTAAAACTTCAATAATATCTTTTCATATCCACTTCACTTTATAAACTATTCTTGATATTACTTATCTCAGAAAAACCTGTATGATCCTAAAAAATGTTTATCAATTTAAAAAGTTTTTAAGACATATCAAACTTGTCATCTAATTTTCAAAACTCACGACACGTATAGTGTATTGCAAAAACATATATTAGTTATGGTTAAACTCAAACGAGGTTATTTTTCAGGTTTTCAATCTCTAAAAATATGATTTAGTTGTTTCTATCTTATCAAACTAAACAGTCGGTATTTTGAATCTAAGTTTTCCCACTAGCTAACTTGACAACAAAGTTTTTATGTTTTTGGAAATTTTTCGATTTTTATGGGTTTTTCAAATATGTATGCAAATGCAGAATATACACATGAATGCAAAGATAGAAAACTTACCGAACACACCCCTAATAAAAGTAAAGTGATGTGACAATGAGGAGTGCCCAGATGAAATTTTGAGCCAATTGGGGCAAGTGGGACTGCCGAAAGCGGCTATTTTGAATAAACCGGCGGTCAATTAGCGGCTGGTGGGTCCCGTCCTGGTTGTGTGATCTCCTGTCATCTCTCCAGCATTATTTGTTGCTTTTGTAGCTTTATTGGTTCTAATATGAAGATTTGGAAGGAAAATGATGTAACTTTAAACGTATTATATCACAACTTTTCCAAGTCATTATCACACATGCCAGTTGATCAAGCACTTGTTTGCTTTTTATAAAATACATTTTTCATTTTCTTGAACATGCTAACATAAAGTTTTTGTTGATGACTCATTATGATATCAACCATTTGACCATCATTACTTGCTTCATTAAGCATAATAATCGAGAGCATTAAAACCCAGGCGGCACCATTATTGATTTTATGTTGGTGGACATTTGATCTATTTTATCATGGATCAATAAATTATTATTTTAGTGTTGGTGTGTTGTAGGTTAGGGCTTACGGAGCAGTGCCAAAAAAAGTTATTTTTTAATATCAATGCTCTCATAACTTTTCTATCATATATTACTACCGTAGACTTTTATATATAGCTCTATTTTGATAGTACAAAGTATGTACAATATTTTTATATAACTCATTGATATAATGGGTAGAGAACGGTAATGTGCGTTGGTTGTTGTATCCTGGAGGTAACGTGTCGATACCCGCTGTATCGGTGAAAAACCATTAGTTTCTTACCGCGATGGCACGAATTGCCTTAAAAAAAGCGAGATACTTATACTTCAGTCGACGGCTTCACCAACCTTAATTTCTATTATTTGTTGCTTTATTTCAATATGTAAATTCTTATTAAATGTTTTACAATTTGATTTAATTTTGGTTCCATTGTATACCATCTAGAAACAACACAAGGAAGTGACAGTATGCTTTTTTTAAGCTATTAGTTTAATCTACTCCTGCTTTTAACTAAAACATAACAAATCATGCTAAATAGAAATATACATTTACCAAAAATGGTTGTTGCTTCAAAGTAATTGTAAAATTAAAATACAGTTGCCAAATAACAATGCACATTTCAAAGTTTAGACTCATGGAATTCCGAGAGTACAATCAAAACATTCCAACAAGAAACTAATAGCTAAGATTAATCAATCACATGCATCCATAATCCATTGTTTATGGTAATATTGGGAAGAAAATTTAAGGAATATTTAACAAATCCAGTATTTTCCAATTTTTTTAACCACGGAGTAAAAACCATAAAGCTAAATTTATGTGAGGTGCAAATAGTTATTGCTACTGCTTAATCTTCTACTTTTTCCTAACCCCTATATTATGACCTAAGAGCTCATCATATTTTTTTTCCAGGAATTTAAAGAAACAGATATGAAACTTCTATTGAACAAAAAAATTAATACCATAAATATATGTGATTGATAATATTTCTCCTCTCTCATCAACTATATTTCTCCTCTTTATTCTTCTTTGACATCTTTGTTTTCTTCATTATCTAAATTTTAAGCTATTTGTTCTTCTTCATTTGTTTAGAGAATAGAGAATTGCTGGATTCTTTAAATCTAGACACATGGCTTTTCTTAAAATTGTTGGTCAGTCCGACATATAATAAATCTTCTTAATTTTCTTTGATTATTAGTTTATTTTTGAAGAATATATTATTTTCCATGATATAAATGTGACTACTTTTGAATTAAAAATGCTAGGAAATTTCCTCTTACTTCTTGGAATTGATTAGCTCAATTATTATTGTATTTCTTTGTTTGGTAAAATTTTTTATTATAAAATTCGATTAATTAATTCAAGCTATCTTTTTTGGAGCAATTAAATTCGAGTGATCTATTGCTTTGGTTTTAGGAATATGGAAAATTGATAAGTTTGTGGGTGGATCATAATATCACGTATCCTGGATTTACTGGACCGTGCGACTTAAAATGATATACTTCAAGAAACATAGAAGGATGTTTATATTCAACAAACCTAAATGTTCTTGGTTAAACTCAGCCTCTATTTGATACATTAACTTTAAATCATACTTTAGTTGTTTTATTTTGACACATGAACAATTATCAAATAATAATATACTTATAAACTCTTAACCTGCGTGGCACATACTTATACCTAGTATCATTATATGTGAATACTTCGAAAACTGTTTGCAAGTTGCTCAATCTGGATCAGGTCATGTACAGAGGTCCAAACGCTTTGACTTATCTTGGAGAAATAGTCATTGCAGCCTGGTACACCGAGAGATACTCTTAAAGGGTCGGAACTATTTCTTCACGACAGATATCACGCGATTCGGTTCGGTGATTTTGTAATATTGTATAAAACTACTTTTATCAATAGAGATCAATATGGACACGGCCTATGGACATATCTGACTGTATCAGCATTGTGAATAGTTGGTTTTAAATAATTTTCCTCATAAATTTTTCTTATGAAGTTCATAGGAACATTTTTCTCCATTTATAAATAGTATTAAACACAAAGATATGAGATTCACTCTCACCATATACAAAAGTAAATCAAGCATACTCCAAAGAAATTCGCATGTTCCATACTTCAAAATGGAGACATCGAATCAAGTGCGATAGAAAATTCAATACAGCGAGCTTACCGAATTTACTTGGTGTATCGATACTAGGGGGGGAAAAGCAGCATGGCTGATAAAAATGAACATTATGCCAACAAAGTTCTGATATGCAGTACATAGCTTACATTTGAACCCATGTACGAACCTGATGCCCGCGACAAAAGAACATGCAGCGAAAGGTTACAAAGGGAAAATATCAGTTGCGACTGGAAGTAGAACCTCCTTCATCATTTTACTTTCGAGGCAACCTTAGGTTTGTGTGAATTCCATTCCAACAACATCCATACAATTGATGTGCCTGCGATACCATGAAACAGAATGTCGGAAGAAAAACCTACACAAATTTGTACTTGAGATTACATATCAGTACAAAGAAATTTCATGCATAATATGTTACGTACAAAATAGGCGGATTGGTTTTCATATTTTCCTACATTGCTCTGCTCGTTGCTGATGAATAACTCACCTAGAGAGTCTGCTTTAGATTAATCCAAAGTTTTCCATAATCATTATATACCTGCGTTGAGAGTGACTTGGTATGTAATGAGCATTGACTGGACTGTCGTCCATAATCACCATAACAAGTAGCATGCTCACATGTAGACTCAAACTAAAGAAACAGTAAATAGAGAGAGAATTGATAGAGAGGAGATTGGAAGAAGAAGAAGACCAAGCGAATTATTTCTTTCTTCTTGGCTCTTCCTTATAATCTTTATAGATTATATATTTTGTGATTGTGACAATCAATCCAATCTTTACGGTCAATCAAATATATTTGTTACACACAAATCTCAACCAAATCTTCCAAGAATATCTCCACAGATCTCATGTGCAGATGTCTGGACCATAAAGAGACAGGCGTCAGCGTACGCTCAGTATAAATTGTGCTGAGATGTAAGACGTATGAACCATAAGGTCCAGACGTCTGCTTACTCTCTGTATATTTTGTTGACATGGTTAGACGTCTGAACTATGAGGTTCAGATGCCTGGCTACGCTCTGAATCCATGCTTGATAACTACTACAACGGCGGCTTATGGAGCATAGACGTCTTAGTCGAAGAGCTCAGACATCTGTCGTTTGAATTCTGGATCTGGTGGTTTTTTTTCGTTATTACGCCCTCTCAAGCAGAACGGCGGCTGGACGGCGTTGAGATTGGTCCACAATTCGACAAAACGTTTTCTCGATAGTGTCTTGGTGAGAGCATCGGCATGTTGATTACGCATGGAAATATAGCGCACAATGAGTTGTTTGTCAGCGACACGTTCGCGAACAAAGTGAAAATCAATTTCAATATGTTTCGTGCGAACGTGGAAGACGGGATTAGCAGTAAGGTAGGTAGCACCGATATTATCACACCACAACACAGGCGGGAAATGAGAGAACCCAAGCTCGTGAAGTAAAAGACTGAAGCCAGATAAGCTCGGCTGTGGCATTCGCACCCGCCTTGTATTCAGTCTCTGTGCTTGAACGAGCGACTGTCGCTTGTTTCTAAGAGCTCCATGAAATGAGATTGTGACCCAAGAAAATTATGTACCCGTTGGTAGAACGATGATCCGCAGTATTCCCAGCTTAGTCAGCATCACTGAAAGCATGCAGATGGCATGGCGAATTTCGATAGAGAAGAAGGCCATGAGAATGTGTCTTGAAGATAGCGGAGGATGCGCTAACGAGCGATCAATGGTGCACAATAAGAGAATGCATATGTTAATAGGCACGATTGACTACAAAGGAGACATCGGGACGAGTGATGGTGACATGTTGTGTTAGTGTATATGCCCTAGAGGCCATTTATCATACTAACTTGTATATTACTTAATGGAAACTTGGGATATTCATAGTTGTATAGACAATCTTGCTCAAAATGGTAGTATGCTACTTGGTTTGTCTCTACTTTAATATGTGCATGTGTTTCTTTTAGCATATCGCTTATATACATATTAGTGGAGCCCTTAGGATCTTTGCTTGATTACCAGCGTTGTGATGGCAGTCATACTTGTAGGGGCTGGGTAATCTATAAGCACATCCTTATACAGGTTCTTAGTCGTAGGATTATCGAGACAGGGCATCGATACTCCGGAGTAGACTAGCGTATGCGCTTCTCGTCCCAGCAGGGGAGATGGTCTGTCCCACACCCATCAGTACGTCGTACTGGAGATAGTATGCTGGTGCTCGTTAGGTTACGAGTACACTGGACATGACTCGTCGGGAACTGTTGGTTGGTATTATACCTATCGTCAGTTATCAGTTCCCAGGTGACATAAGTACAGCTTATTCCGTTGACTTGACACTGTCACTTCACCTAGAGTGTGTTCCCACTGTTTTTTGATTACTACCCTACCACGGCTCAAAGGAGTCATGCAAACATGTAGTAGTTGGGTGCAGTCCCGAAGCACTTGGAGGCAGTGACGGTTAGACATGAATCATCTCTCCCGATATTGGGGGTTGATATCGCGCTGTGTCTAGGAGAGCCATTACACAAAGTCCCTGGCCAGGGCAAGCAAGATATACTAGTAGGTTTCCAGTATTATCTCAGGGTGTTCTGGGCTACACTCCGACACGACTTGTACCGCTATTAGGGGACTGACGTTTGCCACCCTCTAGGCCCGCCATGCGATATTCTTAGACGAACAGACCGGACTGTACGGAGATTGTCACATACAGGCTCAGTAGGAGTTCGGATGAGTTTACCTCATCGGCCTTCTTATCGACATCTGCCTGGGGACCGTTACGTACAGCTAGTGCCGCTTGCGGTCTGTGGTTAAACCCACTGTCAGCGTAGTGTCGAGTCTTTGGAGTCCCACACAGAGAGTTTTCCTGCACTGAGCGAAAGGTGTAGAGGCCGTATGGTTTTACGGCAGGGCTACGATCACTTACGTGCACTTGTGTGCGTATGCTGTTCGGGCAGGCAATACTAGTGGGCTTTGGTTTAAGCCGGATCCTAGTATTGCACGGATGGATTTGTTTTGTCTTCTGTGCATTCGCATTCTACGGAATACGGATGCGGGTGTGTATGCACAGTTGTGAGGAGCGAAGAGGAAGGAGGTGCCTCATTAGGGTTTTGACAGTTGATTCGGTCGAAGCCATAATGAGGCGGACTCATTAGGGTTTTGGCAGTTCGTTCGGTCAAAACCATTATGAGCCGGGGACATGATTTACTAATCTTTTTTACTGATTATTAAGTGATGGCTAATTGCTTTGACCATTTGACCACACTTGACTTTGTTGACCATTTGACCAAAGTTGACTTGTACCTTCATGAGAGGTCTAGAGTTTTCTTTGGTTTTCTTTTTATTTCTTTGGATTATGATAATGGTCAAGTCAATTGTTGCCATCAACTTAATCTTGAAAAGATTAGTAATGATGATAGTGGTGTATTATTGCAACCATGGTTCATTCTCTCTAGCACAATAATTCATTTCTCATTTCTTATTCTCTCTCTTGAAAAGAAATGAGAAAGCTCCATGGTTGTTCTCCTTCTTCTTCCTCCTGTTGATTATTCTTTTGATCTCATGTGTTGAGAGAAAAAGGATCCAAATAGACAAACACTTCCATCTATCTCTTCTACACATCCTAGGTCATCAAGACTAGTGATCTTGTTGCCCTAGTTGCCTCGGCTCGAGGTAGAGCTCAGAGTACATCTCTCGGGTGGATTGTCTTCGACTCAAGAAGGCCGCGGAGGCGATCAAGATCCGGATCGACCCTCGGCGCGTGGATGGACGAGCCGGACAGCGGAATGAAGACCCGAAGGACCGGTGTCGTGAGGTATAATCTCTATGACATAGTAGATAGAATCTCAAGTAGTTTGCTAGTTTGTAGTTTAGCAAAGATCCTTCTTTTAGTCCATGTTGTCTTTGCGCCAAAAATTGTTCTTCGCCGTTTCCGCCTCCCCGTAAGAACCGAGGTGAGCAACGTGGACTTACATGTTGAAGGGCGCCCACAACACTGCGATATATGGATAGATCAGCGAGTGGAGTGGAAAGAAGATCATTGGTAATCGTGACAGTGGTCATAGGTGTGGACATCGGACGCGCAGCAGCCATTTTGGATCGCTTAAGAATTTCCACAATATATTGAGATTGAGATAAGAAGCAGCCGTCGGGATGAGAGCAGAGTTCGATACCAAGGAAGTAGTGAGCAGTGCCGAGGTCACGAATAGAGAACTCCCATTGAAGAGAAGCAATAAGACCAGTAACGCCCCTTTGATTGTGATGACACTCGATATTGGCGACCTCCAAGATCAGGACACGTGGCAGATGACGTGTCCCAAGACTCAGAAGAAAGGGCCCACAGGGGCCGACCGGACCACCCTGTGCCCGACCTAAAGGCGCGAACTGGCCCTCCTCGGGCCCCCCTGCAAATTAACCTCCTCGGCCCTTCAGCTCGCCCCGAGCTGCTACAGGACCAAGACTCCTCGGCCTCCTCGCTCATCCCCGAGCCCCTAACCGAGCGTCTTCCTCGGCCCTCCGACCAACTCCACCACTCACAGGCGTAACCGCCGTTCCGCGAATCTCGCCATGCGCAGATTCTACGCCAACAACGTTCCACGTCCCACGCCATCACGATCCCCATTAATGGGCGATCCGCTCCCTGCGCGGGCGTGACATCGGGAGCGTAACTGCCGGTGAGATTCTCGCGCCTGCTGCTGCGTGCCACTACCGCTATATAAACCCCAATCACAAAAGGGTCAAGTAAGCCATTCTTGACACTTTACGTCGTTACTCTGCTCGGATCTTATTACTAACTTGAGCGTCGGAGGGTCCTCGGTGGTACCAGACCATACCGAGACTTCTTTACAGGTACTTGGCGATAGCATCCACACCTCACTTCTTCTGCCAAAATCCCATTGAGACCCACACGCAACGAAGGGCAATCAGCTAAGTTCACCGCGAGATTTACGGAAGACAACATCTGAAGGAGGTCCGAAAAGGAGCTCCATCAGTTGGCGCCGTCTGTGGGAACTTAAATTCCACAAAATACAAAGTTGGCCTTCCTATCTCCTCTCTCATGGCGGACGACCATCCTGGGGATCCAGTACCAGCCGCCGCCTTCTGCTCACCGAAGGCGGGAATGAACCTCCCCCATGACCGTCATCAACGCCCTCGCAGGATGGATAGATCGTCTGCAATCCCTCGTGGAGGCCTTCGTCTGCGTCCGAACGGCCGCGCCCGACCCCCAGATCGCTGCTCCGCCGCCTCCAGAAGAATCTGTCCCTGTCTGGACGGCCAACCACCAGCAGGCTGCATCCCCTCACCGCCGGTCCCTCGAACCGATGCTCCCTGAGGCCCGCTGGGCACCCCAGGGTTCCACGCCGAGATCCGCCGCCAGGGGGCCTCGTCCCGAGCCTCCTCGCGACCCTTACCCCCCTGAGGAAATGTCGGTCACCTCTCCCATCCACGAGCGTGGCCGACCCCACCATGATCGGTGGGAACGCACAGAAGGGGTCCGCCCCGGCGACTCAAGAGCTACCCCATCCCGGGACTTGAGGCGCCTCATCGAGAGAAACCGGGGCCGCTCCCAGACGCAGTCCACCAGCAGCGGGGTCCGGGAATTCCGAGGCGCCGATTCCTCAAGGTACCACGGTCGGCTCGACGCCCTCGAGAAGAAGATCGAGGGCATGCGCCGAGAAGCTCACTTCACGAGCGACGGCGCTAAATACGCCTCCGACTCGCTCACGAAGCCATTCACCGAGGAACTGCTCGCCGTGCGCGTCCCTTCGCGTAATAAGCCCCTGAAGGTCTCTCTGTTCGACGGGAAAACTGACCCGAAGGACCACTTAGACGCTTTCACAGCGGGAATGAGTTTCCAAGATCACTCCGACGCTGCCCAATGCAGGGCCTTCCCGGCCACCCTCATCCGCGCGGGTCGGGACTGGTTCCGAGGGCTCGAGCCCCGCTCAATTTCGACCTTCGACAAGCTGGCTACCCAGTTCCTCGGCCATTTCGTAGGGAACCGTCGACAGAAGCGCACGGTCGACTACCTCTTCACAGTTAAGAGCAAGGACAAAGAAACGTTCAAGGCCTATATTACCCGCTTCTACAACGCCCTTCTCGAGGTGCCCGAGCACCGGGACGAGACCGTCATAACGGCACTCAGATCTGGTCTAAGGCACAAAGAATGGTTGCACTCCTTCGCGCTGGCCCAACCTAAAACCATGGCCGAAGTCAAGGCGTGGACCGAGCGCGAGGTCCAGCTGGAATCCGAAGTGAATGCTAACCTTCCTCGAGCGAATCGGCCCGACCAGAAGAAAAGGACTCGGGAGGACAGGCCGGAGCGTCAGCAACCCTACCACCCGAAGTTCCAGGAGTATACCCCCTCAACGTCTCCCTCGCGGTGTTGCTGGAGGAGGCCCAGAATGAGGGGTTCTTCAAGTTCCCCCGGTCCCAAGTCAGGCCGCTAAGCGAACCCGGAGCCCCTACTGCGCTTTCCACCGGGTACTGGGCCACGCCACGGAGGACTGCAAACAACTGAGGGACTACATCGAGGAGCTCATCCGGTCTGGGCACCTCGCCACCTACCTAAGGGACAAACGGCAGACCGACCGCGAGCAGGAGCAGCCTCGCCCTCCCACCGACCTGACCATCGGCCAGATCATGCTTGTCTCAGCGGACAGCCAGCCCGGGGCTCAGGGAGCCCTATGCCCTATGCCAAGCACGGGGGCCGGCAGCCCTTCAGGGAGGTCGGCCCAAGCCAACCAAGTCATCCTTTAACTTGTACCTGTTCTTTTTTTAGCAATGTACCGTCTTCCTAGAATCTACTGTTGACTAAATAAAGATCAATGGAGCATTGCGAAAAAGAAAGAAAATCTTTGTTTATTCAAAGGGTATTATGGGCTCGTCAGCCATACATGCAAAAAAAGGGGGGAAAGTTACAATAGCGGGGGTAAGGGGTGCAACGAGCACTGCTCATGGTACTCGGCGAAGATCTCCACCAACCGGGGCCGCGCAAGTTCCAGCCTCTGTTCCCGGTTCCCCCCGCGGGCGTGGACCCCGAGCCTCAGCTCGTAGCATTCGCGGACGAGCGCCTCCGAGCGCACCAGCCGGTTCGCGGAGATCAAGCCGAAGCGTCTCAAAGACCGCAGCTTGTCCACGGCCTCGTCGAAAAGCTGCTTCGACAGGGAGTTGTAAAGCCCCGACGATGCCCTTCAGATGGAGTACATCAGTAGCTGCAGCAGGGAGGAGCGCCTTGGGAGCAGCCGACCGAAGTGCTCCTCAATGCAAGCAAGAACCAACTGCACCGTGTCCTCGGTGCGGTCGCGGTCATAGAGGTACACGTCTGCAGAACTGATGATTTCGGGGATAGTGAACGGGAAATCCTCCATTTTCGATGGCCTATCTGCAAAGGGGGAAGAACCAGTACTCCTTATATAGCCCGCTGTACAGCCCGACGTCCGCTATGCGGCGTCCATCGAACGTCACCCGGTGGAAACGAAGCGACGGGCCATGCGGCGTCCATCGAACGTTACTCGGTGGAAACGAAGCGACGCGCCCCTGTCGCTTCGCCTCCCCCCGCGTTCAATGCACTAGATGCGCGCGCCGTTGCCCCGACCGTTCCCATTCCCCGCACCTACAGCCGAACGACCAGGCTGCGCCTCGTCAAAGATTCAACTCAGCAGCTATCCTGCTCAGACATCCCCGGCCGGCAACTTACCTGCCACAACGCCGGGATCAGAAAGCCCTCCCAGAGGCAGCCGAGCCCGAGCTTCCCTCGCTCGGCTATCCCTAGCGGGCAGCTTCCCTGCCACAACACCGGGGACCAAAAAGCCCTCTCAGAGGCAGCCGAGCACGAGGTTCCCTCGCTCGGCTACCCCCCGCGGGCAGTTTCCTGGCCATGACGCCGGAGATCAAAAAGAGCTCCCAGAGGCAGTCGAGGCTCGAGATTCCCTCACTCGACTATCCCCCGCGGGCAGCTTCCCTGCCACAACGCCGGGGATCAAAAATCCCTCCCAGAGGCAGTCGAGGCCCGAGGTTCCCTCACTCGGCTATCCCCCGCGGGCAGCTTCCCTGCCGCAACGCCGGGGATCAAAAAGCCTTCCCAGAGGCAGTCGAGGCCAGAGGTTCCCTCACTCGGCTATCTTTCAGGACAAAAGCCCTCGCCAAAAGGCACCGGGCAGGAACCCTGCCCGGCCAAGGGTCCTTGGTGGGCTTCCTACAGCCTTATAGCTTTCCTTGCGCCAAGGGCCAAAGTCCTCCCAGAGACAGTCGGGTCCTTGCCCGGCTATCCCCGGCTGGTAGCTTCCTACCACAACCGACAGGGATCAAAGTCCTCGCCAAGAGGCACTGGGCGGTAACCCTGCTCGGTCCCCGTCCTGAAGAATCTGAAAGCCCCCCGAGAGGCAGCCGAGCCCGAGCTTCCCTCGCTCGGCTATCCCCGGCTGGCAGCTTCCCTGCCACATGCTGGGGATCGGAAAGTCCTCCCCGAGGCAGTCGGGTCCTTGCCCGGCCATCGACGGCTGGTAGCTTCCTACCACCGTCCTTAAGGATCAAAAGCCCTCATACAGAGGCACCCGAGCAGCTACCCTGTGTTGGATATAGTGCCCTCAAATCAATTATTGGATCGCATGTACGTGATTGCAATGATTGCGAAGGACCTATATAGGTATGACAGTCTTACTCGAGATGATAGTATGCTATCTGATTTGCCTTTATCAGTCGTGTATATGTTCAGGTGACTGATCACGATTACACTTTGATAGAGCCCTTAGGATCTTGCTTGACTACCAACAGTATGAGGGCGATCATATACGTGAGAGTTGGGTAGTCTATAAGCATATCCTTAATTGTGGTCCCTAGTCGTGGGAGTTTCGAGACAGGGCATCGATACTCCGGAGTAGACTAGTGTATACAGTCGAGACCCCGACGAGGGGCGGTGGCCGGTCTCACAAGCCACTGGTGTCAGTTGGATCACCTAAGATGTATACAGGTGCTCATTGGGTTATGAGTACGCCGGACAGGACTCGCCGGGAACTTGCTAGTTGGTATTATACATATCGTCAGATAGCAGTTCCTTGGTGACATGTGTACAGGTTAGTTCATCAACCTGAGGTCGTCATTTGTCTCATGTGAGTTCCCACTGTGCTTTGATTTCTACCCTACCACGGCTTAAAGGAGTCGTGCAAACAGGTAGTTTTTGGGTACAGTCCCGAGCCACATGGAGGCACGAGAGCGGATCGGTAGGGGATTCGTCTCTCCCGGTATTAGGGGTGGAGGTCGCGCTGTGTCTAGGAAAGCCATTACACCAAGTCCTTGGCCAAGGCAGGTGAGATTTACTGGTAGGTACTCCAGCAGTATCTCAGGATGTTCAGGGCTTGTCTCCGACACGACTTATACAGCTATTGGGGGTCTGACGTTACTAGCCCCCTAGGCCGGATATGCGATACTCATAGACGAACGGACCAGACTGTATATACATTGTCACTGTTAGGCTCAGTAGGGTTTCTGGATGAGTTCGCTCATCAGCCTCCCTTGAGGTCAATCCATGGGCAGCCGTTACGCATAGCTAGTGCCGCTGACGGCTTGTGGTTAAACCCACTGCCAGGGTACTGATGAGTCATTAGAGTCCCCCACAGACAGTTTCCCAAGTTCGGACGAAACGTTGTAGAGACCGTATGGTTTTATGGCAGGGTTCGGAAAATGCACGTGCGTTTACGCACGTGTCATATTTCGGACAGATAATACTGGTGGGCTTTGGTTTAAGCCGGATCCATGTATTATACATAGTAGATATAATATCTTTGTCTCAGTTGCATTTGTATTCGGTCGTAATACAAATGCGGGTATATTTATACAGTTACGGAGTTATCCTGAAATTCGTTTCGGGATCACTTTTGGAAGTTACCAGTTTCCAGTTTTCTATCGCCCGTCTTTTAACATTCGGTTAAAGACGGATTTATCTTTTCTTGAGATGAGTGTGGAAGCTTCTAGAAGGTTCTAAAAGTGGTGAGGTGTTTAGTGAGTCATGGTTGCATTTAATGATTCCATTAATGCTTGATGACTAGGTTTATGATTCATCATTTCATTAAGTGTGTTCACACTTTGTGTTCACACTAGAGATATTTTCTTATTGTCACCCCCCCTTCTCCTACACTCACCCCCCCACCTCTATATATGTGGCCGACCCTCCTCCTCTCTCATTTACTCTCACTTGTAAGAAAAAGAAATGGTTGTTGGTTAAAAGATTATGATAGTTTTCGGTGTATGGAATTTCACAGCTCATTTCATTCCATCATCCGATTCCCACGGCAACTTTATTAACCGTTCGTCCATGGCTTTGGACGAAGCGAGACAAAGTATTCCACTCATTCTCTACATCAACCTTGGTCATCTCTTCTAGCAAACTTGATGACCGAGTTGCCTCGAGTCAGAAGCGGGAGCCCGTTTAAAGATCCGATGACGTGGTGCCACCTGGACGAGGAGATCAGAGATCGACGAGATCGGAGCAGCCGCAACGGAGCGTGGGATGATGGTTAAAGAACGAAGGATTCGGATCGTTCGGTATAACCTTTCTTCTCTCTTTGTAGATTGTTAGTTTAGCGTTAATGGCAGATCCGGGTTATAGTTTGCGATAGCGCCAATTATAAAAGTTTTTGTTCCGCATTTTGGCGTCTGAAAGACGGCCGGGGCGCTACCGCAGACTTACACCCTGCTCGGTCAAACTCCGGCTCCTAACCTCTACGCCAGGATCAAAAGCCCTCACAAGGGGCACCGGAGCGGTTACCCCACTCAACCCCCCAAGGCTGGTAGTCGCCTACCCATAACTCTAAAGAACCAAGCCCTCGAAAGAGACAGCCGAACAGCTATCCTGCTCGACCATCCCTGGCGGGTAACCCCCCTACCGCCGCGAAAGATGCATGAAGCCTTAGCAGGAGATGACGGCGCAGCTACCCTGCCCGGTCACCCCCAGATGACGGCCGATACTCTAGATCAGAGATGGATGTCAAATCTGCCCAAGCCTAAACGATCTTCCCCTCGACCTCGGGGTCCAAGGAGATACCTCCTCGGAGACGCCCGTCGACAAACAGCTACAGTCAGCTCGACGGACGATCGTTAGACAGAGGGCCAACCTGACATGAAAGCACAACGGCGCAAGTAAAAATATCCCAAGCAAGCATTCTTCACAAACAGATGGCAAAAAGGAAAATTTTATCACAGCTGAAAAAGAAAAACTTTATTACTACTGCCAAAGATAAGTTTTTACAAAAGGTATTTTTTGGGCTCCTCAGCCTTACAAAATTCAAAAGAAAAACAAAATGAAGATAGGGGAGCAGAGGCTCTACACCTCGGGCCCGGGCACGACCTCGAGGTCCTCGACCTCCACCACCGGGGGCGCTGGGTCCTCGGCCCCCTCCCCGCCGAAAGCCTCTCCCCTTTGCTCGTCGATGCCCACGAGGGGGAACTCGGCCCACAGATCCGCGTCGTCGAACTCCGGTATCCGAGACTTGACGGCATCAAGGGCGTCGTGCCAAATGCGAGTCGTGGCCACGGCCAGGTCGTCATAAAAGTCCCTCGACCCCTTGTAGCTCCCCACGGCCCTCGATCCCGCCGACTTATAGGCATCGGCCGCCACCCCCAGCTCCTTTCGGAGGGTCTTCACCGTCTTCTTGAGGTTGCCGGCGAGCACCTGGGAGTCCTCGAGCTTGCCCTCGGCGATTGCGGCGGCCTCGCGATGCCGGGCGGCCTCCCTTTTCCCGGCATCCACTTCGCCCTCCAGGGCGGCAATCCTCGCCGACATCGCCTCCTGCTCCCGTCTGGAGCTCTCTTGCAACGCGGGGAGTTGGCCCGCGGCCTCCACCGCCGGTGCTACCACCTCGGTCTCCATACGAAGGGCGAGGGCCACGTGCTGGAGAGTCTGGGGAGGCATAAAAAAGGAGAAGGATCAGAAATATGAAGGAAAACACTAAATCTCACGGCGCACTGGGGGCTTACCTGCACGGCCTTCTGGGCGATCGACGCCAGCTGAGCCTTGAGTGTTCCCCCAGGAACCCGACCCCCGGCCGAGCTCTCTATCTTGTGGAGGAGGCTGTCCGCGACCGACAGCCTGGACGGCACCGCGAACCGGAGCCCCCTTCCTCCACCACGGTCGGCGAAGACCGGCCCCGGGAAGGTCTCCGGGAACTCTTCTTGAGCGGCTCCGAGGGGGAGCCGATCTCCTCTTCCGAGACCGTGTCCTCCATGATCAGGGCCCGCTTCCGGCCAGACACTCTGCTGGGGCCCGAGGCGGGATCCACCGCCGAGCGTCCTCGGGGCACCGCCACCGGGGCGGTGGGAGCAGGGGCAGCCTGCGCCCGGGAAGAGCTGGCGCCCCCAGCCCTAGCAGGCTGCCTCGGTTGGCCCATAGCATTTCGGAGAACGCCGAAGTCTATGGATCCTGCACAAAACAAACACCTAACTTATCAGCAACGCGAGTAAAACATAAACCCAAAAAGCAAGCCTAACTTACCAACGAACTCGACGGGGCTAAAGCCCTGCCTAGCTTAAAACCCTCTCGGACAGCAGCACGTCGTATCGAGGGATGGATTCCCACGACGCCACTCTCACCGCGGCGGGGTCATCGAACAGGTTCCCCGGCAGACTCTTCTCTCTCGACCACTTGGTGGGCACCGGCCAGTCCTCGCCCTCGGGAGGGGAGACGAAGAAAAACTTCTTCTTCCAGTCGTGAATGGAGGAGGGCAAGGCCATGACCCCAGCCCCGACAGCGACCCTGGGCCGTTTCCTAAAAGTAAAATAAACCCACCTCGGGTCGCCAGCTCGACCGCCGGGGTGACTCTTAAAAGCAAGGGAGGAATTGATAAGGGAAAGGCTGAAGGGAACCGCCTGCAGCTTCAGGCGGATCAGGAACCCAAGGAGGATCCTCCACGCGTTCGGCACTAACTGGCTGGGAGCCAAGCCGAAGAAATTCAGAGCGGCGACGACCTCAGGAGAGAAGGGCAAGCGCATTCCGCCCCAAAAAGCTTCCAAATACAGAGCAATCTCCCTGCCTCGTACCTGGTCTGCCTTCTCTCCCTCCTCGGCCAGACGAAGCGTGTAGCGCGAGGGAATGTGGAAGCGAGCTCGAGCATTGGCGAGCTCGTCCTCATGCCTCACCCAGCACGGGGTGCAGGAGGCTACATCTACCGCCTCCTCTTTGGAGGCGGCCCCCGCCTCACGGCCTCGGGGAGAGGGCCCAGCCTCTGCTCCCCGAGGGGACTCGGACACATCTAAAGGGACCCTAACATCTACTCCTACAACGCGTACTGATTCTACAGGGGAAGACATCTAACCTGGGAAAGAAATTCTTCAAAAGTTGGGAACGAGAGAGGGGAGACGAGCGCCGAGCAGCTGGGGCTTGAGAATGAGAAATATGAGAAAGTAAGGGCCCTAGGGCGGGCCCCACCCGTATTTGTTACCGCATATGGCCTCATCCAATGGCACCCATCGTCTCCCGCCGAAACAACTCCTTGCGCTCAGCGGCTCCGATCGCTCCACGTGGCAGCCCAACGATTGACTGCGTCCCATCAGACGCCGCAGACTTGCACATGTTGTATCAGCTAGTTGGGGCTCGACACGTGGACCGTCGCTTCGACTGCAGAGTGCACGAACCGGCGCGCCCTCCTTAAATGCAAAGATCTCGCCTCGATTCGCTAGCTGAAAAGACAACCGACGGCTCGAGGACTCATCCCTGAGAAGGAGCTCACCTCGGAGGCCTGGCGGTCCACTCCTGACCCGACCCACTAGCTGGTCGGGATAAGAGTGGGGGGCTAATGATGACACTCGATATTGGCGACCTCCAAGATCAGGACACATGGCAGATGACGTGTCCCAAGACTCAGAAGAAAGGGCCCACAGGGGCCGACCAGACCATCCTGTGCCCGACCTGAAGGCGCGAACTAGCCCTCCTCGGGGCCCCTACAAATTAACCTCATCGGCCCTTCAGCTCGCCCCGAGCTGCCACAAGACCAAGACTCCTCGGCCTCCTCGCTCGTCCCCGAGCCCCCAGCCGAGGCCGTCTTCCTCGACCCTCCGACCAACTCCACCACTTACATGCGTAACCGCCGCTCCGCGAATCTCGCCATGCGCAGATTCTACGCCAACAACATCCGACGTCCCACGCCATTACGATCATCATTAATGGGCGATCCGCTCCCTGCGCGGGCGTGACGTCGGGAGCGTAACTGTCGGCGAGATTCTCGCGCCTGCCGCTGCGTGCCACTACCGCTATATAAACCCCCATCACAGAAGGATCAAGTAAGCCATTCTTGACACTTTACGCCGTTACTCTGCTCAGGTATTATTACTAACTTGAACGTCTGAGGGTCCTCGGTGGTACCAGACCACCCCGGGACTTTTTTGTAGGTACTCGGCGATAGCATCCACACCTCACCTCTTCCGCCAAAAACCCATTGAGACCCACACGCAACGAAGGGCAGTCGGCTAAGTTCACTGCGAGATCTACGGAAGACAACATCTGAAGGAGGTCCGAAAAGGAGCTCCATCAGATTGGAATCAGTTATCAAAATGTCGGCTATATAGATCAAAACATAGATCCGTATGCGGCTTGTCCAACGAAAGAACAACGAGGGACCTGTTTTAGAACCAAGCCGAGCTGAAAGAGTCGGGTATTCAGGCATTTGAATCAAGAACGTGGAGCCTGTCGAAGACCGTAAAGGGAGAGATGTAGTCGGTAGACATGGTTAGGGAACTGGGGGTGAGTGAAGCCCGGGAGTCGATCCATATATACCACCTCCTCGAGATGGCCATATAGAAATGCATTCGAGACATTCAACTGTTGCACAGGCCACCCCGAGCTTATCGCAATGACAAGAATCAAGCGAACCGCAGTGATCTTGATGACTGGACTGAAAGTGTCAAAGTAGTCGATACCGAGTTATTGCCGAAACCCTTTGGCCACGGTCAGGCCTTGTGGCGCTCAATCAAGCCATCAACGCGATATTTCGGCTTAAAAATCCATTTGCACCCGACGACATTGAAATGAGGCTGGCGAGACACCAGTGACCATGTACCGTTGCGAAATAGAACATCGAATTCCGAGGATATAGCCGGATGCCAAGACTGGTCGTTGGATGCCTGTTTGAAGCATGTGGGCTTGACTGAAGCAGAGGCAAGGAGTGCTACAGGTAACGTGTTACTGCTGGTGAACACGCGAGGCGGCGGCGAGTCAACTATCGGGTCAGTCGAGACATAGATATCGGCAAGAGAACAGATGTGAAGAATTGAGGACTCATCAGAAGTGCTCTGCGATGAAGTGGAAGGTGAACTCGGGGGCGCGGAGGACTACGCTAGATGTTGTGGGACAGTGTCATCGGGAGGTGCCGATCGAACCGCACTAATGTGAGCGGGACTGGAGGTTGGTGGTGGGGAGGCCACGGTAGTAAGACGACCGTACACGAGTGGATGGTTGAGCGAAGTGCGGTGACTAGCCAGGGAAAGGCCTAAGGATGCGGCCACGCGAGGTGCGGCGGCGGCCACTACCGGGATTGCTGGAGTCGGAATAGGGCCAGAGCCAAGGATGCCCGCGCCTATGGCAAGACTTTTTATAGACTGAATCTGCAAAGGGGAAGCAATTTTCATAAAAAATAACATGCCTAGATACATATATACGGCCAGATTATACGTGGAGACAACGGTAACCATGGTATTGAATACTATAACCCATAAGCACACGGCAATCAGAACGATTAGCAAGTTTGTGTTTGGTATAGGGACGAAGCTGAGGATAGCACGGACAGCTAAATGTGCGTAGAAAAGTATAGTTAGGATGGTGACCAAATAATTTATGGAGATGAGCATCGTTAAGAATAGATGGTGTGGGCGAGACGATTGATTAGGAACACGGTAATACCCACGGCCTCATCCCAGTAATGAGTTGGGATGGAGGCGTGAGCAAGAAGAGCACGAGTTGTTTCTATAATATGATGATATTTGTGTTCCGTTGTCCCGTTTTGTTCGAAAGTGTGGGCAGGAAACACGATGAAGGATGCCCTCCATAGCAAGGTGACGGTGAAGATATTAATCCTCACCACCCCAATCGGAGTGAAACATGCGTATTTTTCTATTAAAATAGCGTTCAACATATTTTTGAAAGCGACAAAAGATATCGAACACATCAGACTTATTACGCATCAGATATAACCAGGTAAATTTGCTATAGTCGTCAACAAAAGTAGCATAATTGCGAAAATCAGAGAGATAAAATAGGAGCAGAGCCCTAAATATTGGAATAAATTAAATCTAAAGGTGCCAAAGACACTTTTGATGACAATTCAAAAAAAGGTTTGTGGCTTTTAGCCTTCATGCAACTAGAACAAACTGACTCTCTACGACTCCGAACGGTTGGTATATTAAATTAAGACAAAATCATAACTACGGTTTTTAATGCATGATGACCTAAGCGAGCATGCTATGAGGAAGTGGAGGAACGCTCGCCAACAAGCGCAGTGGGAGTTGAGACATTTGGAGGAGACAATTGGTACAGTCCATTATTGAGATGGCCTTGAAGTAAAACTGTCCCCGATTTCGAATCATTCACAAAACAATCAAATGGGTGAAACTAAAAAATAACATTGTTATCTTTAGTAAATTGATGAACAGATAAGAGATTTTCATTATGGAAGGAAATGAAGAATATTGTGCATTTTAAGTGATCGGGAAGACGAAGGAATTGCTGTGAGACCATAGTTAAGAATACGCAAACCTGTACATACCATTACATATTCGTACTATATTCATACCTTTGTAAGGGGCTGCCGCAAGGAGCTGAATGTAATCTGGCGTGATGTGATGAGTTGCCCCGAGTTAGGATACCATGCAGAGGAAGCTGTGCTTGGACCACTCAATGGATATGACGGAGGTGTATGAGACAGCATGGTGTATGGTACGTGTCCTTGATATTGCCCATCAGATCTTGCATTGTGGGATTGCGAAGAATGGAATTGCGAAACACCCCTTGGACCGCTAGAAAATATCTGATTGAAGCGTTGTGGATAGCTATTTCCATAGTGTCCAGTTGTCATGCAAATTTGGCATCGAGGAGGACCATGACCTCGACCTCGACCGTTGCGGCCACTACGACCACCGTGCTCGTTATAACCATGCTGATAGTGATATGAAGATGAACCTCCATGACCCATTGTTATGGTGTTGACGGATGGAAAGAGAATGACGTCGTGTCTTATCTTGTTAGACTCCATCCAAAAGATACACATACGCTTTTAATATAGTTAGACTCCATCCAAAAGACTCAAGCCTTATGGAAGTTTATTCCAACTTATATTTTATACTCATATGCATCCCACAATTTTCCCGATGTGAGACTATATTAATCACATTCTCAACAATATGAAATGGCTCCTCTATTGATGTGAGATTGGGCCGGACTCATGATAACTATCACAAAAGTGTCCTCATTCTAATTAAGGATCTCGTATTTTCAATTGCACGTTGGAAACCTTCCTACTTAAATATGTGAGTCTCTTACTTAAACTAGGAAAATTGACTAATAAAGAACTAATGGAGGAAAAAAATAGAAGGATAGAAGGGCAGACTGTTATCCTTGGGTGACAAAGTTACCCTCTATGTAGGACAAATTCGAATATATATAAACGGGTCACGATATGATTAGATTCGAGGATTTGCAGTTTTCCAGAAGTCATAGATATGATTCGCTGGGAGACGCTAAGTTTTAGTAGCAAAAATATATATACATAAAAAAATACGATTTGTTATGAGATGCTAAGTTTTAGTAGATAGAATATATATACATAATAACTAAAACTTATCATTTTAGCAAATCTAAACTAAGAATATAATTAATACATTAGTGTCGATACAAAGTCCTAACCATTATTGCATGTATGATAAAACTAGAGTATAATACAAACTTTTAGAATGTGCAAACATAGTTCCACAGGTATACTCCACGAATGTGAGAATCCGATGTGGATTGAATCCAATATGAATACGTCTCCTTGCGACAAATCTGTGCTACATAGATTACCCTTCTCAATTTGGCCCATGTCATTTATTCCTCTTTATTATTATTCTTTTCACAAACCTATGAAGCACAGATACTTGTAACTGCTTCACGAATCGTCCCCGATCACAAATTGGAATTCGAAACTCTCGGATTAGCTCAGATAGTAAATGTTTCACCAAACTCTCTCGAATCAACGTGTCTTCTTTCCTTTGGAAATGTCTTCTTTCCTTTGGAAATTAAGACTCTTGAAAATTTGAAAGCGCATTGAATTGTCATTATTGATTTATATTATTATTATTATTTATATGTATATCTTAACGTATATTCATATTTATTTAAGTAAAAATCGATATTAAAAACGTATCCCGTATCTTAGGTCTTTGGAAAATTATGAATCCACGAATCCGTATCGTATCGTACCCATATCCGAACCCATGCAACATAGTCACAAACTACTGAGCTGGATTGAGAAGAGATTGGATACAATATTCAGAAACGTTCTATGAAAAGGTGAGAGTGAAAACAAGAAAGGGTTATGCAATAGTTAAATGTTGCGGTGTGTACCCGTAAGGAACAAGACGGATTGGATGTCATCAACTTGTGGAATATGAATTAGGTGTTATTAGCGAAATGGTGGTGGAATCGCATGATGACGAGGCCTGCTATGTGGTCGGAGGTAAATAAAAACATTTACCTGCACATTGAGGTGTTACAGGGCAAGAGAAAAAAATATGTCAATGACATATGATTTCTGGAATGGAATTTCTAAAGTTCGTGGAGCTGCACGCGGGAATTGTGATCATTATTAGCAATGGTCGCAGCATTAGTAGCTGGAAAGATAGCCGATGTGGGAAAATGTAATTGAAGTATAGATTTCAAAGATTTTAGGCGCCTACAAGGGCTAGGAACTCAGTGGTAACTGCTATTTGTAATGGAAGAGATTGGAGAGTTCATCCAGATAAGTTTTGTGGACAGCTTGATCGCAGGACAACTAAAACGATAAAATACCATGGGGATGGAATACTATACAGAAAGTTTTTGTTCGGTTTCTATACAAGGTGCTAAACAGAGGAGGAAAGACGGGGAGGATCAATAAAGTGGTTTCGCAAGCAAGGGTTCCTCATGGTTAACTACCTGAAAAACGGGTAACTAGGGAACAACTTAATTAAAGAAAGTGGCAAGGACCAGATGTGTGCTCCGACCAAACAGAAACAGTGAACCACTTACACTTCGAGTGCCACGCTGCAATATTCACTTGATCCCACTTTTGCGCCAGATGTGGTTGCACCACAAAACTTACTCCTAGTAAGTCCCTTTGGGGCGATTGGAGGAGTTTGCGAATTTCTCCATCTATTAGAAAGCAATGGGATATTATTGCAAGGATTATGTTGGGGATACGGTTTGAGCATAAAAAGGTCCAGGAACCACTTCTGTCATAAGTAGGAGTAAAAGTAAATTGGTTATGGTTTTAATTTCATTTAGAAATGCTATGATAGCTAACTGGATGTTTGTACTGCCAGATAAGAGCAGAGCAAAGATGACGAAGTTGTTGCCTGAGTTTGAATACTATGGGTATAAGGAGATCGAGAACCGTGGCCGAATAGGGAGGACGGACATGACTGCGGGGATGATGATGGCTACGCTCGTCTCTAGTGCTTAAGGTCCAGGAACCACTTCTGGCATTTTGGGTTTGCTATACTGCCTATGCTCTTTTAACAAGAAGACTGCAGTTTTGATATTCTGGGCTAAGTTGGCGGATGTGCTGCAGCTTTAAAACTTTAGTTAGACTGGGAGGTGTTTTGTTATCATTTAATTTTTGTTAATGATACTCATGTGATATAATTGAAGATCCTTTTCTCCTTTTAATGAAAATGTGAGCACTTGCTCACCTCAAAACCCAATAATTCATTTGGGCTTATGGTTTTTCCTCTCCCCATCTAGACCCGTTCATTTATTAATCTATAACTACATCTACCAATCAATTTTGCAGATATCATCTCCCCTTCAGTATCCCCTAACTCTAAAATTCTATTTGAGCAGCTACATTGTTCACTAATTCTTGGAAGCATCTTCAAACTTTCAGTAATCTAGTTGCCATTCGCAAAAATTTACCATCTAAACCTAAAATGCAACAAATAGTTACCTTTTCTAAACTGACATTGGATTGGAATCAAATCAAAAACTAGAAAAAAAGAAGATATATATAGAGAGAGAGAGGGGAGTTACTTTGGGTTTGAGAGAAGACAGGGAGGCGAAGAGCCCAGATGTCGAAGAATCCGAACAAAACTGAGGCGAGACGAAGCGAACCCACTAGCATCAGCCAATATCCAAGAGCCCTCATTCTCTCTCTCCTCTCTCTGCGACAATATCAAAAACAGGTGATGGGCTAAAAAGTAACACAGAGATGCAAACATTTTTTTTGGCACAGAAAGCTTCGCTCTTGTAAAGAAAAGCAGCCCTAATGGCAACCCGATAAGATAAGGCAATTGAGAGTGTCATCTCAACAAATCGGACCGCACCATCAATGCTTCCGCATTAGCCTGAAAATCAGCGCATGCATTTTCTTCACGGAATATATGAGTAGCTCTACACCCGAGCGACCGTGTTCATTCACAGATATCCTCCTGCATTAGTAATGCAGTATTAGAAGGATTGCCTCCATAGTTAATCAATCCGATAACCAGAAGAGTGTCACTCTCAAGCAAGAATTTACTTGCATGCAGCTCAAAAACCGCAAAAGCTTCTCTAGCCGCCGATTGCTTAACTAAAGGAACAGTTACTCTGAAAGTCGTCAACCTTTAGCTACAAGAACGTATCCATTCTCATCCCGACAAAGAAATCCCGTTCCTGCCATAGGATACTCTTTTGACGGAACCATGGAAATTCGTCTTGATTTCATCGTGGGTGTGGGTTGTGTGCTGTTTTGAAGAGAAAAGCGAAGGTGATGGTTCCGTGTGCATGCACGAGTTCATTGTATATCCATCACCATGCATGTATGTTATTCTGTAGATGTGTCATTGTAATCCTCCATATTTTGATATTATCTCTTCAAAACTTACCTTTTTTTAGTTTACGAATTTTCCAAAAATCCGATGCTTTGGGTTAAAAGTTAAAACCAAAAAGGGCAAACCAAAAAAAACAGCCCAAAATCCGCTGCGCAAGCCCAAAGCCCTTTCCTGCGTACTCGATAAGCATCGAATCGACGTATCCACGTCTCAACCGCAAACACCAACACGCACTGGGGCCTGGGCTAATCCCCCACCGCCTACTTCGTTCCCAACCAAAACCCTCATTCTCTCCTCCGCGATCTCCTATCCTCATCGCCATGGCCGCGAGAAGCCTCGCCACCGCCATCCGCCGCCTCTCCCTCCGCCCCTTGTCCACCGCCTCCGCCTCCGCCTCCGCCTCGGAATCCCCTCCTTCCATCACCGTGAAGGGCGTGAGGATCTCAGGCCGCCCCCTGTACCTAGACATGCAGGCCACGACCCCCGTGGACCCCCGCGTGCTGGACGCCATGCTCCCCTTCTTCCTCCACCGCTTCGGCAACCCCCACTCCCGCACCCACCTCTTCGGCTGGGAGTCCGACGAGGCCGTCGAGTCCGCCCGCTCCCAGATCGCCTCCCTCATCTCCGCCAACCCTAAGGAGCTCTTCTTCACCTCCGGCGCCACCGAGTCCAACAACATCTCCGTGAAAGGCCTCCTCCACTTCTACAAGGACAAGAAGCGCCACGTCGTCACCACCCAGACCGAGCACAAGTGCGTCCTCGACTCCTGCCGCTACCTCCAGCAGCATGGCTTCGACGTCACCTACCTCCCCGTCAATCCCGACGGCCTCATCGACCTCGCCCTCCTCGACGCCTCCATCAGGCCCGACACGGGGCTCGTCTCCGTCATGGCCGTCAACAACGAGATCGGGGTCGTGCAGCCCCTCGACGAGATCGGGGCCATCTGCAAGCGGAAGGGCGTCCCCTTCCACACCGACGCCGCCCAGGCCCTCGGCAAAATCCCGATCGACGTCGACAGGATGAACATCAGCCTGATGTCCCTGAGCGGCCACAAGATCTACGGCCCCAAAGGGATCGGCGCTCTTTACCTCCGGAGGAGGCCGAGGGTCAGGGTGGAGCCGCAGATGAGCGGCGGGGGCCAGGAGAGAGGGATTCGCAGCGGGACCGTCCCGACCCCGCTCGCGGTCGGGTTCGGCGCCGCCTGCGAGATTGCCAAGAAAGAAATGGAGTATGACAGCAGGAGGATCCAAGCTCTCCAAGACAGGCTGCTGCATGGGATCAGGGCCAAGCTGGACGGGGTCGTGGTGAACGGGAGCGTGGAGCATCGGTATGCGGGGAATCTGAACTTGAGTTTCGCGTATGTGGAAGGAGAGAGCTTGCTGATGGGGTTGAAGGAGGTGGCGGTGTCGAGCGGGAGTGCGTGCACCAGCGCGAGTTTGGAGCCTTCTTACGTGCTGAGGGCGCTCGGGGTCGATGAGGACATGGCGCACACTTCGATTAGGTTTGGGATCGGTAGGTTTACGACGGAGGGGGAGATTGATAGGGCGGTGGAGCTGACGGTTAAGCAAGTGGAGAAGTTGAGGGAGATGAGCCCGCTTTATGAGATGGTGAATGAGGGGATCGATATCAAGAGCATTCAGTGGGCGCAGCATTGAAATCGATGATGAAGAAAAAAGAAAATGGGGATAAATAAGGGAGCTTTGGTGCTTTCGGTTGCGCTATCAGGTTCTTTACTCTTCCTTGTTATCTTATGATTTGATGAAATGATGCTTGTATATGCTCATGTTTACATAGGCCTTCTTTCCTTTGCGTATGTGCTTTTGTATGAATCTTGCTTCGGTATTTGTATGACATGCTGATAGCTTGATATACAGGTATTTATTTAGCAGTATGTAGTGTAATAAATGTGAAGCTGAAGTTTTTGATTTTGCTGATGAATGGATTTTGCATCATGTCAATGTCGACATCTAAGTTCAGATGATACACTCTTGAATGGTATGTTAAACAATGGTTACCGTTTAGCTTCTTATTATTTGATTTGTGTTTTTGGCTGCTAGTCATATAAAATCAAAATCATCTGATACAAAGTCCTATATACTAGTTGGCACAAGTAATACTGACATTATCTAATGTATGTATGTCGTCATATTGGCATGGCTTCTATAATAAAAAACGATATTGTATCTATGTGAAGTTCTTATATCTAGTTCTTTTAATTTTTGATTAATATAGATAATTTAATTGTTGATTAGAGTAGCAAGACATGTCAATTTCATTTTGTTCGATACTTGTGATGATTTAGACTAGACGCTATTACCAACATAATCCAAGAAAGCACACAATACATCTTTCATTATTTCCTCCCATTGCTGAAGTGGTGAGTTAATGCCTGTTCTCATGCAAATTTCAACCAAAGGAACATAGAGTGACTAATGGGCTGTCGATGAATGAATTTTGAGTTCAAAAAGAGGAGGAGAAAGATATTTTCCTCTCATTTGTTTGTATTTATTCATCTGGCCATGTTGAGTCAGGTTATTATTGAGAATTTGATCGGCTTAGAACTCTTTAGTTGGTGTTTGAGTAGAGCGTTGCGATAATATGACAAGTTTGTTTTGGTGTTTTGACAAAATGACACTATTTTTATTTAAGCCATATTAGGGAGGGTTTTTTTCAAAATAGAGTGGTTAGAGATTAAAATTAGTAAAATAGGATAATTTAAAATTTAATTATGAGATTAGGATGGTTTGGAGCCACGTAGACGTGGCTCCAAGACTTCAGTCCCCTTAATCAAAGAAGGGTGATCCCATCCCATCCCATCCAGCCCCTATCCCCAGTGGAGGGCAGGTTCTAGGAACCCGCTTTCCCGGGAGGGCTGGTTCTGGGAACCGTCCCTCCTTTAAAAAGGAGTGGGATCCTGAACCCGCCCTCCTTAAAAAATTTTAAAATTTAAATTTAAAAATAAAAAGAAAATTAATAATTAATAAAACAATATTATTGAATAAAAAATAATTCAAAAAAATAATTTATAATTTAGGTGGATCCGGAATATCTAATTTGCGTTTGGTAAAGGATTTTTTTTGAAATAGGATAGTTTTAAATTTATATTATTAAAATAGGGTAGTTAAATTTTTTTTATGAAAATAGAACGGTTTGGTGGATCCCATCCCCCTCCTCGGTTTAGAGGGCGGGTTCTAGGAACCCGCCCTCTACCTATTATAGGGGAGGACGGGTTCCTAGAACCCGCCCTCCCCTCATTTTTGAAGAGGGCGGGTTCAGAACCCGCCCTCTTCTTTGTAAAGGAGAGGGTGGGCCCGCCCTCTTCTTTGTAAAGGAGAGGGTGGGGCCCGCCCTCTTTAAATTTTTTTTTAATTCTGTGGGGCCCACAAACCACCCTATTTTCATAAAAAAAAATTTTACTACCCTATTTTAATAATATAAATTTAAAATCACCCTATTTCAAAAAAAAAACCTTTGGTAAATATGGTTTCCAAGAACCGCCCTTCAGTGTATGCCAGAGAGGGCAGGTTCCAAAAACTCGGTCTTAGGAAAATATTGGATAAGATTGACCGATAAGGGTTTTTACTGTTTACTGGGGATAAGATCGACAGACGTGGGGATAAGATCGACAGATAAGGGTTGTTACTGTTTATATAGAAGGAATCCAATACTTGGATCATACTATAAATATGAATGAGAAACATTTCGGTAACAAAAGCAAAGCAAACAAGTTTGAGTTTCAAGTTGTCTCCTCATGAAAGAATTAGAGAAGATACGAAGAATACAATTACACAGTTATAATAAAGCTTCTAAATGGTTACTAAAGGGTGAAAGATATGGGGGTGGAATGACTCGAAATTTCTAAGCGATTACTAACATAATTTCTTAATACTTGAAGTCCATCCCATTACCAATCTAAACCCACGACACTCGTTGGAGATGACATTATAGTATGTCGCTGAAGCTCGAGAGAAGAAACGGGCCTATATAGGGACACGATCTTTTATCCCTCTCAGAACTGCATTCAATCCAACATCACGGACTGTGTATCATCTATTTCTTTAATGTTATTGTATAACATTTAATTGATGTATGTGTGTCGTAGCACAAATTTGTAGCACTGTAGTAGAAAATCAGTATGTCGCAGAAGCTATTTTAGTTGAAAACGAGCAAATTCAAGTGTTATTATTCGCTACCCAATTTACGTATTGCAATTTTAACGGTAGTTTACAGTAAATTAGCCTTCAACCAATAATGTAAAAAGATGATACTTAAATTAAAATTGTACAAGTTTCCTTGTAAAAAGAGTCATATACACATACACTTCTAAATCCCAATTTAGAAAGTCGTTATATTCATCCATCTGCCAGATATCATAGTCATGGAAAAACGGCAATAGCAAGTTGTATGGAAAAACTGCAATGTCAAGTTGTATCTGTATGGACTTCAGCACATACACTGAAGTAAAGTTTCATTATAATCCACACCGGGTATTTGATGAAAAACTTTTATTACAAGTCTAACATTATTAGGTTAATACCTTTCTATTTGTATTGATCACGAAAGATCTACTTGCTCCTTATGGGTTTTATCCTTTTCGGGAGCATCCAACAAAGGCCATATTTTGTTGCAGTGCATAAGTCCAACTTAGATAACTTGGCATCCAACCATCAGTCGGAAGTCATCACTTCCTATATCATGCTGATATAGTAGGGTCATCATCGCATGATGCAAACTTCTTTGTCACCGACTACGAGAAAACCGAAATATTTTTCGGATGGCTGAGGTTTCCTACTAAATCTGCGGAGTGCCTAAGGTTTGTCAGTATCAATTGAATCACTACGTTCTACTAAATGTTCAGTAACTGTATGTGTTTCTGGAATCACATCCAGTTTTACCATACTCCCACTAATTTCTTTTGCAAGAAATTCCTTTTCTAAAAAACTGCCGTTTCGAGAACAAAACAACTTTTGATTCTGAAAATGGTAGAAGTTAAACTCTTGTTAAAGCTTATGATAACGCACAATCTTCCTATTCCCGAAATGTGCCTTGAGTTGTCTGGATTGTGTTTTTAAGTATAAACCGAATAACTTCATATTTTAACAACCTTAAGATATGTTCTATATCACATATAGAATCACAGACACTAATTTAGATGGAACCATATTCAAGTGATATGCAACTGTTTCCAGTGCATATCCCTAAATGAAAAAGACTACTCAGCATTAGTTATCAAGGAGCGCACCCATGGTTGAGTAATCTGAGAGAGAATCGAATTCTCAAATGTCTAACCATGGAATACCTAGCATAAATATCCACATCTTCGAACACTTCGAAGAATCTTGATGCTTCCAACATTTGGTTTTCTACTTTATTCTTATACCTTATAAACTTTTCAAAATATTTAGACTTTGCATTTCAACAAGAATGCGTGTCTATAACTAGATAACTTATAAGAAAATGGAACGAAATATGAATATCAACCCTTTGTCCAGGTGGACACCGGACAATAGACATCATTATGTATAAGTCTAATGAGCTCACTAACTCATACTCTGTGTGTTGTAATTTGAAAACTCTATTTTGGTTAATAATGTTTTATCCCGTTATTCAATGTATCTTACCCAATCATCAAATGATAAAAGCAAATGTTCATAACATGTTTTTCAAAATTTATATCCCACCTTATTTAATAAAGAGACGGATATATCGGTTTTAAAAATTGGTGCATTACAATGGTTATTCAAAACCAAAAGTTTGCTGATAGGCAAAACTAGGTGATTTTCTCAATAACAAAAATTGCTCTGATATCCGACACTAAGGTTTAAATCATTTTCCCAATACTCCACCCTATCTCAGCATCTGTAACAACTTACAGATGCGGCATATCAATCCGGTATCTATATACTCAGGAGTTAGAGTTAATTGAAAAACAATTTTCGATTATAATCAAATGGAATACATGAAACATTAAAATGTTTCGAGGGGTAGCCAGGTATTCCTAATAATGCATCTTTCTCTGTCCAAGGTCATGACAGTAGTTGCATTTTACTCTCCGCTCACTTCGACTCTTTTTTATGTCTCTCCATCTTACCTTCTGTATACTAGACTTATGCTAGTATATTCTCCTTATTTAAGAAGCTCTCAAACTTGAGATAAGGTCGAGAGTAGAGAAATAAATTGTATTATATACAATACACTTTCTCCAGAACCAGCGGCCATTCTTGACTGAAACACTTTTTCTGAATTCGTATGTAACTATACGAGATGTCCCTTCTGCAAAGTCTATCAGTGACAATCACTGTACAGTTCGGTCTCTTCGTCTTAAAGTGTCGTATAATGGGTCTATGAGGTGAAAACCGTCAGACTCTCAATAACCCGATAAGTCGTGTTGATCATAAACTCATAACCAACCGAGAAACTACTGATAACACTTAACAGTAAATCTCAATTGTTTTGGCCAAGAACTTATAGTTATAGTTGATCTAGTACAACACGACCTCGACTCCCAATACCGGGAGAGACGAAATCCCTTTGATCGCTCACTGCCTCCATGTTCTTCGGGACTGTACCCAACTAAAATATGTTTGCACGACTCTTTAAAGTCGTTATGGGGTAGTAATCAAAATATAGTGGGAACACACACAAGACACTATGACGATCTTAGGTCTACAGACCCTGTACTCACGTCACATGAGAACTATTATCTGACGATAGGTACAATACCATCTAGGAGTTCTCAGGTGAGTCAGCCCAGTGTAACTCATTCATCTAATAAGCACCTGTATATAATCTTTGGTATCAAACACCAATGGTTATGGGATCAACCATCGCCCCGGTCAGGATCAAGAAATGTATACACTAGTCTAATCTGGAGTGTCGATGCCCAGTTTCGATACTCTCTCGACTAGTATAAGTGTATCACCGTAAGATATCTTTCTGCTCCTACCGACTTTCCGAATGTCCAGCAGTATGAGACTAGAGGCCACGTGGAACAAGGAATAGTAAGTTAAATTTTTAAAAATTAAATTAGTTTTTAACATTCAGCGGAACGAGTCTATAATTATATATTATTTTTTATGTGACGACAGGCTCGTGGGTTGCATCATATACAATCATTGATACAAGATATATATCCGACTGATGCTAGTCCAGGCAGTCAGGCTTTATTTTCCACCGTAGACTCATATATTGGTGGTATATTCAGTTCATATTATATGCATCCACATTTGTCGCCATCGCTAGAGCCGCGGCATGAGCCGGAACCAGAGCCGCAACATGAGCCGGAACCAGAGCCGCAACATCAGTGGTTCGGAGCACCATACGGTCAGCAGCAACCCTGGTATAGTCAGTGGTATCGACAACCGTCGGGAGATAATGAACAAGCGTAATAATCGGAGCAACTACAGTCTTGGGAGACAAGTTTTGAGCAACAACAGCAGTCTTGGGGGACATGTTTTACGCAGCCTTAGGGGGCCGGTTTTGTGCAACAACAGTATCAGGAAATCAGGACAGATTCTTCGCAACAACAGCCTAATTGGGAGACGGATTTTGCGTTCTGCATACAGTTATTTGGAGGCAGTACATATCTTTAGCATGTCCCACGTACAAGATTTGCGCAACAACAGCCTGTCCAAGACGAAGCTGAAGACGAGACAGAAGAGCAAGCGGAAGAACAAGCAGAAAAGCAGACACCACCGCCACATACACAGGACACGGGGGTCGTCGAGTCAGCTCAAGAGGCATAGGCTTATGTCAAGCCTTCTCGGTTTGGAAAAGCGAAAGGGAAAGTTTTAAGTGTATAATTTTAATTTGGATGTAAAAACGTTCAATTCTCTTAGTGGATTCATTGCTTATAACTGAAGTTGAAGCAATGAAAATGAATCCAGTAAGAGAATTGAACGAGATTCGCTCCATTGCAATATCCGTATCTTCTCCAGTTCTTCCATGAGGAGACAGAACTTGAAACTTAAACTTGTTTGCTTTGTTTTCGTTATTGAAATGTTCCTCATTCATATTTATAGTATGATTCAAGTATTGGATTCTTTCTATATAAACAGTAACAACCCTTATCTGTTGATTTTATCCCCGCGTCAGTTAACGGTAACAACCGATATCTGTCAATCTTAACCAATATTTGCTCGAGAGCAGGTTTTTGGAACCCGTCTTCTCTGGCATATACCGAAGGGCGGGTTCTTGGAACCCGATTTACTCGACGTATTCCAGATACATATGAAATTGTTTTTTTTGAAAGATTTTTTTTATTTAATGATATTGTTTTTTTAAATTTTAAATTTTAAATTTTTTTTTTAAAATTTTAATTTTTTTAAAAAGGAAAGGGTGGGTTTTATAGGAGGCCGGGTTTTAGGAACCCGCCTTCCAATGGGGATGGGTGGGTTGGGGTGGGTGCTTGGGGCGGGGCGAAGGGGATCCTTAGGGTGGGGTGGGGTGGGATAGGGACAGGGCGGGTTTCGAACCCGCCCTCCACTTTTTAGTGGTGATGGCGGGTTTCAGGAACTCCCCTTGTCGGGATTGAGACGTCTTGGGGCCACGTAAGTGTGGCCCCAAACCGCTCTATTCCCATAATTAAAATTTAAATTACCCCATTTTACTAGTTTTAATTCCTAACCATCCAATTTTGAAAAAAACCCAATTAGGGAGAGATGTCGGGATGGTGGGACCCAAAAACTCTAAATGATTTTTAAAAGGTCCCTAACTTGTTGAAAAGATTATTTCTTTCACTCAGTTAAGCAACTAATGAAGTGATGTCGAGTTTAGGGTTTTAAAATTCCAAACCCCTCTCCTACATCTAAAATCTTCAAGTTCGGCCCCAAATCAAAATACGGGTTATGGAATTGCTCCATCAAAACTCAATTTGCTATGTAGGCATGATCTACTTTCTCAACTTTCTCTTCCCATGTGCTAGTGGAATGCGAATATGGTCAGATTCGCAAGTTAAGGATGAGTGAAAAACCTAAATTAAAGGGAGTGAATCGAGGATAATTAGGGAGAAAGCTTTAAAATAGAAAAAATTCAATTCTCGAAGGAAATTGAGAGTGATTGGTGAGGTATAAAAAAATCCTACCGGCGACGTTATCTTTGGATGGAAATCTTGAAGGTGGAGTACAATGTAACGATTTAAAGGTTTTAGGGGGTAAATAGTAATTAGTTTGGGTGATTTTTTAGTAATTAGCCCAGTTTTGGAAGACCATTTAGTAAAACGCCCTTCATTAGAATAAAAGTAACCATTAAATACAACCCTAAATTACACTAAACTTAAAACGTTAAAATTTGAATCTGAAATCTCGACGATTCCTAAACTAAACTATCCATTAAAGGACAACAAACTCAAACCATTAACTTAAATCTGAACCCACAAACACAAACCGTATATATACTACCATGTCCCCAAAAGAACCTTGTAACTCTCTTTACTCTTCATCCACGTCCTGTCCCCATGTTTCTGTTGTCGCATCTTCTTTCTATGCCACTGCCGCTTCCTTTACTATAGGATTTGCTGTAGATGCCACATCTCTCCATGCTGCTGCGACCGTCACATCTTCTGCTTATGCCACAACCGTTTCCTCTACTATGGCATCCGCAGTCGCTCTGTCCTATCTCGCAAATTGTCTTGAGTGTTTCTTACTTAAAAAATTGGCTATTTTACCAGAGACATGGACCGATTCATAAGAAATCTCGACGATTTCATCTTGATCCCACCAAGCCCGGTCTTTTCGGGAGTCTCATGTCAAGATTGATTGGATCGTCGGTAAATCAGCCAATCCAGACCGATTCATGACAGATCTCGTCGATTTCACCTTGATCTCGTCGAGCCTGGTCTTTTGCGGCGTGTCTTATATCGCCATCTTAAAAATTTAATCCAATCCACCCGAGTGGGATCGGGATCAGCTGATAATTTAAACCTTAGTTTATGAACATCTTCAGTTTGTTTGTTTATTTATTTATTTTTGAAATTAAACGGTTGGTATGAGAATCCATTCCCCCCCTTTATGCCGTTGTTTCATTAAAGAGAATTTAACCATGCAATAAACTTCTTTGGTTATTTTTTCATTAGACGGTTTTCAACACCCTCAAATCTACAAACAACTTTCAACCCTCTTTTAACTCGGCATTTCATCAAACGATTTATACTTTAGCCTTTATTCAGTCTATTACACGATGAAGCATACCAAACTCTAGGGCATTTTAAAAGCAAACTTATTAGCTACTCATTTAAGGTCCAAATTAACTTGTCATTTCATAACTAATTTTGGTATAGAATCAAACAAGGTTGCACATACATGGACACGGGGACGCGATGTAATGCAATAAGGCGACACGAAAGAATCCTAAAGTATAGGATATGGGGACATGACGATACACACATAATTTTATAAAAGAAATAATATATCAAACTACTATAACATCTAACAAGAAAAATTAAGGATAAATTTTATTAGACCCCATCCACATTTTGAGGTTTTTGAGATAACCTATTGAATTTTAAAAATACTATAAAAGCCTACTGAACTACCAATATTATATGAAATCGTTAATTTGATTAACTTGTGTAAGCCACAATTGGACCGAGTAATCCCAAAATGTCTCATGATAGATTAAATAGACTCAAAATGAACTGAATATGATATTTTTTGACAAAAATACCTTTCAAATTTTTTACGAAAATACCCTTTAATGGGGTATTATAGCATTTTTAACGTTTAATGGGGTTATCTCAAAAACCTCAAAAGTTGGATGGGGTTTAGGAAAATTTACCCAAAAATTAACAAGTCTAAAATAGACACGTTGTAATAATAACATACGATCATCTGGCATTCTTTAAAATCAACACCAATAACATCCAAAATATAAAATGATAAGATAAATCCTCAACAAGTCTTTCTTAAAAAGTAAAGCATCCAAAAGGTAGTCGATAACATACTAAAGACATGTATAAGACACATAGAATGCTTAATATGACACATGAAATTCATATGATATATATATGGCGTGATCAATATGTGTCGGACAAGGATACGACAACCCGTCGGAAATGTACATGCCAATAAGAATCAGGAACTGGCACAAAGAAAAAACCCCAAGACAAAAAACAACCAATCACCACTCCCTCGTTAAGTTACATCAGTTTGCCTAAGCAGTTGTGAAGTTGTTTTGCTGAAACATGGACTTTGAGGTTTCATATGTCATGTAATCTAAGCTTTTGATTGATTGCTTGATGCCGTTAAGTACACCATGGTGGAAGTTGTCTTGATGTATTGAAGTACAGGTGGTCTTCTTCTAATCCTGCCATTCAATAATCAAACCAACCATATGAACCCTAGTTCATGAGACAATCTAGATATATGTAGACAAAGGAAGATATCAAAAAGAGAGGTAAATTAGTAGAAGAGATGATGAAAATGAGCCTTTGGTTGCTCTGGAACCAAGCTTATTTAAACTTGGGTTACTTGATTGCATAAATAAGATTTCATGGCTTATGTTGGTGGTTATAGAAAAGGATTTAAAGGGGTTTATTTGTTGTCCGGTGTTGAAAATAGTGAAATGAAACAATAGACAGGAGGAGAAGAGCGGGAAAAGTGTACACAGATACAACTTGCAACTCTTTCACTCTGATTTTTCCGTTAACCTTCAAATTTATATAGGCTTAGTACATGATATATCAAGACCAGCCTCTTGGGATTCCATAACTTTCATTCTTTTGGTCTTAGGTCCAATCAAGGCTTGATTTGTTCAAGGATATTGTATTTGGACGGCATTGGTTGACACATCTATGAGGACGCGCACACACATGCACATACACCACACATTTCTTTTCTTATAAGATTAATCATATACCTTTGCTGAGCCCTGTATATGTAGAGAATGACCTGTTGATGGTGAATTAATTGACTATTTTTCTCTTACATGTAACCCTATATGATGATTCACTTGTAGCCAAGTTCCACCTTGTGTTGAGACCTAGCATTGGATTGAAACTTTGGTGCATACAAAGGGCTCCAAGTGATTTGTCCGATTTGTATCAGAGGCTAAATAAAGGCTGGCAATAATAATGCATTATTGCGTTAATGTGAGATCAGGATCATTTTCTAAATATATACGATCCATTCAGGATGAATTTTCGGAGACATCCATTTTCAGATCTCAACATTCATATGTATCTTAGTTATCTTAGTCATCAATCTTCATAGTTGCGAAAGCCATTCTTCAGCAGGCATACCATGCCAGAGAAAACGTAATATAGAGATTTGAAGTGTAGAAAGCTGAAAAGTAACTTGTACCTTGTAGATGTCTCTGATCGTTGATGAACTTGAAACAATTGCTTTTCTCCTTCACAGAAAAAGATTCTTTATCATTACTGAAACTTTTTAAGGAGTTGGTTGTATATGTGAGGGCCACGGAAGAATACAGGGTAAAGTGCAGCATAATGTCCGATACAGGAAAAATGCAGCATAAGGAGTATGAAGTATGATTGCTTGAAATATTTCGAGTATGATTAGTACCTTGTGATGTAGTAGATTTAAAGCAAACACACGCCTTCGTAAATACATGCTCAGGGGAAGAGGATAATGAACTTCCTTTGGTGGGTCTTGCCCACTGTAGTTTAGTGTTGCACGGTACAAGATGCCTTTGCTTTATGGTTGCAGAGTCATGATAGAAATTACCAAGCATGATAACCATAAATATGTCATCTGACTTGGCGGAGCATAAAAGTTTCACTAAATAAGAGCCTGCATGATGTAGAGCATGATTCATAAGCAAACATGGTATGGATTAGATGCAAATAAGCTTTAGTCTCGTCCACCAATATAAAGGAAGCTGAATCACCATAGCCTATCTCGGATATCTCATCCTTTGCGACAGTCCGTGGCCTTTTACCACTTTGCTGTGCCACCTGATCAAAACACAATGTTGGCTTCAAATACATTTAAAGTATTCAAAACGTTTTCTTAGAGTTCTTAAAAACCTTTTTGTTTCTTTTTAACCAAATATTCCTACATACAGCTGAGACCATAATTTCCCAAAAACCCATTATCCATCCCACAACTCCAGTGACTCCAAAGTCCACCAAAGATGCCCGGCAAATTTGAATCCCTAAAAGACCCCTAAAACTTATCCCAAATATTCCTAGCCAATGGATACATGAAAAAAATGATCCAACGTTTCTGGTTGAGCCTCACAGATAGCGCAATGCATCGGGCCTATCCATTTTCTTTTGACTAGATTGTCTCTTGTCAAAATTGCATCATTAGATGCCAACCATAAAAAGACCCGGACTTTTATCGGAACCGAAAACTTTCAACTATTCCTAACAACCCTTGACTCAACCTCATCATAATTGAGAATAGAATAGAAATATTTAACAAAGAATGCCCGATTTGACGACCATTTCCAAGAGGCGACTCTTTCTTTTCTATCTCCATAGGTTTCCAAGTTCAAGTTAATCAATCGGCAATCTTCGTTGTCTTCGCTCCGCCCATCGTTAGTTCCTTTTGAAACCTGCTGGGATGCTAGCCTAGGGGGTTTTAAAGCATGGTGGAAGCGAGAGTTTTTAAAGAAAAACTAAAGAGCAATAGTAATCCCAAACTAAGAATCTAATCAAAAGATTAAACTTGACACTGAACTAGAAAGCTAAAAGAAAGGGTTTGGCGGGCTACAATCTTTGTAGCGTGTTAGCCACCTCTTCTTAGACTCCGGCTAGTCTCCATGAAGTTCGGAATAAGCTCGCTCGGCAATCTCCTTGCCGAAGATAATCCACCTTGAGATCCCTTCATCACAAGCTATACATTCAATTGATCATATCATTTATGAAGTAACTCACTGATCAAACTTGCTAGGAGTGATTAGTAAGAATGTAGGTTAATTAGCTCACTAATTTTCTTCTCCTTTTCATTTTTATTCTTGAGAAAAACTCAAGAGAGATGATGAAGATTGTGAGAATGAGATGATGATTATTCTTTTTCAAAGAAGTAACCATGGTTATCTTTTGATATAAAACAAGAACGAGTCTCAAAATCTACACTTCTTTTTCAATGACTTATTCTCTTTTTCAAAAATAAAGAAATAAAAGAATTATCATCTCATTTTCCATAGGCATCCCATACACACAACTATCATGTATAAGCTAACATGATACATATATTTATATCAAATATAAATATATATAAAGAGAAGAAATAAAATGAACATGATATTAGTTTAATATATATATATATATATATATATTATCTAATTACTAAATCAATACTTGATTTAATAATCCGGTTATATCATATATAAACTGGCTAATATCATTAAACCCCCGATTAAAATACATGTATCACATACACGTGTTTAATCGAACTCCTGCACGTATCAATATGCTTGCCTTACATCATTTCCCCTGTGCTGGGAAAGCTCTGTGTAGGACTCTAAAAACTCGATAATTCGATGACAGTAGGTTAAGATCATATCCATAACCCACAAGCACGTCAGTGGTACTAGTTGTACGTAATGGCTATCCAGTTATTGATCGAGAGGTCAACATGCAAGCTAATCTGAACCCTGCAAAGTCTATCAGCGACGATCATCGTACAGTCCGGGCTCTTCGTCTTAGAGTCGTATACCAGGTCTGAGAGATGGAAACCGCCAGACTTCCAATAACCCGATAAGTCGTGTCGATCATAAACTCATAACCAACTGAGAAACTACTGATAACACTTAATAGTAAATCTCAATTGCCTTGGCCAAGAACTTATGGTTATAGTTGATCTGGTACAGCACGACCTCGACTCCCAATACCGAGAGAGACGAAACCCTTTCGATCATTCACTGTTTCCATGTGTTTTGGGACTATACCCAACTAGAACCTGTTTGCATGACTTTTTAAAATCATGGTAGAGTGGTAATCAAAGTACAGTAAGAACACACACAAGACACTATAATGATCTTAGGTCTACAGACTACCATGTACTCATGTCATATGAAAACTGCTATCTGACGATAGGTACAATACCATCTAGAAGTTCTCAGGTAAGTCCGTCCAGTGTAACTCATTCATCTAATGAGCACATGTATATAATTTTTGGTGTCAAACACCAATGACTATGGGATCAACCATCGCCCTGGTCAGGGTCAAGAAATGTATACATTAGTCTAATCTGGAGTATCGATGCCTAGTCTCGATACTCTCTCGACTAGGGCTTTTAAGGATATGCTTATAGACTACTCAGACCTCACTAGTATGATCCCTATCATAATTCTGGTGTCAAGCAAAGATCCTATGGGTTTTATCATTATGTATTAGCGATACATGATAACGTATATACATGAATGATAAAGACAAACCAGATAGTATACTATCATATCGAGTAAGATTGTTCTCTCGTATAGGTCCTACAATTACAATAATTATCTTAAGGGCACTTATATCCAACAATCTCCCATTGGCACTTAAAGCCAATTATTACTGTATCGTATATCCAATTTCTCTACTAATAGTTTCATAAATTGTATTCGAGAAACAATCTCAGTGAGTGGATCCGCTGCAATGAATCTATCTTTATCTCTCTATATCTCAATCTTCGTGGAGATCAACTATCTCCCGAACTGAGCGACCTGTCCTAGAATTTGCCTGATGGGACAAAGTTCATAAATGAACAATTTTATCCAGCAACTTCTTGGGTTGTATCCAAAGCTAATTCATAATCAGTACCCAGCACCATGACTATCCCAGTATCCTGCTTGGAACTCTTTCCAATATACTGCTCACTAAAGAGAGTAAACTAATAATCCACGACAGGTGCTCTGTTTTTTTTGTCACCTAGGAAACCAAAATCGGTAACTACCTCCTAATTGAGGTTGCCATTACCATATACCAAGAACATCCATGTATGTTCTTCACTGGTCTCCTTGTTTCTTTAGGATCGGACTAATATCTGTTTACTACATCATGTGCAAAAGCAACATCTGGTTTGGTACATGACATCTTCCTAGAGAGAGTGACTCTTCCATTTGCGGGTACACTACCACGCTATGAGCCATCCATTCTAAACCGCTTTAGAATGGTGTCATCATACCTGAGTTGGTACAGTCCCAAAAGCTCTTGCTAGATCTATCTATATAGACCTAGTTATCAGAATCGGTTGATATATTATTCAAATTTTATATGGAGAGACATTTATGGCAACCATAGTTTGACCGAACTGTAGTATAGGAACTTCACTTCCTATCAGGAGTCTGTCATCCATATACAATATGAGAAACATGACAGTACTCCCTACACCTTTCTTATAAATGCCAGGTTCATCTATCATTTTGATGAAGTCGAACACTTTGACCGTGACATTAAAACAGATGATCTTTCTCCGCTATGCATGCTTTAGTTTATAAATAAACGTAAGCTATTTGCACACCTTCCGCTGCTCTCACTAATTACGATAACCCTCTGGTAGAGTCATATACACATACACTTCTAAATCCCTATTTAGAAAGACGTTATATTCATCCATCTGCCAGATATCATAGTCCTGGAAAAACGGCAATAGCAAGTTGTATGGAAAAACGGCAATGTCAAGTTGTATTTGTATGGACTTCAGCACAGACACTGAAGTAAAGTTTCATTATAATTCACACCGGATATTTGATGAAAAACTTTTACTATAAGTTTATTAGGTTAATACCTTTCTATTTGTACTGATCACGAAAGATCCGTTTGCTCCTTATGGGTTTTATCCCTTTCGGGAGCATCCAACAGAGGCCATATTTTGTTGCAGTGCATGAAGTCCAACTTAAATAACTTGGCATCCAACCATCAGTCGGAAGTCATCACTTCCTATGTCCTCCTGATATAGTAGGGTCATCATCACATGATGCAAACCTCTCTGTCACCGACTACGAAGAAACCGAAGTATTTTTCGGATGGCTGAGGTTATCTACTAAATCTCCGGAGTGTCTAAGGTTTGTCAGGGTCAATTGAATCACTAGGTTCTACTAAATGTTCAGTAACTGCTTGTGGTTCTGGAATCACATCCAGTTCTACCATACCCCTACTAATTTTTTTTGCAAGAAATTCCTTTTCTAAAAAACTGGCGTTTCGAGTACAAAACAACTTTTGATCCCGAAAATGGTAGAAATTAAACACTTGTTAAAGCTTATGATAACTCACAATCTTCCTATTACCGAAATGTGCCTTGAGTTTGTCTGGATTGTGTTTTTAAGTATAAACCGAATAACTTCATATTTTAACAACCTTAAGATATGTTCTATATCACATATAGAATCACAGACACTAATTTAGATGGAAGCATATTCAAGTGATATGCAACTGTTTCCAGTACATATCCCTAAATGAAAAAGACTACTCAGCATTAGTTATCAATGAGCGCACCCACGGTTGAGTAATCTGAGAGAGAATCAAATTCTCGAATGTCTAACCATGGAATACCTAGCACAAGTATCCACATCTTCGAACACTTCGAAGAATCTTGATACTTCCAACATTTGGTTCTCTACTTTATTCTTATATCTTATAAACATCTCAAAATATTTAGACTTTGCATTTCAACAAGAATGTGTGTCTATAACTAGATAACTTATAGGAAAACGGAACGAAATATGAATATCAACCCTTTGTCCAGGTGGACACCGGACAACATACATCATTATGTATTAAGTCTTATGAGCTCACTAACTCATACTCCATGTGTTGTAATTTGAAAACTGTATTTTGGTTAATAATGTTTTATCCCGTTATTCAATGTATCTTACCCAATCATCAAATGATAAAAGCAAATGTTCATAACATGTTTTTCAAAATTTATATCCCATTTTATTTAATAAAGAGACGAATATATCAGTTTTAAAAATTGGTGCATTACAATGGTTATTCAAAACCAAAAGTTTGCTGATAGGAAAAACTGGGTGATTTTCTCAATAACAACAATTGCTCTGATATCCTACATTAAGGTTTAAATCACTTTCCCAATACTCCACTCCATCTCAGTATCTGTAACAACTTACATATGCGGGATATCAATCCGGTACCTATATACTCAGGAGTTAGAGTTAATTGAAAAACAATTTTCGATTACAATCACATAGAATACATGAAACATTAAAATGTTTCGAAGGGTAACCAGGTATTCCTAATAATGCATCTTTCTCTGTCCAAGGTCACAACAGTAGTTGCATTTTTCTTTCCGCTCACTTCGACCCTTTTTGATATCTCTCCATCTTATCTTCTGTATACCAGACTTATGCTAGTTGGTTTTCTTCTTATCCTGCCTTTCAGCACCAGCCTAAGATTTGAAAAAATACTATCCAACAAGCATAACTAGTATATTCTCCTTATTTAAGGAGCTCTCAAACTTGAGATAAGGTCGAGAGCAGAGAAATAAATTGTATCATATACAATACACTTTCTCCAGAACCAGCGGCCATTCTCGACTGAAACACTTTTTCCGAATTTGTATGTAACTATACGAGATGGCCCTTCTGCAAAGTCTATCAGTGACAATCACTGTACAGTCCGGTCTCTTCGTCTTAAAGTGTCGTATAATGGGTCTAGGAGGTGGAAACTGTCAGACTCCCAATAACCCGATAAGTCGTGTCGATCATAAACTCATAACCAACCGAGAAACTACTGATAACACTTAATAGTAAATCTCAATTGTTTTGGCCAAGAACTTATGGTTATAGTTGATCTGGTACAACACGACCTCGACTCCCAATACCGGAAGAGACGAAATCCCTTTGATCGCTCACTGGCTCCATGTGCTTCGGAACTGTACCTAACTAAAATATGTTTGCACGACTCTTTAAAGTCATGGTAAGGTAGTAATCAAAATACAGTGGGAACACACACAAGACACTATGACGATCTTAGATCTACAGACCTTGTACTCACGTCACATGAGAACTATTATCTGACAATAGGTACAATACCATCTAGGAGTTCTCAGGTGAGTCAGCCTAGTGTAACTCATTCATCTAATGAGCACCTATATATAATCTTTGGTATCAAACACCAATGGTTATGGGATCAACCATCGTCCCGGTCAGGATCAAGAAACGTATACACTAGTCTAATCTGGAGTATCAATGCCCAGTTTCGATACTCTCTCGACTAGGGACTTTTAAGGATGTGCTTATAGACTATTCAGGCCCCACCAGAATAATCCTTATCATAATCCTAGAGTCAATCAAAGATCCTGGGAGCTTATCATTACAGGTGATGACACGAAGGCTATCTTGGATCTCAAACAATTCTTGAGTCACCAGTTTGAGATGAAGGACCTTGCCTCTCTCAAAATGACTTCCTTGGTCTCCTCTAATTCAGATGACTTTATTTTCTGTATTAGCGATACGTGATAACAAATAAAACGTATACACATGAATGATAAAGACAAACCAGATAGCGTACTATCATCTCGAGTAAGATTGTTCTCTCGTATAGGTTCTCCTACAATTACAATAATTGTCCTGAGGGCACCTATATCCAACAAAACCTTGATCACCATTTGTCACCCTTCCACTGGCTTATGACCGATGTCTCTTTATTCTTTGCCACCTCGAAAAGCGTTGAGAATTTCTCTTGCAGTGTTATGCCCTCGTACCAATAGCCCCTCTAAAAGTTAATTGAGCTTCCATCCACTATCGTGTAAGAAATACCTTTGAAAAAAGATTCCTTTACAGACATCCTTCCTTTCCAAAAACCTGAAGCTGTTGCAACATTCTTATTTGGTGTGTTAACCTCTCCAGCTTTAACCTGAAGCCGTTGCAACTTTCTTATTTGGTGCGTTAACCGCTCCAGCTTTATTACCATAAGTGGTGACGGTTTTCGGGGAAGGTTTTGAGGAGAGCGGAGGATGTTTTATTTTATCTGTGAGAAGTTAACATGTATTTGCTTTATGTTGGGGATGCGTGCCCCATTGTCCTTTTTTTTAATGCTTTTCCTTTCTTTTGCTTTTACTTTGGTAGACCTTTGATATAGTTTCCTTAAATCGTCGTTTAATGAAACACGGGGGTTTTTAGCTTTCGTTTTATTTTTAAAAAAAAGCTTTAGTCATAAACTCAGTTCACAACATGACATATTTTTCATAATGAGCACACTGCGAACCATTCGTTGCAGCCATCAGTCGTGCGATCAAAATTTCCATCAAATTGTAGGTCATCTGCTCTGCTGTTAGTTCGAAGTTGTAATGTGTGCATAGAAACTGATACATAAGGCACGTCCAAATACATGGAAAATGAGGAAAATAATTGAGGCCAACAAGTTTTCAGACAAAGCCTATTCTAAAGTTCGCTTGCAGGGGTTCAGACTGAACAAGCGATTCACATAGAACACCCAAGTCTAAAACAGCCAACACTAATCATATGCTTGGTTCAGGCCGGTGGTGGCAGCGACGCAAGGGTTCATACTGAACACTGTTGCGTCGGCGGGCACATTGTTTGCACGACTCTTGAGCTTTAAAACATGAAAATAGGAGAGTTTAGGGTTGTGAAAGTGGGATCCTTTTTTCAACTCTTCTGATATTTGTAGGTGCATGTTTTTCAGGTTAAGCCCTGAATACTCGTTCCTCACGTTCTCTTTGATGTGACCATGTGTTATGTCTATGTTCATTGCTGCTCAAATTATGGAAACGTACTTGCGCATATGCTATTTTCTTTTCTCGGCTATTTCTGGAATCTCACCTGAAGCTTTTAGATGATTTGAGCAACTGGAGAATGCCTATCCGATGATGGCTTGTTTTTCTGTTGAGGCTGATATAATTTAAATTCTTGGCCATTGTGTTTGTCAGCTTAACGTTGGAGTAAAGTGTAAACAGAATGACAATTCACAGTTACAAATTCCTTTATCAGTGTTGAAATCAAACTTACAATTAGTACGATAAAATAAATATAGTGAGACTGGGTTTTGTTTAATTTGTTACCTCTATTTTATTGGTGTTGATATCCAAGTTAGGATAAAAGTTATTTTGAGTATGCTGAAATTGAAAATCTTAATTTTTTTTACTAGCTGGTTTGTTATTTATGATAACCTCATGCAGTTCTTTGCTGACCTCATATAGTGCATAATCTCTCCCTGGCGTTTTTTCATAAATCTTTTTTTAACCTATCTGCATGTTTTATATATGGAAAAATTCTTTCCGTGTGATTTAATCGCATGACCCAATTTTGTGACGCGTTATCTTTCTGCAATTTGTGTTGGTCGGTTGGTTGAATAGGGAACGCATTCGTGTTTTACAAGATTTGGTTACTTATACTACCCTTAGTTGATAGTCAGATGCTAATTGGATATCATGAAAGTGAATGCATTTTAGGCTAATAATTTGCTTTGCTACCAAGCTTTTATTTCACTTGTGTGATTCCCACTGTGCTTTGATTTCCATCATACCACGTCCAAGAGGGCATGCAAAACGGTGGCTTTTGGGTACAGTCCCGAATCACATGGACGCAATGAGCGATAGGAGGGGTTTCGTCCCTCCCGGTATATGGAGTTGATGTTGCGCTGTGTTCGATTGGCTATAACTGCAAATCCCTGGCCAGGGTTGCTGAGATTTACTGGTAAGTGTTATCAGTAGTTTCTCGAACTGTTATGGACCTACTATCGACACGACTTATCAAGCTACTGGGGTCAGACGTTTACCATCCCTAGGAGAGATATGCGACATATCAGACGAAGAGACCGGACTGTACGGGAGGGTTACTGGTTGGATTCACGGGAGAATGTACATGATTGCTTGTTGATCTTCTGATTGCTCAATACCTGGGTGGCTGTTACATTTAGCTGACCGCTTGCAGCTTGTGGGTGTTTGATTTGATCATCATCTACTGCCGGCGTATTGACGATTCTTTAGAGTCCTACACAGAGGTTTCCTGGCTCAGGCAAAACGGAGTAGGAGCACATATGCGATATGTGCGGGACCGAGAATGATACGTGTATGCGATACCGTATTAGATTCTCACGATATGAGTTATCGGCCGGGTATATGTGATATAGCCGGGTCATCGGATCAAGTGTTGATTCGATGAATTGATACAGATTATATTAGTCGGTTATTTTTGAAATAGCCGGATTATCGGGTCAAGTGTTGATTCGATAATTTAATGTATAATTATATATTTGATATATTAAATTACATTAACCAATATAAGCTCACTTAAAGATTCTTTTTCTCACTCGGGTAATACATTGATATATATGCGATATATGTTAATTGTATTATTTTATTTTGTTACAATAAATATTGTATATGTGATATATAATATTGTAACAAGTTACGATTACTAATGCAACATGTTTTGTGGAGATTAAACATGATTAGGGTTTGATTTGGGTTAGCACTTTCATGAAGCTTCTAGAAGCTTTATGTTTTGTTTTAAGCAAAGATATTTTGTTATGATATTTTGAAGATATTTTCTAACCCAACCCAAACCCTTTACCCTGGTTAAATCTCTACAATGGACAGCCCTTTGATTATTAACCATGTGTTGCATTTGTAATTAAAATAACAATTCATTATTCATCACAAAAGAAATCATTTTCTTCTTCCTCCTTGCAATGCTTTCTAGCTTTTGGTTTTGTGATGAATTAGTGTGAGATTAAGAAAATAAAAGAGAGCTAAAATCCTATTTCATTATCCTCATCTATTCTAGCCACTTAGATTAGGGTGTTCACTTGTCTAATACTTGATTAGAGAAGTGAGAGCTTGAGTTAAAGGAACTTCAAGGTAGATCATCTTCGAAAAGGAAGACTTCAAGCAAAGCATGGATCGTCCGGCTTGTGGAGCCTCTCTTGAGTCCGGGAGATCATGGATTGCGACGAAGGGACTACTACTCAGACCTTATGAAGCGAAGGAGCGGACTACAAAGGTTGTAATCCCTCTCTCTTAGTTGTAAAGATGTTTACTTGCATGTTTAACCCTAATAATCTAGGAAAGATCCTTACTTTGGGTTGTTCGGCACGTCTAAATTTTAAATCGGGCATGGTTGATACCTTGTAGACCCTTGTGACAGTGCCTAGTAACCCTACAGTGGTATCAGAGCCTAGCTAGAGCATTAGACGACGTGTATACGAAGTTAACAGTCCGGTCGAACCCCGAAACATCGTGTTTTACCCCCTCTCTGGAAATTTTTTAAAATGTTGATTTTTTCTATATGAAAAATACTCAGAAAAATAAGCAGATGATTCTATGGATATCTGTGAAGCACAACCCCCTGAACCCACCAAGACACCGCGGAACCGCGGCCAAGCCAAGCTATTGGCGGCGGTTCCGCGGCAGTACATGGGGGGTTGAGGGATCGTACTTCAGAAGTGGATCCGTAGGTATTAAATTATGTTTCTGGGAATCTTTAATATTACTCAAGTGTTGAGTGTTCTGGAGATCTTTAGAATTTGTTGATTCGATCGGAAAGTTTAACTTCGTTTAACTTTTTCCGGGTTATTTAGAACGTGTTAAAAAGTTCGAATGGATATCAATAACTCACTTTTTCCCCTGCCGGAAAATTTCCAAGTGTTGGATTTTTTCCTTAATTAAAGAACATTCATAGTCGTGCAAGTAACGCGGTGGACCCTCTAGAAGAACACAAACCTTAACTCGATTATGTGACCGTCTGAACCGTCTCTAAACCTTAGGGTTTGGGGCAGTACGGCGTTGTCACATGTGAGGCGTTGGTTTGACCCTTCTACGGCTGGACCATTGGTACTGTGACATGCGATGGATACTTTTTGAACTCCGCTCAAGTGTTGAGTTATTTGGGAAATCTTGGGTGTTTGTTTATTCGATAGGAAAGTTTAACATTGTCTATTTATCTGGAATGTGATAGAATATTTGGAATCCACAAGTAGTTATGAGATAACTAATTTGAATGTTATAAATCTAGCAGTTTAGTCTCATTTGATCGGTTGCCACGGGATTTTGATGTGATCAAAAGTCCGTCGCAATCACGTAGCGTACGCGGATACTCACCGGGTAAACTTAATAGATAGCCACACCCCATAGCCCCGACTAAGTGACTGTAGGAGAACCCCGTCGCCAAAAGAATCCGTTCGGGTGCTCGCGACAGCGGTGTTCCGCCTAGTGCACTTCGTCGACGGCATCCGGGGGTGCGACCGTCTACTAAAGTTTACGACGAGCATTCGATCAGGATGTCGGGAATCTTGTTGAATTGCCCGACTAGATATTGAAAAGTGTTTTTCGAGATCGAGACTAAAATGCGAGGTTTATAATTGTTAGGCATGCGATGTCTAAGGAATTCATTTGGTTAGGCATGAGATGTCTAAGGAGGTTGCGGATTCCAACTGTTGTAGTTTTACACTTTCTTTTCTATGACCGTAAGCGTAGTATGTGGTGTATCGCCGGTTTCGTTGCTATACATCAACGACAATTAGGATACACATATTTACTTACGTTGATGATATGGGATATTATGTGTTGCTGTGATATGTTATATTGGATCGTCGCGTTTTGAATAGCCGGGGTTTTTATGTGAGATGGGTTTTTTTTATTTTCATTCATGTAAAATTCATTTGTATGTAATATTCTTTTATTGGGGCACTTCCGGGCTGAGGATGATGTCACATTGTATATTATTTACTTTTCCGCATTAGGTAGACCCAAGGCGGGGAGCACAAGTAACCGGGTTCTAGGGTCCAGTGGGAGACCATTTCGAGGAGTCGAGACCGGGTCTCCTAACCCTAGAATTGGCAGTGTTGCTTGCCGCTCTCCTAGGGGTCTAGGAATGTGGGTTTGGCTATTCATCGCGACCGTGGAATCCGTGTTTATACAGGCTCGCATAAAACACGGAAATCCTAATATATCCAATATTTCATATGTTATCTTCTGCTGCAATGTTCTGTGATGAGATCATATTACTGCCTGAGACGAATGTTTATATTATATATATGAGATATATGTTATATTGCTGATTTCGTTTCAAATGTGATGCTTGTGAAGCATAATAAAATGAGACTTCATTAATGAGATTAATGAAACTAAAAGAAACCTAAAGATATTGTAGAAACTTGGTTAAAAACCGGTAGCTCTAGTTCTTGCTTTGCATAGCGGTATTCCTTGTAGAATATCCAGCACCTTATTCGATAAGGAAAGAGCCGAGATCCCTTCACCGGGAGTGACCTCTTTAGCGAAACTAGCAGATGCTACAAACTCGGTTTGTCTTTTGATTGTTTTTATAGTTTTTGCTTTGCATAGTGATATTTGTGAAATATCATGCACCTTATTCGATGAGGAAAGAGCCGACGATCCCTTCACCGGGAGTGACCGCTTTAGCAAAACTAGAAAAGGCCTCACAAAAATTCCAATTAAAATCACTCGATTCTACAACGATATCAAGTTCATTACGTAAAGGGTTTTCTTAAAAACCTGTCGTAACCCTCCGTCATTTCAGATAAGTAATAGTTAGTATTCGTGCTGCGTTTGTTGACCTCTGTCAAGGCGTAGTGTGCGGTAGCTGATTAGTGCTTATCTGTATAAACATATGATGTGATTGATTTAGGGTAGTCGTGTGACCGTGTTGACCTCTGTCAAAGGTCGTGCGGGTGGGTTTACTTCAATCAGGAAATGACGGGTTGAACTTGACTAGCAGCTTATGGTTTGTTGACCTCTGTCAAGGTCATAGGATGCTAAGGGCAAAATATTATTGGGAATTTCAAGAGTTGAAATTTGCAATGAGATTGCATACCTTCTATAAGATAGTTGGATCCCGATACCCGCTGCGAGTAAGAGTTACTCCTGAGAGAGTTTTACACATTACAATTAGCCGATCAAGTAGGTGTCTAGAAAGGTGTCAACGGGGTTATGCCTCTGGGAAAACGAGGTTTACTTTAATTAGGTCCGTGCGAAAGCGCGGGGAACCTCCCTCAAAGTACTGGCACTGGCCTGGCTGAAAGATTGGCGAACTTGTAGGGTGTAATTAATCCCGGCTTGTCTTTCCTTTTTGGGTTTGAAGGAAGATTTGACTAAAACAGTAAGAGACATCCTGATTAGATATATTAATAACCAATTTAATCTTGCAAGAGCATACGCTGAGTGTTTTCTTCTATCTCTCTCCAGGTAGCAACTATGTCACGCCTTAATCAAGATAATAATACAGATGTATTGACCGAACCCGCTTGTTATACTGCGCTAGAGAACGTTGGTCCCGCTCCAACTTATAATTGTTATAAGACAGACCATGAAATAGAGGATTACCAAAATTTCCGTGCCGCCCAAACGAAGAAAGTGCATGCTGATGCATCATCTTCAAGTGTGTTCATTACCGAGAACTATTTCTCAGTATCCTTTACGTCCTGGGTATGAGATACCGGATCAGGATCCCACAAATGTAATTTGTTACATGGGCTACAGATAGGTAGAGAGCTGAGAATGAGTGATAAGTTTCAAGAGTTGGAAATGATGCAAGTGTTGCAGCCAAGTCTGTTGGCAGTTATCACCCTGTATTATCAGAATACATTAATTCTGAAAGAATGTTATTAGATACCGAACCTGATATACAACATCATATCAGTCTCTTTATTTGTAAAGAAAGATATAATTTTGTATTGTTGGATAATGTTTTGAACATTTCCTATATCAAGAGTTGATCGGTTCAGGCACGTTATCTAAAAGCATAAACGTTCTAAATCAAACCACACTTCTTAAACGTACAGAACACACACAAGAGGAAGAATTTAGAAATGAACGAATCCTTCTTGAGACATTGTAAACTAGGTCATATCGATGCGACCCGACTAGCTAAAGTTACATAAAAATGCATATTTAAATTAGTTTGGATTTACATCTTGTAAAACTTTCCAGTCATGTCATAAAGATAAGATGACCACAACTCCGTTTATTGGAAACAGAGAAAGAGTTAGTGAACTCTTGGGATTGATACATGCTGATGTATGAAAGTCCCCTGTCTACATATGCCAGGACCGGTTCTTTGTATTTCATTGCATTCACTGATGATCTCCCAAGATTCAGACATATGCGTTAGTTATATGTATGCCCTAGAGGTCATTACTGTACATAGAATGTATATTGTAGTGGATGCTGGGACATATATAGGGAGGACTTTCTTGCTCGACATGATAGTATGCTATCTGGTTGCTCTTTATCTTAACGTGTACACTGATTGTCTCTCTGTTACATGTTGGTAAAGCCCTTAGGATGTGTACTTGACTACCTGGACTATGATGCAGATCATACTAGTGGGAACATGGTAGTCCATAAGTACATCCTTCAAGGTCCCTAGTCGTGGGTGTATCGAGACGGGGCATCGATATACCAGAGTAGACTAGCGTATACCTTCTCGACCCATACAGATGGGCGATGGATGATCCCATATCCATTGGTGTTTGACATCAGAGATGATATACGGGTGCTCAGTGGAGACTGGGTACACTGGACGGACTCGCCGAGAACTCCCATATGGTATTATACCTCACGTCAGATGGCAGTTCTCTGGTGATACTGGTACAGGTTAGTCTGTAGACCCGAGATCGTCATAGAGTCTTGTGTGATTCCCACTGTGCTTTGATTTCCACCTTACCACGTCCAAGAGGGCGTGCAAAACGGTGGTTTTTGGGTACAGTCCCGAATCACATGGAGGCAATGAGCGATAGGAGGGGATTCGTCTCTCCCGGTATAGGGAGTTGATGTTGCGCTGTGTTCGATTGGCTATGACCGGAAATCTCTAGCCAGGGTTGCTGAGATTTACTGGTAAGTGTTACCAGTAGTTTCTCGAACTGTTATAGACCTCATATCGACATGACTTATCGAGCTACTGGGGTCTGACGTTTACCACCCCTAGGCAAGATATGCGATATATCAGACGACGAGACCGGACTGTACGGTAAGTGTTACTGGTTGGATTCACAGGAGTGTGAGCGGGCTTGCTCGTTGATCTTCTGATCGCTCAATACCCGGGTGGCCGTTACGTTTAGCAGACCGCTTGCGGCTTGTGGGTGTTTGATATGATCATCGCCTACTGCCGGCGTATTGACGAGTCTTTATAGTCCTACACAGAGGTTTCCTGGCTCAAGCGAAACGAAATAGGAGCACATATGAGATATGTGCGGGACCGAGAATAATACGAGTATGTGATACTGTATTCTATTCTCGCGATTTGTATCATTGGACGGTTATATGAGATATAGCCGGGTTACCGAATCAAGTGTTGATTCGATACATTGATACACTTGATATTAGTCGGTTATATGCGATATGACCGGATCATTAAATCAAGTGATTGATTTAATGATTTAATGTATAATTATATATTATATATATAACTTTACATTGACTAGTATTGTTCACTTAAGATTGATTATCTCACTTGATTGTGCACATTGTATATATGATATATGTTTGTGCACTAGTTTGTATCATGTTTGATGATACATGCAAACTTGGGTGTGTGTATGTTTTAAACCATGTTTAGGTTAACGGTTAAGTTTTATTCGTTTTATTTATTTTCTTTATTCATTTTTGGCAAAAATAAAATGATAGTGGCTTTCTTTGTTTTATGCAAGAAGCTTCATGATGCTTCATGCATCTTTGAAAAAGTCTACCATTTTGTTTTATCCTTAACCTAACCATTTACCTAAACCCTAGTTTATTCTCTACATGAGTTTATCTCACCCATGGTTGCAATATGATAGATATCACTTGAATTTTCTTTTTGTGATAATTCTTTTTCTTTCTTCTTCTTCTTCATGAAGAAAAGAAAAGCTTGCTAGAAAATTCTAAGTGATGAAATCAAGTGAGAAATCAAAATCCAAAGTGAACCCACTTCCTATTTCTTCATTCTCTACCACTTGCCATGTTGTATTGGGTGTTTTCTTCACAAGGTTCATGACTAAGTGAAGATGGAGCTTGAGTTTGAGTCGTCTCGACGTAGATCATCTTCGTCACCGAAGTCAACGACCTAGCCCGCTCATTTCTCCGATGAAACCGACGCTAGAGTCCGGGATCCCGATGATCGCAGCGGAGGGACGTCATCTCGGAGCTAAAGAAGTGGTGGACCGGATCTACAAAGGTTGTAATCCCTTTCATTTATTAGCAAAGTTGTTTGCTTGCTTGTAGTTTCGCCTATCCTCTAGTTAACGATCTATATTAGGGTTTCTCGGCACCTAAATTTTTGAATTTGGCATGGTTGATGCCTTGTGGAACCTCATGAGTGGGCCTAGGAACCCTACAGTGGTATCAGAGCCTAGCTAGAGTTTTAGGCGACGTGTAGACGAAGTTAGAAACCTGATCGAACCCCGAAACCCTAAATTTCACCCCTTTCTGTACATTTTCTGAAACCGTGCATTTTTCCTAATTAAAAATATCCAAAAAATTCAGCAGGGATTTTGAGGGGTTACTGTGCTTCACGTGTGTCTAAGTCGACTATAGCACCGTGGAACCGCGGCATGAGCATGGCTCGTGCGGCGGTTCCGCGGCCGTTCTGTCACTTCATCTTTTTCTGTTTGCACAGTAATCTCGCCGTGTAAGTGCTTTATTTTCTGGGAATTTTTAAAGTTCACTCAAGAGTTGAGTAATCTGGGGTGTTTTGGGGATTCGATGATTCGATCGGAAACTTTAACTGCGTCTATGTGTTTTTCCGGGTAATTTAGAATATGTTAAAAAGTTCGACCGGATATAAATACCCAATTTTTCCCCTGCCGGGAAATTTCCAAGTGTTGGATTTTTCCGTAGTTTGAGAACGTTCTAAGTAGTGCAAGTAACAGGATGGACCCTCTAGAAGACAACAAACCTTAACTCGATTATGTGACCGTCTTGAACTGCCCTTTGAACCTTAGGGTTTGGGGCAGTACAGCGTGCCACATGTGAGGCGTTGGCTTGACCCTTCTACGGCTGGACCGTTGGTACTGTGGCATGAAGTGGATGTTTTTAAACTTATTTCATGTGTTGAGCTGTTTCGGGAAAACTTGGGTGTTTGATTGTTCGATCGAAAAGTTTAACATTTTCTATTTATCTGGAATTTGATACAATATTTGGAATTCACAAGTAGTTATGAGATAACTAATATGAATGTTATAAACATAGCACTTTAGTCTCACTTGATCGGTTGCCACGGAATTTTGATGCGATCAAAAGTCCGTCGCAATCACGTAGCGTACGCGGATACTCGCCGGTAAACTTAATAGACAGCCACGCCCCATAGCCCCGACCAAGTGACTGTAGGAGAACCCCGTAGCCAAAAGCATCCGTTCGGGTGCTCGCGGCAGCGGTGTTCCGCCTTAGTGCACTCGTCGACGGCATCCGGGGGTGCGGCCGTCTACTAAAGTTTGCGACGAGCATTCGATCAGTATGTCGGGAATCTTGTTGAATTGCCCGACTTGATATTGAAAAGAGTTTTCGATAAAGAGACTAAAATGCGGGGTTTATAATCGTTAGGCATGCGATGTCTAAGGAATTCATTTGGTTAGGCATGCGATGTCTAAAGAGGTTGCGGATTCCAACTGTTGTAGTTTTACACTTTCTTTTCTGCGACCGTAAGTGTAATATGTGATATCGCCGGTTTCGTTGCTATATGTCAACGACAATTGGGATGCGCATATTTACTTACGTTGATGACATGTGATGTTATGTGTTGCTGGATATGTTATATTGGATCGTCGCGTTTGAATAGCCGGGGGTTTTATGTGAGATGAGTGTTTTTCATTTTCATTCATGTAAAAAACCTTGTATGTAATATTCTTTTATTGGGGCACTTCCAGGTAGCGGAAGATGTCACATTTTGTATATTATTTACTTTTCCGCACTAGGATAGACCCAAGGAGGAGAGCACAAGTTACCGGGTTCTGGAGTCCAGTGGGAGACCAACTCGAGGAGTCGAGTCCGGGTCTTCTAACTTTAGAATTGGTAGGGTTGCTTGCCGCTCTCGTAGGGGTCTAGGGGTGTGGGTTTGGCTATTCATCACGACCGTAGAATCCGTGTTTTATACTGGCTCGTATTGAAAACACGGACGTCCTAGTATATCCAATGTTTCATATGATTCTTCTGCTGCGATATCTGTGATGTGATCATTTGATATTCTGTGATAAATACTGTATATAGTATATATGATATATTATATAGGCGTTACTTATGTTTTACACCCGCGCTAGCCCTGCCTACTCTGCCGTTAGTTACCTAACCTAACGGTGCACGAGGGGATATCGAGGCGAATGCGGATGGCATAAGTGTACATCGTATTTATCTGTGATGTTTAGGTAACTTAAATGATGGGACTTCATTAATATGATTAATGAAAGAAAAAGAAACCTAAAGATGTTGTGGAATCGAATTTCAAAAACAGGTAGCTACAGTTCTTGCTTTGCGTCGCGGTGTTCCTTGTAGAACATCATGCACCTTATTCGATAAGGAAAGGACCGAGATCCCTTCACCGGGAGTGACTCCTTTAGCAATAACTGGCAGATGCTACAACCCTCGGTTTGTCTTTTGATTGCTTCTATAGTTTTTGCTTTGCACAGCGGTATATATGATATATCCTGCACCTTATTCGATGAGGAAAGGGCCGACGATCCCTTCACCGGGAGTGACCCCTTTAGCAAAACTAGAAAAGCCTCAAAAGCATTCCATTTTAAAACCATTTGATTCTATAACGATATCAAGTTCATTACGCAATAGGTTTTCAGAAAAACCTGTCGTAGCCCTCCGTCATTTCAGATAAGTCCTGCTTAGTATTTGTGTTGCGTTTGTTGACCTTGTCAAGGCGCAGTGTGCGGTAGCTAACCAGTATTTATCTGCTTATGCATCTGATGCAGATTGGGTTAGGGTAGTCGTACGGCCTTGTTGACCTTGTCAAGGGTCGTGCGGGTGTGTTTGATTCAATCAAGAAATGACGGGTTGAACTTGACTTACGGTCTATGGTTTGCTGACCTTGTCAAGGTCATAGATCGTTTGGGGCAAAATATTATCGGGAATTTCAAGTGTTGAAATTTGCAATGAGATTGCATACCTTCTATGAGATAGTTGGATCCCGATACCCACTGCGAGTAATTGTTACTCCTGGAAGAGTTTTACACTTTACAATTAGCCGATCTAGTAGGTGTCTAGAAAGGTGTCAACGGGGTTACGCCTCTGGGAAAAAGAGGTTTACTGTAATTAGGTCCATGCGAAAGCACGGGGAACCTCCCTCAAAGTACCGACACTGGCCTGGCTGAAAGATTGACGAACTTGTAGCGTGTAATTAATCCCGGCTAGTCTTTCCTTTTAGGGTTTGAAGGAAGATTTGATTAAAACAGTGGGAGCCATCCTGATTAGATAAAATAATAACCAATCTGATCTTGCAAGAGCATACGTTGAGTGTTTTCTTCTCTCTCTCTCCAGGTAGCGACCATATCACGCCTTAATCAAGATAATAAAATGGATATATTGACCGAACCCGCTTGTTATACTGAGATGGGGAACGTTGGTTCCGCTCCAACTTATAATTGTTATAAGACAGAGCAGGAAATAGAGGAATACCAGAATTCCTTTGCCGCTCAAACGAAGAAAGTGCATATGATGCATCTTCTTCGGGTGTGTTCATTACAAAGAACTGTTTTTCTGTATCCTCTACGTCCTGGGTATTTGATACCGGATCAGGATCCCAGATATGTAATCTGTTACATAAGGCTACAGAAAGGTAGAGAACTGAGAACGGGTGATAAGTTTAATGAGACAGAAAACGGTGCAAGTGTTGCAGCCAAGTCTGTTGGTCACCGTCACCCTGTATTCCAAGTACATTGATTCTGAACGAATGTTATTAGATACCGAACCTGATATACAAAATCATATCAGTCTCTTTATTAGTAAAGAAATGATAAAATTTTGAATTGTTGGATAATGTTTTGAACATTTCCTATATCAAAAGTTGATCGGTTCAGGCACGTTATCTAAAAGTATTGATGTTCTAAATCAAACTACAGTTCTTAGTATACAGAACACACACAAGAGGAAGAGTTCAGAAATGAACGGATCCTTCTTGAGGTATTGTAGACTAGGTCATATCAATGCGACCCGACTAGCTAAGTTGCACATAGATGCATATTCAAATCTGTTTGAAATTGCATCTTATGAAACTTGCCGGTCATGTCACAAAGATAAGATGACCACAGCTCTGTTTATTAGAAGCAGAGAAAGAGTTAGTGTACTCTTGGGATGATACATGTTGATGTATGAAGGTCCCCTGTCTACACATGCCAAGACCGGTTCTTTGTACTTCATTACATTCTCTGATGATCTCTTTAGATTCAGACATATGTTCATATTGAAACACAAGTCCGAACCTTTTAAGATATTCACAGAATATAAGTTAGAAGTAGAGAACCAAAAACGGGTATAAGTATTATGTCCTTTGATGTGATCAAGGAGGAGAATACTTGAGCACGGAATTCCTGGATTATTCTAAAGGAGAATGTGATTCTCTCTCAGTATTACTCGTCCGGATACACCACAGCACCTCGGTGTATCGGGGCGGAGCAATAGAACCCTATGTGATATGGTGTGCTCTATGATGAGTACTACTGAGTTTCCTATTTCCTTTTGGGAGCTATGCGCTTGAGAAGCTGCATACCTATTGAATAGGGTTCAAATCAAATCGTTTGCCAACCACTTCATATGTGATATGAAAAGAGAAGAGTCCATATCTTAAGTTTGTTAAGATTTGGGGTTGTCCGGCCTATGTCTAAAAAGCATAATCCGGACAAGCTCGAGGAAAGGTCAGTTCTGTGGAAGTTTGTTGGATATCTCAAGCATTCGCAAGGGAATATCTTCTACCTAACCGAGGAACAAAAATGTTTTGTTTCTCAGCATGCCACCTTTATGAAAGGGAATTTCTTGTGAAGAAATAAGTGGACATGAGATAGAACTAGAAAGATTTCCAGCTATACAAACTGTAGCTGCTGATTTGGTAGAACCAAAGGATTCAATAGCAACCAACGAACCTCAGCCTCTCCGCCGATCTAGTAGGGTTCCTCACACACCTGAGAGATACTTCGGTTTCTCTATGACAGTGGGAGCGAGGATTGCATCATGAGATGATGACCCAACTAGTTTCGAGCTGACCATCAGGAGTGAGACTCTGTAAGAATGGTTGGGTCTGAGATGGAATCCTTATACACCAACAAAGTATGGACTTTGGTTGCTTCATCTGAAGGGTTAAATCCCCATCAGGAGCAAGTATATCTTGAGAAGATTACTTGGTGTACATGGAAAAGTTGAGACTTTCAAAGCTAGACTTGTTAAAGCATTGCATCATTAACCAGGTATGGATTATGATGAAACCTTTTCTAAGTATCTATGCTTAAGTCCATCCAGATCCTACTTACCACGGCTACATACCATGACTACGATATCTGGTGGTTGGGTGTCATGACTGCTTTTCTAAATGATGATTTGGAAGAGAACATCTATAAGTACACAGCCAGAGGGCTTCGTAGACAGTGGGAGCAGCGGAAACGTGTGCAAGATGTTTTATGTGATAAAGCAGGTATCGTGGAGTTGGAACATCTGTTTTGATGTGATAGTCAAAGAGTTTGACTTCATCAAAATGGTATATGAACCTTGTATGTACAAAAAGGTAGTAGGGAATATGGTGACGATCCTCGTAAAGTACGTGGATGACATACTCATGATAGGGAAGTAGTTTCCTATACTACGCTCGGTCAATCTCCACTTATCACAATGATTCTCCACAAAGGATCAAAATGATACCTCCTAAATCCTGAGTTTTGATCTATGAGATAGATCTAATTGGATGTTAGGATACTCACTAGTTGTAGTGAGATGGTATCAATCGATTTTAGGGAGAATCACTGGAAGGGTTCCAGGGTGATAAGGACGACTGAATGCCAGTCACAGGCATTGTCTTTACCCTCAGTGGAGGGACGGTATGTTGGAAGAGTTCCAAGCTAGATACCGTGGCAAACTAGACGATAAAGGCTGGTGACATCGCTACCAAAGATGCTACCAAAGAGGAAGTCTGGGTGTATATAAGTTCATGAGATGAACTTCGTTCCTCCCATTGTGTGACAATGGAGTAGTGGCTTATGCCAAGGAACGCCCGTCCCATCAGTGATCCAGACATATTCTGAGGCATCATCACCTGATCATGGAGATGGTTGATCTCCAGGGTGATCGAGGTTAGGAGAGTAGACTCAGAGGACAACACGGCGTATCCACTCACAAAGGCCTTTTCCCAGAGAGAGACTTTTATGGGATAGTTGAGTATGAGATACTGCAACCACTGCTACAGATGGCCCTAGTGCAAGTGGGAGATTGTTAGTTATATGTAAGCCCTAGAGGCCATTACTGTACATAGGATGTATATTGTAGTGGATGCTGGGACATATATAGGGAGGATTTTCTTGCTCGACATGATAGTATGCTATCTGGTTGCTCTTTATATTAACGTGTACACTGATTGTCTCTCTGTTACATGTTGGTAAAGCCCTTAGGATGTGTACTTGACTACCTGAACTATGATGCGGATCATACTAGTGGGGACATGGTAGTCCATAAGTACATCCTTCAAGGTCCCTAGTCGTAGGTGTATCGAGACGGGGCATCGATATACCAGAGTAGACTAGCGTATACCTTCTCGACCCATACAGATGGGCGATGGATGATCCCATATCCATTGGTGTTTGACATCAGAGATGATATACGGGTGCTCAGTGGAGACTGGGTACATTGGACGTACTCGCCGAGAACTCCTAGATGGTATTATACCTCACGTCAGATGGCAGTTCTCTGGTGACACTGGTACAGGTTAGTCTGTAGACCCGAGATCGTCATAGAGTCTTGTGTGATTCCCACTGTGCTTTGATTTCCACCTTACCACGTCCAAGAGGGCATGCAAAACGGTGGTTTTTGGGTACAGTCCCGAATCACATGGAAACAATGAGCGATAGGAGGGGATTCGTCTCTCCCGGTATAGGGAGTTGATGTTGCGCTGTGTTCGATTGGCTATGACCGGAAATCCCTGGCCAGGGTTGCTGAGATTTACTGGTAAGTGTTACCAGTAGTTTCTCGAACTGTTATAGACCTCATATCGACACGACTTATCGAACTACTGGGGTCTGATGTTTACCACCCCTAAGAAAGATATACGACATATCAGACGACGAGACCGGACTGTACGGTAAGTGTTACTGGTTGGATTCATAGGAGTGTGAGCGGGCTTGCTCGTTGATCTTCTGATCGCTCAATACCCGGGTGGCCGTTACGTTTAGCAGACCGCTTGCGGCTTGTGGGTGTTTGATATGATCATCGCCTACTGCCGGCGTATTGACGAGTCTTTAGAGTCCTACACAGAGGTTTCCTGGCCCAAGCGAAATGAAATAGGAGCACATATGAGATATGTGCAGGACCGAGAATAATACGAGTATGTGATACTGTATTCTATTCTCGCGATTTGTATCATTGGACGGTTATATGAGATATAGCCGGGTTACCAAATCAAGTGTTGATTCGATACATTGATACACTTAATATTAGTCGGTTATATGCGATATGACTGGATCATTAAATCAAGTGATTGATTTAATGATTTAATGTATAATTATATATTATATATATAACTTTACATTGACTAGTATTGTTCACTTAAGATTGATTATCTCACTTGATTGTGCACATTGTATATATGATATATGTTTGTGCACTAGTTTGTATCATGTTTGATGATACATGCAAACTTGGGGGTGTGTATGTTTTAAACCATGTTTAGGTTAATGGTTAAGTTTTATTTGTTTTATTTATTTTCTTTATTCATTTTTGGCAAAAATAAAATGGTAGTGGCTTTCTTTGTTTTATGCAAGAAGCTTCATGATGCTTCATGCATCTTTGAAAAATTCTACTATTTTGTTTTATCCTTAACCTAACCATTTACCTAAACCCTAGTTTATTCTCTACATGAGTTTATCTCACCCATGGTTGCAATATGATAGATATCACTTGAATTTTCTTTTTGTGATAATTCTTTTTCTTTCTTCTTCTTCTTCATGAAGAAAAGAAAAGCTTGCTAGAAAATTCTAAGTGATGAAATCAAGTGAGAAATCCCAATCCAAAGTGAACCCACTTCTTATTTCTTCATCCTCTACCACTTGCCATATTGTATAGGGTGTTTTCTTCACAAGGTTCATGACCAAGTGAAGATGGAGCTTGAGTTTGAGTCGCCTCGACGTAGATCATCTTCGACACCGAAGTCAACGACCTAGCCCGCTCATTTCTCCGATGAAACCGACGCTAGAGTCCGGGATCCCGATGATCGCAGCGGAGGGACGTCATCTCGGAGCTAAAGAAGTGGTGGACCGGATCTACAAAGGTTCTAATCCCTTTCACTTATTAGCAAAGTTGTTTGCTTGCTTGTAGTTTCGCCTATCCTCTAGTTAACGATCTATATTAGGGTTTCTCGGCACCTAAATTTTTGAATTTGGCATGGTTGATGCCTTGTGGAACCTCATGAGTGGGCCTAGGAACCCTACAATATGTTCCTGTTGAAACACAAGTCCGAAACTTTTGAGATAATCACAGAATATAAGATAGAAGTAGAGAACCAAAAACTGGGTATAAGTATTATGTCCTGTGATGTGATTAAGGAGGAGAATACTTGAGCACGGAATTCCTGGACTATTCTAAAGGGGAATGAGATTCTCTCTCAGCATTACTCCTCCGTATACACCACAGCACGTCGGTGTTTCGGGGCGGAGCAATCACACCCTATGTGATATGGTGTGATCTATAATGAGTACTACTGAGTAGCCTATTTTCTTTTGGGATTATGCACTTGAGAAGTTGCATACCTATTAAAAAGGGTTCCAACCAAATCAGATGCCTACCACTCTATTTGTGATATGGTATGTGAAGAGCCCGTCTCTTAAAGATGTTAAGATTTGGGGTTGTCCGGCCTATGTCAAAAGCAAAATCCGGACAAGCTTGAGGCAAGGCCAGTTCTGTGGAAGTTTGTTGGATATCCCAGGCATTCGCAAGGGAATATCTTCTACCACACCGAGGAACAAAAGATGTTTTATTTCTCGGCATACCCCTTTTTGAGAAAAAGGGAATTTCTTGTGAAGAAATTAGTGGTCATGAGGTAGAACTGGAAAGAATTCCAGCTATACAAACTGCAGCTGATGATTTGGTAGAACCAGAGGATTCAATAGTTTCCAACGAAGCTCAGCCTCTCCGCCGATCTGGTAGGGTTCCTCATCCACCTGAGAGATACTTCGGTTTCTCTATGACAGTGGGAGCGAGGATTGTATCATGAGATGATGACCCAACTAGATACTCTTATAGTTACAGTAAAATACCATAACCTTTTGTTCTGTGAGTTGGGAAATAACAATCATTTGTGTTATTCTGATTTTTGGGAAATCACTGATTGTCTCCCAAGATGAGGTGTGGGATAATGGCCTGGGTTGTGACATGTTGGGGAATGGATTGTTTTATGAGAGCCGTATATATAAAACAACATATTTTGGCCATAATCATTTAATGCTGTATGTATCATTACAGCTATAAAGTTGATAGATACTCTTATAAAGATGATGGCCCGTGTCCAAAGTTGTGGTCAAAGCGTTATGAAAGTGATTTGGGAACTATGCTAAGCAGCTTAAGGCAAGAGAAAAACGGGTCTAGGGTCGCCTATAACCATGGGTCTACCATCACGTCACCCAGTCTCGGCTTGTGGGGCCGCCCAACTTGTGCCCTTGATTTACTCCACTGGGTTTGGGCGACTGCAACCCCATTAACCACAAGTTTAATGCTTCCTTTTTTTTGTGGTGGGTGGCGTGGGGTGCCGGGGTGGGGTGGCGTGGGGTTAGTTGGATGGATAGTGTAATTCCATATGTTTTCTTTTTCTCAGTTGCTCAACAACATTAGTATTAGTCATTACTAAGTGAAAGGTGTATCATATTAGAATTGCAATTTGCAGCGAATTATCACCATTAAAATGGTGGCAACTTCATTTTTATTGTAAGCCATCTTCGGTTGTTTCCATGTCAATACTTGGAATCTCAATATTTGTGTTCAGGCTTTCAATTCTAAGCCATGTTAAATTACGGGATTGGCCAGGTCTCTGACGTACCGGCCAACAAGGCTTGGTGGGAACAAGAGAATTAAACAACGAAAGACAAAACGCAATAAAGCGAGAACAAGAGAATCAAACCAGAGAGACAAGATATTTATTAACGAGTTTCACCCACCATATGGCTAGTTCCCGACAGAACGGAAGCTGTAAATCTTCTACTAGTCTTTTAATCAAGTTTTACATCAGGAGCAACCATAGGAGATTTCTCTCAAATCTCTTAGCCGTCTCCCTCTCTCTCTATATAATAATCTTAATGGCAGTAATTCTATCATATGAGAGATCCCTATATATTGCCTAACCCTAATTCCTATTTAAATTAGAGATAAAACATAATATTAAATATTCGGTTCGCACAGAAAACCTGTCGGCAGACGTCTGATGCATAATACGTCAGACGTCTGGCTTCTCTGTGTGTTGGTTTCTGTCACTCCTTGGTCAGATGTCTGCTCGCGCTCTATGATGGCTCTGGATTTGGCCAGACGTCTGTCTTCTTTACTTTAAGACGTCTGACGTCGCTCTGCTCTTTTGGCTCCTGCATGCGTGCATACCCAGACGTCTGAACCTCTTTGTTGAGAGGTCTGAGAAAGAATCTCCACAATTTCAATATTCTTCCACTTAGAGATTCATCCGTCTTGACTTCCAAGAACTAGTACACTTCACACGATTTCACTATCTGCTCTTTCCTCATCAAATCTTCTCGGAGAGGTTCACTAATCTGCAACAGAAATCTAGCTTATCTCTGCCTACAACCTTAGTGAACATATCCGCATGATTCTTTTCTCCTGCGATCTTCCACAGTGTCAACTCACCATCCTCCAACGCTATGCGTAAGAAATGGCACCATATCTTGATGTGCTTCATCCTAGAGTGATATGCGGCATTCTTAGCTAAATGTATCGCACTTTGACTATCGCTCCACAAAATATTGAACTCCCCATGTTTCTTTACACAATTCTTCAAGTAACTCTTGTAACCATATCATCTCTTTGCTGGCTTCCGTGATGGTCACATATTCGGCCTCCGTCGTTGACGATACCATAATCTTTTTCAACCGGGAGATCTAACTGACTGCTGGAACCTCAACCGTGAATACGTACCATGTTGTGTTTTTCCCACTATCTCGATCACTTGAGTAGTCCGCATCAACATAACCTTGCACACCGAGAGCATCACCCCCGAAACATAAACAATGACTGCACGTTACCCTGAGATATCTCAATATTCACTTCACTGCATTTCAATGTTCCTTCCCCGGGTTTTGCATGTACCTGCTTACAACTCTCACTGCTTGTGCAACATCTGGCCTTGTACTCACCATTGCATATATCAAACTCCTAACCGCCGATGCATATGACACTTTTGTCATGTCATCCTTTTGATCTTGAGTTATCGGGCACAATTCTTTACTGAGTTTGAAATGCTTCGCTAAAGGCGTACTCACCTGTTTTGCTTTGTCCATATTGAACCGTTTCAAAACCTTCTCCACGTAGTCCTTTTGCGACAACCACATCTTTCGATACCGTCTATCTCTAATGATCTTCATGCCTAAAATTTGCTTGGCTACTTCCAATGTAAGTGTAAGGTGCTCATTGCAGTTGCTACTACGGCTTTGCGGAATCAAAAACTTTAAAATCTTGAGCACAATATACTAAAATTCCAAGATACAAGCCCAAACACTAAACTAAACAAATATTAACTAGAGATTTAGCTACTGAGTTAGTATTACAACCTTTGTAGACGGTGTAGGGTGTTTTTCGTCACCCCAGTGAGATGGGAATACGCGAGCGCTTGTCAGGCGTACTACAGATTCCCCCTGCCTAGGGTAGGCCGGGGTTTAATGATTGTGGGGATCCGAATCTCCGGCAGCCGCGGACTAAGCTGCCGTTAATTACCCATCGCCTTTGGGGCGAGGGAACCTCCGATTAACGGGTTAAACTGGTCATGCGAACTCAATGTGCAGTGTGCGTGTGTTTTGAAAGGGGTTTTTGGATATATCGGGAGCCACGCAGAGTTTTTACGGGGGTCCCGCTACCCGGATAGCGGGCTGGGGGTCAAGGGGGCTAGCAGCCCCCTTGCGGGGTTCGGGGCAGCGCCCCGGCCCGAAAATTTTTTTGAGGGGGAGAATGTTGCGGAGTATGTGTGTGTATAAATTTGTATACATATGTATATATATACATGTATATATAAGTAAAGAGGAAAAAGACATCCAAAGGATGCGTGGGGCCAGCGCCTAGGCGCTTGAGCGCGAGCGCGCCACGTGTCGGTACGTGGGCGCTTTGCGCTCGAGCGCAGAGTGCTGGAGCGCAACGCGCCACGTGTCGGCACGTAGGCGACTTGCGCTCGAGCGCTTGCGCTTGAGCGCAAGCGCGCCACGTGTCGGCACGAGGGCGACTTGCGCTCGAGCGCTTGCGCTTGAGCGCAAGCGCGCCACGTGTCGGCACGAGGGCGACTTGCGCTCGAGCGCTTGCGCTTGAGCGCAAGAGCGCCACGTGTCGGCACGATGGCGACTTGCGCTCGAGCGCTTGCGCTGGAGCGCAAGCGCGCCACGTGTCGACACCAGGGTGACTTGCGCTCGGGCGCTTGCGCTGGAGCGCAAGAGCGCCACGTGTCGGCACGAGGGCGACTTGCGCTCGAGCGCTTGCGCTGGAGCGCAAGCGCGCCACGTGTCGGCACGTGGGCGCTCTGCGCTTGAGCGCCGGCGGGAAAAAGAGGCTTTTAGCCTAAAAAGATTTCTCTGATGAGAAATCAAAGAGGAGTTGGACTCCTAAGTGTTCTTCTTCTTCTTCTTCTTCTTTTTTGGGGGGGATTTAGTGAAAGAGGTTCTTCTTCTTCCTCCTATCGCTTGGCCGGATCTTGAAGATCAAGAAGCAGGAGATTTTAAAAATCACTCCTTTTTAGATCTGATGGGAGATCTGAGTTCCCCTTTGTGGGTTTTTTGGTGGAAAACTACTTAGTTTTGGGAAAGAAAGAGTAAAACTCTTGATTTAAATTCAAAAGAAAATGAAAAGGTTTAGAACCTTGAAGATGGAAGAAGAGAGCTCAGCTCTAAGACTTTTTTTTTTTAGAGAGAAAAAAGTTGTTAGATATTTTCATTATCCTTTGCCTTTATAGGCTATACACTTTGCACATAGCCCCTTGGGCTTCACAAAATGGCATTTTGCCTATCCCATGGCTCATGTGCCATTTCTTTTTGCGCATAAGCCATGGGCTTTACAAAAATTTGGCTTTATGCCTATTTTTTTCTTACATTTATCCAAAAATAAAATAAAAGAAATACAACAAAATTATTTATTACAAAATTTTTATCTTGGCATGGTGGGAGGCCGGCCGCTTCATGTTCGGGCTCGACCCGGGCATGGGCCCACTGGATCTGGGCTTGGGCCCACTTGGCTTGGGGTTGACTTTGATTTTGACTTGGTCAACCGGGGTGTAAACTTTTACCCCAACAAATTGCCCCCCATCAATAAATGCGCACCACATATGTGGGTCGTGTGCATGAAATTGATGGATCCTCTTTCACGTGGAGGAGACTTGGTTCGGTTCCCACCTTTTGCGAAGCTGGCACTGCCCTTTTTATGACATGGACGGTCGATGCTTGACACGTCTCCGAGACGGAGTGTCCGTGATAGACGTTTCCCTGGCCTGGAGCGATCTGGTTCCCGCTTTGTAGGAATCCTGTGCTGCCCTTTTTACGACGTGGACGGTCGGTTCTGCCCTTTTTACGACATGGACGGTCGGTGCTGCCATTTTAGCGACGTGGACGGTCGGTGCTGCCATTTTAGACACGTAGACGGTCGATGCTGCCCTTTTTGCGACTTGGACGGTCGGTTCTGCCCTTTTTACGACGTGGACGGTCGGTGCTGCCATTTTAGCGACGTGGACGGTCGGTGCTGCCATTTTAGAGACGTAGACGGTCGATGCTGCCCTTTTTGCGACTTGGACGGTCGGTTCTGCCCTTTTTACGACGTGGACGGTCGGTGCTGCCATTTTAGCGACGTGGACGGTCGGTGCTGCCATTTTAGAGACGTAGACGGTTGGTGCTGCCCTTTTAGCGACGTGGACGGTCGTTTCTGCCCTTTTAGCGACGTGGACGGTCGATGCTGCCCTTTTAGCGACTTGGACGGTCGATGCTGCCCTTTTAGCGACTTGGACGGTCAGTTCTGCCCTTTTTGCGACTTGGACTGTTGGCGCTTAACGCGTCTCCGAGACGGAGTGTCCGTGGTAGACGTTTCCCTGACCCGGAGTGATTTGGTTCCCGATTTGGGGGAGCCCGCACTGCCCTTTTTGCGACATAGACGGTCGACGCTCTGATCCGGAGCGATTTGGGTTCCCAATTTGTGGGAGCCTGCACTGCCCTTTTTGCGACATGGACGGTCGACGCTCTGATCCGGAGCGATTTGGGTTCCCAATTTGCGGGAGCCTGCACTGCCCTTTTTGCGACATGGACGGTCGACGCTCTGATCCGGAGCGATTTGGGTTCCCAATTTGCGGGAGCCTGCACTGCCCTTTTTGCGACATGGACGGTCGACGCTTGATTTGACTTGCTCTGCTTCTTGCAGTGTCAGGGGTAGACTTGACTTGCTCCGCTTCTTGCGGTGTCGGAGTGGAAGTTGACCTGTTGATTTTGATTTGGGTTGACATCAGCATCGCTATACTGGAATATGGTACCAGGAGCGAATCATCATCTGTCATGGAGAGGATTTTGGGATTTTGGTTTTTGTTTGGCATCTGCATTGCTGCACTGGAATAATGCCAGGAGCAACTCATCATTTGCCCCGAGAGGATTTAGGAGAAATTGGGATTGTTTTACGCCCGTGGATTGTATACGGTTTTGCAGGATGTATGATCCAGACCGTAGGGCCGAAAAAAATTCGGGACTTTGTCGTCGTCTGCATCGCTGCACTGGAATATGGTACCAGGAGCGACTCATCATTCGCCGTTGGGGATTGAGATTTGGAATTTGGTTGGCGTCTGCATCGCTACACTGGAATATGGTACCAGGAGCGACTCATCATTCGCCACTTGGGGATTGGGGAGCGATGGCTTAGGAGACAGGTTTAGATCCCTATCGCCTAAGGCTTTTCAATTTTATGGGCCGTGAGGGTCCCATAAAAGCATTTTCTCCCTACGAGTCGTAAGGATCCCGCAGGTGTATTTTCTCCTTAAGAGTCGTGAGGACTCCTAAGTGTGTTTTTCCTTTATGAGTCGTAAGGATCCCACAAAGGTTTGTTCTCCTCATGTATCGTGAGGACACATGAGTGGGTCTTCTCAATGGAGCATAATTCCAAAGGCGGAGACCAGCCGCGCAACTTGGTAATTGTGGTGGGGCATGAGTATGATGAGAATTATTTGAGCCCGTGGATTGTATACGGTAGTCAACTTGGGGACCAACCGTAGGGCTGGGAGAATTTTGAAAAATTGGATTTTGGTTGGCGTCTGCATCGCTGCACTGGAATATGGTACCAGGAGCGACTCATCATTCGCCGTTTGGGGACTTGGAATTTGGATCTTGTTTGGCATCAGCATTGCTGCACTGGGATAATGCCAGGAGCAACTCATCATTTGCCTTGGGAGGACTTGGGATTTGGGTTTTTGGTCGGCATCAGCACCGCTAACACTGAAGCGAAATGCCAGGAGCGACTCATCATTTGCCGTTGCCCGTTGGGGAACGATGGCTTAGGAGATAGGTTTGGGTCCCTACCACCCAAGGCTTTTCAATTTTATGGGCCGTGAGGGTCCCATAAAAGCATTTTCTCCCTACGAGTCGCAAGGATCCCGCAGGTGTATTTTCTCCTTAGGAATCGTGAGGATTCCTAAGTGTGTTGCTCCTTTGTGAGTCGTAAGGATCTCACGCAGGGGTTTTCTCCTCACAAGGTCGAGAGGACTTTGTGAGTGTGTTTCATCTCTTTTCACGAGTTTGTGCCCTTTCGGGTTTTCACAGACTCGTCGGTAGTCCTGCTGTTTTTACTCACGGAGCCCTTTCGGGTTTTCATCCGTGCCCATTTTGCTTGTGGACATACCGTTTATTTCTTCTTCCCCTTTTTTTTTCTTTTTTTTTTGCCGCTGGTGGGACTTTAAAAGTGGTCTCACCGGCAGGATTTGGGAGAAATAGGGATTGTTTTACGCCCGTGGATTGTATACGGTTTTGCAGGATGTCTGATCCAGACCGTAGGGCTGATGTGCTCAATTCGCCTGCGACTTGGAGCATTCACGTATAGTATTTCTTGAGATATCGGCCATTGATGGGTGGCATGGGCCTTTCTCCCTCGGCACTTATTAGTTGGTAGGATCCTCCGTCGAACACTTTCTCGATGACGTATGGTCCTTCCCAGTTCGGCTCAAATTTTCCCTTGGCATGTCGATTGGGGATGATCGGTCTTTTGAGGACCAGCACCAATTCACCTTTCTTGAAAGCGCGGAGACGGGTTATCTTGTCATAGGCCCGTGACATTTGGGCTCGGTATAGCTCCAGATTTTGCTGCACCGCGAGCCTCTTTTCTTCGAGGGCATCGAGTTCTTCAAGTCGAAGGAGCACGTTTTCCTCTTCTGTTAACTCATGCTGAATGGCCATTCTTAAGCTTGGAACTTCGACTTCGAGGGGGAGGACCGCCTCTACTCCGAAGAGCAATGAGTATGGAGTGGACTGAGTTGGAGTACGGTGCGTGGTACGATATGCCCACAATGCCTCGTGAAGCTTGAGATTCCAGTCTCTCTTGTTGGCTGAAGCATTTTTCCTCAGGAGCTTGCATAGAGTCTTATTGAAGGCTTCGGCTAGCCCATTGGCTCTTGGATTATAGATGGAGGAATATCTCCAGTCTATCTTGTGCTGAGTAGCGAACCTTGAAACATTGAAGCTCTTGAAAGAAGGCCCGTTGTCAGAAATGATTCTTCTTGGTATACCGAAACGGTATAGAATGTTATGTTGGAAGAATGTCAGAATATCTTTTGTCTTGACTTCTTTTAGCGGGACAGCTTCAGCCCATCTGGAGAAGTAGTCTGTCGCGGCCAGTATGAACCGGTGGCCTTTGGATGACGGAGGATCAATTGGGCCAACAATGTCGGTGCCCCAAACCTCGAAAGGCCACGATGCCACCGTAGGATGCAATGGATTGGGATGCTTGTGAATAAAATCACCGTGAATTGGGCAGATATAACATTTCTTTGCATGCTCTCCGCAATCTCGTATCATGGTGGGCCAGTAATACCCAAGCCGTTTGATTTGAAGTCGCATCTTGGGGCCAGATTGGTGAGCACCGCAAACGCCTGAGTGAACTTCTTTCATGACTTTTTGGGCTTCGGCCGACGACAGGCACCTGAGCCAGAGTTGGTCATATGACCTGCGGTATAGCGTGTCATTTACAAACACGTATCGGAGAGCTCTCTTCTTCAGCTGAATCCTCGTAGATTTTTCTTCGGGCAGCTTGTCATATCGGAGGTACTCTATGAAGGGTTCTCTCCAATCGGGCTCGTCTTGGATGATCGAAGCTTCTTCGGCGGGATTGCTCTTCTGTTCCGCGCTTTCCTCTTCTCGTAGAGAGACAGGGGGTAGGATTTGCCGGCTCCTGACTGTGATCAGAATTTCGTCCATGTCAGGATCAGCCAGCTCCTTGGCCAAGCGAGCGAGTACATCAGCCTTTCCGTTCAACGCTCTAGGGACTCTCGTTAGTTCAATATGAGTGAACCGTTTCATGAGTTCCACCACTCGACCTCTGTACCGAGCTAACTCGGGTTTGTATATCTTATAGTCGCCGCTTACTTGGTTGACGACGAGCTGGGAGTCACCGTAAACTCGTAGCCGACGGATTTCCATTTCTATGGCGAGCTCCAAACCAGCTATCAGAGCTTCATACTCAGCTTCATTGTTTGTCCGAGGCTCGGTGAGAGCAAAAGAACGCCGTAGGGTTCCCATTGATGGTGTGATGAACACCAATCCTATCCCTGCTTTTATCTCCGGGACGCTTGATTTACTGGAGGTTCTTATCGATGAGGCCCCATCAAAGTAGAGCTCCCAACATGGCTCGTCATTCTCGAGATGCAGCACTTGTTCGTCGGGTAATTCACAATTTAGTGGCGACCCTTCTGGTATGGGATGAGCAGCGAGAAAGTCTGCAAGAGCTTGCCCTTTTACTGCTTTCTGAGGAGTGTAAACTATGTCAAACTCAAGTAGCATGACAGCCCATCTTGCCATTCTGCCGGCTAGGCTTGCTTTAGTCATCAAGTGTTTGAGCGGGTCGACCTTGGAGATCAGCATAACCCGATGAGCGAGCAGATAGTGCCTCAGCTTCTTCACAGCAAATATCAGAGCCAGGCATTGCTTTTCGATTGGGGAGTAGTTGTGTTCCGCCCCGACTAGAGTTCGACTGAGGTAGTGGAGGGCATTTTCTTTTCCTTCCTCATTATTCTTGGCAAGGAGCGCACCGAGTGACTCGTCCAGCGCGGCAGTGTAGAGAATCAGCGGTTTATTCGGAATGGGAGCGGCCAGCACTGGAGGGCGCAACAAGTATTGTTTAATGCTTTCGAACGCTGCTCGACATTCGGCATCCCAGATAAAAGGAGCTCCTTTCTTCATGAGCTTTGAGAAGGGCCTACATCTCCCTGATAAATTTGAGATAAACCTCCGTATATAAGCAAGCTTGCCTTGAAAAGATCTTAGCTGCGTCAGACTCTTCGGAGGGGGCATCTCCATGATGGCCTTTATCTTTGATGGGTCAACTTCGATCCCTCGATGTCGGACTATGAAGCCCAGGAATTTTCCCGATGACACGCCAAAAGCGCACTTCAGAGGATTCATCTTCAGATCGTATTCCCTCAGTCTGGTGAGAACGGTCCTGAGATCTTGGATATGATCGGCCTTGGCTTTAGTCTTGACGACCAGATCATCAACATAACATTCGACGACTTTATGGATTAGGTCATCAAAGATATTAGTCATTGCCCTTTGATATGTAGCACCTGCGTTCTTCAGTCCGAATGGCATTACCTTGTAACAATATATTCCGATCGGGGTTCGAAATGATGTGTGCTTCTCATCCTCAGGCGACATCTTGATCTGATTATATCCAGACGAGCCATCCATAAAGGTGAACAGTTCGTAATTTGAGGTGTCATCGACCATCATTTCCATGACCGGTAGCGGGAAGTCGTCTTTAGGACATGCCTTATTGAGGTCCCTGAAATCGACACAAACTCGGATCTGCCCATTTTTCTTCTTCACTGGGACTATGCATGCGATCCAGTCTGCATATTTCTCTTCCCTGATGAAGCCGGCATCGATGAGCTTCTTGGTTTCCTCGATGACCTTTTCTTCCAACTCCCTTCTCATTCTTCGAGGAGCTTGTTTGACTGGCTTAGCATCAGGAGATATAGCCAGCTTATGCACGGCTACCTCAGGGGAAAGGCCAGGCATTTCTTTGTATGTCCACGCGAAGCAGTCGACGAACTCAAGCAGCAAGGCAATTATCTGCTCTTTTATTTCCTCCGACAAGAGTGAGCTGATGTAGGTCGGCCTTGGATTATCGGGCGTTCCTAAGTCAATCTCGGTTAGCTCATCAAAGGTTGCTTGTCCGCCATCTTCGAGCTCTTGAGGAGCTTCTTCTGGCTCGGCTATCTCGTCATCATCATTTGATCTTTCGCTGGTCTCACCAACATGGATCATGTAGCACGCTTTGGAATCAGGTTGAATGTAGCCTATCCCCCGTCTATCTGGAATTCGTCCATCGATGAGTGCTCGGACCTGGGGCGGATACCATAGCCCTTCGTAAAACTTTGCTTCGGACTCCGTTTGATATAACCGGCATCCGCACTTCTTAAAGTATTCCCGCATCTCGGGCGCATAGTATCTGGGATTGAGGACGGCTCTTATGCCTCTCTCATAGGGAAGGCACGCGACAGAAAGGTCGTCCGGGTGCACAACGGGGTTTGACCCATAAAACAAGATGCCCTTCTGTCCACTTTTCCTCCCGGGAACGTAGAAAGTTTTCAGCTGGTCCACGGTGGAGATTGATAATGCATCGAGCTCTTTGCACATTTGCTCTGGTACCCTTGTAAAGGCTAGGGACCCTTCTGCAACTTCGAAGGTCTCTCGTAGTTTCGCTTGTTGCGTGGGGGTCCAATCTGCACCGCTGTTGCACGACGGGTCCTCCTCCTCTGACTCTTCAGTGTCACTGCCAAGATGAGGGCGGACTTTGCTGCTAGATGGGCCTTCAGTAACAGATTCGTCCGTATCGCTGCCGAAATGAGGGCGAGTTTTGCGGAAGGACGGGCTTCCAGCGTCGGACTCATCAGAGTCGCTGCCGAAATGCGGGCGCACTTGGGCATTTTTGCTTTTGAAAGTGATAGCCGGCGCAGATTTGCTTTTGAGTCTTGGGGCCGTTCTATCCTCAGTCAGTTGTGGCTTAGCATTTTGGTGGTTCGTAAAGTACCGAGAATCTTCATATCGGACTTCATGCACACCGAACGGCTGGATGTCTCCGTCAATGCGTCTTTCTTCGCCATTTTTAGTGTACTTCATGCATTGATGGAGAGTTGACGGAATGATGCCGTAATCGTGGAGCCACGGCCGCCCCAAGAGAATCTTATAAGACGTGTCGGCGTCGATCACGTATATCTTAGCTTCGGTTTGTAGATCCCCAAATTTGATTGGCAGAGCTATAGACCCCAGAACTTGCTGGCAATTTTGGTTGAAGCCTTGAATGACAATCCTTTCCCTTGACAGGTGTCGGACGTCCATTGACAAACTCTTCAGAGTTCGCAAGTTCATGATGTTCACTGAGGACCCCGGATCAATCAATATGCGATTAATTCGATCTCCGTCGCTGTACCCGGTCACGTAAAGCGGCCGATTATGCTCAGCCGTTCCCAGTAGCAAGTCTTCATCCTTAAATGTGACTGCGGCGGCATACAAAGCATGCTGGGCTTCTTTCATGTTAATTTCCGCAAAGTGAGCCTGATACCGCTCGGGGTTTTGCAGAGCGTGGATGAGAACATCTCTAAGCTCCTTAGATAGGACCAAGGCGTCGTAGATGCTCAGGAGAGACGGAAGCTTCCGGAGATGCGCCAAGACATTATAGTCCACCGAGGAAGGACTTATGTTTTCATCAGCCGGTTCTCTGCCATCTTCTTCATTAGCGACTTGTTTTTCCTTCCCTTTTGGGGCGTTGCCCTGATTTTGCGGTAGAGCCCTGCCGCTTCTGAGCTGGATTTGATTGACCTTTGTGGTGAGCTCCTCGTCCTCTTCCGGAAAACAGAGATCATCCTCAGAGTCGCTGCCAAGATGGATGGCGTAGCAGGTTACTACTGGAATTTCTTCATTGGAGTCTTCTTCTAACTCCTCCAGAATTTCAGCCGCTTGTACAGGGAAGAACTCCTTCAATTGAATCAATGTTCTTTCCTGTTGTTCATATTCTTCGAGGGAATCGATATACTTTTGAATGGTCGATCTCCCTGCAGACTCTTTTTCGCGCCGAGCTGCACTTTTCTTCTTCTTGAGCTTCTTGGATTTTGAGCCTGATGGAACCGCATTGGCAGCTGGACTGGTAGGCTTCTTCTGCCCTTCCCATTCCATCCTGGGCTCTTTCTGAAGCAGCTTTAGCATCTTCTTTGTCTTATTAGATATGTGCGTACTCCACGGAGGCCGCGATGAGTCAGTTTCGTTTGTCAGGGTAGCGGGTTCGGCTGTCTGCTCCCAGAAGGCTTCAGCTTCCGTCTGTATAAAGTTGGCGGTTGCAACTTGATTGTTCACCAACACGCTTTTGGACAGCTCGATCTCTCCAGCCTTGTACTGCTTCTCGACCCAATCCTTGAAGATATAGCAATCCTCGATCGCATGGCTCACTACTCGGTGGTACGGGCAATACAGGGGATTGTCGGTCATTTTTGCTTCTTGGGGTCTTTTCGACTCCGGCAGTTGTAGGCCATTGTTCAAGGCATCTTTAAATATCTTGCGGACTTTGTCCCTTCTGAAAGAGTAAACCTTGTTCTTTTTCTCCTCTAGGGAAGGCCCATCTCCTCCCAGCAATGGCTTTCGAGACCGGTTGGTTTTGGATTCGCCCGCCCTTCGCTTTTCTTCATTGTCGGAGGCATTGAAGACATTGGTACTGCTGGAACTCCCGCTTCTACGGTTGTCGTCCCGCTTGCTTTTCCAGGTTTTGTCTCTCTGAGAGTCCGGCGGGGACTCTTGCTTCGAGCGTTCCAGCATTTGGACTTTCTTGGTTAGCTCCTGAAACGTCTTGAGGCCCGCTGTACACAAGAAGGGGACCATCCAATTGCTGAGGTTCCCAATGAGAAGGCTGACGGACTGGTCCTGCTCCAGCGGCGGCTCGCACTTAACCGTGAGATTACGCCACCGGGCGATAAAGTCGGTGTTGCTTTCATTCTTCCCCGGCTTAGTCCTCACAAGGTCGGCAATGGAGATTTTATCACTGACACTCATGAACCTTTGCCGGAACAAAGACTCCATTTGGGCAAAGGTGATGACGGACCCGTCTGGTATGCTCGCGTACCAGTCGAAAGCGACACCGGTCAGGCTGTTGACAAACTGACGGAGAAGGAGCGCGTCATTGCCCCCTGTATTGCCGCACGATGCTTTGAAGTGGGCGACGTGCTGGTTTGCATTCCCCGTTCCATCAAATCTTCCGAACGTAGGAATGACGTAGCCGCTTGGGAACTCAATCAGATCGTACTGCGCGGGATATGGCCGCCCACTACTGCCGATTTCTTTCTGAGCTTCGGCCTCGGCCACCAATGTTTTAACCTTGCTGGTGACCAAATCCATTATCCGATCCTGTGTTAGCGGGATAGTGCTATCTGGGGCCAAGGCGTCCCCAGAAGCGGAATGTAGCCGGCTTTCATTCGGCTCGACCAGTCTTGGTCCCAAAGGAACAGGCATTGGCTGCCTCGGATTGTCATCACCCGGCTGATTAGTAGCGGCTTGTGCTTGATTAGGAGGCGCTCGAGCAATTTGAGCCGTAAGCTGCATCACTACGTTCGTTAAGTCGTCAATCTTTGAATAGAGCTTGGCCATCTCTTTATCTTTGCTCCTGAGTTGTTTTCGAAGCTCTTGAAGCAGCTCTTGCTCCGCAGTCCTGGGGCGGAAAGTCGGCTCTTCCTCGCTGTCCGAGCTCGACTCTGCATGGACCGAGGGGTCTTTCTGCCTATCATCCTCATCGAGAGGGTTTTCTTCATCTAGCGGGGGCGGATGTTCTTGGGCGGCGGCAACCACATTCAGGCTAGATTGGGCTTGGGATGTGGTGGCCCCGTCCTTGCTTTTGCTGCGAAGGTTGTCGCTGGGGCGCCCGCCCGCCATATAGACCGTATGGATGATATATCCGGCCGTCTTTCTATTATTGGCGGCTGATTTCACGGATCGCTGTCTTGACCCCCTTACTTCGATAGCTGGTAGTCGATTGAAGGCGGCTGGCCTAACCAGGTTCTTGAATGGTGCTGGCGCTTCTTTTCTGGGTTTGCCCCGCTGCTTTCGCGCGGCACAGAGTGCTTGATAGACTCTTGAAGAGACAGTGTCATACTTTTTCTGTTGGGGCCGGGACACGTCTCTTTGTGGCACTGTTCGGACCGCTGTCTTCTTGATTCTGGCGGTCATGGCGTTTTTCTGAACCCACTTCAGAGGCTCGAAGGAATTGCTGATTCTTACGTCCGACTCGGCCGTCGTCGCCGGGCAACCCTGCACTTGGAACTTCACACGATTCCATTTGGCCGAAGCCTTGGCCCTCTTGTTGGCTCGATACCTGAGCCGCTTCTGCCTTAACTTTTCTGTTCTAAGCACCTGGCAGACTTCGGCTTTTTGGGAAGATGCCGCAGACCGGTTGATGGAGGGCCTTGGAGATACGCCCGATTGTGCATTTGTTAGAGTCATCGCCTGAGCTCGTCCGCGACATTTGATGTTGCCCTTCGCATCGGAAGTCTTGCCCCCAGCTAGAGCGCCAGGGAGTCGTTCAGATAGCGTCTTGAGTTTCGGTTGTGGTGCCTTGGCGATCACGACATTCGGCCTCTTTCCCCTTGAGACCGGCTTGGCCACCTGTTCTGCCGGGATCTCTGCCAGGTGAGCGCTTCCGGCAGGGTAGATGATGACAGAGCCAAACTGGCGGGGCGGCTCCTTCCATTGTCGACTGAGGCTTGCGGGGAGAACCACACGAGCGTTGATCTTGACCACGTACGGAATCGGGGTCACGTTGGAAGCTGAATTCGTCTTGAGAGACATCGTCATCGAAAGTTGATTGCTGCATGGAAAGAAAACATCATTTCAGTATAGGCAATCGATATGTATATTGATTGAGTTCGCATGAACGTTTAACCCGAAATATGGGAGGAGAGATTGGTCCCACCGGGCGTGCCAGAATCTGTAGGGTGTTTTTCGTCACCCCAGTGAGATGGGAATACGCGAGCGCTTGTCAGGCGTACTACAGATTCCCCCTGCCTAGGGTAGGCCGGGGTTTAATGATTGTGGGGATCCGAATCTCCGGCAGCCGCGGACTAAGCTGCCGTTAATTACCCATCGCCTTTGGGGCGAGGGAACCTCCGATTAACGGGTTAAACTGGTCATGCGAACTCAATGTGCAGTGTGCGTGTGTTTTGAAAGGGGTTTTTGGATATATCGGGAGCCACGCAGAGTTTTTACGGGGGTCCCGCTACCCGGATAGCGGGCTGGGGGTCAAGGGGGCTAGCAGCCCCCTTGCGGGGTTCGGGGCAGCGCCCCGGCCCGAAAATTTTTTTGAGGGGGAGAATGTTGCGGAGTATGTGTGTGTATAAATTTGTATACATATGTATATATATACATGTATATATAAGTAAAGAGGAAAAAGACATCCAAAGGATGCGTGGGGCCAGCGCCTAGGCGCTTGAGCGCGAGCGCGCCACGTGTCGGTACGTGGGCGCTTTGCGCTCGAGCGCAGAGTGCTGGAGCGCAACGCGCCACGTGTCGGCACGTAGGCGACTTGCGCTCGAGCGCTTGCGCTTGAGCGCAAGCGCGCCACGTGTCGGCACGAGGGCGACTTGCGCTCGAGCGCTTGCGCTTGAGCGCAAGCGCGCCACGTGTCGGCACGAGGGCGACTTGCGCTCGAGCGCTTGCGCTTGAGCGCAAGAGCGCCACGTGTCGGCACGATGGCGACTTGCGCTCGAGCGCTTGCGCTGGAGCGCAAGCGCGCCACGTGTCGACACCAGGGTGACTTGCGCTCGGGCGCTTGCGCTGGAGCGCAAGAGCGCCACGTGTCGGCACGAGGGCGACTTGCGCTCGAGCGCTTGCGCTGGAGCGCAAGCGCGCCACGTGTCGGCACGTGGGCGCTCTGCGCTTGAGCGCCGGCGGGAAAAAGAGGCTTTTAGCCTAAAAAGATTTCTCTGATGAGAAATCAAAGAGGAGTTGGACTCCTAAGTGTTCTTCTTCTTCTTCTTCTTCTTTTTTGGGGAGGATTTAGTGAAAGAGGTTCTTCTTCTTCCTCCTATCGCTTGGCCGGATCTTGAAGATCAAGAAGCAGGAGATTTTAAAAATCACTCCTTTTTAGATCTGATGGGAGATCTGAGTTCCCCTTTGTGGGTTTTTTGGTGGAAAACTACTTAGTTTTGGGAAAGAAAGAGTAAAACTCTTGATTTAAATTCAAAAGAAAATGAAAAGGTTTAGAACCTTGAAGATGGAAGAAGAGAGCTCAGCTCTAAGACTTTTTTTTTTTAGAGAGAAAAAAGTTGTTAGATATTTTCATTATCCTTTGCCTTTATAGGCTATACACTTTGCACATAGCCCCTTGGGCTTCACAAAATGGCATTTTGCCTATCCCATGGCTCATGTGCCATTTCTTTTTGCGCATAAGCCATGGGCTTTACAAAAATTTGGCTTTATGCCTATTTTTTTCTTACATTTATCCAAAAATAAAATAAAAGAAATACAACAAAATTATTTATTACAAAATTTTTATCTTGGCATGGTGGGAGGCCGGCCGCTTCATGTTCGGCCTCGACCCGGGCATGGGCCCACTGGATCTGGGCTTGGGCCCACTTGGCTTGGGGTTGACTTTGATTTTGACTTGGTCAACCGGGGTGTAAATTTTTACCCCAACAGACGGTCCTTCGGGTTTTGAAAGGTTGACTCCTCAAGCTCCTTGGGTTGATGGAACGAGCTCTCGAAGACAATCTTCCACTTCAAAGACGATCCACTCGAGCATGCCGAATCAAGCGATACCTTCAACCGAAGCAAAGTCTTGCTTGGACAAGATGTTTAGGAGGGTGTAGTTTGTGAAACAAGATGCTCTCTTTTAATTCTCAAAACTCAAGAGAGAAAAATGAGAAAGAAGACGAAGAGAATGGCAATTAGAGAAAATAATATCTATCAAGATAAACCATCAACCCATCTCTCACTCTCACACTTATCTCTTCATATATTTTAAAAAATAAAGTAATCAAAAAGAGTGACTAGGCTTGTGACTCACTAGTGTGAGTCACAGGCCCACACTCTTCTTGTAAACCCTAAAAGAGATGAGTGTAGAGAATGACCACCTCACTATGATATACATACACTGATACTTGTATGTTTATAATCAATTATACAAAAACCCGTATTTATAATAAATACGTATACCGTATTTCTATCAAAATACGAATACCGTATTTGTATCGAAAATACAAAATACGCATATTCATATTTAGAAAGAAATACATGTATTTGTATCAAAGCACAAATACTCGTATTTATACAAATAAACGTATTCGTATAAATACCGTATCCGTGTTAAAATACAAATACCCAAAAGAGAGCAATATAATACAAGTATCAAAGCTGGTTGTCTTTCAATTCTGCTAGTACTACTAAACCGTCTGATTAAAGCACGTGTATAAATACACGTGTTCAATCGAACACCAGAGCGTATCACTATATGAAAACTGCACCATTTCGCATGAACCGGGAAACCCTATGTGTGGGACTCTAATGACTCGACAATACGCTGACAGTGGGTTTAACCACAATCACGTCAGTGTCACTAGTTGTACGTAACGGCAATCAATGTATCTGTCAAAGGGAAGATCGACACGATAACTCGTCCGAAAACCCTACTGAGCTTATAAGTGACATTCCCTGTACAGTCCGATCTGTTCATCTAAGGGTATCGCATATCGGGCATAGGGGGTGGTAAACGTCAGACCCCTAATAGCGCGACAAGTCGTGTCGGTGTGGAGCCCAATACAACATGAGAAATTACTAGTATACCTACCACTAAATCTCACTTGCCCTGACCAGAGACCTTTAGTATCGGCCAATCGTACACAGCGTGATATTAACTCTCAATACCGGGAGAGACGAATCCTTTCTATCCCCTGCTGGCTCCAAGTGTTTCGGGGTTACACCCAACTACTATCTGTTTGCACGGCTCATTAAAGCCGTGGTAGGGTAGTAATCTAAGTACAGTGGGAACACACTCAAGACGAATAGTGATGTCAAGTCAACGAACTAAGCTGTACTCATGTCACCGGAGAACTGCTATCCGATGATAGGTATAATACCAACCAGCAGTTCCCAGCGAGTCCTTCCAGTGTAACTCATAACCTAATGAGCAACTGTAAACCATCTTTGGTACCGTATACCAATGGCTGCGGGACAGGACATCTCCCCTAAAGGGGATACGAAGCGTATATATTAGTCTACTCTGGAGTATCGATGCCTAGTCTCGATAATCCTACGACTAGGGACAAGTTTAAAGATGTGCTTATAGACTACCCAGCCCCCAGTAGTGTGATTGCCATCACAACGCTGGTAGTCAAGTAAAGATCCTAAGGGCTCTATCAACATGTATTAGCGATATGTAAAAAGATACATATACACAAGTTAAGATAGACTCAAACCAGATAGCATACTATCATATTGAGCAAGACTGTTATATATCTGTATATATCCCAAGCTTCTAAAATGTAATATATAATCCAGTACTATACAATAATGGCCTCTAGGGCATATATCACTAACAATCTTTCACTTGCACTAAAGCCATGTATTGGCATATCGTAGACCTATCATCTCGAATGCAGTGGATCTGCAGTGTTGTTCTTCGTGTCTACTCTCCGCACCTCGATCTCCCGGCAATCCACGATCTCCCTGATCAGGTGATACCGCCTCAAGATATTTCTGGAATTCTGATGGGACCTTAGTTCCTTCACTAAAACTATAGCCCCGCTGTTGTCACAATACAAAGGTATTGGATCAACAATGGACGGAACCACCTGAAGTTCTATAATGAACTTCTTTATCCAGACTGCCTTTTTTGCGACATCATATGCAACTATATACTCTTCCTCTATCATCGAGTCAGCAACGGTGTCCTGTTTGGAGCTCTTCCAACAGACCGCCCCTCCATTAAGGGTGAAGACATAACGTGACATGGATTTGGAGTCATTCTTGTCACTCTGGAAGCTGAATTCAGCAAAGGCCTCGATCTGGAGGTCTTTACTGCCGTACACTAAGAACATCTCCTTAGTCATTCTTAGGTACTTGAGAATGTTCTTTACTGCTATCCAGTGCTTCTCCTCTGGGTTCGATTGATACCTGCTTACCACACTCGGTATGTAAGCAACATGTGGTCTGGTACATAACATCGCATACATTATAGATCCTACCGTAGAGGTGTAGGATACAATACTCATGTGATCCCTTTCCAAATCAATCTTGGGAGACATCTCTTTGGAGAGGGTGATCCCGTGACAAGCGGGTAGGTTACCGCGTTTGGAATCTTCCATAATAATTTTTTTTAGTATGGTATCAATGTACCTAAACTTTGAAAGTCCAAACATCCTCTTTGATTGGCACGCTTTTGGCGTGTCGTGTATTTTAAGTTCTAAAGTTAACCGCAATCAGGACGGTATCGCTTTGCAGCTAGCCGCGATGAGTACGGGTCGTCCGCAGGGAGACGGAGCGTTTTAAGTTCTTGTTTTCATGAGTTAATGCGCGTGGCAGAATTGTTCGTATCTACCCTATGTGTGTATATGCAAAGTTATAAGTTTGTTAGGATTAGATAGGATATGGTAAGTTATGGATTTCCGTACTTAATCTTTTGAGCCGAACTCGACCACTAAAGCTAGAGCAATCGGCAACAACGTGGATTAGGGTGTTTAAGCCCGGTATTTATGTAATTCGGCTTATTGACCCTTGTCTGTCCGTTCTTATCGCTTGCTTTCGCCTCCGGTCAATCCAAACGCAACCGGTCACGGTTAGGAATCGCCGATACCTTGGTAGGGTAGGGTGCCTAACGGAGCGCTTGCGTAAGGTTTGGACGGAGTTTAATGGAAATGATTGGGAAAAGGAAATAAGAAGGGATATCTTAACTTACAATATCGTTTTCTTTCCTAACAACACCAATATTCACAACCATCTAAACAACAAAGAAAAAGAGCAAATAAAAGATACAAAAGAAAAGAAAAGACAATATTGCAAGAAAGTAAATTGCATGGAATTAAAAGAGCAAGCAAGTAAATGACATGGAAATAAATTGCAAGAAAGTAAAGCAAGTAAGAAAATACTAAGAACCAAAGAATGAAAGCTTCATTAACTCAAAGTGATAATGCAAGCCATAGGTTCAATAACCTAATCTTAAACTTGCAAGCTCAATGAAGAGGTTGCAAGATCAAGAGAAGGCTAAGAACTCAAGGTGAAGTGAAGGTAAAATGAAAGCTTTATTAATTTTCAAGTAATGATACAACCCTTGAGATCAATAACCAAAACTTAAACTTGCAAGCTCAATGAAGAGCTTGCAAGATCAAGAGAAGGCAAAGAACTCAAGAGGATTAGCTATATACAATAACAAAACAAAAAGAGAAACAAAGTGTTGAACAAAACTTGGACAATGTAAGACAAAGAATGACCCCCTCTCCCTTGCTCACTGGTCTACTTTTATAGGCACAAAAGAAAAATAAACAAGCAATAAAAATATGATGACGTGGAAGCAAGAGAGGAACCATAGAAGACTGGAGCTCATAGGGGCAAGGGGGGTCGGCCTGCTCGGCCAAAGTGAGAATGTGGCCGGTCCAAATCCGACCAAGTTGGCTCGTTTTGGTTGTGTGGTCTTGTGTGCTCTCCAATATCACTCTGGTGCTGCTTGTTTTGTCTGTAGAGGCCTGGGATGCACTCAGGGATTTGGAGGGAAACTTGTAGCTATACATCACATCACATCTTTTTAGCATTTGACACTCTTGTCCCCCCACTTGCACAAGTTATCATTTGTGTGCCATGGGCAGCCCCCTCCTAGGTCCATGCCATCAAAAAGGTAGTGCACACTTGCTATGTGTTGGACCAAAATGTGTGTACACTTGTTTATTTGCAAAAATTCTTTGAATATCGGTCGGTTTCTAGTTCCGGTTGCAGTGTCGGTTCACAAACGATATATCCGTAATTTTAAATGTATTTCCAGTATTTTGTCACGGATACCTGTAATCTGTAATTACTGAGCAGACGCCGGTTAATAGTACCGATATAACAAAACAGATAATGAATGAGTGGTATTGAAATGCAGTTTTCTGAGATGAACAAATACCCCTAAACTTATCTTTTGCTCGTCCCGAGCAAAACAAAATCCTAGCCTCACTTTTGCAAGGAACACGATTGCACTGAGCTCGTGCAACAAGCCGTTAAACCTCTAGGTGTCCCTAGTAGGAGGAGTGTTGTCTCTTGAGGGTTTTCAATGGATTACACCCACAAAATCACGTCAAGCTAGTTTCATAAGTTAACGTTGATTCTACTCCTACAGTTTAGTATCTAGGCTAAAAATTCTATCATCCTAAATTAGGAGTATCCAACCCTAATGTTTCACACCTTTATTTATTCAACCCCAGATCCTATACGTTTTTACATTTTAAAAAGATCTCGGTTTCTCTTGAGTTTTCCTTCTAAAGTGCGGTCTCCAATCAGGGATTTTTATCATCTTTACGGAAAACATAAGTTTTATTCTTTATTCCTATCTTTCCTCCGAACATTGATTATATACCCTTACGTGTGTGTAAAATTTCACCCCTACACTTAAGAATTCAATTCAAGCTATAGTACCCTTACTCTAATACCTAATACTACTTCTTTTCGTTAAATGATGGACGGTTTTGCTCACACACCTTTCATGTGACTATTAATGTTTCTTGAGACACTAACAACCGATTATTGAATGTGTGAGCTTAAAGCGTAAATAGCAGTTTGCAGGTCTTGACTTTTTTTATTTATTTTTCTTTTCTTTATTTTTCTTTTTCAAGACCGGATATATTTTTCAATGATGCTCTTTTGGTGGTTAACTTTAAATACCGTTTTTTCTTTCATATTAGGTTTTCAGGCAAGAGTATTTCTAGGTATTCTCTACTATCCCAAGTTTCAAGGTGCGTGTATGTGCAGTTTGTAGGGTATATACTTTCTAAATTTGAACTCAAGAATGGAAACTATTTTTCAGACTTATCCTTCAGTAAAGCTTCAATACTTTCCCTTCATTTTGACTTAACTCAAGAACTGAACTTAAGATTACCTACTTCTATAAAAAAAAACTGTAAGGACGTATACTTACCAAGGTTAAACAGAAGGAGGGTTATTTTTAGGGTATTCAATTCCTAAGCCTAGGATTTAGTTATTTCTAACGTATCAACTAAACTTATGGAATAAAAATCTAAGTTACCCTATTAGCTATCTTGACGACAATGTTTTTATATTTTTGTAAATTTTTGATTTTTATGGGATTTTTTTAATAAGGTTTGCAAATGTAAAATATACATATGAATGCGAAGGTAGAAAGCTTACCGAGCACACCCCCAAACTTAAACTTGACAGTGCCCTCACTGTCAGGCTACACCAAGACGGTCAAAATTGTCGGTGCTTCCTAAAAGAAATATATACAAAGCAAACCAAAAATATATATACACACAAAGGTTCCCCCCAAACTTAAGTGAAACAGTGTTTCCACTGTTTAAGAGTTGAAGTTTAAAGTCAGGGGGGAGAGAATAGTATCAAGCTATACAAGGCCTTACACATGCCAAAAGTTAACACCAACCATTCAAATTTTTTATCGGGATAAGGCCCGGGCTGGTGAAAGAATGCGGAGAGGAAAGAAATGGAGAATACGCGAGACCGTATGCGGATAGAAGCGGGATACAGTCTCGGTATATGAGGAGAAGAATGGCGGAAGGGAGAAAGAAGTGGAATACGAACTTGAGGGTGGAAATGGAGTGAATAAATTAGTACAATTTGTGATGACCGATGTGTAAAAAACAATTGTACTAATCTATTAACCCGTCAAGAGATGGGGTCAAATCCCTCAAGATTTGTAAGAAGACATGGGTAGACCGTACTTGGTAAACCAGACATAAGAAATGAAGGTGATACTGTTTCTTGCAAGGTCGGAACGATGGAAAGGATGGAGGGGAGTGATTGAGGAAGGGTATCAGGTAAGGGTTCAGGAGGGTGTGCACAGTCAATGAAAGGGACATGATGAATTGGAAAATCTGACTCATCAAGTAAAACTGGTTCATCCTCAATACTATCCTCAAAAATTATCTCATCCATGCATTTATCCTTATCAATATCAAGACGCATATGAAGTTCAGGAAAAACAGTTAATGACTCGGGATGATGTCCACACGGAAGTGAAAGGACATGATGAATTGGTGAGAAAAACTTATCCAAAGTGGTGTGTTCATCATCCAAAATATTTCTAGCGTCAATATCCTCAATCAAGTGAAAATCAATATTCTCAGACACCTCATCAAGAGCATGGATTTCAATCAATTGTGGTTCTAAGATGGAGGTGTAGAGGTCAAAGGAATTGGGTGTGGTTTCACTTGACAGGGTCCCTTCACAATCCGGTAAATCAAACACTACAAAGTCACACAACTCATTAAACGTTCTATCTTCAATTGGTGAATCATTTGGGACACTCGATAGACTTTGAAAATCAAAGTTGTGGGATTCAATTGGAGATGGATAGGTTTGATTTGGAAGGGTGTATAGTTCACTCTCACCACTCAAATTCTCAGCCTGTCCTACCGCCTCATCATACAGTGGAAAATGTGGAGCTAGTTGGAAACTAGCTACCGGGTCACTAGGTTAAATAAGGGTGGCCATGGATACATTCAAATCCATCATCTGTTGGTACGACGTTACCCGAAAGCCTTCCAATGACTGTTCTAGACTAGACATGGGTTATGGAGGGGTTTCAGTAAAAGATTCAACGTTGGTTGGATACATGAAACTCCCAAATGACTATGTAGAAGCAATGTCTGGGGAAGGTGTAAATGTCGGGTAGGACTGGTCAGAATCGAATGATTGGACAGGAGTAGGATCAACATTTGGATAAGAAGGTGAATAGAATTGTTGATCCAAAGAATTGGAAGTGGTGAAAGGAGTGAAAAATCGGTTACGGGATTGTTCAATACGTTCAGCAATAGACATAGGTCTTGAAGTTACAACAGGACTCTCAAAAGGGGTATCAACGTAAGAAGGTGGGGTAGGTTGAAATGGTTGATACAAAGTGGATTGCGGAGTCCAATTGTTTGTCCTAAACGCGTCTATCCGATCTTTCAAAGAAATTTTTGCCTGGAGGGTTCGTTCGACGTTCGACCAAAGCAAGAACCGTATGAAGTAATGTCTGGTTGTGGGTACCAAAGTTCGGCAAGAGTTTTTCTGGATGGGATACCCATGATATGAAGAGAAGGAGAAGAAGAAGAATGTGATTTTTTTTATAATTTTTATTGTTAGTTATCAACAAAAGAATGAAATATACACACAAAAAGAATCTGGAAAAAAACAATCACGACACAATACAATACACCTAATCGGTCTAGGGTTCACCTAGGTCAACTAGACCTGCTCAAGAACTTGATTGTCGAAGTAAAATTGTGTCGAGAAACGGGCTCAAAATATACTGATCACGAGGCCAGGTAAGTGCAGAGATAAGGGGAGGTTTTCCAACGCTTTCGCGATGGTCCTTAATTGGACAACCCTTTCTCTTTTGGCGGTTTCGCCGTGAACACTTTCCTAGACACCTCATAAACGATATACCGTTAAGCGGTGTTCTAAACACAGTTAACTTCTCCTAGTGAGCGCGAAGTCCTTAAGGCTTAAAGTCTAGTTTCTTTTAAATTTTGTGCGGGAAAACGTTATGCTCAATTCGTGATTTGTTGGCCACAGAAAACGTGATAAAATCCTTTACCGTATGTTGTGGGGTTCACTTGCCCTTAAGTCCGTATTAATGGATGCAATGCACAAATCAATGAAAAGGTTATTAAAAACCTAAAAAATTATCGATTTTTATGTTATAGCACGGCACTGCAACAAATACGGGTTAGTCAAATTTAGCGTTTGCTAGCGAACTTGTAAAGAATCCTGCAAAGATGTTATAGTGGATGCGTCGGATTTGAGAAGAAGGTGTTAGGAAAATACGTACCGATAAGTTTTCGGGTTAAGAAATCCCCGTTGAATTGAATCCGGCTAGCTTGAAAAGTTTGCTTGCGCGGGTCAAACTGCCCGGATTTTTGGCACTGTACTTTGCAATCACCTTAGCTTTGAATGTACACTTTGCTCCACACGATCGTAATTTGCAAATCCGTAAAAAATCAGAAAATGTCGGAAAACGGATATTTAGTGCGAAAAAGCGATATGAATGCCTAAATACCTGCACACTAAAAATTATAAAAATCAAGCAATAAAATTAGGAAAAAAACAGAACAATGGAGCACAGAACCAAATTTTGGAGCAAATGGGGGCTCTTGGGCCGGCGAGCTCGGATATTCAGGGTATGTCGCCGGTTTTACCTTAGAGTTTGGGCTCCAAATTTCTTCAGGTGACTAAGTGTTCTACTAGTGTCTCAATGGTATTGCTTATCTTTTCTGTTTAGATCCAGAGTGCTTGCAGGTCAGAAATCCAGAAAACAAAATGTTAGAAATGTCAATTTTTGTTGGTTTTGAATTTTTTAATTATTTTTAGTTTGTTTTTAAGAATGGTGTTAGATGATATTAACAAGATTAACCCGAAATGACAAGAATAAAAACGTTACAGTCTTCCCGGCAACGACGCCATTTGATTGGCACGCTTTTGGCTTGTCGTGTATTTTAAGTACTAAAGTTAACCGCAATCAGGACAGTATCTCTTTGCAGCTAGCCGCGATGAGTACGGGTTGTCCACAGGGAGACAGAGCGTTTTAAGTTCTTGTTTTTACGAGTTAATGCGCGTGGCAGAATTGTTCGTATCTACCCTATGTGTGTATATGCAAAGTTATACGTTTGTTAGGATTAGATAAGATAGTGTAAGTTATGGATTTCCGTACTCAATCCTTTGAGCCGAACTCGACCATTAAAGCTAGAGAAATCGGCAACAACGTAGATTAGGATGCTTAAGTACGGTATTTGTGAAATCCGGCTTATTGACCCTTTTCCGTCCGTTCTTGTCGCTTGCTTTTACCTCCGGCCAATCCGAACGCAACCGGTCATGGTTAGGAATTACCGATACCTTGGTAGGGTAGGGTTCCTAACAGAGCGCTTGCGTATAGTTGTTAGTGTATATGCCCTAGAGGCCATTACTGTATCATACTAGTTTGTATATTACTTAATGGAAGCTTGGGATATTCACAGTTGTATATACAATCTTGCTCGAAATGGTAGTATGCTACTTGGTTTTTCTCTGCTTTAATATGTGCATGTGTTTCTTTTAGCATATTGCAGGTATACATATTAGTAGAGCCCTTAGGATCTTTGCTTGATTACCAGCGTTGTGATGGCGCTCACACTCGTGGGAGCTGGGTAATCTATAAGCACATCCTTATACAGGTCCCTGGTCGTTGGACTATCGAGACAGGGCATCGATACTCCGGAGTAGACTAGCGTATGCGCTTCTCATCCCAGTGTGGGAGACGGTCTGTCCCACAGCCGTTAGTACGTCGTACTTGAGATAGTATGCGGATGCTCGTTAGGTTACGAGTACACTGGACAGGACTCGTCGGGAACTGTTGGTTGGTAATATACCTATCGTCAGTTATCAGTTCCCAGGTGACATGAGTACAGCTTAGTCCGCTGACTTGACACTGTCACTTCGCCTCGAGTGTGTTCCCACTGCACTTTGATTACTACCCTACCACGGCTCGGAGGAGTCGTGCAAACAGGTAGTTTTTGGGTGCAGTCCCGAAGCACTTGGAGGCAGTGACGGTTAGACAGGATTCGTCTCTCCCGGTATTGGGGGTTGACATCGCGCTGTGTCCAGGAGAGCCATTACACGAGTAGTCCCTGGCCAGGGCAAGCGAGATATACTGGTAGGCTTCCAGTGTTATCTCAGGGTGTTCTGGGCTACACTCCGACACGACTTGTACCGCTATTAGGGGACTGACGTTCACCGCCCCCCTAGGCCCGCCATGCGATGTATCAGACGAACAGACCGGACTGTACGGAGACTGTCACATACAGGCTCAGTAGGAGTGCAGATGGGGTTCACCTCGTCAGTCTTCTTATCGACATCTACCTGGGGACCGTTACGTATAGCTAGTGCCGCTTGCGGTCTGTGGTTAAACCCACTGCCAGCGTAGTGTCGAGTCTTTAGAGTCCCACACAGAGAGCTATTCGCCTTTAGGCAAAATGAGTAGAAGTCGCATGGTTTTGCGACAGGGTTCGTTCGCATCCGCGCACTTGTGCACGTTTGCTGTCCGGACAGTTTATACTAGCGGGCTTTGGTTTAAGACGGATCCTAGTATATGATTTGAGATTGGTTTTTCTCATTGTGTTCGTGTTCCTCGGATCACGAATGCGGGTGCGTATGCACAGTTGCTTGAGATTGAGGGAGAGGACCTTGTTTAGGGTTAATGACTATTATCATTTTATTAACCCTATTGCTTTTGTGTGTATTATTGTTAATTAATAATTAGCTTAATTATTGTGCATGGTTGTTGTTGTTGACATTTTGACTTCATTGACTTGTTGACCAAGTTGACAATTTGACCATGATCATTTCATTTGGAAGATGCTCTTTGATCCTTGCAATTTGCATTAATGATGAATTGATAATGGTCACCTCTTGATTAAACCATGACAATTTTCTTGCTAATTAATTAATTGAAATAACACACACATATTAGTGAGAATGGCTCACTAATAATTCATTCTATCATATCTTTTCTCTCTCTTGCTCATCCTCTCCCTCAAGCTCTCTCCCTCTCATGTGTTGAGAAACAAAAAAACTTGAGAAAAACCTTCACTTGATCTTCTCTACTCACTTCTAGGGTTCAAGTCTTAGCATTTCTTGCACTCTAGTTACTCCTAGCTTGGAGTTGAAGCTAAAGGTCGAGGCTTTCGGGTGGATCGTTCTTTGACGGGAGAAGACAAGCAAGGTGACATCTTTCTACCATTCCGGCGAGCAAGGAGAGAAGGAGTTCGAGCTCAAGGTATAACCTTTCTACAACTTAACTAGTTGTAAGTTTGTTTTAGCTAGTTCTAGTTTAGTAAAGATCCTCACAAGCAAGGTCCATGTTGCCTAAGTCATTAAAAATCCGTTTTTATTATGTTTTCCGCCTCCCCGTAAGTACCGGGGTGGGCAACGTGGACTTACAGTGGTATCAGAGCCTAACTAAACTCAAACTAGCTAGGTAGTGAAGTGTAACGAAGTTTCGAAACCGAAAATCCAAAAACCAAACTTTGCAAAACCCAAGCTTCTGTTCATTTTTTTTCTGGTCAAAATGACATTTGTTATATACCAAAAATTATCTCAGGGTTTTGTGTGAAAAACCACCAAATACGAACCAGAGAGGAGATCAGAGGAGTGCGGATCCGCGGCAAGAGGAAGCTCCTGCCGCGGAAGCGCGGCCGTCTTGTCCCCTCTCTGCATCGTTTTTGGTGCAGTGTCTGTCTGTGTTGATTTTGGGATTTTTAGGATATATATTATATGCCCAGATTTTCCAGAACTAAAATTTACTTTTGGGGGCCTATAAATCCGTATTTTTCGGAACTTCACTACACTTTAACTACATCGGTTATATCTGTAATGCTTGCATGTATTGAACGTCGGCTAATCGCTATAAGACGATTAGTCGGGGTTATACATGATCTGTGATTGTTATTGGTTTGTGGATATGAATGGATTGGATTGTCGCGGGTGAATGGCCGGGGTGGATGTGAGATGAGCGTTGTTTTTCTTTCATTCATTTGTAACATGTAAATTGATGTAATAATATTATTTGTATGGCCGCACAACCGGGTCGGGGTTGTAGCCGTCATTGTATAATTCTTTTTACTGTTTTTGCTCCTAGGATAGACCCATGGAGGGGTGCACAAACTACCGGGTATCTCGAAGTGCCGAGTGGCCTACTCACGGTGGTGAGGGAGGTTGCTTCGCTTCGGGTGCTTGGCGGGTAGTTTGCCGCACCCGTAGGGGTCTTGGGTGGGGTATTGGCTATTCACCGCGACCGTGTAATCCGCTCTGCGTTGCAGGCTCGAACGCATTGCGGATTCCTAGTATATCCAATGTATTCATCTGTGATCTGTAATGTCTATCATTGCTATATATTTATATATAATAACTATTTAGGCGTTGCTTATGTTTTACAGCCGCGCTAGCCCAGCCCCCGCTCTGTCGTTAGTTAAGTAACCTAACGGGTGATGACAGGGCCCCGTGGCGAATGCGAATGGCATAAGCGTACGTCATATTTTGGTTGTTTTCTGCAATGGTAGGGTTAAATGATGGGACGCATTAAAAGAACTAATGCAAGAAATAAACCAAGTAAAAGTCGATTGGAACACTTTGAAAACCATTCGGTTCTTTTCAAAACTAAACTTTCAAACGCGGAGCTTGAACCACTCCTTTTTTAAAAGCTATCTCGTTCCATCGATTATATCAAGTTCACTACGTTCACGGTTTCGCCAAAACCATTCGTAGCCCTCCGTCATTCCACATGAATGGTCAAAAGTATTCAAGCTGTGTATTTTGGCCAAAGTCAAGGCATAGTGATTGGTAGCGTTTGGGCATTCATGTGCAGCATAGATAGATGCGTTGATTTGGGACAGTCGTGCTGCCATTTTGGCCAAAGTCAAGGGTAGGTACGGGTGGGTCCAAATTAACCAGGAGAATGACGGGTAGAACTTGACATGTGACTTATGATATTTTGGCCAAAGTCAAGGTCATAAGAGCATGGGGCAAAAATCCACATCGAGAGTTTCATAAGTACTGAAACTTGCTAGCGTTGCATACCATTTGGAGTGTGATGATTCTGGTAGGATTCCTTCGGTTTTATCACGCGATGATATTTGGATCCCGATCCTACTGTGAGTATATGCTACTCCTCGGGAAAACTCTCACTTAACGATCAATGCTATAAACCTAGTAGGTGCCTAGAAAGGTGTTAGCGGGGCTACGCCCACAGGGAAAAGAGGTTACTTAATTAAGGAACTTCGCGAAAGCGTTGGAAAACCTCCCTCGAAGTACCGACACTGGCCTGGCTGAACGGTTAAGCAAGTATTGTACGGTGAGAATGATCCCGGCTAATCCTTTTCTTTACGGTTTGAGAAGGGATTCGAGAAACAGTGGGAGCCATCTAGTTTAGACAAACTAAAAACCACTCTAAACTTGCAAGATCATCATGCTAAAGTGTTTCTTTTCTCTCTCCTAATTGCAGCGACCATTCAACATGACCGGACTTAAGTTACTGTTAGATAAAAATATATTGACAGGGCCAAACTACAAAGATTGGCTCAGGAATGTCAAGATGGCGATCACTTATGACAAGCTGGGGTATATACTTACCACCAAAGCTCCCCCTGTCCCAGGTCCCACCTCCAGCGTCGCGGATGTAGAAATCCGTAAGACATGGGAGATAGATTGCGCGAGGGCCAGATGCCTCGTACTAGCCTCGATGGACAACGAACATCAGAGGAGGCACGAGAATATGGACCTAGAGTCCATATTTCTCCATACAAAAGAACTGTATGGAGAGCAGTCTCGTATCGCTAGATACGAAGTGTCGAAGAAGCTTTTTTCGGCAAGGTTGGCCGTCGGATCATCGGTAGCGGACCACGTGCTTAAGATGATCGGCTACATAGAGGAGCTCGCGGACCTTGGGACCACGTTGGAGAATGAACTCTATACCGATTTGATTCTCCAGTCCCTTCCTTCCACTTACGCCCAGTTCGTTCTTAACTTCAACATGCAAGGAAAGGAGGTTGAACTTGCCGAACTTCTGAACATGTTGAGGACTGCTGAGGGCACCCTACAGAAGGGTAGGGAGACATCCACTTTGTTTGTAGGAGGATCTTCCTCTTCTAGGTCCAGGGCGAAAGCCAAGGGCAAGAAGAAGAAAGCCCCCGCCAAACCAAGAGGCGGTGTCGGTAAAGTGGATACGAAGGGAAAGGGTAAAGCAACAAAAGCAGCGGGGAAGATGGTGGGGAAGGAAGAATGCTTCTATTGTCACAAAAGTGGTCACTGGAAACAAGATTGCAAGGCTTGGAAAGCCAGAACACAGGATTTGAAGCGAGTTGCAGCTTCAGCTTCAGGTGTGTATGTTATTGAAAACTGTCTATCAATAAACTCTACATCCTGGGTATTGGATACCGGATCAGGATCTCATATCTGTAATTCTTTGCAGGCATTGAGAAAGCGTAGAGTTTTGAAGGCAGGTGACATGACCCTCAGAGTTGCGAACGGTGCTAGCATGGATGCAGAGGCCGTGGGGGACTATCACCTGGGATTATCTGATGGACACTTTTTGGTTTTGCGTAGTTGTTATTATGTACCAAATGCAACCTGTAATATCATATCTGTATCTTTATTATCTAAAGAAGGTTATGAATTTGCATTTGTAAGTAATGTAGTGAACATTCACCTTAATCAAGTTTTGATTGGGTCAGGTACATTAAACAACGGTATTTACGTTTTAAACCAACCACAAGTTTTCAATATCCAGAATACACACAAAAGAAAGTCTCCAGAAATTAATAAAACTTTCTTATGGCACTGTAGACTGGGTCACATCAATGAGAGAAGATTGACTAAGTTACATACTGAAGGATATTTGGATCCGTTCGAATATCAATCGTATGCAACTTGTCAATCCTGTCTCAAAGGAAAGATGACAAAGGCTCCGTTTTCTGGACACGGAGAAAGAGCGAGCGAGCTCTTGGGACTCGTACACAGCGACGTGTGCGGTCCAATGTCTACACATGCGCGAAGCGGTTTTTCTTACTTCATTACCTTTACGGATGATTTTTCAAGGTACGGTTATGTTTTCTTAATGAAACATAAATCCGAGGCTTTTGAAAAATTCCAGGAATATAAGAATGAAGTAGAAAAACAAACCGGCAAAAGTATCAAGATCCTAAGATCGGATCGAGGAGGAGAATACTTAAGTGCCGAATTCCTGAACTACTTAAAAGAGAATGGAATTCTCTCTCAGCTTACTCCTCCATACACTCCGCAACATAATGGTGTATCGGAGAGACGGAACCGGACCCTATTGGATATGGTACGGTCCATGATGAGTAACGCTGAGTTACCGCGATCGTTCTGGGGATATGCGCTAGAATCAGCAGCATACCTTTTGAACCGAGTTCCAACTAAGACTGTGCCTACTACACCATATGAAATGTGGTGTGGGAAGAGACCCCATCTTAATCACATTAAGACATGGGGATGTCCAGCTTTTGTAAAAAAGCAGCATGCGGACAAGCTCGAGTCACGCTCAGTGCAGTGCAAGTTTGTGGGATATCCGAAGAACTCCAAGGGATATTACTTCTATTGCGAAGAGGAACAAAAAGTCCTTGTTTCTCGCCATGCCCACTTTCTAGAACATCAGTTCATAGAAAAAGAATTAAGTGGGAGCGCGATAGAACTGGAAGAAGTTCTAGAATCGCAAGCTATTACTGAAAGCTTAGTAGAGCCAGAGGGTTCGAAAGATCAAGACATTCCCGTGCCACTCCGCAGGAGTAGTAGGCAGTCTCATCCGCCCGAGAGGTACTACGGTTTTCTCATTGACGGGGATAGAGAGGACTGCATCCTAGATTGTGATGAGCCTACTAGCTTCCAGCAAGCCATTCAGAGCGTCGACTCGGTAAAATGGCTGGATGCAATGCGGACCGAGATGGAGTCCATGTACACCAACAAAGTATGGACGTTGGACATTGCTCCAGACGGGGTAAAACCCGTAGGATGCAAGTGGATCTTCAAAAGGAAGATTGGTGTAGATGGACAGGTTCAGACCTATAAAGCTAGACTGGTAGCAATGGGTTTTCGTCAGCGACCTGGTTTGGACTATGACGAAACCTTTTCTCCAGTAGCTATGCTGAAATCCATTCGGATCCTTCTTGCCATCGCTGCTTTCCACGATTATGAGATTTGGCAGATGGACGTAAAGACAGCTTTTCTAAATGGTCATTTAGAGGAGTGTGTCTATATGGACCAGCCAGAGGGTTTCATTCAGGGTGGGAGCAGCGGAAAGGTGTGCAAGTTGCTCAAGTCTATTTATGGACTCAAGCAGGCATCGCGGAGTTGGAACATCTGCTTTGATGAGACGGTCAAAGAATTTGGCTTTATCAAAAATCCAGATGAACCATGCATCTATTGTAGATTTGTAGCGAGAACTGTAGTATTCCTCGTTTTATACGTGGATGACATTCTCTTAATAGGAAATGACATTCCTATGCTACAATCTGTCAAGGGGTTCTTGTCACACAGGTTCTCCATGAAAGACCTGGGTGATGCCTCATACATTCTGGGTATCCGGATCTACCGTGACAGATCCAAGAGGATATTAGGACTCTCACAGTCCAGGTACATCGACACCATACTGAAGAGATTCAGTATGGAAGATTCCAAGCGCGGTAATCTACCGGCTTGTCACGGGATCACCCTCTCCAAAGAGATGTCTCCCAAGACTGATTTGGAGAGGGATCGCATGTCTATTATACCCTACTCTTCTACGGTAGGCTCTATAATGTATGCGATGTTGTGTACCAGACCGGATGTGGCTTATGCACTGAGTGTGGTAAGCAGGTATCAGTCAAACCCTGGGGAGAAACATTGGATAGCAGTAAAGAACATTCTCAAGTACCTGAGAAGGACTAAGGAGATGTTCTTGGTGTATGGCGGAAAAGACCTGCAGATTGAGGCCTTTGCTGACTCAAGCTTCCAGAGTGACAAGGATGATTCCAAGTCCATGTCGGGTTTTGTCTTTACCCTCAATGGAGGGGCGGTGTGTTGGAAGAGCTCCAAACAGGAAACCGTTGCTGACTCGACTATGGAAGCGGAATACATCGCTGCATCTGATGCCGCAAAAGAAGCTGTCTGGATGAGGAAGTTCTTAAAAGAACTTCAGGTGGTTCCGTCCATTGTTAACCCAATACCTCTGTATTGCGACAACAACGGGGCTATAGCTTTAGCGAAGGAACCCAGGTCCCATCAGAAATCCAGACACATCTTAAGGCGGTATCACCTGATCAGGGAGATTGTGGATCGCCAGGAGATCGAGGTCCGGAGAGTTGCATCAGAGGATAACACAGCAGATCCATTCACCAAGGCCTTGCCCCAGACTCAGTTCGAGCGGCTGATCGAGATAATAGGTCTTCGATACGCCAGTACATGGCCTTAGTGCAAGTGGGAGATTGTTAGTGTATATGCCCTAGAGGCCATTACTGTATCATACTAGTTTGTATATTACTTAATGGAAGCTTGGGATATTCACATTTGTATATACAATCTTGCTCGAAATGGTAGTATGCTACTTGGTTTTTCTCTGCTTTAATATGTGCATGTGTTTCTTTTAGCATATTGCAGGTATACATATTAGTAGAGCCCTTAGGATCTTTGCTTGATTACCAGTGTTGTGATGGCGCTCACACTCGTGGGAGCTGGGTAATCTATAAGCACATCCTTATACAGGTCCCTGGTCGTTGGACTATCGAGACAGGGTATCGATACTCCGGAGTAGACTAGCGTATGCGCTTCTCATCCCAGTGTGGGAGACGGTCTGTCCCACAGCCGTTAGTACGTCGTACTTGAGATAGTATGCGGGTGCTCGTTAGGTTACGAGTACACTGGACAGGACTCGTCGGGAACTGTTGGTTGGTAATATACCTATCGTCAGTTATCAGTTCCCAGGTGACATGAGTACAGCTTAGTCCGCTGACTTGACACTGTCACTTCGCCTCGAGTGTGTTCCCACTGCACTTTGATTACTACCCTACCACGGCTCGGAGGAGTCGTGCAAACAGGTAGTTTTTGGATGCAGTCCCGAAGCACTTGGAGGCAGTGACGGTTAGACAGGATTCGTCTCTCCCGGTATTGGGGGTTGACATCGCGCTGTGTCCAGAAGAGCCATTACACGAGTAGTCCCTGGCCAGGGCAAGCGAGATATACTGGTAGGCTTCCAGTGTTATCTCAGGGTGTTCTGGGCTACACTCCGACACGACTTGTACCGCTATTAGGGGACTGACGTTCACCGCCCCCCTAGGCCCGCCATGCGATGTATCAGACGAACAGACCGGACTGTACGGAGACTGTCACATACAGGCTCAGTAGGAGTGCAGATGGGGTTCACCTCGTCAGTCTTCTTATCGACATCTACCTGGGGACCGTTACGTACAGCTAGTGCCGCTTGCGGTCTGTGGTTAAACCCACTGCCAGCGTAGTGTCGAGTCTTTAGAGTCCCACACAGAGAGCTATTCGCCTTTAGGCAAAATGAGTAGAAGTCGCATGGTTTTGCGACAGGGTTCGTTCGCATCCGCGCACTTGTGCACGTTTGCTGTCCGGACAGTTTATACTAGCGGGCTTTGGTTTAAGCCGGATCCTAGTATATGATTTGAGATTGGTTTTTCTCATTGTGTTCGTGTTCCTCGGATCACGAATGCGGGTGCGTATGCACAGTTGCTTGAGATTGAGGGAGAGGACCTTGTTTAGGGTTAATGACTATTATCATTTTATTAACCCTATTGCTTTTGTGTGTATTATTGTTAATTAATAATTAGCTTAATTATTGTGCATGGTTGTTGTTGTTGACATTTTGACTTCATTGACTTGTTGACCAAGTTGACAATTTGACCATGATCATTTCATTTGGAAGATGCTCTTTGATCCTTGCAATTTGCATTAATGATGAAATGATAATGGTCACCTCTTGATTAAACCATGACAATTTTCTTGCTAATTAATTAATTGAAATAACACACACATATTAGTGAGAATGGCTCACTAATAATTCATTCTATCATATCTTTTCTCTCTCTTGCTCATCCTCTCCCTCAAGCTCTCTCCCTCTCATGTGTTGAGAAACAAAAAAGCTTGAGAAAAACCTTCACTTGATCTTCTCTACTCACTTCTAGGGTTCAAGTCTTAGCATTTCTTGCACTCTAGTTACTCCTAGCTTGGAGTTGAAGCTAAAGGTCGAGGCTTTCGGGTGGATCGTTCTTTGACGGGAGAAGACAAGCAAGGTGACATCTTTCTACCATTCCGGCGAGCAAGGAGAGAAGGAGTTCGAGCTCAAGGTATAACCTTTCTACAACTTAACTAGTTGTAAGTTTGTTTTAGCTAGTTCTAGTTTAGTAAAGATCCTCACAAGCAAGGTCCATGTTGCCTAAGTCATTAAAAATCCGTTTTTATTATGTTTTCCGCCTCCCCGTAAGTACCGGGGTGGGCAACGCGGACTTACAATAGTTTGGGCGGAGTTTAATGGAAAAGATTGGGATAAGGAAATAAGAAGGGATATCTTAACTTACAATATCGTTTTCTTTCCTAACAACACCAATATTCACAACCATCCAAACAACAAAGAAAAAGAGCAAATAAAAGATACAAAAGAAAAGAAAAGACAACATTACAAGAAAGTAAATTGCATGGAATTAAAAGAGCAAGTAAGTAAATGGCATGGAAATAAATTGTAAGAAAGTAAAGCAAGTAAGAAAATACTAAGAACCAAAGAATGAAAGCTTCATTAACTCAAAGTGATAATGCAAGTCATGGGTTCAATAACCTAATATTAAACTTGCAAGCTCAATGAAGAGGTTGCAAGATTAATAGAAGGCTAAGAACTCAAGGTTAAGTGAAGGTAAAATGAAAGCTTTATTAATCTTCAAGTAATGATACAACTCTTGAGATCAATAACCAAAACTTAAACTTGCAAGCTCAATGAAGAGGTTGCAAGATCAAGAGAAGGCAAAGAACTCAAGGGGGATTAGCTATATACAATAACAAAACAAAAAGAGAAACAAAGTGTTGAACAAAACTTGGACAATGTAAGACAAAGAATGACCCCCTCTCTCTTGCTCACTGGTTTGCTTTTATAGGCACAAAAGAACAATAAACAAGCAATAAAAATTTGATGATGTGGCAGCAGGGAGGGACCACAGAAAACTGTAGCTCATAGGGGCAAGGGGGCCTACCTGCTTGGCCAAAGTGAGAATGTGGCCGGTCCAAATCCGACCAAGTTGGCTCGTTTTGGTTGTGTGGTCTTGTGTGCTCTCCAATATCATTCTGGTGTTGCTTGTTTTGTCTGTAGATGCCTGGGATGCACTCAGGGATTTGGAGGGAAACCTGTACCTGTACATCACATCACATCTTCTTAGCAATTAACACTCTTGTCCCTCCCACTTGCACAAGTTATCATTTGTGTGCCATGGGCAGCCCCCTCCTAGGTCCATGCCATCAAAGAGCTAGTGCACACTTGCTATATGTTGGACCAAAATGTGTGTACACTTATTTATTTGCAAAAACTCTTTGAATATCGGCCGGTTCTAGTTCCGGTTGCAGTGTCGGCTCATAAATGATATATTCGCGATTTTAAATGTATTTCCAGTATTTTGTCACGGATACCTGTAATATGTAATTACTGAGCAGACACTGGTTAATAGTACCGATATATAACAAAACAGATAATGAATGAGTGGTATTGAAATGCAGTTTTCTGAGATGAACACTCTTAAATCTATCATGATAGATCTTGATCCCCAGAATGTAGGAGGCATCACCTAGGTCTTTCATGGAAAACTTCTGTGACATGAAGGTTTTGACTAATTGTAGCAAAGGAATATCAGTTCCTATCAAGAGAATGTCATCCGCGTACAAGACGAGAAATACCACAGTTCTCTCTACAATCTTACTATAAATACATGGTTTATCTGCATTTTTTGATAAAGTCAAATTCTTTGACTGTCTCATCAAAGCAGATGTTCCAACTCCGCGATACCTGATTTAATCCATAAATGGATTTAAGAAATTTACACACTCTTCCGCTGCTCCTACTCTTTTTATAGCCCTCTGGCTGATCCATATAAACACACTCTTCTAAATTTTCATTTAGAAAAGCGGTCTTTACGTTCATCTGCCAAATTTCATAATCATGGAAGGCAGCAATGGCAAGTAGGATTCAAATGAATTTAAGCATAGCCACTGAAGAAAAGGTTTCATCATAGTCCAAACCAGGTCTTTGACGAAAACCTTTTGCTACAAGTCTAGCCTTATAGGTTTCAACTTGTCAATCTGCACCAATCTTCTTTCTAAAGATCCATTTGCAGCCTACGGGTTTTACCCCTTGAGGCGCAATGTCCAAAATCCAAACTTTGTTGGTGTACATGGATTCCATTTCGGATCGCATTGCATCCAGCCACTTTACTGAGTCTCTTCTCGTAATGCCCTACTAGAAACTAGTTGGCTCATCATCTTCGATGATGCAATCATCTCTATCCCCGTCTATGAGAAAACCGTAGTATATCTCGGACGGATGAGACTGCCTACTAGATCTGTGGAGTGGCGCACGGACGTCCGGTTATTTTGAAACTTTTAGTTCCACCACACTTTCAGTAATAGATTATCGTTTTGGAATTTCTTCCGAGTCTATTGCGCTCCCACTTATTTCTTTTTCAAGAAATTGAGTCTCCAGAAAATGGGCATGCCAAGAAACAATAACCCTTTGTTCTTGTGCGTAATAGAAAAGCTACCCCTTGGAGTTTCTTTGGTATCCCACAAATTTACACAGTACTGATCTTACCTCGAGCTTATCCGCATGCTGCTTTTTAACAAAAACTGGGCATCCTCATATCTTAAGATATTTAAGATAGGGTTTCTTCCCACTCCACATTTTATATGGAGTAGTAGGCACTGACTTAGTCAAAACTTTGTTTAAAAGATATGCAACAGATTCTAGTGTATAACCCAAGAATGATCGCGGTAACTAAGCATTACTCATCATGGAACGCACCATATCTAGTAAGGCGCAGTTCCGCCTTTCCGATACACCATTGTATTGAGGTGTGTATGGAGGAGTAAGCTGAGAAAGATTTCCATTCTTTTTTAAATATCCCAGGAATTCGGCACTTAAGTATTCACCATCCCGATTAGATCGAAATGTCTTGATACTTTTGCCTGTTTTTCCCCCACTTCATTCTTGTATTTCTATAATTTCTCAAAGGCCTCAGATTTATATTTCATCAAGAATACATGTCTATACCTTGAGAAATCATCCGTAAAAGTAATGAAGTAGGAGTAACCACTTCTTGCATGTGTAGACATTGGACCACACACGTCGCTGTGTATGAGTCCTAAGAGCTCGATGGCTCTTATTTCGTGTCCAGTGAACAAAGTTTTTGTCATCTTTCCTTTGAGACATGATTGACAAGTTGCATAAGACAGATATTCAAACGGATCCAAATATCCTTCTTTATGTAACTTCGTCAACCGTGTTTCATTGATGCGACCTAGTCTACAATACCATAAGAAAGCTTGATTTAATTCTGGAGTCTTTCTTTTGAGTGTGTACTGCACATTGAAAACTGAATGTTGATTTAATACGTATATACCATTGTCTAGTGTACCAGACCCAATCAAACCATGATTAAGGTGAATGTTTACAATATCGCTTACAAATGTAAAATCATAACCTTCTTTAGATAGTAAAGATACATAGATGATATTACATGTCAAACTTGGTACACAAAAACAATTACGCAAAATCAAAATGTGTCCATTTGTCAATCCTAGGTGATATTCCCCTACGGAAACAATATCCACGCTCACTCCATTAGCAATCATGAGGGTCATATCGCCTGCCTTTATAACTCTATAGTTTCTCAGTGCCTACAATGAATTACATATATGAGAACTTGAACCAGTATCCAATACCCAGGAAGTAGAGTTGATTGAAAAATGGTTTTCAATCATATACACACCTAAAGCCGAAACCACAACTTGTTTCGAATCCTGGTTCCTGGCTTTCCAAGCTCGGCAGTCCTTTTTCCAATGACCTTTCCTGTGAAAATAGAAGCGTTCCTCTTTCCCTACTGTTGGCCCCCCAAATTTTGCCTTGCCTTTCCCCTGTATCTTACCGACACCGCCTTTCGATTTGGTGGGGGCCTTCTTCTTCTTCCCTTTGGCTCTCGCCTTGGATCTAGAGGAAGAAAGTTCCCCAACAAGTAGAGTGGATGTCACCCTGGATTTCTTCAGGGTGCCCTCTGCACTCCTTAACATGTTAAGGAGCTCTAGAAATGTAACCTCCTTATCTTGTATATTGAAATTCAATATAAACTGGGCATGGGTAGAAAAGAGGGACTGTAGAATCAAGTCTGTGTACAACTCGTTCTCCAACGTGGTCCCAAGGTCCGCGGGCTCTTCAATAAAGTTGATCATTAAGGACGTAGTCCCCTATAGATGACCCGATAGCCAACCCCGCCTGAAATAATTTCCTCAAGGTCTCGTATCTTGCGATACGAGATTACTCTCCATATAAATCTTTGGTATAGAGGAATATGGAAGCAAGATCCATATTCTTGTGCCGTCTTTGGTGTTCATTATCCATAGAGGACAACACGAGACACTTGGCTTTCGCACTGTCTAATTCCCATGTCTTTCGGATCTCTTTATCCACGACGGTGGAATCTGGACCTTTGACAGTGGCGGCTTTAGTAGTAAGGAGGTAGCCCAGCCTGTCATAAGTAATGGTCATCTGGACATTCCTTAGTCAATCTTTATACTTCAGCCCCGTCAATATATTTTTATCTAATAGTAACTTAAGGCCGGTCATTTCGGTCGCTGCAATTAGGAGAGAGATAGAAGAAATACTCAGCATGATACTCATGCAAGTTTAGATTGGTTTAGTTTATCTAAACAGGATGGCTCCTACTGTACCTTCAAATTCTCCTTCAAACCATAAAAGAAGAATTAGTCGGGATTAATTGTACCCTACAATTCTTGCTTTAATCTTTTGGTTAGGCTAGTGTCGGTACTTCGAGAGAGGTTTTACAATGCTTTCGTTAAGTTTCTTAATTAAATAAGCTCTTTTCCCTGGAGGTGTAGCCCCACTAACACCGTTCTAGACACTTACTTGGTTTATAGTATTGATTGTAAAGTGAAAAACTCTCCCGAGGAGGAACAATACTCACGGTGGGATCAGGATCTAACTATCATTGTGATAAATTTGAAGAAATCCTACCAAAATCATCACACTCCAGATGGTATGCAAAACTAGCAAGTTTCTTTTTCTTTTAAAACTCCCGATATGGATTTTTGCCCCCGGCGCTTATGACCTTGATGAAGGCCAAAATATCATAAGATGCAAGTCAAGTTCTACCCATCATTGTTCAGGTTAATCTAAACTCATTTGTACAAACCTTTGATGAAGGCCAAAATAGCTGTACACATGTCCTAGATTAACGCATCTATCTATGCTACAGATGAATACCCAATAGCTACCAATCACTATGCCTTAACGAAAGTCAAAATACATAGCTTGAATACTAGTGAATACCCATCTGAAATGACGGAGGGCGACGGCTGGTTTTGGTGAAAACCGTGAACGTATTGAACTTGATATAGTCGAAGGAACCTGATAGCTTTTAAAAGGAGTAGTTTAGGCTCCGCATTTAAAAGTTATTTTAAAGAAAACTGAGTGGTTTTTAAACTGTTCCAACGATTTAAGTTTTTGGTTTGTTTTCTTTGTATTAATCAAAATTAACGCGGTCCCATCATTTAACCCTATCATTACAAAAAAAAATGAAAATAAAACATACGCTAATGCCATCCGTATTCGCTACGGGGCCCCGTCATGCACCGTTAGGTTACTTAACTAACGGTAGAGCGAGAGATGGACTAGCGCGGTGCAAAACATAAGCAACGCTTATTATATATAATCTATATATATAGTCATTCGTCTCACGAAATAATAGTCATCACAGATCACAGCACAAGCAACACAGATGGATATATTGGATATGCTAGGATTTTCGTGTTTCGTTTTAGCCTCTAACGAAAAATGGATTCCACGGTCGTGATGAATAGCCAAACCCTCACCCTAGACCCTTACGGGTGCGGAAAACTATCCGCCAAATCTCCGAAGTGAAGCAACCTCACTCGATGAAATGAGTAAGCCACTCGGCACTTCAAGAACCCGGTAGTTTGTTCACCCCACCTTGGGTATATCCTAGGTGCAGAAAAAATAAATAAAATAATACAACGGTGGCTGTTCATATCAGATTTTTGCATTTTTATACCACTCATTCTTGATCGCATTGTATATAGGTAGGTACTCTTGATCCGTGTTTGCTAAATAATTGCAGGTTACAGGTTCTCAGCTCTAAACAGTGAAAATCATGAAAAGTCACAACAAATTCACGACTACGGCCAACAACAGATAAATACGGGTCTCCGCTCTCTATCCGTATGATGCCGCATACCAGTTCGAGGAACAAAATGGTAAATCATTGGTCATTTCATGCACAAAGAACAAGAGGCAGCACAAGATCCAAGATTTCAACGCGGAGCTCAAGAAAATCAAGGCAAAAGTCCACTTAATTTCACATTTTTGGACTGTTGAAAATCTGAAAGAAAAATGAAGAGATTCTGAGAAATCAAGTGTACCAAACAGAAGAGAACAACAACATGGAGATCCCCAGAAATTGCGACCCTCCAGGTCAACCAAAGGGCCGCGGATCCACGGCCAATGTGGCACTTAGGCCGCGGATCCGCGGCCGAGTCAACTCATTGTTAGCTCGTTTTTTAGGGTATTTTTGTAACTTCATTTTGTCTCAGATTGTATCCTTAGGGTTTCATGTATCTGCCTATAAATAGCCCAGTTCCAAGCCAAGTAAAGGGTGTGCTTTTTCTTGTATTAGATTTTAGGATAAGAGTTTGTATTTTCTTCTTCCTCTTCATCTTTCTCCATTTATATTGTAGTGAGCTTCATGAGTGACGATGAATAAAAGAAGGTTTCTTTTTAACATGCATGTCTTGTAATTGTTTTGTTATATTTGCTTGTAATTTTCATTTGTTAAAGTAGTTGTTATTTGTTTGTTTGCTTTCCTTTTTCTCTTTTCCTTTTATCCTTACAATAATGATGCTTAAGTATGATCCTTGCCAAAGTGAGGTCTCAAATAGCTAGTTGTGATTTTCTAAATCCATTTCTTTCTATCTTCTTTCTTTGTTTTATTTTCTTTTCCTTTTTAATGGGTGAGTAGTTTCTCACTTGTTAGGGTAGGATAAGGAAAGTTTGAGAGAAGGAAATCTCTCACTCTTTTCTTTGCCCAACATCTTGATTCGGACTCCCGTTAATTGAACCATAATCCGCTCCCTACGTCACCCTATCCTACATGATAGCGGTGATACCCTAGAGAGACCGCTTGTGGTTGAATTAACCGGAGGTTAAGGCTAAGAGCCAAGAATGGACGGACAAGGACCAAAAGGAAGGAACTAAGCGTTGGAAAGTCTAGATTATAGTCGCAAGTTTCCTTCTTAGTCGTGCTAATCCCCGTTATTGCCGATTACCGTAGCATCGATATTAAGAGTGGCAACGAAAGAAGTGAGCGGCTTCTAACTCAAACTAACCTAATCCTAACTCTAACAAGCTCTCTTTATACATATTTTAGCACATAGTGAAACTAAACAAACCTGGACAAATTGGACTTAACTCGTTAAAGCACTAAGAAAAAGATTCCCATCTCTCCGTGGACCGACCCGTACTCAACCGGCTAGTTACCAAGCGAAACTGTCTTGATTGCGGTAATTAAAACTAAGCACGCAAAAATTCTAACAATCAAATGGCGCCGTTGTCGGGGAGACGGTAGTTTATTTCTTTGTGTAATTTCGGGTTAATTTGTGAATTTATATATAACCAAAAACAAAAAAATATATATATTGTAAAAATCATCTTGTTATTTTTGATTCTTTTTTGTGCAAGTGTGCAGGATAGGAAGAAGGTCAAGTTCAGTGCCAAAGTCGTGGGGAGTTAAACCCATATCTCGCGGCGAATCAAGACGGAACCATGGTTTGCTTTAAAATTCTGGAGCAAATTTAGTGACCAAATCAAGATTCAGGGGTTCTAAACAAGAAGATGAGACTTCATTTAGCACAGAGACGAAATTTGAAGCTCCAACTCGACTATCAAGCTGCGGAACCGCGGCGAAATTGCATGTTTGATCGCGGAACCGCGGTCAAATTTTGACGTCAGCACCCAAAATTCTCTGTGAGTATTCCAATCCTCTTCTCCCCTCCTCTGAACTCCATTGAACTATTCTTTCTGCAGCATTCTTTGAACAAACTCTCTTTCCCTCTCCAATAAAACTGTTTTTGTGCAGGATTCTTTGCGCCGCCGCCAAATAAATTTTTTGCAAGTGTTTTAGATTTTTGTTTGTTACTGTTTTGCATAAATAATACAGACTTGAAGGGGCTATAACACCAATTCAGATTGGGTGGGGATTTCATCACCCTTCCTAAGACCCCAAAAATCAATAAAAGCATACGCATTACCCTTGAGCTTAATAAAAAATATCTAGACTCAGCCAACTAAGGACTGTCGTGCTCTATAGGACAGAGAAAGGTTGTGGGCATTCGATCGATTATCTAAACTTGATTTTGTGGTGCCTAGGCTAGACAAGTGAGAAAGGTAATTTTAAAAGGCCCGTCTCACGGTGATTCGTGAGTGGAACCCTCCTTACCTCACTTGTGCTTACGTGGCCACAATTGGCAGTGAAGAGACGATTTGAGGGTTATCTTACAACTTGTCACTTTGGAACAGTTAGGAGCAGTCTAGCGGACTTTGAAGACCATAGGTCTAGGTATGATTGTGCATGTTTTGACTGTGATTGTTTGAAGTTGTGCCATAAGTCTGTACATATTTTTGCAAAACTCTTTCTAACAAAAACAACAATACAAATTTTTTTTTATAAAAACTTGCCCTTTGTCGCCAGAATTCCATTTCACCCACCTTTCATCCGCATTTCTCCATTGACGTTTTCTTACCCTCACTTTCTACGCTTTGACTATACTAAACTCGTTTAGTGTCCGGTTGGAATCGGGACACCAGTGCCCGCCTAGTCCGCGTTACGTTAGTCTCTACCGACTACGCGATCGAATCCGACGTCGAAACTCCCTCCACACCTTTTTCACCCTTACCTTTGCCGGCCAACTCTGACGTTGACCGAGATTCTGTTCATACATCCTCACCTTCACCATCACCATCACCAAATTCTTATTCTGAGATGTCAGGATTTCCTCCTAACTGTAGGGTTCCTAGGCACGCTAAGGAGGTCTCACAAGGCATCAACCATGCCAATTTCAAATTTCACAAGTGCCGAGAAACCCTAATACGGATTCGTTGACTAGAGTTTAGGCGAAAAGTGAAACTAGTTAACATTTTAACTAAAAGAAAGAGGCTACAACCTTTGTAGATCCGGTTCTCCACTTCCTTAGCTCCACGTAGACATCCTCTCGCTGTCCATATCGGATCCCGGACTCTTGCATCGGCTCCATCGGAGAAATGGGCAGGCTAGGTCGTCGGCTTCATTGCCGAAGATGATCTACGTCGAGGCAACACAAGATCAAGCTCCAACTTCACCAAGCAATGAAACTTGTGAAGAAAACACCCTATACTACTTGGCAAGAGGTAGAGGATGAAGAAATAGGAGGTGGGTTCACTTTAGAATTGGATTTCTCACTCTTTTTCTCAAGATGCCATTAATGGTGGCAAGCTTTTTCATGAAGAAGAAGAAGAAGATCAAGATAGAATATGATAAGTCTCTTATTTTAAAAAAGAAACTAATATGAATACTTATCATATACTAACTATGGTCAAGTGTAGAGAGTAAACTAGGGTTAGGTGAATGGTTAGGTTAAGAGAAGAAAACAAAAATGGTCAATGTTTCAACCCTTCATGAAGCTTCATGAAAGAAACAAGAAAAGCCACCATTTCCATTTTCTTTTCCAAAATAAATAATCAAAATAAAAAAATGAATAAGTAAACAAAACCCTAACCATTCATATAACCATGGTTTAATCTTTACACATGCACAAGTTAACATGTATCATCAAACATGATACAATTAAGTGTACACAAAAATATATCACATATACAATGTGCACATCAAGTGAGAAAATCCTTTTAAAGTAAACCAATACTAGTTAATGCAAAGTAATATATCAAATATATAATTATACATTAAATCATTAAATCAACACTTAATTCAATGATCCGGTCATGTCGCACATAACCGACTAGTATCCAATGTATCGACTTATCGAATCAATCTTTGATTCGATAACTAGGTTATATCGCATACAACCAATCGAAACATTCATCGCGAGAATGAAATACGGTATCACATACACGCATTATTCTCGGTCCCGCACATATCTCATATCCGCTCCTATTTCGTTTCGCTTGAGCCAGGAAACCTCTGCGTAGGACTCTAAAGACTCGTCAATACTCCGGCAGCAGGTAATGATCATATCAAACACCCACAAGCCGCAAGCGGTCTGCTAAACGTAACGGCCACCCGGGTATTGAACGATCAGAAGATCGACGAGCAAGCCCGCTCATACTCCTGTGAATCCAACCAGTAACACTTACCGTACAGTCCCGTCTGTTCGTCTGATATGTCGCATATCAAGTCTAGGGGTGGTAAACGTCAGACCCCAATAACCGATAAGTCATGCCGATGTGAGGCTCATAACGGATCGAGAAACTACTGGTAACACTTACCAGCAAATCTCTGATCAGCCCTGGCCAGGGACTTCCCTGTTACGGCCAATCGAGCACAGCGCAACATCAACTCCCAATACCGGGAGAGACGAAACTCCTCCTATCGCTCATTGCCTCCATGTGACTCGGGACTGTGCCCAAAAACCACCGTTTTGCACGCCCTCATGAACGTGGTAAGGTGGAGATCAAAGCACAGTGGGAATCACACAAGACTCTATGACGATCTCGGGTCTACAGACTAACCTGCACAAGTGTCACCTGAGAACTGCCATCTGACGTGAGGTATAATACCATCTGGGAGTTCTCGGCGAGTCCATCCAGTGTACCCAGTCTCCACTGAGCACCCGTATACCATCTCTGATGTCAAACACCAATGGATATGGGATCATCCATCGCCCATCTCATGGGTCGAGAAGCGTATACGCTAGTCTACACTGGTATATCGATGCCCCGTCTCGATACACCCACGACTAGGGACCTTGAAGGATGTACCTATGGACTACCATGTCCCCACTAGTATGATCTGCATCATAGTCCAGGTAGTCAAGTACACATCCTAAGGGCTTTACCAACATGTAACTATAAGACAGTTTAAAGAGACTAGTATACATGTTAAGATAAAGAGTAACCAGATAGCATACTATCATATCGAGCAAGAAAGTCATCTCTATATATGTCCAAGCATCCAATATAATATACATCATCTGTACAATACTGGCATCTAGGGCATACATACAACTAACAATCTCCCACTTGCTCTAGGACCAGCTGCTGTAGTATCGCATACCGAGCATCCCGAAGAGTCTCTCAAACTGTATCTGGGGAATGGCCTTCGTGAGTGGATCCGCCGTGTTGTTCTTCGTGTCAACCCTCCTGACCTCGATCTCCCGGCGATCAACTATCTCCCGGATCAGGTGATACCGCCTCAGAATATGCCTGGATCGCTGATGGGACCTGCGTTCCTTGGCCAAAGCCACCGCTCCATTGTTATCGCAATACAAAGGTATTGGATGCTCAATGGATGGAACCACTCCAAGTTCAGTAATGAACTTCTTGATCCAGACAGCTTCTTTGGCAGCATCGTTGGCAGTGATGTATTCAGCCTCCATCGTCGAGTCTGCCACGGTTCCCTGCTTGGAACTTTTCCAGCTAACCGCCCCTCCGTAAAGGGTAAAGACAAATCCCGACTGCGACTTAGAGTCGTCCTTATCACTCTGGAAGCTCGAATCGGTAAAGGACTCCACTTGGAGTTCTCCGTTACCATACACCAAGAGCATCTCTTTAGTCCTTCGTAAGTACTTGAGAATGCTCTTCACAGCTGTCCAGTGACTCTCTCCGGGATCAGCTTGATACCTACTCACTACACTTAGTGAGTATGCAACATCGGGTCTGGTACATAGCATCGCGTACATGATAGAGCCTACAGCCGAAGCATAGGGTATCCCTTGCATGCGAGCTCTCTCCAAATCAGTCTTGGGAGACATCTCTTTGGAGAGAGTGACTCCAGAGATCGTGGGCAAATTCCCACGCTTGGATTCTTCCATACTAAACCTCTTTAGTATGGTGTCAATGTACCTGGATTGGGACAATCCCAATATCCGTTTGGATCTATCTCTATAGATCCTAATTCCCAATATGCAGGAGGCATCACCAAGATCTTTCATTGAGAATCTTTGTGATAAGAAGAGCTTGACCAATTGCAGCATAGGAATATCATTTCCTATCAAGAGTATGTCGTCCACGTACAATACGAGGAAGACAACCTTACTCTCTGCTTCCTTCTTGTAAATACAAGGTTCATCTGGGTTTTTGACGAAATCAAACTCTTTGATAACGACGTCAAAGCAGATGTTCCAACTCCGCGATGCTTGCTTTAATCCATAAATGGATTTAAGCAGCTTGCACACCTTCCCACTGCTCCCACTGTCTACGAAGCCCTCTGGCTGAGTCATGTACACGCACTCTTCTAAATCACCGTTTAGAAAGGCGGTCTTAACATCCATTTTCCAGATTTCGTAGTCATGATATGCAGCGATGGCAAGCATGATCCGGATGGATTTAAGCATAGCCACTGGAGAAAAGGTTTCGTCATAGTCCACACCTGTTCTTTGACGAAAACCCTTTGCAACAAGTCTAGCTTTGAAAGTCTCCACTTTCCCATCTACACCAAGTTTTTTCTTGAAGATCCACTTGCTCCCAATGGGTTTTACCCCTTCAGGAGCAACTTCCAAAGTCCATACTTTGTTGGTGTACATGGATTCCATCTCGGACCGCATAGCATCCAGCCATTTCACCGAGTCCCTACTCGTGATGGCCTGCTCGAAGCTAGTTGGGTCATCATCCTCCATGATGCAATCCTCGCTCCCACCATCCATGAGAAAACCGTAGTATCTCTCAGGTTGGCGAGGAACCCTACTAGATCGGCGGAGAGGCTGAGGTTCATTGGGAGCTACTGAATCTTCTGGTTCCACTAAATCTTCAGTTACGGTTTGTGTATCTGGAACTTCTTCCAGCTCTACCACTTTGCCACTAATTTCTTTCTCAAGGAATTCCTTTTCTAAAAAGGTGGTATGTTGAGCAACAAACACTTTTTGTTCCTCACTGTGGTAGAAAAAATACCCATATGAGTTCTTTGGATATCCCACAAACTTGCAAAGAACTGACCGTGCCTCGAGTTTGTCCGGATTTTGTCTTTTGACATAGGCCGGACAACCCCATATCTTAACTCGTTTAAAATATGGTCTCTTCCCACTCCATATCTCATATGGTGTGGTAGGTACAGATTTAGATGGAACTTGATTCAATAGGTATGCTGCTGTTTCCAGTGCATATCCCCAAAAGGAAATAGGTAACTCAGCTGTGCTCATCATAGAGCGCACCATATCTAATAGGGTGCGGTTCCTCCGTTCCGATACACCGTTGTGCTGTGGTGTATATGGAGGAGTCAGCTGAGAGAGAATCCCATTCTCTTTTAGGAAGTCCAGGAATTCATTGCTCAAGTATTCACCTCCTCGATCAGATCGAAGGATTTTAATACTTTTTCCGGTTTGGTTTTCGACTTCTTGTTTATATTCTCTAAATTTCTCAAAAGTTTCTGATTTGTGTTTCATCAGGAACATATATCCGAATCTAGAGAGATCGTCAGTGAATGTAATGAAGTACGAAGAACCATTCCTGGCATGTGTAGACATGGGACCGCACACATCACTATGTATCAGTCCCAAGAGTTCGGTAACTCTTTCTCCGTGTCCCGTAAACGGAGTTTTGGTCATCTTACCTTTGAGACATGACTGGCAAGTGTCATAAGATGAAAATTCAAACGGATTTAAATATCCATCCTTATGCAACTTAGCTAGTCGTGTCGCATTGATGTGACCCAGTCTACAATGCCACAAGAAGGATTCGTTCAGTTCAGAACTCTTCCTCTTGTGTGTGTTTGTTATGCTCAGAACTGTTGATTGATTTAGAACATAAATGCCATTGCACAACGTGCCTGATCCAACCAACTTTTGGTTACGGAAAATGTTCATAACATTGTCCTGTAATACAAAATTATATCCCTCTTTACTCAATAAAGAAACCGATATAATGTTGCATATCAGGTTCGGCATGTAATAGCATTCGTTCAGAACCAATGTATTACCAGTTGGTAATGCAAGGTGATATTCCCCGACAGTCTTAGCTGCAACAATTGCACCATTTCCAACTCTAATGTCTTTATCACCTTCTCCAAGTTCTCTACCTTTCCTGAGCCCATGTAACTGATTACATATATGGGATCCTGATCCGGTATCTAATACCCAGGACGTGGAGCAAATGGAGAAACAGTTCTCTGTAACGAACACACCCGAAGAAAATGAATCATCATGTACTTTCTTCATTCGGGTGGCATGGGAATCCTGGTATTCCCCTATGTCCTGTTCATTCCTATAACTCTTATAAGAAAGAACGGAACCAACGTTCCCTAGCACAGTATAACATGCGGGTTCGGTCAATACATCCATATTATTATCTTTATTAGGGCATGACATGGTCGCTACCTGGAGAGAGAGAGAAGAAACACTTTAGCGTATGCTCGTGCAAGATCAGATTGGTTATTATCTTATCTAATCAGGATGACTCCAACTGGTTTTTATCAAATCTTCCTTCAAACCCTAAAAGGAAAGACTAGCCGGGATTAATTACACCCTACAACTTCGTCGATCTTTCAGCCAGGCTAGTGTCGGTACTTTGAGGGAGGTTCCCCGTGCTTTCGCACGGACCTAATTAAAGTAAATCTCGTTTTCCCAGAGGCGTAACCCCGTTGACACCTTTCTAGACACCTACTTGATCGGCTAATTGTAATGTGTAAAACTCTCCCAGGAGTAACTCTTACTCGCAGTGGGTATCGGGATCCAACTATCTCATAGAAGGTATGCAATCTCATTGCAAATTTCAACACTTGAAATTCCCGATAATGCTTTTGCCCCAAACGATCTATGACCTTGACAAGGTCAACAAACCATAGACCGTAAGTCAAGTTCAACCCGTCATTTCTTGATTGAATTAAACCCACCCGCACGACCCTTGACAAGGTCAACAAGGCTGTACGACTACCCTAATCCAATCTGCATCATATGCATAAGCAGATAAATACCGGTCAGCTACCGCACACTGCGCCTTGACAAGGTCAACAAACGCAGCACGAATACTAAACAGGACTTATCTGAAATGACGGAGGGCTATGACAGGTTTTTCTGAAAACCTATTGTGTAATGAACTTGATATCGTTGTAGAATTAAATGAAGTTTTGAAATGGAGTGATTTTGAGGCTTTTTTAGTTTTGCTAAAGGGGTCACTCCCGGTGAAGGGATCGTCGGCCCTTTCCTCGTCGAATGAGGTGCATGATATATCATATATATCACTGTGTATAGAAGCAATCAAAAGTCAAACCGAGTGTGTAGCATCTGCCAGTTATTGCTAAAGGGGTCACTCCCGGTGAAGGGATCTCGGCCCTTTCCTCATCGAATAAGGTGCAGGGTATATCATATATACCACTATGCAAAGCAAAACTGTAGCTACCCTTTTTATTTAAAATTTGATTCTACAACATCTTTTAGGTTTCTTTTCTTTCATTAATCACATTAATGAAGTCCCATCATTTAAGTCACCTAAACATCACAGATAAATACGACGTACACTTATACCATCCGCATTCGCCTCGATGTCCCCTCATGCACCGTTAGGTTAGGTAACTAACGACAGAGCAGGGCAGGGCTAGTGCGGGTGCAAAACATAATTAATGTCTATATAATATATCATATATACTATATACTGTATCCATCAGAACAAATCAAATGATCACATCACAGATATCGCAGCAGAAAATATCATATGAAATATTGGATATACTAGGACGTCCTTGTTTTTAATACGAGCCAGTATAAAACACAGATTCCACGGTTGTGATGAATAGCCAATTCCACACCCCTAGACCCCTACGAGAGCGGCAAGCAAGCCTACCAATTCTAGGGTTAGGAGACCCGGACTCGACTCCTCGAGATGGTCTCCCACTGGACCCTAGAACCCGGTTACTTATGCTCCCCTCCTTGGGTCTATCCTAATGCGGAAAAGTAAATAATATACATCAACGGTGACATCTTCCGCAACCTGGAAGTGTCCCAATAAAAGAATATTACATACAAGTTTTTACATGAATGAAAATGAAAAACACTCATCTCACATAAAAACCCCCGGCTATTCAAACACGACGATCCAATATAACATATCCAGCAACACATAACATCACATGTTATCAACGTAAGTAAATCCCAATTGTCGTTGACATATAGCAACGAAACCGGCGATATCACATATTACACTTACGGTCACAGAAAAGAAAGTGTAAAACTACAACAGTTGGAATCCGCAACCTCTTTAGACATCGCATGCCTAATCAAATGAAATACTTAGACATCACATGCCTAACAATTATAAACCCCGCATTTTAGTCTCATTATCGAAAACTCTTTTCAATATCAAGTGAGACTAAACCACTAGATTTATAACATTCATTCAGTTATCTCATAACTGTTTGTGAATTCCAATTATTGTATCCCATTCCGGATAAATAGAAAATATTAAACTTTCCGATCGAATATTCGAACACCCAAGTTTTCCCGAAACCGATCAACACATGAAATAAGTTCAAAGACATTCACTTCATGCCTCAGTACCAACGGTCCAGCCGTAGAAGGGTCAAGCCAACGCCTCACATGTGGCATGCCGTACTGCCCCAAACCCGAAGGTTCAAAGGGTAGTTCAAGACGGTCACATAATCGAGTTAAGGTTTGTTGTCTTCTAGAGGGACCATCACGTTACTTGCACTACTCAGAACGTCTTTAAACCACAGAAAAATCCAACACTTGGAAATTTTCCGGCAGGGGAAAGATTGGGTATTTACATCCGGTCAAACTTTTTAACATATTCTAAAATATCCGGAAAGCCACATAGACAAAATCTGATAATCCGATCGAATCTACGCCCCAAAACATCCCAGAAAACTCAACTCTTGAGTGCAAATTAAAAATTCCCAGAAAACTCAGCACCTAAAAACATGAATTACTGTGCAAACTTTGGAGGCAAATCCCATCAATTGGCCGCGGAACCGCCGCAGAAGCCATGCTTCTGCCGCGGTTCCGCCGCGCTTTAGATGCATCATGAGGTAATTTTTGCACCGTAATTCTTAGAATTCCCTGCTGAATTTTTTAAGCATTTTTAATCTGGAAAAAACCTCGTTTTTGAAAAAAGTCCAGAGAGCATGAATGATTAGGGTTTCGATGTTCGTTCGGATTTCAAACGTCGTCTAGACTTCGCCTAAGGCTCTAGCTAGGCTCTTATACCACTTGTAACATCTTCAAAAATATAAAATATTAATTTTGGGAATTTTTATAATTTAATATTATTTTATTGATTATTTTAATATTAAATGCAAATAAATAGGAAAAATGTTAGAAAAATTTTGAAAAAATTATGGAAAATTCTAAAATGGGTTAATTATTGAAATTATGACATTTTTAAGTTGTTGTGATCATTTTGACACTAATTTAGTGCTAATCGCGATTAAAATCGCTAATCGGGTTTTTTGGTAATTTTGTGCAAAACTTGCACATATCACATTTTCTACACTTGTACACTTTTCTTGCCATGGTTTTTCATTTGGGATCACTATTCTTGTGAGAAGGTTTAGGGATTAAAAGAAAAGGGAAAAGAAAAGATTAAAGAATGAGAGTAGGTGAGAGAGGGGTGAGGGTTGCCTTGACCTTGGACTTAACCATTCTTCTCCCATCATTTTCTTCCCTCCTCCTTCTCCTCTTGCTGCTGCTGCCTCCCCTCCATCATCCTCCCCTCTTCAAAGCCCAAAAACATCTCCAAAAACACACCTAAATCCCTAGTTCGTTTCTTTAAAAAGATGCAAAAGCTCGAGATCTTCAAGATGGACCTAGAAAGATTGGATTGTGGCCATTTGGGGCAACTCAAGAAAATTCTTGAGTTGCCAATTGAGGTAATTTCTGAACCATTATCTTAGTTTTAGCATTTCCTATACCCCTTTGCATGTTTAGAATCAATATTGTGTGATATTATGGACATGATGAAAACCTAGTTAGGGTTTGAGAGAAACTTGAGTTGTAATGTGAAATTGAGCTCAGTAGAGGACTTGTAAACACCCTAGTGCATGAATTGGAACTCAAAACCTGAAGCTAGAACCAGAAATACGGATTGTAGAAACCAATATCGGGGAAAATGTGAAGTCTGTGAGGGTTATTTTGAATCTGCTATTACCCCGAGAACCCTAAAATAATATTGGATGGCCAGTGAGATGTGCAGGAACAATGGAACCAACACCCCAAACCCCAGCTCCCCATTCCAAACTGAGGCCGCCAAAACCTCCATTCTGGCCGCAAATTGCGGCCAGACCAGTGAGGAATTGCCTCGTTTTGCGTTCCTGGCCCCATTTCCTATAGTTTAGACCCTGGGTACTTCTAGTTTTGACATATTCCTTCCAGGGTAAAATCTGGGACATATTTCCTAAGTTACCGTTTTGAATTCGTGTTTCCGTATTCCGTATTTTTGGATTCTGAAATGGTGGAATGTGTTTTGCCTCGACTATTGTCGTTTATACGACGATATAGAGGATTATGGATGGTTTTGAAGGCGTGCCATAGGTTCTCACCTATAGGCCCCCTTATCGTATCGTTTTGGAGTTTATGCGCCGTTTTAGATTGGATTTGGTTTTAATGCGCATATACGATATTTTGATGTGTAGGTACCCATGAAGACTTCGGGACGACAAGCATACGTGGTGACGTCCGCAATTGGTGATGCAAGGTGAGTAGATTATATCTACAGGGGGAAGTCGGGTGGATGGCGTATAGCACCCCCGCAGTCCGTAGATAGATTATTATGCAGTTATTGTGTTTATAGGTGTTTTATGGATAGTTAGGGTTAGTAATGACTAGTGTAGTCATAGTCGCGAACCCTAGGATAGAATTACACCTACACACACACCCTTGCTTATCACTTACACTTGCACTGTGTTTGATCATATGTGATGACTTGGAGATGAGTTGATGATGTGGGCTTGGTGCCCTGGGATCGGTGATTTGATACGATTCATATGTGGGATATGACTTGTGATTTCCTGCGGGCTTGGGATATGTGTTTACCCCCGCATGCATACTTTACCGATGTTACCGTTTGTACTAGATATAGAGTAGTACACCCAGACTATATGATCTGATGATGGTGATATTTGTTATGTGATGAGACAGTGAGATGTTGACCCCTACCCAGCTTTTGGGAATGCCGTACGATGATTTACCGTACGAGCTGATATTGATGATAGATCCGCACTCATAGCCAGAGGATATCTTACGATATGACATTGAGGCGGGATCACCGACGATATATCTACATATATACTTAGACTCAGTTTTAGGTGGTTTCCACACCTACCCCTCCTGATTGACAGGATACTTAGGTGTAGTTGCATAGTAGATACTTCACTGTGCTGTTGATTACTAGATTTCCGCATATTCATACTATTCGCATTGCTGGCATATGTTCATTACCATGTTATTATCATGCTGTTAGGACACCAGCACCATTATCGATGATGCGTATGTTTCACGTACACTAATTGCCGGCTCACACACTTCATCATCGATAATTGCCATGTCACTACACTGTAGTACTATTGCATTCGTGATATGATGCTTCATTCGACATATGCGCATTCCTTTTCCATGTTGCATGATTTCCGATATAAGTACTTTCTTTACTTGTCGCATACATCATGGATTGAATGCATAGCACATCGTATTGGATGCACTTCTTGATGTTGGATTTTCATGGGATTTCTGGATTTGGGAACCGTGTCCTTTTCAATAGCAATCATTTAAAAACCCGGTTCCCTTGATATGATATTTGGGGCGTTGCCCCGTGTTTTCTCGGTGCTAGAGGATGTATTGAGATAGGGTATGCTCCGGAATGACGGATGCCCGATGGATTGAGATAGGGTATGCTCCGGAATGACGGATGCCCGATGGATTGAGATAGGGTATGCTCCGGAATGACGGATGCCCGATGGATTGAGATAGGGTATGCTCCGGAATGACGGATGCCCGATGGATTGAGATAGGGTATGCTCCGGAATGACGGATGCCCGATGGATTGAGATAGGGTATGCTCCGGAATGACGGATGCCCGATACAGGAGGATTTACGTGTCGATGCTAGGCACGGGTTTCATGATGTTTTTCCATGATTTTGTTTATATCCTCACATTGCATACATGATGCTTATCGTCAGTGGGAGACGAGTGGACGGGTTCCACATATATACAGACTTGGTTCATATACAGACTGGATTTACACTTATCTTACACCAATATTAGTGGTATGGGACGCTAATATATGTGTATTGATATTATTGATATTTCTTCATTGATACTTCATGCAGACATACCTTACACTGACGACATGTTATTACCTGAGTACCTGGCACTACATACATGATTTGATGTTACCTTGCCACCTTATCACACTCAGATGTACTCTTGTGGATATTTTACTGATCGTTGACTTAGGATTATGTCTTGCATTCGATTTATCCTTGTAGATGTTTCTATTCACGAGTTGGCAACTCACCCCCGTTGTGCCACAGTTCTTGCAGGTTCTGCCGTACAGGTTCTTTTGCGGCATTTCTGGCACACTCCTTTCTTGCGGGTGACTTGCTTTTGGTAGGTGGATTCTTTCGCATCAAGAATCACCATTGTATTTATTTTATTCCATTGTATCTAGAATTTCCATCAACCAAAACTTGTATATTCTTTCAGACTCAGAGACAGTGTTGTATTATTCGACCTTAGAGTCGCGCTTAGTAGTATTGCGGTTTTTCTTGCTACTTTTGAGCTTTCTTTTGGTTTTGATCCTCTCCACTTGGCGTTGTATATTATCATATCATTGCGTGGTTGTGACCGTCGATTGACGAAGAGCTAGCTCCCGCTTGGGGATGCCTTTATCATTGCATATATATCGTTATTCTTGTTTTACCCCATTCGGGGCCTTTTTTACAAAAGAAACTCTGCCGAAATTTCTGGAAAAGATTGTACTGTTTTTAAAATGTACATTCGGCTTAGTTGTTTAAAAATCTTGATTTCAAACATGTTTTCTTCACTTCTTAAAACTAGTTTCTTTACTTATTCTTCAAAATGGTTTTAGATTTCTGGGCTTTTGGCTTACTTGGATCAGATGGAGTCCTATAGACTTCATATGGTTCAAGGGCCAGTCACGTGCTCTTTTGGGTCGTGACACCACTGTAGGGTTCCTAGGCACGCTAAGGAGGTCTCACAAGGCATCAACCATGCCAATTTCAAATTTTACAAGTGCCGAGAAACCCTAATACGGATTCGTTGACTAGAGTTTAGGCGAAAAGTGAAACTAGTTAACATTTTAACTAAAAGAAAGAGGCTACAACCTTTGTAGATCCGGTTCTCCACTTCCTTAGCTCCACATAGACATCCTCTCGCTGTCCATATCGGATCCCGGACTCTTGCATCGGCTCCATCGGAGAAATGGGCGGGCTAGGTCGTCGGCTTCGTTGCCGAAGATGATCTACGTCGAGGAAACACAAGATCAAGCTCCAACTTCACCAAGTAATGAAACTTGTGAAGAAAACACCCTATACTACTTGGCAAGAGGTAGAGGATGAAGAAATAGGAGGTGGGTTCACTTTAGAATTGGATTTCTCACTCTTTTTCTCAAGATGCCATTAATGGTGGCAAGCTTTTTCTTGAAGAAGAAGAAGAAGATCAAGATAGAATATGATAAGTCTCTTATTTTAAAAAAGAAACTAATATGAATACTTATCATATACTAACCATGGTCAAGTGTAGAGAGTAAACTAGGGTTAGGTGAATTGTTAGGTTAAGAGAAGAAAACAAAAATGGTCAAGGTTTCAACCCTTCATGAAGCTTCATGAAAGAAACAAGAAAAGCCACCATTTCCATTTTCTTTTCCAAAATAAATAATCAAAATAAATAAATGAATAAGTAAACAAAACCCTAACCATTCATATAACCATGGTTTAATCTTTACACATGCACAAGTTAACATGTATCATCAAACATGATACAATCAAGTGTACACAAAAATATATCACATATACAATGTGCACATCAAGTGAGAAAATCCTTTTAAAGTAAACCAATACTAGTTAATGCAAAGTAATATATCAAATAAATAATTATACATTAAATCATTAAATCAACACTTGATTCAATGATCCGGTCATGTCGCACATAACCGACTAGTATCCAATGTATCGACTTATCGAATCAATCTTTGATTCGATAACTAGGTTATATCGCATATAACCAATCGAAACATTCATCGCGAGAATGAAATACGGTATCACATACACGCATTATTCTCGGTCCCGCACATATCTCATATGCGCTCCTATTTCGTTTCGCTTGAGCCAGGAAACCTCTGCGTAGGACTCTAAAGACTCGTCAATACTCCGGCAGCAGGTGATGATCATATCAAACACCCACAAGCCGCAAGTGGTCTGCTAAACGTAACGGCCACCCGGGTATTGAGCGATCAGAAGATCGACGAGCAAGCCCGCTCACACTCCTGTGAATCCAACCAGTAACACTTACCGTACAGTCCGGTCTGTTCGTCTGATATGTCGCATATCAAGTCTAGGGGTGGTAAACGTCAGACCCCAATAACCGATAAGTCATGCCGATGTGAGGCTCATAACGGGTCGAGAAACTACCTGTAACACTTACCAGCAAATCTCTGATCAGCCTTGGCCAGGGACTTCCCTGTTACGGCCAATCGAGCACAGCGCAACATCAACTCCCAATACCGGGAGAGACGAAACCCCTCCTATCGCCCATTGCCTCCATGTGACTCGGGACTGTGCCCAAAAACCACCGTTTTGCACGCCCTCATGAACGTGGTAAGGTGGAGATCAAAGCACAGTGGGAATCACACAAGACTCTATGACGATCTCGGGTCTACAGACTAACCTGCACAAGTGTCACCTGAGAACTGCCATCTGACGTGAGGTATAATACTATCTGGGAGTTCTCGGCGAGTCCGTCCAGTGTACCCAGTCTCCACTGAGCACCCGTATACCATCTCTGATGTCAAACACCAATGGATATGGGATCATCCATCGCCCATCTCATGGGTCGAGAAGCGTATACGCTAGTCTACACTGGTATATCGATGCCCCGTCTCGATACACCCACGACTAGGGACCTTGAAGGATGTACCTATGGACTACCATGTCCCCACTAGTATGATCTGCATCATAGTCCAGGTAGTCAAGTGCACATCCTAAGGGCTTTACCAACATGTAACTATAAGACAGTTTAAAGAGACTAGTATACATGTTAAGATAAAGAGTAATCAGATAGCATACAATCATATCGAGCAAGAAAGTCATCTCTATATATGTCCAAGCATCCAATATAATATACATCATCTGTACAATACTGGCCTCTAGGGCATACATACAACTAACACTAACATCCCTTTACCTGCCCCGGAACCGATTCCACCTCATTTGGGTGCGAATAACCCACAAAGACCTTTTTGGAAGTGCTTTGACCGATACAAAGACCTTCTTGTTCAGTGCCCTCATCACGGTATTGAGAGATGGAAACTTTGCCAAACCTTATATGAGGGCCTGAATCCAGCAACTAAGCAGTTGTTGGAAACCATTTGTCAAGGCCATTTCCTATCCAAATTTGACGAAGAAGCTTGGCAATTCTTCGATGATCTTGCAGAACAGACGCTTCAGTGGGAAAGCACCACACCGAACACTTCTTCTTCTACTACTTCTTCCGGTCTCTCTAGGGCAGGAGTTCATCAACTCGATATCTCAATTGCAATAAAGGCCGAAATGGCAGCAATCACGCGAAAACTGGAAGCAATTGAGAGCAAATTCTCATCTCCTTCTCCTGCCCCTGCTCTTCCCCCTCGTACCATCTGCGCTTGTTGTTCTGATCCATCCCATTTGACTGAAGAGTGTCCTTATAACCCACCTTCTCAAGGACAGGATCAGGTCAATGCTGCATTTCAGCAAAGACCAAGAAATGATCCATACTCTTCCACTTACAATCTCGGTTGAAGGAACCACCGCAATTTCGCTTGGAATCAGAACCAGCATCAATTCCAAGGCCACAACAACTTCCAGAGGCCTTCTCCTCCTCAACAACAAGCTCAACAACAAACTCAACATCAATATCAGCAGCCCTTCTAACCCCAACCTTTTCAAAAGCCGACGAACAACATTGCACCCAACAATTCTTTTCCTCAAAAAAACTTTGTTCCGTCAAAAAACTATAAAGTTTCCTCGCTAGAACGGAGTCTGGAGGCATTTGTGAAACAATCGACTCAATCCATGCGAACATCCAGTCTTCTATTCAGTCTTTGGTGCAACACACTGCTACATACGGGCAAAGCATAAAGACCATCGAAGCCCAGATTGCACATCTGAATGCGGCGTTAAGCGAGCGAGAGAAAGGGAAGCTTCCATCTCAACCACTCCCAAATCCTGGTCACCTATATAATGTACATGTTGCTCTTGAACAACAGAACCATAATGTGAGTGCCGTGACTACGTTGAGATCTGGAAGGATGCTGCACAGCAATATAGGCACGCGGATAGATGATGACACCCCGGCCTCTCCTCCTTCTTCTTCATTTTCTGAGCCTATTCTCCATTCTTCAAAAAGCTCTTCTTCTTCAATCACTGCTCCGAACGGACCTTTAAGTCAACGTTACACACCCCACAAGATGCGGGGAGGCGGAATAGGTAAAACAATCATTTTGTTTAAGGTAACATCGACTAACTTTATGGATCTTTGCTAAACCCTAACTAACAACTATCTAGAAGTGCTAAACTGATATGATAGATGATTATACCTCAAGATACTAGTCCTTCTTGTTCTTGTTGTTCACCTACTCGTCGACCTCCTCGATGTAATAGAAGATCCACCCGAGAATTCCTTCTTCAAGCTTTAACCTCTCACTTGAGGTAACTAAGTGGCTAGGATTGCTAATCCAAGTGACCTAGAAGATATAGAAGTGGATTAAGGATCTATTAGTCTTTCTAACCCTTGGGATCTCAACACATGAGAGGATTAGGGTTTGGTTGAAGAAGAGGAGATCTTGAGGAGAGAGTGTGTGTATGTGAGAATGAAACGAAAATATAACTCATTTCTATATATTATGAAGCATAATAATTATCAAATAAATCATATGAGATAATTACAACCATGCTTCATTTAATACAAATGAATGAATCATCTTATGAGTCATTGTAACGTTTCAAAAAAATAAAATATTATTTTTGGGAATTTTTGTAATTTAATATTATTTTATTGAATATTTTAATATTTCGGTATTATTAAATACAAATAAATGGGGAAAAATTTGGAAAAATTATGGAAAATTCTAAAATAGGGTATTTTATGGAATTATGCCATTTTAAAGTTTTTATGATTAGTTATATGCTAATTTAGTGCTAATCGCGATTAAAAATCGCTAATCGGTTTTTTTTAGCATTTTTGTGGAAAACATGGACATAACATTTTTCTTACACTTGTGCATTTTTCCACCATGTTTCTTTTGGGGTTACTATTCTAGTAAGAAGGGTTTAGAGAGGAAAGAAAAGAAAAGAAAAGATAAAGGTATCATGATTAGGAGAGAGGTAGGTATGGGGTTTACTTTTTGACTTGTAGAACCATTCCCCATCATTTTCCCCTTCTCATTCTCTCTCCTCTCCCTTCCCTTGCTGCTGCTGCTGCCATCCCTCTCTCTCCCTTTTCAAAAAAAAAAAACCCCTAGATTCACCATTAAAACAAACCCAAAACCCCAATCCCACTTCACAAAACTTGTTCCCGAGCTCGTTCGCTACACATCGGACCAAGCAAGATAGGATTTTGAGGACTTTGAGCAACTCAAGAATTTTCTTGAGTTGCCAAAGGAGGTAATTTCTGCACCTTAGAGTAGTAGTTCAAATTCTTATTTCATCCATGCTAGTTTCATATCGATATTGTGTCGTTTTGTGAACTTTGGAGAATTCAAGTTAGGGTTTAGGGTAAATCTGAAATCAAAGGTGAAATTGAGGCTGTGGTGACCTTAGAACCCCTGGTGTGATGTCGTTTTAGACCCAAACCTGGAACTAGAACCAGAATACAGATTTATAGAATCGATATCGGGAAAAACTGGAAATCTGTCACTGTTTTTATTGATCTGCTTTAACCCGAGACACCTGAAAATAAAATTGACTTGACAGAGAGATGTGCAGGCACCCTGGAACCAACACCCAAAACCCTAGCCCCCAACTCTAATTCCCGGCCGCAGATTTAACCCTTCTGGCCGCAATTTGCGGCCAGAGCAGGAGGGTTTTGCCTCGTTTTTGGTGCAGGGCCCTATCTCCAGTAAACTTGACCCCTGGCATGTATAGATTTGTCTAATTTAACCTAGGGTGAAATCTGGAGCCTATTTCCTTAGTTGCTATTTTGGATTCGTGTTTTCGTATTCCATATTTCTAATTCTGAATTTGCTTATGGTGTTTTACCTCGACTACTTGGCGTTTATACGACGATATCGAGGGTTGTTGATGGTTTTGGAGGCGTACCCATAGGTTCTAACCTACATGCCCCATAGCGTATTGTTTTGGCTTTCGTGTATCGTTTTAGCTTTGATTTGATTTTGATACGCATTTGCGATACGTTAACGTGTAGGTACCCTATGAAGACTTCGGGATGACAAGCAAATGCGTGACGACGTCGACAGATAAAGACGCAAGGTGAGTAGATTATATCTACGGGGGAAGTCGGGTGGATGGCGTATAGCACCCCCGCAGTCCGTAGTTGATATATATATATATATACATTATATTTGATAGTTATAGTGTGTCGTGGACATTGTGTTAGGTGTATTATGGATAGTTTAGGGTTAGAAGCAATTAGTGTAGCTCATAGTCGCGAACCCTAGAATAGATTTGCACCTACACGTACACCTTTACATATTCATTATACTTGCACGGTGTTGATGGATAGTGGATGACTTTGGAGATGAGTCGATGATATTGGGTTTTGTGCCGCGAGATCGGTGACATGATGTGATTCGTATTTGGGATACGACATGTAATCTCTAGCGGGCCTTTGGACGTGTGCTTACACAAGCAGCATATAGATGGTATCAGTTGTACTTGACTTAGATCAGTACCCCAGATTATGTGATGTGATGATATTAATACCTGATATTTGATGAGAGGAATGTAATATTGACCCGTACCCAGCTATTGGGATGCCGTACGACAATTTACCGTACGAGCTATATATTGATGATTGATCCGCACTCATGACTTGAGGATGTCATATGATATACTGTATCGTGCGCGATACTACTGAGGCGGGATCACTGACTACTATACGTACATATCCACTCAGATTTAGGTGGTTTCCACACCCTTTCCGATTGACTTGATATTTATATCTGTAGTTTGCATAGTAGATGTTAGACTAGACTTGAGTCATACCTATTTAAAAACTATGAATCAGGAATATCTTAAGACAAGTAAAGGGATTCTACGGGTATTTTCAAAGACGTATCTTTGTTAAAAACACCGTAGCCCTTAATTTACTAAAAATCCTGATTTGTCTTATTTCAAATGGCATAACTGCATGACATATACATATGGATGTAGATTCCTTACTATTGCGTTGATTTATTCGATTCCGCATTTTCAGTACTATTCGCATTGCATTTCATTGGTTATTGCTATATTACCATCATGTTGTTAGGATACCAGCACCATTATCGATGATGCGTATGTTCCACGTACACTTGCTTGCCGGCTCACACACTTCATCATCGATAATTGCCATGTCACTACCTATAGTACTGTTGCATTCAGGATACGATCCTTGCATGGCATACTTGTACACATACTCATTGTACACTTATATTTGTGCACATACTTACTTTATACTCATACTTATACACATACATGTTTCCACATACATAGATGATATTTCTAGATTTGGGAACCGCAAGATACTCTTTAAAATTGATTCATTTTAAAAGAGCGGCTTTCCCCAATATGTGCATATCACTATTCCTTGTTGCATGATATATTGATATGCTTACATTCTTTTATATGTCGCTTACATCATGCTTTCTGATTGTACGCATTGAGATATGTTGTTTCCATGATATTTCTGGATTTGGGAACCGTGGCTATTTCAACTGAGAATATGTATTGTCTTTAAAACCCGGTTTCCCTTGATATGATATTTCAGTGCGTCCACCATGCGTTTTCTCGGTTCTGAGAGTGGCATATGAAACCCGATTCGAGGAGCGGTAGGCACCGTCTGCGGGTATATGGTGGACCCGGTAAGGTACCCCGGGGAAAGAAGACTCGTATATGTTGGACGGTGAGCCTGGCAGGGGAGCACTACCTACCGGTGATAGTATTTGCACTCGGCGGTTATCATGGGGATACCGACCGGAGTATGTACGTATGGATACGTCGAAATTCGAGGGTCGAAGCTGGGCACTCGGGTTTTCGAGATAGCGTATGATACGTACCTATCAGGGCCAGTCTTGGTGACAGCGCCTGATAGACGAGGATTTACGTGCCGATGCTAGGCACAGGTTTCATGATGTTTTCGAGTGTCGATGCTAGGCACTCAGGTTCCATGATTTGATTATATCCTCATATTTCCATGCATATGCTTTACGATATTTACATGCATGATGTTTATTGTCATTGGGTGACAGGTGGACGGGATCCATATATATACAGACATTGATTACGTACAGACTTTGACTACATTGATCACACTTCATTTGTATATATAACAGGGTATGAGGGCGCTGTTATATATACCCTTACACCAATATTAGTGGAATGAGACGCTAATATATGTGTATTGATTTTCATTTTAAATACATCATCATGTTTATTTCATGCAGACATACCTTATATTTATGACATGTTATTACCTGAGGCACTGGCACGAGTACTTGGCACTACACACATGTCTAGATGTTGCATTGCCACCTTATCATGCTTCAGACTTACTCTTGAGGTTTATATTATATACTGATCGTATTGACCTAGGATTATGTCATGCATTTGGTTTCTGCTTGTAGATGTTTTCTATTCACGAGTTGGCAACTCACCCCCGTTGTGCCACAGCTTCTTGCAGGTTTTGCCGTACAGGTTCTATAGCGGCATTTCTGGCACACTGCTTCCTTTGCGGGTGAATTGCTTTTGGTAGGTGGGTTCTTTGCATCAGAGCCACCCTTGTATATGTATTATTCATTGTATCTAGAATTCCATCAACCAAAACATGTTTATTGTTTCAGACTTAGACATTGGTGATGTATTATTTCGACCTTAGAGTCGCGTGTAGCAGTATTACGGTTTTCATGCTATTATGAGTTTTCTTTTGAGTTTTGATCCTCGCCATTCGGCGTTGTATATTTTATTGCTTGCGTGGTTGTGACCGTCGATTGACGAAGAGCTAGCTTCCGCTTGGGGACGCCTTTTATCATCGCACATATATATTATTCTTGTTGTACCCTGTTTGGGGCCAGTTTTTACAAAGGAAACTCTGCCGAAATTTTCATAAAAGACTATACATTTTTAAAAATGCACGTTCGGCTTAGTTATTTAAAATCCTTGACTTCAAAACATGTTTTCTTCATTTTTTTTAAACTAGTTTTCTTTATTTATTCCTTAAAATGGTTTTAGATTTCTGGGCTTTTAGTTTACTTGGGTTAGATGGGGTCCTATAGACTTCATATGATTCAAGTGCCAGTCACGTGCTCTTTCCGGTCGTGACAAAGTTGATATCAGAGTGCTAGGTTGATCTTGGTTCGAGTATAAGTTTGACTATATGGAGCCTAGGGCATCTATATTTACACGGAACTTAGGCTTGACCTTACGGAACTTAGACTTAGTCGAGGGGGTATTAGACCTGAACTTTCGTCGCGTAGGATGACCCTTGGTTGATGGAATAGGTGACTAAAGTAGAGTGACGTACCGTGGGTATGTTCCGCGGCATACTTACGACACACCACTCCATTTAAGGAGCCTTAGGATGTACATTTCCTTGCACAATATTATATTCATTCCTGATCTATCTTCATCAATACTGGTTATGATTTTGCTGCCACGATTGCACGGGCAGAGAGAGCTACGGCTAGAGTTGCGTCAGCATGAGCTTGTCGCAGACGAGGACTGACCAGGGCGTGATTCCAGAGATGTACGATTGCATATAGAGGCGTCGTCTTATTGTGTTTACGCGCCATGAGCGTTTGACAGATCGCTTTCACGAGATTTCTTGGACGTACCGATTTGGTACCAGAGGATCAGGCTACTGCTACAGGCCAGCCAGGATGTGATGACCATCGATATATCACTTATCCAGGATGATTGAGGCGCTGTTTAGCGTATAGACGAATGAGCCAGTTGTTGCTGCAAATGACGAGATGTCACCCAGATGATTGGAGCTACTGCAGCATTAGTATATACTTAGAGATATGGTAGTGAGTCGCTAGTCACCGAGGATGAATGACTAGGACATGTGGTTCGTTCGCTTACCCCGATGCGAGGTCATCAGATAGATTGCTTCCAGTTAGAGACGACTTCACGTGGAGACGTTGAGAGTCGACAGAGACGATCGAATGTCGGAAACCTATTATTCCAAGTTTAAAGTATTCGGAAAGACATGCAGGCGATTCTATGGACCCTCTAGAAGAATGAAACCCTAACTCGACTTAATGACCGTGTGAAAGCTTTTGAACCTTAGGGTTTGCGGCAGTTCCGTGGCGCCATTAGTGAGGCTTGGGTTTGCCCTTCTACGGCTGGACCACTGACGCTGTGGCATGTACTCGATACTATTAAACTGTACTCAAGATGTTGATCTCTTGGGGGATTATGAGGTTCTGACGAGTCGATCGAATGATTCGACATCATTCGGATATCATGTGATGGGACACATTGCTTGGGAGACTCTAGATACGAGTATAGCCGTTGGAGCGCAGTCCATGCAGCCACGATGAGACGAGTCCGAATCAGTCGACATTGAAGCAGAGTGAAGAAAAGAGTTCGCTAGAGATTTCGAAGAGATGACGTTCCCCTCCGCTGACATCAAAGATGCGATACGCACGCATAGGCGTTGTTTATGGATATACCTTCCACAAGGAATTGCGACGAGTATGCAACCGTTCCGGAATAAGAATTAGATTCAGCAATGGATGATGACTTCCGGGCAATTCGGCAGGAATGAGGATTGAGAGAGAGACTTCGACAGGACCTTTCTGGAATACGATACGAGAAGACCTGGACCCAGGAGTGGTCATATTGCGTACACCCAGCAGGCCAGAGTTCGACATCGTCGACGAGATAGTTGACCAGGTTCGGATAAAGGACCTTACCAGATGCGTTGCGGGTTGATCGAGGACGTACGAGCATTGAGTATTCCTCCGATGGTTGGGACACGTTCCCAAGGACCTGTTCGGCCACACATCTTCTACCGAATGATGAAGCTACAGAGTACGCGATTTCGAGTCCGTGCGAGAGACTTCGGATTGACCGTAGCCGAGAACGTTGCAGTGCGCAGATAAAGACGTGACATCGATATGGACGATGATACAGACAAACGGAATAAGAGGTTCGTGCGAGACGCTGACGAGCTGTCATTACTTCCCGTCGAGATCAGAGACCTGATATGCTTACAGAGGCGTTGGGATGCGACCAGTTTCCGAGAAATGCTGTGCTGAGGACACAGATGTCCATTGAGCGAGAAGAGATTATGCAAGAGTACCAACCTCTGTACAGGCCGGCATAGGCAAGATCGGAAGATACCTTGAGCAGGATTCCTTCCAGGACACTGCTGCAATGATGTGTGCACCTAGGATCAGATGTGTGATGTGCATTCAGAGAGTTAGAGGCCGACGCCCGTGACATGCTGCTTTACGAGTGGTCGTGAGGATTGACCGAGAGATGACCAGAGAAGTGCCAGAACGGAATCGTCCCCGTTAGCACACCTGACAGGGCCGATGAGCCGATTGATTGTGAGATTGGTAATCCACAGAGAAGATAAGGACCCAGAGACAGAGGACGCCAGACCGTGAGCAAGAGGCTAGTAGATATCTTGCGCTGCTAGCATTGGATGCACCGACACCTTCTCGACTTTGAAGGAGGGACTACCAACGATGGTACTTATGATTTGTGATTTTGTGATTCGATTATCATGAATCCGTCACTTTGGATTTCGGTATTTTGGGCGTTCTGTTTTCATGATTTAGTATTGATGGCTGAGTTTCATGATATTTGTTTTTATGCACCATGGTTGCACCTACTGGGTATTTATATTTTTCGCATAGTTATTACGTTGAGGTATTGGTTGTGATTTTATGCCTATTTTATGCCAGTGATTTGATTTATGCTTCCAGCATAGTTTTCGTGCACCTTTAGTGTTTTGATTTGATTTGTGCACGCTGATGCACATGGTTGTGAGCTTATACACCGCGGCATATCTGATTTTGAGTGAGCCGTATTATATACCGTCGATTTTGGATTTTCGCGCAGGTTTTGAGATACGATTTTGGTGCACACCAGATGCACTAAATCGGGATTCTTCGTGCATGTCAAATGCACCTGATTTGGCTGTCAGGCACACACGTTGCCTATGACAGATACTTCATGCACACCCGTTGCACCTAGATATTTTTTTGTGCACCTGTATGGCACATATATGGATTTTGATTTCCGTGCGCACCAGACGCCCAGGGTGGTGTTATGTGCATTTTGGGATTTATTTCTTATAGAGCAGTACATTTTTATGATATTCGCTGTGTATTGATGTTTTCGGAGCCCCGACAACTTGGATTTCTACTGAAATGTTTTAGTAATTTGGGGTTTAAATTTAAATTCGGGGACCGAATTTCTTTAAGGGGGGAAGATTTTAACATTTCAAAAAAATAAAATATTATTTTTGGGAATTTTTATAATTTAATATTATTTTATTGAATATTTTAATATTTCGGTATTATTAAATACAAATAAATGGGGAAAAATTTGGAAAAATTATGGAAAATTCTAAAATAGGGTATTTTATGGAATTATGTCATTTTTAAGTTTTTATGATTAGTTATATGCTAATTTAGTGCTAATCGCGATTAAAAATCGCTAATCGGTTTTTTTAGCATTTTTGTGGAAAACATGGACATAACATTTTTCTTACACTTGTGCATTTTTCCACCTGTTTCTTTTGGGGTTACTATTCTAGTAAGAAGGGTTTAGAGAGGAAAGAAAAGAAAAGAAAAGATAAAGGTGTATCATGATTAGGAGAGAGGTAGGTTTGGGGTTTACTTTTGACTTGTAGAACCATTACCCTTCTCATTCTCTCTCCTCTCCCTTCCCTTGCTGCTGCTGCTGCCATCCCTCTCTCTCCATTTTCAAAAAAAAAAAACCCCTAGATTCACCATTAAAACAAACCCAAAACCCCAATCCCACTTTACAAAACTTGTTCCCGAGCTCGCTGGCTACACATCGGATCAAGCAAGATAGGATTTTGAGGACTTTGAGCAACTCATGAATTTTCTTGAGTTGCCAAAGGAGGTAATTTCTGCACCCTAGAGTAGTAGTTCAAATTCTTATTTCATCCTTGCTAGTTTCATATCGATATTGTGTCGTTTTGTGAACTTTGGAGAATTCAAGTTAGGGTTTAGGGTAAATCTGAAATCAAAGGTGAAATTGAGGCTTGTGGTGACCTTAGAACCCCTAGTGTGATGTTGTTTTAGACCCAAACCTGGAACTAGAACCAGAATACGGATTTATAGAATCGATATTGGGAAAAACTGGAAATCTGTCACTGTTTTTATTGATCTGCTTTAACCCGAGACACCTGAAAATAAAATTGACTTGACAGAGAGATGTGCAGGCACCATGGAACCAACACCCAAAACCCTAGCCCCCAACTCTAATTCCCGGCCGCAGATTTAACCCTTCTGGCCGCAATTTACGGCCAGAGCAGGAGGGTTTTGCCTCATTTTTGGTGCAGGGCCCTATCTCCAGTAAACTTGACCCCTGGCATGTATAGATTTGTCTAATTTGACCTAGGGTGAAATATGGAGCCTATTTCCTTAGTTGCTGTTTTGGATTCGTATTTCCGTATTCCGTATTTCTAATTCTGAATTTGCTTATGGTGTTTTACCTCGACTACTTGGCGTTTATACGACGATATCGAGGGTTGTTGATGGTTTTGGAGGCGTACCCATAGGTTCTAACCTACAGGCCCCATAGCGTATCATTTTGGCTTTCGTGTATCGTTTTAGCTTTGATTTGATTTTGATACGCATTTGCGATACGTTAACGTGTAGGTACCCCATGAAGACTTCGGGATGACAAGCAATCGCGTGACGACGTCGACAGATAAAGACGCAAGGTGAGTAGATTATATCTACGGGGGAAGTCGGGTGGATGGCGTATAGCACCCCCGCAGTCCGTAGTTGATATATATATATAAATTATATTTGATAGTTATAGTGTGTCGTGGACATTGTGTAAGGTGTATTATGGATAGTTTAGGGTTAGAAGCAACTAGTGTAGCTCATAGTCGCGAATCCTAGAATAGATTTGCACCTACACGTACACCTTTGCATATTCATTATACTTGGACTGTGTTGATGGATAGTGGATGACTTTGGAGATGAGTCGATGATATTGGGTTTTGTGCCGCGAGATCGGTGACATGATGTGATTCGTATTTGGGATACGGCATGTAATCTCTAGCGGGCCTTTGGATGTGTGCTTACACACGCAGCATATAGATGGTATCAGTTGTACTAGACTTAGATCAGTACCCCAGATTATGTGATGTGATGATATTGATACATGATATTTGATGAGAGGAATGTAATATTGACCTGTACCCAGCTATTGGGATGCCGTACGAAGATTTACCGTACGAGCTATATATTGATGATTGATCCGCACTCATGACTTGAGGATGTCATATGATATACTGTATCGTGCGCGATACTATTGAGGCGGGATCACCGACTACTATACGTACATATCGACTCAGATTTAGGTGGTTTCCACACCCTTCCCGATTGACTTGATACTTAGATCTGTAGTTTGCATAGTAGATGTTAGACTAAATTCGAGTCATACCTATTTAAAAACTATGAATCAGGAATATCTTAAGACAAGTAAAGGGATTCTATGGGTATTTGCAAAGACGTATCTTTCTTAAAAACACCGTAGCCCTTAATTTACTAAAAATCCTGATTCGTCTTATTTCAAATGGCATAACTGTATGACATATACATATGGATGTAGATTCCTTACTATTGCGTTGATTTATTCGATTCCGCATTTTCAGTACTATTCGCATTGCATTTCATGGGTGTCACGGCCCGAAAGTACGGAACGTGACCGGCACTTAGATTACGAAACGTCTAGAGGCGCAACGTAACCTAAGTAAGCCGAAGCCCAGAAATCTAAACCATAAAAAAAGAAGAAGTAAAAGAAAACATGAAGAAAACAAGTTTAAAAGCATCAGCAAATTTTAAAAAATTTCGGCAGAGTCTCCTCTGTAAAAACTGGCCCCAAACGGGTACAACAAGTAAAATATACATAAACAATAAAAAGCATCCCCAAACGGGAGCTAGCTCAACGCCAACAGGCGGAAACAACCACAACAAGCACAATAATATAAAACGCCAAAGGGCGAGGCTCAAAACTCAAAAGAAAACAAATCCACCAAATCAGAATAATACATGCGTGACTCTAAGGTCGAAATAAATAACTGGTCCAGTAACTATCAAGTAGTACAAGTTTGGTTGATGGAGCTTTCTAGATATAAATGAAATAATAAAAATACAACGGCGGTCCAGATACAAATGAACCAACCTATCGTGCAAATCACCCGGAAAGAAATCATGTACCAGCAATCTGCCAAGGAACCCTGTACATCAACCTGTAATAAAATTTGGCACAACGGGGGTGAGTTGCCAACTCGTGAGTAGAAGACATCTACGAAAAGAAATCGAATTCACGACGCTATCCTAGGTCATAATAATATACTAATATACTCCTAGTCATCAAGTAAGACAGGATAATAAGCTACGTGTAAATGCAAATACTCCGTGCTCGTGTCAGTGCCTCATATAGTACTATATCATATGAATGAGTATGCATGCACCATGAATGAAAATAACCAATCCTGAAATCTAGGTAAATCTGTATAAGAAATCTTTAGCTTTTATCATAGTAAATGTGTATAGAAATCTGAAATATCAACAATGAAATCCATAGAAATCCGTGTCAAGCATCGACACAAAGCATGTAAATCTCAAGTCTCAATACCTCATAATCTCAATATCTCATAGTCTCAATATCTCGGGCTCCGTCAGTCCGGATCGGACCATATCATCAAATCCCACGACAACGGTCGGTATCTTCCGGATATCCGCCGCGCCAGACATCACCGGTAGGTAGCCTTCCCCTGCCAGGCTCATCGTTTACAACTCGATCTTCTTGCCCCGGGGTACCATACCGGGCCCACCATGTACCCGAGACGGTTCATCCACTCCTCGAATCGGGTCTCGAAATCCAACAGAAAACATGAAATCTCATGGTGGACGACACATACATCACGAGAAAACCGCAACTTATAGTTTAAAAAGAGAGGAGGAGAGAGAAAAGTTTTTATATATATATTATTGCGGTTTTCCCCAAAATCCAGAAATCTCATAGAAATCCAAAATCCCAAAATCATGAATAAGTAAATGATAAATGTCGGCATAAGCCCCACAAGACTGCATGATAACATGGAAATGTGAATGCATGAAATGACTAAATAATAAATGCTATGTCTAGACTAACACCCGAGAGTAATCACAATATTATATCGATCTAGCTGTTAGCTGATTCTATTAATAAAAGATAATATGTTCTAAAGTGTACGTGACATAGCAATTACCGATGATGATGTATGTGAGCCAGCAAATAAGTGTGCGTGGAATATGCGCATCATCGCTAATGGTGCTGGTGTCCTAACAGGCAGAGTTTCATACTGATTATAGAAATATATGTATGAACATGCACCATGATGATTACGGTCTGAAAGTAAAGACGGATGTGTATTAACCACTCATTTGATATACAAGTATAACTACAACTATATGACTCGAGCCTAAACTAGTGTCCATCTAACCTCCTAAGGAACTAAACCTAAGAAACTAGTCGATAAGAAATAAGAGTCCACCTAAGGTCTGAATCCATATCTCTAATAGTCGGCGATCCAGCCTCAATAGCGTCACGTACGTAGTACGGCTTCCTCAAATCAAGAGTGCGGATCAATCATCACATCTATGCCTCGTACGGTAAAATCCATCATACGGCATCCCAATATCGGGGTACGGATCAAGTATCACCTACGTGTCTCATCATTCGTATAATATCATCATCAAATCATGTCATGATCAAGGTACTGTACTGTAATCGCATACATCAATCATATATCATTGCCAGCATAAATATACATCGTTAATTTATCCTCAGAAATATCATGTCACATGTATCATATTGTGATTAAGTCACACTTATATCATATCGTAATCAAGTCACACATATATGATATCGTAATCAAGTCACACCTATATGATATCGTAATCAAGTCACACATATATCATGCCGTAATTTCAGGCACAGGTTACAGTCCAGGTTCTATTTTAGTGTTCCCAGTACCTCAATATCATCACCACCCATTATTATTTATGTATACCTATTCATTACCTCATTTTCTAATGATCCGCTAACATCATAACACGACTGTATAGCCAAGAATCACGGTATCAAGCCCAGTTATATCGTTTCATCCCCATGTATCATATTACATCCTTGTATCACATATACGTGTTGTGTATATATAAACCTACACCTAGTCCTATATATATATACACATGCACGTATACACCATGTCGAGTTTCTGTGTGTGCGTGTGTGTATCTACCTGAAACCTACGAATCTTCTCCAACATATTCATCCTCTGGTAAGGTCTTTCTAAATCAATGTAGTCCAACTTAAGGTCAATACTAGGGTCCTACTCACCGAAATTCTAAGGTCACGTCAGGCTTCCTAATGACAATAAGTCCTATTCCTATTCTACGTTTGCGGGGGTGCTAAACGCCATCCACCCGACTTCCCCCCGTAGATATACATCTACTCACCTGATCCTTGTCTGCCGAAAACGATGTCGCCCTCCTCTTCTTCCTCGTCCGAAGTCCACGTGAGGGGTACCTATATGCAAACACATATAATATCATAAACTGAATCACTGACAAAACCAAAACGACGCACGAAACGCGCATAGGTTAAAACCTATGACCCGCTCATGCAAAAGAACCAAATATTGCTCGATATCGGCGTAAAAACGCCGATTGATCGAGATAAAATACCAACAAACAACTCGTAGTTTTAAAACTCATTACTTTTAATATAAAACATGATTTAATTCATCGAAACCCTAAAAATCGATCAAATCGTCCAATTCCGTAAAAGCTTGAAAATGTCAATTTACCGTTTTACTTCAAAACTTGATGTTTAAAAGAAACTAATGGTCATAATATTCATTAAATAACATAACTAGAATATAGAAACCATTACCACATTTTTTTCACACCATTTTGTCTTAATTTACAATTTCTAGTTTGCAAATTAGCCAAAATTAACACTTGTTAAGTAAAAATTTACAATTCCACTACTAAACTTGATTTTGCATATATTAAAGTGTTAAACCACTCCATGAAACCTTAACAATGAGCTAAAGCCCTAATTAGATTTTTAATACTACATTTTAAATTAATTTCTAAAACCTAGTTTACCGAAATAGCATATTTATCACATTATATTAACTAACAATTTGAAACTAATCATTAGATTAGGTATTTCATTCATTTAACATGTTAATATTCTCATTAAAACCACAATATAATGATAAAAATCTTAATTAGAATTTTAACACACCAATATATATAATTTATAAAAATCTAGTTAGCAAAATTGCATAATTTAAACAATTTTGAATGAACAATTTACAATATATCAACCAAACAAGATTTTCCACTTATAAAAATTTTAAACTACTTATTATAACCCCTCTTAATTAATAAAACCCTAACTTCATTTTAAAACCCTTTCTAGAATTTCCTAGACAATAAATTATAACTAAATTAACACTTTTAGAATTCTAGTTTAGCACCTTAAACTACAAACTAAACATTTAGATTAGAGTTATACCTCCCAAGCTTTGAACCTCTTGCAATTAGCCTCTAAAGATGTCTTCTTTCTCCTTGTTTTAAACAAATTAGGGTTTGGGAAGAGGTGGAAAAGGGTTTAGGTTTGAATTTGTGAAGGAAATTGTGAATTTTTGTAGATTTCGGAGGATTTTTGCAAGGATTTTGATGCAAGAAAATGGGGGATTGGGGGCTGTTTTTCTGCATCCATTTCGACCAGAGGAGAGCAAGGGAGGGATGTGAGGGAAAGGTGTGGAATTTTCTACACAAAAGTCCTTCACAAGATCAATAAATGACCATCACATCAAATTTTACAAAAAAACCCCTTTTTAATTCATTTTCAAACCATTTTAAACCACAAAACAACCAAACTTGAAATGTTTTGATAAAATTTTTGTTACACTATATTTTAGTTTATAATGATTCATAATTATGTAATTTACCCAATTAAATTTGTATTTATCACTAATTTAATGTATTTTTAAAAGCTTAAAATAATATAAAAAAACAATTAATTAAGGAATTTTTTTTTATTAACTAGAAAATTTTAAGTGACAATTTAGTGACCAAATATTAGCAATATCTTATCTAAATTTTGTATAATTAGGGCAATATTGAAAATTACTTATTTCGACTTTTTACGGAAAAGACCGATTATTTTGCCGATTATCGAAAAACTGCCTGAACGATTTTTGAAGCGTTACAACGGGTTATTGCTATATTACCATCATGCTGTTAGGACACCAGCACCATTATCGATGATGTGTATGTTCCACGTAAACTTGCTTGCCGGCTCACACACTTCATCATCGATAATTGCCATGTCACTACACTATAGTACTGTTGCATTCAGGATACGATCCTTGCATGGCATACTTGTACACATACTCATTGTACACTTATATTTGTGCACATACTTACTGTATACTCATACTTGTACACATACATGTTTCCACATACATAGATGATATTTCTAGATTTGTGAACCGCAAGATACTCTTTAAAACTGATTCATTTTAAAAGAGCGGCTTTCCCCAATATGTGCATATCACTATTCCTTGTTGCATGATATATTGATATGCTTACATTCTTTTATATGTCGCATACATCATGCTTTCTGATTGTACGCATTGAGATATGTTGTTTCCATGATATTTTTGGATTTGGGAACCGTGGTTATTTCAACTGAGAATATGTATTATCTTTAAAACCCGGTTTTCTTTGATATGATATTTCAGTGCGTCCACCATGTGTTTTCTCGGTTCTGAGAGTGGCATATGAAACCCGATTCGAGGAGCGGTAGGCACCGTCTGCGGGTACATGATGGACCCGGTAAGGTACCCCGGGGCAAGAAGACTCGTATATGTTGGACGGTGAGCCTGGCAGGGGAGCACTACCTACCGGTGATAGTATTTGCACTCGGCGGTTATCATGGGGATACCGACCGGAGTTTGTACGTATGGATACGTCGAAATTCGAGGGTCGAAGCTGGGCACTCGGGTTTTCGAGATAGCGTATGATACGTACCTATCAGGGCCAGTCTTGGCGACAGCGCCTGATAGACGAGGATTTACGTGCCGATGCTAGGCACAGGTTTCATGATGTTTTCGAGTGTCGATGCTAGGCACTCAGGTTCCATGATTTGATTATATCCTCATATTTCCATGCATATGCTTTACGATATTTACATGCATGATGCTTATTGTCATTGGGTGACAGGTGGACGGGATCCACATATATACATACATTGATTACATACAGACTTTGACTACATTGATCACACTTCATTTGTATATATAACAGGGTATGAGGGCGCTGTTATATATACCCTTACACCATTATTAGTGGAATGTGACGCTAATATATGTGTATTGATTTTCATTTTAAATACATCATCATGTTTATTTCATGCAGACATACCTTATATTTATGACATGTTATTACCTGAGACACTGGCAAGAGTACTTGGCACTACACACATGTCTAGATGTTGCATTGCCACCTTATCATGCTTCAGACTTACTCTTGAGGTTTATATTATATACTGATCGTATTGACCTAGGATTATGTCATGCATTCGGTTTCTGCTTGTAGATGTTTTCTATTCACGAGTTGGCAACTCACCCCCGTTGTGCCACAGCTTCTTGCAGGTTTTGTCGTACAGGTTCCATAGCGGCATTTCTGGCACATTGCTTCCTTTGCGGGTGAATTGCTTTTGGTAGGTGGGTTCTTTGCATCAGAGCCACCCTTGTATATGTATTATTCATTGTATCTAGAATTCCATCAACCAAAACTTGTTTATTGTTTCAGACTTAGACATTGGTGATGTATTATTTCGACCTTAGAGTCGCGTGTAACAGTATTATGGTTTTCATGTTATTATGAGTTTTCTTTTGAGTTTTGATCCTCGCCATTCGGCGTTGTATATTTTATTGCTTGCGTGGTTATGATCGTCGATTGACGAAGAGCTAGCTCCCGCTTGGGGACGCTTTTTATCATCGTACATATATATTATTCTTATTGTACCCCGTTTGGGGCCAGTTTTTACAAAGGAAACTCTGCCGAAATTTTCATAAAAGACTATATATTTTTAAAAATGCACATTCGGCTTAGTTATTTAAAAACCTTGACTTCAAAACATGTTTTCTTCATTTTTTTAAAACTAGTTTTCTTTATTTATTCCTTAAAATGGTTTTAGATTTCTGGGCTTTTGGCTTACTTGGGTTAGATGGGGTTTTATAGACTTCATATGATTCAAGTGCCAGTCACGTGCTCTTTCGGGTCGTGACAGTCCTCAAAACAATTAATGCTTCATTAACTCATTTGGATGAATCATCTCATGAGTCACTAATTCATTTAATGCAAATAACACATAAGCTCTCCACCTCATTTAGTTTAATTCATAAATGAATTAAATCTAAATGAGTCACTTTTCTTCTAGAAGCTTCTCGACTAATTACGAGAATGCCCCTCCCATCCGTATTTACGAAAAACACGGATATACTGAGACTGCATAAATCCAATAATCCAATACTAGAATCTGGCTTAAACTAAAGCCCGCTAGTATAATCTGTCCGAACATCATACTTGCACAAGTACACGTATATGTCTGAACCCTGTCGTAAAACTATACGACCTCTATATCGTGTCGCCTGAAGCAGGGAACTCTCTGTGTGGGACTCTAAAGACTCGACACTACGTTGGCAGTAGGTTTAACCACAGGCCGCAAGCGGTACTAGTTGTACGTAACGGTCCCCAGGTAGATGTCGATAAGAAGGTCAATGAGGAAACCCATCCGAACTCTTACTGAGCCTGATGTGACAATCTCCGTACAGTCCGGTCTGTTCGTCTAAGACTATCGCATATCGGGCCTAGGGGCGGCAAGCATCAGTCCCCTAAAATCGGTATAAGTCATGTCGGAGTGAAGCCCATTACACCTTGAAAAGCTACTGGAAATCCTACTAGCAAATCTCGTTTGCCCTGGCCAGGGACTTTGCGTAATGGCTCTCCAAACACAATGCGATATCAACTCCCAATACCGGGAGAGATGAATCCTATCTAACCGCCACTGCCTCCAAGTGCTTCGGGACTGCACCCAACTGCTACCTGTTTGCGTGACTCCTTTGAGCCGTGGTAGGGTAGCAATCTAAGAACAGTGGGAACATATTCGAGGCGAAGCAGCAATATCAAGTCTACGGACTATGCTGTACTCATGTCACCTGGGAACTGTTAACTGATGACGGGTATAATACCAACCAACAGTTCCCTGCGAGTCCTGTCCGGTGTACCCGTAACCCAACGAGCACCTGCATACTATCTCCAGTACAACGTACTAATGGCTGTGGGACAGACCATTTCCCCTGCTGGGATGAGAAGCGTATACACTAGTATACTCTGGAGTATCGATGCCCTGCCTCGATAATCCTACGACTAGGGACCTGAAAAAAGGATGTGCTTATAGACTACCCAGCTCCCACTAGTGTGACTGCCATCACAACGCTGGTAGTCAAGAAAGATCCTAAGGGCTCTATCAATATGTATTCACGATATGCTAAAAGAAACATATACACATATTAAGATAGATATAAACCAAGTAGCATACTACTATGTTGAGCAAGACTGTTAATACAACTGTGAATATCCCAAGCTTCCATTAAGTAATATACAAACTAGTATGATACAATAATGGCCCCTAGGGCATATACACTAACAATATCCCACTTGCACTAGGGCCATATACTGGCATATCGAAGACCTATTATCTCGAATAGTTTCTCGAACTGTGTCTGAGGTAAGGCCTTTATGAATGGATCAGCAGTGTTCTCCTCTGTAGCAACTCTCCGAACCTCGATCTCCCAGCGATCTATGATCTCCCTGATCAGGTGATACCGCCTTAAGATGTGTCTGAACTTCTGATGGGACCTGGGTTCCTTCTCTAAAGCTATAGCGCCGTTGTTGTCACAATACAGCGGTATTGGATTAACAATGGTAGGAACAACCTGAAGTTCTGTTAGGAACTTCTTCATCCAGACTGCTTCTTTTGCGGCATCGCAAGCAGCGATATACTCCGCTTCTATCGTCGAGTTAGCAACAGTGTCCTGCTTGGAACTCTTCCAGCACACCGCCCCTCCATTGAGGGTAAAGACATAACCTGACATGGACTTGGAGTCATCCTTGTCACTCTGGAAGCTGGAGTCAGCAAAAGCCTCGATCTGGAGGTCTTTTCCGCCGTAAACCAAGAACAAATCCTTAGTCCTTCTCAGGTACTTGAGAATGTTCTTTACTGCTATCCAGTGCTTCTCCCCTGGGTCTGACTGATACCGGCTTACCACGCTCAGTGCGTAAGCTACATCTTGTCTGATACACAACATCGCATACATTATAGAGCCTACCACAGGAGCGTTGGGTACAATTAACATGCGATCCCTTTCCAAATCAGTTTTGGGAGACATCTCTTTGGAGAGGGTGATTCCGTGACAAGGCGGTAAATTACCGCGTTTAGAATCTTCCATACTGAATCTTTTCAGTATAGTGTTGATATATGTTCATACCGTAATATTGCATTATTATATTCCCCATTCTTATGCATTTTACAAATAAACAGGTGCTTTTGATCCATGTCTGCTACTTAGTTACAGGTTCTCGGAGCTAAAACAGTGAAATTGATGAAAAAGATGATACAAAGTGAGACTACGACCAATAAATGGTGGAATCTTGATCAAGCCTACACGAAGATCAGTTCACAAAGTACAAGGAAGTTCAAGGTTCAAGACTTCGTCACGAAGCAACGGTGAAAGTCCACTACAATTATTCACTGGGAGATCTCGAAGAAACCTAGAAGCCAATCTGAAGAACAAACCAAAGAAATAGGAAGAACAGAAAGACCAGAGCCAGCCCAAGAAGTTTCAAGACCCAAGCTCTTCATCTGGCCACGGAACCGCGGCCAAACCAGGGCTGCGGCCGCGGTTCCACGGCCGTGTTATGCCCGTAGTGGCTAAAAAATTTACCATTTTGCGTGGCGGCGCTAACTAGTTTTCCTAGGGGTATTTTTGTAATAGCAGACATGCGGCAATTGTAAACCTAGGGTTTTCTATGTCCTATAAATAGAAACCCAAATACCTCTTTTGTGGTATGCCTCCTTTCATTAATAAAATTCAGAATTCTTTTTGGAGAGCATCAATGTAGGAGTAAGTTTTCAATTCATGCCCTAGGTAATTTCTTATCTGCCCTAGTTAAATTTAATTCCTTGCCCTAGTTAGATAGTTAGATCTTTTATTCTCTGCCCTAGATAAATGTTTTTCAATTCCCTAATGAGCGAGTAGTCTCCTCGGTTGTTAGGGTTAGCTTTGGGGAAGGCTTGAGAGATGAAGATCTCTCACCCCTTTCTTGCCCATCATATATAATCGAGCAATATACCTGGATTGGGAAAGTCCCAACATCCTCTTAGATCTTTCATGATAGATCTGGATGCCCAGAATGTAAGAGGCATCATCCAGGTCTTTCATGGAGAACCTGTGTGACAAGAATCCTTTGACAGATTGTAGCATAGGAATGTCATTTCCTATCAAGAGAATGTCATCCACGTACAAGACGAGGAATACGACAGTTCGTGCTACAATTTTACCATATATACATGGTTCATCTGGATTTTTGATAAAGTCATATTCTTTGACCGTTTCATCAAAATAGATGTTCCAACTCCGCAATGTCTGCTTTAGTCCATAAATGGACTTAAGCAACTTGCACACTTTCCCGCTGTTCCTACTCTGATTGAAGAGTTCTGGCTGATCCATATAGACGCACTCTTCTAACTTACCATTTAGAAAAGCCGTCTTTACGTCCATCTGCCAGATCTCATAATCATGGAAGGCGGCAATGGCAAGAAGGATCCGAATGGATTTGAGCATAGCCACTAGAGAAAAAGTTTCGTTATAGTCCAAACCAGGTCTTTGACAAAAACCCTTTGCAACAAGTCTAGCCTTATAGGTTTCCGCCTGTCCATCTACACCAATCTTCTTCCGGAAGATCCACTTGCATCCTATGGGTTTTACCCCATCTGGAGCAAAGTCCAAAGTCCATACATTGTTGGTTTACATGGACTCCATCTCGGTCCGCATTGCATCCAGCCATCTTACTGAGTCGCCGCTCTGAATGGCTTGCTGGAAGCTAGTAGGTTCATCATTATCAATGATGCAATCCTTTTTATCCCTGTCTATGAGAAAACCTTAGTATCTCTCAGGCGGATGAGACGGCCTACTACTCCTGCGGAGGGGTGCGGGAATGTCCTGTTCTTCTGGAACTTCTGGCTCTACCAAACTTTCAGTAGTAGTTTGTGATTCTGGAATTTCTTTTAGTTCTATTGCGCTCCTGTTAGGTCCACGTTACCTCTCCCGGTACTTTCGGGGTTGCGGAAACTGTAAAACAAAAAATTTTCTAGACTTGGTAACATGGACCGTAAAAGCCGGATCTTTGCTAAACTACACACTAGCATCCTAACTAGAGATTTATCTACTCGGTTAGGGGTTATACCTCAACTTGAACTCCTTCTCTTCTTGTTGTTATTCTCCTTGCTTGCTCCGAGGGTTGATCTGGACTTTGGTCACCTCCGCGGCCTCCTTAAGTCGAAGACGATCCACCCGAGAGATGTACACCGAGCTCCACCTCGAGCCGAGGTAACTAGGGTAACAAGATTTCTAGTCTTGGTACCCTAGGTTATGTAGAAGAGAAAGATGGCGATGTTTGTCTATGTGGATTCTTTTTCTCTCAACACATGAAATCAAAAGAATTTGTCAAGAGGAGGAAGATGAAGGAGCTAGCAACCATGAAACATTTCTTTTCTTCTCATGAGAAAGAGCAAGAGAGAGAATGAGAAAAGAATTATGAGCTAAAGAAAATGAACCATGGTTCAATAATGCACTAAACCATCATTACCAATCCTATCAAGATAAAGTTTGATGGCTATATTGAAATGACCATTATCATAATCAAAAAGGAAAAAGAAAAAGAAAAGAAGAGTGTAGACCTCTCTTGAAGGTCAATGGTCAACACGGTCAACCGGTCAACAAAGTCAAGAGAGGTCAATGCGGTCAAATGGTCAATACAATTAGCCATCATAAAATTATCACTAAAAGGATTAGTAAATGATGTCCGCGGCTCATAATGGTTTTGACCAAACGAACTGTCAAAACCCTAATGAGCCTTCCACATAACGGTTTTGGCCGAACCAACTGCCAAAACCCTGATGAGGCACCTCCTTCTTCATCGCTCCGGAAAACTGTGCATACACACCTGCATCCGCATTCCGTAGAATGCGGATGCGCAGAAGACAAAACAAATCCATCCGTGCAATACTAGGATCTGGCTTAAACCAAAGCCCACTAGTATTGCCTGCCCGAACACCACACGCACACAAGTGTACGTAAGTGACCGCAGCCCTGCCGTAAAACCATACGGCCTCTACACGTTTCGCTCAGTGCAGGGAAACTCTCTGTATGGGACTCTAAAGACTCGACACTACGCTGGCAGTGGGTTTAACCACAGACCGCAAGCGGCACTAGCTGTACGTAACGGTCCCCAGGTAGATGCCGATAAGAAGGCCGATGAGGTAAACCCATCTGAACTCCTACTGAGCCTGTATGTGACAATCTCCGTACAGTCCGGTCTGTTCGTCTGATACATCGCATGGAGGGCCTAGGGGGTCGGTAAACGTCAGTCCTCTAATAGCGGTACAAGTCGTGTCGGAGTGAAGCCCAGAACACCCTGAGATAACACTGGAAACCTACCAGTATATCTCGCTTGCCCTGGCCAGGGACTGCTCGTGTAATGGCTCTCCTAGACACAGCGCGATGTCAACCCCCAATACCGGGAGAGACGAATCTTGTCTAACCGTCACTGCCTCTAAGTGCTTCGGGACTGCACCCAACTACTACCTGTTTGCACGACTCAGTAGAGCCGTGGTAGGGTAGTAATCAAAGAACAGTGGGAACACACTCGAGGCGAAGTGACAGTGTCAAGTCAGCGGACTAAGCTGTACTCATGTCACCTGGGAACTGATAATCGACGATAGGTATAATACCAACCATCAGTTCCCGACGAGTCCTGTCCAGTGTACTCGTAACCTAACGAGAACCCGCATACTATCTCAAGCATGACGTACTGACGGCTGTGGGACAGACCGTCTCCCGTGCTGGGATGAGAAGCGCATACGCTAGTCTACTCCGGAGTATCGATGCCCTATCTCGATAATCCCACGACTAGGGACGTGTATAAGGATGTGCTTGTGGATTACCCAGCCCCCACGAGTGTGATCGCCATCACAACGCCGGTAATCAAGCAAAGATCCTAAGGGCTCTACTAATGCGTGTAGGTGATATAATAAAGAAACACACATGCACACATTAAAGCAGAGACAAACCAAGTAGCACACTACTATATTGAGCAAGATTTTCTGTACAACTGTGAATATCCCAAGCTTCCATCAAGTAATATACATACTAGTATGATACAGTAATGGCCTCTAGGGCATATACACTAACAATCTCCCACTTGCACTAAGGCTATGTACTGGCGTATCGAAGAACTATCATCTCGATCAACCGCTCGAACTGAGTCTGGGGCAATGCCTTCGTGAATGGGTCCGCTGTGTTGTCCTTTGTGTCCACTCTCCGCACCTCGATCTCCTGGCGATCAATGATCTCCCTGATCAGGTGATACCGCTTTAAGATGTGCCTAGATTTCTGATGGGACCTTGGTTCCTTCGCTAAAGCTATAGCCCCATTGTTATCGCAATACAAAGGTATTGGGTCAACAATGGACGGAACCACCTGAAGTTCACTAATGAACTTCTTCATCCAGACTGCCTCTTTTGCGGCATCGCTTGCAGCAATGTATTCAGCCTCCATCGTCGAGTCTGCGATGGTATCCTGTTTGGAACTCCTCCAACATACCACCCCTCCATTGAGGGTAAACATAAATCCCGAGACAGATTTGCTGTCATCTTTGTCACTCTGGAAGCTTGAATCGGTAAAGGACTCGACCCTGAGGCCTCCATTACCGTAAACCAGGAACATCTCTTTAGTCCTTCTCAGGTACTTGAGAATGTTCTTCACTGCTGTCCAGTGGTCCTCACCTGGGTCTGACTGATACCGGCTTACCGCGCTCAGCGCGTAAGCTACATCTGGTCTTGTACATAGCATCGCATACATTATAGATCCTACCGCCGAAGCGTAGGGTATAGTGCTCATGCGAACCCTCTTCTCGTCAGTCTCAGGAGACATCTTCATGGAGAGGGTAATTCCGTGCAATGCGGGTATGTTACCGCGCTTGGAATCCTCCATACTAAATCTTTTTAGTACGGTCTCTATGTACCTGGACTGCGAAAGTCCTAGTAGTCTCTTGGGTCTATCTCTATAGATTTTGATCCCCAGAATGTACGAGGCATCACCCAGGTCCTTCATGGAGAACCGTTGTGACAAAAATAGCTTGACAGATTGTAGCATAGGAATGTCATTTCCTATCAAAAGAATGTCGTCCACGTACAAGACTAGGAATACGACAGTTCGTCCTACAATCTTCTTATAGACACAAGGTTCATCTTCGTTCTTGATGAAATCAAATTCTTTGATTGCCTCATCAAAACAGATGTTCCAGCTCCGCGATGCCTGCTTTAATCCATAAATGGATTTAAGCAACTTGCACACCTTCCCTCTGCTCCCACTGTCTATGAAACCTTCTGGCTGATCCATGTAAACGCACTCTTCCAAACAACCGTTTAGGAAAGCCGTTTTAACATCCATCAGCCAGATTTCATAGTCATGGAAGGCAGCAATGGCAAGTAAGATCCGAATGGATTTGAGCATAGCCACCGGAGAAAAAGTTTCGTCATAGTCCAAACCAGGTCTTTGACGAAAACCTTTTGCAACGAGTCTAGCCTTATAGGTTTCCACCTGCCCATCTACACCAAGTTTCCTTTTGTAGATCCATTTGCATCCAACGGGTTTTACCCCAGGTGGAGCAATATCCAAGGTCCACACTTTATTGGCGTACATGGACTACATTTCGGATTGCATTGCTTCCTGCCACTTATCAGAGTCCCTACTGATAATGGCCTGCCTGAAACTGGTAGGGTCATCTTCTTCCAAGATGCAATCCTCTCGATCCCCGTCTATGAGAAAACCGTATTATCTCTCGGGCGGATGAGAAATCCTACCAGATCTGCGGAGTGGCTGAGGTTCGTTGGTTGTAACTGAATCTAGTGGTTCCACCAAATCTTTAGTTAAAGCTTGTGTTTCTGGAATTTCATCCAGTTCTACCGTGCTTCCACTAATATTTTTAACAAGAAATTCTTTTTCTAAAAATGTGGCATTTCTTGAAACAATTATCTTCTGTTCCTCTGCATGGTAGAATAGATACCCACTTGAATCTTTTGGGTATCCCACAAACTTACACAAAACCGCCCGTGCCTCAAGTTTGTCTGGGTTCTGCTTTTTGACATAAGCTGGGCAACCCCAAATCTTAATACGTTTAAGATACAAACTCTTACCACTCCATATTTCATACGGAGTCTTAGGCACGGATTTGGATGGAACTTGATTCAATAGATGCGCTGCAGTTTGAAGTGCATATCCCCAAAATGAAAGAGGCAACTCGGCACTACTCATCATGGAGCGAACCATATCCAATAGGGTACGATTCCTCCGCTCCGAAACACCGTTGTGCTGTGGTGTATAAGGAGGAGTAAGCTGAGAGAGAATACCATTCTCTTTTAAGTAATCTAGGAATTCCGTGCTTAAGTACTCCCCTCCTCTATCAGACCGGAGGATCTTGATACTTTTGCCAGTCTGGTTCTCTACTTCCTTTCTGAATTCCTTGAATTTCTCAAAAGCTTCAGATTTGTGTTTCATAAGATACACATATCCGAATCTAGAGAGATCGTCAGTGAATGTGATGAAGTAGGAGAACCCACCCCTTGCATGTGTAGACATCGGACCACATACATCACTGTGTATGAGTCCCAAGAGCTCTGCTGCTCTTTCTCCATGTCCGGTGAACGGAGATTTGGTCATCTTCCCTTTGAGACAAGACTGACAAGTTTCATAAGATGAAAACTCGAACGCATCCAAGATTCCATCTTTATGCAACTTATTCAGTCTTTTCTCTCCGATATGACCAAGTCTACAATGCCACAAGTAGGATTCATTCGTATCTGAATTCTTCCTCTTGCGTGTGTTTTGTATATTGAGAACTGTATTCTGATTTAGAATGTAGATACCATTACACAGTGTACCCTCTGCAACCAGTACCTTATGAAGGTAAATGTTCATGATATTTCTATCAAGAAAAAAGTTATATCCATCTTTATCGAGTAAAGAAACTGATATGATGTTGCAAACCATGGAGGGTACATAGTAGCAATCGTTCAAAATCATAGTCTTTCTATTTGGCAATACTAGGTGATATTCACCGACGGCTGCCGCATTAACTTGTGCTCCGTTCGCTACTCTGAGTGACATATCACCCGGTGCAACTTTCCTACTTTTTCTCAGTCCCTGTAATAAATTACAGATATGAGATCCTGATCCGGTATCAAGTACCCAGGAGGTAGGGCTGACCGTAAAATAGTTCTCAATTACAAGAACACCTGAAGTAGATGCAAAACCATGCTTCTTCTTCAACTGGGTATCCTTGGAATCCATACAATCCCCTTTCCCTTGCTCATACTTATGACTGTTGTCACAAGTTAGAGCCGAACCAATGTTCCCCAGCCCCGAATAAGAATTCGGATCGGTCAAGCGATACATTTTATTATCTTGATTAGGGCGTGAAATGGTTGCTACCTGGAGAGAGAGAAAAGAAACACTTAGCGTGCGCTTTTGCAAGTTTAGATTGGTTTTTAATTTATCTAAACAGGATGGCTCCTACTGTCTCTCGAATCCCTCCTCAAACCATAAAGGAAGAATTAGTCGGGATCAATCTCACCGTACAATACTTGCTTAACCGTTCAGCCAGGCCAGTGTCGGTACTTCGAGGGAGGTTTTCCAACGCTTCCGTGAAGTTCTTTAATTAAGTAACCTCTTTTCCCTGTGGGCGTAGCCCCGCTAACACTTTTCTAGAGACCTACTTGGTTTATAGCATTGATCGTTAAGCGAGAAAGTTCCCGAGGAGTAGCATATACTCACAGTAGGATCGGGATCCAAATATCATCGCGTGACAAAACTGAAGGAATCCTACCAGAATCATCACACTCCAAATGGTATGCAACACTAGCAAGTTTCAGTACTTTTGAAACTCCCGATGTGGTTTTTGCCCCTAGGACCCAAGTGACCTTGACACAGTCAACAAATCAAAGAGTCCTAATCAAGTTCAGCCCGTCATTATCTTGATTGCATTAAACCCAGCCGCATAACCCTTGACACAGTCAACAAGGTTACACAAATGTCCTAACCAATCACATTGTATCCAGCAAATAAGCAATACTTAGCTACCGTTCACTGCGCCTTGACACAGTCAACAAACGCAGCACGAATACTAAGTATAACTTATAAGAAACGACGGAGGGCTACGGCTGGGTTTTTGGCGAAAAACCCGTTAACGTAATGAACTTGATATTGTTGAAGGAACGTGATACACTTTTTAAAAAATATAGTGGAGAAAACTTTTGCTAAAGAGGTCATTCCCTGTGAAGGGATCTCGGCTCTTTCCTCGTCGAGTGAGGTGCTAGGCATTCATGAGATGAATACCTCGATGCAAAGCAAGAATGATCGACTATAGTGAAGTTATCACTCTGACGCAAACTTTTTGTCCAAGGGGTCACTCCCGATGAGGGGATCTCGGCCCTTGCCTCGTCGAATGAGGTGCTGGGCATTCATAACCGAATACCTCGATGCAAAACAAAAGTGAACGTCCTTGCAATAACAACTTTTTGAAAAATTGTTCCAACAACGTCTTTTAGGTTTATTTTCTTGCATTAGTTCTTTTAATGCATCCCATCAATTAATCCTACCATTGCAGAAAACAACCAAAATATGGTGTACGCTTATGCCATCCGCATTCGCCACGGGGTCCCGTCATCACCCGTTAGGTTACTTAACTAACGACAGAGCGGGGGCAGGACTAGCGCGGATGCAAAACATAATAAACACCTAAATAGTTATCATATATAAATATATAGCAATGATAGCCATTATAGATCACAGATGAACACTTTGGATATACTAGGAATCCGCGATTCGTTCGAGCCTGCAACGAAAAGCGGATTACACGGTCGCGATGAATAGCCAATACCCTACCCAAGACCCCTACGGGTGCGGCAAACTACCCGCCAAGTGCCCAAAGCGAAGCAACCTCCCTCAACACCGTGAGTAGGCCACTCGGCACTTCGAGATACCCGGTAGTTTATTCACCCCCTACATGGGTCTATCCTAGGAGAAAAAACAGTAAAAAGAATTATACAATGACGGCTACAACCCCGACCCGGTTGTGCGGCCATACAAATAATATTACATCAATTTACAAAATTATTACATGAATGAAAGAAAAAGAAACTCTCATCTCACATCCACCCCGGCTATTCATCCGCGACAATCCAACGAGTTCATATACACATACCATCAACAACACAGATCACAGATATGTATAACCCCCACTAATCGACGTATAGCGATTAGTAGACGTTCAATACATATATAACATTACAGATATAACCATTAGCCAAAGTCTACAGGACATCGACCAAAAAACACGGATTTTTGAGCCCCAAAAACAAATTTTGCTTTCTGGAAAATCTGGGCAGAAAAATCATATTCCAAAAATCCCAAAATACCCATATAAGAACACTGCAGGAAACCCGATTCACAACCGAGCTAACTCGGCCGCGGTTCCACGGAGCTTTAGCCGAGTTAGGGGATCATTTTTCTCCAGTGTTCTAACAAAAGCCTGAGCCGATTTTTAAGACATGATTTATTATTTTTTGAGCAGAAAAAAAATCGGCAGAAACTTAGGGTTTCCGGGGTGTTTCGCGGTTTTTTCGTTCGGTCGATATTCTAAATACTTTGCTAACATGCTAGGGTGTGTTTAGTTAGGCTCTGATACCACTGTTAGGTCCATGTTACCTCTCCCGGTACTTTCGGGGTTGCGGAAACGGTAAAACAAATTTTTTTCTAGACTTGGTAACATGGACCGTAAAAGCCGGATCTTTGCTAAACTACACACTAGCATCCTAACTAGAGATTTATCTACTCGGTTAGGGGTTATACCTCAACTTGAACTCCTTCTCTTCTTGTTGTTATTCTCCTTGATTGCTCCGAGGGTTGATCCGGACTTTGGTCACCTCCGTGGCCTCCTTGAGTCGAAGACGATCCACCCGAAAGATGTACACCGAGCTCCACCTCGAGCCGAGGTAACTAGGGTAACAAGATTGCTAGTCTTGGTACCCTAGGTTGTGTAGAAGAGAAAGATGGTGATGTTTGTCTATGTGGATTCTTTTTCTCTCAACACATGAGATCAAAAGAATTTGTCAAGAGGAGGAAGATGAAGGAGCTAGCAACCATGGAACATTTCTTTTCTTCTCATGAGAAAGAGCAAGAGAGAGAATGAGAAAAGAATTATGAGCTAAAGAAAATGAACCATGGTTCAATAATGCACTAAACCATCATTACCAATCCTATCAAGATAAAGTTTGATGGCTATATTGAAATGACCATTATCATAATCAAAAAGGAAAAAGAAAAAGAAAAGAAGAGTGTAGACCTCTCTTGAAGGTCAATGGTCAACACGGTCAACCGGTCAACAAAGTCAAGAGAGGTCAATGGGGTCAAATGGTCAATGCAATTAGCCATCATAAAATTATCACTAAAAGGATTAGTAAATGATGTCCGCGGCTCATAATGGTTTTGACCAAACGAACTGTCAAAACCCTAATGAGCCTGCCACATAACGGTTTTGGCCGAACCAACTGCCAAAACCCCGATGAGGCACTTCCTCCTTCATCGCTCCGGAAAACTGTGCATACACACCTGCATCCGCATTCCGTAGAATGCGGATGCGCAGAAGACAAAACAAATCCATCCGTGCAATACTAGGATCTGGCTTAAACCAAAGCCCACTAGTATTGCCTGCCCGAACACCACACGCAAACAAGTGTACGTAAGTGATCGCAGCCCTGCCGTAAAACCATACGGCCTCTACACGTTTTGCTCAGTGCAGGGAAACTCTCTGTGTGGGACTCTAAAGACTCGACACTACGCTGGCAGTGGGTTTAACCACAGACCGCAAGCGGCACTAGCTGTATGTAACGGTCCCCAGGTAGATGCCGATAAGAAGGCCGATGAGGTAAACCCATCCGAACTCCTACTGAGCCTGTATGTGACAATCTCCGTACAGTCCGGTCTGTTCGTCTGATACATCGCATGGCGGGCCTAGGGGGTCGGTAAACGTCAGTCCCCTAATAGCGGTACAAGTCATGTCGGAGTGAAGCCCAGAACACCCTGAGATAACACTGGAAACCTACCAGTATATCTCGCTTGCCCTGGCCAGGGACTACTCGTGTAATGGCTCTCCTAGACACAACGCGATGTCAACCCCCAATACCGGGAGAGACGAATCCTGTCTAACCGTCACTGCCTCCAAGTGCTTCGGGACTGCACCCAACTACTACCTGTTTGCACGACTCAGTAGAGCCGTGGTAGGGTAGTAATCAAAGTACAGTAGGAACACACTCGAGGCGAAGTGACAGTGTCAAGTCAGCGGACTAAGCTGTACTCATGTTGTAGGGTTTCCTTAACACCTCTATTAGGGTTTAGAAGCATCATACATGCTATAACAATAAAATTTTGAGGTGCTAAGCAAACTATACAAAGAAACGAAGTGGTGCACATATGAGATATGTGCGGAGCCTCGATTAAATACTAGTATATGATACTGTATTTTAATCGGGCATTTAATATTAGTCGGGTCGTATAAGATATGACCAATTTATTAAATCAAGTGTTGATTTAATATTGGCTTTTATATTATTTATTTAAATCCTTTTCTTCTTATGGATACATGCATGTATATGTACATGATGATGTGCATACATACATACATACATGAAAAGTATCATGGTTGATGATACAAAGAGGATGGCAATATAAGAATCATATTGTAGATAAAATAATATATGGATATTTTCAATAAAGATTAAAGGCAAAAGAAAAGATTAATGAGTCATTTCTTATACACTTTTCTACACATTTCCATGGTTGAATTTAACTCAACCATGGTTTCTTTTCCTTTTGCCTTTAACCTAAATTGAAATATCTAGATATTATATTTAACTATAGTTATGGTTATGATAAGATATCTCTCTCTCTCTCTCATTTTCATTTTATTATTATCATTTTCACTCCAAAAGAAAAAGAGAGAGCCATCTTCTTCCTCAAAAAACCCTAGCTCTCTTTTAAATGTTAAAATAGAGTTAGAGAAAGAAAAGAAAAGGTATTAAATAAGAATAGCAACCACTTCATCATCCTACACAACCTTAGCTATCTTGTGTAGGGTGTTGTGCTTCAAGTTTTTCAAAGATCGAAGGAAGCATCAAGCTTAGAGCAAAGTGTTTCGGGTGGATCGTCGTGGACGAGGAGTTGATCAAGCGAACCCTTTCAAAGCCAAGGAGTCTTCCAAAGAGGTCTACAAAGGTTGTAGTCTCATCACTTAGTATAACTTAACTCTTAATTGTTGATACTATTAATAGTTACTTCATATATTCTAGTTCGATTCTTTGTATAGTTTGCTTAGCACCTCAAAATTTTATTGTTATAGCATGTATGATGCTTCTAAACCCTAATAGAGGTGTTAAAGAAACCCTACAGTGGTATCAGAGCCAAGCTAGAGCTTTGTAGTAACCTAGACGACGTTGAAAACATCGAACGGACGAAAAACGACACCCGGGGGGTGCTCTCTGGAAATTTTTTCAAAAACTGGAATTTTTCAAATTAAAAATATGTAAAAAATTAAGCAGGGAAATATATGGGCCCACCAGAAAAACGATGCCCTAAATTGACCATACGACTGTGGAACCGCGGCCAAAGTGGCCTTATTGCGGCGGTTCCGCGGTGATTTAGGTGATTCATGGGCCGTATTTTCTTGTGCTGGCCCGTATGTGTTTTCCGATGTTACTGGTATTTTTAGAATCTACTCAGGTGTTGAGCTTTCAGAGCAGTCTGTGGTTGTTTAAATCGTTTGATCGGATGTTTCAACGTCGCTTAGTTTAATAGTATGTGATACAATAATTGAAATCTACAAATTTGTTTGTTGCGTGTAAATCTAGCAGTTCGGTCTCGGGATAAACGGAAATCTTGTTGAATTATCCGGTTTGTTTTGAAAAGGTGTTTTCTTGAATGAGACCCAAATGCGAGCTTTACATTATTTAGGCATGAAATCTTGTATATGTGATATTCCGGATTTGTGTTGTCTAAAGGCAGTTAAAGATTCCAATTGTTGTATTTTTTTTTCCATTTTATTTCTCTGTGACCGTAAGTGTAGTATGTATTACCGGTTTTCGTTGCTATACATCAATGACGATCGGTGTATGCATACTTACTTACGTTGATGATATTTGATATTATGTGTCGATGAGATTTGATATGCAGGATTGTCGCAATGAATAGCCGGGGGGTTTTCCTTTTTTATGTGAGATGAAAGTATTCTTTTAATTCATGTAAAATTAAATTGTATGTAATATTCTTTTATTTGGGGCACTTCCGGGATGAGGTTGTTGTCACCAGTGTTGTATATTATTTACTTTTCCGCATTAGGATAGACCCAAGGTGGAGGGCACAAGTGACCGGGTTCTTGGGTTTAGTGGGAGGCCATCTCGAGGAGTCGAGACCGGGTCTCCTAAACTCCAGAATTGGTAGGGTCGCTTGCCGCTCTCGTAGGGGTCTAGGGGTGTGGGCTTGGCTATTCATCGCGACCGTGGAATTTGTATTTTTTATTGCTGGCTAAATATAAAATACGGACCTCCTAGATATCCTTTATGTGCTTCTGCTGCTTTTATTATCTGATGTGATCTTTTAATGCATATTTGAGACGAATGAAATATTATATATATATATATATATATATGATATATATTAGACGTTACTTATGTTTTTCACCCGCACTAGCCCCGTCCCGGTATGCCGTTAGTTAAGTAACCTAACGGAGCATATCAGGACACTGTGACGAATGCGAGTGGCATAAGTATACGTTATATTTTCGTTTCTTTCTGTAATGGCTTAGGATTTAAATGATGGGACTACATTAATGAGATTAATGTAAAAGATAAATGAACCAAAAAAGATGTTGTAGAATCAGATTTGAAACACACTCGGCCTTTTTGTAAAAAAGCAAGTTTCAAAATGCGGAGCTTAAGCCACTCCTTTTAAACCCATTAGATTCTACAACGATATCAAGTTCAAAGCGTCAAAAGTTTTCTTAAAAACTATCCGCAACCCTCCGTCATTTTAGGAAGTAGAGTACTTAGTATTCGTGCTGCGTATTTTGACTTTAGTTAAGGCGCAGTGTACGGTAGCTGAGTGATGTCTTCCTACACTACATATGATGCAGATTAGTTAGGACATTCATATGATTATGTTGACTTTAGTTAAGGGTCATATGAGTGGGTCTAGTTAATCATGAAATGACGGGAAGAACTTGACTAGCACTTATGATATGTTGACTTTAGTTAAGGTCATAAGTACTAGGGGTAAAAATAATATCGGGAATTTCAAGAGTTGAAAATTACAATGAGATTGTATATCTTCTATATGATAGTAGGATCTCGATCCCACTGCGATCAAATGTTGCTCCCGGAAGAATTTTGCACTTTACAATTAGCTGACTCGGTAGGTGTCTAGAAAGGTGCCAAACGGGGCTACGCTTCTGGGAAGACGAGGTTTACTTTAATTAGGTCCGTGCGAAAGCACGGGGAACCTCCCTCGAGTACCGGCACTGGCCTGGCTGAGAGGTTGGAGAAGTTGTAGAATGTAATTAATCCCGGCTAGTTTTCTTTTTAAAAGGTTTTAAAGAAAATTTGATAAAAACAGTGGGAGACATCGATTAGACAAGATAATAACCAATCTGATCTTTGCAAGAGCTTTCGCTAAGTGTATTCTTTTCTCTCTCTTAATGGCAGATACCCATTACAGGACTTAAGCTTTTATTAGATAAAAACAAGCTGAATGGGACCAACTATAAAGACTGGCTGAGGAATTTAAACATAGCCTTGACTTATGATAAAGTATCATATGTCCTTACAGCTCCAGCCTTGCCCCCCTAGGTCCTAAATCTTCAATTGCGGATAGGAAAATCCGCAAGACATGGGACGCTGACTGTGCCACGGCAAAATGCCTCGCGCTTGCATCGATGGATAACACACATCAAAAGCAGCACGAGAATATGGACGTACAAGCCATATTCCTCCATACAAAAGAGTTGTATGGAGAGCAATCCCGCGTATTACGATACGAAGCGTCTAAGAAACTGTTTCAGATGCGCATGACCGCTGGCACAGCAGTAGGAGACCATGTTCTGAAAATGATAGCTCTCATATAAGAGCTTGAGGACCTTGGGTGGACAATGGACAATGAACAGTATACAGATATTATTCTGCAGTCTCTCCCCTCCACCTTTGCTCAGTTCATCGTTAACTTCAACATGCACAACATGGAGAAGGAACTGCCTGAACTCCTTAATATGTTAAGGAGCGCAGAGAGCACACTGAAGTCTGTGAAGACTCCCGTTATGAGTGTTGGACAATCCTCCTCCTCTTACCCAAAGGCTAAGGCCAAGGGAAAGATGAAGAAGAAACCCACCAAACCTAAGGGTGGAGTCAAAAAGGTGAAGGGAAAAGGCAAGTCCAAGGTTGGGGCATCAGAGAAAGGTGAATGTTTCCATTGCAAGAAGACGGGACACTGGAAGAGGAACTGTATTGAGTACCTAGCACTCAAGAAAAAGCATGGTGATGCTTCAGCTTCAGGTGTGTTCGTAATTGAAAACTGTTTTTCTATTAACTCTGCTTCCTGGGTATTGGATACCGGTTCGGGTTCTCATATTTGCAATTCTATGCAGGCGTTGAGAAATAGCAGAGTTCTGAAGACAGGTGATCATACTCTCCAAGTTGGAAATGGTTCCAATGTAAATGAAGTTTTAGTAGGAGAGTATCACCTAGGTTTGCCTTCGGGTTGTATATTGGTTTTGAACCCGTGTTATTTTGTACCAAGTATGCTTTGTAATATTATATCTGTTTCCTTGTTAGACAATGAAGGGTATCATTTTGCTGTGCAACACAATGTTATGAACATTAGACTGAATCAAGAGTTGATTGGTTGTGGTACATTAAATAATGGGATATACGTCCTTAATCAACACACAGTTTTCAACGTACAACACAAAAATAAAAGAAAATTTTCAGAGATAAATGAAGCTTTTCTTTGGCATTGTAGACTTGGTCATATTAATGAAACAAGACTAAACAAGCTTCATAAAGATGGATATTTAAATTCATTTGAGTATAAATCTTATGCAACTTGCCAGTCTTGTATCAAAGGTAAAATGACCAAAACCCCGTTTACAGGACACGGAGAAAGAGCTACTGAGCTCCTAGGCCTCATACATAGTGATGTATGCGGACCAATGTCTACACATGCAAGAGGCGGTTTTTCATACTTCATAACTTTTACTGATGATTTCTCAAGATTTGGTCATGTATATTTGATAAAACATAAATCTGAAGCTTTCGAGAAATTCAAGGAGTATAAACATGAAGTAGAAAACCAAACAGGAAAGAGTATCAAGATACTTCGATCAGATCGAGGTGGAGAGTACTTAAGTACTGAGTTCTTAGACTTCCTAAAAGAGAATGGGATTCTCTCTCAGCTCACTCCACCTTACACACCACAGCACAACGGTGTGTCAGAACGAAGGAACCGTACCCTATTAGATATGGTACGATCCATGATGAGTGATTCTGAGTTACCTCTCTCGTTTTGGGGGCATGCATTGGAAACAGCAGCTTTTTTGTTAAACAAAGTTCCAACCAAAACTGTATCTACCACTCCATATGAGATATGGCATGGGAAGAAACCATCTCTTAAAAGAGTTAAGATTTGGGGTTGTCCGGCTTTTGTTAAAAAGCAGAATCCAGACAAACTCGAGACACGATCAGTCAAATGTATATTTGTAGGATATCCTAAACATTCGTTTGGGTATCTTTTCTACCACAAAGAGGAACAGAAAGTATTTGTTTCTCAGTATGCCACCTTTTTAGAAGATGAGATTTTTTCAAACAAAACAAATGGCAATGTGGTAGATCTAGAAGAAGTTCTAGAAACACAAGTTACAAATGACAATGTCACGCCCCGCTTCCCAATGTACGGCGAAGTGGTCGTGACGAGGCCCGCTACGTATGTACTCAGAAGTACATACGCTAAGCGTAACTAAGCAATATAAAATAATCACAAGAGACAAATGAGATTGAGATAACAGCAACTTTCATTAATAACATTCTTTATACAATGCATGAAATGAAAATACAACTGGAATGAAAAAAGAAAGCAATGCCTAAACAGTGGCATAATAATAAAAGGAAATACTGGAAAGAACAAGTACAAAGTCTAGAGCTCTGGATCTTCTTGGAACTGCTCCAAATCTTCAGTTGTTGGCTCGGTCTCAACTTGGTCCAACGCACCTGACGACATTCAAAGAAGAAAGAAATAGAATGTCGTCAGCGAACAGGTCGCTCGGTAAGTCCCAAAGAAAAGTGGAGTGAGAATGGCAGAGTAACAGTATTTTCTAGAGTATTATGTTGTAGAATATTATGGAATATTGTTTAACGCAGTTGTTTGTAGCTTGGTACAGAAGAATGCCAGTGTATACGAGGGGGATCTCTATATGCTAGAGATCAGTGCAAACGGAGAGTACAAGGAACCGTTATGCCACGGTACAACAGCAACAGTATTCATGTTAGGTGTCTTAATCTGACCACCTCATTCCACTTTTAACATCTTCCGTACCAATCTACCCCTTTAAACCCCGTAATGTTTTAACAGTGTTGTAGTAATGGAATATGTAAATTGAGTGACTGACCAAAACCATGATATCAGTAAACATGTTGCAACTGTATAATCAGGTAAATGGAATATCAGGATAATGGAATGAATATCCATGGTTTGATTCAGTCAAAAAAATGAATATATTGTTAACTGTATTCAGGGATTCATGATTTCAAGTTGTGTTGGAATATGATTGAAATATAGATTGACTTGAATTATATTCAAGTCAGAATTAGTCAGACTCTAACCCGAGTCAGACTAAAAGAAAGATAATTTGAAGTTCAATATTAGCTAGGGGCCTTATTGTAATTTGTGAAACTTGAGGGGGTTTTATGTAAAAAGTACTTTTGTATAGTTTTCAAAATATACCTCAAGTATTTAATAATCGTCTTTATTATTGTAATGGATGTGAATTTTATTTGTGTTATTCTAGTGAATATATCCTAATAAAAGTATTAATTGTTTATTTGAAATTCGTGGTATTTTAATGTAACTTTTAATTTATGATTTTTAGGAAAAAGTGGAAACTTGATATTATAACAAAATAAGTGTTTAAATGATAATTATATATAATAAAACACTTAAATGATTTTTAAATGAATATTTTATTTACAAAAAATATTACTTTCCTTAAATATTGTATTTAAACCTTTCGAGACCGAATGCTCCTTGCGGAGGTCTGAATCTCGCACTACTAGCCTGCGGGTGCACGATGAACCGTGCTATCCCTAACAGGTTCCCCACGAATGGGTTGTAATGGCACTTTGCTCAGGTTTTATAAATACTTTTAATTTAGGGAAAAGATTTTCTAAATATAGGGTATTTATTTGTAAAAGTATATAGTTCTCCATATTTTAGTTGTTAGGGTTTCCTAGACCATCTGACCTATCTTCTATGGTCTAAACGATAAATCATTAGAGCCTCAAATCGCCTCTTCACCATCATGCAGCCAGGTAAGTGCCAGGTAAGTGGGAAGGAACCACGTCGTGGGCCTAATTAAAAACCACTAGCCTTAGACACACTTGCCTAGACCCACAAGACAGTTTAGATAAACGATCGATGTCCATGACCAATCGTGCATTCATTTTATATAAGTTTTATTTAGAAAAGTTTACAATTTAAGGGTTAAACTAAAAGTTATAAAGGTTATGGTATTTTAGTGAAAAAAGTCCTATAATATCGTATTCTGTATTTTTGTTATTTATCAATTAGGGTTATAATGAGTGTGTGTAAGGGTAGGTCATTACCCCATGACTTATATTAAATTTTGGTGAAGTTTCAAGCTGAAATAAGCTATGTTAAACTTAAGGGTATTAAGGTGCAAGAATACGGTATTCATAAACGTTATCATTTCATGTGTGAAATTTCATCCAAATTGAATGAAACAAGTTTTATTATCAAAATAAACATGATTAGGAGTGGGGTATCTAAATAGAACATTAAAATTTAACTTGATGGTATTTTTATTCAAGAAATACGGTTTTCTAAAGAACTTAACATTTCATGTGGAAAAGTACAATTAAATTTGATTTAAGGGTGATTAATAGTCAACATGCAAGAGGGTTGATAGTATGTATTAGGTGACAAGTGGAATTTTTAAGAAAAACCGAATCGGAAATCGGTTTGTCCGATTTCCGTCGGGTTTCAAAAAGTCGTATTTTGCAAATATAGAAAAGAGAGGTAGAAGGTTGGGACTTACGGGTTTGGACAAGCTAAGCGTTCTAAAAGGTGTGGTGGTTGCCGATTCGTTGGAAACGTCACGTCGGTCTTGATCCGGTCGCCGGAATCCGTCGTCGGTTTCGGCAGCGCTTCGCTTCTCGCTCTTTGCACCAAGTTCTCAAGAGTTTTAGAGAGTATGCTTAGAGTTGTGAGGGGAAAAGGTAGAGGGTAGGGGCCTTTATATAGGGCTAGGCTAGGGTTAGGGTTAGGGTAGATGAAAAGTTAAAAAATAAAAATGTGATAAAATGTAATAAAAATGTATTAAAAGTGGAGTAATTGGGGGTTTTAAAGATCTCTGGAAGTGTGATTGGGCTGAAACTTTGCAGGTGAGTAGGGAATACCAAAAGACACAACTTTCATGTTGTGACCCTTGCCGGAATCGGCCTAAAAGGGGGTGACTCGGCCGTGACTCGGTCGGATCACTGAGTCGGCCGAGTCAAGGCCGAGTTGGCCGATTCCCGACCGAGTCCGGTGACCTGGATCTCCCCCGACGGTCCATCTACCCTCTGCAAGTGTTACATCTTTGGGTGTAGTGGGGTTTTTGTGAGATATGCACGTGTAAACTCTTGGTATTCTAAAGGTTTTTTTAAAAAATCAATAATAAAAATAATGTGGGGTATGGGATTCGAACTCTGGTGGCTTAGTTCAGCAGTGCAAGGTATTACCAATGAGCTACAAGCTCCTTCTTGTAATTATTGTAGAAAAATAGTTACTTAAAATGATATCAGCAGCATTAAATATCAAAGTACACTTTAAATTTAAAAACAATTTAATGTACACTAAAAATGAAATTATTTAAAAACAAAATAATTAATTATATATATCTTGTGCTCGGATTAAAATACTTCTTTATGGTTTTAAAAATTTTTAAAAATTTGTACAGAAAAGTGTATATGAAAATTAGGGTTGTTACATTCTACCCTCCTTATAAAAATTTCGTCCTCGAAATTTATAAAAGGAAAGTGTAACAGTTTCAAAACAATTTGGTAATTGTGAGTGAAAGAATAGGGTTGGGATAGATTCAACGTATATGAAATGATAAGATTCAAGGAATATGAAATGGTAAGATTCAAGGAACATGATTGTAAAGAATGTTTTAGTTGCTGCGTCTTGTGTTATATTGCTTAGGTTGTTCACGCAGACCAGAACTGCATGATAGGGATTCATACAGCTCTGACCTGCATGGGCCACCAACAAAACCTGTCACGCCCCGCTTCCCAATGTACGGCGAAGTGGTCGTGACGAGGCCCGCTACGTATGTACTCAGAAGTACATACGCTAAGCGTAACTAAGCAATATAAAATAATCACAAGAGACAAATGAGATTGAGATAACAGCAACTTTCATTAATAACATTCTTTATACAATGCATGAAATGAAAATACAACTGGAATGAAAAAAGAAAGCAATGCCTAAACAGTGGCATAATAATAAAAGGAAATACTGGAAAGAACAAGTACAAAGTCTAGAGCTCTGGATCTTCTTGGAACTGCTCCAAATCTTCAGTTGTTGGCTCGGTCTCAACTTGGTCCAACGCACCTGACGACATTCAAAGAAGAAAGAAATAGAATGTCGTCAGCGAACAGGTCGCTCGGTAAGTCCCAAAGAAAAGTGGAGTGAGAATGGCAGAGTAACAGTATTTTCTAGAGTATTATGTTGTAGAATATTATGGAATATTGTTTAACGCAGTTGTTTGTAGCTTGGTACAGAAGAATGCCAGTGTATACGAGGGGGATCTCTATATGCTAGAGATCAGTGCAAACGGAGAGTACAAGGAACCGTTATGCCACGGTACAACAGCAACAGTATTCATGTTAGGTGTCTTAATCTGACCACCTCATTCCACTTTTAACATCTTCCGTACCAATCTACCCCTTTAAACCCCGTAATGTTTTAACAGTGTTGTAGTAATGGAATATGTAAATTGAGTGACTGACCAAAACCATGATATCAGTAAACATGTTGCAACTGTATAATCAGGTAAATGGAATATCAGGATAATGGAATGAATATCCATGGTTTGATTCAGTCAAAAAAATGAATATATTGTTAACTGTATTCAGGGATTCATGATTTCAAGTTGTGTTGGAATATGATTGAAATATAGATTGACTTGAATTATATTCAAGTCAGAATTAGTCAGACTCTAACCCGAGTCAGACTAAAAGAAAGATAATTTGAAGTTCAATATTAGCTAGGGGCCTTATTGTAATTTGTGAAACTTGAGGGGGTTTTATGTAAAAAGTACTTTTGTATAGTTTTCAAAATATACCTCAAGTATTTAATAATCGTCTTTATTATTGTAATGGATGTGAATTTTATTTGTGTTATTCTAGTGAATATATCCTAATAAAAGTATTAATTGTTTATTTGAAATTCGTGGTATTTTAATGTAACTTTTAATTTATGATTTTTAGGAAAAAGTGGAAACTTGATATTATAACAAAATAAGTGTTTAAATGATAATTATATATAATAAAACACTTAAATGATTTTTAAATGAATATTTTATTTACAAAAAATATTACTTTCCTTAAATATTGTATTTAAACCTTTCGAGACCGAATGCTCCTTGCGGAGGTCTGAATCTCGCACTACTAGCCTGCGGGTGCACGATGAACCGTGCTATCCCTAACAGGTTCCCCACGAATGGGTTGTAATGGCACTTTGCTCAGGTTTTATAAATACTTTTAATTTAGGGAAAAGATTTTCTAAATATAGGGTATTTATTTGTAAAAGTATATAGTTCTCCATATTTTAGTTGTTAGGGTTTCCTAGACCATCTGACCTATCTTCTATGGTCTAAACGATAAATCATTAGAGCCTCAAATCGCCTCTTCACCATCATGCAGCCAGGTAAGTGCCAGGTAAGTGGGAAGGAACCACGTCGTGGGCCTAATTAAAAACCACTAGCCTTAGACACACTTGCCTAGACCCACAAGACAGTTTAGATAAACGATCGATGTCCATGACCAATCGTGCATTCATTTTATATAAGTTTTATTTAGAAAAGTTTACAATTTAAGGGTTAAACTAAAAGTTATAAAGGTTATGGTATTTTAGTGAAAAAAGTCCTATAATATCGTATTCTGTATTTTTGTTATTTATCAATTAGGGTTATAATGAGTGTGTGTAAGGGTAGGTCATTACCCCATGACTTATATTAAATTTTGGTGAAGTTTCAAGCTGAAATAAGCTATGTTAAACTTAAGGGTATTAAGGTGCAAGAATACGGTATTCATAAACGTTATCATTTCATGTGTGAAATTTCATCCAAATTGAATGAAACAAGTTTTATTATCAAAATAAACATGATTAGGAGTGGGGTATCTAAATAGAACATTAAAATTTAACTTGATGGTATTTTTATTCAAGAAATACGGTTTTCTAAAGAACTTAACATTTCATGTGGAAAAGTACAATTAAATTTGATTTAAGGGTGATTAATAGTCAACATGCAAGAGGGTTGATAGTATGTATTAGGTGACAAGTGGAATTTTTAAGAAAAACCGAATCGGAAATCGGTTTGTCCGATTTCCGTCGGGTTTCAAAAAGTCGTATTTTGCAAATATAGAAAAGAGAGGTAGAAGGTTGGGACTTACGGGTTTGGACAAGCTAAGCGTTCTAAAAGGTGTGGTGGTTGCCGATTCGTTGGAAACGTCACGTCGGTCTTGATCCGGTCGCCGGAATCCGTCGTCGGTTTCGGCAGCGCTTCGCTTCTCGCTCTTTGCACCAAGTTCTCAAGAGTTTTAGAGAGTATGCTTAGAGTTGTGAGGGGAAAAGGTAGAGGGTAGGGGCCTTTATATAGGGCTAGGCTAGGGTTAGGGTTAGGGTAGATGAAAAGTTAAAAAATAAAAATGTGATAAAATGTAATAAAAATGTATTAAAAGTGGAGTAATTGGGGGTTTTAAAGATCTCTGGAAGTGTGATTGGGCTGAAACTTTGCAGGTGAGTAGGGAATACCAAAAGACACAACTTTCATGTTGTGACCCTTGCCGGAATCGGCCTAAAAGGGGGTGACTCGGCCGTGACTCGGTCGGATCACTGAGTCGGCCGAGTCAAGGCCGAGTTGGCCGATTCCCGACCGAGTCCGGTGACCTGGATCTCCCCCGACGGTCCATCTACCCTCTGCAAGTGTTACATCTTTGGGTGTAGTGGGGTTTTTGTGAGATATGCACGTGTAAACTCTTGGTATTCTAAAGGTTTTTTTAAAAAAATCAATAATAAAAATAATGTGGGGTATGGGATTCGAACTCTGGTGGCTTAGTTCAGCAGTGCAAGGTATTACCAATGAGCTACAAGCTCCTTCTTGTAATTATTGTAGAAAAATAGTTACTTAAAATGATATCAGCAGCATTAAATATCAAAGTACACTTTAAATTTAAAAACAATTTAATGTACACTAAAAATGAAATTATTTAAAAACAAAATAATTAATTATATATATCTTGTGCTCGGATTAAAATACTTCTTTATGGTTTTAAAAATTTTTAAAAATTTGTACAGAAAAGTGTATATGAAAATTAGGGTTGTTACAGACAACTTGGCTGAACCTGAAGTTATAACAGAATCTAATGAACCTCAGCCACTCCGTAGATCTGGTAGGACTTCTCGCCCACCGGAGAGATACTACGGTTTTCTCGTTGATGGTGATAGAGAAGATTGCATCATGGATGATGATGATCCTGCCAGTTTTCATCAGGCTATCACGAGTGGTGACTCTGTGAATTGGCTGGATGCAATGAGCTCCGAAATGGAGTTTATGTACACCAACAAAGTATGGACTTTGGAAGATGTACCCTCCGGGATAAAACCTGTAGGATGCAAATGGATCTTTAAAAAAAAGATCGGTGTAGATGGACAGGTAGAGACCTATAAGGCAAGGTTGTTAGCGAAAGGTTTTCATCAAAGACCAGGTTTGGACTATAACGAGACTTTCTCTCCGGTAGCCATGGTTAAATCCATTCGGATCCTACTTGCTATTGCTTCTCACTACGACTATGAAATCTGGAAGATGGACGTTAAAACTGCATTCCTGAATGGTGATTTAGAGGAATGCGTTTATATGGATCAGCCAGAAGGATTCATTGATAGTGGGAGCAGCGGTAAAGCATGAAAGCTACTTAAATCCATTTATGGATTAAAGCAGGCATCACGGAGTTGGAACATCTGTTTTGATGATGTTATCAAAGAGTTTGATTTCATCAAAAATCCAGATGAACCTTGTGTTTATAAGAAGACTGTAGGAAGAAATGTCGCAATCCTCATATTGTACGTAGATGACATACTTCTGATAGGAAATGACATTCCTATGCTACAGTCGGTCAAATCATTCTTATCACAAAGGTTCTCCATGAAGGACCTAGGAGATGCCACATACATATTGGGTATACGGATCTATAGGGATAGATCCAAACGGTTATTGGGATTGTCCCAAACCAAGTACATAAACACCATCCTAAAGAGATTTAGTATGGAAGACTCCAAGCGGGGTGCCTTACCCGCTTGCCACGGAGTCACTCTTTCAAAAGACGATTGCCCAAAGTCTGATATAGAGAGAGCTCGCATGAGCATTATTCCCTATGCTTCGGCAGTAGGATCGATAATGTATGCAATGTTATGTACACGCCCTGATGTTGCTTATGCACTTAGTGTAGTAAGCAGGTATCAATCTAACCCAGGGGAGAATCACTGGATTGTTGTAAAGAACATTCTTAAGTACTTGCGAAGGACTAAAGAATTGTTCTTGGTATATGGTAATGGGGATCTCCAAATGGAAGCCTTTACCGATTCGAGCTTCCAGAGTGACAAGGATGACAGCAAGTCTATCTCAGGGTTTGCATTTACCCTCAATGGAGGGACGGTGAGTTGGAAGAGTTCCAAACAGGATACCGTTGCAGACTCAACGATGGAAGCTGAATATATTGCTGCAAATGATGCTGCCAAGGAAGCCGTCTGGATGAGAAAGTTCATCGCGGAGCTAGGAGTAGTTCCAACCATTATTGATCCAATACCTCTGTATTGTGACAATAATGGGGCTATGGCGTTGGCCAAAGAGCCCAGGTCCCATCAGAAGTCCTGACACATCCTGAGGCGATATCATGTGATCCGGGAGATAGTTGATCGCCGTGAGATCGAGATTAAGAGAGTAGACACAAAGAACAACGCTGCGGATCCATTCACCAAGGCCCTCCCTCAGCCACAGCATGAGCGAATTTTTGAGATGTTGGGTATGAGATATGCCAATAACTGGCCTTAGTGCAAGTGGGAGATTGTTGGATATATGTATGCCTTAGAGGCCATTATGAGATAGTGTATGTACTGATGTGTATATATATATATATATTCGGGGGACAGTCTTGCTCGATATGATAGTATGCTATCTGGTTTTACTTTATCATATGTTCACTTGATCATGTTTATATTCATTTGGTGCATGTTGATAAAGCCCTACGGATATTGGCTTGACTACTGGCATTATGATGCGTATCATACTAGTGGGACATCTGTAGTTTATGAGCATATCCTTGAAATGTTCCTAGTCGTAGGTATATCGAGACAGGGCATCGATATTCCAGTTTAGACTAGCGTATACCATTCTTGTTCTATATGATGGGCGATGGATGATCTACGCTAGTCTAAACTGGAATATCGATGCCCTGTCTCGATATACCTACGACTAGGAACATTTCAAGGATATGCTCATAAACTACAGATGTCCCACTAGTATGATCCGCATCATAATGCCAGCAGTCAAGCCAATATCCTTAGGGCTTTATCAACATGCACCAAATGAATATAAACATGATCAAGTGAACATATGATAAAGTAAAACCAGATAGCATACTATCATATCGAGCAAGACTGTCCCCCGAATATATATATATACACACATCAGTACATACACTATCTCATAATGGCCTCTAGGGCATACATATATCCAACAATCTCCCACTTGCACTAAGGCCAGTTATTGGCATATCTCATACCCAACATCTCAAAAAGTCGCTCATGCTGCGGCTGAGGGAGGGCCTTAGTGAATGGATTCACAGCGTTGTTCTTTGTGTCTACTCTCTTAATCTTGAAACTTCTATGTGGGACTCTAAGACTCGTCAATACGCCAGCAGTAGATGAAGATCATATCAAACACCTACAAGCCGCAAGCGGTCAGCTAAACGTAACGGCCACCCGGGTATTGAGCGATCAGAATAAGAATAAGCGAACCTGTCAAAACTCCTGTCAATCCATCCGGCAACACTAACCGTACAGTCCGGTCTCTTCGTCAGATATGCTGCATATCGAGTCTAGGGATGGAATCGTCGACCCCAATAACTCAATAAGTCATGCCGGTATATGGTTTATAACAGATCGAGAAACTTACTGATAACACTTATCAGTAATATCTCAGCAGCCCTGGCCAGGGACTTCCCGTTATAGCCAATCGTGCACAGCACAGCATCAACCCCCAATACCGGGAGAGACGAAACCCCTCCTATCGCTCACTGCCTCCATATGCCTCGAGACTATACCCAAAATCCACCTGTTTGTACGACTCAGTATAGCCGCGGTAGGGTGGAGATCAAAGTACAGTGGGAGGACACACAAGACTCTATGACGATCTCGGGTCTACAGACTAACCTGTACCAGTGTCACCTGAGAACTGCTATCCGACGTATGATATAATACCATATAGGAGTTCTCGGTGAGTCCGTTCAGTGTACCCAGTCTCACTGAGCACCCGTATACTATCTTCGGTGTCAACACACCAGACGGATATGGGATCATCCATCGCCCATCATATGGAACAAGAATGGTATACGCTAGTCTAAACTGGAATATCGATGCCCTGTCTCGATATACCTACGACTAGGAACATTTCAAGGATATGCTCATAAACTACAGATGTCCCACTAGTATGATCCGCATCATAATGCCAGTAGTCAAGCCAATATCCTTAGGGCTTTATCAACATGCACCAAATGAATATAAACATGATCAAGTGAACATATGATAAAGTAAAACCAGATAGCATACTATCATATCGAGCAAGACTGTCCCCCGAATATATATATATATATATATATATATATATATACACATCAGTACATACACTATCTCATAATGGCCTCTAGGGCATACATATATCCAACACATGTCACCTGGGAACTGATAACTGACGATAGGTATAATACCAACCATCAGTTCCCGACGAGTCCTGTCCAGTGTACTCGTAACCTAACGAGCACCCGCATACTATCTCAAGCACGACGTACTGACGGCTGTGGGACAGACCGTCTCCCGTGCTGGGATGAGAAGCGCATACGCTAGTCTACTCCGGAGTATCGATGCCCTATCTCGATAATCCCATGACTAGGGACGTGTATAAGGATGTGCTTGTGGATTACCCAGCCCCCACGAGTGTGATCGCCATCACAACGCCGGTAATCAAGCAAAGATCCTAAGGGCTCTACTAATGCGTGTAGGTGATATAATAAAGAAACACACATGCACACATTAAAGCAGAGACAAACCAAGTAGCATACTACTATATTGAGCAAGATTGTCTGTACAACTGTGAATATCCCAAGCTTCCATCAAGTAATATACATACTAATATGATACAGTAATTGCCTCTAGGGCATATACACTAACAGCTCCCACTTGTTTCCTTTTCTAAAAACTGCTGTTCTATAAAATGGGCATTACGAGAAACAAAAACCTTTTGTTCCTCTGCGTAATAGAAAAATACCCCTTGGAGTTCTTTGGAAATCCCACAAACTTACACTGTACTGATAGTGCCTCGAGTTTGTCCGCATGCTCTTTTTTAACAAAAGCTGGACATCCCCATATCTTCAGATACTGAAGATAGGGTTTCTTCCCACTCCACATCTGATATGGTGTGGTAGGCACAGTCTTGGTAGGAACCCTGTTCAAAAGATATGCAGCTGATTCTTGTGCATAACCCTAGAAAGATCGCGGTAGCTCAGCATTACTCATCATGGAACGCACCATATCCAATAAGGTTCGGTTTCGTCTCTCCGATACACCGTTGTGTTGTAGAGTGCATGGAGGAGTAAGCTGAGAGAGAATCCTATTCTCTTTTAGGTAACCCAGGAACTCGGCACTTAAGTATTCACCACCTCGATCAGATCTCAGTGTCTTGATACTTTTGCCGGTTTGGTTTTCTACTTCATTCTTATATTCTCAGAATTTCTCAAAGGCCTCGGATTTATGTTTCATCAAGAAAATGAATCCATTCCTAGAGTAATCATCCGTAAAAGTATTGAAATATGAAAAACCGCCTCTTGCATGTGTAGACATTGGACCACATACATCGCTGCATATGAGTCCTAAGAGCTCGCTCGCTCTTACTCCATATCTAGTGAATGGAGTCTTTGTCATCTTTCCTTTGAGACATGATTGACAAGTGGCATAAGATTGATATTCGAACGGATCCAAATATCCTTCTCTATGTAACTTAGTTAAGCTTGTCTCATTGATGTGACCTAGTCTACAATGCCATAAGAAAGCCTGATTTATATCTGGAGACTTTCTTTTTAGTGTGTTCTGGACATTGAAAATCTGTAATTGGTTTAACACGTATATACTGTTATCTAGTGTACCGGACCCAATAAAACCATGATTAAGGTGGATGTTAACAACATCGCTTACAAACGTGAAATCATAACCTTCTTTTGATAACACCGATACTGATATGATATTACACGTTAAATTAGGTATACAAAAACAGTTGCGCAAAACCAAAATATGTCCACTCGTCAATCCAAGGTGATAATCCCCTACGGACACAACATTCACGCTAGCTCCGTTAGCAACCTGGAGGGTCATATCACCAACCTTCAGCACTCTACGGTTTCTCAGTGCCTGTAATGAATTGCATATATGAGATTCTGATCCGGTATCCAATACCCAGGAAGTAGAGTTGATTGACAGACAATTTTCAATTACAAACACACCTGAAGCTGAATCCACAACTTGCCTCGCGTCTTGGTTCTTGGCAATCCAAGCTTTTCAATCCTTCTTCCAATGGCCTTTCCTGCGACAGTGGAAGCACTCGTCCTTTTCCACTACCGGCACCACAACCTTTGCCTTTCCCTTGGCTCCTACCTTACCAACACCGTCTCTTGGTTTGGTAGCGGCCTTCTTCTCCCTTCCTTTGTCCCTTGCCTTGGACCTGGAAGAGGAAGCACCATGAACAAATATAGTGGGTGTTTCCCTTGCCTTCTGCAAGGTGCCCTCTGCACTCCTCAACATGTTAAGGAGTTCTGGAAGTTCAACTTCTTTACCTTGAATATTGAAATTCAAGATAAACTGGGCGTAGGTGGAAGGAAGGGACTGGAGAATCAAGTCTGTATACAGCTTGTTCTCTAATGTTGTCCCGAGGTCTGCGAGCTCTTCAATATATCCAATCATCTTAAGGACATGTTCCCCTACAGATGATCCGACGGCCATCCTCGACTGAAACAAGTTTTTCGAGGTCTCGTATCTTGCTATACGAGATTTCTCTCCATACAATTCCTTGGTGTGGAGAAATATGGATTCTAGATCCATATTCTCATGCCTCCTCTGATGTTCATTATTCATAGAGGCAAGCACGATACATTTGGCCTTCGCGCAATCTAACTCCCAGGTCTTGCGGATTTCCTTATCCGCGACACTGGATTCAGGACTTGGGACGGCAGGGGCCTTAGTAGTAAGGACATACCCCAATTTGTCATAGGTAATTGCCATCTTGACATTCCGGAACCAATCTTTATAGTTTGGCCCTGTCAAAATATTTTTATCTAATAATAACTTAAGGCCTGTCATGTTCTGGGTCGCTGCAATTAGGAGAGAGAGAGAGGAAACACTTTAGCATGATGCTCTTGCAAGTTTAGAGTGGTTTTTAGTTTATCTAAACAGGATGGCTCCCACTGTTTCTCGAATCCTTCCTCAAACCAAAAAAGAAGAACTAGTCAGGATTATTCTCACCGTACAATACTTGCTTAACCGTTCAGCTAGGCTGGTGTTGGTACTTCGAGGGAGGTTTTACGACGCTTTCACAAAGTTCCTTAATTAAATAACTTCTTTTCCCTCGGGGCATAGCCCCGCTGACACCTTTTTTGACACCTACTTGGTTTATAGCATTGATCGTTGAGTGAAAGAATCTCCCGATGAGTAGCATATACTCACAGTAGGATCGGGATCCAAATATCATCGTGTGATAAAGCTGAAGGAATCCTACCAAAATTATCACACTCCAAATGGTATGCAACGCTAGCAAGTTTCAGTTTCTTTAGAAACTCCCCATATCGATTTCTGCCCCATGCTCTTATGACCTTGGCGTTGGTCAAAATGTCATAAGTCACATGTCAAGTTCTACCCATCATTATCTTGTCAATTTGAACCCACCCGTACATACCCCTGACGTTGGCCAAATGGCAGTACGACTGTCCCAAACCAACTCATCTATCTATGCAACAGATGAATACCCAGCAGCTACCAAACACTATGCCTTGGCGTTGGTCAAAATACATAGCTTGAATACTACTGAATACCCAAATGAAATGACGGAGGGCTACTATCACGACCCGAAAGAGCACGTGACTGGCCTTTGAACCATATGAAGTCTATAGGACTCCATCTGATCCAAGTAAGACAAAAGCCCAGAAATCTAAAACCATTTTAAGAGTAAATAAAGAAAACTGGTTTTTAATAAGCAAGAAACATATTTTGTAAATCAAAGATTTTTTAAATAACTAAGCCGAAATGCATTTTTAAAATGTGTAGTCTTTTCTGAAAATTCCGTCAGAGTTTCCTTTGTAAAAATTGACCCCGAATGGGGTACAACAAGAATAACATATATATGCAGTGATAAAAGACATCCCCAAGTGGGAGCTAGCTCTTTGTCAATCGACGGTCACAACCACACAGACAACATAATATACAACGCCGAATGGCGAGGATCAAAACTCAAAAGAAACTCACAATAACATGAAAACCGTCATACTGCTACACGCGACTCTAAGGTCGAAATAATACATCACTAGTGTCTAAGTTGAAACAATATACAAGTTTTTGTTGATGGAATTCTAGATACAAAGGAATAATACAAGTACAATGGTGGTTCTTGATGCAAAAGAACCCACCTACCAAATGCAATTCACCCGCAAGGAAGCAGTGTGCCAGAAATGCCGCTATGGAACCTGTACGGCAAAACCTGCAAGAACTGTGGTACAACAGGGGTGAGTTGCCAACTCGTGAATAGAGAATATCTACAAGCAGAAACCGAATGCAAGACATAAACATAGGTCAATACGATCAGATATAACATAAACCTCAAGAGTAAGTCCAAAGCATGATAAGGTGGCAATGTAACATCTAAACATGTAGGTAGTGCCAAGTACTCGTGCCAGTGCCTCAGGTAATAACATGACATAAAATATAAGGTATGTCTGCATGAAGTAAATATGATGAAGCATCAAAATGGATATCAATACACATATATTAGCGTCTCATTCCACTATTATTGGTGTAAGGGTATATATAACAGCGCCCTCATACCCTGTTATATATACAAATGAAGTATGATCAATGTAAATCAAGTCTGTATGTAATCAAAGTCTGTATAAACGTAGATCCCGTCCACCCGTCACCCAATGACAATAAGCATCAAGCATGCAAATATGAGGATATAATCAAAATCATGGAAAACATCATGAAACCTGTGCCAAGCATCGGCACGTAAATCCTCATCTATCAGTCACTGTCACCAAGACTAGCCCTGGTAGGTACGTATCATACGCTCCCTCGAAACCCGAGTGCCCAGCTTCGACCCTCGGATTTCGACGTATCATACACACATAGCTCCGGTCGGTATCCCCAAGATAACCGCCGAGAAAAAGGTAATGTCACCGGACGGTATGGTTCCCTGACAGGCTCACCGTCTAACAAATCCAGCGATCCGTTCTTGCCCCGGGGTATCTCCGGGCCCTACCATGTACCCTCATACGGCCTCTACGCCTCCTCGCCTGGGGTATATATATGTATCAGAACCGATAAAACTCATGGTGGAAGCTGAAATATCATATCAAGGATAACCGGGTTTTTAAAGCATTTACATAATCTTTTTGAAATACCCACAGTTCCCAAATACAGAAATATCATAGAAACAACAAATGTCTCAATGCGCATAATCACAAAGCATGATGTATGTGACATATAAATGAAATGCAAGTAAATTAGTATATCATGCAATAGGGAATAATAGTATGCACATACAAGTCATATCCTGATGCGATAATACAACTGTGTAGTGACATGGCAATTATCGATGATGAAGTGTGTGAGCCGGCAAGCAAGTTTACGTGGAACATACGCATCATTGATAATGGTGCTGGTGTCCTAGCAACATGATAGTAATATAGCAATAAACATATGCAAGCAATGTGAATAGCATGAACATGCGGAAATCGAATAATCAACACCACAGTGAAGAATCTACAATGCAAATTACAGATCTAAGTATCAAGTCAATCGGGAGGGGTATGGAAACCACCTAAATCTAAGTCGATATGTATTTATAGTAGTCGGTGATCCCGCCTCAGTAGTATCGCGTACGGTACAGTATATCATGTGACATTCTCAAGTCATGAGTGTGGATCTATCATCAATATAAAGCTCGTACGGTAAATCGTCGTACGGCATCCCAATAGCTGGGTACGGGTCAATATCACATTCCTCTCATCAAATATCAGGTATCATTATCATCATATCACATAATCTGGGGTACTGATCTAAGTCTAGTACAACTGATACCATCTATATACTGCGTGTGCAAGCACACGTCCAAAGGCCCGCTAAAGATCACATGTCGTATCCCAAATACGAATCATATCAAATCACCGATCTCGAGGCCTAATGCCAAAAATCATCGACTCATCTCCAATGTCATCCAATATCACCATCAACACCGTGTAAGTATAAAGAATATGCAAGGGTGTGCGTGTGGGTGTAAATCTATTCTAGGGTTCGCGACTATGAACTACACTAGTTTACTTCTAACCCTAAACTATCCATAATACACCTAACACAATATCCATGACACAGTATAACTATCATATAATATAGTATATCAACTACGGACTGCGGGGGTGCTATACGCCATCCACCCGACTCTCCCCTTTAGATATAATCTACTCACCTTGCGTCTTCATTTGTCGATGTCGCCACGCGCTTGCTTGTCGTCCCGAAGTCTTCATGGGGTACCTACACGTCAAAGTATCGTAAATGCGTATTAAAACCAAATCAAAGCTAACACGGCACACGAAACCCAAAACGATACGATAAGGGGCCTATCGGTTAGAACCTATGGGCACGCCTTCAAAACCATCAATCAATCCTCGATAACGTCGTATAAACGCCAAATAGTCGAGGTAAAACACGGATACACAATTCCAGAATTAAAAATACGAAATACAGAAACAGAATCAAAACAGCAACTGGAGAAAAGGGTCCCAGATTTCACCCTAGTTCAAATTAGACAAATCTACACATACCAGGGGTCTAATCTACTGATAAGGGGGCACCAAAGCCAAAACGAGGCAAATCCACCATGGTCTGGCCGCAAATTGCGTCCAGAATGGATAAATTTGCCGCCGGGAATAGGAGGTAGGAGCTAGGGTTCTGGTGATAGCTTCCTAGGTGCCTGCACATACCAATGTTCAACCAAAATAATTTTCAGAGTCTCGGGTTGATAGCAGATCTCATATAACCTTCACAGATTCCCTAAATTTTCTGATATCGGTTTCTAAATCCGTATTCGGGGTTTCAACTCTCAGGTTTAGGTCTCAATTCATGCACTACGATGTTGATATAAGCTCTACTGAGCTCAATTTCACATTACAACACAAAATTCCCTCAAACCCTAATTAGGTTTTCCTTAAGTCCACAAAAACACACAATATCGGTTCAATCTAAATATTGGGTATAAGTAATGCATAAACTAAGCTAATGATCCAGAAATTACCTCATTTGGCAAATCAAGAATTTTCTTGAGTTTCCTCTAGTGGCCAAAATCCTTGCTTCCTTGGTCCAATGTGTAGGTCTTGAGCTTGTGCACACTTTTAATGAAATGGGGGTAGGGTTTTGGTATAGTTTTAGAGGTGAAATGAAGGCTTGAAGATGGAGGAAGGGGGAGGAAGCAGCAGCCGCAGGAGATGAAGGAGGAGAGCGAGAGAAATGAGTGTGGGGATCTAGGAAAATGGCTAAGTCATTGGTCAAAAGGAACCATACCTCTCTCTCACTCACCATACCTCATATAATAATCCTTTTCCATTTCTTTTTCTTTTCCTTTTCTTTCCTCTCTAAAAACATTCTCACTAGAATAGTAACCCCAAAAGAAATATGGTGAAAAAATGCACAAGTGTAAGAAAAATGATATGTGCATGTTTTGCACAAAAAAGCTAAAAAACCGATTAGCGATTTTTAATCGCGATTAGCTCTAAATTAGCATATAACTAATCATAAAAACTTAAAAATGGTATAATTCCATAAAATACCTTATTTTATAATTTTCCATAATTTTTCCAAATTTTTTCCCATTTATCTGTATTTAATATTACCGAAATATTAAAATATTCAATAAAATAATATTAAATTATAAAAATTCCCAAAAATAATATTTTATTTTATTTTTTTCAAAAGTTACAATCTTCCCCCCTTAAATAAATTCGGTCCCTGAATTTAAATTTAAACCCCCAAATATTAAAATATTTCAGTAAAATCCAAATTGTCGGGGCTCCGAAAACATCAATACATAGCGAATATCATAAAAATGTACTGCTCTACTAGAATTCAATCCCCAAAAATGTATATATAAGAATACCTTTGCGTCTGGTGCGCAAGGAAATCAAATCCATATATGTGCCATACATGGGCACAAAACAACATCTAGGTGCAACGGGTGTGCACGAAACATCTGTCATAGGCAGCGTGTGTGCCTGACAGAAAAATCAGGTGCATTTGACATGCTCGAAGAATCCCGATTTAGTGCATCTGGCGTGCACCAAAATTGTATATCAAAACACTAAAGGTGCATAAAAACTATGCTGGAAACGTAAATCAAATCACTGCATAAAATAGGCGTGAAATCACATTCAATACCTCAAATGTAATAACTATGCGCAAAATATAAATACCCAGTGGGTGCATAAAACAAATATCATGAAACTCAGTCATAAAATCTAAATCAGGCAAACAGAACGCCCAAAATACCGAAATCTAAGATGACGGATACGTGATAATCGAATCATAAAATCACAAATCATAAATACCATCGTCGGTAGTTCCTCCTTCAAGGTCGAGAAGGTGTCGGTGCATCCAATGCTAGCAGCGCAAGATATCTACTTGCCTCTTGCTCATGGTCTGGCGTCCTCTGTCTCTGGGTCCTTATCTTCTCTGCGGATTACCTAACTCGCAATTAATCTCATCGGCCCTGTCAGGTGTGCTAACGGGGACGATTCCGTTCTGGCACTTCTCTGGTCATCTCTCGGTCAATTCTCACGACCACTCATAAAGCAGTATATCACTGGAATCGGCCTCTGGCTCTCTGAATGCACATCACACATCTGATCCTGGGTGCAAACATCATTGCAGCAGTATCCTGGAAGGAATCCTGCTCAAGGTCTTTGCCGATCTTGCCTATGCCGATCTGTACGGAGGCTGGTACTCTTGCATAATCTCTTCTCGCTCAATGGACATCTGTGTCCTCATCATAGCATTCCCTCGGAAATTGGTCGCATCCCAACGCCTCTGTAAGCATATCAGGTCTCTGGTCTCGACGGAAAGTAATGACAGCTCGTCAGCGTCTCGCACGAACCTCTTATCCCGCTTGTCTGTATCATCGTCCACTTCGACGTCATGTCTCTATCTGCGCACTTAAACGTTCTCGGCTACGGTCCATCCAAAGTCTCTCGCATATCTATTTTCTGACGAATTGCCCGGAAGTCATCGTCCTTTACTGAAGCTAATTCTTGTTCCGGAACGGTTGCATACTCATCGCGCCTCTTTCTGGAAGCTATATCCATATACAATGCCTCTGCGTGCGTATCGCATTTCTGATGTCGGCGGAGTAGGACGTCATCTCGTCGAAATCTCTTATGAACTCATTACTTTACTCTGCTCAATGTCGACTGATTCGGACTCGTCTTATCGTGGCTGCACGGACTGTGCTCCAACGGCTAAGCTCGTATCTGGAGTCTCCCAAGCAGTGTGTCCCATCACATGATATCCGAATGATGTCGAATCATCCGATCGATTGTCAAAACCTCATAATCCCCCAAGAGATCAACATCATGGGTACAATTTAATAGTATCGAGTACATACCACAGCATCAGTGGTCCAGCCGTAGAATGGCAAACCCAAGCCTCACTAATGGTGCCGCGGAACCGCCGCAAACCCTAAGGTTCAAAGGCTTTCACACGGTCATTAAGTCGAGTTAGGGTTTCATTCTTCTAGAGGGTCCATAGAATCGCTTGCATGTCTTTCCGAATACTTTAAACTTGGAATAATAGGTTTCCGACATTCGATCGTCTCTGTCGACTCTCAACGTCTCCGCGTGAAGTCGTCTCTAGCTGGAATCAATCTATCTGATGACCTCGCATCGGTAAGCGAACGAACCACCTGTCCTAGTCATTCATGCTCGGGTGACTAGCGACTCACCAACATATCTCTAAGTATATACTCATGCTGCAGTAGCTCCAATCATCTGGGCGACATCTCGTCATTTGCAGCAACAACTGGCTCATTCGTCTGTACACTGAACATCGCCTCAATCATCATGAATAAGCGATATATCAATGGTCATCACATCCTGGCTGGCCTGTAGCAGTAGCCTGCTCCTTTAGTACCAATCGGCACATCCAAGAAATCTCGTGAAAGCGATCTGTCAAACGCTCATGGCGCGAAAACACTCTAAGACGACGCCTCTCAATGAAATCGTAAGTCTCTGGAATCACGCCCTAGTCAGTCCTCGTCTGCGACGAGCTCATGCTGATGCAACTCTAGTCGTATCTCTCTCTCTGCCCGTGTGATCGTGGCAGCAAAAACATAACCAGTATCGATGAGGATAGATCAGGAATGAATATAATACCGTGCAAGGAAATGTACATCCTAAGGATCCTTAAGCGGAGTGGCGTGTCGTAAGTATGCCGCGGAACATACACACGGTACGTCACTCTACTGAAGTCACCTATTCCATCAACCAAGGGTCATCGGGTCATCCTACGCGACGAAGGTTCGGGTGTAATACCCCCTCGACTAAGTCTAAGTTCCGTATATATATAGACGCCCTAGGCTCCACATAGTCAAACTTAGACTCGAACCAAGGTTAACCTAGCGCTCTGATACCAACTTTGTCATGACCCGAAAGAGCACGTGACTGGCCCTTGAACCATATGAAGTCTATAGGACTCCATATGATCCAAGTAAGCCAAAAGCCCAGAAATCTAAAACCATTTTAAGAGTAAATAAAGAAAACCGGTTTTTAATAAGCAAGAAACATATTTTTTAAATCAAAGATTTTTTAAATAACTAAGCCGAAATGCATTTTTAAAATGTGTAGTCTTTTCTGAAAATTCCGGCAGAGTTTCCTTTGTAAAAATTGACCCCGAATGGGGTACAACAAGAATAACATATATATGCAGTGATAAAAGACATCCCCAAGCAGGAGCTAGCTCTTCGTCAATCGACGGTCACAACCACACAAACAATATAATATACAACGCCGAATGGCGAGGATCAAAACTCAAAAGAAACTCACAATAACATGAAAACCGTCATACTGCTACACGCGACTCTAAGGTCGAAATAATACATCGCTAGTGTCTAAGTTGAAACAATATACAAGTTTTGGTTGATGGAATTCTAGATACAAAGGAATAATACAAGTACAATGGTGGTTCTTGATGCAAAAGAACCCACCTACCAAATGCAATTCACCCGCAAGGAAGCAGTGTGCTAGAAATGCCGTTATGGAACCTGTACGGCAAAACCTGCAAGAACTGTGGTACAACGGGGGTGAGTTGCCAACTCGTGAATAGAGAATATCTACAAGAAGAAACCGAATGCAAGACATAAACATAGGTCAATACGATCAGATATAACATAAACCTCAAGAGTAAGTCCAAAGCATGATAAGGTGGCAATGTAACATCTAAACATGTAGGTAGTGCCAAGTACTCGTGCCAGTGCCTCAGGTAATAACATGTCATAAAATATGAGGTATGTCTGCATGAAGTAAATATGATGAAGCATCAAAATGGATATCAATACACATATATTAGCGTCTCATTCCACTAATATTGGTGTAAGGGTATATATAACAGCGCCCTCATACCCTGTTATATATACAAATGAAGTAGGATCAATGTAAATCAAGTCTGTATGTAATCAAAGTCTGTATAAACATGGATCCCGTCCACCCGTCACCCAATGACAATAAGCATCATGCATGCAAATATGCTGATATAATCAAAATCATGGAAAACATCATGAAACCTGTGCCTAGCATCGGCACGTAAATCCTCATCTATCAGACACTGTCACCAAGACTAGCCCTGATAGGTACGTATCATACGGTCCCTCGAAACCCGAGTGCCCAGCTTCGACCCTCGGATTTCAACGTATCATACGCACATAGCTCCGGTCGGTATCCCCAAGATAACCGCCGAGAAAAAGATAATGTCACCGGACGGTATGGTTCCCCTGACAGGCTCACCGTCTAACAAATCCAGCGATCCGTTCTCGCCCCGGGGTACCTCCGGGCCCCACCATGTACCCTCATACGGCCTCTACGCCTCCTCGCATGGGGTATATATATGTATCAGAACCGATAAAACTCATTGTGGAAGCTGAAATATCATACCAAGGGTAACCGGGTTTTTAAAGCATTTACATAATCTTTTTAAAATACCCATGGTTCCCAAATCCAGAAATATCATAGAAACAACAAATGTCTCAATGCGCATAATCACAAACCATGATGTATGTGACATATAAATGAAATGCAAGTAAATCAGTATATCATGCAACAGGGAATAATAGTATGCACATACAAGGTCATATCCTGATGCAATAATACTACTGTGTAGTGACATGGCAATTATCGATGATGAAGTGTGTGAGCCGGCACGCAAGTGTACGTGGAACATACGCATCATCGATAATGGTGCTGGTGTCCTAGCAACATGATAGTAATATAGCAATAAACATATGCAAGCAATGTGAATAGCATGAACATGCGGAAATCGAATAATCAACACCACAGTGAAGAATCTACAATGCAAACTACAGATCTAAGTATCAAGTCAATCGGGAGGGGTATGGAAACCACCTAAATCTGAGTCGATATGTATATATAGTAGTCGGTGATCCCACCTCAGTAGTATCGCGTACGATACAGTATATCATGTGACATCCTCAAGTCATGAGTGCGGATCTATCATCAATATAAAGCTCGTACGGTAAATCGTCGTACGGCATCCCAATAGCTGGGTATGAGTCAATATCACATTCTTCTCATCAAATATCAGGTATCATTATCATCATATCACATAATCTGGGGTATTGATCTAAGTCTAGTACAACTGATACCATCTATATACTGCGTGTGCAAGCACACGTCCAAAGGCCCACTAAAGATCACATGTCGTATCCCAAATACGAATCATATCAAATCACCGATCTCGAGGCCCAATGCCCAAAATCATCGACTCATCTCCAATGTCATCCAATATCACCATCAACACCGTGTGAGTATAAAGAATATGCAAGGGTGTGCGTGTGGGTGTAAATCTATTCTAGGGTTCGCGACTATGAACTACACTAGTTTACTTCTAACCCTAAACTATCCATAATACACCTAACACAATATCCATGACATACTATAACTATCATATAATATAGTATATCAACTACGAACTGCGGGGGTGCTATACACCATCCACCCGACTTCCTCCTTTAGATATAATCTACTCACCTTGCGTCTTCATTTGTCGATGTCGCCACGCGCTTGCTTGTCGTCCCGAAGTCTTCATGGGGTACCTACACGTCAAAGTATCGTAAATGCGTATTAAAACCAAATCAAAGCTAACACGACACACAAAACCCAAAATGATACGATAAGGGGCCTATAGGTTAGAACCTATGGGCACGCTTTCAAAACCATCAATCAATCCTCGATATCGTCGTATAAACGCCAAATAGTCGAGATAAAACACGGATATACAATTCCAGAATTCAAAATATGAAATACAGAAACAGAATCAAAACAGCAACTGGAGAAAAGGGTCCCAGATTTCACCCTAGGTCAAATTAGACAAATCTACACATATCAGGGGTCTAATCTACTGATAAGGGGTCACCAAAACCAAAACGAGGCAAATCCACCATGGTCTGGCCGCAAATTGTGGCCAGAATGGATAAATTTGCGGCCGGGAATAGGAGGTAGGGGCTAGGGTTCTGGTGATAGCTTCCTGGGTGCCTGCACATACCAATGTCCAACCAAAATAATTTTCAGAGTCTCGTGTTGATAGCAGATCTCATATAACCTTCACAGATTCCCTAAATTTTCCGATATCGGTTTCTAAATCCATATTCGGGGTCTCAAATCTCAGGTTTAGGTCTCAATTCATGTACTAGGGTGTTGATATAACCTCTACTGAGCTCAATTTCACATTACAACACAAAATTCCCTCAAACCCTAACTAGGTTTTCCTTAAGTCCACAAAAACACACAATATCGGTTCAATCTAAATATGGGGTATAAGTAATGCATAAACTAAGCTAATGATCCAGAAATTACCTCATTTGGCAACTCAAGAATTTTCTTGAGTTTCCCCTAGTGGCCAAAATCCTTGCTTCCTTGGTCTAATGTGTAGGTCTTGAGCTTGTGCACACTTTTAATGAAATGGGGGTAGAGTTTTGGTATAGTTTTAGAGGTGAAATGAAGGTTTGAAGGTGGAGGAAGGGGGAGGAAGCAGCAGCCGCAGGAGATGAAGGAGGAGAAGGAGAGAAATGAGTGTGGGGATCTAGGAAAATGGCTAAGTCATTGGTCAAAAGGAACCATACCTCTCTCTCTCTCACCATACCTCATATAATAATCCTTTTCCATTTCTTTTTCTTTTCCTTTTCTTTCCTCTCTAAAAACCTTCTCACTAGAATAGTAACTCCAAAAGAAACATGGTGAAAAAATGCACGTGTAAGAAAAATGATATGTGCATGTTTTGCACAAAAAAGCTAAAAAACCGATTAGCGATTTTTAATCGCGATTAGCACTAAATTAGCATATAGCTAATCATAAAAACTTAAAAATGGCATAATTCCATAAAATACCCTATTTTATAATTTTCCATAATTTTTCCAAAATTTTTCCTATTTATTTGTATTTAATAATACCGAAATATTAAAATATTCATTAAAATAATATTAAATTATAAAAATTCCCAAAAATAATATTTTATTTTATTTTTTTGAAATGTTACAGCTACGAATGGTTTTGGTAAAACCGTGAACGTAGTGAACTTGATATGATCGAAGAAACCTGATAGCTTTTAAATTGGGTGGTTTAAGCTCCGCAATTAAAAATCTGCAGTTTTTAAAATAACTGAGTGGTTTCTTTTAAACTGTTCCAACGATTCAACTTTGGTTTATTTTCTTTGCATTATAATAATGCGTCCCATCAATTAACCTATCATTGCAGAAAACAACGAAAATACAATGTCCGCTTATGCCATCTGCATTCGCCACTGGGTCCCGTCATTCGCCCGTTAGGTTACTTAACTAACGACAGAGCGGGGGATGGGCTAGCGCGGATGCAAAACATAAGTAACGCCTACTAGATATCATATATAGATATTGTACATTCGTCAGACGCAATAATAGGCATTCCAGATCACAGATGAAGATATTGGATATACAAGTAATCCGCATTTCTTTTGAGCCTGCAATGAAAGACGGATTACATAGTTGCGATGAATAGCCAAACCCCCATCCTAGACCCCTACGGGTATGGCAAAATACCCGCCAAGTATCCGAAGTGAAATGGTCTCCCTCAACGACGTGAGTAGGCCACTAAGCACTTCAAAGTATCCGGTAATTTGTGCACCCTACCATGTGTCTATCCTAGGAGCAAAAAACAGTAAATGAAATAATACAACGGTGATTACAATCTCAAGCCGGATGTGCCCCGCAAAAGAATATTACAATAAATTACAATTTACATTTGAATGAAAGAAAACTCGTCTCACATGTCCGGCTATCCATTCACGACAATCCAACAAGTTCATACTCACAAACCAGTAAAAACCAATACAGAAATGTGCAACCCCGTGCTAACCGACATACTATCAATTAGGGGAGGTTTACGAACACATTAAACACAACACAGATATAATCCAGTTTGCCAAAGTTCTTAGAATTTTGATCAAGGAACACATATGAATCTACTCCAAACAATTCTCTGTGCACATAAAACCTGAGCAGAAACAAAACATCCCAGAAAACACAACATCAACACAGAAGAATAACTGAACAAATTTGGGTTGACTCGGTGTCAACTCGGCCACGGATCCGCGGCGGATCGCTTGGATCGGCCGCGGTTCCGCAGTGGTTTGGACGAGTCACGATCCCAAATTTCTTCACAATTCTTAAAAAACCCTGTTTGTATTTTTAAGGGTCTCTGAAAAATTTTTAGACCCCATTTTAAATCGGCAGAAACTTAGTGAAAACATCGTTTTTCAGGATTATTTTGCGATCGAATTTCTAAAGACTTTGCTAACATGTTAGTTATGGTTTAGTGTAACACCTGAGAATGCGTTTATTGACTAAATATATTTTTATATGTGATTTTAATAAAAAGTTTACCAAATTGATTTTCGATTGTTTTATCAAAATTAATAAATATTTTTCTAGAATTTTCCTAAGCTTGCACAAACATGTGCATGTAAACTAGAGTTAAGTCTAGGGTTACCAAGTTTAGGGGTGCATGGTGGGTTAACCATGTTTAGCCAACCATGTTGGTCTAGCCCTTGGTTAAGTTAATTAATTTTAATTAAGAGTTTGGTTTTGTCTAAGAGTGATTAGGGTTTAAGGTTGACTTATGGTGAGGGGATGGGTTATGATGGCTTGTGCAACCAAGCATTTAATGAGAGAGAGAGAGAGGTGGCTAGGGTAGTGTCACACCCATTTCATTTCAAAACTTTTTGCATCCTTCAAACTCTTTTCACTCACATCTCCCCCTCTCACTCACACACTCACACCATCATCTTATACCAACAGTTCACCACAAAAGCCAAACAACACCAAAATAAACAGCATCTTCTGCTGTAGTAAAAACAGCAGCAACAGCTTCTGTAGTGGAGCAGAACAGCAGCAGTAGCTAAGGAATTGCAATACCTGAAGCTGAAGCTGTAGCAGCAGCACAGCACCCTCCTCCTTCCTCTCTTCTCCTTCATCTAGGATCTCTAGAGGTATAACCCCTTAACTCAACTCCTATCTTGCCAAGTTATGGTTACCTAGCTTAGTTTAGTAATTACTATATGTTTTAGTGCTAGTTTAGTGATTTTGAGTGAGATATAGCTAAGTGAGGGTTGTGATGGTTAGAATAGCCTTACTAGGTGCTGTTAAGACTAGTGAAACCAAGATTTGTCTCAGATTTCACCAATAATACCAGATTGTCCGACTTGGTGTAATTTAGTGTTTTTACAGACTTTTAGCCATTCTGGAATCTGCTGTTGACCCGAACCTTTAAACATAAAGTTGTGAAGACTGTAGCACAGTGACCTTAGCAGAGACACACACAGAGCACGGGGACCCACCTCCAAGTTGAGGCCGCCGGTTTATTCCTTCTGACCGCAAATTGCGGCCAGAACAGGGGCTAGGGTGTTGGGTTTTTGGCTGTGGGGTTCTTCTGGGTAGCTTGGGGTTTTTGTATCTGTATCTTTTTAAGTTTGGCCCAGAGGCAAAATATGGAGCTATAAACGAGTTATCGAGGTTTTTAGAACTTGTGCGACACGCGCGTGATCCGCGTGGTTCTGTGGCGCACTGCGCGACACAGCGCGTCGAAGTTGGTTCTGGTAAGTTCGCACGCGTCGCGACGTGTCGTGTGCACGCGCGTTTAGTTTCACGCACGCGTATCCTTTTAGCGATAATTATACGATTTTGGTGATTTGTGTGGATTTGTGTTAAAGCGATGTTAGTGTTAGTTAGACTATCCTAATTAGGTATTGTTAGGGCCAAGTTAACCTAGGTAAACCCTAGATTACACAATATACCCAGAGTTTTCAAATTGGTGCAAAACTTGATGTTTTTGAGCAAAACTTAGCCTTTTTTTAAATCTGCTTTAGACCCAGTGAGTTCAGGATGAAGTTGAGTGGACTGTAGCCTACTGAAGATGCCCTGATCACACCACCAGAGCCCGACTCCACCAACCCAAACCCAGGCCGCCAAAATATTCATTCTGGCCGCAAATTGCGGCCAGACTAGGGAGATAGCTCCCAGGGTTTTTAGGGTAGGTGTCTGCTACATTTTGTAGGTCCCTAGTATATATAATTTTGTAATATTGTGATCTAGGTAAAATCTAGGCAGTATATCGTTTTCTGGTGTTTTTAGTTTGCGCGAAACGCGAGTGGGTTCTTTGATTCAGCGTATCGCGGCGTGTCGGGTTAAGCGTTAGGCAATACACGCACGTTTCAGCGAATCGCACACACGCGCGTTAATTCGCAACGCGAGTTTCTCGCTTTGTTTTGATATCGCGTTTTGCGAGATTTTTTATTATATTTGGATTATGTGTCAATTCCAGGTTCGAAGGCGGGTACGTCAGACGCCGCCAGGAAAGAGAAGCAGGTGGTCGGCTATACTTAGCACGCGACCAGGTGAGTAGATTTAACATCTACGGGGAAATCACCCGTATGGCGTTAAGCGTCAGCGCGTAATATGATATTTAGTTTTATGTGTTTATGTAGACATACTAGAGTAGCATACCTTTTGTTATATATAGAACTGGTAGTATAGAACACTGCACTGTCACAAACGGTACAAGTTGCACGAGTACGATTTATATGCTACACTCACACCGTTAGTGATTGCCATGACACTCACAGTATAAGATTGCTAGAAATCATTTATTATATTGATTCCGTTTTATTGACGTTGTCATGACTTGCCGCATATCAGCATATGTTATATTCATACCATGTACACTATATACTTACGGTCGTGCATACCTTCATTGATATCTCACTACCTGTGCACATGCACCCTTATATTTCGTCATAGTGCATATATAAAAATATATATCTTGATATGTTTACTCTTGTGCCCTATACATCACATATATTCATACTTGGGCACACATACATCACATATATTCATACTTGGGCACACATATATCAAATGTTCATACTTGTGCCCTATGCACCACATATATTCATACTTGGCACACATACATCACATATATTAATACTTAGCACACATACATCACATATATTCATACTTGGCACAGATACATCACATGTTCATACTTGTTCCTTATACGTCACATATATTCATGCTTGGCACAGATACATCACAGATTCATGCTTGTGCCACATATATCATCTATTCGTACTTGGACACATATACATCATATGTCCACATTAGCGCACATGTACATTGCAACATTCACTTAGCATACTTATCTTTCGCACATCCATACCTATACTCATATTCATATGTTACATACATGGATGATATTGACTTGATTTGAAAACTAAGGGACCGCATATGATATTTTCCAAACTGGATCTTCTAAAAGAGCGGTTTTCCCTTTCTTTTATTCTTAGTGTCATATGACGCATTGCATGGATTTACGCATTAGATTTGATTGATGTGATTTCTGGATTTGGGAACCAGAGTACTATTTTAAGAAAATACGCACTGTTTAAAAACCCGGTTTCCTTTGATATGATATTTCAATGCGTCCACCATGTGTTTTCTCGGTGCTAGAGCGATACATGTAAACCCGAGTCGAGGAGCTGGACGAGGCCGATTGCGGGTACATGGTGGACCCGGTATGGTACCCCGGGGCGAGAACGGATCGCTGTGCAGTAGACGGTGAGCCTGACAGAGGGACTACTACCTACCGGTGATTGGTTGGACCTGGCGGTTATCCGGAGGATACTGACCATAGTCGAGAGATGGATACGGGACGACTCGTACTGCAGGGGCCGAGGGCCGATACCGCAGACAGAGCCCGTGGGCTGACCCGGACTGACTGATGCCCGAGATACGAGGTTTTGCGTGTCGATGTTGGACCCGAGTTTTCTTGATATTTGGGTACCGATGTTGGACACTCACGATTTTATGAGATTACAGGATTTGAGGGCCGATGTGGATGACGACGCCTAAGTTGTACTGGGATTTGGGTGTATTGATAGACACCAGTTATTTTTCCACGTTGATATTCCGTGTAGACATTTTTTCCCCATACTCAGCATTCAGTACTTGACATCTCATCCTGTAGCTAGCAAACCTGATGGAGTACACATACTTGCATATCATTGCCTACCCTGCTCATCATATATAGGGTTATTAGATTACATTGCCATGTCTGATTATCACATATCTTGCTCATTACTTAGAGATGTTATTAGATCGCACTTGTTGCATGATATTGAGCATCCAGTTCATCATATAGATGTTACCAGTTGGCATAAGTTAGAGTATCGCAACACGTGCATACTCGCGATTACCTTTATATGTTATCTGCTACTCACGAGTTGGCAACTCACCCCCGTTGTGCCACAGTGCTTGCAGGTTGCCCTTTGGAGTAGTCGCGGCTGGCTGTTTACCGCATCTTTTGACACAGATACCTTTGCTGAGGCGTGTTAGCCCTTTTCTAGTAGGTGGGTTTTGTACGGTATCTGTTTACTTTCAATTGTATATTGATGTATCTAGTATTCTCCATCTACCTTGATGTACTGACTTAGAGACAGTTGTGAGGACGATGTATGTTATTTTGTACTCTGGTGTCGAGCTCGCTGTGAGCCGACTTTATTTATGCAATTCTATATTTCTTGCTGTCTCCATTTCATTTTTTTCTCAGTTGTACATTATCATTGTGATGCTATATTCATTCCACATGTCATTTTACTTACATCTCGTCTTTTACCCGCTTCTCGGGACAAATTTTTATAAAGGAAAGTTGCCAAAATTATTAAACAACACTTGAACTTAAAAAGGGTTTCTACTAAATTAATTAAAGTTTCCTAAACCTTATAACTGTTTTTACAAAAATGTTTTAACACTCTAAATTTAATGGTTTTGATTTCTGGGTTTCGGCTTACTTAGTCGCGTTATGCCTGTAGACGTTACGTGGTTAAGTGCCGGTCACGGGCCGAACTTTGGGTCGTGAAAAAGTTGGTATCAGAGCGTAGGTTTTACCTTCGGAGTGTAGGATGACCCTGGTATGATGGAGTAGGTGGCTGCAGCAGGGTGGCGTAGCGTGTGTATGTTCCGCGGCATACTCACGACGCGGTACTCCGCCTAAGCGACCTTAGGACTTATTGATTGAAATTCCTTCTTGATATACATTCTTGTGATTCGATTTCCGTATACTCATCGAACCTTACTTTCCTTTCAGCCATTATGCTGCCAAAGAATATGAGGGCACTGAGAGCGGCCACGAGGGCCGAGATGCGAGTTGACTCGTCCGAGACGAGGACTGATCCGGGCAGTGCACCCGTTGCACCCGAGCAGACTGTCCCTCCTATGACAGATCAGATCGCCACACTAGGGGCTGGTATGCAGGAGATGCGCCAGACGGTGGGATCCAGCATGCAGGAGATGCGTCAGATGATAGGGTCGCTAGTTGAGACGCTTCGAGCGCAGCGACCAGAGGTAGCTCCACCAGACACGGGGACCGCGATGGTATCTACAGCACAGGCAGTTGCCCCTGCAGCCACGAAGGTGATTACAATATCGTTAGCAGAATTCATGAGGCTGAAGCCTCCGGTCTTTACAGGCACCGACGCAGCCGAAGACCCGCAGTCCTTCATTGATAGGATGGCCCGGATATGCCGTTCCCTTAGATGCTCAGATACGAGATGGGTTGAGTTCGCGAGCTTTCGCCTGGATGGACTTGCGCAGAAATGGTGCGAATCGGTCGAGAAGGGCAGAGCAGCATGTCTTCCTCCTATGACCTGGACAGAGTTCGTGACGATGTTCCTTGCCCGCTTCCTTCCCCAGAGTGTTAGGGATGCCCGAGCATGCAGATTTGAGTCCTTATGCCAGACGCCAGAGATGACCGTGGCAGAGTACGATGTGCTATTCACCAATCTATCAGTCTATGCTCTGTACCTAGTGGCTACTGAGGAGTTGCGAATCAAGAGATTTGTCCGAGGCTTGCTTACACCACTATTCCTTGCGATCAGTGCACATCATTACGAAACATATGCAGCACCCGTAAACGCATCCCTATTAGTCGAGGCGCGCCTTGCAGAGACTTCGGCAGTTCCAGGGAAGAAGAGAGTTCGTACTGATATGCCGGCATAGAGACGGCCATTCAGGCACCGCGACAGACACCTCGCAGGTGGCAGAGGCTCGAGACGAGGTCAGCTTTTCAGCTCTTATCCCCAGGAGGGTCAGCCAGCATCATCCGGATGTTTCCGATGCGGGAGTTCCTATCATCGTGTTCGAGAGTGTCCTGAGATACCCCGTAGGGAGGCAGCCGTACCACATGTCACACTCCCACCTTCACCACCTCAGAAGACGTTGCCTATTGTACCCACAGTTGCTCCGCGTCAGACTCAGGCACAGAGAGGCCGTGGTCGCGGAGGGTTTGTTCCTAGAGGGCGAGGCGGTCGAGGCAGAGGATAGCCAGCCACCGGCAGAGTATGACCAGTTGCTAGTAGGGGACCGCCAGTTGCAGGTGGAGGACAGACACGGGTTTTCGCTTTGACGCATCAGGACGCGCAGGCGTCCAATGCGGTGGTCTCAGGTACCTTATCGGTATGTTCTGTTGATGCACACGTATTATTCGATCCCGGATCCACGCACTCGTACGTTTCCACACATTTTGTGCCGAGTTTGGGTAGAGAGTCTGGGTTGCTTGATCAGCCGCTTGTTGTGACCACTCCCGTGGGAGAGTCGTTTGTTGCTAGGCACGTGTTCCGATCCTGCGTTGTCCGTACTGGCGAGAGAGAGCTGCCTGTCGACTTGATCCTTCTTGAGATGTTGGACTTCGACGTTCTTTTGGGCATGGATTGGTTAGCCATGTGCTATGCGTCTGTGGACTGCCGCGAGAAGACAGTGAGATTTTGTTTTCCCGGCGAGTCGACTTTTGTTGTGCAGGGTGACCGTGGTGCCACCCCTCACCTTTTGATTTCTTCTCTTCGCGCTGGACAGCTTTTGAGGAAGGGATATCAGGGATTTCTAGCCTATGTTTGCGATACTAGAGCCACATATGTTCCATTGGACCAGGTTCCGATTGTATGTGAGTTCCCTGACGTGTTCCCTGATGAGCTTCCTGGGCTACCGCCTGAGCGTGATGTTGTGTTCTGTATTGAATTGATTCCCGGCACGGGGCCTACTTCTATACCGCCTTATCGGATGGCCCCGACGGAGCTTAGTGAGTTAAAGAGTCAGTTGCAAGATTTGCTGGACAAGGGACTTATTCGACCCAGTGTTTCCCCTTGGGGTGCTCCGGTCCTGTTTGTTAAGAAGAAGGACGGCAGTTTGCGTCTGTGTATCGACTACCGACAGCTGAACCGGATGACCGTGCGGAACAGATATCCGTTGCCACGCATCGACGACTTGTTCGACCAGCTTCAAGGGGCAGGGTATTTTTCTAGGATCGATTTGCGATCGGGCTATCATCAGCTGCGAGTTCGACAGGAGGACATTCCGAATACCTCTTTCCGTACGCGTTATGGCCATTATGAGTTTTTGGTGATGTCGTTCGGACTCACCAACACGCCAGCAGCTTTCATGGACTCGATGAACCGTATATTCAGGCCATACCTCGACTTGTTCATCATCGTATTCATTGACGATATATTGGTGTATTCCCAGAGCAGAGAGGAGCACGAGCAGCACCTGCGGATTACACTGCAGACTTTGAGGGAGCACCAGCTTTATGAAAAATTCTCCAAGTGCGCGTTCTGGTTGGACAGCGTGGACTTCTTGGGTCACGTGATTACACGGGATGGTATATGTGTAGATCCGAGGAAGGTGGAGGCCGTTCAGAGTTGGCCCAGACCTTCATCCGTTATTGAGATACGCAGCTTTCTAGTACTGGCCGGCTACTACAGGCGATTTGTACAGGATTTCTCCCGTATTGCTGAACCTTTGACCGGTTTGACCCGGAAGGGAGTTCCTTTCATTTGGACGGAGGAGTGCAAGCGCCGTTTCCAGCAGCTACGGACTTGTTTGACAACGGCGCCAGTGTTATCATTTCCCTCAGGATCGGGTGGGTTTGTAGTCTATTGTGACGCTTCACGAGTGGGGGCTAGGGTGCGTATTGATGCAGCATGGCAGTGTGATCGCATATGCTTCCCGGCAATTGAAGAAACATGAACAGAACTACCCCACTCACGATTTGGAGATGGCTACAGTGGTCTTTGCACTTAAGATCTGGCGACATTACCTCTATGGCGAGTCGTGCCAGATATTCACTGATCACAAGAGCCTAAAGTATATATTTCAGCAGCGAGACCTGAATCTCCGACAGCGCCGTTGGATGGAACTGGTGAAGGACTACGACTGCGAGATCTTATATCACCCGGGCAAGGCTAACGTAGTAGCAGATGCTTTGAGTAGGAGGCCCGAGGGTAGTGTAGTATGTTTGAGTGTAGTACAGAGGCAGTCATTGGCAGATTGGCAGATATTATGCAACAGCCGAGTGCAGTTCGAGTTCATGCAGATCGGGGGACAGCTTGCGCACGTTTGTGCATGCCTACAGTTGCTTGACCGCATATATGAGGCACAGTGCAGTGATGACCGTTGCTCAGAGATCATGGCACAGATTGGACAGGGCAGATTCTCCGAGTTCGTGATCGATGATCAGGGGATATTACGATTTGGGTCTAGACTATGCATACCAGATGCTGAAGGTTTGCGGCGCGATATTCTTGAGGAGGCACATCGATCGGTGTACAGTGTCCATCCTGGTTCCACCAAGATGTACCATGATATGAGAGAGGTCTACTGGTGGGATGGAATGAAGAGGGACATCGCAGATTTCGTATCAAGATGCCTGACTTGTCAGCAAGTCAAGGCCGAGCACCAGAGGCCCGCAGGGGAGCTTTAGCCGTTACCCATTCCGGAGTGGAAATGGGAACAGATTTCGATGGATTTCATTGTGGGTCTACCCAGGACTAGGCGGGGGTATGACTCCATTTGGGTGATCGTAGATCTTTTGACGAAAGCGGCTCACTTCCTGCCGGTGAAGACGACTTTCGGATTTGTTCAGTACGCCCAGATTTATGTCGACGAGATTGTACGACTACATGGGGTCCCGACGTGTATTGTGTCCGACCGAGGCACCCAGTTTACCAGCCGACTATGGCAGAGGCTTCAGGAGGCTTTGGGCACTCGTCTGAGTTTCAGCACGGCATTTCATTCGCAGACCGACGGACAGTCAGAGCGGACCATTCAGACTCTCGAGGACATGCTCCGAGCATGCGTTTTAGACTTTGGTGGTAGCTGGGATCATCATTTACCCTTGATAGAGTTCTCCTATAACAATAGCTTCCAGGACACTATTCATATGGCACCTTTCGAGGCTTTGTATGGGAGGAGATGTAGATCGTCCGTCTGTTGAACAGAGCTGAGCGAGAGCAGTATTTTAGGGCCACAGATCGTACATGAGACGACCGAGAAGATACAGCTGATTCGAGATAGGATGAGGACAGCTCAGAGCAGGAAGAAATCGTATGCTGATAGGCGCCACCGCATATTAGAGTTCGCAGTTAGCGATCACGTTTTTCTGAGGGTCTCTCCAATGAAGGGAGTGATGAGGTTTGGATGTGTTGGAGATAGTGCCCTCAGAGTCGATTATTGGATCACAGGCACGTGATTGCAATGATTGAGGGAGGACCTATCCCGGTAGGACAGTCTTACTCGAGATGATAGTATGCTATCTGGTTTACCTTTATCATCGTGTACTGCTTTAGGTGACATGACATATCACTATTGCACGTTGATAGAGCCCCTAGGATTCTTGCTTGACTACCGGCAGTATGAGGGCGATCATATACGTGGGAGCTGGTAGTCTATAAGCACATCCTTAAAAGGTCCCTAGTCGTAGGAGTTTCGAGACATGGCATCGATACTCCAGAGTAGACTAGTGTATACAGTCGAGACCCCGACGAGGGGCGGTGGCCGGTCTCACAAGCCACTGGTGTCAGTTGGATCACCTAAGATGTATACAGGTGCTCATTGGGTTATGAGTACACCGGACAGGACTCGCCGGGAACATGCTAGTTGGTCATATACCAGACGTCAGATGGCAGTTCCCTGGTGACATGTGTGCAGGTTAGTTCATCGACCTGGGGATCGTCATTTGTCTTGTGTGAGTTCCCACTGTACTTTGATTACTACCCTACCACGGCTCAAAGGAGTCGTGCAAACAGGTTTTAGTTGGGTACAGTCCCGAGCCACATGGAGGCAGTGAGCGTATCTTTAGGGGTTCGTCTCTCCCGGTATTGGGGGTGAGGTCGTGCTGTGTCTAGGAGAGCCATTACACAAAGTCCTTGGCCAAGGCAAGGAGATTTACTGGTAGGTATTCCAGTAGTATCTCAGGGTGTTCTGGGCTACACTCCGACACGACTTGTACCGCTTTTAGGGGTCTGACTTTTACCAACCCCCTAGGCCCGCCATACGATGCACATAGACGAACGGACCGGACTGTACGGATATTGTCACTGACAGGCTCAGTTGGGTGTCGGGGTGAGCTTCCTCATCGACGTCCCTTTTAGTCAATAGCTGGTGGCCCGTTACGTATTGGCTTATACCTCTGACGTGCTAGTGGTTAAATCCACAGCCATAGTATTGACGAGTCTTTAGAGTCCACCACACTTTCAGTTACTCAAGCTTTCGGGCGAAACGCTGTAGAGGCCGTATGGAGATATGGCAGGGTCCGATCAGATACGTGCGGTATTGCACGGATCAGGATCGGACGGTTTGTACTAGTGGTCGTATGGTTATATGGCAGGGTTCGATCAGATACGTGCGGTATTGCACGGATCAGGATCGAACGGATATTACTGGCCGGCTTTAGTTTAAGCCGGATCCTAGTTTAGTACAGTGTAGATTTTGTCTCATTGCATTTGTATCCGGACGGAATACAGATGCAGGTGTGTATGCACAGTATAGGGGTTTTCCTGTAATTTATTACGGGACCAGTTTTCTGGAGTTGCCAGTTTGCATTCCGTTCCGGCCGGTTTTCCTTTGTTCTTTCCCGGCCGGACTTTTCTGATGGAGGGGGTTATTTGCAGTTTTGCAAATAACACTTTGTGGAGGACTTATTTGCATAAGGTTTGATATGATAAGCATCTTTGCTTTTCATGTATTTATGAGATAAGGATGGATTTGAGGTTGATGTAAAGTTTAGTGATGATTATGTTTGGATGTGGTCACCCTCCTCCTTTTACTACACTCACCTCCCTTCATGCTTCATAATCTATCCTCCACCATTTCTAAAGAAGAGAGAGATTATTATTATGGTTGTGAAAAGAAAAAGAGAAGAAAAGAGAGAGCTTCATCTTCATCTTTGAGAGAGCTTCATTCATTCATCTCATTTTTGATACAAGGAAAAATGAAAGCACCATTTTTCACACCTTCATACCTCCATCTTCAAAAGGCAACCAATACCCCAAAAGTGAGACTATGATTCTACACTACACATTCTACAGCATATCTTGAGCATGTCGAGTTGCCGGCTTCATGCCCGAGTTGCCTCGGTATTGAGGTGGGAGCCCGTAAAAGTACCCGGCTTCGTGGTGCCCCTTTCCGACGAGGAGGAGACGGACAGAGTTCCCGCGAGGAGATCGGAGTGGAGATGAAGACCGGAGGACTCGGATCAGTCGGTACATCTCTTCCCTTTTCTTGTTGTTGCTTAGACTTGTTAATGGGTACGATCCGGATGTTTAGTGCGCGGTGGTGCCGGTTTGCTAAGTCCGCAAAAGTTAAAGTTTATCACTGTTTCCGCGTTTGGCCGTCGGATTGACGGCCGGGGCGCCGCCGTGCACTTACAGTGGTATCAGAGCCTCGCCATTAACTTCGTCTAGCTTCGTTTGGTGTGTTTGCATTTCCGATCGACCAAAAATTCCAAAAACCGTATTTTTCCTTCACATCAGTTTCTGTTGGAATTTTTTGAAGTCTAAAAATTTTTCAGGTTGTAAAATATTGATGTACTGGAAAATCTAAGAACTCTGTAAAATTTCGATGAAGTGATTCCACAGTAGGAGCGCGGTAGCGCCGCACGAACCCCCATTCCGCCGCCCTTCCGCCGCGCACTGTAGACATCACTGCACCATTTTTTTTCAGATGCCTTCTGGGCTTAAAATATGGGTTTTGGAATATTAAAATTGGGCCCAGGTTTTCTGTGAGTGCTACAGTTTTGTTTGGGGGCCCACTTGTTAAGGTTTGATCAATCGGAAAATTTTAAACACATTTTTCACAGTATTTACATTATATCTGTGACCGTGAATGTCACTCGATCGGTAAATCCTGTCTAACTGCTATAGCCCGGTTAGACGGATTTGCGAACGTGATTTTCACGTTGATGTTCTATGTTTATGCTGTGATGTTGCGGATCGGTCGTGGGGGATAGCCTGGATGCAATGCTAGTACAGTGCTGTTGTATTATGTACATTTGATATTGCGGGGCGAGCGTCCGACATGTGGACTGCCGTCACTGCCTGTTTGTATTATTCTTTTGGGGCACGACCTGGTTGCGGTCGATGTACCCGGTGTATGTATATTTTACTTTCTGTACTAGGATTACCCCGCGGAGGGGTGCACGGATGGCCGGGTTCTAGAGGGCAACAAGCCCGCATCTCATGGCATTGAGACGGAGGGGGCTTCACTCTGGGATTGGCGGGCTATTCGCCGCACTCGTAGGGGGTACAGGTTGACCCAGGAGGGGTGCCCAAGTTGCCGGATTCCGTGGAGTGCTGGGTGGTCCATTCACGGAGCTGAAGGGGGCTGCCTCGCTTCAGGTTTTGGCGGGTAACTTGCCGCACCCGTAGGGGTCTAGGATTCCATTGCACAGGCTATCCACATGACCAGGGGAACGTCGGGTTTCAGTAGTGGCTCTGTGAAACCTGGGGATCCCAGATATCTGTTTTGTTCTGTGATGTTGTACCTTTCTGTGATGTTGCATTTTATTCACGCCTTGAGAGAAATATAATATATTGGTATATATATTAGTAGATGTTGTATATGTTTTACATCCGCGCTAGTCCAGTCCCCGCTCTGTCGTTAGTTAGCTAACCTAACGGGTAATGACGGGACCCAGTAGCGAATGCGAATGGCATATACGTACATCAATATATTTTCGTTCTTTTTGGTGTGATCAATTGATGGGACTGCATTGATTCGGATCAATGCAAGTTTAAAACAAACCTAATCTGATGTTGTTGGAACACTTTTTCAAAAAGCTGTTATTGCAAGGATGTTCACTTTTGTTTTGCATCGTGGTATTCAGTTGGAATATCCTGCTCCTCAGTCGATGAGGCAAGGGCCGAGATCCCTTCACCGGGAGTGACCCCTTGGACAAAAAGTTTGCGTCAGGGCAATGACTTCACTATAGCCGATTACTTTTGCTTTGCATCGCGGTATTCATTTGGAATATCCTGCACCCCATTCTACGGGGAAAGAGCCGAGATCCCTTCACTGGGAGTGACCTCTTTAGCAACGGTTTTCGTCACTATATTTTTAAAAGCTATCCGTTCCTTCGACGATATCAAGTTCTTTACGTTAAAGGTTTTCGCCAGAAACCATTCGTAGCCCTCCATCATTTCAGTTAAATATTCGGTAGTATTCAAGCTATGTATTTTGACCTCACGCCAAGGCATAGTGATTGGTAGCTGCCGGGTATTTATCTGTTGCATAGATAGATGCGTTGGTTTGGGACAGTCGTACTACTATTTTGGCCTACGTCAAGGGCATGTACGGGTGGATTCAAATTAACCTGGATAATGATGGGTAGAACTTGACATGTGACTTATGATATTTTGACCTCACGCCAAGGTCATAAGAGCATGGGGCAGAAATCACATCGGGAGTTTCAAAAGAACTGAAACTTGCCAGATATGCGCATACCTTCTGGAGTGTGATACCGTGAGCGGATTCCGTCACGTTGTCATGCGATGAGAGTTGGATCCCGATTCCCACTGATGAGTTGGTTTACTCCTCGGGTGACCCCGACTAATTCTTCTTTCAGGTTTGGAGGAGAATTTGAGCTACAGTGGGAGGTTTCCTGATTAGAAAAAGTGATAACCATTCTGATCTAGGTTAGAGTGCACGCTGAGTGTTTCTTTTCTCTCTCTCTTTGGCAGCGACCATTGACCCGACCCTAGACTATGACTCAGTGACCAAGTTGACCGAACCTACTTAACACTGGCTTTTGGATTGTCAGAGTTGCAGACCTCATTGCCACTCCTACTTTTACCCTTTTCTCCGGGACACCCCGTATTGCTACGAACGTCCACTTCCATTGGACAAAACCATCGTATGGTTAGATACGAACTCGAAAGAATTTATTCGAGGATGGTTTCAGGTTCTGGAGAAAACGGATAGGACTATTCAGTTGTCTTTTCTTTTCACCTTCTCTCAGGTTGCGAGTACTCCTTGGTTTAGGAGTAGTACACCTATTATGCAAATTGGATAGTCTTCTTCCAAACCATAGGCTGGTGCCGACCGGTAGGGAATGAAGAAAACCAGTTAGCCTAAACGGTGTACAGAAGGTATTGAGTTAAGACAAAGAAAGGGATGAGTAAGAGGGCAAAGTAAGTTGCAACTGCTATTCACGACCAAACCAAGTATTTCTTCGCCAATCCTAAATCACCTTTGTATTTCTCCAGGACACTCCGTATCACTATGAAGATCCCATTTTATTGGATAATCCATCGTATGGTTATATACGAACTCGAAAGGAACTTGTTCCAGTTCGGGGATGGATCCTGGTTCAGGAGAAATAGGAATAAAGTACATTCAGGTGTCTTTTATCTTCACCTTCTCTCGCGTTGCGAGTGCTCCTAGGATTAGGACAGTACACCCATTATGCTTATTGGATAGTCTTCTTCCAAACCATAGGCTGGTGCCGAACGGTAGGGAAGGAAGAAAACCATTTGGCCTAAAGGGGTGTACAGAAGGTAATGACTAAAGACATATGAAAGGATTTGGAGAGGTGGCAAAGAATTATACGGTTATAGTTGTGAATCTGGATAATGGTAGAGGCATTACTAGGAATACCAGGATACCCCAACGAAACATTTCAATGTTTCAGTTTCACTGTGTAATGTTAAAAGAGAACTGATTTCCCGATTAGATACTTACTCCAGGGTATGTATTTACCAGGTATGATTCTCACATCTGTATGGTTTTACAGATGATGAGTGGGAGTACGTTATTGGAAATTGGGTGATCATCCTCATTATATCGAGATTCGTTGTAATTGGTGATATTTGAGGATGCCACCTGGGTTGTTTGCCGGTCGGCAAATATTTGGTTTTGAATATCCGCTGTTATGCACCAATTCCAAATTGATATATCTGTACGTCTATTTTCATAGAGTAAGATATACCTTTCTGAAATTATGTCTATGACATTTACCTATATCAGTGGATGGTTAGGTAAGGAGCATTAAACAGCGGTGTAATTCTTCTTAACCATAAGTACAGTTTTCGACCTACGACACACAGTGAATGAGTTATCAGACTCAAGGGACTTATACAGAGTATTGTATGTTGTCCAGGGTCCATCAGGACAGAGGGGTTGGTCCTCGTACTACATTCAGTTTACTTATGACTTCTCTAGTTTTTAGACAGGTGTTTCGTGGAAACACAGGGTCCGAATTTGGAGAAGTTATTGGTATTTGAATAGAGTAGAGAACCAGGTGTAGCAAGTATCAGGATTCTTCAAAGTGATCGAAGATGTAGATACTTGTGTATGGTGTTCAGTTGATAGTAATGATTTAGAGAAATTGCTTCTCTTTCAGGTTACTCATAATTGGAAGTATTCCTAAGTTGAGTAACGCTGATCGGCCTCCTTCCATTTAGTTGACATGCACTGGGGATAGCTGCATGATTTGAATCTGGTTCAATTAAATCAGTGCCTCTGGTTCTATATTGGATATAGAACAGTTCATATCTTAACGTTGTTAAGGTACGAAGAGTTGTCCGGCTTATGATTAAAACCAGACACTGGACAACTCAAGGCACGTTTCTGTAATGGCTGTTTGTGGGTTGACCCAGGCTATGACGCGGGTTGATTTTCTACCATCTGGATGAACAATAGCAATATTGTTCTAGACTCGCCACAGTTTTATTAAAAATGGATTTTTCAGAAAACAGTAGTGGGAGTATGGTAGAACTGGAAGTGATTCCAGAACCGCAAACGATTACTGAAGGTCTGATAAGGAACCTAAAGATTCAATCTGATTTGACATTCCGTTGGCCACTCCGCAGATAAGGTGGGTAACTTCAGGCACCCGAGAGGTACTTCGGTAGCCTCAAGGACGGTGACAGGGAAGTTCTTGTATACCCACACTTGCCATTGTTGTTGTTCCAGGCTGCGAGACCCGGCAGGAGGATGAGTATAGCGTCGTTCTAAACTTGCTTTAGAAGTGCACGTCTGTATGACTCTGCCAGAGGGTTGTCGTAGTCAGTGGGAGCAGCGGAAGCATTGGTAGACATCAGGCTTATGTCTATTTATAGACTAAAGCAGATGTAGCGGAGATAGATCATCTATTTCTGATGTGACAGTCATAGGTTTGACGTCATCAGAATAGGGGATGGATCTGTTGAGAAGGTAGTAGGAAGTGATATTCCTATACTTCGATCGGTTATACTTTGGTCGTCACACAGTGGTTTCTCCACAAAGCACTTGGACATTATATCAGACATACTGGTTACTTGATCTATGGTTTTAGATCTAGATTTGGGTGGTTTCCCAATCTGGGTACATAGACAGCATTCTAAGAGTATTTAGAATGGACGACTCCTGGCACGGTAGTATACCTGCAGGTAATGGAGCTACCCTCTCTAAAGGTGTCTTATAGACTAAAATAGAGAGGGATGTGCATGATTGGCAGATCACTTGCTTAGGCAATTGAGTCAATCATGAAATGTCAAGTACCACACCAGATGTTGTTCTTGCACTAGATGCAATAAGTTGATATTGATCCAATCCTGGAGGAACAGTCGGAAGCAGTTTTAGAACATAAGTGGCTGTTCTAGGGATATGATAACGAAAGCCTCTTTCGGGAGACAATTATCATTCCAGGCTTCCAAGGTGACATGGACGACAAGGAGGTTGTCAGAGTTATAGTTTTCCTTCTGATGAGGGGCAGTATTTTGGACAGGTGGTCCAAGGCAATACTGAGGGAGGCATGGCACGCAGGATACTGATTAAGTTCAGTTGACGATACAGTCTAAGAAGTTTGGATTTGGAGTTCATTCATGAGCTAGGTCCCATCAGACATCCAGACATTCTAAGACAGGTATTGCTCATTTCGGGAGATGGCTTTCTCCGCGAACTTGAGATATAGGGAGACATAGAAAGAAACATCAGAGCGGATCCACTCACTGAGGCTATTCCTCGAACGCAATAGTTTCACAAACGGGTTTTGTGAGACTGACTAGTAGGGGAGTTGGGTGTTCGGTATCACACAGGCTGTGAGTATGTGACATCGCAATAATTAGCCTTGAGTGCAAGTGGGAGATTGTTGGAGATAGTGCCCTCAGAGTCGATTATTGGATCACAGGCACGTGATTGCAATGATTGAGGGAGGACCTATCCCGGTAGGACAGTCTTACTCGAGATGATAGTATGCTATCTGGTTTACCTTTATCATCATGTACTGCTTTAGGTGACATGACAGATCACTATTGCACGTTGATAGAGCCCCTAGGATTCTTGCTTGACTACCGGCAGTATGAGGGCGATCATATACGTGGGAGCTGGTAGTCTATAAGCACATCCTTAAAAGGTCCCTAGTCGTAAGAGTTTCGAGACATGGCATCGATACTCCAGAGTAGACTAGTGTATACAGTCGAGACCCCGACGAGGGGCGGTGGCCGGTCTCACAAGCCACTGGTGTCAGTTGGATCACCTAAGATGTATACAGGTGCTCATTGGGTTATGAGTACACCGGACAGGACTCGCCGGGAATATGCTAGTTGGTCATATACCAGACGTCAGATGGCAGTTCCCTGGTGACATGTGTGCAGGTTAGTTCATCGACCTGGGGATCGTCATTTGTCTTGTGTGAGTTCCCACTGTACTTTGATTACTACCCTACCACGGCTCAAAGGAGTCGTGCAAACAGGTTTTAGTTGGGTACAGTCCCGAGCCACATGGAGGCAGTGAGCGTATCTTTAGGGGTTCGTCTCTCCCGGTATTGGGGGTGAGGTCGTGCTGTGTCTAGGAGAGCCATTACACAAAGTCCTTAGCCAAGGCAAGGAGATTTACTGGTAGGTATTCCAGTAGTATCTCAGGGTGTTCTGGGCTACACTCCGACACGACTTGTACCGCTTTTAGGGGTCTGACTTTTACCAACCCCCTAGGCCCGCCATACGATGCACATAGACGAACGGACCGGACTGTACGGATATTGTCACTGACAGGCTCAGTTGGGTGTCGGGGTGAGCTTCCTCATCGACGTCCCTTTTAGTCAATAGCTGGTGGCCCGTTACGTATTGGCTTATACCTCTGACGTGCTAGTGGTTAAATCCACAGCCATAGTATTGACGAGTCTTTAGAGTCCACCACACTTTCAGTTACTCAAGCTTTCGGGCGAAACGCTGTAGAGGCCGTATGGAGATATGGCAGGGTCCGATCAGATACGTGCGGTATTGCACGGATCAGGATCGGACGGTTTGTACTAGTGGTCGTATGGTTATATGGCAGGGTTCGATCAGATACGTGCGGTATTGCACGGATCAGGATCGAACGGATATTACTGGCCGGCTTTAGTTTAAGCCGGATCCTAGTTTAGTACAGTGTAGATTTTGTCTCATTGCATTTGTATCCGGACGGAATACAGATGCAGGTGTGTATGCACAGTATAGGGGTTTTCCTGTAATTTATTACGGGACCAGTTTTCTGGAGTTGCCAGTTTGCATTCCGTTCCGGCCGGTTTTCCTTTGTTCTTTCCCGGCCGGACTTTTCTGATGGAGGGGGTTATTTGCAGTTTTGCAAATAACACTTTGTGGAGGACTTATTTGCATAAGGTTTGATATGATAAGCATCTTTGCTTTTCATGTATTTATGAGATAAGGATGGATTTGAGGTTGATGTAAAGTTTAGTGATGATTATGTTTGGATGTGGTCACCCTCCTCCTTTTACTACACTCACCTCCCTTCATGCTTCATAATCTATCCTCCACCATTTCTAAAGAAGAGAGAGATTATTATTATGGTTGTGAAAAGAAAAAGAGAAGAAAAGAGAGAGCTTCATCTTCATCTTTGAGAGAGCTTCATTCATTCATCTCATTTTTGATACAAGGAAAAATGAAAGCACCATTTTTCACACCTTCATACCTCCATCTTCAAAAGGCAACCAATACCCCAAAAGTGAGACTATGATTCTACACTACACATTCTACAGCATATCTTGAGCATGTCGAGTTGCCGGCTTCATGCCCGAGTTGCCTCGGTATTGAGGTGGGAGCCCGTAAAAGTACCCGGCTTCGTGGTGCCCCTTTCCGACGAGGAGGAGACGGACAGAGTTCCCGCGAGGAGATCGGAGTGGAGATGAAGACCGGAGGACTCGGATCAGTCGGTACATCTCTTCCCTTTTCTTGTTGTTGCTTAGACTTGTTAATGGTTACGATCCGGATGTTTAGTGCGCGGTGGTGCCGGTTTGCTAAGTCCGCAAAAGTTAAAGTTTATCACTGTTTCCGCGTTTGGCCGTCGGATTGACGGCCGGGGCGCCGCCGTGCACTTACAGGATGAAAGGGGAAGCTTAGTCCCAGATTCATATGTCCTTTCGAGATCCTCGAGCGGGTAGGCGCAGTAGCATATCGTTTGGCTCTTCCACCCATCCTTTCAGATGTTCACCCCATCTTCCACATGTCGATGCTACGCAGATATCTTCATGACCCTTTCCACACGATCCAGCATCAGACAGTTCAGCTTGAGCACGACCTTTCATTCACCGTGCAGCCAGTAGAGATTTTGGATCGGCAGGTGAAGAAACATCGATCGAAGGTCCTGCCGTCGGTGAAGGTTCTTTGGCGCAACCCGAATGGTGAGGAGATCACTTGGGAGGCCGAGGGAGAGATGCGGAAGAAATTCCCTCATCTCTTTGAAGGTACGCGTAGTCATATATTTTAAATTCGGGGATGAATTTTCTTAAGGGGGGAAGACTGTAACACCTGAGAATGCGTTTAGTGACTAAATATATTTTTATATGTGATTTTAATAAAAAGTTTACCAAATTGATTTTCGATTGTTTTATAAAAATTAATAAATATTTTTCTAGAATTTTCCTAAGCTTGCATAAACATGTGCATGTAAACTAGGGTTATGTCTAGGGTTACCAAGTTTAGGGGTGCATGGTGGGTTAACCATGTTTAGCCAACCATGTTGGTCTAGCCCTTGGTTAAGTTAATTAATTTTAATTAAGGGTTTGGTTTTGTCTAAGAGTGATTAGGGTTTAAGGTTGACTTGTGGTGAGGGGATAGGTTATGATGGCTTGTGCAACCAAGCATTTAACGAGAGAGAGAGAGGTGGCTAGGGTAGTGTCACACCCATTTCATTTCAAAACTTTTTGCATCCTTCAAACTCTTTTCACTCACATCTCTCCCTCTCACTCACACACTCACACCATCATTGTATACCAACACTTCACCACAAATGCCAAACAACACCAAAATAAACAGCAGCTTCTGCTGTAGTAAAAACAGCAGCAACAACTTCTGTAGTGGAGCAGAACAGCAGCAGTAGCTAAAGAATTGCAATACCTGGAGCTGTAGCAGCAGCTCAGCACCCTCCTCCTTCCTCTCTTTTCCTTCATCTAGGATCTTTAGAGGTATAACCCCTTAACTCAACTCCTATCTTGCCAAGTTATGGTTACCTAGCTTAGTTTAGTAATTACTATATGTTTTAGTGCTAGTTTAGTGATTTTGAGTGAGATATAGCCAAGTGAGGGTTGTGATGGTTAGAATAGCCTTACTGGGTGCTGTTAAGACTAGTGAAACCAAGATTTGTCCCAGATTTCACCAATAATACCAGATTGTCCGACTTGGTGTAATTTAGTGTTTTTACGGACTTTTAGCCTTTCTGGAATCTGCTGTTGATCCGAACCTTTAAACATAAAATTGTGAAGACTGTAGCACAGTGACCTTAGCAGAGACACACACAGAGCACGGGGACCCACCTCCAAGTTGAGGCTGCCGATTTATTCCTTCTGGCCGCAAATTGCGGCCAGAACAGGGGCTTGGGTGTTGGGTTTTTGGCTGTGGGGTTCTTCTGGGTAGCTTGGGGTTTTTGTATCTGTATCTTTTTAAGTTTGGCCCAGAGGCAAAATCTGGAGCTATAAACGAGTTATCGAGGTTTTTAGAACTTGTGTGACACGCGCGTGATCCGCGTGGTTATGTAGCGCGCTGCGCGACACAGCGCGTCGAAGTTGGTTCTGGTAAGTTCGCACGCGTTGCGACGTGTCGTGTGCACGCGCGTTTAGTTTCACGCACGCGTATCCTTTTAGCGATAATTATACGATTTTGGTGATTTGTGTGGATTTGTGTTAAAGCGATGTTAGTGTTAGTTAGACTATCCTAATTAGGTATTGTTAGGGCCAAGTTAACCTAGGTAAACCCCAGATTACACAATATACCCTGAGTTTTCAAATTGGTGCAAAACTTGATGTTTTTGAGCAAAACTTGGCCTTTTTTAAAATCTGCTTTAGACCCAGTGAGTTCAGGATGAAGTTGAGTGGACTGTAGCCTACTGGAAGTGCCCTGATCACACCACCAGAGCCCGACCCCACCAACCCAAACCCAGGCCGCCAAAATATTCATTCTGGCTGCAAATTGCGGCCAGACTAGGAAGATAGGTCCCAGGGTTTTTAGGGTAGGTGTCTGCTACATTTTGTAGGTCCCTGGTATATATAATTTTGTAATATTGTGATCTGGGTAAAATCTGGGCAGTATATCATTTTCTGGTGTTTTTAGTTTGCGCGATACGCGAGTGGGTTCTGTGATTCAGCGTATCGCGGCGTGTCGGGTTAAGCGTTAGGCAATACACGCACGTTTCAGCGTATCGCACACACGCGCGTTAATTCGCGACGCGAGTTTCTCGCTTTGTTTTGATATCGCGTTTTGCGAGATTTTTGATTATATTTGGATTCTGTGTCAATTCCAGGTTCGCAGGTGGGTACGTCAGACGCCGCTAGGAAAGGGAAGCAGGTGGTCGGCTATACTTAGCACGCGACCAGGTGAGTAGATTTAACATCTACGGGGAAATCGCCCGTATGGCGTTAAGCGTCAGGGCGTAATAGGATATTTAGTTTTATGTGTTCATTTAGACATACTAGAGTAGCATACCTTTTGTTATATATAGAACTGGTAGTATAGAACACTGCACTATCACTGACGGTACAAGTTGCACGAGCACGGATTATATGCTACACTCACACCGTTAGTGATTGCCATGACACTCACAGCATAGGATTGCAAGAAATCATTTATTATATTGATTCCGTTTTATTGACGTTGTCATGACTTGCCACATATCAGCATATGTTATATTCATACCATGTACACTATATACTTACGGTCGTGCATACCTTCATTGATATCTCACTACCTGTGCACATGCACCCTTATATTTCGTCATAGTGCATATATAAATATATATCTTGATATGTTTACCCTTATGCCCTATACATCACATATATTCAGACTTGGGCAAACATACATCACATATATTCATACTTGGGCACACATACATCACATGTTCATACTTGTGCCCTATGCACCACATATATTCATACTTGGCGCACATACATCACATATATTCATACTTGGCACACATACATCACATATATTCATACTTGGCACAGATACATCACATGTTCATACTTGTGTCCTATACGTCACATATATTCATGCTTGGCACAGATACATCACAGATTCATGCTTGTGCCACATATTTCATCTATTCGTACTTGGACACATATATATCATATGTACACATTAGAGCACATGTACATTGCTACATTCACTTAGCATACTTATCTTTCGCACATCCATACCTATACTCATATTCATATGTTACATACATGGATGATATTGACTTGCTTTGAAAACTAAGGGACCGCATATGATATTTTCCAAACTGGATCTTTTAAAAGTGCGGTTTTTCCTTTCTTTTACTCTTAGTGTCATACGACGCATTGCATGGATTTATGCATTAGATTTGATTGATGTGATTTCTGGATTTGGGAACCGGAGTACTATTTTAAGAAAATACGCACTGTTTAAAAACCCGGTTTCCCTTGATATGATATTTCAGTGCGTCCACCATGTGTTTTCTCGGTGCTAGAGTGATACATGTAAACCCGAGTCGAGGAGCTGGACGAGGCCGATTGCGGGTACATGGTGGACCCGGTATGGTACCCCGGGGCGAGAACGGATCGCTGTGCAGTAGACGGTGAGCCTGACAGAGGAACTACTACCTACCGGTGATTGGTTGGACCTGGCGGTTATCCGGAGGATACTGACCATAGTCGAGATATGGATACGGGACGACTCGTACTGCCGGGGCCGAGGGCCGATACCGCATACAGAGCCCGTGGGTTGACCCGGACTGACGGATGCCCGAGATACGAGGTTTTGCATGTCGATGCTGGACACGAGTTTTCTTGATATTTGGGTTCCGATGTTGGGCACTCACGATTTTATGAGATTACAGGATTTGAGGGCCGATGTGGATGACGACGCCTGAGTTGTACTGGGATTTGGGTGTATTAATAGACACCAGTTATTTTTCCACGTTGATATTCCGTGTAGACATTATTTTCCCATACTCAGCATTCAGTACTTGACATCTCATCCTATAGCTAGCATACCTGATGGAGTACATATACTTGCATATCATTGCCTACCCTGCTCATAATATATAGGGTTATTAGATTACATTGCCATGTCTGATTATCACATATCTTGCTCATTACTTAGAGATGTTATTAGATCGCACTTGTTGCATGATATTGAGCATCCAGTTCATCATATAGATGTTACCAGTTGGCATAAGTTAGAGTATCGCAACACGTGCATACTCGCGATTACCTTTATATGTTATCTGCTACTCACGAGTTGGCAACTCACCCCCGTTGTGCCACAGTGCTTGCAGGTTGGAGTAGTCGCGGCTGGCTGTTTACCGCATCTTTTGACATAGATACCTTTGCTGAGGCGTGTTAGCCCTTTTCTAGTAGGTGGGTTTTGTACGGTATCTGTTTACTTTCAGTTGTATATTGATGTATCTAGTATTCTCCATCTACCTTGATGTATTGACTTAGAGACAGTTGTGAGGACGATGTATGTTATTTTGTACTCTGGTGTCGAGCTCGCTGTGAGCCGACTTTATTTATGCAGTTATATATTTCTTGCTGTCTCCATTTCATTTTTTTTCTGAGTTGTACATTATCATTGTGATGCTCTATTAATTCCACATGTCATTTTACTTACATCTCGTCTTTTACCCGCTTCCCGGGACAAATTTTTATAAAGGAAATGTTGCCAAAATTATTAAACAACACTTGAACTTAAAAAGGGTTTCTACTAAATTAATTAAAGTTTCCTAAACGTTATAACAGTTTTTACAAAAATGTTTTAACACTCTAAATTTAATGGTTTTGATTTCTTGGTTTCGGCTTACTTAGTCGCGTTACGCCTGTAGACGTTACGTGGTTAAGTGCCGGTCACGGGCCGAACTTTGGGTCATGACATTTAGCTAGGCTTTGATACCACTGTAAGTCAATGTTACACACCCCACAAGATGCGGGGAGGCGGAATAGGTAAAACAATCATTTTGTTTAAGGTAACATCGACCAACTTTACGGATCTTTGCTAAACCCTAAATAACAACTATCTAGAAGTGCTAAACTGTAGGGTTCCTAGGCACACTAATGAGGTCTCACAAGGCATCAACCATGCCAATTTCAAATTTTACGGGTGCCTACAAACCCTAATACAGATCGTTGACTAGAGATTAGGCGAAACTAGCAACTAGTTAACAAATTAACTAAGTGAAGGGAAATACAATCTTTGTAGATCCGGTCCTCCACCTCCACGGCTCCATGATGAAGTCCTCTCCACTGTCCAAATGTAATCCCGGGCTCTAGCGTCGGCTTCATCGGAGAAATGGGCGGGCAAGGTCGTCGGTTTCGTGCAGAAGATGATCTACGTCGAGGCATCACAAGATCAAGCTCCCACTTCACCAAGTCATGAAACTTGTGAAGAAAACACACTCTACTACTTGGTAAGAGGTAGAGTATGAAGAAATAGGAAGTGGGTTCACTTTAGAATTGGATTTCTCACTCATTTGCTCAAGTTGCCATTGAAGTAGAAAGCTTTTCTTTCTTGCTCATGAAGAAGAAGAAGAAAGAAATGAATGTGATAAGTTTTTTAAATCCAAAAGAAAAATGAATACTTATCATATTCAAACCATGGTTAAGTGTAGAGAATGAATCATGGTTAAGTGGAATGGTTAGGGTTAAGCATGAGACAAAATGGTGACTTAGTCAAAGCTTCATGAAGCTTCAATATCAAACAAAGTTAGCCACCATTTTCTCTTTATGCTTTTCATTTTCCAAAAAGGATAAATAAATAATTAAATGAATAAGAAAATGAAAACCCTAACCATTACACAACCATGGTTTAATCTTTACACAAACCCAAGTAAGCATGCATCATCAAACATGATACAAACTTGTGCACAAAAATATATCACATATACAATGTGCACAAACAACTGAGAATAACCATTTAAAGTGAACCAATACTAGTTAATGCAAAGTAATATATCAAATATATAATTATATATTAAATCATTAAATCAACACTTGAATCAATGATCCGGTCATGTCGCATATAACCGGCTAGTATCCAATGTATCGGCTTATCGAATCAATCCTTGATTCGATAACTAGGTTATATCGCATATAACTATATCGATACATTCATCGCGAGAATAGAATACGGTATCACATACACGCATTATTCTCGGTCCCGCACATATCTCATATGCGCTCCTATTTCGTTTCGCTTGAGCCAGGAAACCTCTGTGTAGGACTCTAAAGACTCGTCAATACGCCGGCAGCAGGTGATGATCATATCAAACACCCACAAGCCGCAAGCGGTCTGCTAAACGTAACGGCCACCCGGGTATTGAGTGATCAGAAGATCGACGAGCAAGCCCGCTCACACTCCTGTGAATCCAACCAGTAACACTTACCGTACAGTCCGGTCTCGTCGTCTGATATGTCGCATATCTCGCCTAGGGTTGGTAAACGTCAGACCCCAATAGCTCGATAAGTCGTGTCGATATGAGGTCTATAACAGTTCGAGAAACTACTGGTAACACTTACCAGTAAATCTCAGCAACCCTGGCCAGAGATTTCCGGTTATAGCCAATCGAACACAGTGCAACATCAACTCCCTATACCGGGAGAGACGAATCCCCTCCTATCGCTCATTGCCTCCATGTGATTCAGGACTGTACCCAAAAGCCACCGTTTTTCACGCCCTCTTGGACGTGGCAAGGTGGAAATCAAAGCACAGTGGGAACCACACAAGACTCTATGACGATCTCGGGTCAACAGACTACTCTGTACCAGTGTCACCAGAGAACTGCCATCTGACGTAAGGTATAATACCATCTGGGAGTTCTCGGCAAGTCCTTCCAGTGTACCCAATCTCTACTGAGCACCCGTATACCATCTCTGATGTCAAACACTAATGGATATGGGATCATCCATCGCTCATCTGTATGGGTCGAGAAGGTACACGCTAGTCTACTCTGGTATATCGATGCCCCGTCTCGATACACCCACGACTAGGGACTTTGAAGGATGTACTTATGGACTACCATATCCCCACTAGTATGATCCGCATCATAGTCCAGGTAGTCAAGTACACATCCTAAGGGCTTTACCAACATGTAACAGAGAGACAATCAGTATACACGTTAAGGTAAAGAGTAACCAGATAGCATACTATCATGTCGAGCAAGAAAGTCCTCCCTATATAGGTCCCAGCATCCACTACTATATACATCCAATGTACAGTAATGGCCTCTAGGGCATACATATAACTAACAATCTCCCACTTGCACTAGGGCCATCTGATAGCAGTGGTTGTAGTATCTCATACTCAACCATCCCATAAAAGTCTCTCTCTGGGAATAGGCCTTCGTGAGTGGATCCTCCGTGTTGTCCTCTGTGTCTGTTCTCCTAACCTCGATCATTCTGGAGATCAAACATGTCCATGATCAGGTGATACTGCCATAGATCATGTCTGGATCACTGATGGGACCTTCGTTCCTTGGCATAAGCCACAACTCCATTATCTCACAATGGTAGGAACGTAGTTCATCTCATGAACCAATATACACCCAAACAGCCTCTTTGGTAGCATCTTTAAGTAGCGATATATCCTGCTTTTATCGTCTAGTATGTCACGATATCTAGCTTGGAACTCTTCCAACATACCGTCCCTCTACTGAGGGAAAAGACAATGCCTGTGACTGACATTCAGTGGTCTTTATCACCCTGGAACCCTTCCAGTGATTCTCCCCAGGATCGATTGATACCATCTCACTATAGCTAGTGAGTATCCTAACATCCATTTTGATCTATCTTATAGATTCAAAACCCAGGATTTAGTAGGTATCATCTTGATCCTATGTGGAGAATCATTGTGATAAGCAGAGATTGATCGAGCGTAGCATAGGAAACTCCTTCCCTATCAAGAGTATGTCATCCACGTATTCTACGAGGATCACCACCATACTCCCTACTACCTTTTTGTATATACAAGGTTCATCTACCATTTTGATGATGTCAAACTCTTTGACTAATCCATCAAAACAGATGTTCCAACTCCGCGATGCCTGCTTTATCCTATAAAGCATCTTGCACACGTTTCCGCTGCTCCCACTGTCTACGAGGCCCTCTGGCTGTGTACTTATAGACGCACTCTTCTAAAACATCATTTAGAAAAGCAGTCATGACACCCAACCACCAGATATCGTAATCATGGTATGTAGTCGTGGCAAGTAGGATCCGGATGGACTTAAGCATAGGCACTGGAAAAGGTTTCATCATTATCCACGCCTGGTCGATGACGAAAACCTTTAACAAGTCTAGCTTTGAAAGTCTCAACTTTTCCATCTACACCAAGTAATCTTATCAAGATATACTTGCTCCTGATGGGGATTTAACCCTTCAGATATAGCAACCAAAGTCCATACTTTGTTGGTGTATAAGGATTCGATCTCAGATCGCTAAGCATCCAGCCATTCTTACAGAGTCCCACTCCTGATGGCCAGCTCGAAACTAGTTGGGTCATCATCTCATGATGCAATCCTCGCTCCCACTATCATAGAGAAACCGGAGTAACTCTCAGGTGGGTGAGGAACCTTACTAGATCGGCGGAGAGGCTGAGGTTCGTTGGAATCTACTGAATCCTTGATTCTATCAAATCATCAGCTGCAGTCAGTATAGCTGGAACATTTCCAGTTCTACATAACAGATCTTGCCTCGAGCTTGTCCAGATTTTGTTTTTCAGACATAGGCCGGACAACCCCAAATCTTAACTAACTTAAGATATGGGCTCTTCCCTTTCCATATCACATATGAAGTGGTAGGCAACTGATTTGATCGGGACCCTATTCAATAGGTATGCAACTTCATAAGTGCATAACTCCCTAAAGGAAATAGGTAACTCAGTAGTACTCATCATAGAGCACACCTTATCATATAGGGTGTGATTGCTCCGCCCCGATATACCATCGTGCTATGGTGTATACGGAGGAGTAATGCTGAGAGAGTATCTCATTCTCCATTAGAATAGTCCAGGAATTCCATGCACAAGTATTCTCCTCCTCGATCACATCAAAGGACATAATACTTATACCCTTATTTTGGTTCTCTACTTCTAACTTATATTCTGTGATTATCTTAAAAGGTTCGGACTTGTGTTTCAACAGGAACATATGTCTAAATCTCGAGAGATTATCAGAGAATGTAATGAAGTACAAAGAACCGGTTTTGGCATGTGTAGACTGGGGACCTACATATATCAACATGTATCATCCCAAGAGTTCACTAACTCTTTCTCTGTTTCCAGTAAACAGAGCTATGGTCATCTTATCTCTGTGACATGACTGGCAAGTTTCACAAGATGTAAATTCAAACTTATTTAAATATGCATCTAGATGTAACTTCAGCTAGTCGGGTCGCATTGATATGACCCAGTCTACAATGTCTCAAGAAGGATTCGTTCATTTCTGAACTCTTCCTCTTGTGTGTGTTCTATATACTAAGAACTGTAGTTTGATTTAGAACATCAATGCTTTTAGATAACGTGCCTGAACCGATCAACTTTTGATATAGGAAATTTTCAAAACATTATCCAACAATACAAAATTTTATCATTTCTTTACTAATAAAGAGACTGATATGATTTTGTATATCAGGTTCGATATCTAATAACATTCGTTCAGAATCAATGTATTGGTAATATAGGGTGACAGTGATCGACAGACTTGGCTGCAACTCTTGCCCCGTTTTCTGCCTCATGAAACTTATCACCCGTTCTCAGTTCTCTACCTATCTGTAGCCCTATGTAACAGATTACATATCTAGGATCCTGTTCTGGTATCACATACCTAGGACGTAAAGAACATTGAGAAACAGTTCTATGTAACGAACACACCCGAAGAAGATGCATCATATGCACTTTCTTCGTTTGGGCGGCATGGGAAATCTGGTATTCCCCAATTTCCTGCTCTGTCTTAAAACAATTATAAGTTGGAGCGGGACCAACGTTCCCCAGCTCAGTATAACAAGCGGGTTCGGTCAATTTATCCGTTTTATTATCTTGATTAAGGCGTGATATGGTCGCTGCCTGGAGAGAGAGAGAAGAAAACACTCAGCGTGCGCTCTTGCAAGAATAGATTGGTTATTATTTTATCTAATCAGGATGGCTCCCACTGTTTTTATCAAATCTTCCTTCAAACCCTAAAAGGAAAGACTAGCCGGGATTAATTACACACTACAAGTTCGCCAATCTTTCAGCCAGGCCAGTGTCGGTACTTTGAGGGAGGTCCCCCGTGCTTTCGCACGAACCTAATTAATTTTAACCTCGTTTTCCCAGAGGCGTAAGCTCGTTAACACCTTTCTAGACACCTACTTGATCGGCTAATTGTAATGTGTAAAACTCTCCCAGGAGTAACTCTTACTCGCAGTGGGTATCGGGATCCAACTATCTCATAGAAGGTATGCAATCTCATTGCAAATTTCAACACTTGAAATTCCCGATAATATTTTGCCCCAAGCGATCTATGACCTTGACTGAGTCAACAAACCATAGACCGCAAGTAAAGTTCAACCCGTCATTTCCTGATTGAATTAAACCCACCCGCACGACCCTTGACTGAGTCAACAAGGCCGCACGACTACCCTAATCCAATCTGCATCATATGCATAAGCAGATAAATAGTAATCAGCTACCGCACACTACGTCTTGACTGAGTCAACAAACGCAGCACGAATACTAACTATTACTTATCTGAAATGACGGAGGGCTACGTCAGGTTTTTAAGAAAACCCTTTGCGTAATGAACTTTATATCGTTGTAGAATCAAATGATTTTAAAATGGAGTGTTTTTGAGGCTTTTCTAGTTTTGCTAAAGGAGTCACTCCCGGTGAAGGGATCGTCGGTCCTTTCCTCGTCGAATGAGGTGCGGGATATATCATATATATAACTGTACAAAGCAAAAACTCTTAAAAGCAATCAAAAGATAAACCGAGGGTTGTAGCATCTACCAGTTATTGCTAAAGGAGTCACTCCCGGTGAAGGGATCTCGGTCCTTTACTTATCGAATAAGGTGCAGGATATATCACATATACCGCTGTGCAAAGCAAGAACTGTAGCTACCTGTTTTATTTTTGAAATTCGATTCTACAACATCTTTAGGTTTCTTTTATTTCATTAATCACATTAATGAAGTCCCATCATTTAAGTACCTAAACATCATAGATAAATACGACGTACACTTATGCCATCCGCATTCGCCTCGATGTCCCTTCGTGCACCGTTAGGTTAGGTAACTAACGACAGAGCGGGGCAGGGCTAGCGCGGGTGTAAAACATAAGTAACGCCTATATAATATATCATATATACTGTATACAGTATCTATCACAGAACATCACATGATCACATCACAGATATCGCAGCAGAAGAAACATATGAAATATTGGATATACTAGGACGTCCGTGTTTTCAATACGAGCCAGTATAAAACACGGATTCCACGGTCGTGATGAATAGCCAAACCCACACCCCTAGACCCCTACGAGAGCGGCCAGCAACCCTACCAATTCTAGAGTTAGGAGACCCGGACTCGACTCCTCTAGTTGGTCTCCCACTGGACTCCAAAACCCGGTTACTTAGTGCTCCCCTCCTTGGGTCTATCCTAGTGCGGAAAAGTAAATAATATACAAAGGGTGACAACTTCCGCAACCTGGAAGTGCCCCAATAAAAGAATATTACATACAAGTTTTTACATGAATGAAAATGAAAAACACTCATCTCACATTAAAAAAACCCCGGCTATTCAAACACGACAATCAAATATAACATATCCAGCAACACATAACATCACATGTCATCAACGTAAGTAAATATACGCATCCCAATTGTCGTTGACATATAGCAACGAAACCGGCGATATCACATATTACACTTACGGTCACAGAAAAGAAAGTGCAAAACTACAACAGTTGGAATCCGCAACCACCTCAGACATCGCATGCCTGACCAAATGAATTTCTTAGACATCGCATGCCTAACAATTATAAACCCCGCATTTTAGTCTCAAAATCGAAAACTCTTTTCAATATAAAGTCGGGTAATTCAACAAGATTCCCGACATTCTGATCGAATGCTCGTCGCAAACTTTAGTAGGCGGCTGCACCCCCGATGCCGTCGACCAAGTGCACCATGGCGGAACACCGCTACCGCGAGCACCCAGATGGATGCTTTCGGCGACGGGGTTCTCCTACAGTCACTTGGTCGGGGCTAAGGGATGTAGCTGTCTATTAAGTTTATCCGGCGAGTATCCGCGTACGCTACGTGATTGCGACGGACTTTTGATCGCGTCAAAATTCCGTGGCAACCGATCAAGTGAGTCTAAAGTGCTATGTTTATAACATTCATTCAGTTATCTCATAACAATTTGTGAATTCCAAGTATTGTATCACATTCCAGATAATTAGAAAATGTTAAACTTTCCGATCGAACATTCAAACACCCAAGTTTTCCCGATACAGATCAACACATGAAACAAGTCTAAAAACATTCAGTTCGTGCCTCAGTACCAACGGTCCAGCCGTAGAAGGGTCAAGCCAACGCCTCACATGTGGCACACCGTACTGCCCCAAACCCGAAGGTTCAAAGGGCAGTTCAAGACGGTCACATAATCGAGTTAAGGTTTGTTATCTTCTAGAGGGACCATCGCGTTACTTGCACTACTTAGAACGTCTTTAAACCTCAGAAAAATCCAACACTTGGAAATTTTCCGGCAGGGGAAAAGTTGGGTATTTATATCCGGTCGAACTTTTTAACATATTCAAAAATTATCCGGAAGCCCATAGACAAAATCAGATAATCCGATCGAATCATCGAATCCCCAAAACAACCCCAGAAAATTCAACTCTTGAATAAATATTAAAAATTCCCAGAAAACTCAACATCTGAAAACATGAATTACTGTGCAAAAATTAAACAGTGATAACATTTATTGGCCGCGGAACCGCAGTAGAAGCCAAGCTTCTGCCGCGGTTCCGCCGCACTGTAGCAGCTTCACTCGATAAATTTTGCATCGTAATTCTTAGTTTTTCCTGCTGAATTTTTTAAGAATTTTTAATCTGGAAAAAACCCAGTTTTTAGAAAAAGTCCAGAGAGCACTTTGATGTTAGGGTTTCGGGTCGATCGGGTTTCAAAACTCGTCTACGCGTCGCCTAAGGCTCTAGCTAGGCTTTGATACCACTGTAGGGTTCCTAGGCACACTAATGAGGTCTCACAAGGCATCAACCTTGCCAATTTCAAATTTTACGGGTGCCTACAAACCCTAATACGGATCGTTGACTAGAGATTAGGCGAACTAGCAACTAGTTAACAAATTAACTAAGTGAAGGGAAATACTGTTAGTTATATGTATGCCCTAGAGGCCATTACTGTACATTGGATGTATATTGTAGTGGATGCTGGGACATATATAGGTAGGACTTTCTTGCTCGACATGATAGTACGCTATCTGGTTGCTCTTTATCTTAACATGTATACTTTCTGTCTCTCTGATTAAATGTTGATAAAGCCCTTAGGATGTATACTCGACTTCCAGGACTATGATGCAGATCATACTAGTGGGGCCTGGGTAGTCAATGAGTACATCCTTCATTGTTCCTAGTCGTGGGAATATCGATACGGGGCATCGATATTCCTGAGTAGACTAGCGTATATCTTCTCGACCCATGCGATGGGCGATGGATGATCCCATATCCATTGGTGTTTGACATCGAAGATGGTATACGGGTGCTCAGTGGAGACTGGGTACACTGAACGGACTCGCCGAGAACTCCCAGATGGTATTATACCTCACGTCAGATGGTAGTTCTCTGGTGACACTGGTACAGCTTAGTCTGTTGACCCGAGATCGTCATAGAGTCTTGTGTGTCTCCCACTGTGCTTTGATTTCCACCCTACCACGGCTCTACTGAGTTGTGCAAACAGGTGGTTTTTGGGTACAGTCCCGATTCACATGGAGGCAATGAGCGATAGGAGGGGATTCGTCTCTCCCGGTATTGGGGGTTGATGTTGTGCTATGCTCGACTGGCCATAACAGGAAATCCCTGGCCAGGGTTGCAGTGATATACTGGTAAGAGTTATCAGTAGTTTCACGAATGTTATGGACCTTACGTCGGCATGACTTATCGAGCTATTGGGGTCTGACGTTTACCACCCCTAGGCGAGATATGCGACATATCAGACGAACAGACCGGACTATACGGTAAGTGTTACAGGTTGGATTCACAGGAGTGTGAGCGGGCTTGCTCGTCGATCTTCTGATCGCTCAATACCCGGGTGGCCGTTACGTTTAGCAGACCGCTTGCGGCTTGTGGGTGTTTGATATGATCATCATCTACTGCCGGCGTATTGACGAGTCTTTAGAGTCCTACACAGAGGTTTCCTGGCTCAAGCGAAACGAAATAGGAGCGCATATGAGATATGTGCGGGACCGAGAATAATGCGTGTATATGATACCGTATTCTATTCTCGCGATGAATGTATCGAACGGTTATATGCGATATTACCTAGTTATCAAATCAAGGATTGATTCGATAAGCCGATACATATGATACTAGTCGGTTATATCCGATATGACCGGATCATTAAATCAAGTGTTGATTTAATGATTTAGTGCATATTTATATATTTGATATATTACTTTGCATTAACTAGTATTGGTTCACTTTAAAAGGATTTTCTCACTTGAATTGTGCAAGTTGTATATGTGATATACTTTTGTGCACAAGATTGTATCATGTTTGATGATACTTGCTCTTTTGGGTTTGTGTAAAGATTAAACCATGTTTAGTGAATGGTTAGGGTTTCTTTTCTCTTATTTATTTATCCATTTATTATTGTTTTGGAAAAGATAAAGAGAAAAAGAAATGGTGGCTTAGTTTGTTTTTTCTTTAAAGCTTCTTGAAGCTTTGAACAAGTCAACCATTCTTGTTTCTTCTTTAACCCTAACCACTCATCTAAACCTTGGTTAAATCTCTACACTAAACCATGGTTGAAGTTATGATAAGTATTCTTTTTATTTTCCTTTTTAAATATAACACTTATCATATCTTCTTCTTCTTCTTCATCTTCTTCAACAAAAGAAAAGCTTGCTAGTTCAATGGCAACATGAGAAAACAAGTGAGAAATCCAAAACTAAAGTCTACCCACTTCCTATTTCTTCATCCTCTACCTCTTGCCAAGTAGTATAGGGTGTTTCCTTCACAAGTTTTCAAAGCTTGATGAAGTTGGAGCTTGTTTTTGTGATACCTCGACGTAGATCATCTTCGGCATCGAACCGACGATCAAGCCCGCCCATTCTTCGATGATACCGATGCTAGAGTCATGGGTTCGTTTTGGACAGCGGAGGGACTTCATCACGGAGCCTAGGAGGTGGTGGACCGGATCTACAAAGGTTGTAGTCACTTTCCCTTAGCATTTAATTCGATTACTTGCTTGTTTCGCCTAGATATCTAGTAAACGATCCGTATTAGGGTTTGTAGGCACCCGCAAAATTTGATTTGCATATGTTTGTTCACTTGTGAGACTCCACTAGTGTGCTTAGGAACCCTACAGTGGTATCAGAGCCTAGCTAGAGCCTTAGGCGAAGTCCCGACGAAATCAGAAGTCCGATCGACCCAAAACCCGACTTTGAAAATGCTCACTGGACATTTCTGTAAAATGTGGTTTTTTCGAGATTAAAAATATTCAGAATAATCATAAGGAACATCTAAGACATACTGTAAAATTCGTGGTCCTGATTCCACAAAGGTGGCGCGGATCCGCGTCCCTACAGGAGGCTCATGCGGCTGATCTGCGGCCCTTTTGTCGCTTTGTGCATCCCATTTTGCACAGTAACTCTTAGTTGTCTGTGCTGGTTTTCCTGGGGAATTTTAATAATTTTTCCAGAGTTGCATTTTCTGGGTTGTATTGGAAACTCGGTGTATCGATCGGATTGTCTAATTTTGTCGGTGTATTTTTTCGGATAAATCTTTGAATATGTTAAAAAGTTCGACCGAATATAAATACCCACTTTTTCCCCTGCCGGGAAATTTCCAATTGTTGGATTTTTCCGTAGTTTAACGACGTTCTAAGTAGTGCAAGTAACACGATGGACCCTCTAGAAGACAACAAACCTTAACTCGATTATGTGACCGTCTTGAACTGCCCTTTGAACCTTCGGGTTTGGGGCAGTACGGCGTGCTACATGTGAGGCGTTGGCTTGACCCTTCTACGGCTGGACCGTTGGTACTGAGGCACGAACTGAATGTCTTTAGACTTGTTTCATGTGTTGATCTGTATCGGGAAAACTTGGGTGTTCGATTGTTCGATCGGAAAGTTTAACATTTTCTATTTATCCGGAATGTGATACAATAATTGGAATCAACAAATAGTTATGAGATAACTGAATGAATGTTATAAACGTAGCACTTTAGTCTCACTTGATCGGTTGCCACGGAATTTTGATGTGATCAAAAGTCCGTCGCAATCACGTAGCGTACGCGGATACTCGCCGGATAAACTTAATATACAGCCTCACCCCATAGCCCCGATCAAGTGACTGTAGGAGAACCCCGTGGCCGAAAGCATCCGGTCGGGTGCTCGCGGAAGCGGTGTTCCGCCTTGGTGCACTTCGTCGACGGTATCGGGGGTGCGGCCGCCTACTAAAGTTTGCGACGAGCATTCGATCATAATGTCGGGAATCCTGTTGAATTGCCCGACTCGATATTGAAAAGTGTTTTCGATTTTGAGACTAAAATGCGGGGTTTATAATTGTTAGGCATGCGATGTCTAAGGAATTCATCTGATTAGGCATGCGATGTCTAAAGTGGTTGCGGATTCCAACTGTTGTAGTTTTACACTTTCTTTTCTGTGACCGTAAGTGTAATATGTGATATTGCCGGTTTCGTTGCTATATGTCAACGACAATTGGGATGGACATATTTACTTACGTTGATGACATGTGATGTTATGTGTTGCTGGATATGTTATATTGGATCGTCGTGTTTGAATAGCCGGGGGTTTTTTTTATGTGAGATGAGTGTTTTTTCATTTTCATTCATGTAAAAACTTGTATGTAATATTCTTTTATTGGGGCACTTCCAGGTTGCGGAAGTTGTCACCCATTGTATATTATTTACTTTTCTGCACTAGGATAGACCCAAGGAGGGGAGCACAAGTAACCGGGTTCTGGGGTCCAGTGGGAGACCAACTCGAGGAGTCGAGTCCGGGTCTCCTAACCCTAGAATTGGTAGGGTTGCTTGCCGCTCTCGTAGGGGTCTAGGGGTGTAGGATTGGCTATTCTTCACGACCGTGGAATCCGTGTTTTATACTGGCTCGTATTGAAAACACGGACGTCCTAGTATATCCAATATTTCATATGTTTCTTCTGCTGTGCTTTATCTGTGATGTGATCATGCGATGTTCTGTGCCCTGTTCAGATAGATGTAGTATATAGTATATATGATATATTATATAGACGTTACTTATGTTTTACACCCGCGCTAGCCCTGCCCCGCTCTGCCGTTAGTTACCTAACCTAACGGTGCACGAGGGACATCGAGGCGAATGCGGATGGCATAAGTGTACGTCATATTTATCTGTGATGTTTAGGTAATTTAAATGATGGGATATTCATTAATGAGATTAATGAAAGAGAATAAACCTAATTGATGTTGTGGAATCGAATTTCAAAAACAGGTAGCTACAGTTCTTGCTTTGCATCGTGGTGTTCCTTGTAGAACATCCTGCACCTTATTCGATAGGGAAAGGACCGAGATCCCTTCACCGGGAGTGACTCCTTTAGCAATAACTGGCAAATGCTACATCACTCGGTTTGTCTTTTGATAGCTTCTATAGTTTCTGCTTTGCACAGCGATATATATGATATATCCCGCACCTCATTCTACGAGGAAAGGGCCGACGATCCCTTTATCGGGAGTGACCCCTTTAGCAAAACTAGAAAAGCTCCCAAAAACATTCCATTTAAAAACTGTTTGATTCCGCAACGAGATCAAGTTCAAAGCGTTAAAGGTTTTCACAAAAACCATTCGCAACCCTCCGTCATTTTAGGAAGTAGAGTACTTAGTATTCGTGCTGTGTTTGTTGACCATAGTCAAGGCACAGTGTACGGTAGCTAAGTGATGTCTTCCTACACCACATATGATGCGATTAGTTAGGACAGTCGCGTGACTTTGTTGACCTTAGTTAAGGGTCATGTGGGTGGGTCTAATTAATCACGAAATAACGGGTTGAACTTGACTAGTACTTATGATTTGTTGACCATAGTTAAGGTCATAGGTGCTAGGGGTAAAAACCTTTATCGGGAGTTTCAAGTGTTGAAATTTGCAATGAGATTGCATACCTTCTATATGATAGTTGGATCCCGATACCCACTGCGAGTAATTGTTACTCCTGGGAGAGTTTTGCACTTTGCAATTAGCCGATCAAGTAGGTGTCTAGAAAGGTGTCAACGGGGTTACGCCTCTGGGAAAACGAGGTTTACTGTAATTAGGTCCGTGCGAAAGCACGGGGAACCTCCCTCAAAGTACCGACACTGGCCTGCCTGAAAGATTGGCGAACTTGTAGAGTGTAATTAATCCCGGCTAGTCTTTCCTTTTAGGGTTTGAAGGAAGATTTGATAAAAACAGTGGGAGCCATCCTGATTAGATAAAATATATAACCAATCTAATCTTGCAAGAGCGCACGCTGAGTGTTTTCTTCTCTCTCTCTCCTGGTAGCGACCATATCATGCCTTAATCAAGATAATAATACGGAATTTTGACCGAACCCGCTTGTTATACTGAGCTGGGGAACGTTGGTCCCGCTCCAACTTATAATTGTTATAAGACCGAGCAGGAAATAGGGGAATACCAGAATTCCTATGCCGCCCAAACGAAGAAAGTGCATAAGATGCATCTCCTTCGGTTGTGTTCATTACAAAGAACTGTTTCTCAGTATCCTCTGCATCCTGGGTATATGATACCGGATCAGGATCCCAGATATGTAATCTGTTACATAGGGCTACAAAAGGGTAGAAAAACTGAGAACGGGTGATAAGTTTCATGAGACAGAAACCGGGGCAAGTGTTGCAGCCAAGTCTGTTGGTCACTGTCACCCTGTATTACCAATACATTGATTCTGAACAAATGCTATTAGATACCGAACCTGATATACAAAATCATATCAGTCTCTTTATGAGTAAAGAATTGATATAATTTTATATTGTTGGATAATGTTTTGAACATTTCCTATATCAAATGTTGATCGGTTCAGGCACGTTATCTAAAAGCATTGACGTTCTAAATCAAACTACAGTTCCTCGTATACAGAACACACACAAGAGGAAGAGTTCAGAAATGAACGAATCCTTCTTGAGGCATTGTAGACTAGGTCACATCGATGCGACCCGACTGGCTGAAGTTACATTTTAGATGCATATTTAAATCAGTTTGAATTTACATCTTGTGAAACTTGCCATTCATGTCACAAAGATTAGATGACCATAGCTCTGTTTATTAGAAACAGAGAAAGAGTTAGTAAACTCTTGGGACTGATACATGATGATGTATGTAAAGTCTCCTGTCTACACATGCCAGGACTGGTTCTTTATACTTCATTATATTCTCTGATAATCTCTCAAGATTCAGTCATATGTTCCTGTTGAAACATAAGTCCGAACCTTTTGAGGTATTCACAGAATATAAGTTAGAAGTAGAGAACCAATAACCGGGTATAAGTATTATGTCCTATGATGAGATCAGGGAGGAGAATACTTGTGCATGGCATTCCTGGACCATTCTAAAGGGGAATGAGATTCTCTCTCCGTACTACTCCTCTGATTACACCACAGCACAACGGTGTATCAGGGCGGAGCAATTGCACAATATTAGATATGGTATGCTCTATGATGAGTATTACTGAGTTACCAATTTCCTTTTGGGGTTATGCACTTGAGAAGCTGCATACCTTTTGAATTAGGTTTGAATCAGATCACTGCCTACCACTCCATATAAGATATGGTATGGGAAGAACCCATCTCTTAAGTGAGTTAAGATTTGGGGTTGTCCGACCTATGTTTAAAGCAAAATCCGGACAAGATCGAGGCAGGATCAGTTCTGTAGAACTGGAAAGGTTCCAGCTATACAAAACTGCAGTTGATGATTTGACAAAACCAAAGTATTCTATAGTCCCCGATGAACCTCAGCCTCTCCGCCGATCTAGTAGGGTTCCTCATCCGCCTGAGAGATACCTCGGTTTCTCGATGACAGTGGGAGCAAGGATTGCATCATGAGATGATGACCCAACTAGTTTCGAGCAAGCCATCGAGAGTAGGGACTCTGTAAGAATGGCTGGATGCTTAGCGATCTGAGATGGAATCCATGTACACCAGCAAAGTATGGACTTTAGCTGCTATATCTGAAGGGTTAAATCCCCATCAGGAGCAAGTATATCTTGAGAAGATTACTTGGTGTAGATGGAAAAGTTGAGACTTTCAAAGCTAGACTTGTTGAAGGTTTTCGTCATCGACCAGGCGTGGATAATGATGAAACATTTTTCCAGTAGCTATGCTTAAGTCTATCCAGATCCTACTTACCACGGCTACATACCATGACTACGATATCTGGCGGTTGGGTGCCATGACTGCTTTTCTAAATACTGATTTAGAAGAGAACGTCTATAAGAACACAGCCAGAGGTCCTCATAAACAGTGGGAGCAGTGGAAACGTGTGCAAGTTGCTTTACATAATGAAGCAGGCATCGCGGAGTTGGAATGTCTGTTTTGATGAGATAGTCAAAGTGTTTGACTTCATCAAAATGGTAGACGAACCTTGTATATACAAAAGGGTAGTAGAGAGTAAGGTGGTCATCTTCGTATTGTACGTAGACAACATACTCTTGATAGGAAAAGAGTTTCCTATACTACGATCGATCAATCTCCTATTATCACTAGGATTCCCCAAATAGGATCAAAGTGATACCTCCTAAATCCTGAGTTTTCATCTATGAGATAGATGTAATTGGATGCTAGGATTCTCACTAGATGTATTGAGATGGTATCAATCGATCCTGGGGTGAATCACTGGAAGAGTTCCAGGGTGATAAAGACGACTGAATGTCAGTCACAGGCACTGTCTTTACCCTCAGTAAAGGGACGGTATGTTGGAAGAGTTCCAAGCTAGATACCGTGGCAAACTAGACGATAAAGTTTGGTAACATCGCTATTGAAGATACTACCAAAGAGGAAGTTTGGGTGTATATTGGTTCATAAGATGAACTAGGTTCCTGCCATTGTATGACAATGGAAGTGTGGCTTCGGCCCTGGAACCCTGGTCCCATCAGTGACCCAGACATATTCTGAGGAAGCATCACCTGATCATGGAGATAGTTGATCTCCAGGTTGATCGAGGTTAGGAGATTAGACTCAGAGGACAACACGGCGGATCCACTCACGAAGGCCTTTTCCCAAAGAGAGACAATTAGGGGATAGTTGAGTATGTGATACTGCAACCACTGCTACAGATGGCCCTAGTGCAAGTGGGAGATTGTTAGTTATATGTATGCCCTAGAGGCCATTACTGTACATTGGATGTATATTGTAGTGGATGCTGGGACATATATAGGTAGGACTTTCTTGCTCGACATGATAGTACGCTATCTGGTTGCTCTTTATCTTAACATGTATACTTTCTGTCTCTCTGATTACATGTTGATAAAGCCCTTAGGATGTGTACTCGACTTCCAGGACTATGATGCAGATCATACTAGTGGGGCCTGGGTAGTCAATGAGTACATCCTTCATTGCTCCTAGTCGTGGGAATATCGAGACGGGGCATCGATATTCCTGAGTAGACTAGCGTATATCTTCTCGACCCATGCGATGGGCGATGGATGATCCCATATCCATTGGTGTTTGACATCGAAGATGGTATACGGGTGCTCAGTGGAGACTGGGTACACTGAACGGACTCGCCGAGAACTCCCAGATGGTATTATACCTCACGTCAGATGGCAGTTCTCTGGTGACACTGGTACAGCTTAGTCTGTTAACCCGAGATCGTCATAGAGTCTTGTGTGTCTCCCACTGTGCTTTGATTTCCACCCTACCACGGCTCTACTGAGTTGTGCAAACAGGTGGTTTTTGGGTACAGTCCCGATTCACATGGAGGCAATGAGCGATAGGAGGGGATTCGTCTCTCCCGGTATTGGGGGTTGATGTTGTGCTATGCTCGACTGGCCATAACAGGAAATCCCTGGCCAGGGTTGCAGTGATATACTGGTAAGAGTTATCAGTAGTTTCACGAATGTTATGGACCTTACGTCGGCATGACTTATCGAGCTATTGGGGTCTGACGTTTACCACCCCTAGGCGAGATATACGACATATCAGACGAACAGACCGGACTATACGGTAAGTGTTACTGGTTGGATTCACAGGAGTGTAAGCGGGCTTGCTCGTCGATCTTCTGATCGCTCAATACCCGGGTGGCCGTTACGTTTAGCAGACCGCTTGTGGCTTGTGGGTGTTTGATATGATCATCATCTACTGCCGACGTATTGACGAGTCTTTAGAGTCCTACACAGAGGTTTCCTGGCTCAAGCGAAACGAAATAGGAGCGCATATGAGATATGTGCGGGACCGAGAATAATGCGTGTATGTGATACCGTATTCTATTCTCACGATGAATGTATCGAATGGTTATATGCGATATAACCTAGTTATCGAATCAAGGATTGATTCGATAAGCCGATACATATGATACTAGTCGGTTATATCCGATATGACCGGATCGTTAAATCAAGTGTTGATTTAATGATTTAGTGCATATTTATATATTTGATATATTACTTTGCATTAACTAGTATTGGTTCACTTTAAAAGGATTTTCTCACTTGAATTGTGCAAGTTGTATATGTGATATACTTTTGTGCACAAGATTGTATCATGTTTGATGATACTTGCTCTTTTGGGTTTGTGTAAAGATTAAACCATGTTTAGTGAATGGTTAGGGTTTCTTTTCTCTTATTTATTTATCCATTTATTATTGTTTTGGAAAAGATAAAGAGAAAAAGAAATGGTGGCTTAGTTTGTTTTTTCTTTAAAGCTTCTTGAAGCTTTGAACAAGTCAACCATTCTTGTTTCTTCTTTAACCCTAACCACTCATCTAAACCTTGGTTAAATCTCTACACTAAACCATGGTTGAAGTTATGATAAGTATTCTTTTTATTTTCCTTTTTAAATATAACACTTATCATATCTTCTTCTTCTTCATCATCTTCTTCAACAAAAGAAAAGCTTGCTAGTTCAATGGCAACATGAGAAAACAAGTGAGAAATCCAAAAATAAAGTCTACCCACTTCCTATTTCTTCATCCTCTACCTCTTGCCAAGTAGTATAGGGTGTTTCCTTCACAAGTTTTCAAAGCTTGATGAAGTTGGAGCTTGTTTTTGTGATACCTCGACGTAGATCATCTTCGGCATCGAACCGACGATCAAGCCCGCCCATTCTTCGATGATACCGATGCTAGAGTCATGGGTTCGTTTTGGACAGCGGAGGGACTTCATCACGGAGCCTAGGAGGTGGTGGACCGGATCTACAAAGGTTGTAGTCACTTTCCCTTAGCATTTAATTCGATTACTTGCTTGTTTCGCCTAGATATCTAGTAAACGATCCGTATTAGGGTTTGTAGGCACCCGTAAAATTTGATTTGCATATATTTGTTCACTTGTGAGACTCCACTAGTGTGCCTAGGAACCCTAAAAATACAACCTTTGTAGATCCGGTCCTCCACCTCCACGGCTCCGTGATGAAGTCCTCTCCGCTGTCCAAATGGAATCCCGGGCTCTAGCGTCGGCTTCATCGGAGAAATGGGCGGGCAAGGTCGTCGGCTTCGTGCCGAAGATGATCTACGTCGAGGCATCACAAGATCAAGCTCCCACTTCACCAAGTCATGAAACTTGTGAAGAAAACACACTCTACTACTTGGCAAGAGGTAGAGGATGAAGAAATAGGAAGTGAGTTCACTTTAGAATTGGATTTCTCACTCATTTGCTCAAGTTGCCATTGAAGTAGAAAGCTTTTCTTTCTTGCTCATGAAGAAGAAGAAGAAAGAAATGAATGTGATAAGTTTTTTAAATCCAAAAGAAAAATGAATACTTATCATATTCAAACCATGGTTAAGTGTAGAGAATGAATCATGGTTAAGTGGAATGGTTAGGGTTAAGCATGAGACAAAATGGTGACTTAGTCAAAGCTTCATGAAGCTTCAATATCAAACAAAGTTAGCCACCATTTTCTCTTTATGCTTTTCATTTTCCAAAAAGGATAAATAAATAATTAAATGAATAAGAAAATGAAAACCCTAACCATTACACAACCATGGTTTAATCTTTACACAAACCCAAGTAAGCATGCATCATCAAACATGATACAAACTTGTGCACAAAAATATATCACATATACAATGTGCACAAACAAGTGAGAATAACCATTTAAAGTGAACCAATACTAGTTAATGCAAAGTAATATATCAAATATATAATTATACATTAAATCATTAAATCAACACTTGATTCAATGATCCGGTCATGTCGCATATAACCGGCTAGTATCCAATGTATCGGCTTATCGAATCAATCCTTGATTCGATAACTAGGTTATATCGCATACAACCATATCGATACATTCATCGTGAGAATAGAATACGGTATCACATACACGCATTATTCTCGGTCCCGCACATATCTCATATGCGCTTCTATTTCGTTTCGCTTGAGCCAGGAAACCTCTGTGTAGGACTCTAAAGACTCGTCAATACGCCGGCAGCAGGTGATGATCATATCAAACACCCACAAGCCGCAAGCGGTCTGCTAAACGTAACGGCCATCCGGGTATTGTGCGATCAGAAGATCGACGAGCAAGCCCGCTTACACTCCTGTGAATCCAACCAGTAACACTTACCGTACAGTCCGGTCTCGTCTTCTGATATGTCGCATATCTCGCCTAGGGGTGGTAAACGTCAGACCCCAATAGCTCGATAAGTCGTGTCGATATGAGGTCTATAACAGTTCGAGAAACTATTGGTAACACTTACCAGTAAATCTCAGCAACCCTGGCCAGGGATTTCCGGTTATAGCCAATCGAACACAGTGCAACATCAACTCCCTATACCGGGAGAGACGAATCCCCTCCTATCGCTCATTGCCTCCATGTGATTCGGGACTGTACCCAAAAGCCACCATTTTGCATGCCCTCTTGGACGTGGTAAGGTGGAAATCAAAGCACAGTGGGAACCACACAAGACTCTATGACGATCTCGGGTCAACAGACTACTCTGTACCAGTGTCACCAGAGAACTGCCATCTGACGTAAGGTATAATACCATCTGGGAGTTCTCGGCGAGTCCGTCCAGTGTACCCAGTCTCTACTGAGCACCCGTATACCATCTCTGATGTCAAACACCAATGGATATGGGATCATCCATGCCCATCTGTATGGGTCGAGAAGGTACACGCTAGTCTACTCTGGTATATCGATGCCCCGTCTCGATACACCCACGACTAGGGACTTTGAAGGATGTACTTATGGACTACCATATCCCCACTAGTATGATCCGCATCATAGTCCAGGTAGTCAAGTACACATCCTAAGGGCTTTACCAACATGTAACAGAGAGACAATCAGTATACACGTTAAGGTAAAGAGTAACCAGATAGCATACTATCATGTCGAGCAAGAAAATCCTCCCTATATATGTCCCAGCATCCACTACTATATACATCCAATGTACAGTAATGGCCTCTTGGGCATACATATAACTAACATAAACTACTATGATAGATGATTATACCTCAAGATACTAGTCCTTCTTGTTCTTGTTGTTCACCTCCTCGTCGGCCTCCTCGATGTAATAGAAGATCCACCTGAAAGTTCCTTCTTCAAGCTTTAACCTCTCATTTGAGGTAACTAAGTGGCTAGGATTGCTAATCCAAGTGACCTAGAAGATATAGAAGTGGATTAAGGATCTATTAGTCTTTCTAACCCTTGGGATCTCAACACATGAGAGGTTTAGGGTTAGGTTGAAGAAGAGGAGAGCTTGAGGAGAGAGAGTGTGTATGTGAGAATGAAATGAAAATATAACTCATTTCTATATATTATGAAGCATAATAATTATCAAATAAATCATATGAGATAATTACAACCATGCTTCATTTAATACAAATGAATGAATCATCTTATGAGTCATCAAAACAATTAATGCTTCATTAACTCATTTGGATGAATCATCTCATGAGTCACTAATTCATTTAATGCAAATAACACATAAGCTCTCCACCTCATTTATTTTAATTCATAAATGAATTAAATCTAAATGAGTCACCTTTTTTCTAGAAGCTTCTCGACTAATTACGAGAATGCCCCTCCCATCCGTATTTACGAAAAACACAGATATACTGAGACTACATAAATCCAATAATCCAATACTAGAATCTGGCTTAAACTAAAGCCAGCTAGTATAATCTGTCCGAACATCATACGTGCACAAGTACATGTATATGTCCGAACCCTATCGTAAAACAATACGACCTCTATATCGTTTCGCCTGAAGCAGGGACACTCTCTGTGTGGGACTCTAAAGACTCGACACTACGCTGGCAGTGAGTTTAACCACAGGCCGCAAGCGGTACTAGCTGTACGTAACGGTCCCCAGGTAGATGTCGATAAGAAGGTCGATGAGGAAGCCCATCCGAACTCCTACTGAGCCTGATGCGACAATCTCCGTACAGTCCGGTCTGTTCGTCTAAGACTATCGCATATCGGGATTAGGGGGCAGCAAGCGTCAGTCCCCTAAAAGCGGTATAGGTCGTGTCGGAGTGAAGCCCATTACACCTTGAGAAGCTACTGGAAATCCTACCAGCAAATCTCGTTTGCCCTGGCCAGAGACTTTGCGTAATGGCTCTCCAAACATAGTGCGATATCAACTCCCAATACTGGGAGAGACGAATCCTATCTAACCGCCACTGCCTCCAAGTGCTTCGGAACTGCACCCAACTGCTACCTATTTGCACGACTCCTTTGAGCCATGGTAGGGTAGCAATCTAAGAACAGTGGGAACACATTCGAGGCGAAGCAGTAGTGTCAAGTCAACGGACTATACTGTACTCATGTCACCTGGGAACTGTTAACTGACGACAGGTATAATACCAACCAACAGTTCCCTGCAAGTCCTATCCGGTGTACCCGTAACCCAACGAGCACCTGCATACTATCTCCAGTACAACGTACTAATGGCTGTGGGACAGACCATTTCCCCTGCTGGGATGAGAAGCGTATACACTAGTCTACTCTGGAGTATCGATGCCCTGCCTCGATAATCCTACGATAAGGGACCTGAAAAAAGCATGTGCTTGTAGACTACCCACCTCCCACTAGTGTGACTGCCATCACAACGCTAGTAGCCAAGCAAGATCCTAAGGGCTCTATCAATATGTATTCGCGATATGCTAAAAGAAACATATACACATATTAAGATAGATATAAACCAAGTAGCATACTATTAAGTTGAGCAAGACTGTTAATATAACTGTGAATATCCCAAACTTCCATTAAGTAATATACAAACTAGTATGATACAATAATGGCCCCTAGGGTATATACACTAACAGGACCCACATCTCACTCCACTAAAACTCCAGTTCTGGGATCCGTTCCAACTCCACAATCTCCTCCACAAGCATTGGACTCAACCTATTTAAAAAACGTTCCATTACCAAACCGGTTGAGGTCCAATAAACAAAATCCACAAATGGAGAAGATTCTGGAGTTGTTTAAACAGGTTAACATCAGCATTCCCCTCTTAGATGCAGTCCAACTAGTCCCTTCCTACGCAAAAATCCTGAAGGACTTGTACACTAAGAAGAGGAAATCTCAGGTACCCAAGAATGTTTTCTTAGCTAGTACCGTGAGTGATGCTCTTACCCAAGCTTTACCTCAAAAATGGAAGGACCCTGGCTGTCCTACGATTTCAATAACCATTGGGGATAAGAACAACAACCGCACACTTTAAGATCTTGGTGCCAGTGTTAACCTGCTTCCGTATTCTGTATATGAGCAACTAGGTGTAGGAGAGCTGAAACCCACACACTGTACTCTCCAAATGGCCGACCGATCTATCACCCATCCTAGGGGTGAGCTAGAGGATGTGTTAATAGAGGTAGGGGACTTCATATTCCTCGTTGACTTCATTGTTTTAGACACAATCTGTAGCTAACCCCCGGAATCAAATTCCGGTGATACTCGGTCGTCCATTCCTTGCAACCTCAAATGCTGTGATCAATTGTCAAAATGGTTCGATGAACCTATCTTTTGGAAACATGACAATTGAACTCAACATTTTTAAGTTAGGGAATCAGACATCCGAACCTAATGCTCATATACTCGATATTTGTTCCATCCAGAAGATCACCCCAGAGGACTGTGAATTCGAGGAATTCTTGTTCGATCATAGCAATCTTGACGCCACTAGTGCATTCATCTTTGAACCTGCTGCTGCTTCCGCTCCCGACAATGATTATGAGTGTTTCACGTTTTCGAACGATCTTGGCCTGTCGCCGCCCGAGTTTGAATCTTTCGAATTTTCGGATGCGTTAGCTGAACCATCCAACTCGGTCGCATACACTCGTTTTAATCCTTTGTTAGAATCCTTTGAGTTCGAGACATTTTCGCCAATCTTACCTTCAACCGTTTCACCTCCGACGCTCGAACTCAAGTCGCTGCCGTCTCACCTCAAGTATGCTTACTTAGGTGCGAACGAGACCCTCCATGTCATCATCTCGGCTTCTCTAGCTCCAGAGCAGGAGAAAGCCCTTCTCACGGTCTTGCAAAGCAATCGGCAAGCTTTTGGATGGACAATGGCGGACATCAAGGGGATCAGTCCCCTGATCGTTGAACATCACATTCATATGATGGATGATGCCAAACCAGCCAGGGATCCACAGAGGCGACTAAATCCAGTCATGAAGGAGGCTGTGAAAAAAGAGATCGTCAAATGTCTGGATAGTGGTATCATTTACCCTATCTCAGACAGCCAGTGGGTCAGTCCTATACACGTTGTCCCCAAAAAGTCGGGCATAACGGTCATCACAAACGAGGCGAACGAGTTAATCCCTACTCGCACCCAGACTGGGTGGCGAGAATGCATTGATTATAGAAAACTCAACGCCGCAACGCGGAAGGACCACTTTCCGCTACCATTCATTGACCAAATGCTCGAACGATTGGTTGGACATGAGTACTACCGTTTTCTGGACGGCTACTCAGGCTACAACCATATTCTCATCGCTGAGAAAGACCAGGACAAAACCACATTCACCTGTCTTTTCGGCATGTTTACATATCGCCGCATGCCCTTTGGGTTATGCAATGCTCCCACTACCTTCCAGCGGTGTATGATAGGAATTTTCTCTGACATGGTTGAGAAATTCTTGGAGATATTCATGGATGATTTCTCCATCTTTGGCGATTCTTTTGACGAGTGTCTGCAACATCTCGATACTGTCCTTACCCGATGTAAGGATAAAAACATCACTTTAAACCGGGAAAAGTGCCACTTCATGGTACGCGAAGGTATTGTCCTAGGACATATCATTTCGCAAAATGGCATTGAGGTTGACAAAGCGAAGATTGAAGTCATTTCCAATCTCCCTCCTCCCAGATGTGTCCGAGATATACGAGCTTTCCTTGGCCACGCCGGTTTTTATAGACGGTTTATTAAGGACTTTAGCAAGATTGCTAGACCCTTGACTCTTCTACTGGCCAAGGATACCACATTCGACTTCAACTCAAGCTGTGTGACTGCGTTCGAATCACTGAAAAGCTCACTCACCTCTGCTCCCATTCTTTCTTCACCTGACTGGACGTATCCGTTTGAGATTATGTGCGATGCATCCGACTTTGATATCGGTGTGGTCCTAGGACAACACATCGATAAAATGCCGCACGTAATCTACTACGCTAGCCAGACCCTGAATGATGCCCAACTGAATTACACAACAACCGAGAAGGAATTCTTGGCTGTTGTGTTTGCTTTAGAAAAAATCAGGCCTTATTTGATCAGCTCTGCGACATCTTTTTGCGAAAAAGGATGCGAAATCTCGGTTGATACGTTGGATCCTCTTACTTCAAGAATTTGACCTTGTCATTAAGGACAAAAGAAGATGTGAAAATGTAGTGGCCGACCATCTTTCACGACTTCCTTCTTCGCCTACGCTTCCACTCCCAATCAACGATGTTTTTCCTGATGAACAACTCTTGACAGTATCGTGCGAACCCAGGTTCACAGATATTGTGAACTATTTGACAACAGGACTACTACCGACCGAATGGTCAAGTCAGGACAGACTTAGATTTTTATCCTAAGTAAAACACTTTTACTGAGACGAACCCTACCTGTTCAAGTACTGTCCCGACCAGATTATTCGTCGGTGTGTTCCTGATCATGAGTTCAAGAGTGTGCCGTCATTTTGCCACGATCAAGCGTGTGGCGGGCATTTTGGCCCAAGAAAGACAGCCGAGAAAGTTTTGCACTGTGGCTTCTACTGTCCACAACTCTTCAAAGATGCTCATGATTACTGCAAGACTTGCCCCCAGTGCCAACACTTAGGTCGGATTTCCAAGAGAGACGAGATGCCGCTCCAACCAATCTTGGTTGTTGAGATTTTCGATGTTTGGGGAATTGATTTCATGGGGCCGTTTCCCAGCACTTTTGGGAACCTGTATATTCTTCTAGCTATTGATTATGTCTCTAAATGGGTCGAGATTGTGTCAAGCCGGACGAACGGCAACAAGGTTGTCGTTAGATTCCTTAAAGAAAACATCTTTTCCCGGTTCGGGCACCCCCGTGCGATCTTTAGCGACAATGGGACGCATTTCTGTAATAGGACTTTCGAGGCCTTGATGCGGAAATACTCCATTAATCATAAGCTATCCATGCCCTACCACCCCCAAACATGTGGGCAAGCCGAAGTTTCTAATCGGCAAATCAAGCAGATTTTGGAGAAAACGGTTTCCAAGAACCGTAAGGATTGATCTTTGAAACTCACTGATGCTCTTTGGGCATTCCGCACGGCTTACAAGACTGATCTTGGAATGTCTCCCTATCGGCTTGGGTATGGAAAGGCTTGCCGCCTTCTTGTGGAAATCGAGCACCGTGCATATTGGGCGATCAAAGAGCTGAACCTAACCCTTGATTATGCGGGCAGCTATCGGAAGCTGTAGCTCAACGAACTGAACGAGCTTTGGGATGAAGCTTATGAAAACGCGGTTGTCATTAAGAACCGAACGAAGATGTTTTATGATAAACACCTTATGCGCAAAACATTCACACCTGGACAACGGGTACTTCTTTACGACACCCGATTACATTTCCACCCTGGTAAGCTCAGATCTCGTTGGAAAGGACCATTTTTTGTGCGGAGTGTATACCCGCACGGCGCGGTGGATTTGGAGAATCCAGAGGACGGTTCACTATTCAAAGTGAACGGACACAGGGTAAAACCGTTCCTCACCGCAGACCCTTCGGAGGAGCTCCTGATGTTGCAGGAGCCGGTTTACATTGACTAATCTTCCTCCGCTTACCACCAAACTTCGGTTATCCAACCATAAACAATGGAAATACTGTTTCAAATAAGTTTGGGGGTATGTATATACCATTTTGTTTTTTTGTGTGGGTCGGGATATTTCTTGCCTGGTGAAATTCCCACTTGTAATAATTTGTAAAATAAAATAAAAAATAATTTTTTTAAGGGGGGTGTTTTTGTAAATATTCTGTTCTATTAAAAAAATAATAAAATAGTTTTTAAAACAAATAAATTCCTCTTTTTGTGGCGGCTTTTGTACAAATGTTTGATTGCCCATATAAATACTCTCTCCCTTTTTCTGCATTTCACGAGCCTCATTCTAACCCTAACACAAAACCCTAGCCGCCTCTCAAAATTTGCAGAGATGATCGCCCCTTCCCGCCGTGCAACCACCGCTGATCTCCTCTTCTGCCGCGCAACCGCCGCCGTCCTGCTTCTGCTCCCTCTGAAATTTTCAGAAGAGGTTTGCGTCTCTAAACTCCTTTCTGTAAATTTGCTATTTCTGCATTTTGCTCTCTGTCCATGGCCCCTACATTGCAATTTGAATGGGATTTCTCCCACTTATTCGCCCATGATATTTATGGCAGCTATTTCGGCGACGAGATCCGAAAACGTGGATGGAATTTTCTGTTATTTAACCATTCAAACTCGTTCGCGATTTCGGATCTCGTTACGCGTTTTTTTAAAAGTCTGGAGGAGGGAATTTTAGCTAGACACGGGTTCATCCGATTATTGTGGGGGGGGGAATTATTATCGATAGGGACTTCATTCACAAAGTTACTTTAATACCAGAATCCCCGTATACGATCAACCCCTCCGCTTTGACGACTACATGCCACTAATGGGTGATGACTATTCTAGAGAGCCTAGGTAGGGCATTCAGGCTCGCACGCTATATGCGAATGTTTTTACCGTGTGCCGTTGGGCACAAAACAACATTTTTGGAAGTTCGTACAACACCAAATTTTTTACCCCATCCCTACACATAGTGCACACATTAATGACCAAAATCCCTAGTTATGACATGTGCACTATGTTACTACACTCGATTGGCGCCGGCAAGGGGGCTGCCAATTACCCATGCCCGATGTTAGAGACACAATTGTGTCTCTATTTCCTTCCTGTTGAGGAATTTGACGTTTACATGCATGGTGGGGTTCCCATTTGACACCTTCTTGAGGGTGTCTCCACATCCTACACACGACTTCATGGATTATGGTCGCGCACCGAGCCGGCCGAAGATGTGATGGCAAAGACACTTAGCTCGAGCTCCACAGCGAGCGATGAAGAGCTAACCCCCGCTGCGCAAGCACGCTTAATACGACGTACCCATAGGGGGTAGAACGAGTGTTAGGGATGCTGACAAACTTTGATCAGCGGTTAACGAGTCTGGAACAGGGAATGTCCACCCTACTGGCACGAGAGGAACGAGCACGATCGATAGGACAGGGGACGGACAGGGGTGAGGCAGGAACAAGTGATGTCGCGTCTAGGAGACGACGTAGGCAGCAGTGAGGGCACTGCTGTCGGTCAGTTTGGAGGGATGGTTTGGTTGTAAATAGTTATCCTTGCATCTGCACGATTTTTATTTATGTAAATATTTGTTTTGCATGTTTAAATTCCGAATCACCTTTTTTTCTGCATTTCATGATAAAAAAAATAATAGAAAATTAAAAAAAATGATAAAAAATGAAAAAAAATTAAAAATTTCAATATTGGCCATTTTTGAGTCAAGTTCGACATGACAGTTGACTAGTTAGAAAAAACTAGATCCTGAACTTAGTAAATTAAAAACCCTAAAAATAACCTTCCTTGAAGTATAACTATAGAAAATATACGTCCTTACAGTTTATTTAGAAATAAGCAATTTTGAGTTCAGTTCTTGGGCTAAGTTGAAATGAGGGAAGAATATTGAAAGCTCTATTTGAAGAGTAAGTCTGAAAAATAATTCTGAATCTTAAGTTCAAATTCTGAAAATATATACCCTACAAATTGCACATATACGCACCTTAAAACTTAGGATAGTAGAGAATACATAGAAATACTCTTACCTGAAAGCTTAGTATGAAAGAAAAAACGGCATTTAAAGCTAACCACCAAGAGAGCATCATCGAAAAATATATCCGGTCTTTAAATAAATAAATAAAAAAAGAAAAAAAAAGAAAAAAGAAAAAAAGGGAATAAAATACATGACCTGGAAATTGCTATTTACGCTTTAAGCTCACACATTCAGTAATCGGTTGTTAGTGTCTCAAGAAGCATTAATAGTCGCATCAACGGTGTATGAGCAAAACCGTCCATCATTAATGAAAAAAAGTAGTAGTAGGTATTAAGGCAAGGGTATTATAGCTCGAATTGAATTTCCAAGTGTAGGGGTGATAATTACACATACGTAGGGGTATATGATCGGAGTTTAGAGGAGAGATAGGAATGAAAAATAGGGCTTATATCTTCAATAGAGATGATAAAAATTCCGGATTTGAGATTGCGTTTTAGAAGGAAAACTCAAGAGATGCTGAGAGCTTTATAAACTGGCAAAACGTATAAGATCTTAAGTTAAATGAAAAGGAAGTATGAAAAATACGGGTTGATGATTTCTAAGTTAAAGATGATAGAGTTTCTTGCTAGAATGCTGAACTGTAGGATTAGAGTCGACAGCCAATTTGATCGGATTTTGTGGGTAGTATCCGCTGAAAACCCTCAGGAGACAACACTCCTCCTCTAGGGCAACCTAGAGATTTAACGGCTTGTTGCACGAGCTCAGTGCAATCGCGTTCCCTATGAAAGTGAGGTTAGGAATTTTTGTGAATAAAATGGCTTTGCTCGGGACGAGCAAAAGATAAGTTTGGGGGTATTTGTTCATATCAGATTTTTGCATTTTTATACCGCCCATTCTTGATCGTATTGCATATAGGTAAGTACTCTTGATCCGTGTTTGTTAAATAATTTCAGGTTATAGGTTCTCAGCTCTAAACAGTGAAAATCATGAAAAGTCGCAACAAATTCAGGACTACGTCCAACAACAGATAAATACGGGTCTCCGCTCACTATCCGTATGATGCCGCATACCAGTTCGAGGAACAAAATGGCAAATCATTAGTCATTTCATTCACAAAGCACAAGAGGCAGCACAAGATCCAAGATTTCAACGCGGAGCTCAAGAAAATCAAGGCAAAAGTCCTCTTCATTTCACCTTTTCGGACTGCTGAAAATCTGGAAGAAAAATGAATAGATTCTGAGAAACCAAGTGTACCAAACAGAAGAGAACAACAACCTGGAGAACCCCAGAAATTATGACCCTCCAAGTCAACCAAAGGGCCGCGGATCCGCGACCAATGTGGCACTTAGGCCGCGGATCCGCGGCCGAGTCAACTCAGTGTTGGCTCGTTTTTTGAGGGTATTTTTGTAACTTTATTTTGTCTCAGATTGTATCCCTAGGGTTTCATGTATCTGCCTATAAATAGCCCAGTTCCAAGCCAAGTAAAGGGTGTGGTTTTTCTTGTATTAGATTTTAGGATAAGAGTTTTTATTTTCTTCTTCCTCTTCATCTTTCTCCATTGATATTATAGTGAGCTTCATGAGTGATGATGAATAAAAGAAGGTTTCTTTTTAATATGCATGTCTTGTAATTGTGTTTTATATTTGCTTGTAATTTTTATTTGTTAAAGTAGTTGTTGTTATTTGTTTATTTTCTTTCTTTTTTCTCTTTTCCTTTATCCTTACAACAATGATGCTTAAGTATGATCCTTGCCAAAGTGAGATCTCAAATAGCTAGTTGTGATTTTCTAAACCCATTTCTTTCTATCTTCTTTCTTTCTTTGTTTTATTTTCTTTTCCTTTTTAATGGGTGAGTAGTTTCTCGGCTTTCGAGGGCCTTCAATTTTGTCTCCATTCTTCAAGCGAAAGAACCAGGCCGGCAACCCCTCCATTCCAGGCAACGGGACAAGCTCTCAGGTATTGTTCTGATTCAGGGCTTCCATCTCTTCTTCCATGGCCTTTTTCCTTTCAGGATGAGACAACGCTTCAACAAGGCGGTTCTCTATGTGATGAAATGGCTAGGATAAGGAAAGTTTGAGAGAAGGAAATCTCTCTCACTCTTTTCTTTGCCCAACATCTCGATTCGGACTCCCGTTAATTGAACCATAATCCGCTCCCTACGGCACCCTATCCTACATGATAATGGTGATACCCTAGTGAGACCGGTTGTGATTGAATTAACCGGAGGTTAAGGCTAAGAGCCAAGAATGGACGGACAAGGACCAAAAAGAAGAAACTAAGTGTTGGAAAACCTAACTTATACTCGCAAGTTTCCTTACTAGTCGTGCTAATCCCCGTTGTTGCCGATTACCGTAACATCGATATTAAGAGTGGCAACGAAAGAGGTGAGTGACTCTTAACTCAAACTAACCGAATTCTAACCCTAACAAGCTCTCTTTATACATATTTTAGCATATAGTGAAACTAAAAAAACCTGGACAAATTGGACTTAACTCGTTAAAGCGCTAAGAAAAAGATTTCCATCTCTCCGTGGACCGACCCGTACTCAACCGGCTAGCTACCAAGCGAAACCGTCTTGATTGCGGTAATTAAAACTAAGCACGCAAAAATTCTAACAATCAGTGGCTACAACCTCAACCCGGATGTGCCCCACAAAAGAATATTACATTACTTTACAAATACATGAATAAAACAAAAGAACACTCTTCTCACATCCCTGGGCTATTCAATCACGACGATCCAATACTTCATATCCACAAACCGCAATAACAAAAAACTAGATATGTGCAACCCCTACTAATTGACGTATAGCAATTAGTCGACATTTAGAAACACATATACAAACACAAAGCGAATAAAAGATACTAAAATCTCGACTTCGAAACATTCCGTGAAGCCCGAATAAACACTATAGGAAATCTGGGCCAAAGTTGCAAATCACAAAAATCCTAATTCCAAATGACCAAACCACTGCACGAAATACAACACTCATCTCAACAGTACGCCCGCAAATTGCGGGCAATTTTTGAAAATATAGGCTCGTGTTCCTATGGTGGTAAACCACTAGTATATAGATCTCTCTACAATAGGCAAAATAATTTTCAGAGACCAAAAAAATTTCGACAGAAACTTGGAGTTTGGTTTTTCATAACGGAAATATTTCGGTTTCGAGACTTTAAATCTTGTCTATTCAAGTTAGTTAAGTGGTTGGGTAAGCTCTGATACCAGTGTAAGGTACTCCTTGCCGTTACTACTACGGCTTTGCGGAATAAAAAACTTTAAAATCTTGAGCACAATACACTAAAACCCCAGGATACAGACCCAAACACTAAACTAAACAAATACTAACTAGAGGTTTAGCTACCGAGTTAGTATTACAACCTTTGGAGACGGTCCTTCGGGTCTTGAAAGGTTGACTCCTCAAGCTCCCTTGGTTAATGGAACAAGCTCTCGAAGACGATCTTCCACGTCAAGTATGATCCACCCGAGAATTCAGAATCAAGCGATAGCCTCAACCGAAGCAAATAAATATCAAGTCTTGCTAGGACAATATGCTTAGGAGGGTGTAGTTTGTGAAACAAAATTCTCTCTTTTAATCCTCAAAACTCAAGAGAGAAAAATGAGAAAGAAGATGAAGAGAATGACAACTAGAGAAAATAATATCTATCAAGATAAACCATCAACCTATCTCTCACTCACAAACTTATCTCTTCATATACTTTAAAAAATAAAGTAATCAAGAAGAGTGATTAGGTTTGTGACTCACTAGTGTGAGTAACAAACCCACACTCTTCTTGTAAACCTTAGAAGAGATGAGTGTAAAGAATGGTCACCTCACTATGATATACATACACACTAATACTTGTATGTGTATAATCAAGTATACCAAAACCCATATTTATAATAAATATGTATACCGTATTTCTGCATGAAAATTCCTAGTGCCCCCGCCGCTAACCCGCGACCAATGCGGAATATGAAAACGAAAATTTTGATGGCACTAAAAAATTGTAAATAAGAATATAAACCAAACACTTAAACTAGCATGAACAAAAAGATAGAAATTATGACCTTTATAGTGTCTTCATTTGCTCTAATTGGGTTGGACTATAGCATGCTCTCAAGAGCTCCGGACCGCGCTTGCTAGCCGGTCCTCCTTCGCCGAAGATGATCTACCCGAGGGAATCAAGTTCAAGTTTCAACCTCACAATGAAGTAACTAAAGATCCTAGGTTGCTAATCTAGAATGCTTAGTGATGTGTGTGAGTGTTCTAGCATTTTTCTTTCTCTTTATCTTCACGATTCTCAACTCATGAGAGTGTTGAAGATGATGAAGAAGAAGAAAAAGCCATGGAAGAGAGAGAAACAAAAATGGTGGAATGAAAAAAACCTTTTTAAATTCAAGCATGCTTCATAACTTTTGTAAAAAGAATTTTTCCATTTTAAAACTACAACCATACTTGAATGGTATTTGCAAATGAATTATAAATTTATTTGCCCATACCCTCCACCATTTCTCTTTTCCATCTCATTTCTTAATTTCTAAAAAAGAAAAACCTTGAAATGAGTTGTCATTCTTCTAGAAATATTCTTATATAAATACAAGAATATGTCCCTGGAAATACATGCATGCATTCGTATCAAAATACGAATACCAAAGAGAAAGAAAAATACAATGAACATAATAATAGAATATACATAAGCACGTCAGCGGCACTAACTGTATGTAATGCCTACCCAGATATTGAGCGAAAGGTATGCCGACGAGCAAACTCGTCTGTACCCCTACTGAGCATGTCTGTGACAATCTCCGTACAGTCCAGTTTCTTAGTCTAAGATAATCGCATACCGGGTCTAGAGGGTAAATAACGTCAGACCCCTACTAACCAGATAAGCCGTGCCGGTCTGAAACTCATCACCCACTGAGAAACTACTGACATCATATCAGTAATTCTCATCCACCTTGGCCAAGAATTTCTTGCGATGGATGGCCTAACACAGCGCGATATCGACTCCCAATATCGGGAGAGACGAATCCTTGACGATTGTTCACTGCCTCCATATGGATCAGAACTGTACCCAACTAAAACCTGTTTGCACGAATCTTTTGAGCCGCAGTAGGATAGTAATCTAAGTACAGTGGGAACTCACACGAGAAAAATGAAAATCTCAGGTCAAAGGACTAACCTTTACTCATGCCACAAGAGAACTTCCATCTAACGATAGGTATAATACCATCTAGAGGTTCTCGGCAAGTCCGTCCGGTGTACTCACCTCCAGTGAGCACCTGTATATTATCTTAGGCGACTCAACACCAATGGCTTGTAAGATTGGTCACCGTCCTTCGTTGGGGTCTCGAAAAGTATACACTACTCTACTCCGGAGTATTGATGCCCAATCTTGATACTCTCTCGACTAGGAACATTTAAGGATATGCTTATGGACCTTCCAGCTCCCACGTATATGATCACCATCATAATGCTGGTAGTCAAGCAATAATCCTACGGGCTTTATCAAAATGTATAAAAGTGTACGCGAGCACCGTGACGGGGTTTAAATGAGCATCATACATGCAATTTTAAAAATTTTGGGCGCTAACGAACATTAACCAAGATCTTAACTAGAATAATAGGGTTTAACAATGATGATATGATTAACTATAGTAAGAGAAAGGGGAAACAACCTTTGTAGACCGTGTCCTTCTCTTCATAAAGCTCCGGGTAGTAGTCCACGCGACTCCACTTGAAGAATGAACAAGGTTCCTTCGATGATCTTCGTGCCGAAGATCATCCACCCGAAGTCCGCCAATCCAAACTACCTCTTCACTAAACTCTTTAGTGAAGGAAACACACTACACTAGAGTGCTAATGAAGCGTAGGATGGTGAAGTAGGGGTTTTATTTGCTCACTAGGATTTCAAGCTTCATGGTTCACATCATATGTGAGGGGTTAAAGCATGAAGGCATGAAGAGGAAGAATAAGATGAAGAGGAGCTAGAGAGCAACTCAAGAAGAAGCTCTAGAAAAACACAAGTCCAAAATGAATGAGAGTGTGTCAACTCTCTTGACCCCTAACTCATTCAAGCATGGAGTAAATATCAATATTAAATTGCAACCATACTTGAATAGTGAGTCAAGAGAAATAAATAAATGATAAAGGCCATGCCTCACCATTCTTTCCTATTTTCTATTTTCCAAAAATAGAAATTCATGCCATGCTTCATTATATATATATATCATATATATTAATACATATATATAACAAAATAATTAGTGAGCTAATAATATTAGTTATGATATAATTATATCAAATATAGTATATATCATATTATTAACTCACCGCTTGATTTAATAATCCGGTTATATCACATATAACCTACTGATATCATTTAGCTGTATATCACATTATCAAATCAACACTTGATTCAATAATCCGGTTATATCACATATAACATGACCGACATTAGATAACAGCCAGATTAGAATATGGTATCACATACACGTATTTAATCAGGCCCCCACACATATCATATATGTGCCTTAATTCGTTTCGCTTGAACCAGAAAACTTCTGTGTGGACTCTAAAGACTCATCAATACACCAGCAGTATGTAATGATCATATCAGTCACCCACAAGATGTCAGCGGTACTAGCTGGACGTAACGACAACCCAGGTATTTAGCGATTAGAAGATCAACAAGCAAGCTTATCCAAACTCCTATGAAGCCTATAAGTAACACTTACCGTACAGTCTGTTCTCTTCGTCTGATATGTCGCATATCGAGTCTAGGGGTGGCATCGTCAAACCCCAATAACTTGATAAGTCATGCAGATGTATGGCTCATAACGGTATGAGAAACCACTGATAACACTAATCAGTAAATCTCATCAACAGCCCTGACCATGGACTTACTGTTGTAGCTATGTTAGTGATATGTATGCCCTAGAGGCCATTACTGTACATGCGATGTATATTGTAGTGGATGCTTGGACATATATATGGAGGACTTTTTTGCTCGACATGATAGTATGCTATCCGGTTGCTCTTTATCTAAACATGTACTCTGATAGTCTCTATGTTACATGTTGATAAAGCCCTTAGGATGAGTACTTGACTATCAGGACTATGATGCGGATCATACTAGTGGGGACAGTGTAGTCACTAAGTACATCCTTCAAATGTTCCTAATCGCAGGTGCATCGAGACAGGGCATTGATATACCAGAGTAGACTAGCGTATGCTTCTTGACCCATGTAGATGGGCGATGGATTGTAACGTTTTAAAAATAATTAAATAAATAAATTAATTAATAAAATTGTTTAAGTGAATTTTATGAATTTCGGTTAAGTAAAATGTATTTTTCGTAAAATTAAACCGTGATTGTTTTTCATTATAATTTCAAAAATACCTATTTTAATTATGTAATTACTAGTAAATAGTGTTTATTTAGCCACTTATAAATTTTTAGTTTAATTAAATATTTTTCCTAAATTAATTATTTTAAATATTAACATAAGCTTTATTTTTACACTAAAATAGTGTAAATTACAAATTTGAATGGTTTTAATTTGTAAAAATGAGCCATGGTATATTAGAATCAAGTGTGTAATATGCAAAATCTTTTCCAAAAGCTCTCCATGGTTGCAGAAATTTCTAGGAAAAGGGTTAAATTGAAAAAAGTTAGATAATAAAGGGTTTAAGTGAAAAAATGCATTATTTATGAACTTTCTACACAATACCACACATTTTTTCTCTCTCTCCACCCTCCTCCCTCTCCATGGCCGGCCTCCCCTCCATGGGTAGCCCCAAAATTTTCCCCCCATCATTTTTGCATTAAAAATCGTCAAAATTCATCAAAAATTCCAAAAATAAATCTCAAAAATCAACATTCAACCTCTACCATTTTCCTTTGACCTATTTAGCATGGATTTTGGAGATGGAAAGCATGCATTTTGGAGGCTTATTTCATGTTTGGGTTTCATATTTTGGAGGTATAAATTTCCTTCTTTTGATTTATTGTTATTAGATGTTCATTTAAGCATAATTAGATTTAATATATTAATTCTATTTACTACTTTTAAAATTCAAGTTAGGGTTTGAAAAATCAAGTTGTGATTTTTATTAATTAAATAAGGTTATAATAGCCAGTTTAACATTTTTAGAGTGGAAAAATCTTGCATGGTTGTTGTATAATAATTTGTTTATCCAAAATTGATTTAATTAAGCTATTTAGCTAACTAGGTTTTTATAAAATGTGTATGTGGGTAATATAAAATTCTAATTAAGGTTGCTATCATTAGATTGTAGTTTTAGTGAGAACTTTAGCATGTTAATGGAAAGAAAAACTTAGTTTGATTGTTAGTTTCTATTGATAATTGATAAATTGTGATAAAAATTGCTATTTTGTAAACTAGATTTTAGAAATTCCTAAATAAATGAGATTAAAAATATAATTTATGGTTTCATTAAATCATTATCATCATGAATTGTGGTTTAATACATTAATTCATGCAAAATCATGTTTTGTGGTGGAATTGTGGTATTTTGCTTGAAAAATGTTGAAAATTGTTAAAGGTTGCAAACTAGAAATTTCAAATTAATACAAATTTGTGTAATAAAAATATAGTAATGGTTTGTATAGTCTAGTTATGCTATTTGATGAGTTTTATGACCATTGGTTTCATTTAGATGTCAAGTTTTGATGAAAAACGGTAAATTGGCATTTTCGGGTTTTACGAAATCGGGTGATTTGATGGATTTCAGTGTATCGATGAAATAAATCATGCTTTATATTATAAGTAACGAGTTTTCTAAACTACAAGTTGTTTGTTGATGTTTATCTCGATCTATCAGAGTTTGTACACCGATATCGAGTGATATTTGGTTCTGTTGCGTGGACGGGACATAGGTTTTAACCTATGCTTGTTCCTTGCATCGTTTCGACTTTTGTATGTGATTCCAGTTTACGATGCTATTTATATGTTTGAGTTTAGGTACCCCTCATGTGGACTGCGGGCGATGAAGAGGAGGATGGCGACACCGTCTTCGGCAGACATGGACCAGGTGAGTAGATGTATATCTACGGGGGGAAGTCGGGTGGATGGCGTTTAGCACCCCCGCAACGTAGAATAGGAATAGTACTTATTGACATTAGGAAACCAGACGTGACTCTAGATTCTTAATGAGTAGGGCCCTAGTAATGACCCTAGGCTGGACTAGACTGATTTAGGAGGACATATCAGAAGATGAATACCTTGGAAGAGGTTTGTAGGTTTCAGGTAGAAACACACACACGCACACACTGAAACACGACATGGTGTATACGTGCATGTGTATATATATATATATAGGACGAGGTATAGGTATATATATATATACAACACGTGTATGGGATACATTGATGTGATATGATGTCCGAGGTATGATGAAACAGTATAACTGGGCTTGATGCCGTGATTCTTAGCTATATAGTCGTATTAAGTGTTAGCGGATCATTACAGAATGAGATAATGAACATGTATACTTAAATTATTATGGGTGGTGATGATATTGAGGTACATGGGACTCTAAAATAGTACCCGGACTGTAACTTGTGATTGATCACGATATGGGATATGTATGACTTGATTACGACAGCATATAGGTGCGAACTGATGTCGATACCATAGAGGTGTGACTTGAGGACGTTGTGATATCAGTATGACTTAATCACAATATGATACATATGACATGATATTTCTGAGGATAAACTAATGATGCTTATTATGATGGCAATGATATATGATTGATGTATGCGATCACAGTTTAGCACCTTGATCATGAGATGTGTTGATGATGACATTATACTAATGATGAGACACCTAGGAGATACTTGACCCGTACCCCGATATTGGGATGCCGTACGATGGATTTTACCGTACGAGGCATAGATATGATGATTGATCCGCACTCTTGATTCGAGGAAGCCGTACTACGTACGTGACGCTATTGAGGCTGGATCGCCGACTATTAGAGATATTGATTCAGACCTAGGTAGACTCTTGTTCCTTAATGACTAGTTTCTTAGGTTTAGTTCCTTAGGAGGTTAGATGGACACCAGGTTAGGTTCGAGTCATATAGTGGTAGTGATAATTGTATATCAAATGAGTGGATAACACACATCCGTCTTTACTTTCACACTGTAATCATCATGTTGCATGTTCATACATATGCTGCTATAATCAGTATAAACCTTACCTGTTAGGACACCAGCACCATTACCGATGATGCTCATATTCCACGCACACTCATTTGCCGGCTCACACACATCATCATCGGTAATTGCTATGTCACGTACACTTTAGATCATACTATCTTTTATTGATAGAATCAGTTAACAATTAGACCGATATAATATTGTGATTACTCTATGATATTAGTATAGACATGGTATTTATTACTTAGACATTCATGCATTCATATTTTCATGTTATCATGTAGTATTATGGGCATATGCCGACACTTATCATATACTTACTCATGATTTTGAGATTTGGGTTTCTATGAGATTTCTGGATTTTTGGGGAAAACCGCAAGAATATATAAAAACTTCTCTCTCTCTCTCCTCCTCTCTTTTTAAAACATAAGATGCGGTTTTCTCGTGATGTATGTGTCGTCCACCATGAGATTTCATGTTTTCTGTTGGATTTCGAGACCCGATTCGAGGAGTGGATGAACCGTTTCGGGTACATGGTGGGCCCGGTATGGTACCCCGGGGCAAGAAGATCGAGTTGTAGACGATGAGCCTGGCAGGGGAGGACTACCTACCGGTGATGTCTGGCGCGGCGGATATCCGGAGGATACCGACCGTTGTCGTGAGATTTGATGATGTGGGCCGTTCCGGACTGACGGAGCCCGAGGTATTGAGACTATGAGACTTGAGATTTGCATGTTTGTGTCGATGCTTGACACGGATTTTCATGGATTTCATTGTTGAGATTTCAGATTCCTATACGCATTTTACTATGATAACAGTTAAAGATTTCTTATACAGATATATCTGGATTTCAGGATTGATTATTTTATATCCATGGTGCATGCATATCCATTCATATGACATAGTATTGTATGAGGCACTGACACGAGCACGGAGTATCTGCATTTACACGTAGTTTTACCCTGCTATTACTAGATGATTAGGATATAATAGTGTATTATTATGACCTAGGATAGCGTCGTGCATTCGATTTCTTTTCGTAGATGTCTTCTACTCACGAGTTGGCAACTCACCCCCGTTGTGCCAAATTTTATTACAGGTTCGATGTACAGGTTTCCCTGGCAGCTTGCTGGCACATCTATTCTTTCAGGGTGATTTGCACGGTAGGTTGGTTCACTTGTATCCGAACCACCATTGTACTTTTATTCTTTCATTTGTATCTAGTAAGCTCCATCAACCATATTTGTATTACTTGATAAGTTTATTGGACCAGTCTTTTATTTCGACCTTAGAGTCGCGCATGTATTATTCTGATCTGGTGGTTTTGTTTTCTTCTGAGTCTTGAGCCTCGCCCTTTGGCGTTGTATATTATAGTGGTTGTTTCCGCCTGTTGGCATCGAGCTAGCTCCCGTTTGTGCTTTTTATTATTCATGTATATTATACTTGTTGTACCCGTTTGGGGGCCAGTTTTTACAGAGGAGACTCTGCCGAAATTTTTGGGAAATTTGCTGATGCTTTTAAACTTGTTTTCTTTTTCTTCTTCTTCTTCTTTTATGGTTTAGATTTCTGGGCTTCGGCTTACTTAGGTTACGTGGCGTCTCTAGACGCGTCGTAATCTAAGTGCCGGTCACGTTCCGTACTTTCGGGTCGTAACAAAGTTGGTATCAGAGCGCTAGGTTTAACCTTGTATAAGTCTAGGTGACCCTTGGTTGATGGAGTATGCGATTTAGGTAGAGTAACGTACCGTGGGTATGGTCCGCGGCATACTTACGATACGCTACTCTGCTTAAGGAGCCCTAGGATATACATTGTTTGCACCGTATTTCATCCGTTCCTTTGATCTATCTTCGTCGATATCGGATGGTAGTTTCTGTTACCACGGGCACACTGGCAGAGGGAGCTGCGGATCGAATGCGATAACCATAAGAGTATTGGCTATTCTTGGGGATTGAAGCATTGCTTAGCGTGCAGACGAAGGGTATTCACATGCCGTCCGGATGAAGTTAAAGGGTTCGAACGATTATCAGAAAACCATTTTCCCAAGTTTAAGATATTCGGAAGAACATGCAGGTATTTAGATGGACCCTCTAGAAGAATGAAACCCTAACTCGACATAATGACCACGAGAACGCCCTTGAACCTTAGGGTTTACGGCAGTTCCGTGGTGCCATTAGTGAGGCTTGGGTTTGCCCTTCTACGGCTGGATCATCGATGCTGGGGTATGTACCGGATATTTTTAAACTGTACTTGAGTGTTGAGCTCTCGGGGAATTATGGGATTTTGATGGATCGATCGAAAAGTTTAATGTAGTCCGGATATCAAGTGAAGGGATCGACTACGTGGGAGACTCTAGATATGAGTATTGCCGTGGGTAGCACAGTCAGCACAGCTACGAAGAGACGAGTTCGAAGCAATCGACATCAGAGGAAAGAGGCGGACATTGACGATAGTGTTTACGATTGTAATTTAGTGATTTGAATTTCATATTTTCGTGATTGGATTTTGGTATTTTGAGGACTTTGTTCTACGATTGGTATTTCATGTGTGTACCTTCATTACATTCTATTTGTATTTCATATATCAGTTGTATTGATGTTGTTTAGTACACACCCAGTACACATGATTTGGTTTTATATATTTTGAGATTTTTGATTGATTTCGTGCATAGGGGTTACACACGATTTTGACATATGTTTCGACCTAGTTTTCATGTATTTTTGTGCTGTGATTTCGATTTTGACATTCGATGTATATTTTCGTGCACCATGTTCACCTGATTAGGATTCTTGCGCATACTTGGCGCATTTAATACGATTTTGTGCACACCAGATGCACTAAATCGGGGTTTTGTGCAGATTAGATGCACCTGATAATGAGTCGTGCATGCCCGTTGCACTTGACAGATATTTTGGTGCACACCTGTTGCACTTATTTTGTTTTTGTGTGTATTGATGGTATCTGTATTTGGTTTCGATTTCAGTGCGCACCGGACGCACATGATATTTTATTGATGTGATTGGGATTGATTTCAGTTTGAGCAGTATGTTTTCATAATCATTACTATTTGATTTAGTAACTAGACGGGATGTGTATGTTAAATAAAAGATATATATATATATATAGCTATTTTTTTATAAACGTCCGCTACTTATGCCGTGACACGTGCATCACACGGCGATTTTCAAAAGGGGTTTTGCATATTTCCTATCCAGATATTTGGATGGTTTTACTATGATGCGCACTATATATAAGTTATAGATTGATGTATATTATGTTGGTTTTCATGTTGGGTTTTGATATTTTATTCTCGCCATAACTCCGAAGATAGCGTTATGCTTGACAGAGTTGATTTTTGTTATGTATTGATGATTTCGGAGCCCCGACGATTTCAGTGTTTTGTTAAATGTTTTAGTATTTGGAAGAGAAGTTTTAATTTAAATTCGGGGACCGAATTTCTTAAAGGGGGGAAGATTGTAACGTTTTAAAAATAATTAAATAAATAATTAAATGAATAAAATTGTTTAAGTGAATTTTATGAATTTCGGTAAAGTAAAATGTATTTTTCGTAAAATTAAACCGTGATTGTTTTTCATTGTAATTTCAAAAATACCTATTTTAATTATGTAATTACTAATAAATAGTGTTTATTTAGCCACTTATAAATTTTTATTTTAATTAAATATTTTTCCTAAATTAATTATTTTAAATATTAACATAAACTTTATTTTTACACTAAAATAGTGTAAATTACAAATTTGAATGGTTTTAATTTGTAAAAATGAGCCATGGTATATTAGAATCAAGTGTGTAATATGCAAAATCTTTTCCAAAAGCTCTCCATGGTTCTAGAAATTTCTAGGAAAATGGTTAAATTGAAAAAAGTTAGATAATAAAGGGTTTAAGTGAAAAAATGCATTATTTATGAACTTTCTACACAATACCACACATTTTTTCTCTCTCTCTCCACCCTCCTCCCTCTCCATGGCCGGCCTCCCCTCCATGGGTAGCCCCAAAAATTTTCCCCCATCATTTTTGCATTAAAAATCATCAAAATTCATCAAAAATTCCAAAAATAAATCTCAAAAATCAACATTCAACCTCTACCATTTTCCTTTGACCTATTTAGCATGGATTTTGGAGATGGAAAGCATGCATTTTGGAGGCTTATTTCATGTTTGGGTTTCATATTTTGGAGGTATAAATTTCCTTCTTTTGATTTATTGTTATTAGATGTTCATTTAAGCATAATTAGATTTAATATATTAATTCTATTTACTACTTTTAAAATTCAAGTTAGGGTTTGAAAAATCAAGTTGTGATTTTTATTAATTAAATAAGGTTATAATAGCTAGTTTAACATTTTTAGAGTGGAAAAATCTTGCATGGTTGTTGTATAATAATTTGTTTATCAAAAATTGATTTAATTAAGCTATTTAGCTAACTAGGTTTTTATAAAATGTGTTTGTGGGTAATATAAAATTCTAATTAAGGTTGCTATCATTAGATTGTAGTTTTAGTGAGAACTTTAGCATGTTAATGGAAAGAAAAACTTAGTTTGATTGCTAGTTTCTATTGATAATTGATAAATTGTGATAAAAATTGCTATTTTGTAAACTAGATTTTAGAAATTCCTAAATAAATGAGATTAAAAATATAATTTATGGTTTCATTAAATCATTATCATCATGAATTGTGGTTTAATACATTAATTCATGAAAAATCATGTTTTGTGGTGGAATTGTGGTATTTTGCTTGAAAAATGTTGAAAATTGTTAAAGGTTGCAAACTAGAAATTTTAAATTAATACAAATTTGTGTAATAAAAATATAGTAATGGTTTGTATAGTCTAGTTATGCTATTTGATGAGTTTTATGACCATTGGTTTCATTTAGATGTCAAGTTTTGAAGAAAAACGGTAAATTGGCATTTTCGGGTTTTACGAAATCGGGTGATTTGATGGATTTCAGTGTTTCGATGAATTAAATCATGCTTTATATTATAAGTAACGAGTTTTCTAAACTACAAGTTGTTTGTTGATGTTTATCTCGATCTATCGGAGTTTGTACACCGATATCGAGTGATATTTGGTTCTGTTGCGTGGACGGGACATAGGTTTTAACCTATGCTTGTTCCTTGCATCGTTTCGACTTTTGTATGTGATTCCAGTTTACGATGCTATTTATATATTTGCGTTTAGGTACCCCTCACGTGGACTGCGGGCGATGAAGAGGAGGAAGGCGACACCGTCTTCGGCAGACATGGACCAGGTGAGTAGATGTATATCTACGGGGGGAAGTCGGGTAGATGGCGTTTAGCACCCCCGCAACGTAGAATAGGAATAGTACTTATTGAAATTATGAAACCAGACGTGACTCTAGATTCTTAATGAGTAGGGCCCTAGTAATGACCCTAGGCTGGACTAGACTGATTTAGGAGGACATATCAGAAGATGAATACCTTGGAAGAGGTTCGTATGTTTCAGGTAGAAACACACACACGCACACACTGAAACACGACATGGTGTATACGTGCATGTGTATATATATATATAGGACGAGGTATAGGTATATATATATATACAACATGTATATGGGATACATTGATGTGATATGATGTCCGAGGTATGATGAAACAGTATAACTGGGCTTGATGCCGTGATTCTTGGCTATATAGTTGTATTAAGTGTTAGCGGATCATTACAGAATGAGATAATGAACATGTATACTTAAATTATAATGGGTGGTGATGATATTGAGGTACATGGGACTCTAAAATAGTACCTGGACTGTAACTTGTGATTGATCACGATATGGGATATGTATGACTTGATTACGACAGCATATAGGTGCGACCTGATGTCGATACCATAGAGGTGTGACTTGAGGACGATATAATATTAGTATGACTTAATCACAATATGATACATATGGCATGATATTTCTGAGGATAAACTAATGATGCTTATTATGATGGCAATGATATATGATTGATGTATGCGATCACAGTTTAGCACCTTGATCATGAGATGTGTTGATGATGACATTATACTAATGATGAGACACCTAGGAGATACTTGACCCGTACCCCGATATTGGGATGCCGTACGATGGATTTTACCGTACGAGGCATAGATATGATGATTGATCCGCACTCTTGATTCGAGGAAGCCGTACTACGTACGTGACGCTATTGAGGCTGGATCGCCGACTATTAGAGATATTGATTCAGATCTAGGTAGACTCTTGTTCCTTAATGACTAGTTTCTTAGGTTTAGTTCCTTAGGAGGTTAGATGGACACTAGGTTAGGTTCGAGTCATATAGTGGTAGTGATAATTGTATATCAAATGAGTGGATAACACACATCCGTCTTTACTTTCACACTGTAATCATCATGTTGCATGTTCATACATATGCTGCTATAATCAGTATAAACCTTACCTGTTAGGACAACAGCACCATTACCGATGATGCGCATATTCCACGCACATTCATTTTCCGGCTCACACACATCATCATCGGTAATTGCTATGTCACGTACACTTTAGATCATACTATCTTTTATTGATAGAATCAGTTAACAACTAGACCGATATAATATTGTGATTACTCTCTGATATTAGTATAGACATGGTATTTATTACTTAGACATTCATGCATTCATATTTTCATGTTATCATGTAGTATTATGGGCATATGCCGACACTTATCATATACTTACTCATGATTTTGAGATTTGGGTTTCTATGAGATTTCTGGATTTTTGGGGAAAACCGCAAGAATATATAAAAACTTCTCTCTCTCTCTCCTCCTCTCTTTTTAAAACATAAGATGCGGTTTTCTCGTGATGTATGTGTCGTCCACCATGAGATTTCATGTTTTCTGTTGGATTTCGAGACCCGATTCGAGGAGTGGATGAACCGTTTCGGGTACATGGTGGGCCCGGTATGGTACCCCGGGGCAAGAAGATCGAGTTGTAGACGATGAGCCTGGCAGGGGAGGACTACCTACCGGTGATGTCTGGCGCGGCGGATATCCGGAGGATACCGACCGTTGTCGTGAGATTTGATGATGTGGGCCGATCCGGACTGACGGAGCCCGAGGTATTGAGACTATGAGACTTGAGATTTGCATGTTTGTGTCGATGCTTGACACGGATTTTCATGGATTTCATTGTTGAGATTTCAGATTCCTATACGCATTTTACTATGATAACAGTTAAAGATTTCTTATACAGATATATCTGGATTTCAGGATTGATTATTTTATATCCATGGTGCATGCATATCCATTCATATGACATAGTATTATATGAGGCACTGACACGAGCACGGAGTATCTGCATTTACACGTAGTTTTACCCTGCTATTACTAGATGATTAGGATATAATAGTGTATTATTATGACCTAGGATAGCGTCGTGCATTCGATTTCTTTTCGTAGATGTCTTCTACTCACGAGTTGGCAACTCACCCCCGTTGTGCCAAATTTTATTACAGGTTCGATGTACAGGTTTCCCTGGCAGCTTGCTGGCACATCTATTCTTTCAGGGTGATTTGCACGGTAGGTTCGTTCACTTGTATCCGAACCACCATTGTACTTTTATTCTTTCATTTGTATCTAGTAAGCTCCATCAACCATATTTGTATTACTTGATAAGTTTATTGGACCAGTCTTTTATTTCGACCTTAGAGTCGCGCATGTATTATTCTGATCTGGTGGTTTTGTTTTCTTCTGAGTCTTGAGCCTCGCCCTTTGGCGTTGTATATTATAGTGGTTGTTTCCTCCTGTTGGCATCGAGCTAGCTCCCGTTTGGGGATGCTTTTTATTGTTCATGTATATTATACTTGTTGTACCCGTTTGGGGGCCAGTTTTTACAGAGGAGACTCTGCCGAAATTTTTGGGAAATTTGCTGATGCTTTTAAACTTGTTTTCTTTTTCTTCTTCTTCTTCTTCTTTTATGGTTTAGATTTCTGGGCTTCGGCTTACTTAGGTTACGTGGCGTCTCTAGATGCTTCATAATCTAAGTGCCGGTCACGTTCCGTACTTTCGGGTCGTGACATGGATGATCCTATATCCATTGATGTTTGACATCAGAGATAGTATACGGTGATCAGTAGAGACTAGGTACACTGGACGGACTCGCCGAGAACTCCCAGATGGTATTATATCTCACGTCAGATGGCAGTTCTCTGGTGACACTGGTACAGGTTAGTCTGTAGACCCGATATCGTCATAGTGTCTTGTGTGATTCCCACCGTGCTTTGATTTCCATCATAACATGTCCAAGAGGGCGTGCAAAATGGTGGCTTTTGGGTACAGTCCTGAATCACATGGAGGCAATGAGCGATAGGAGGGGTTTCTTCTCTCCCGGTATAAGGAGTTGATGTTGTGCTGTCTTCGATTGGCTATAACTGGAAATCCCTGGCCAGGGTTGCTGAGATTTACTAGTAAGTGTTATCAGCAGTTTCTCGAACTATTATAGACCTCATATCGACATGACTTATCGGTTAATGGGGTCTGACGTTTACCACCCCTAGACTGGATATGCGACATATCACACAAAGAGACCAGACTGTACGGGAGTGTTACTGATTGGATTCGCAGGAGAATGTACAGGCTTGCTTGTTGATCTTCTGATTGCTCAATACCTAGGTGGCTGTTACGTTTAGCTGACCGCTTGCAACTTGTGGGTGGTTGATATGATCATCACCTACTGCCGGCGTATTGACGATTCTTTAGAGTCCTACACAGAGGTTTCCTGGCTAAGGAAAAACGGAGTAGGTGCACATATGTGATATGTGCGGGACCGAGAATAATACGATATGAGATACCGTATTCTATTCTCGCGATATATGATATCGGCCGGGTATATGTGATATAGCCGGGTCATCGGATCAAGTGTTGATTCGATGAATTGGTAAATGTTACATTAGTCGGTTATATGCAATATAGCCAGATTGTCGGATCAAGTGTTGATTCGATAATTTAATGTATAATTATATATGTGATATATTACATTACGTTAACTAATATAAGCTCGCTTTATTGATCATTTTCTCACCGGATAATACATTGATATATATGCGATATATGTTAATTGTATTATTTTCTTTTGTTGCAAAATATATTATATATGTGATATATAATATTGTAACAAGTTATGATTATAAATACAACATGATTTGTGGAGATTAAACATGTTAAGGTTTGATTTGGGTTAGCATTTGGGTTAGCTTTTTCTTGAAGCTTCTAAAAGCTTTATTTTGTTTTAAGCTTAGATATTTTCTAAAGATATTTTGTGTAGATATTTCTTAACCCAACCCAAACCCAAACCCTTTACCCTAGTTAAATCTCTACAAGGGTTAAGCCTTCATTCTTAACCCAATGTTGGTTTTGTAACCATTACAATTAATTCATTATTCATCACAAAAGATTTCTTCTTCTTCCTCCTTGAAAAAAGCTTTCTAGCTTTTTGACATGTGATGATAATGAGTGAGAAATTGAATACAAAAGAGAGCTAAATTCCTACTTCATCATCCTCATCTATTCTAGCCACTTAGATTAGGGTGTTTGCTTTGCTAATACTTGATTAGTGAAGCAAGAGCATGGGTTTGAGTTTCTTCAAGGTAGATCATCTTAGTTATTGAAGATCGGAAGCTATCTTGCATCTTTCTCTTCATGGAGCCTCTCTAGAGTCCGGAAGATCATGGATCGCGGCAAAGGGACTACTACTCGGAGCTTATGAAGTGAAGGAACGAACTGCAAAGGTTTTAATCCCTCTCTCTTAGATGTATAGCTGTTTACATGAATGTTTAACCTAATTCTCTAGTTAAGATCTTGGTTAGGGTTTGTTTAGCACCCCAAAAATTTCAATATGGCATGTGTGATGCCTTCCTAAACCTTGCTAAGGTGCTATACTAACCCTACAAGCCAATCGAGCATAGCGCAACATCAACTCCTAATACCGGGAGAGACGAAACCCCTCCTATCGCTCATTGACTCCATGTGACTCGGGACTGTACCCAAAATCCACCTTTTTGCACGAATCCTTTGAGACATGGTAGGGAGAAAATCAAAGCACAGTGAGAGCCACACAAGACTCTATGACAATCTCGGGCCTACAGACTAACCTGTACCAGTGTCACCAGAGAACTGCTATCTGACGATAGGTATAATAGCAACTAGGAGTTCTCGGTGAGTCCTGTTCGGTGTACCCATTCTCTAATGAGCATCTGTGTACAATTTTTGATGTCAAACACCAATGGATATGGGATCAAACATCGCCCCATACAGGGTCAAGAAACGTACACACTAGTCTACTCTGGTGTATCGATGCCCTGTCTCGATATACCCTTGACTAGGAACAATTAAAGAATGTGCTTGTAGACTACCCAGGTCCCAGTAGTATGATCCGCATCATAGTCCTGGTAGTCAAGCCAACATCCTAAGGGTTTTATCAACATGTATATGAGAGACAGTATAATAATACCAGTGAACATGTTAAGATAAAGAAAACCAGATAGCATATTATCTTGTCGAGCAAGAAAGTCCTCCATATATATGTCCAAGCATCCACTATATCATACAATAATGGCCTCTAGGGCATACATATCACTAACAATCTCCCACTTGCACTAAGGCCAGTTGTTGTAGTGTCTCATACCCAACATCCCAAAAAGTCTTTCGATCAGCATCTGGGGAAGGGTCTTGGTGAGTGGATCCGCTGTGTCAACTCTCCAGACCTTGATCTCCCGGAGATCAACTATCTCCCAGATCAGGTAATATCGCCTAAGAATATGTCTGGATGACTGATGGGATCGAGGTTCCTTGGCCAAAGCCACAGCTCCATTGTTATCACAATACACAGGTATTGGATGCTCAATGGATGGAACCTCACCAAGTTCATCTTATGAACAAGTTTATCCAGACAGCCCCTTTGGCAGTATCGTTGATAGCGATGTATTCAGCCTTCATCATCGAGTCTTCTACGGTACATAGCTTGGAACTCTTCCAACATACCGTCACTCCACTGAGGTTGAAAACAAAACCCGAGACTGACTTACTGTCGTCCTTATCACTTTGGAAGCTCGAATCGGTAAAGGACTCCTCCTGGAGTTCACCGTTACCATACACCAAGAACATCTCTTTAGTGCTTCTCAAGTACTTAAGAATGTTCTTCACAGCTATCCAGTATTGCTCCCCTGAATCTGATTGATACCTACTCACTACACCTAGTGAGTAAGCTACATATGGTCTGGTACATAATATCGCATACATGATTGACCCGACTGCTGAAGCATAGGGTATCCCTTGCATGCGAGCTCTCTCCACATCAGTCTTGGGAGACTCTCTTTGGAGAGAGTGATTCCTGAACAAGCGGGTATATTACCATGCTTAGAAACTTCCATACTAAACCTCTTTAGTATGGTGTCAATGTACCTAGATTGAGACAATCCCAACATTCATTTAGATCTATCTCTATAGATCTTAATCCCCAGGATGTAGGAGGCATCAGCTAGATCTTTCATGGAGAACTTATGAGATAAGAAGGGCTTGACCGAGTGTAGCATAGGAACAACGTTTCCTATCAAGAGTATGTCATCCATGTACAATACGAGGAAGAAAACCTTACTCTCTACCACATACTTGTATATACACGGTTCATTTACATTTTTGATGAAGTCAAACTCTTTGATAGCTTCATCAAAATAGATGTTCCATCTCTACGATGCCTGATTTAATTTGTAAACTGATTTAAGCATCTTGCACATGCTTCCGCTGCTCCCACTGTCTACGAAGCCCTCTGGTTGTGTCATGTACACGCTCTTTTCAAAATCACCATTTAGAAAAGCGGTCTTGATGTGCAATCTGTCAGATTTCATAGTTATAGTATGCAGCAATGGCAAGTAGGATCCTGATGGACTTAAGAATAGCCACTGGAGAAAAGGTTTCATCATAGTCGACACCTGGTCGTTGACGAAAACCTTTTGCTACAAGTCTAGCTTTGAAAGTCTCAACTTTTCCATCTACACCAATTATCTTCTCAAGATCCACTTACTCCCGATGGGTTTTACCCCTTCAGGAGCAACTTTCAAAGTCCATACTTTGTTGGTGTATATGGATTCCATCTCAGATCGCATAGCATCCAGCCATTTCATAGAGTCTCCACTTATGATGGCCTACTCGAAACTAGTTGTGTCATCATCTTCTATGATGCAATCCTCGCTCCCACCGTCTATGAGAAAACCATAGTATCTATCAGGTGGATGAGGAACCCTACTAGATCAGCGGAGTGGCTGAGGTTTGTTGGGGACTATTGAATCCTCTGGTTCCACCAAATCGTCAGTTATAGTTTGTGTAGTTGGAACTTCTTCCTGTTCTACCTCATTACCACTAATCCCTTTGACAAGAAATTCCTTTTCTAAAAAGGTGGCATGTCGAGAAACAAACACCTTTTGTTCCTCGGTGTGGTAGAAGATATACCCTCGTGAATGTTTGGGATATCCTACAAACTTGCACAAAACTGACTTTTCCTTAAGCTTGTCCAGATTTTGCTTTTCAACATAGGCTGGACAACCCCATATCTTAACTCGTTTAAGAGATGGTCTCTTCCCATTCTATATCTCATATGGAGTGGTGGGCACGAATTTGTTCGGAACTCTATTCAATAAGTATGCAGCTATCTCAAGTGCATTACCCCAAAAGGAAATAAGCAACTCAGCATTAATCATCATAGAGCGCACCATATCTAATAGTGTGCAATTCCTCTGCTCCGAAACTCCATTGTGCTGTGGTGTATACAGAGGAGTAAGCTGAGAGAGAATCCCATTCTCTTTTAAGTAGTCTCTGAATTCCGTGCTCAAGTATTCTTCTTCCCCGATCATATCGAAGGATTTTAATACTTTTACCCGTCCAGTTCTCAACTTCGTACTTATATTCCTTGAATTTCTCAAAAGATTCAGATTTTTGTTTCAAAAGGAACACATGTCCATATCTTGAGAGATCATCGGTGAATGTAATAAAGTATGAAGAACCATTCCTGGCATGTGTAGACATAGGACTCATACATCACTATGTATCTGTCCCAAGAGTTCAGTAACTCTTTCTCCGTGTCCAGTAAATGGAGATTTGGTCATCTTGCCTTTGAGACATGAATGAAAAGTTTCATAAGATGTAAATTCGAACGGATTCAAATATGCATTCTTATGCAACTCAGCCAGTCTTGTCGCATTGATATTGTTAGTTATATGTATGCCCTAGAGGACATTACTGTACATACGATGTATATTGTAGTGGATGCTAGGACATATATAGGGAGGACTTTCTTGCTCGACATGATAGTATGCTATCTGGTTGTACTTTATCTTAACATGTACTCTGATTGTCTCTATATTACATGTTGATAAAGCCCTTAGGATATGTACTCGACTACTGGGACTGTGATGAGATCATACTAGTGGGGCCACGGTAGTCGACGAGTACATCCTATAATTGTTCCTAGTCGTAGGTGTATCGAGACAGGGCATCGATGCACCAGAGTAGACTAGCGTATACGCATCTTGACCCATATGATGGGCGATGGATGATCCTATATCCATCGGTGTTTGACATCAAGGATGGTGTACGGGTGCTCAGTGGAGACTGGGTACACTGGACGAACTCGCCGAGAACTCCCAGATAGTATTATACCATACGTCAGATGGCAGTTCTCCGGTGACACTGGTACAGAGTAGTCTATTGACCCGAGATCGTCATAGAGTCTTGTGTGGTTCCCACTGTGCTTTGATTTCCATCCTACCACGTCCAAGAGGGCGTGCAAAAAGATGGCTTTTGGGTACAGTCCCGAATCATATGGAGGCAATGAGCGATAGGAGGGGATTCGTCTCTCCCGGTATAGGGAGTTGATGTTGTGCTGTGTTCGATTGGCTATAACCGGAAATCCCTGGCCAGGGTTGCTGAGATTTACTGGTAAGTGTTATCAGTAGTTTCTCGAACTGTTATAGAACTCATATCGACACGACTTATCGAGCTACTGGGGTCTGACGTTTACCACCCCTAGGCGAGATATGCGACATATCAGACGACGAGACCGGACTGTACGGGAGTGTTGCTGTTTGGATTCACAGGAGAAGTTACGGGCTTGCTTGTTGATCTTCTGAGCGCTCAATACCTGGGTAGCTGTTACGTTTAGCTGACCGCTTGCAGCTTGTGGGTGTTTGATATGATCATCACCTACTGCCGGCGTATTGATGATTCTTTAGAGTCCGAGGATCACATATCACCTACTGCCGGCGTACTGCCGGCGTATCACATATCACACAGAGGTTTCTTGACTCAGGCAAAAAGAAGTAGGAGCACATATGTGATATGTGCGGGCCCGAGGATAATGCGATCTGTGATACCGTATTATATTCTCGCTATATTTGATATCAGCCGGGTCATCGGATCAAGTGTTGATTCGATGAATCGGTACGGATAAATATTAGTCGGTTATATGCGATATAGCCGGATTGTCGGATCAAGTGTTGATTCGATAATTTAATGTATAATAATATATTTGATATATTAAATTACATTAACTAATATTTGCTCACTAAAAGATTCTTTTTCTCACTCGGGTAATACATTGATATATATGCGATATATGTTAATTGTATTATTTTGTTACTATAAATATTATATATGTGATATATAATATTGTAACATGATATGATAAATAATGCAACTTATTTAGTGGAGTTTAAACATGATTAGGGTTTGGATTAGGGTTAAACTTTCTAGATGTTTCTAGAAGGTTTTCTTTTTGTTTTGGAAAAGATATTTGTAAGTGACTCATGCTTTAACCCAACCCAAACCCTAACCCTTGTTAATTCTCTACAAGAGTTTGCTTGACCATGGTTGCATTATCTATCATATTATTCTTTTCCTATTCATCACAAAAGGATTCACAACATTATTCATCTTCTTCTTCCTTCATTCTTTCATGGAAAAAGCTTGCTTGATTTTTCCAAAGTGATGAATAATTGTGAGAAAAAATGTAAATAAAGAGAACAAAAATCCTACTTCATCATCCTCATCTTCCCTTGCCATTTAGATGAGGGTGTTCACATCATTTCATGAGTGTTAGCTTGTGTTAAAGAAACTTCAAGGTAGATCATCTTAGTATCGAAGATCGGAAGCAAAGGTTGCGTCTTTCTCTTCGTGGAACCTCTCGAGAGTCCGGATCCCGATGATCGCAGCGAAGGGACCACAACACGGAGCATATGAAGTGAAGGACCGGATCTACAAAGGTTGTAATCCCTCTCACTTAGTGTTAAAGTTGTTAACATGCTTGTTTTCGCCTAATCTCTAGTTTAAAGTTCCGTATTCGGGTTGTTCGGCACGGCTAAATTTTTAATCGGGCATGGTTGATGCCTCGTAGACCCTTGTACGCGTGCCTAGCAACCCTACAGTGGTATCAGAGCCAAGCTAGAGCTTTAGGCGAAGTCTAGACGGAGTTTGAAGTCCGATCAAACCAAAAACCTAACCCGAAACATGCTCTCTGGAAATTTTCTAAAAACTGGGATTTTTCCACATTAAAAATGCTTAAAAAATTCAGCAGGGAATTATAAGAATTACGGTGCAAAAAATTTTGGATGAACAGTACAAATAGCGGCGGAACCGCGGCAGAAGCATGCCTTCTGCGGCGGTTCCGCGGCTCAATGATGACGTCACCCAATCAATTTTCCACAGTAACTTATTTTATTCAATGCTGAGTTCTCTGGGAATTTTTAATATTTATTCTACAGTTGAGTTTTCTGGGGTTGTTTTGGGGATTCGGTGTTTCGATCGGAGTATCAGATTTTGTCTATGTGGTTTTCCGGATAAATTTTAGAAACTGTTAAAAAGTTCGAACGGATATCAATAACTCACTTTTTCCCCTGTCGGAAAATTTTTCAAAAGTTGGATTTTTTTTCTCGTGTTTAAGAATGTTCTAAGTCATGCAAGTAACTCGGTGGACCCTCTAGAAGACAACAAACCTTAACTCGATTATGTGACCGTCTTGAACTGCCTTTTGAACCTTAGGGTTTGCGGCAGTACGACGTGCCACATGTGAGGCGTTGGCTTGACCCTTCTACGGCTGGATCATTGGTACTGTGGCATGTGATTGATGTTTTTAAACTGATTTCAAGTGTTGAGATACATTGGGGAAATCTTGGGTGTTTGATGATTCGATCGGAAAGTTTAACTTTTTCTATTTATCTGGAATGTGATACAATATTTGGAATCCACAGGTAGTTATGAGATAACTAATTTGAATATTATAAATCTAGCAGTTCAGTCTCAAATGATCGGTTGCCACGGAATTTTGATGTGATCAAAAGTCCGTCGCAATCACGTAGCGTACGCGGATACTCGCCAGGTAAACTTAATAGACAACCACGCCCCAAAGCCCCGACCAAGTGACTGTAGGAGAACCCCGTCGCCGAAAGCATCCGTTCGGGTGCTCGCGGCAGCGGTGTTCCTCCTTAGTGCACTTCGTCGACGGCATCTGGGGGTGCGGCCGTCTACTAAAGTTTGCGACGAGCATTCGATCAGGACGTCGGGAATCTTGTTGAATTGCCCGACTTGATATTGAAAAGAGTTTTCGATAATGAGACTAAAATGCGGAGTTTATAATTGTTAGGCATGCGATGTCTAAGGAATTCATTTGGTCAGGCATGCGATGTCTAAGGAGGTTGCGGATTCCAACTGTTGTAGTTTTACACTTTCTTTTCTATGACCGTAAGCGTAGTATGTGGTGTATCGCCGGCTTCGTTGCTATACATTAACGACAATCGGGATACGCATACTTGCTTACGTTGATGATATGAGATATTATGTGTTGCTGTGATATGTTGTATTGGATCGTCGCGTTTGAATAGCCGGAGGTTTTATGTGAGATGAGAGTTTTTCTTTTTCATTCATGTAAAATTCATTTGTATGTAATATTCTTTTATTGGGGCACTTCCAGGTAGCGGAAGATATCACCGTTGTATATTATTTACTTTTCCGCATTAGGTAGACCCAAGGCGGGGAGCACAAGTAACCGGGTTCTAGGGTCCAGTGGGAGACCATCTCGAGGAGTCGAGACCGGGTCTCCTAACCCTAGAATTGGCAGTGTTACTTGCCGCTCTCGTAGGGGTCTAGGGATGTGGGTTTGGCTATTCATCGCGACCGTGGAATCCGTGTTTTATACAGGCTCGTATTGAAAACACGGACGTCCTAGTATATCCAATATTTCATATATGTTCTTCTGCTGCAATGTTCTGTGATGAGATTATATTACTGCCTGTGACGAATGTTTATATTATATATATGAGATATATGTTATATTGCAGATTTCGTTTCAAAAGAGATGCTTGTGAAGCATAATAAAATGGGACTTCATTAATGAGATTAATGAAATAAAAGAAACCTAAGATGTTGTAGAAACTTGTTTAAAAAATGGTAGCTATAGTTCTTGCTTTGCATCGCGGTGTTCCTTGTAGAACATCCAGCACCTTATTCGATAAGGAAAGGACCGAGATCCCTTCACCGGGAGTGACTCCTTTAGCAATAACTGGCAGATGCTACAAACTCGGTTTGTCTTTTGATTGCTTCTATAGTTCTTGCTTTGCATAGTGATATTTGTGAAATATCCTGCACCTTATTCGATGAGGAAAGGGCCGACGATCCCTTCACCGGGAGTGACCCCTTTAGCAAAACTAGAAAAGCCTCAAAAACACTCCATTTAAAATCACTCGATTCTACAACGATATCAAGTTCATTACGCAAAGGGTTTTCTGAAAAACCCGTCGTAGCCCTCCGTCATTTCAGATAAGTACTGGTTAGTATTCGTGCCGCGTTTGTTGACCTTAGCCAAGGCATAGTGTACGGTAGCTGATTAGTGCTTATCTGTATAAGCATATGATGCGATTGAGTTAGGGTAGTCGTGCGACTTTGTTGACCTTAGCCAAGGGTCGTGCGGGTGGGTTTAATTCAATCGGGAAATGACGGGTTGAACTTGGCTAGCACTTATGATTTGTTGACCTTAGCCAAGGTCATAAGCTGCTAGGGGCAAAATATTATTGGGAATTTCAAGTGTTGAAATTTGCAATGAGATTGCATACCTTCTATGAGATAGTTGGATCCCGATACCCGCTGGGAGTAAAAGTTACTCCTGGGAGAGTTTTACACATTACAATTAGCCGATCAAGTAGGTGTCTAGAAAGGTGTTAACGGGGTTACGCCTCTGGGAAAACGAGGTTTACTTTAATTAGGTTCGTGCGAAAGCACGGGGCACCTCCCTCAAAGTACCGACACTGGTCTGGCTGAAAGATTGGCGAACTTGTAGCGTGTAATTAATCCCGGCTAGTCTTTCCTTTTAGGGTTTGAAGGAAGATTTGACAAAAACAGTGGGAGACATCCTGATTAGATATATTAGATAACCAGTTTAATCTTGCAAGAGCATACGCTGAGTGTTTTCTTCTCTCTCTCTCCAGATAGCGACCATATCACGCCTTAATCAAGATAATAAAACGGATATATTGACCGAACCCGCTTGTTATACTGAGCCGGGGAACGTTGTTCCCGCTCCAACTTATAATTGTTATAAGACAGAGCAGGAAATTGGGGAATACCAGATTTCCCGTGCCGCCCAAACGAAGAAAGTGCATGTTGATGCATCATCTTCGGGTGTGTTCATTACACAGAACTGTTTCTCTGTGTCCTTTACGTCCTGGGTATGTGATACCGGATCAGGATCCCGTATATGTAATCTGTTACATAGGCTACAGAAAGGTAGAGAACTGAGAACGGGTGATAAGTTTCATGAGACAGAAAACGGTGCAAGTGTTGCAGCCAAGTCTGTTGGTCACTGTCACCCTGTATTACCAGAATACATTGATTCTGAACAAATGTTATTAGATACCAAACCTGATATACAAAATCATATCAGTCTCTTTATTAGTAAAGAAAGGATATAATTTTGTATTGTTGGATAATGTTTTGAACATTTCCTATATCAAGAGTTGATCGGTTCAGGCACGTCATCTAAAAGCATTGTCGTTCTAAATCAAACTACAGTTCTTAGTATACGGAACACACACAAGAGGAAGAGTTCAGAAATGAACGAATCCTTCTTGAGGCATTGTAGACTAGGTCATATCAATGCGACCCGACTGGCTGAAGTTACATATAGATGCATATTTAAATTAGTTTGAATTTACATCTTGTGAAACTTACCGGTCATGTCACAAAGATAAGATGACCACAGCTCTGTTTGTTGGAAACAGAGAAAGAGTTAGTGAACTCTTGGGATTGACACATGCTGATGTATGAAAGTCCCATGTCTACATATGCCAGGACCGGTTCTTTGTACTTCATTACATTCTCTGATAATCTCTCAATATTCAGACATATGTTTCTGTTGAAACACAGGTCCGAACCTTTTGAGATATTCACAGAATATAAATTAGAAGTAGAGAACCAAAATACGGGTAAAAGTATTATGTCCTTTGATGTGATCAAGGAGGAGAATACTTGAGCACGGAATTCCTGGACTATTCTAAAGGAGAATGAGATTCTCTCTCGGCATTACTCCTCCGTATACACCACAGCCTGTCGGTGTATTGGGGCGGAGCAATCACACCCTATGTGATATGGTGTGCTCTATGATGAGTACTACTGAGTTTCCTATTTCCTTTAGGGAGTTATGCACTTGTGAAGTTGCATACCTATTGAATAGGGTTCAAATCAAATCAGTTGCCTACCACTTCATATATGATATGGAAAGGGAAGAGCCCATATCTTAAGTTTGTTAAGATTTGGGGTTGTCCGGCTTGTGTCTAAAAGCAAAATCCGGACAAGCTCGAGGAAAGCTCTGTTATGTAGAACTGGAAAGGTTCCAGCTATACAAAATGCAGCTGATGATTTGGTAGAAACAAAGGATTCAATAGTTTCCAACGAACCTCAGCATCTCCGCCGATCTAGTACGGTTCCTCACCCACCTAAGAGATACTTCGGTTTCTCTATGACAGTGGGAGCGAGGATTGCATCATGAGATGATGACCCAACTAGTTTCGAGCTGGTCATCAGGAGTAGGACTCTGTAAGAATGGATGGGTGCTTATCGATCTGAGATGGAATCCTTATACACCAACAAAGTATGGACTTTGGTTGCTTTATCTGAAGGGTTAAATCCCCATCAGGAGCAAGTATATCTTGAGAAGATTACTTGGTGTACATGGAAAAGTTGAGACTTTCAAAGCTAGACTTGTTAAAGGTTTGCATCATAGACCAGATATGGATTATGTTGAAACCTTTTCTAAGGATCTATGCTTAAGTCCATCCAGATCCTACTTGCCACGGCTGCATACCATGACTACGATATCTGGTGGTTGGGTGTCATGACTGCTTTTCTAAATGATGATTTAGAAGATAGCGTCTATAAGTACACAGCCAGAGGGCTTCGTAGACTGTGGGAGCAGCGGAAACGTGTGCAAGATGTTTTATATGATAAAACAGGCATCGCGGAGTTGGAACATCTGTTTTGATGTGGTAGTCAAAGAGTTTGACTTCATCAAAATGGTAGATGAACCTTGTATATACGAAAAGGTAGTAGAGTGTATGGTGGTGATCCTCGTAGAGTACGTGGATGACATACTCTTGATAGGGAAGGAGTTTCCTATGCTACGCCCGGTCAATCTCCGCTTATCACAAGGATTCTCCATATAGGATCAAAGTGATACCTACTAAATCCTAGGTTTTGGATCTATGAGATAGATCTAATTGGATGTTAGGATACTTACTCGTTGTAGTGAGAAGGTATCAATCGATCCTGGGGAGAATCACTGGAAAGGTTCCAGGGTGATAAGGATGACTGAATGTCAGTCGCAGGCTTGTCTATACCCTCAGTGGAGGGACGGTATGTTGGAAGAGTTCCAAGCTAGATACCGTGACATACTAGACGATTAAAGGCAAGATACATCGTTACCAAGGATGCTACCAAAGAGGCAGTCTGGATATATATAAGTTCATAAGATGAACTTCGTTCCTACCATTGTGTGACAATGGAGTTGTGGCTTTAGCCAAGGAACTACCGTCCCATCAGAAATCAAGATATAACTCTTAGGAAGTATCACCTGATCATGGAGATGGTTGATCTCCAGGGAGATCGAGGTTAGGAGAGTAGACACAGAGGACAATAGCGCGAATCCATTCACAAAGGCCTTTTTCCCAGTAGAGACTTTTATGGGATGGTTGAGTATGAGATACTTCAACCGCAGCTAATTGTTGGGTATGCGATACCATAACAGATGGCCCTAGTGCAAGTGGGAGATTGTTAGTTATATGTATGCCCTAGAGGCCATTACTGTACATACGATGTATATTGTAGTGGATGCTAGGACATATATAGGGAGGACTTTCTTGCTCGACATGATAGTATGCTATCTGGTTGTACTTTATCTTAACATGTACTCTGATTGTCTCTATATTACATGTTGATAAATCCCTTAGGATATGTACTCGACTACTGGGACTGTGATGAGATCATACTAGTGGGGCCACGGTAGTCGACGAGTACATCCTATAATTGTTCCTAGTCGTAGGTGTATCGAGACAGGGCATCGATGCACCAGAGTAGACTAGCGTATACACATCTTGACCCATATGATGGGCGATGGATGATCCTATATCCATCGGTGTTTGACATCAAGAATGGTGTACGGGTGCTCAGTGGAGACTGGGTACACTGGACGAACTCGCCGAGAACTCCCAGATAGTATTATACCATACGTCAGATGACAGTTCTCCGGTGACACTGGTACAGAGTAGTCTGTTGACCCGAGATCGTCATAGAGTCTTGTGTGGTTCCCACTGTGCTTTGATTTCCATCCTACCACGTCCAAGAGGGCGTGCAAAAAGATGGCTTTTGGGTACAGTCCCGAATCATATGGAGGCAATGAGCGATAGGAGGGGATTCGTCTCTCCCGGTATAGGGAGTTGATGTTGTGCTGTGTTCGATTGGCTATAACCGGAAATCCCTGGCCAGGGTTGCTGAGATTTACTGGTAAGTGTTATCGGTATTTTCTCGAACTGTTATAGACCTCATATCGACACGACTTATCGAGCTACTGGGTCTGACGTTTACCACCCCTAGGCAAGATATGCGACATATCAGACGACGAGACCGGACTGTACGGGAGTGTTACTGTTTGGATTCACAGGAGAAGTTACGGGCTTGCTTGTTGATCTTCTGAGCGCTCAATACCTGGGTAGCTGTTACGTTTAGCTGACCGCTTGCAGCTTGTGGGTGTTTGATATGATCATCACCTACTGCCGGCGTATTGACGATTCTTTAGAGTCCTACACAGAGGTTTCTTGACTCAGGCAAAACGAAGTAGGAGCACATATGTGATATGTGCGGGCCCGAGGATAATGCGATATGTGATACCGTATTATATTCTCGCGATATTTGATATCAGCCGGGTCATCGGATCAAGTGTTGATTCGATGAATCGGTACGGATAAATATTAGTCGGTTATATGCGATATAGCCGGATTGTCGGATCAAGTGTTGATTCGATAATTTAATGTATAATAATATATTTGATATATTAAATTACATTAACTAATATTTGCTCACTAAAAGATTCTTTTTCTCACTCGGGTAATACATTGATATATATGCGATATATGTTAATTGTATTATTTTGTTACGATAAATATTATATATGTGATATATAATATTGTAACATGATATGATAAATAATGCAACTTATTTAGTGGAGTTTAAACATGATTAGGGTTTGGATTAGGGTTAAACTTTCTAGATGTTTCTAGAAGGTTTTCTTTTTGTTTTGGAAAAGATATTTGTAAGTGACTCATGCTTTAACCCAACCCAAACCCTAACCCTTGTTAATTCTCTATAAGAGTTTGCTTGACCATGGTTGCATTATCTATCATATTATTCTTTTCTTATTCATCACAAAAGGATTCACAACATTATTCATCTTCTTCTTCCTTCATTCTTTCATGGAAAAAGCTTGCTTGATTTTTCCAAAGTGATGAATAATTGTGAGAAAAATATAAATAAAGAGAGCAAAAATCCTACTTCATCATCCTCATCTTCCCTTGCTATTTAGATGAGGGTGTTCACATCATTTCATGAGTGTTAGCTTGTGTTAAAGAAACTTCAAGGTAGATCATCTTAGTATCAAAGATCGGAAGCAAAGGTTGCGTCTTTCTCTTCGTGGAGCCTCTCGAGAGTCCGGATCCCGATGATCGCAGCGAAGGGACCACAACACGAAGCATATGAAGTGAAGGACCGGATCTACAAAGGTTGTAATCCCTCTCACTTAGTGTTAAAGTTGTTAACATGCTTGTTTTCGCCTAATCTCTAGTTTAAAGTTCCGTATTCGGGTTGTTCGGCACGGCTAAATTTTTAATCGGGCATGGTTGATGCCTCCTAGACCCTTGTGCGCGTGCCTAGCAACCCTACAGATATGACCTAGTCTACAATACCACAAGAAGTCTTCATTCATTTCTGAACTGTTCATCTAGTGTGTATTTTGTATACATAGAACTGTGGTTTGCTTTAGAACGTTTATACCGTTATATAACGTACCATACCCAATCAACACTTGATATAGGAAAACATTCACAATATTTTTTTGGTACGAAAGAACAGTCGCTTAGAATCATTGTGTCACCACTTGGTAGTACAAGGTGATATTCGCCAACTGCTTTGGCTACAACAATTGTACCATTCCCTACTACTAGAGACATATCACCCTTTCCCAGTTCTCTACCTCTCTATAGCCCATGTAACAAATTACATATGTGGGATCTTGATCCGGTATCCAATACCCAGGACGTAGAGCAGACTGAGAAACAATTCTCGGTTATGAACACACCCGAAGACGATGCATCAACATGCTTTTTCTTCGTTTGGGTGGTGTGGGAATCTGGATATTTCCCTATTCCTTGCTCAGACTTATGACAGCCATAAGATAGAGTGGAACCTATCCCACTATAATAAGCGGGTTCGGTCAATACATCCATATTATTATCTTGATTAAGGCATGTCATTGGTTGCTACCAGGAGAGAGAAGGATAATCACTTTGTGTGCGCTCTTTGCAAGATTAGATTGATTATTATTTTATCTAATTAGGATAGCTCCCACTGTTTTTATCAAATCTTCCTTCAAACCCTAAAAGGTAAGATTAGCCGGGATTAATTACACCCTACAAGTTCGCCAATCGTTCGGCCAGGCAGGTATTGGTACTCCGAGAGAGCTCCCCATGCTTTCGCATGGAACTAATTAAATAACCTCGTTTACACAGGGGCATAACCCCGTTAACACCTTTCTTAGACACCTACTTGATCGGCTAATTGTAAAGCGTAAAACTCTCCCAGGAGTAACTCTTACTCGCAGTGGGTATCAGGATCCAACTATCATATAGAAGGTATGCAATCTCATTGCAAATTTCAACACTTAAAATTCCCAATAATTATTTTTTACCCCTAGCGTCCTATGACCTTGACGCAGGCCAAACAACCCATAGGGCGCTAGTCAAGTTCAACCCGTTCATTTCTTGATTGAATTAAACCCACCCGTACGACCCTTGATGCAGGCCAACCAACGCCGTATGACTACCCTAATCCAATCGCATCACATAATGCAGATAAGCACTAATCAGCTAACGCACACTACGCCTTGACACATGCCAACAAACGTAGCACGAATACTAAATAGCACTTATCTGAAATGACGGAGGGCTGCGACTGGTTTTGAAGAAAACCTTTAACGTAATGAACTTGATATCATTGTAGAATCTAGTGATTTTGAAAAGGACTGGTTTAAGCTCCGCTTTTAAAATCGAATAGTTTTCAAAAAACAAACTGAATAGCTTTTACTAGATTTTGCTAAAGAGGTCACTCCCGGTGAAGGATCTCGGCTCTTTCCTCATCGAATGAGGTGCTGAATATTCATCAAGGAATACCATTATGCAAAGCAATAACTACAGAAGCTATGATGACAAACCGAGTGAGTTGTAGCATTTGCTAGTTTTTCTAAAGAGGTCACTCCCGGTGAAGGGATCTCGGCTCTTTTCTCATCGAATGAGGTGCTGGATATTCATCAAGGAATACCACCATGCAAAGCAAGAACTAGAGCTACCTTTTTTAAAAACTTTTGATCCTACAACATCTTTAGGTTTCTTTTCTTTTCATTAATCTCATTAATGAAGTCCCATCATTTAATATTTCTTAAACATCACATAAAATGAAACGAAAATAGAACGTACGCTTAAGCCATCCATATTCGCCACGGGGCCCCGTCATGAACCGTTAGGTTACTTAACTAACGGCAGAGCGGGGGCTGGACTAGCGCGGGTGCAAAACATAAGCAACACATATTATATATCATATATATAAAGCATTCGTCTCACGCAGTTATATGATCACATCACAGAACCAAGCAGCAGAAGTCAATATATGAAATATTGGATATACTAGGAGGTTCGTGTTTTAAATTAAGCCAATAATGAAAAATACGGATTCCACGGTCGTGATGAATAGCCAAACCCACATCCCTAGACCTCTACGAGAGCGGCAAGCAACCCTGCCAATTCTAGAGTTAGGAGACCCGGTCTCGACTTCTCGAGATGGTCTCCCACTTGACTCCAGAACCCGGTTACTTGTGCTCCCCGTCTTGGGTCTATCCTAATGCGGAAAAGTAAATAATATACATCAGTGGTGACATCATCCTCAACCCGGAAGTGTCCCAATAAAAGAATATTACATACAGATTTTACATGAATGAAAATGAAAAGCTCTTATCTCATGCAAAACCCCCGGCTATTCAATTACGACGATCCAATAAAACATATTACAGCAACACATAACATCATATGTCATCAACGTAAGTAAATACGCGTATCCCAAATTCCGTTGACATATAGCAACGAGATTTGGGATACCACACATATTACACTTACGGTCACAGAAAAGAAATGAAAAACTACAATAATTAGAATCTGTATTTTCTTAGACATCATAAACCCGGAATATATCATATTCCGAATTTCATGCCTAATTTATAAACCATGCATTTTAGTCTCAAATTTAAAACTCTTCTCAATAAGCTGTCGGATAATTCAACAAGATTCCCGACTAAGTGATCACGTACTATACGCAATTGCGACGGAGTTTTGATCCGAATCAAAACTCCGTGGCAATCGATCAAATGAGACTAAACGACTAGATTTACAATATACTAACTAGTTTTCACAAAACTAATTATCGTGGATTCCAAAAAATTGTATCACATATCATCAAGATCTATACAACGTTAAATATTTCGATCGATTTAACAAACACCCACAAATCACATAGACCTCAACAGCTTGAGTCTCATTAAAAACATCCATAATGTGAAAAATCGAACAGTGGAGCAGCAAAAGAAAAATCAAACCATAAAACCTCAAACTTGTGGTGGAACCGCGACCAAACTAGGGTTTGTGCCGCGGTTCCACAGCTCTTTCAGGGAATTAGGGCATGAAATTTCTTGGGGCTCCATATAAAACCCTGCACGTTTTTCTGCATATTTTTAATAACGAAAATTCCAACTTTTGAAAATTGACAGAAACTTGAAAATTTTGGTTTTTTCGAAAACCGATCGAAAACTTTAATGTCGTAAAGACATCCCCTAATTTTCTAGCTTGGCTCTGATACCATGAAAGTGTATGTGAGCACCGTGATGGGGTTTAAACAGGCATCACACATGCAATTTTAAAAATTTCGGGTGCCAACGAACACTAACCAAGATCTTAACTAGAATAATAGGGTTTAACAATGACGATATGATTAACTATAGAAAGAGAAAGGGGCAACAACCTTTGTAAACCGTGTCCTTCTCTTCATAAAGCTCCGGGTAGTAGTCCACGTGACTCCACTAGGCTCAACTTGAAGAATGAACAAGGTTCCTCCGATGATCTTCGTGGCGAAGATGATCCATCCGAAGTCTGCCAATCCAAGCTACCTCTTCACTAAATTCTTTAGTGAAAGAAACACACTACACTAGAGTGCTAATGAAGTGTAGGATGGTGAAGTTGGGGTTTTATTTTCTCACAAGGAATTCAAGCTTCATGGTTCATATCACATGTGAGGGGTTGAAGCTTGAAGGCATGAAGAGGAAGAAGAAGATGAAGAGGGGCTAGAGAGCAACTCAAGAAGGAGCTCTAGAAAAACCCAAGTCCAAAATGAATGAGAGTGTATGTCAACTCTCTTGACCCCTCACTCATTCAAGCATGGAGTAAATATCAATATTAAATTGCAACCATACTTGAATAATGAGTCAAGAGAAATAAATAAATGATAAAGGCCATGCCTCACCATTCCTCCTCATTTTCGACCTCTTTTTCTATTTTCCAAAAATAGAAATTCATGCCATGCTTCATTATATATATATATATATATATATGTTAGTTATATGTATGTCTTAGAGACCATTATTGTATATGTGATGTATATTATAGTGGATGCTTGGATATATATAGAGAGGACTTTCTTGCTCGACATGATAGTATGCTATCTGGTTGCTCTTTGTCTTAACATGTAGACTTGTATTGTGATACCGTCTTGCTCTCACATGTTGATAAAGCCCTTATGATGTGTACTTTACTACTAGGACTATGATGTAGATCATACTAGTGGGGCTGGGGTAGTCCACAAGTACATCCTATAATTGTTCCTAGTCGAGAGTGTATCGAGACAAGGCATCGATATTTCAGAGTAGACTAGCGTATACGCTTATTGACCTATATGATGGGCGATGGATGATCCCACATCCATTGGTGTTTGACACCAAAGATGGTATACGGGTGCTCAGTAAAGACTCGGTACACTGAACGGACTCGCCGAGAACTCCTAGTTGGTATTATACCTATCGTCAGATATAAGTTCTCTGGTGACACCGGTACAGGTTAGTCTGTAGACCCGAGATCGTCATAGAGTCTTGTGTGATTCCCACTGTGGTTTGATTTCCACCTTACCACGTTTAAGAGAACGTGCAAAACGGTGGCTTTTGGGTACAGTCCCGAATCATATGGAGGCAATGAGCAATAGGAGGGGATTCGTCTCTCCCGGTATTGGGGGTTGATGTTGCGCTGTGCTACGATTGGCTATAACAGGAAGTCCCTGGCCAGGGCTGATTCGGAGATCTACTGGTAAGTGTTATCAGTAGTTTCTCGACCCGTTATAAGCCTCACATCGGCATGACTTATCGGTTACTGGGGTCTGACGTTTACCACCCCTAGACTAGATATGCGACATATCAGATGAAGAGACCGGGCTGTACGGTAGTGTTACTGACAGGTTTTACAGGGGTTAGAGCGGGCTTGCTTATTGATCTTCTGATCGCTCAATACCCGGGTAGCCGTTACGTCCAGCTAGTACCGCTAACGGCTTGTGGGTGCTTGATATGATCATCACCTGCTGACGGTGTATTGACGAGTCTTTAGAGTCTTACACAGAGGTTTATTGGCTCAGGCAAAACGAAGTAGGAGTACATATGTGATATGTGCGGGATCGAGATTAATACGTGTATGTGATACCGTATTCTATTCTCGTGATTTATGATATTGGTCGGTTATATGAAATGTAGCCGGGTTAACGAATCAAACGTTGATTCGATAAGTTGATACAATATCGGTCGGTTATATGAGATATAGCCGTGTTATCGAATCAAGTGTTGATTCGATAAGTTGATAAAAATAATATTAGTCGGTCATATGAGATATAGCCGGATTATTAAATCAAGTGTTGATTTAATGATTTAATGTATAATTATATATTTGATATATTAATTTATATTTACTAATATTAGCTCACTTAAGCATTTCTTTTCTCACTTATGCATTTAATATATATGTGATATTTATTAATTGTATTTCTTTTTGTGTCATGCTTGATGCTACATGCTACATGGGTGTATGAGATCTACACCATGCTCATGATAATGTAAGCTTTATTTATTTAGAGTAAATCAAATATTTGTTGGAAATTAGTCACATGGGTGAGCTTAGTAGAAGCTTGTAGAACCATTGACTTAGTCCACTAGTTTTGTTTTACACTAGATATTTATTAGCCCAACCATTATCTAAACCCATGGTTAAGTATCTACATGAGTAATATGAGATATTTCTCACCCATGGTTGCAATTCACTGTCTCATCCATTATTTGCTTCTTCTTCTTCATCAAGAGTTTAGCTCTCTAGATTTTTGAGAGGTGAAGAAAAATAGTGAGAAAAAGATTTCTAAAATGAGAAAAAATCATACTCCATCATCCTCTACTAGATTAGCCATTTAGTTTAGGGTGTTAGCTTCACTAATCCCTAATTAGTGAAGAGGTAACTTGGGTTAGTGTCTCCTCGACGTAGATCATCTTCGGCCTCGAAGACTTCATGCAAGTTTGTTCCTTTCAGCTTGTGGAGCCGTTCTAGAGTCCGCAAGATCACTACTTGGAGCGAAAGGGAATACCACTCGGAGCTATTGAAATGAAGGACCGGTCTACAAAACTTGTATTCCATATTCACTTAGATGTAAAGTAGTTTACATGTTGTATTGTCTAAATCTCTAGTTAAGATTCTAGGGTTAGGGTTGTTTAGCATGGAAAATTTTTGAAAATGGTATGGACGATACCTCCCAAAACCTTGCTGTCGTGCTAGGCATTCCTACAGTAGTATCAGAGCCGAGCTAGAGAATTAGACAATGTTTGTAGAATTACGAAACTGAAACAACTCCGGAACACTCGAAACTAAAACCCAGTTTCTGTCAATATTTTTAAGTCGTCGAAATTTTTTTAAGCAAATGCAGAATGTTATATGAGATGTAACATGAACACTGAACAAATACGAACCCATTCCACTGGTTTTGACCCGTGACATGGCCATAAAATCTGGCCTGGCCGGCCCCCTCTGCTCTATTCTGGTTCGTATTCATTTGGTGTTCTATTCTCTGGGTTTTGGTGTTTCAGGTGTTGCTTTTTTTTCACTAAAATTGCATGAGATGTTAATTTTCTATAAAGGCAATTCGGAGTGTTTCGTAGTCGTAATTCTAACATTATTTCGGATTGTTTAGACGGCGTTAAAAAGTTCGAACGAATATCAAATACCCACTTTAACCCTCGATGGAAATTTTCCAAGAGTTGGATTTTTCTAAGTTAAAGAACATTCAAAAATCATGCAAGTAATGCGATGGACCCTCTAGAAGAACGAAACCCTAACTCGATTCTATGACCATAAGAACCGCCGCCAAAGCGTAGGGTTTGCGGTAGTTCCACGGCACCATAGGTGAGGCAAGGGTTGACCCTTCTATGGTTGATCCATAGGTACTGTGGCATGTTCTGAGTATTTTTAAACTGTGCTCAAGTGTTGAGCTTTTCGGGAAATTTTGGGTGTTTGTTGATTCGATCGGAATGTTTAACATCGTCTAGCTATTTATGGAATGTGATACAATATTTTGAATTCATATAGTTAGGCATGAAATCCGAAGTATGTGATATTTCGGGTTTATGATGTCTAAGGTGATTGTGGATTTCAAATGTTGTTGTTTGACATTTTCTTTTCTGCGACCGTAAGTGTAATATGTGGTGTATCGCCGGTTTTATTGATATATGTCAACGACAATTGGGATACGCATATTTACTTACGTTGATGACATGTGATAATATGTGTTGCTGGGATATGCTATATTGGATCGTCGTGTTTTGAATAGCCGGGTTTTTTTTTTATGTGAGATGAGTGTTTTTCATTTTCATTCATGTAAAAATTTGTATATAATATTCTTTTATTGGGGCACTTCCGGATTGAGGATGTTGTCTGTAACATTTCAGAAAAATAAAATATTATTTTTGGGAATTTTTATAATTAAATAATTAATATTATGAATATTTTAATATTGCGGTATAATTAAAAACCGATAAAGTGGAAAATATTTGGAAAATTATAGGAATTACTGAAATGAGGGTGTTTTATATGATTTAAGCAAATTATAAATTCTTTATGATTAATTATATTCCATTTTAATGCTAATCGCGATTAAATATCACTAATCGTGCATTAAGCTTGATTTGTGCACATGACATGCACCATATCATATTTTACACTTTTGTTACATTTTCTACATGGTTTTTCCTTATTTTTGTTCATGCATGGCTTTTAAATGAAAAGAAAAGAAAAGAAAAGAAAAGAAAAAGAGAAGGGGATTAAACAAATAGGTATGGGTAAGAGAGAGAAAGGAGAGAAAGGTGAGGAGTCTTGACTTGTCTCCCATTGTTTTCCCTCCTTGTTTCTTCATCCTTTCCTCTCCTCTCCTCAAACATGGCTGCCCTCTCCCTCCCCCATCTCTACACCCTCACAAACAACCCCAAAACCACATTAAAACCTCATCCCTACTTCATTAAAAATGTGCACAAGCTCACTACAAGCACTTTGGACCAAGAAAAATCGGATTTTGGAGACTTGGGGCAACTCAAGAAAATTCTTGAGTTGCCAAATGAGGTAATTCTTTCACTATTAGCATAGTATTACTTTCACTATTAGCAAAGTATTACTTTCACATTAGTGTCCATGCTTGATTAGAAGTGTTTTAGTGATGTTTAGTGAGGATAGAAAATTCCAAGTTAGGGTTTTGAGAAAGTTTTGATTTGAGATAGTGTAATTGAGTTAGTAGTGATCTTAAACCCACTTAGTGATAATATTTTGGACCTAAGACCAGAGACAAACCCTAATTCACGAACTTTGAAATTCTGCCGATATCGTATTTTGTGGAAATTGTGATGTGTTTTGGAGAACTGCTATAACCCGGGTGACCTGAAAATTATTTACCACCTAGATGCAAACCCCAAGACCCGAGACCCCAACCATGCACTGAGGCCGCAGATTTATTCTTCCTGGCCACAAATTGTGGCCAGGGTGGGGAGGTTTGGGTTAGTGTTTGTTCCAGGGATTTATCTCCAGTTAACTAGACCCTCCGCATGTGCAAAATTGGCTAATTTTACCTGATGGAAAATCTGGGATAGATTTCTCATGTTGCTGATTATATGTTTTCCAATTCTGAAAACTTGGTTTTTGTATTTGATTTGAATTTGATTTGAATTTGATCGTTAGACGTTTGTACGTCAACGACGAGGGATTGATGATTGTTTTCGTATGCGTAATCGATAGGTTCTGACCTATAAGCACCTCGCGTGTTGTCTTGGATTTGAATTGGATTTTAATGCGATACGATATCTCGTGTGTATATATGTAGGTACCCCCACGTGGACTTCGGATGATGAAGAAGAGGGTGGCGACATCGACTTCGGTAAGCAATGATCAGGTGAGTAGATATATATCTACGGGGGAAGTCGGGTGGATGGCGTATAGCATCCCTGTAGTTCGAAGTGTAGTATACAATATATATGATATATATATATATATATATATATATATATATATATATATGATATTGTGTTATGTGAAACATGGATAGTTAACAGATAAGATTTAGGAGATCATGGGTTAAATTTTAGTGTAATTGATTGATAATGTCGTTAGTTAGTTGTAGTCGCGAACCCTAGAATAAGGTTTACACTCACACACACACTTGCATGCATTTTATTTCTTATGCGTATATGGGGATATGCATACACACACACACACACAGGTATGGGACTATATGTGTATATATATATATATATATATATATATATATATACGTATATATATACATGGATAATGAGGATAGTACATGGTACTTGGAGACGAGTCGATGTGATTGGGCATGATGCCACGAGATCGGTGATGTGATTTGGTTCGTATTATGAGATACGACATGATATTATAGCCGATCATTAGGCGACGTGTTTTCAGACACACGCATATATATTATTGATGGTATCAGTATGTACTAGATTTAGATCAGTACCCAGCTCATGATATATGAGGATAAGGATACCAGTTGAATAATGAGATAAATGTGATATTGACCCGTACCCAGATTTGGGATGCCGTACGATGGATTTACCGTACGAGCTATATTGATGATAGATCCGCACTCTTGACTCGAGAATATCATATGATATATATATTGTATCGTACGCGATACTATTGAAGCGAAATCACCGACTATTATATATATATATATATATATATATATATATATATCGAGACTGAGCACGATTCATACTTATTTCCAAAACTAACGAATCGTGAGTATTTTAAAAACAGGCCAAAGGATACTACGGATATTTCAAAGGATGTACTTTTTCATAAAAACACCGTACCCCTATTTTCTAAACACCACGATTCGTGCGATTTCAGATACCAAAAACTTTATAACTCGTATATAAGAATGTTTATTTCTTTATTGCTGCATTTACTATTCATTTGCCATTTATTCTGTTGTTCGCATTGCATTGCATGCTTATATGTATTTTCGTTAGTAATGATGAAACCTGTTGTTAGGACACCAGCATCATTACCGATGATGCGTAGCTCCACGTATACTCGCTTGCCGGCTCATACACATCTTCATCGGTAATTTCTATGTCACGTACACTTTAGAGAATATTATTTCATTGACATAGCTTGCTAGCCGATAGTTCCTATATGTTATTGCTTTCATAGGCTAGTTTAATATTGCATTCCTTACTTGATATCAGATGCATTCATATATTCATTGTCATGCAATATTATTGGGCCAGTCCGGATTGAAGCTCATCATCTACTGAGAAACTACTGACATCAGATCAGTAATTCTCATCCACCTTGGTCAAAGATTTCTGGTGATGGCTGACTCAACACAGCGCGACATTGACACCCAATACCGAGAGAGACGAATCCCTGACAATTGTTCACTGCCTCCATGTGGCTCGGGACTGTACCTAACTAAAACCTTTATGTACGACTCCTTTGAGCCGTGGTAGGGTAGTTATCTAAGTACAGTGGGAACTCATATGAGACAAATGAAAATCTTAGGTCAAAGGACTAACATGTACTCATGCCACAAGAGAACTTCCATCTGACGATAGGTATAATACCAATTAGAAGTTCTCGGCGAGTCTGTCCGGTGTACTCACCTCCAGTGAGCACATGCATATTATCTTAAGTGACTTAACACCAATGGCTTGTGAGACCGGCCACCGCCCCTCGTCGAGATCTTGAAAAGTATACACTAGTCTACTCCGGAGTATCGATGCACAGTCTCGATACTCTCTCGACTAAGGACATTTAAAGATATACTTATGAACCTTCTAGCTCCCACGTATATGATCGCCATCATAATGCTGGTAGTCAAGCAATAATCCTACGGGTTTTATCAAAACGTATACACATAATGATAAAGACAAATCAGATACCATACTATCATCTCGAGTAAGACCGTTCTACCTATATAGGTCCTCGTTTAATTATCATAATCTCCTACTTTCAACTACAATAATTTCCTTGAGGGCACTATATCCAACACTACCAAAATACGAATACCGTATTTGTACCAAAAATACAAAATGCGCGTATTGATATTTATAATGAAATACATGTATTTGTATTAAAGCACAAATACCCATATTTATACAAATAAACGTATTCGTATAAATATTGTATTCGTATTAAAATACAAATACCCAAAAGAGAGCAATATAATACTAGCATCAAAACTGGTTGTCTTTCAAATCTGCCAGTACCACTAAACCGTCTGATTAAAGAACGTGTATAAATACACGTATTCAATCAAACACCCGAGCGTATCACTATACACAAACTACACCATTTCGTAAACCGGGAAACCCTCTGTGTGGGACTTTAAAGACTCGAAAATACGCTGGCAGTGGGTTTAACCACAAGCACGTCAGTGGCACTAGCTGTATGTAACGGCTACTCAAGCATCAATCGAAGGGAAGATCGACACGATAACTCGTCCGAAAACCCTACTAAGCCTATAGGTGACATTCTCCGTACAGTCCAGTCTGTTCGTCTAAGAGTATCGCATATCGGGCCTAGGGGGTGGTAAACCTCAGACCCCTAATAGTGAAGTCGTGTTGGTGTGAAGCCCAATACTACCTGAGAAACTACTGGTGAACCTACCAGTAAATCTCACTTGCCCTGGCTAGAAACCTTTAATATTGGTCAACCGTACACATCGCGATATCAACTCCCAATCCCGGGAGTGATGAATCCCTTCTATCTCCTACTGAATTTAAGTGCTTCGGGACTGCACCCAACTACTACCTGTTTGCATGACTCGTTAAAGTCGTGGTAGGATAGTAATCTAAGTACAGTGGGAACACACTCGAGCTGAATAGTGATGTCAAGTCAACGGACTAACCTGTACTCATGTCACCGGAGAACTGCTATCCGACGATAGGTATAATACCAACCAGCAGTTCTCAGCGAGTCCGTCCAGTGTAACTCATAACCTAATGAGCATCTGTATACCATCTTTGGTACCGTATATCAATGGTTGCGGGACATGCCATTTCCCCTAACAGGTATAAGAAGCGTATACACTAGTCTACTCTGGAGTATCGATATCCAGTCTTGATAATCCTACGACTAGGGACAAGTTTAAGGATGTGCTTATAGACTACCCAACCTTCATTAGTGTTACTGCCATCACAACGTTGGTAGTCAAGCAAAGATTATAAGGGCTCTATCAACATGTATTAGCGATACGTAAAAAGATACATATACACATGTTAAGGTAGACTCAAACCCTATAGCATACTATCATATTGAGCAAAACTTTTATATATCTGTATATATCTTAAGCTTCCAAAATGTAATATACAATCCAGTACTATACAATAATAGCCTATAGGGCATATATCACTAACACCCAAACCCTTCATGGAGAATTTTTCCGTTATCAGTTTCTTCAGACTTTGAATTTTCTTGAAATTCGGACCCGCCACCAACATATCATCCACATAGAGTGATAAAATAATTTAGTCGCTATCTTTAAAAGTCTGAACGTAAACGAAGATATCTGAATCACATCTCACAAATCCTGTCTCCAGCATGAAACGATCGAACTTGAGATACCACTGTCTTAGAGCTTGCTTGAGACCATACAAGCTCTTTCGCAGTCTACAAACCATATTTTCTTTCCCATTCACCTCATATCCTGGTGGATGCATCATATAGATTTTCTCCTCTAAGTCTCCATGAAGGAACACGGTTTCACATTTAGCTGTAAATGCAAATCTTCCACTGCCACCATACTGAGTATAAACCGAATTGAAGTCATTTTCATCACTGGGGAAAATATCTCCTGATAGTCTATCTCATATTGTTGCGCATATCTCTTGACTACCAAGCGATGTTTGTACCGCTTCATGGCATCAGCCTCATCCTTAATTCTGTACATCCACTTATTCAGCAACACCTTCCGACCCTTGGCTAGTTTTGTAGGGTTCCCTAGGGCCGTCACTGGGTTTTGGGAGGCATCAACCATGCCGTTTTCAAAAAATTGGCGCGCTAAAGAACCTTAACCTAGAATCTTAACTTGAGAATTAGACGAAATAAGAATGTAAACATCTTTACATCTAAGTGAACACGGAATACAACCTTTGTAGACCGGTCCTTCACTTCAATAGCTCCGTATAGTAGTCCCTTCGCTCCAAGTAGTTATCTCCCGGACTCTAGTAAGGCTCCACAAGGTAAAATGAACAAGCTTGTTTGAAGTCTTCGAGGCCGAAAATGATCTACGTCGAGGAGACACTAACCCAAGCTAGCTCTTCACTAAGTGATGAACCAGTGAAGAAACAACCCAATCTAAATGGCTAGTCTAGAAGAGGTTGATGAAGTATGAATTTTTCTTACTTTAGAAATTATTTTCTCACTCATTTTCTTCACCTCCCAAATTGCAAGGAGAGCTAGAGGAAGGAGATGAAGAAAAGCAACCATGGAGAGAAGCAAGTGTAGAATGAATCTCATATGTAAGAATAGCAACCATGGGTGAGATAATATCTCATATTAACTCATGTAGAGACTTAACCATGGCTTAAGCTAATGGTTGGGTTAATAAATATCTTATGTAAAACAAAATTAGTGGACTAAGTCAATGGTTCCACAAGCTTCTACCAAGCTCCAACCATGTGACTAATTTCCAACTAATTTTGATTTACTTTAAATAATAAAACCCACAATTATCATAAGCATGGTGTGAGTCTCATACAGCCATGTCACATGTATCATCTAGCATGACACACCAAAATATACATTAATATATATCACATATATACTATATGCACAAGTGAGAAAAATAATTCTTAAGTGAGCTAATATTAGTTAATGTAAATTAATATATCAAATATATATAATTATACATTAAATTATTAAATCAACACTTGATTTAATAATCCGGCTATATCACATATAACCGACTAATATCATATGTATCAACTTATCGAATCAACACTTGAGTCGATAACCCGACTATATCACATATAACCGTCCGATAACACAAATCGCGAGAATAGAATACGGTATCATATACACGTATTAATCTCGGTCCCGCACATATCACATATGTGCTCCTACTTCGTTTCGCTTGAGCCAGGAAATCTCTGTGTAGGACTCTAAAGACTCGTCAATACGCCGGCAGTAGGTGGTGATCATATCAGTTACCCATAAGCCGCAAGCGGTCTGCTAAACGTATCGGCCACCCGGGTATTGAGCGATCAGAAGATCAACAAGCAAGCCTGCTCATTCTACCGCGAATCCAATCATTAACACTACCGTACAGTCCGGTCTCTTCGTCTGATATGTCGCATATCTCAGCCTGGGGGTGGTAAACGTCAGACCCCAATAGTCTGATAAGTCATGCCGATGTGAATCTCAACAACCCTGGCCAGGGATTTCCTGTTATGGCCAATCGAGTATAGCAAAACATCAACCCCCAATACCGGGAGAGACGAAATCCCCTCCTATCGCTCATTGCCTCCATGTGACTCGGGACTGTACTTAAAAACCACCGTTTTGCACGATCTCTTGAACATGGTAAGATGGAAATCAAAGCACAGTAGGAATCACACAAGACTCTATGACGATCTCGGGTCGACATACTAACCTGTACCGGTGTCACTAGAGAACTGCTATCCGACGATAGGTATAATACCATCTAGGAGTTCTCGGCGAGTCCGTCCAGTGTACCCAGTCTCCACTGAGCACCCGTATACCTTCTCTGATGTCAAACACCAATGGATATGGGATCATCCATCGCCCATCATATGGGTCGAGAAGCGTATACGCTAGTCTACTCTAGAATATCGATGCCCCGTCTCGATACCCCCAAGACTAGGAACAATTAAAGGATGTACTTACCGACTACCCTTTCCCCACTAGTATGATCTGCATCATAATCCTGGTAGTCAAGTACTCATCCTAATGGATTTATCAACATGTAATAGAGAGACAATAAGTGTACATGTTAAGATAAAGAGCAACCAGATAGCATACTATCATGTCGAGCAAGAAAGTCCTCTCTATATATGTCCAAGCATCCACCATAATATACATCACATGTATAATAATGGCCTCTAGGACATACATATAACTAACAAGTTTCACTAGATTCCATGTATGGTTCTTTTTCAAAGAATCCATCTCTTTATCTATGGCTTACTCCCACTGCTTGCTAGCACCGTCTTGTATCGCTTCTGTGAGGGATTCAGGCTCTCCCGAATCAGTGTACAATACGAAGTCGGTAACTAACCTTTCAGGCAGCCTCCTGTCTCGTGTAGATCTTCTCAGAATTGGAACATCTGGTTGCTCAACCGGGTCTTCAACCGGTTCCTGAACCTGATCATCTCTTTTGTTAGGACGCAAATTAAATAACGAAAGACAAAACACAATAAAGCGAGAACAAGAGAATCAAAGTAGAGAGACAAGGAATTTGTGAACAAGGTTCACTCATCTTATAGCCAGTCCTCGACAGAGCAAAATCTGCAAAATTTCTACTAATCTTTTAGTCAAGTTTTACACCAAAAGCAACCCTAGAAGATTTCTCTCAAATCTCTTAGTCGTCTCTCTCTTTCTATACAATAATCTTAATGGCAATAATTCTATCATATGAGAGCTCTCTATATATAGCCTAACCATAATTCCGATTTAAATTAGAGATAAAATAGAATATTAAATATTCGGTTCGCACAGAAACTCGTCGGCACACATCTAATGCATAATACATCAGACGTCTGTCTCTTCTCTTTGTTGGTTTTAGCACCTTTGGCATACGTCGGCCACTCCTTGGTTAGACGTCTGCCTGTGCTTTGTGACTGCTCTGGATTTGGCCAGACGTTGTCTCTTTTGCCTTCAGACGTTTGGCGTCGCTCTGTTCTTTTGGCTCCTGCATACGTGTATGTCCAGACGTATGAACCTCCTTATTCAGACATGTGAGGAAGACTCTCCTCAATTTCAACAAAGGCCGGCTCAAAAAGTTCTATCTTTTCAAAGTTAGATGTTCTTGTCTTGATATATATATATAAGGGTTTTGGGGACGCATGCTACTTCTCTTAAATCAATAAAAATTCTCATATCCATAGTATATCGCTCTAGGTTTATATTTCTATTTGCACAAAGAAAATAAAGGATTGCATGTCATTTTCAATTTTTTCATATTAATTTTCCTGATATCATTTTCATTTTTTGCATCCAAACAATAAATTTGAAATTTTAGGGAGACAAAATTCCTTGGTTAACTGACTCATTCCCTACTCCATATTTTTTGAATTTTGCAATCAAGTAGGCCAAAATTAATTTGTCTAATTCTCATGCATAACAAAACTAAACCTATCATCTGAATCAGAGGTTCAAAAGCTTGTATTCATGAAATCCTTACAAACTAAAAGATAACAAATTTCAAGAGGGAAGGATGCAAATTTTATTCTAGTTTAACCTCATTGTAAGGGCATGTGTGGCAAATCGAGTCCCAAAAAATTGATTGTAGTTTATGTATGAGGTCAAAAAAGTTTGTCCTTGCATTTATTTGGATTTTTTTGTCCCTTTGAGTAACAACTAACAAGATTGGAAGAGTTCTTTATTTGTTTGGAGTTTGAGTTATCCTTTGCTGTTGAAAAGATTGTGGTGTATGAGCATTATGTCATCAGTCTAACACTAAAATACCATGAAATAAAATAACACTAAATTAGGAGGTAAACACAACTTTCATATTTATTTATTATTAAAGATAATAATTTGGCAAGAGTCAACTCAAGAGTTGGGACCAAAAAAAGTTGGCCTCGCCTTTTAGATTTTACTATCATGGGATGATGTTTTTTGGTTTTTTCAAAGGCATCACTTTGAGTTAAACAAACAAATCCAAACTTACAGCTCAAGATGATAAAAATTGGTTGTCCCTTTTGATTCCCCGTTCAAGCCCTTATTCGATGGAACAAACGGGCGCCTGGGCAAAGCAATTAACATGGGTCATTTGGTGAGCCCTTGTCCTTGTACATCTAAGGTGATCAAGGAGACAGTACAGAGCAACGATACTTGATAGTTTTAGAAAGTCAATATAAGATCTACTTATAATATTCCAAATTTCGTTTTGGCACCTGATCTTAATAATGATATTTAATTTCCAACCATTCCAAATCTATTGAATTAAAAATTAACTCTGATTATGGGTCATGTGAAGTGTTTTAAAGCCGAGGGAAAACGTGTTGTTGCCAGAGAGCCTAACCTTCAGGATGGCCGCCCGGATAGCACATACTTCTGTGAAGATGCATATTAATTGGCTTAATTTTAATTTTTCTGTGACTTGTTTGTTAAACATTATTTTAAGGGGGCTGATGGAGGCTGAGATCTCCTTCAGATGTTGTACTCCGTCGATCCTGTGATGACAGTTTTTGACGACTGAGATTTGTTTTGGAAGTTGTTAAGTGTGGATCTCAATGGGTTGGTATTTGACGCTGAGCAACCTGCAAAGAAGTCCCGGGATGGATGACCACCGTAGGATCCCCCGACGTTCAAGTTAGTGCCGAGGTATAAGTGCAGAGTAGCGGCGTATTAGAAATGAGTTCAAGTTACCTGAGTCGTCTGAGAGAGGGGTTTATATAGGGGTCGCGTGGAGCGAGCAGACGCGAGATCCTCGCCGTCAGTTACGCCCCAGTGTTATCCTCGTCTTGAATGATGGGATGCGCCCATTAATGGGGGATGCGCTAGCGTGGGATGCGGATCGTGGAGAGGCGGATATCTCGTCCTAGCGTTATACGCGGAGCCGTTTTGGGGCGCATGGGATCCACGCTCTTGATTGATCGGGGGGAAACCGAGGAAGCTCGGCATGTCAGGAGCTCGGAGACGAGCCGGGTGGCCGAGGAAGCTCGGCATGTCAGACGGCTCGGAGACGAGGAAGGAGACTGAGCAAGCTCGGAGACGAGCTATTGGTAGTTTCCTAGGTGAAGGTGGAATGTATCCAGGGGGTCTCCCGAAAGGTCGGATACGTTCCTCGAGAAGGGGATCTCGATGAGTGTCCCTGATGAAACTCATTTATTCCACCCCATAACCTTTTGGACACGTCATCAACCATGCGTTGTAATTTGAGAAGATACCACTTGTGAGCATCATTATTATCCCCTTACTCTCGTTCTGACCTATTCATAAATCGGGTCGAGAGTGGTCTGCTCGGTTTTCATTTCGCTCATTTTGGCGCCAAGAATCATAATGTGGATCGCCCGAGAACGGCATTGTTGGAGATAGTGCCCTCAGAGTCAATTATTGGATCACATGCACGTGATTGCAATGATTAAGGGAGGACCTATTCCGGTAGGACAGTCTTACTCAACATAATAGTATGCTATCTGGTTTATCTTTATTATCGTGTATTGCTTTAGGTGACCTTACAGTTCGCTATTACACGTTGATAGAGCCCCTAAGATTCTTGCTTGACTGCCAGCAGTATGAGGGCGATCATATACGTGGGAGCTGGTATTCTATAAGCACATCCTTACAAGGTCCCTAGTCGTGGGAGTTTCGAGACAGGGCATCGATACTCCAGAGTAGACTAGTGTATACAGTCGAGACCCCGACAAGGGGCGGTGGCCGGTCTCACAAGCCACTGGTATCAGTTGGTTCATCTAAGAAGTATACAGGTGCTCATTGGGTTATGAGTACATCGGACAGGACTCGCCGGGAACATGCTAGTTGGTCTTATACCTGACGTCAGATAGCAGTTCCCTGGTGACATGTGTACAGATTAGTTCATCGACCTGAGGATCGTCATTTGTCTCGTATGAGTTCCCACTGTACTTTGATTACTACCCTACCACGCTCAAAGGAGACGTGCAAACAGGTTTTAGTTGGGTACAGTCCTGAGCCACATGGAGGCAGTGAGCGGATCTTCAGGGGTTCGTCTCTCCCGGTATTAGGGGTGAGGTCGCGTTGTGTCTAGGAGAGTGTAACACCCGAGCCCTATACTACTAATTTCTGTTACTGTTTGAGCATTAGGTGGTACTCATTTCATTTAGCTTGCCTGTTTGTCACTTACTGTAAAATTTTATCCGGAAAAGTCATTTTTGCACAAAACAAATTTTAGCATCGAAAATGAAATTAAAAATATCCATCTTGGCCTACTCGACACCCTGTTCAATTGATAAAACTGCACATTTAATATGACATTTTTCCTACTATTATTATATAATAAAAGGTGTTTATTATAATATATGATACATATGAGGGTTTATCTGTAAAAATACTATTTTCATGTATTTATATATTATAAATAACATTTTGTAGGAAAAAGTAAGCATATAATATCCATGTAACATTTGGCCCATTTAAATATGCTTACCTTATTAATACCTTTGACCAATTCTTAAGGGTTAAGTTAATATCTCAATAAAACAAACTCTACTAATATTGTTTGTTGAGTTATTGTGCAGAATTTTCAGGGCTGAAATCAAGGAAATCAAAGTTGGCAAATCAAATCTACCAAAGATATTCAAGAAACTAATTCTGGTAGAAATGTAGAAAAGATTTTCAAAGTCTAGATACTCAAAAGATTACCAAGTGTTACAGATATGAAGCTACAAAAATTAGAGGCCACGATCTCACCAAAAGGGGGAGGATCTGCGGCCAAACCTATCCAATGGCCGCGGTTCTGCCGCGGATTTGAAGAGTTGAGATATGGGATTGTGGTGGTTAGGATCCTAACAACTAGTTTCCATATTAGAAAACTAGGGTTCTGGCTTTTTGACTATAAATAAGGACCGAGAGCCTCTTGGAAAAATCATCAAGCCGAAGAGATCACAAAGTCCAAGACGGCTCATGCATCCAGGCTGATCATCAACTGTTCATCTACCTCCTTCGAAAGAGTTCGAGAAGCAAACCAAGTTTTTGTAATCATTTTCTAAGGAATAAAGTGTAGATTGTTCAAGTTGATTAATAAAGATAGTTGTTTTATTTAATTCTTTTGCATTTTACATTATGTTTTTCCTCTCTGTCTTTTCATCTTGTTTTCCCAACATGCGGGAGTAATTCTCCGCTTGTTAGGGTTCGTAGGATTAGGGTAGGCTAATGGACGATGAAGATAACTAAACCCTTTTTAAGTCCTATAAAGTTTAGGAACTTTATCAAAAGAATCATTAACATCTTAATCGGGCACGCTAGCAATTCTTTGCTAGTTCCGACCGCGATTAGAGATTAGATTAATGATTGTTTTGGTAAAGGCTAGATATGAACGGAGTTCCGTGTCGAGATAAGGGTTAAGAGTGGGATTGCTTTTCCCTCCAGAAACCCTAATCTACACGCATCACCGTCGTTCTAGTTCTAAATCTATTAATGGATAAAAATGGTAACTTTTAATTAATCGTCCATAACTACTAAATCCTAACGAATCCTACAAGCCTTCTTATTATATTTACTAAATCTTTAAAATAATCTAGATCTATATTTTACATTCTTGTTTAACGTAGATCTAGAAACCATTCTATAAAATTCTTTATCCCTCCTCTCTTTCTCAACACATCTAAAGTAAAAGTAAAAGGTTCCACGTTTCCCAGAGGACGACCCGTACTCATCTCGGTCTAGCTATACGCGACACCGTTATTGATTGCGGTTAACTACAAACATACACTTTTTCGAAACAATCAAATGGCGCCGTTGCCGGGGATACGTGCGTAATTTTTTATTCTTACTATTTGTGTTGAATTCTTAGACGATTCATATCATTATTAAAACAAAACTGCAAATTGCATATTTAACGATTTGTGTGTGAATTTTGCGAGGCAATCTGGAGTCACGGACTTGAGGAAACAGGAGATCTAGGGTTTCACACTTCTCTGGTATCTTTCTTAACTCCTTCTCTCTCCTCTCAAATCCAATAAAATCTATTTTCTGCAGAATTCTTTGCAAAATAGCGCCGCTAAAAAATCTTTTTGCAAAAGTTTTGTGATTGGTTTTGTTTTGCATATTTTAATACGGACTTTAAGGGGCAAAGACCAAATCAAGATTAGGTGGGGATTTCATCACCCTTCCTAAGCCCCACAAATCACAAACCGAGCATCTGCATCAACCCTACAATAATTTAAAAATATCTAGACCAGACTCTAAGGACTGTCGCGCTCAATAAGGACAGAAGAAGGTCGTGGGTAATCTATCGTTTATCCGCATTGCTTTTGTAGTGCCTAGGCAAGTGTGTCAAAGGCTAGTGGTTTTTAATTAGGCCCACTACTGTGGTTTCTTCCCACTTACCTGGCACTTATCTGGCTACAAGGATAGTACAGAGGCGGTAGAGGATTGATCCTGCGGCTTATCCTTTGGAAGTCTAGGAGCGGTCTAGAGACTGGACCTAGGTGACCTTAGTTCTAGGGTTGCTTGTGCATTTTAGAGTGATTTGTCTTGAGTCCCACTTTTTCAAAAAAAGCCAATTTTTAAATCACACACACGCTGCCACTTGCACTAAACCCGCTTAGTGCATGCTCGTCTGGACACGGGATCTTAGTGCCCGTCTTGTCCGCGTTCCTGCTATCGACGCCGAAGTCGGTACTTCTTCATCTTCTTTTCCCCCACCACACACGACCGAGATGGACGACACTCCATCAAATTATAACACCACGCTGCCACCGCCCGAAGGTGCGCAGAACCCACCGCGCATCTCTCTCCAAGAGAGATGCTATCCTATCCGTGGTCCTCTTCCCACTTGTCTATCTCTTCCACCACCTAACGGGGATAATTTCGAAATTAAACCCCACTACATCAATCTGCTGCCCAAATTTCACGGGCTTGAGTCGGAAGACGCGTACGTTTTCATCACCAAATTCGAAAACGTATGCGCAATGATGGGTACTTCACAATTGACTTTAGATGCTATGCGCTTACGTCTTCGCCCATTCACACTGTGCGACTTGGCAGAAAAATGGCTTTACAATACTGCCGCACACTCTATTACTAATTGGGATGAATTCGTCATAGCATTTCTTAAGAAGTTTTACCCAAACCATAAGACTGCACGTGTTAGGAGCGAGATCAACCAGTTCACCCAGCTTCCCAATGAACCATTTTGGAAGTGCTTTGAACGTTTCAAAGATCTGCTTGTCCAATGTCCTCATCATGGAATCAATAGATGGGATTTATGTCGGATTATATATGAGGGTATTAATCCAGCGACAAAGCAGATGCTTGAAACAATGTGTCAATGCAATTTCATGTCTAAAGATGATGGTGAAGCTTGGAAGTATCTGGAAGACCTCGCTGAACACACTTTGCAGTGGGAAAGCATAAGACCACCTTCATCTAGGGGAGGTATTCACCAGATCGATGTTTCCATCGCAGTGAAAGCCGAAATGGCAGCGATGCAGAAGAAACTCGATACTATTGAGAACAAACTTTCATCAGTCTCCCTAAATTAGGTCACGCTTCCTAAGACCGTCTGTGGTTGCTATTCGGATCCTTCACACTTAACGGAAGAATGTCCTATGAATGCATCGTTTCAAGCTAATGCTGCTTTTCAGCAGCAACCTAGAAACGACCCTTATTCTTCCACGTACAATCAAGGATGGAGGAATCATCCTAACTTTTCTTGGAATCAAAACCAACAAAGCAATTATCAAAGACCTCCTCCACAGCAACCACAACCACAGAATCAGCCCCCCTTTCAGTCACAGAATTTCCAAAATCCGGCCAATATTTCTACACCACAAGTGGCCGGTACTGACAACTCACTTGCACAAACTTTGGATATGTTCATGAAACAATCCATGCAAATTTTGGCTGAGATGAGGTCATCTATTGATACCATAACGAAAAACTCCGCCTCCCATGGTGAGAGTATTAAATCATTAGAAAACCAAATCGCACAGTTAAACGCCGCAATGAGTGAGAGAGAGAAAGGGAAACTCCCATCTCAACCCATACCTAATCCTGGCCACTCACAAAGTTATAATGTGAGTGTTGTTACCACGTTAAGATCGGGAAAAGTGCCGAATAACCTAGTGGGTGAGCAATGTGATGATAGTGACACTAATGATACCCCAGCTTCTTCTTCTTTCCCTAATTCGTCTAATCTCCCACCTTCACCCGAGCCTATTCTCCGTTTTCCCCAAGGCTCGAACATTTCGCCGAATCTATCTAAGTCGATTCCCACTCCAATTTTGGGATCGAATCCATCCCCACAGTCTTCTCCACAAACGTTGGACCCAAAACTTATTGATCAAGCACCTTATCCAAACAGGTTAAGGGGCAACAGACCAAGTCCACAAATGGAGAAGATTGTGGAAATTTTTAAGCAAGTTAACATAAACATTCCTCTCCTAGATGCTATTCAACAAGTTCCGTCATATGCGAAAATCCTAAAGGACTTGTGCACTAGGAAGAGAAAAGTTCAAGTACCTAAAAAAGTTTTCCTTGCGAGTAATGTGAGCACAGCTTTTACACAACAACTTCCCAAGAAACGAAAGGACCCCGGAAGTCCTACAATTTCAATTTCTATTGGGGGTAAAAATATCAATTGTGCTCTACTCGATTTAGGTGCTAGTGTTAACTTACTTCCGTATTCTGTTTATGAGCAATTAGGGATCGGAGAGTTAAAGCCGGCGCATTGCACTCTTCAGATGGCCGATCGATCTATCACCCAACCTAGGGGTGAGCTAGAGGATGTGTTAATCAAAGTCGGGGAATTCATATTTCCTGTAGACTTTATCGTTATTGATACACAACCTATGGCAAACCCACGCAATCAAATCCCGGTGATACTCGGTCGACCCTTTTTGGCCACTTCCAACGCAGTAATCAATTGTAGAAACGGCTCTATGACCCTATCCATTGGAAAGAAGTCAATTGAGCTTAACATTTACAAGTTGGGAAGTGAACCCTCCGAACCCTATGCTCATGTGTGTTCTGTCGAATTAATGGATGTCGACAGCAGCGAATTTGATCAACCTCATAATTCTGACTCTTTTCATATGTTGTTGCTTGACACAGACTCTTCCACCGAGTTGTCCGGGTCAACATCTAACGCTGATGAGGAACTTTTTATAGAGTCTGATGATCACCCTGTTTTTCCTGATGACATTATTCTTCGGGGTATCGATGAAAGCTTTAAGGAAATTTTCGCTGATGAACTCGCATATTTAAAAGACACGGGTGTTGAGATGAATCAACTCCAAGATGAAGAAATTGGACCTCCACCCCTTCTTTTGGACAATCATGATAATGCGAGAAATCCATTATTACTATCACTGTGTCGTCCCTCCAAATTGAGACGCAATTCGTTTCCATTACACCTCTTATCACCTCCCCACTTCTTCACGTCGAAAGGTGACATGTTCTTCCACCAACCTTGGTGCTTCATCGATAAAATTTTTGAATGGTTGGTGTTGACCTCCGGTCTTTGCAAAGCTTAGCATTAACCAATAACCTTGACCCCCTCATGTGATTTTAAAAGATTAAAATTGTTTAACTCAAGTTTGGGGGGGTGGTATATTTTGGGCTCTTAAAAGAAAATGATTTTTACAAAATTGTGAGCCACAAATAAGTTTGGGGGAGGATTTTCACTTTCATATATTCTTGCCCCCATTAATAATGTCCTCCCAAGCTTACAGGTTTTTGTGATCCAGCAGACAGCAACATGTAAGTGCACGGCGGCGCCCCGGCCGTCAATCCGACGGCCAAATGCGGAAGCGGTGATAAACTTTAATTTTTACTTGAACTGGCAAACCGCCGCGCACTAATACCCGGATCGAACCACTAACTAGTCCTAGCTGTCTACAAGAAAGGGAAGAGAGATATACCGACAGATCCGAGTCCTCCGGTCTTCTCGTCGTCATCCCAATCTCCTGCGGAATGTCCCGTCTCCTCCTCATCGCCGGAAGTGCACCACATCGCCTACTTCTTTTACGGGCTCCCACCTCAATGCCGAGGCAACTCGGGCACGAAGCTGGCTAGTCGACGTGCCCAAGATTCACTGTAGAATATGTAGTACTCAAATCTCATATGGGGTTTATGGAGCTTTGCCATTTGGTGGAAGAAAAGAGAGCAACTTTAGGAAATGAGCTAGAGGGCTTTTCTAGCAAACATGAGAAAACCAAAATGCCACACATTAAAATGAATCCCATTCCATACAAGGAATGGCCGCCCCCCCCATTTGGTGTGATTGGAGAGAGAGAGCAAGGTCAAGGGGTGGGTGGAATGCAATGATGAAAAGTGATGATGAGAGAACAAAACCCAACACTCCAAAAGCCAATCATAACCTACAATGGTCAAGCCATCATGGAAAAGAAAGAGTCAAAGGATGGGCTCCATCATGAAACCATCATGATACAACAAAATGCAAAGACCCCCTCCACAAACACTTATTTGCAACAATGCAAATAAACCCTCCTCCACCAATCTTCGGCCAATGAACGATACAAATGAAATCGGCCGAAACGGAAAGCAAACCGGCAACTCCAGAAAACTGGTCCCGTAATAAATTACAGGAAAACCCCGGTACTGTGCATACACACCGGCATCTGTATTTCGACCGATATACAAATGCAATGAGACAAAGTCTACACTATACTATACTAGGATCCGGCTTAAACCAAAGCCGGCTAGTAATATCTGTTCGATCCTGATCCGTGCAATACCGCACGTATCTGATCGAACCCTGCCATATAACCATACGGCCTATAGTACAAACTGTCCGATCCTGATCCGTGCAATACCGCACGTATCTGATCGGACCATGCCATATCTCCATACGGCCTCTACAACCTTTCGCCCGAAAGCTGAGTAACTGAATGTGGGGGACTCTAAAGACTCGTCAACACCTTGGTTGTGGATTTAACCACTAGCACGTCAGAGGTATAAGCCAATACGTAACGGGCTACCAGGTATTGACTAAAAGGGACGTCTGTGAGCGAACTCAGCCTGACAACCCTACTGAGCCTGTCAGTGACAATATCCGTACAGTCCGGTCCGTTCGTCTATGAGCATCGCATGGCGGGCCTAGGGGGTTGGTAAAAGTCAGACCCCCAAAAGCGGTACAAGTCGTGTCGGAGTGTAGCCCAGAACACCCTGAGATAATACTGGAATACCTACCAGTAAATCTCCTTGCCTCGGCCGAGGGCTTCGTGTAATGGCTCTCCTAGATACAGCACGACCTCACCCCCAATACCGGGAGAGACGAACCCCTGAAGATACGCTCACTGCCTCCATGTGGCTCGGGACTGTACCCAACTAAAACCTGTTTGCACGACTCCTTTGAGCCGTGGTAGGGTAGTAATCAAAGTACAGTGGGAACTCACACGAGACAAATGACAATCCCCAGGTCGATGAACTAACCTGTATACATGTCACCAGGGAACTGCCATCTGACGTCTGGTATATGACCAACTGGCATGTTCCCGGCGAGTCCTGTCCGGTGTACTCATAACCTAATGAGCACCTGTATACATCTTAGGTGATCCAACTGACACCAGTGGCTTGTGAGACCGGCCACCGCCCCTCGTCGGGGTCTCGACTGTATACACTAGTCTACTTTGGAGTATCGATGCCCTATCTCGAAACTCACACGACTAGGGACCATTTAAGGATGTGCTTATAGACTACCAGCTCCCACGTATATGATCGCCCTCATACTGCTGGTGGTCAAGCAAGAATCCTAGGGGCTCTATCAACGTGTAATAGCGACTTGTCAGGTCACCTAAAGCAGTACACGATGATAAAGGTAAACCAGATAGCATACTATCATCTCGAATAAGACTGTCCTACCGGGATAGGTCCTCCATCAATCATTGCAATCACGTACCTGTGACCTAATAATTGACTCTGAGGGCACTATCTCCAACACAACAGTAAGGACACTGTTGAAAACAAGTTTGGGGGATGTTTGTGCTTATTTACGCATCAATTTGCATCATACTTTGCTTAAGCACAACATTTTCAAAAAAAATTTAAAATTTTCTTTTATAACAAAAGAGTAGAAAGTGAAAAATTATACCCAAAAGATAGGAATAGTTTAAGAAAACCAAGAAAATTAGAAGTTTTCTTAAACGAACTAGTAATAAGTAGTTATGAGCTGTTGTCCCAAGGGTTAGTAAGATGAAGGAAGTCACTAATCTGAGGATAAAAATAAGTCTGAAAAAAGTTTCTATTCTGGAAGCCAAACATTTGAATGTTGATACCCTACTATATGCACTTACACATGTCTTGAAACTCGGGATAGTAGAGGATGCCTTGAAATGCTCTTGTCTAAAAGCCAAAGTATGAAGGAAATAAAACAAATGAATAAAATAAAAAATGGTGAAAAGAAAAAAATAAACACTGGTTTTGTATCGCCAAGGCAGCAATAAAAAAATATAGCGAGGGTGCTTCATCACCTAGTGCCCTAAGGCCAACTGGTCTGGGAGTCATTGCTAAGCCTTAGGTGGTGCAAGATGAGGAAAATATTATCACCTAATCAGCAAGCACATGAGTAATCGGTCGGTTAGTACCTCAAGAAGTATTAACGGTCGCATGAAAATGTATGAGCAAATCTAAATATTCATCAAGTTAAAAAGTGCTGAGGTAGATGGACAAGAGTATGATAGCTTGAATTGAATTCTCCGAGTGTAGGGATGTCCATTTCACACACGTAGGGGTATATGATTGATGTTTGGATGAAAGGTAGGAATGAAGAATAAAGACGATGTTTTATTGAGGGATGGTGTGATTTCTAACATCTTTTCGTGACTATTAAGATAGGGCTCATAACAATTGAAAAGCTAGTGTAGTTGGAAACTCTTATTTTCAAAGTCTTTCTTTTATAGTTCTTATCTTTATATGTAAATTTCACCATCTCTCTTTTATTATAGGATTTTGTGGGTGTAATCTGCTGAAAACCCTCAGGAGACAACACTCCTCCTACTAGGGACACCTAGAGGTTTAACGGCTTGTTGCACGTGCTCAGTGCAATCGTGTTGCCTACGAAAGTGTGCTTAGTTTTCTCCTTTCTTTTTCTCCTTCTCTTGAATAAACTAGTTTGCTCGGGACGATCAAAGATAAGTTTGGGGGTATTTGTTCAGTTGATAAAACTGCACATTTAATATGACATTTTTCCTACTATTATTATATAATAAAAGGTGTTTATTATAATATATGATACATATGAGGGTTTATCTGTAAAAATACTATTTTCATGTGTTTATATATTATAAATAACATTTTGTAGGAAAAAGTAAGCATATAATATCTATGTAACATTTGGCCCATTTAAATATGCTTACCTTATTAATACCTTTGACCAATTCTTAATGGTTAAGTTAATATCTCAATAAAACAAACTCTACTAATATTGTTTGTTGAGTTATTGTGCAGAATTTTCAGGGCTTAAATCAAGGAAATCAAAGTTGGCAAATCAAATCTACCAAAGATATTCAAGAAACTAATTCTGGTAGAAATGTAGAAAAGATTTTCAAAGTCTAGATACTCAAAAGATTACCAAGTGTTACAGATATGAAGCTACAAAAATTAGAGGCCATGATCTCACCAAAAGGGGGCGGATCCGCGGCCAAACCTATCCAATGGCTGCTGTTCTGCCGCGGATTTGAAGAGTTGAGATATGGGATTGTGGTGGTTAGGATCCTAACAACTAGTTTCCATATTAGAAAACTAGGGTTCTGGCTCTGTGACTATAAATAAGGACCGAGAGCCTCTTGGAAAAATCATCAAGCCGAAGAGATCACGAAGTCCAAGACGGCTCACGCATCCAGGCTGATCATCAACTGTTCATTTACCTCCTTCGGAAGAGTTCGAGAAGCAAACCAAGTTTTTGTAATCATTTTCTAAGGAATAAAGTGTAGATTGTTCAAGTTGATTAATAAAGGTAGTTGTTTTATTTAATTCTTTTGCATTTTACATTATGTTTTTCCTCTCTGTCTTTTCATCTTCTTTTCCCAACATGCGCGAGTAATTCTCCGCTTGTTAGGGTTCGTAGGATTAGGGTAGGCTAATGGACGATGAAAATAACTAAACCCTTTTTAAGTCCTATAAAGTTTAGGAACTTTATCAAAAGAATCATTAACAACCTAATCGGGCACTCTAGCAATTCTTTGCTAGTTCCGACCGCGATTAGAGATTAGATTAATGATTGTTTTGGTAAAGGCTAGATATGAACGGAGTTCCGTGTCGAGATAAGGGTTAAGAGTGGGATTCCTTTTCCCTCCAGAAACCCTAATCTACACGCATCACCGTCGTTCTAGTTCTAAATCTATTAATGGATAAAAAGGGTAACTTTTAATTAATCGTCCATAACTACTAAATCCTAACGAATCCTACAAGCCTTCTTATTATATTTACTACATCTTTAAAATAATCTAGATCTATATTTTACATTCTTGTTTAACGTAGATCTAGAAACCATTCTATAAAATTCTTTATCCCTCCTCTCTTTCTCAACATATCTAAAGTAAAAGTAAAAGGTTCCACGTTTCCCAGAGGACGACCCGTACTCATCTCGGTCTAGCTATACGCGACACCGTTATTGATTGCGGTTAACTACAAACATACACCTTTTCGAAACAATCACACCCCTAGCCTTGTGGTAGCGTCCGTGCATCGAGTTCTCGTCCCGTTCGGCGAAACGGGCGAGTTTGGACGGCTACGCACGCGTGGAGGTGTTCGTCTTGGGGGTATACTTTTTAATCACAAAACACTTAATTTTAAAATTTGGAACCCGCTTAAAATCCTTTTATTTAAATTTCGAATTTTTGGACCCGACCCGGACGCGATTTGGAAATGTTTTATTTGGCGCCAAAATCCCAAATTAATATAATATTTAAAACCATACAAAATTTCGTTAACATATATAATCTTACTGTTACTTAATCTTTTAATATTTTTTTTAAATCTCTGCATCTTTTGTGCTCAGCCAATCACAAGGCAGTTTAACCCCCGTGGGCCCCTCATCCATAATCTATCTCTCTCTCCTCGTCTCTCACTTTCTCTATCTCTCTCTCTCTAACTTTCTCTCTCTTTCCCATATATATAATTTCCCTCTCCTTCATTTCTTTTCAAACGTGAGAAACCTCAGAAACCCATCGCGAGCCTCAACCCTAGCCGCCTCCACAGTCGCCGCCGCAGCCCCGACGCCGGCGCCAACGTCATCGTCACCCTCGCCTCCGCCTCCTCCTCTCAACCTCAACCCTTGTTTTCTCCCCCGCGCACCCTGCACGACCGCGACCACCTGCAGCCTTCGCTGCAGTCGCCTGCTCATCACCGGCGACCACCTGCGCCGCCCCTGACCGTCGCCGATGAACCCCAACCACCTCTAAACACTATGTAAGTGTCTCTCCACCTCTCTTTTCCTCTCTTCTTTTTCCAGAACTGAAAACAGTTTGCTGGAAGTTTCTGCAGATTGCCGGAGACGCCGTTCTCGCCGCCGTCGATCTCACCGTCGTTGCTAGTGCCCTCTGGACCAGTGAGTTTTCCTCCATCTTCTTCTTCTCTGGTCATTTCCTTCTTTCCAAGATCTACACCCGTTCGAAACACTATTTACTGTTTTTGTGCTCGCCGGAATCCGGCCGTGCCGGCGACGTGTCCCGACGATCCAGCAGAGTACTCTGACCCGTGTGGTTCCTTGGTTCGTTGTTTGGGTTCAAGCCGTGAACCGTGCGTCCGTCGCGAGTTTTCCCGCCGACGTTACGTTCCGTTTTTCCCGGTTCGTGGCCCGTCGAGGCAAGTACCCCTTGCTACATGCTATACAGTATATTTATATATGTATTGACACCCTAAACTTATAAAACATAACTTGGTATAGTCGTTTCCCATTTGGTTACAATATGTCATTATATCATTTTACTGTTAACATGGAATTTACAATTTAAACCTACTAATCAAATCTACCTGTTTAATCACATTTTACTGTTAAAAAAACTGGTAGCAATTATCCCTATAGTTCTGTTACCTTGGGATACTCGCATTCTTTAACCTGAAATAACTGTATTGAACCATTATATAGATTATTGCACCGCTAAGGGTGCTTAAACCTGTTAACATGACTAAACGGCTACATTGTATCACTGCACTCTTGTGATTGATTGAAACATGCTTGTTATTTAATGCATTGCTTATTTCATGTTGTTAATACCCATGTTTGTTTATACATCTGATTGGGAGCACACTCACGAGATTGTTTAGATCTTGACCTGACATGGCTACACACACACACACACACACACACACACACACACACACACACACACATATATATATATATATATCGTTACACCTGACATGGTACCATATACGGTTGACTTGATGTAGCATGACTCGACCTGTTACCTGATCTCGTGCCTAATGCCAATAAACCTGACATGTAGTCCTCATGGACCGTTCCTGTTGTCTATCCAGACAAACCTACTTTTACCTGATCCTGTGTTGGCATTAGTTCTTGATTACTGAATACCTGACTCGACACATATAACTTGGGGGTATGGGGAAATCAAAGGTGAAATCTGATTTGTAACTCGACAGTTCACTACCTGTATTGAGTGTACACATTCCTGTTTGTGCCTAGCGACATGTCTCGATTTTAGCCGAGAATATTGTGGCCGTGGTCCCGGGTATGTACGGGATACTATCGAGTGTACACATTCCTGTTTTGTGCCTAGCGGCATGTCTCGGCTGCAGCCGAGAATATTGTGGTCGTGGTCCCGGGTATGTACGGGATACTATTGAGTTACATTGACGATTCATCAATTGATTTCAAAGACTTTAGAATAGAAAACCTAATAGAACATTTTAGTTACCGACTGCACACTACCCTGCACTGCTTGTTTCACATTATTGCTTTATTCATGTTTATTTTTGCATGGCATGTTACATTGTTCATATTATATTTACTTGTTGACATGACGCGCTGACGTCTGGGTTTTGCATGGCCCAGATTCTGTACCGCTGTCGCAGTCCGAGCAGGAGTACTTCAGCCAGCAGGCTGAGCTGTGAGTTCAGTAGTAGTTAGTTTTATTTCCTGCATTCATTTCCTGATGTGAGCCCACATTATGGGACATACCTTTCAGTTATTCGTATTGGATCATTTGCTTCCGCATTTATTTATTATTGACTCTTGTTATTCTGAATTATGGACATTTTTTAGATAGTTTTATCTTGTTCTTGATATCTCTACAGCCGTAATGTGACTGTGGATGGATACTTCCTACCCACAGGTAGCATGGTTGGCTATGTCACGTGCCCAATCTAGCGTACTCTGGGAAGCGGGGCGTGACATAGTTCTTTTGGTATCAGAGCCATAGGATAGTCGGGTTGATTCTTTTGTAGTTGGGTATTGTACCCAATACACGAATCAGAATACCCGTGCTTAGGAAACATGTCCTGCCACCTTGACCGTTTTACCATTCTTGAATCACATTCTTCCTGATTATAGCTTTTACGATGTGTAAACTTTCTTTGCATGTCGATTCGAAAACCTGATTCCTTGTTATCTCTAGGACTTAGGCGACTTGGATGGAGTTATGTAATTATGGCTATGATACCGCGGCATAGTTACAATGCGGTACTCTATTTAAGTATCTTGGAGTTCCAGCCTTGATCTATATTCAAAATCTATCATCATGCTAATGTTGGGTGTTTTGAGTTCAGGATTATGGCAGGTAAGAATTTGAAGACGTACCAGAGGCTTGTGGACGAAGCCGCCATGATTGGAGTGATAAGAGGATTGCTGGAGAATCAAAAGAGATAGACCGAGCTGATCCAGCAGCAACCATACTCTTTCCAGGAAGGTTTGCAGATCGTTCAACAGTATGTAAACAACGTTGGAGCTAAACCAGTTGATTGAGTTGGAACTGTGGCAGATTTCAGACGTTTGGGTCCGTCTACATTCACTGGTTTGGAGGAGCCGTTGCCAGCCGAGCAGTGGCTAGTCGACACGGAGAATTTGCTGATTGCGGAACAGATTCCAGATGACAAAAGAGTTGACGTGGTACGCATTCAGTTAGTGGACTACGCCCGAGAGTGGTGGCTTGTGGAAGAGACCCGCTTGCCCAAGCCGATCAAGTGGGCGGATTTTTCTAAGAGTTTCTTAGAGAAGTTCTTCCCGCGGACTGCACGGGAGAAAATGGAAGAGAAGTTTATTAGGCTAAGGTAGAATGGAGCACCCGTGGACGTGCATGCAACAGAGTGGACGAGACTCAGCAGATTCGCTGGATCTTTAGTCGCCAACGATGCAGACAGGGCACGAAGGTTCATGCGCAGCTTGGATGTAGACATCCAGAGGCAGATCGTCTCCCTGGGTTTGACCACTTTCTCACAGGTTCTTACGGCAGCTCGAGAACAGCAGAGCCTATAGGGAAAATTGGGAGTTCACAGCAGACAGCAGTTGCGGTAAGGAAGCAGTTCTGTCGGGCCAGTCAAGTTTAAGGCTAAGCCGACAAACAACATTGTTGCATCTATGGAAGTTGATAGTAGTGAAGAGCCGGCTGTTGTTCATGATTTTTATGGACGTGTTTGAAGATATATCGGGTTTACCGCCGAGGCGAGACGTGGAGTTCGCAATTGATCTTATTCCTGGTGCAGCGCCAGTATCTAAAGCGTATTATCCAATGGCACCAGTAGAGTCGGAAGAAGTTAAGAAACAGGTTGCTGAATTGCTTGAGAAGGGTTGGATTCGAAGCAGTAACTCGCCTTGGGGAGCTCCAGTTCTTCTAGTAAAGAAGAATGATGGCACAAGAAGAATGTGCATCGACTATCGAGAATTAAACCGGGTGACTATTAAGAACAAGTACCCGATCCCTCGCATTGGAGAACTTTTTAAGCAGCTTAGTGGCGCGAGGGTATTCTCGAAGCTGGATTTGCGATCCGGATATCATCAGGTTCGAGTGAAAGCAGAAGATATTTGCAAGACGACATTCCGAACTCGGTATGGACATTACGAGTACTTAGTGATGCCCTTCGGAGTAACGAATGCGCCGGCAGTATTCATGGACTTGATGAACCGAATCTTTTCACCGTTCTTGGACCAGTTTATTGTGGTATTCATTGACGATATTCTGGTTTACTCGAAGAGTTTTGAGGAGCATGCTGAGCATTTAAAGATCGCACTGCAGACGTTGAGGCAGGAGAAATTGTATGCGAAGATGAGTAAGTTCGAATTTTGGCTGGAGGAAGTGAAGTTTCTGGGGCATGTTGTGTCGGGCGATGGAATCGCCGTCGATCCCGAAAAGATTGCAGCAGTTCGAGATTGGCCGATTCCAAAGAATGTTGCTGAGATAAGAAGTTTCCTTGGATTAGCCGGATACTACAGGAGATTTGTGGAGAACTTTGCTCGTCTGGCAGAGCCGTTGACCAAGCTTACGCGCAAGGAAGTACCTTTTATATGGACGGATAAGTGTGCGTTAGCTTTTGAGACATTGAAGCAGAAGTTGATAACCGCCCCTATTCTGACCGTGCTAGACAATTCCGGAGGATTTGTGATTCACAGCGACGCATCTGGGAAAGGATTGGGATGTGTTTTGATGCAGCATGGGAAGGTTGTAGCATACGCATCGAGACAATTGAAGACCCATGAGAAGAATTATCCGACTCATGACTTGGAGCTTGCGGCTGTGATTTTCGCTTTGAAGATTTGGAGACACTACCTTTTGGGTGAAAGGGTCGAAGTTTTTACTGATCATAAGAGCTTGAAGTATGTGTTTACGCAGAAGGAGCTTAATATGAGGCAGCGTAGATGGTTGGAGCTGATGGCTGACTACGATCTTGATCTTAAGTACCATCCGGGGAAGGTTAATGTTGTGCCGGATGCGCTTAGTCGGTTACCAGCAATTCAAGTGTTAACTACGCAGAAGGAGATCGTTGCAGATTTTCGAAGATTTGACTTGGAGGTTGTGCTACCGCGTTCTACAGGACAGTTGATGCAGTTGCAAGTACAGTCGTCTTTGATTGAGAAAATTAAAGAAGCACAATCGCAGGATCCTAGACTGCAAAAGTTTCGAGAGCAGGTTGAGGCCGGATTACGAACAGATTTATTGATCCACGAAGATGGTTCGTTGAGGTATGGTAGCCGTTTGTGTGTGCCAAAGGGAGATATTCGTGAAGAGCTTATGAAGGAGGCACACAGTTCAGCGTATTCTGTACATCCAGGAGGCACCAAGATGTACCGAGATATTCGACAGCATTTCTGGTGGGAAGGCATGAAACGGGAGATTGCTCGCTTTGTGGCTAAGTGCTTGGTGTGTCAGCAAGTTAAGGCTGAACATCAAAGGGTTGCTGGTTTGTTGCAACCACTTCCGATTCCTCAGTGGAAGTGGGAACATGTAACAATGGATTTCGTGAAGGCTTTACCGCGGAGTCCAAAGGGCAACAATGCAGTATGGGTGATTGTTGATCGGTTGACCAAGGCGGCTCACTTTATTCCTTTCCGGGTTGGTCAATCAACGGAGACTTTGGCAGAGCGGTACATGCAGGAGATTGTAAGATTGCATGGAGTACCAGTAAGCATCGTGTCCGATCGGGACACTCGGTTCTTATCACACTTCTGGAGGAGTTTACAGGAAAGTTTGGGGACTCGATTGAAGTTTAGCACAGCTTATCATCCTCAAACTGACGGTCAGTCGGAGAGAACGATCCAAACTCTTGAAGATATGTTGAGAGCATGCATGTTGGACTTCAAGGGTTCGTGGGAGGATCATCTACACTTGGTGGAGTTTTCTTACAACAGCAGTTTTCAAGCAACCATCCAGATGGCTCCGTTTGAAGCGTTGTATGGTCGTAAATGCCGTTCACCTGTTTGTTGGGATGATGTCGGTGAACGAAGATTGTTGGGACCAGATTTTGTGGTGCATACAGTTGAGAAGGTTAACACTATCAGGAAGCATATGAAGGCAGCTCAAGACAGACAGAAGAGTTAGGCTGACACGTCAAGAAGACCTCTAGAGTTCGCCGTGGGTGATTTGGTATTCTTGAAGATATCACCAACTAGAGGGGTGATTCGTTTTGGGAGTCGAGGAAAGCTTAGTCCTCGATTCGTTGGACCCTTTAAGATATTGGAGCGTGTTGGAGAGGTAGCGTACCGTTTGGCGTTACCGCAGTCCTTGGCAGGTGTGCACGATGTGTTTCACGTATCTCAACTACGAAGATATGTTCGAGATGAAACACACGTTTTGGATTATTCGGAGCTAACAGTACGAGAAGACTTGACTTTTAAGGAGCGACCGGTTGAAATCGTGGATCGAAGGGAAAAGGTTCTTAAGAACAAGGTTATCCCCCTTGTGCTTGTTTCTTGGGGTAATCGATCGTATGGAGAGTCCACTTAGGAGCGGGAAGACGAGATCCGACAGAAGTTTCCTCACCTCTTCTTGTAGTTTCTTGTATTCATGGAATTTTGAGGACAAAATTCTTTTGTAGTTGGATATAGTGTAACACCCGAGCCCTATACTACTAATTTCTGTTACTGTTTGAGCATTAGGTGGTACTCATTTCATTTAGCTTGCCTGTTTGTCACTTACTATAAAATTTTATCCGGAAAAGTCATTTTTGCACATAACAAATTTTAGCATCTAAAATGAAATTAAAAATATCCATCTTGGCCTACTCGACACCCCTAGCCTTTTGGTAGCGTCCGTGTATCGAGTTCTCGTCCCGTTCGGCGAAACAGACGAGTTTGGACGGCTACGCATGCGTGCAGGTGTCCGTCTTGGGGGTATGCTTTTTAATCATAAAACACTTAATTTTAAAATTTGGAACCCGCTTAAAATCCTATTATTTAAATTTCGAATTTTTGGACCCGACCCGGGCACGATTTGGAAATGTTTTATTTGGCACCAAAATCCCAAATTAATATAATATTTAAAACCATACAAAATTTCGTTAACATATATAATCTTACTGTTACTTAATCTTTTAATATTTTTTTTAAATCTCTGCATCTTTTGTGCTCAGCCAATCACAAGGCAGTTTAACCCCCGTGGGCCCCTCATCCATAATCTATCTCTCTCTCCCCGTCTCTCTCTTTCTCTATCTCTCTCTCTCTAACTTTCTCTCTCTCTCCCATATATATAATTTCCCTCTCCTTCATTTCTTTTCAAATGCGAGAAACCTCAGAAACCCATCGCGAGCCTCAACCCTAGCCGCCTCCACCGTCGCCGGCGCCGCCCCGACGCCGGCGCCAACGTCATCATCACCCTCGCCTCCGCCTTCTCCTCTCAACCTCAACCCTTGTTTTCTCCCCCGCGTACTCTGCACGACCGCGACCACCTGCAGCCTTCGCTGTAGTCGCCTGCTCGTTACCGGAGACCACCTGCGCCGCCCCTGACCGTCGCAAATGAACCCCAACCACCTCTAAACACCATGTAAGTGTCTCTCCACCTCTCCTTTCCTCTCTTCTTTTTCCAGAACTGAAAACAGTTTGCTGGAAGTTTCTGCAGATCGCCGGAGACGCCGTTCTCGCCGCCGTCGATCTCGCCGTCGTTGCTAGTGCCCTCTGAACCAGTGAGTTTTCCCCCATCTTCTTCTTCTCTGGTCATTTCCTTCTTTCCAAGATCTACACCCGTTCGAAACACTATTTACAGTTTTTGTGCTCGCCGGAATCTGGCCGTGCCGGCGACGTGTCCCGACGATCCAGCAGAGTACTCTGACCCGTGTGGTTCCTTGGTTCGTTGTTTGGGTTCAAGCCGTGAACCGTGCGTCCGTCACGAGTTTCCCCGCCGACGTTACGTTCCGTTTTTCCCGGTTCGCGACCCGTCGAGGCAAGTACCCATTGCTACTGTAAGTCTACGCTAGCGCCCCGGCAGTCTACAGACGCCAAAATGAGGAACAAAACTTTTTAACTGGCGCTATCGTATACTTTAACCCGGATCTGCCATTATTGCTAAACTAACAAACTGTAAAGAGTGTAGAAAAGTTATACCGAACGATCCGAGTCCTTCGTTCTTCAACCATCATCCCACGCTCCGTTGCGGCTGCTCCGATCTCTTCGATCTCCGATATCCTTGCCGAGGTGGCACCACGTCGACGATTCTTTAAACGGGCTCCCGCCTCTGACTCGAGGCAACTCGATCGTCAAGTTTGCTAAAAGAGACGACCAAGAATGATGTAGAGAATGAGTAGACGATTTTGTCTCACTTCGTCCAAGTCCGTGGACGATCGGTAAATGAAGTTGCCGATGGAAATCGGATGAATGGAAATTGAACTAGGAAATTTCCATGCATCCAAACTATATGAAATCTTTTGCCAAAATTAATGAATCAATCTCACACCCACAATGAAGTGGCCGGCCATATTTATTGAAGGAGGGAGGTGATGGTAGGAGGAGGGAGGTGACCACATCACAAATATCATGAAGAAAAATCCTAAGGAAAACAAAAACATCAATTCCAAAGGATGAATCATTAATAATCAACCAATTACAACAAACCTAGTCACCTTATCAAGAATGACTCACCATCCTCATCATCACTTCTAGAAGCTTCTAGAATGATGACTCACCTCACCAGAAGAAAAGATAAATCCGTCTTTAACAGAATATTAAAAGACGGCTGATAGAAAACTGGAAACTGGCAACTTCCAAAAGTGATCCCGAAACAACTTTCAGGATAACCCCGAAACTGTATAAATATACCCGCATTTGTATTACGACCGAATACAAATGCAACTGAGACAAAGATATTATACCTACTCAATATAATACTCGGATCCGGCTTAAACCAAAGCCGACCAGTATTATCTGTCCGAAAAATAACACGTGCGTAAACGCACGTGCATTTTCCGAACCCTGCCATAAAACCATACGGCCTCTACAACGTTTCGCCCGAAACTTGGGAAACTGTCTGTGGGGGACTCTAATGACTCGTCAGTACCCTGGCAGTGGGTTTAACCACAAACCGTCAGCGGCACTAGCAATGCGTAACGGCTGCCCATGGACTGACCTCAAGGGATGCCGATGAGCGCACTCATCCGGAAAACCCTACTGAGCCTAACAGTGACAATGTATATACAGTCCGGTCCGTTCGTCAATGAGTATCGCATATCCGCCTAGGGGGCTAGCAACGTCAGACCCCCAAATAGCAGTATAAGTCGTGTCGGAGTGAAGCCCAATAACACCCTGAGATACTACTGGAGTACCTACCAGTAAATCTCCTGCCACGGCCGTGGGCTTTGTGTAATGGCTCTCCTAGATACAGCACGACCTCGCCCCCAATACCGGGAGAGACGAATCCCCTGCCGATCCGCTCACGTGCCTCCATATGGCTCGGGACTGTACCCAAAAGCTACCTGTTTGCACGACTCCTTTGAGCCGTGGTAGGGTAGAAATCAAAGCACAGTGGGAACTCACACGAGACAAATGACGACCTCAGGTCGATGAACTAACCTGTACACATGTCACCAGGGAACTGCTATCTGACGGTAGATATAATACTAACTAGCAGATTCCCGGCGAGTCCTGTCCGGTGTACTCATAACCCAATGAGCACCTGTATACATCTTAGGTGATCCAACTGACACCAGTGGCTTGTGAGACCGGCCACCGCCCCTCGTCGGGGTCTCGACTGTATACACTAGTCTACTCCGGAGTATCGATGCCCTGTCTCGAAACTCCCACGACTAGGGACCATAATTAAGGATATGCATATAAACCACCCAACTCTCACGTATATGATCGCCATCATACTGTTGGTGGTAAAGCAAGATCCTAAGGGCTCTATCAAAGTGTAACATGTAATCAGTCACCTGAACATGTACACGACTGATAAAGGCTAACCAGATAGCATACTATCATCTCGAGTAAGATTGTCATACCGGTATAGGTCCTCCGCAATCATTGCAATCACGTACCTGCGATCCAATAATTGACTATGAGGGCACTATCTCCAACAGCTACATGCTATACAGTATATTTATATATGTATTGACACCCTAAACTTATAAAACTTAACTTGGTATAGTCGTTTCCCATTTGGTTACAATATGTCATTATATCATTTTACCGTTAACATGGAATTTACAATTTAAACCTACTAATCAAATCTACCTGTTTAATCACATTTTACTGTTAAAATAACTGGTAGCAATTATCCCTATAGTTCTGTTACCTTGGGATACTCGCATGCTTTAACCTGAAATAACTGTATTGAACCATTATATAGATTATTGCACCGCTAAGGGTGCTTAAACCTGTTAACATGACTAAACGGCTACATTGTATCACTGCACTCTTGTGATTGATTGAAACATGCTTGTTATTTAATGCATTGCTTATTTCATGTTGTTAATACCCATGTTTGTTTATACATCTGATTGGGAGCACACTCACGAGATTGTTTACATCTTGACCTGACATGGCTACACACACACACACACACACACACACATATATATATCATTACACCTGACATGGTACCATATACTGTTGACTTGATGTACCATGACTCGACCTGTTACCTGATCTCGTGCCTAATGCCAACAAACCTGACATGTAGTCCTCATGGACCGTTCCTGTTGTCTATCCAGACAAACCTGCTTTTACCTGATCCTGTGTTGCCATTAGTTCTTGATTACTGAATACCTGACTCGACACATATAACTTGGGGGTATGGGGAAATCAAAGGTGAAATCTGACTTGTAACTCGACAGTTCACTACCTGTATTGAGTGTACACATTCCTGTTTGTGCCTAGCGGCATGTCTCGGTTTTAGCCGAGAATATTGTGGCCGTGGTCCCGGGTATGTACGGGATACTATCGAATGTACACATTCCTGTTTTGTGCCTAGCGGCATGTCTCGGCTGCAGCCGAGAATATTGTGGCCGTGGTCCCGGGTATGTACGGGATACTATTAAGTTACATTGACGATTCATCAATTGATTTCAAAGACCTTAGAATAGAAAACCTGATAGAACAGTTTAGTTACCGACTGCACACTACCCTGCACTGCTTGTTTCACATTATTGCTTTATACATGTTTATTTTTGCATGGCATGTTACATTGTTCATATTATATTTACTTATTGACATGACGCGCTGACGTCTGGGTTTTGCATGGCCCAGATTCTGTACCGCTGTTGCAGTCCGAGCAGGAGTACTTCAGCCAGCAGGCTGAGCTGTGAGTTCAGTAGTAGTTAGTTTTATTTCCTGCATTCATTTCCTGATGTGAGCCCACATTATGGGACATACGTTTCAGTTATTCGTATTGGATCATTTGCTTCCGCATTTATTTATTATTGACTCTTGTTATTCTGGATTATGGACATGTTTTAGATAGTTTTATCTTGTTCTTGATATCTCTACAGCCGTAATGTGACCGTGGATGGATACTTCCTACCCACAGGTAGCATGGTTGGCTATGTCACGTGCCCAATCTAGCATACTCTGGGAATCGGGGCGTGACAGAGAGCCATTACACAAAGCCCTCGGCCGAGGCAGGAGATTTACTGGTAGGTATTCCAGTAGTATCTCAGGGTGTTCTGGGCTACACTCCAACACGACTTGTACCGCTTTTAGAGGTCTGACTTTTACCAACCCCCTAGGCCCGCCATGCGATGCTCATAGACGAACGGACCGGACTGTACGGATATTGTCACTGACAGGCTCAGTAGGGTGTCAGGATGAGTTCGCTCATCGACGTCCCTTTTGGTCAATAGCTGGTAGCCCGTTACGTATGGCTAATACCTCTGACATGCTAGTGGTTAAATCCACAGCCATAGTATTGACGAGTCTTTAGAGTCCCCCACAGACAGTTACTCAAGTTTCGGGCGAAACGCTGTAGAAGCCGTATGGAGATATGGCAGGGTTCGATCAGATACATGCGGTATTGCACGGATCATGATCGGACGGATAATACTAGCGGGCTTTGGTTTAAGACGGATCCTAGTATTGTATAGTGTAGATTTTGTCTCTTTGCATTTGTATTCGGTCGGAATACAAATGTGGGTATGTATATACAGTAGCGGGGTTTTCCAGTAATTTATTACGGGATCCGTTTTTTGAAGTTTCCAGTTTGCTTTCCGTTTCGGCCATTTTCCTTTGTATCTTTCATTGGCTGAAAATTGGTGGAGGAGGGCTTATTTGTATTTGTGCAATTAAGCATTGTGGGAGGTGGTCTTTGCATATTGTTGGATCATGATGGTTTTGCCTCCCTTGACTTTCTTGAGTTCATGATGGCTTGACTTTTGATGATGGGTTTATGAGTGATGGCTTTAGTTTGTGATCATGTTTCATTATGACCCTTTTCTCTCTCATGCATTATGGGGGCTCTCTCATTTTTGATCCATATACTCTCCTCTCTCATTTTCTACATGCCATGGCCGGCCACTAAAGAGGAGGGGGCTGTCCCAAATTTTTGATGAGGATTTTTGGTCTCATTTGCTTGCAAAATTCCCTTGTTCATCACAAAATTCCATATATCATTCCTCCACCAAAAAGGAAACTTCAACCCCATGAGACACATAGCTTTCTACACTACATTCTACAACAAATCTTGGGCACGTCGACTCGCTAACTTCGTGCCCGAGTTGCCTCGGTCCAGAGGTGGGAGCCCGTAAAAGAAGCCGGCGTAGTTGTGCCCTTCCGGCGATGTGATGGAGACCGGAGATTCCGCGGGCAGACCGGGACGACGACGAGAAGACCGAAGGACACGGATCGCTCGGTATATCTCTCTACCCATTCTTTAGTTAGCTAGGACTAGATTAATGGCACGATCCGTGGTTTATTGTGCGCGGTGGTGCCGGTTTAAAAAGTTAAAGTAAATCATCGTTTCCGCATTCCGGCGTCGGATTGACGGCCGGGGCGCCGCCGTGCACTTACATGGTATCAGAGCCACGCCATTAACCTAGTCTAGCTTGGTCTGATGTGTTTATATTTTCGATCGAACAAAATTCCAAAACCCGCGTTTTCAAAGTGCATCAGTTTCTGTCGAATTTTTTTTAGCTCCAAAAATTTTTCAGGTTGTTGCAGAATACTGTACAGAGAATCATTAGCATTCTGTAAAAATTTGGTCTCATGAACTCACTACCCCACCGCGGAACCGCGTCCAAACCTATGCTTGGGCCGTGGTTCTGCCGCGACTTTCACTGTTCAGTGTACCAAACTTTTACAGAAAGCTCCTGACTTGCAAATAGGGTTTTTGGAATGTTCTTTTTGGGCCCAGAATTTCTGTGAGTGCTACAGTAGTGCTTGGGGCCCACTTCGATAAATTTGATCGATCAAGAATTTTAAACATGTTAGTTCACAGTATTTATATTATATCTGCGACCGTGAATGTCACTTGATCGGTAAATCCTGTCTAACTGCTATAGCCCGGTTAGACGGATTTGCGAACGTGACATTCATGTTGATGTTCTGTGTTGTGCTGTGATGTTGCGGATTGGTCGTGGGGGATAGCCTGGATGCAATGTTAGTACAGTTTCGTTTTATATGTACATTTGATATTGCGGGGCGAGCGTCCGACATGTGGACTGCCGTCACTGCCTGTTTGTATATTATTCTTTTGGGGCACGATCGGGGTGAGGTCGATATACCCATTGTATGTATATTTTACTTTCTGTACTAGGATTACCCCGCGGAGGGGTGCACGGATAGCCGGGTTCTAGAGGGCAACGGGCCCGCATCTCATGGCGTTGAGACGGAGGGGGCCTCACTCTAGAATTGGCGGGCTATTCGCCGCACTCGTAGGGGGTACAGTTTGACCCAGGAGGGGTGCCCAAGTTACCGGATTCCGTGAAGTGCTGGGTGGTCCATTCACGTTGCTGAAGGGGGCTGCCTCGCTTCAGGTTTTGGCGGGTAACTTGCCGCGCCCGTAGGGATCTAGGATTTCATTGCACAGGCTATCCAAACGACCAGGGGAACGTCGTGTTTCAGTAGCGGCTCTATGAAACCCGGGGATCCCAAATATCTGTATTGTTCTGTGATGCTTATTACATTTCTGTGATGTTGCATTTTATCACGCCTTGAGTGAAAATTATATATTATATATACTAGTAGATGTTGTATATGTTTTGCATCCGCGCTAGTCCAGTCCCCGCTCTGTCGTTAGTTAACTAACCTAACGGGTAATGACGGGACCCAGTGGCTAATGCGGATGGCATATACGTACATCATTATTTTCGTTCTTTGTGGTGTGATCAATTGATGGGACTGCATTGATTCGGATCAATGCAAACTAAACAAACCTTTCTGATGTTGTTGGAACACTTTTCAAAAAGCTGTTATTGCAAGGACGTTCACTTTTGTTTTGCACAGTGGTATTCAGTTGGAATATCCTGCACCTCAGTCGACGAGGCAAGGGCCGAGATCCCTTCACCGGGAGTGACCCCTTGGACAGAAGTTAGCGTCAGGGCAATAACTTCACTATAGTTGTTTACTTTTGCTTTGCATCGTGGTATTCAGTTGGAATATCCTGCACCTCATTCTACGGGGAAAGAGCCGAGATCCCTTCACTGGGAGTGACCTCTTTAGCAAAGGTTTTCGTCACTATATTTTTCTAAAAAGCTATCCGGTTCCTTCAACGATATCAAGTTCATTACGTTAAAGGTTTTTCGCAAGAAACCATTCGTAGCCCTTCGTCGTTTCAGACGAGTAGCACGTAGTATTCATGCTATGTTTGTTGGCTTTCGTCAAGGCATAGTGTATGGTAGCTGCTTGTTGCTTTTCTGCAGCATAGATAGATGCGTTGGTTTGGAACAGTCGTATAGCCTTGTTGGCCAAAGTCAAGGGCATGTACGGGTGGGTTCAAATTAACCTGGAGAATGACGGGTAGAACTTGACATGTGACTTATGATTTGTTGGCCTTCATCAAGGTCATAAGAGCATGGGGCAAAAATCACATCGGGAGTTTCTAAAGAAACTGAAACTTGCCAGATATGCGCATACCTTATGGAGTGTGATAACGTGAACGAAGTCCGTCACGTTATCATGCGATGATAGTTGGATCCCGATTCCCACTGATGAGTTGGTTTACTCCTCGGGTGATCCCGACTAATTCTTCTTTCAGGTTTGGAGGAGAATTTGACGGTACAGTGGGAGGTTTCCAGATTAGATAAATTGGTAACCATTCTGATCTAGGTTAGAGTGCACGCTGAGTGTTTCTTTTCTATCTCTCTTTGGCAGCGACCATTGACCCGACCCTAGACTATGACTCAATGACCAAAACTAACCGAACCTTCTTAAACACTGGTTTTTGGATTGTCAGAGTTGCATACCTCATTGCCACTCCTACTTTTACCCTTTTCTCCAGGACACCCTGTATTACTACGAACGTCCACTTCCATTGGACAAAACCATCGTATGGTTATATACGAACACGAAGGAATTTATTCGAGGATGGTTTCCGGTTCTGTAGAAAACAAATAGGACTATTCAGTTGTCTTTTCCTTTTACCTTCTCTCAGGTTGCGAGTACTCCTTGGTTTAGGAGATAGTACACATATTACGCAAATTGGATAGTCTTCTTCCAAACCTTAGGCAGGTACCGAACGGTAGGGAATGAAGAAAACCAATTAGCATAACGATGGTGTGCAGAAGGTATTAAGTAAAGACATATCAAGGGATTAGTAAGAGGGCAAAGTAAGTTGTGACTGATATTCACGACCAAACCATGTATTTCATTACCACTCCCACTTCACCTTTGTATTTCTCCAGGACACTCCGTATCACCATGAAGATCTACAGTTTATTTGATACTCCACGTATGGTTATATACGAACTCGAAAGGAACTTGTTCCAGTTCGGGGATGGATTCTGGTTCAGGAGAAATAGGAATAAAGTTTATTCGGTTGTCTTTTATCTTCACCTTCTCTCGCATTACGAGTGCTCCTAGGAATAGGACAGTACACCCATTATGCTTATTGGATAGTCTTCTTCCAAACCATAAGCTGGTGCCGAACGGTAGGGAAGGAAGAAAACCAATTGGCCTAAAGGGGAGTGCAGAAGGTAATGACTAAAGACATATGAAGGGATGTGGAGAGATAGTATAGAAATATACGGTTACAGTTGTGAATCTGATAATGGAAGAGGCATTACTAGGAATACCAGAATACCCCATCGAAACATTTCAAATGTTTCAGTTTCACTGTGTACTGTTAAAAGAAAATTGATTTCCCAATCAGATCTTGCTCCAGAGTATGTATTTACCAGGTATGATTCTCACATCTGTATGGTTTTACAGATGATGAGTGGGAGTAAGTTATTGGGAATTGGGTGATCATCCTCATTATATCGGGATTCGTTGTAATTGGTGATATTTGAGGAAATCACCTGGGTTGTTTGCCGGACGACAAATATTTGGTTTTGAATATCCGCTGTTATGCACCAATTTCAAATTGATATATCTGTACGTCTATTTTTATAGAGTGAGATATACCTTTTTGAAATTATGTCTATGACATTTACCTATATCAGTTGATGGTTAAGTAAGGAGCATTAAACAGCGGTGTAATTCTTCTTAACCATAAGTACAGTTTTCAACCTACGACACACAGGGAATGAGTTATTAGACTCAAGGGACTTATACAGAGTATTGTATGTTGTTCAGCGTCCATGAGGACAGAGGGGTTGGTAGTCGTACTAGATTCTGTTTAATTGTGACTTCTCTGGGTCTTAGACATGTGTTTCGTAGAAACAAGGTCCAAGTTTTGAGAAGTTATAGGTATAAGAATAGAGTAGAGAACCAGGTGTTGCAAGTATCGGGATTCTTCAAGGTGATCAAAGATGTAGATACTTGTGTATGGTATTCAGTTGATAGTAATGATTTTGAGAAACTTGTTTCTCTTTCAGGTTACTCATAATTGGAAGCATTCCTAAGTTGAGTAACGCTGATCGGCCTCCTTTCATTTATCTAACATGCACTGGAGACAGCTGCATGATTTGAATCTGGTTCAATTAAATCAGTGCCTCTATTTCTGTATTGGATATAGAACAGTTCGTATCTTAACGATGTTAAGGTACGGGGAGTTGTCCGGCTTATGCTTAAAACCAGACTCTGGATAACTCAAGGCACATTTCTGTAATGGCTGTTTGTGGGTTGACTCAGGGTATGACGAGGGTTGACTTTCTACCATCTGGAAGATCAGTAGTGATACTGTTCTTGACTCGCCACAGTTTTAACAAAAATGGATTTTTTCAGAAAACAGAAGTGGGAGTATGGTAGAACTGGAAGTGATTCCAGAACCGCAAACGATTACTGAAAATTTAATAAGAACCTAAAGATTCAATCTGGTTTGACATTCCATTGGCCACTTCGCAGATAAGGTGGGTAACCTCAGGCACCCGAGAGGTACTCCGGTAGTCTCAAGGACGGTGACAGGGAGGTTCTTGTTTACCCAGATTTGCCATTTCTGTTGTTCCAGACTGTGAGACCAGGCAGGAGGATGAGTATACCGTCGTTCTAAAATAGCTTTAGAAGTGTACGTGTATATGACTCTGCCAGAGGGTTGTCGTGGTCAGTGGGAGCAGCGGAAGCATTGGTGGACAAGTGGCTTATGTCTAGATATAAACTAAAGTAGATGTAGCGGAGATAGATCATCTATTTCTGATATGACAGTCATAGGTTTGACTTCATCAGAATAGGGGATGTATCTGTTAAGAAGGTAGTAGGGTGTGATGTCCTGGTATTTGGATGACACACACAGAGTAGGAAGTGAAATTCCTATACTACAATCGGTTATACTTTGGTTGTCACACAGTGGTTTCTCCACATGGGACTTGGATATAATATCAAGACATTCTGGTTACTGGATCTATGGTTTTAGATCTGGATTTGGGTAGTTTCCCAATCAGGGTACTTAGACAACATTCTGAAGGTGTTTTAGAATGGACGACTCCAGGAACGGTAGTGTACCTACAGGTGATGGAGTCACCCTCTCTAAAGGTGTCTTACAGACTAAAGTGAAGAGGGATGTGCATGATTGGCAGATCACTTGCTTAGGCAATTGAGTCAATCATGAGATGTCAAGTACCACACCAGATGTTATTTTTGCAGTAGATGCAAGAAGTTGACATTAATCCAATCCTGGAGAAACAATCGGAAGCAGTTTTAGAACATAAGTGGATGTTCTAGGGATATGATAACGACAGCCTCATTCGGGAGACAGTTATCATTCCAGGCTTCCAAGGTGACCTGGATGACAGAGAGATTGTCAGAGTTATGGTTTTCCTTCTGACGAGGGGCAGTATTTTGGACAGGTGGCCCAAGGGAATACTGAAGGAGGCATAGAGCAGGATACTGATTAAGTTCAGTTGACGATACAGTCTAAGAAGTTTGGATTTAGAGTTCATTTATGAGCTAGGTCCCATCAGATATCCAGACATACTCTAAGACAGGTATTGCTCATTTCGGGAGATAGGTTTCTCCGTGAACTTGAGATAAAGAGAGACATAGAAAGAAACATTAGAGTGGATCCACTCACTGAGGCTATTCCTCGAACGCATTAGTTTCTCAAACAAGCTTTGTGAGACTGACTAGTAGAGGAGTTGGGTGTTCGGTATCACACGGGCTGTGAGTATGCGACATCGCAATAATTAGCCTTGAGTCCAACTGGGAGATTGTTGGAGATAGTGCCCTCAGAATCAATTATTGGATTACAGGCACTTGATTGCAATGATTGAGGGAGGACATATTCAGGTAGGACAGTCTTACTCAAGATGGTAGTATGCTATCTGGTTTATCTTTATTATCGTGTACTGCTTTAGGTGACCTTACAGGTCGCTATTACACGTTGATAGAGCCCCTAGGATTCTTGCTTGACTGCCAGCAGTATGAGGGCGATCATATACGTAGGATTTGGTAGTCTATAAGCACATCCATAAAAGGTTCCTAGTCGTGGGTGTTTCGAGACAGGGCATCGATACTCCAGAGTAGACTAGTGTATATAGTCGAGACCCCGACGAGGGGCGGTGGTCGGTCTCACAAGCCACTGGTGTCAGTTGGTTCACCTAAGATGTATACAGGTGCTCATTGGGTTATGAGTACACCGGACAGGACTCGCCGGGAACATGCTAGTTGGTCTTATACCCGACGTCAGATAGCAGTTCCCTGGTGACATGTGTACAGGTTAGTTCATCGACCTGAGGATTGTCATTTGTCTCGTGTGAGTTCCCACTGTACTTTGATTACTACCCTACCACGCTCAAAGGAGACGTGCAAACAGGTTTTAGTTGGGTACAGTCCCGAGCCACATGGAGGCAGTGAGCGGATCTTCAGGGGTTCGTCTCTCCCAGTATTGGGGGTGAGGTCGCGCTGTGTCTAGGAGAGCCATTACACAAAGCCCTCGGCCGAGGCAGGAGATTTACTGGTAGGTATTCCAGTAGTATCTCAGGGTGTTCTGGGCTACACTCCGACACGACTTGTACCGCTTTTGGGGGTCTGACTTTTACCAACCCCCTAGGCCCGCCATGCGATGCTCATAGACGAACGGACCGGACTGTACGGATATTGTCACTGACAGGCTCAGTAGGGTGTCAGGATGAGTTCGCTCATCGACGTCCCTTTTGGTCAATAGCTGGTAGCCCGTTACGTATGGCTAATACCTCTGACGTGCTAGTGGTTAAATCTACAGCCATAGTATTGACGAGTCTTTAGAGTCCCCCACAGACAGTTACTCAAGTTTCGGGCGAAACGCTGTAGAGGCCGTATGGAGATATGGCAGGGTTCGATCAGATACGTGCGGTATTGCACGGATCATGATCGGACGGATAATACTAGCGGGCTTTGGTTTAAGCCGGATCCTAGTATTGTATAGTGTAGATTTTGTCTTTTTGCATTTTTATTCGGTCGGAATACAAATGCGGGTATATATATACAGTAGCGGGGTTTTCCTATAATTTATTACGGGATCAGTTTTTTGAAGTTGCCAATTTGCTTTCCGTTTCGGCCATTTTCCTTTGTATCTTTCATTGGTTGAAAATTGGTGGAGGAGGGCTTATTTGCATTTGTGCAAATAAGTATTGTGGGAGGTGGTCTTTGCATATTGTTGGATCATGATGGTTTTGCCTCCCTTGACTTTCTTGAGTTCATGATGGCTTGACTTTTGATGATGGGTTTATGAGTGATGGCTTTAGTTTGTGATCATGTTTCATTATGACCCTTTTCTCTCTCATGCATTATGGGGGCTCTCTCATTTTTGATCCATATACTCTCCTCTCTCATTTTCTACATGCCATGGCTGGCCACTAAAGAGGAGGGGGCTGTCCCAAATTTTTGATGAGGATTTTTGGTCTCATTTGCTTGCAAAATTCCCTTGTTCATCACAAAATTCCATATATCATTCCTCCACCAAAAAGGCAACTTCAACCCCATGAGACACATAGCTTTCTACACTACATTCTACAGCAAATCTTGGGCACGTCGACTCGCCAACTTCGTGCCCGAGTTGCCTCGGTCCAGAGGAGGGAGCCCGTAAAAGAAGCCGGCGTAGTGGTGCCCTTCCGGCGACGTGATGGAGACCGGAGATTCCGCGAGCAGATCGGGACGACGATGTGAAGACCGAAGGACACGGATCGCTCGGTATATCTCTCTACCCGTTCTTTAGTTAACTAGGACTAGATTAATGGCATGATCCGGGGTTTATAGTGCGCGGTGGTGCCGGTTTAAAAAGTTAAAGTAAATCATCGTTTCCGCATTCCGGCGTCGGATTGACGGCCGGGGCGCCGCCGTGCACTTACAGGCATGACGTTTGGTGGTTGCGTCGTTTCGATCTTTGGGCCCACGTGTCGCTGCGTCGTTCGTCTGAATTTTAGCGCGTATTCCCGATTGCGTCAGCAGATCAGTGAAATGATTGCGCTTTAAAGAGGGGCGCCATTTCAGTCGATTCATCAGTTGAGATACAGGCCATGTGTCAGCCGTTGGTTGGCGAAGGCGACAGGCTGTCTCTGACTATTGCAGTCGAAGAGACGACCCTGATAGCCGATCACCACGTGGAGCCCCGCCGGCCGCTGGGCGCGACGTTTCATTTTGGCGGGATTCAATCTGGGCCGTATGATGTTCTCTTTTTGTAACGTTTTAGAAATCGTTTTGTGAATTTTCCCGTTTTAGGGCAAAATTGTTGGTTTTTCCCGTTTTAACCCGATTTCGATCAAACGTTCGTATAAACTTGCCGGCACCTAGTTTAGCTAAAATAAAGCTTGTGCGCGAATTTTGGGAGTATTTGGGAGGTTTTGGTTCAGATAGAATTTTTCCGAAATAAAATATTATTTTAAGCGGTATTTTGTGCACGTAAATCGGAAAAAAAAATTCTCTTGTGAATAAATTTATTTTTGCCACTAGAATTATTTTAGAAGTTTCTTTTCAAATATCTAGATTTTTCTTTTGTGCAAAAGGATTTGGATTAAAAAAGAAAAGAAAAGAGTGAAAGGTGGCAAATAGCTTTAATTAGCATTTATTACTCTCTTTCCTAGCTATTTCTTCACAAAATATTCACAAAAATACCCCCCATCCCTCCTTGGCTGAGACTCATCCCCATTTCTGCCCATTTCATTTTCCAAGCTCATTTCTGTCACGACCCGAAAGAGCACGTGACTGGCCCTTGAACCCTATGAAGTCTATCGGACCCCATCTGATCTAAGTAAGCCAAAAGCCCAGAAATCTAAAACCATTTAAAGAGTAAATAAGGAAAACTGGTTTTAAGAAATAAGGAAACATGTTTTGAAAATCAAAGTTTTTAAATAACTAAGCCGAATATGCATTTTTAAAATGTGTAACTTTTCGTGAAAATTTCGGCAGAGTTTCCTTTGTAAAAACTGGCCCCAAACGGGGTACAACAAGAATAGCATAAATATGCAATGAAAAAAGGCATCCCCAAACGGGAGCTTGCTCTTCGTCAATCGACGGTCACAACCACGCAAGCAATAATAATATACAACGCTAAAGGGCGAGGATCAAATCTCAAAAAGAAACTCAAAACAGCCAGAAAATCGTAATACTACAAACGCGACTCTAAGGTCGAAATAATACAACACTGTCTCTAAGTCTGAACAATATACAAGTTTTGGTTGATGGAAATTCTAGATACAATAAATAATACATGAACAATGGCGGTTCTGATACAAAGAACCCACCTACCCAAGCAAGTCACCCATGAGGAAGCAGTGTGCCAGAAATGCCGCTATGGAATCTGTACGGCAAACCTGGAAGAACTGGGGCACAACGGGGGTGAGTTGCCAACTCATGAATAGAAAATATCTACTAGCAGAGATCGAATGCATGACCATCCTAGGTCAATACGATCAGATATAAATAAACCTCAATATGAATAAAGCTGAAGCATGCTAAACTGGCAATGTAACCTCTATACATGAGTGTAGTGCCAAGTGCTCGTGCTAATGCATCAGGTAATAGCATGTCATGAATATGAGGTATGATCAATGTAATCAGATCTGTATACACGTGGATCCCGTCCACTCGTCACCCAATGACAATAACCACCATGCATGTAAATATCATAAATCATATGCATGGGAAATATGAGGATGTAATCCACTCGTGTCCCTCCCGACACGTCAAAATCATGGAACCAGAGTGCCCAGCATCGGCACTCGAAAACATCATGAAAAACTGTGCCCAGCATCGGCACGTAAATCCTCATATATCGGGCTCCGTCAGTCCGGATCGGCCCTCGGGCTCTGTCTGCGGTATCGGCCCTCGGCCCCGGCAGTATGCCCAAACCATCTATCGACTCTGGTCAGTATCCTCCGGATAACCGCCAGGTCCAACCAATCACCGGTAGGTAGTGGTCCCTCCGCCAGGCTCACCGTCTACTACACAGCGAAACCGTTCTCGCCCCGGGGTACCATACCGGGTCCACCATGTACCCGCAATCGGCCTCATCCGCCTCCTCGAATCGGGTTTCACATGTCGCTCTCAGCACCGAGAAAACACATGGTGGACGCACTGAAATATCATATCAAGGGTAACCGGGTTTTTAAAGCAATGACATATTCTCTTTTGAAACACCCTCGGTTCCCAAATCCAGAAATATCATAAAAACAACATATCTGAATGTGTATAATCAAAAGCATGAAATATGCGACATGTAAAGGAAGGTATGCACATCATCATGTCATGCAAGGATCATATACTGAATGCAATAGTACTACAGTGTAGTGACATGGCAATTATCGATGATGAGTGTGTGAGCCGGCAACAAGTGTGCATGGAACATATGCATCATCGATAATAGTGCTGGTGTCCTAGCAGCATGACTGAAATATAACCACAGTACAAGCGATGCAATGCAAATAGCAGAAATATGCGGAAACGAATAATCAACGCAAAAGTACAGAACCTGCCCCAATAGATATGTCATGCAACCTTGCCTTTTGAAATAAGACGAATCAGGGCTTTTGGTAAAATAAGGGCTACGGTGTTTTAAGAAAAGATGCATCATTTGAAAATATCCGTATAACCCTTCTGCCTATCTTTAAAATATCCCCGATTCGTTAGTTTGAAATAGGTATGACTCGGTCTAGTCTAATGTCTACTAAGTAATCTAGACAGGAGGGGTATGAAACCACCTAATCTGAGTCAATATATATAGATATGATAGTCGGTGATCTCGCCTCAATAACATATCGTAGGATATCCTCGAGTCATGAGTGCGGATCTATCATCAATACCGGCTCGTACGGTAAATCGTCGTACGGCATCCCAATAACTGGGTAGGGGTCAATATCATACTATCTCATCACGTATCAGGTATCACTTATCATCAGATCGCACAATCTGGGGTACTACTCTAAGTCTACTACAAATCGACACCATCTATAAAAATATGAATGCGGGTAAAGCACATGTCCAAAGGCCAGCTAAAACTATCATATCGCACCTCAAAGACAACTATGTCACATCGCCGATCTCACGGCCTCATAACAAATATCATCTCAAACCCACGTATCATCCTCAAATCCCGTATATAAACACATAGTCCTATACCCATGTGTAGATATACGCACCATCATATACGCACAAATATATAAAAGAATGTATGCGAGTATGTGTGTAAATGTATGTGTGAGTGCAATCGCTACTCTAGGTTTCGCACTATACTACACCAATATATTCTTATCACCAATAATACCATTTTTACTATCAATAACCCTAAACAACACATAATAAATATACGTGTGTATACGTATTCGTATACATCACCACGGATTGCGGGGGTGCTATACGCCATCCACCTGACTTCTCCCCGTAGATATAAATTAATCACCTTGCTTCTCATGTATCGGTGCCGATGTCGCCATCTTCATCTTCTTTGCCTCAACATCTCGTAGGGTACCTACAAGTATATCAAAAAGCTAAAGCACATGAAAACCACATCGGAAACCAAAATAGCACACGCTACTCGCATAGGTAGAAACCTATCGTCTCGCATGTAAACACTATCAATATCCACTTGTCGTTGACGTCCAAACGCCACCCGACAGAAACGAATCACCAAATACCAAAATCCATGCTAAAACAAGTCGTAAATCATACACCAACATAGGAAAATCAACCCAGATTTCACCCTAGATGGAATCAGTCAAAACTAGAAGTACCCTGGGCCAAGAATAGAGGAAATGGGGCCATGCACAGAAAACGAGACAAATCCACCCTGCTCTGGCCGCAAATTGCGGCCAGAATGGGAAATTTGGCGGCCTGGAAAAGGAATTAGGAGCTAGGGTTTGGGGTGGTGGTTCTATGGTGCCTGCACATCTCACTGTCAATCTTAGTTTTATTTTAGGTGTCTCGGGGTGATAGCAGATTCTACAAAACAGTGACAGATTTACAGTTTTCCCCGATATCGGTTCCGTAATTCCGTATTCTGGTTTCACTTCCAGTTTTGGGTTCAATTTAGCATTACACAAAGGGTTCTAAGGTCACCACAATCCTCAATTCCATCTTTGATTTCAGTTTTACCCTAAACCCTAACTTGAAATCTCAAAAGTCCACAAAATGACACGATATCGATACTAAACTAGAATTGATGCATAAGGAAATTGAAATGCTACAAGAGGGTGCAGAAATTATCTCCTTTGGCAACTCAAGAAAATTCCTGAGTTGCTCAAAGTCCTCCAAATCCAATCTTGCTAGGTTCAATGGGTAGCTAGTGAGCTTGGGACCATTTTTTGTGAAGTGGGAATGGGGTTTTGGCTAGGATTTCATGATGGATCTAGGGTTTCAAGAAGAGGGTGAGTGAGGGAGAGGGGCAGCAGCAGCAACAAGAAGAAGAGGGGAGAGAAAATGAGATGGAGAAATGAAGAAGGAAATGGTCAAAATGTCAAAAGCCACCTACTCTCTCTCTCATCATCACATACCTTTTTCTTTTCTTCTCACTCAAATAGTGCACCCAAAAGAACAACCATGGTAGAAATGCACAAGTAACACAAGTGTAACAAGTGTGGAAAATGATATATGCACATTTTGCACAAAAATGCCAAAAAGCCGATTAGCGATTTTTAATCGCGATTAGCACTAAATTAGCATATAACTAATCTTAAAAACATAAAAGTGCCAAAATTCCATAAAATACCTTATTTTAGAATTTTCCGTAATTTTTCCCCATTTATTTGTATTCAATTATACCAAAATATTAAAATATTCATTAAAATAATATTAAATTATAACATTTTCCAAAAATCATATTTTATTATTTTGAAGACGTTACAATCTACCCCCTTAAAGAAATTCGGTCCCCGAATTTAAAATTTAAACCCCCAAATACTAAAATATTCCAACACAAATTCCAAGTCATCGGGGCTCCGAAATCAGCAATACATAAAACGTATCATAGCGCAATGCATGCGCATGAGTAATGAGCAGATAACTCAAAAACAAAACTCCGTCAAGCATCCGCAATCATCGGAGTCATGGTAATGACACAATGCCAAATCCGATACAAAATTAATATGATAAAAATCAGAACTATGCATGTAGACATCTAATCAATACATGTGAATAGCTGATGTAAATGCATGCCAAATCTCTTTAAGTCGCTGTGCGATGCGCGCAACACTGCACAGTGGCGGACGTTTTTCACAAGAAAATAACTATATACGTATATATATATCCTTTGCTTAATAGGTGCGTTCCGCCGTTTTGAAAACAATCTAGAAGGGTTTCCTTATTTTTAAAACGTTTCGTGTCACACCGGACACGTAGGTATATACTGAGACTATAGCTCGCCCTTTGGAAAATCCCTTCCATAACTATCGACGCATGCAAAATATATCCAGGTACTGTCCTCTGACTAGTCCTGCTCAGTATGAAAACAATATCCAATATCATAAAATGTACTGCTCCAAAAGGAATAAATCTAAAAAATGCACATAACACCACCCTGTGCGTCTGGTGCGCACGGAAATCAAAATCCATATATGTGCCATACAGGTGCACAAAACAACATGTAGGTGCAACGGGTGTGCACGAAGTATCCGCCATAGGCAACGTGTGTGCCTGGCAGTCAAAACAGGTGCATCTGACATGCACGAAGAATCTCGATTTAGTGCATCTGGTGTGCACCAAAATCGTATCTAAAAACAAGCGCCCAACACGCGCGAAAATCCAAATCGGTGCATCCATCGTGCACGAATGAAAATCTAAACCCTGCGCACTCAACATGCACGAAATCATAAAATCCCATAGCAAACGCCGAACATGCGTAAGTCCAACCAAAAGCACGGAGTGCAAGAATCAATCATCAATATCAGGGTCAAAATCGATGATATATAATGCGGCTCAATCAAAATCAAGTGTACCGCGATGGAAAATCTCACAACCATGTGCATCGACGTGTACAATCAAATCAAAACACTAGAAGTGCATGAAAACTATGCTGGAAGCGTAAATCAAATTACTGGCATAAAATAAGCATGAAATCGCAATCAACACCTCAGGAGTAATAACTATGTGCAAGGTATAAATACCCAGTAAGTGCAACCATGGTGCACAAAATCAAATATCATGAAAATCGGTCACCAAAACTAAATCACGCAAATAGATCGCCAAAATACCGAAATCCAAAGTGACGGATACGTGATAGTCAAATCACAAAATCACAAATCATAAATACCGTCGTCGGTAGTTCCTCCTTCGTAATCGAGAAGGTGCCGGTGCATCCAATGCTAGTGGCGCAAGATATCTACTTGCCTCTTGCTCGCGGCTGGCGTCCTCTGCCTCTGGTTCTTGATCTTTCCTGTAGATTACCAATCTCGCAATCCATTGGCTCATCGGCCCGGTCAGGTGTGCTGACAGGAACGATTCCGTTCTGGCACTTTCCTGGTCATCTCTAGGTCAATCCTCACGACCGCTCGTAAAGCAGCACATCTCTGGCGCCAACCTCGGGTCCTCTGAATGCACATCGCGCATCTACTCCTGGTGCAAATCTTATAGCAGCAGTGTACTGGAAGGAATCCTGCTCAAGGTCTCTTCCGACCTTGCCTATGCCGATCTGTACGGAGGCTGGTACTCTTGCATAATCTCTTCTCGTTCAATGGACATCTATGTCCTCAGCACAGCATTTCCTCGGAATTTGGTCGCATCCCAACGCCTCTGTAAGCATATCAGGCCTCTGGTCTCGACGGGAAGTAATGACAGCTCATCAGCGTCTCGCACGGACCTCTTTTTCCGCTTGTCTGTACATCGTCCATTTCGACATCGCGTCTCTATCTGCGCACTGCAATGCCTTCGGCTACGGTCCATCCGAAGTCCCTCACGCGGACTCGAAATTACAACTCGGTATCTTCCTGACTCAGTAAAAGATATCTAGCTGAACACGTCCTCAGCGTGCATGTCACATCTCTGATGTCAGCGGAGTGGAATGTCATCTCGTCGAAACCTCGTGCGAACTCTTTACTCCACCTTGCTCCAATATCGACTGATTCTGACTCATCTCATCGTGGCTACACGGACTGCGCTCCGACGGCTATGCTCGCATCTGGAGTCTTCCAAGCAGTGTCCCATCACAATATCCGAAAGATGTCGAACCATCCGATCGGCTCGTCAGAACCTCATAATCCCCCAAGAGCTCAACATCTCGGGTACAGTTTAATAGTATCGAGTACATGCCACAGCGTCGGTGGTCCAGCCGTAGAAGGGCAAACCCAAGCCTCACTAATGGCGCTGAGGAACTGCCGCAAACCCGAAGGTTCAAAGGCTTTCACACGGTCATTAAGTCGAGTTAGGGTTTCATTCTTCTAGAGGGTCCATAGAATCACCTGCATGTCTTTCTGTATACTTTAAACTTGGAAAATGGGTTCCTGACGTTCGATCGTCCCAATCGACTCTCAATGAATCTGCGTGAAGTCGCCTCTAGCTGGAACCAATCTACCTGAAGACCTCGTATCGGGGTAAGCGAACGAACCACATGTCCTAGTCATTCCTCCTCGGTGACTAGCGACTCACCATCACGAACAAGCGACATGTCAACGGTCATCACATCCTGGCTGGCCTCTATCAGTGGCTCAATCCTCTGGTACCGACCGGTATGTCCTAAAAATCTCGCAACAGCGATCTGTCAAACGCCCAAAGTGCGGAAACACAATAAGACGACGCCTCAATATGCAATCGTATACCTCGGGAATCACGCCCTGGTCAGTCCTCTTCCACGACGAGCTCATGCTGACAACTCGAGCCGTAGCTCACCCTGCCCGTGCAATCGCGGCAGCAAAACCATAACCAGTGTCGATGAAGATAGATCATAGGAAGGAATATAATACAGTGCAAGGAAATGTACAACCTAAGGTTTCTTAAGCGGAGTGGCGTGTCGTAAGTATGCCGCGGAACATACCAACAGTACGTCACTCTACTTTAGTCACCTATTCCATCAACCAAGGGTCATCCTACACGACGAAAGTTCGGGTATAACACCCCCTCGACTAAGTCTAAGTTCCGTAAGGTCAAGCCTAAGTTCCGTATATAAATAACGCCCTAGGCTCCACATAGTCAAACTCAGACTCGAACCAAGGTCAACCTAGCGGTCTGATACCAACTTTGTCACGACCCGAAAGAGCACGTGACTGGCCCTTGAACCCTATGAAGTCTATCGGACCCCATCTGATCCAAGTAAGCCAAAAGCCCAGAAATCTAAAACCATTTAAAGAGTAAATAAGGAAAACTGGTTTTAAGAAATAAGGAAACATGTTTTGAAAATCAAAGTTTTTAAATAACTAAGCCGAATATGCATTTTAAAAATGTGTAACTTTTCCTGAAAATTTCGGCAGAGTTTCCTTTGTAAAAACTGGCCCCAAACGGGATACAACAAGAATAGCATAAATATGCAATGAAAAAAGGCATCCCCAAGCGGGAGCTAGCTCTTCGTCAATCGACGGTCACAACCACGCAAGCAATAATAATATACAACGCCAAAGGGCGAGGATCAAATCTCAAAAAGAAACTCAAAACAGCCAGAAAACCGTAATACTACAAACGCGACTCTAAGGTCGAAATAATACAACACTGTCTCTAAGTCTGAACAATATACAAGTTTTGGTTGATGGAAATTCTAGATACAATAAATAATACATGAACAATGGCGGTTCTGATACAAAGAACCCACCTACCCAAGCAAGTCACCCATGAGGAAGCAGTATGCCAGAAATGCCGCTATGGAATCTGTACGGCAAACCTGCAAGAACTGGGGCACAACGGGGGTGAGTTGCCAACTCGTGAATAGAAAATATCTACTAGCAGAGATCGAATGCATGACCATCCTAGGTCAATACGATCAGATATAAATAAACCTCAATATGAATAAAGCTGAAGCATGCTAAACTGGCAATGTAACCTCGATACATGAGTGTAGTGTCAAGTGCTAGTGCTAGTGCATCAGGTAATAGCATGTCATGAATATGAGGTATGATCAATGTAATCAGATCTGTATACACGTGGATCCCGTCCACTCGTCACCCAATGACAATAACCACCATGCATGTAAATATCATAAATCATGTGCATGGGAAATATGAGGATGTAATCCACACGTGTCCCTCCCGACACGTCAAAATCATGGAACCAGAGTGCCCAGCATCGGCACTCGAAAACATCATGAAAAACTGTGCCCAGCATCGGCACGTAAATCCTCATATATCGGGCTCCGTCAGTCCGGATCGGCCCTCGGGCTCTGTCTGCGGTATCGGCCCTCGGCCCCGGCAGTATGCCCAAACCATCTATCGACTCTGGTCAGTATCCTCCGGATAACCGCCAGGTCCAACCAATCACCGGTAGGTAGTGGTCCCTCCTCCAGGCTCACCGTCTACTACACAGCGAAACCGTTCTCGCCCCGGGGTACCATACCGGGTCCACCATGTACCCGCAATCGGCCTCATCCGCCTTCTCGAATCGGGTTTCACATGTCGCTCTTAGCACCGAGAAAACACATGGTGGACGCACTGAAATATCATATCAAGGGTAACCGGGTTTTTAAAGCAATGACATATTCTCTTTTGAAATACCCTCGGTTCCCAAATCCAGAAATATCATAAAAACAACATATCTCAATGCGTATAATCAAAAGCATGAAGTATGCGACATGTAAAGGAAGGTATGCACATCATCATGTCATGCAAGGATCATATACTGAATGCAATAGTACTACAGTGTAGTGACATGGCAATTATCGATGATGAGTGTGTGAGCCGGCAACAAGTGTGCGTGGAACATATGCATCATCGATAATAGTGCTGGTGTCCTAGCAGCATGACTGAAATATAACCACAGTACAAGCGATGCAATGCAAATAGCAGAAATATGCGGAAACGAATAATCAACGCAAAAGTACAGAACCTGCCCCAATAGATATGTCATGCAACCTTGCCTTTTGAAATAAGACGAATCAGGGCTTTTGGTAAAATAAGGGCTACGGTGTTTTAAGAAAAGATGCATCATTTGAAAATATCCGTATAACCCTTCTGCCTATCTTTAAAATATCCCCGATTCGTTAGTTTGAAATAGGTATGACTCGGTCTAGTCTAATGTCTACTAAGTAATCTAGACAGGAGGGGTATAAAACCACCTAATCTGAGTCAATATATATAGATATGATAGTCGGTGATCTCGCCTTAATAACATATCGTAGGATATCCTCGAGTCATGAGTGCGGATCTATCATCAATACCGGCTCGTACGGTAAATCGTCGTACGGCATCCCAATAACTGGGTAGGGGTCAATATCATACTATCTCATCACGTATCAGGTATCACTTATCATCAGATCGCACAATCTGGGGTACTACTCTAAGTCTAGTACAAATTGACACCATCTATAAAAATATGAATGCGGGTAAAGCACATGTCCAAAGGCCCGCTAAAACTATCATATCGCACCTCAAAGACAACTATGTCACATCGCCGATCTCACGGCCTCACATCAAATATCATCTCAAACCCACGTATCATCCTCAAATCCCGTATATAAACACATAGTCCCATACCCATGTGTAGATATACGCACCATCATATACGCACAAATATATAAAAGAATGTATGCGAGTATGTGTGTAAATGTATGTGTGAGTGCAATCGCTACTTTAGGTTTCGCACTATACTACCCCAATATATTCTTATCACCAATAATACCATTTTTACTATCAATAACCCTAAACACCACATAATAAATATACGTGTGTATACGTATTTGTATACATCACCATGGACTGCGGGGGTGCTATACGCCATCCACCCGACTTCTCCCCGTAGATATAAATTTACTCACCTTGCTTCTCATGTATCGGTGCCGATGTCGCCATCTTCATCTTCTTTGCCTCAACATCTCGTAGGGTACCAACAAGTATATCAAAATGCTAAAGCACATGAAAACCACATCGGAAACCAAAATAGCACACGCTACTCGCATAGGTAGAAACCTATCGTCTCGCATGTAAACACTATCAATATCCACTTGTCGTTGACGTCCAAACGCCACCCGACAGAAACGAATCACCAAATACCAAAATCCATGCTAAAACAAGTCGTAAATCATACACCAACATAGGAAAATCAACCCAGATTTCACCCTAGATGGAATCAGTCAAAACTAGAAGTACGCTGGGCCAAGAATAGAGGAAATGGGGCCATGCACAGAAAACGAGACAAATCCACCCTGCTCTGGCAGCAAATTGCGGCCAGAATGGGAAATTTGGCGGCCTGGAAAAGGAATTGGGAGCTAGGGTTTGGGGTGGTGGTTTTATGGTGCCTGCACATCTCACTGTCAATCTTAGTTTTATTTTAGGTGTCTCGGGGTGATAGCAGATTCTACAAAACAGTGACAGATTTACAGTTTTCCCCGATATCGGTTCCGTAATTCCGTATTCTGGTTTCACTTCCAGTTTTGGATTCAATTTAGCATTACATAAGGGGTTCTAAGGTCACCACAATTCTCAATTCCATCTTTGATTTCAGTTTTACCCTAAACCCTAACTTGAAATCTCAAAAGTCCATAAAATGACACGATATCGATACTAAACTAGAATTGATGCATAAGGAAATTGAAATGCTACAAGAGGGTGCAGAAATTACCTCCTTTGGCAACTCAAGAAAATTCTTGAGTTGCTCAAAGTCCTCCAAATCCAATCTTGCTAGGTTCAATGGGTAGCTAGTGAGCTTGGGACTATTTTTTGTGAAGTGGGAATGGGGTTTTGGTTAGGATTTCATGATGGATCTAGGGTTTCAAGAAGAGGGTGAGTGAGGGAGAGGGGCAGCAGCAGCAACAAGAAGAAGAGGGGAGAGAAAATGAGATGGAGAAATGAAGAAAGAAATGGTCAAAATGTCAAAAGCCACCTACTCTCTCTCTCTCATCATCACATACCTTTTTCTTTTCTTCTCACTCAAATAGTGCACCCAAAAGAACAACCATGGTAGAAATGCACAAGTAACACAAGTGTAACAAGTGTGGAAAATGATATATGCACATTTTGCACAAAAATGCCAAAAAGCCGATTAGCGATTTTAATCGCGATTAGCACTAAATTAGCATATAACTAATCTTAAAAACTTAAAAATGGCAAAATTCCATAAAATACCTTATTTTAGAATTTTCCGTAATTTTTCCCCATTTATTTGTATTCAATTATACCAAAATATTAAAATATTCATTAAAATAATATTAAATTATAACATTTTCCAAAAATCATTTTTTATTATTTTGAAGACGTTACGATTTCTCACTCTTTTTCACTCAAAAATACAAAAGAATTCCAAAAATAAATCCAAAAATTCCTATATAAAAATTAAACCATTTTTCCTTCACTAATCCTTCTTGGATCTTCAATAAAGCTTGGTTTTTGATGCTAAGATGTTGGATTAAGTTTTATTTTGTGTTCTTGGGGAGGTATAATTCTTACCTTAATCCTTTTATATTTTCTTTACTCTTATTCTAGCTAATTTAGTTAGCTAATTATGTGTTTAGTTTAGTTTTTAAATTATGATTAATTCATTTATATTTGGTTTAAGAAATTCATGTTAGGGTTAAATTTTGTTTAAGTGTTTAGTGTTCATTTGAAGTGTTAATTTGTGTTTTGGAGAAGATTAACCTAGTAGAAAATGTTATTTTTTGCTTACGAACACTTTGTTTAATCATGCAATTAGCTTACTAGGTTTTTGCTAAAACATAATTAGCGAGTGTTAAAAATATAGGAATGGTTTAGATAGCTTAGTTAAGCTATTTTAAGGTGTTTGTAATCGCTAGATATGCATTAGCTTGAAACTAGTGCGAAATATTGCGATAGGTTGCTTACTAGATTTCGGGGTTTTTCCGACGTTGGTTCGATTGGTCGTTGCGGAGTTATATCTATTGTATTCCTCGTAATTCTTGTGTTGTGTTGCGCGATCGGGACGATCGGGGTCCAGACATGGTGTTTTGTAGTTTAGCGACCCTAATTAGGGTTTTTGGCCGGTATCGTGCGCAATAGATGCGCTACGCACGCATTGTAATTTTCCTGGTGTTTTCATCGCGTTTCGTTGTCTTTTTTTCATCATAGGATATTTAGCTTATGTGTTGTATTTATGAAATTTTAGGTTCGCAAGCAGGGACTTCGGGTGCCGCGGACAAGGGGAAGCCGGTGGTCGGATTTTCATAGCTCGAGACCATCAGTGAGTAGATTTAACATCTACAGGGGAATCGTCCGCATGGCGTTATGCGTCAGGGCTAGAGATTTTATTACTTGTCGCATATTTTACGTTATTGTTAGAATTGCGCCTTTACCCTATTACTTAGATGTAGTTGTGCCTGGACTAGTAGTAGTAGGACACTGCACATATTATTGACGATTCATGTTGCACGAGCACTGATTGTATGCTACACACACCATCAATAATTGCCATGTCACACACAAACCACTTATAGATGTTATATTGCTTGGTTAGGGACATTGTAACATTGATTCATACTGCTTATCATATATGACATTTAGCATACCTGTATTCCTATAGAGTATTGTACCATTAGTGATAGGTACATACACACTCCATGACATAGCTATAGGTATACCTTGCACATACTGTTCTTATACCCAGGGGGTATACTACATCATTGCTTATAGGTAGACACATATATCTTTCTATACCTTATTGATTTCACATACATCTGGTTTTGGCTACGTGTTTATGTAAGTGCACGACGGTGCCCCGACCGTCAATCCGAAGCCGGAATGCGGAAACGAAAAACTTTTCAAACTAGAAAACCGGCACCACCGCGCACTAAAATCCCGGATCGGGCCATTAACCTAACACTAGCAAACTAAAAGATGGGTAGAGAGAAGCTATACCAATCGATCCGTGTCCTTCGGTCTTCGCCTCCACTCCGATCTCCTCGCGGAATCTCCGGTCGTCGCCTCCTCGTCGAAACGGGCACCACATCGCCGGGTTCTTTTACGGGCTCCCACCTCTGGACCGAGGCAACTCGGGCACGAAATTGGCGAATCGACGTGTCCAAGATTTGCTGTAGACTAGTGTAGAATGATTGTCTCTTGGGGTTATAGAAGTAGCCTTTGATGGAGGTAGAGAAAGAACTTTGGAGAGGGGTTTTTCTTTTGTTGCATCAATGGAATAATGAGATAGTAAAAAAATGAGAACCACAACCACCTCTCTCTCTTCTCACTCCAATGTGGCCGGCCCCTCTAATGATGGTGGAGGAAAAAGAATGAATTTTTTCAAGAGAAGAAAATGAATCAATATAAAAATAAAATGGTCACCCCAATATCTAATCAATCCTCATCCAAATCCCATCTTAATAAATGCAAGTGAAAAGATGCAAAGAGAATCTCATGATGGTAGAACCATCATGAAGCCACACATTTACAAAGGACCCCCTCCACAAATACTAATTTGCACACTTGCAAATAACCCCCTCCAACGGAAAAGTCCGGCCGGGAAGGAACAAAGGAAAAACGGCCGAAACTGAATGCATACTGGCAACTTCAGAAAACTGATCCCGTAATAAATTACAGGAAAACCCCGCGACTGCATATACATGCCCGCATTTGTATTCCCACTGAACACAAATGCAAAGAGACAAAATCTACACTGTACAATACTAGGATCCGGCTTAAACCAAAGCCCGCTAGTATTATCCGTCCGATCACGATCCGTGCAATACCGTACGTATCTGATCGAACCCTGCCATATCTCCATACGGCCTTTACAGCGTTTCGCCCGAAACTTGAGAAACTGGTCTGTGGGGGACTCTAAAGACTCGTCAATATTTTGGTTGTGGATTTAACCACTAGCATGTCAGAGGTATTAGCCTATACGTAACGGGCTATCAGGTATTGACCAAAAGGGACGTCGATGAGCGAACTCATCCTGACAACTTACTGAGCCTGTCAGTGACAATATCCATACAGTCCGGTCCGTTCGTCTATGAGTATCGCATGGCGGGCCTAGGGGGTTGGTAAAGTCAGACCCCCAAAAGCGGTACAAGTCGTGTCGGACAGTAGCCCAGAACACCCTGAGATACTACTGGAATACCTACCAGTAAATCTCCTGCCTTGGCCAAGGACTTTTCATGTACTGGCTCTCCTAGACACAGCGCGACCTCACCCCCAATACCGGGAGAGACGAACCCCTGCAGATCCGCTCACTGCCTCCATGTGGCTCGGGACTGTACCTAACTAAAACCTGTTTGCACGTCTTCTTTGAGCGTGGTAGGGTAGTAATCTAAGTACAGTGGGAACTCACATGAGACAAATGACGATCTCAGGTCGATGAACTAACCTGTACACATGTCACCAGGGAACTGCTATCTGACATCAGGTATAATACCAACTAGCAGGTTCCCGGCGAGTCCTGTCGGGTGTACTCATAACCCAATGAGCACCTGTATACATCTTAGGTGAACCAACTGACACCAGTGGCTTGTGAGATCGGCCACCGCCCATCGTCGGGGTCTCGACTGTATACACTAGTCTACTCTGGAGTATCGATGCCCTGTCTCGAAACTCCCACGACTAGGGACCTTTTAAGGATTTGCTTATAGACTCCAGCTCCCACGTATATGATCGCCCTCATACTGCTGGTAGTCAAGCAAGAATCCTAGGGGCTCTATCAACGTGTAATAGTGACTCGTAAGGTCACCTAAAGCAGTACACGATGATAAAGATAAACCATATAGCATACTATCATCTTGAGTAAGACTGTCCTACCGGGATAGGTCCTCCCTCGATCATTGCAATCACGTGCCTGTGATCCAATAATTGACTCTGAGGGCACTATCTCCAACAATCTCCCACCTGCACTCAAGGCTAATTATTGCGATGTCACATACTCACAGCCCGTGTGATACCGAACACCCAACTCCTCTACTAGTCAGTCTCACAAAGCTCGTTTGCGAAACTATTGCGTTCGAGGAATAGCCTCAGTGAGTGGATCCGCTCTGATGTTTCTTTCTATGTCTCTCTTTATCTCAAGTTCGCGGAGAAAGCCATCTCCCGAAATGAGCAATACCTGTCTTAGAATGTGTCTGGATATCTGATGGGACCTAGCTCATAAGTGAACTCCAAATCCAAACTTCTTAGACTGTATCGTCAACTGAACTTAATCAGTATCCTGCGCCATGCCTTCCCTCAGTATCCACCTGGACCACCTGTCTAAAATACTGCCCCTCGTCAGAGGGAAAACTATAACTCTGACAGCCACTCTGCAATCCAGGTCACCTTGGAAGCCTAGAATGATAAATGTCTCCCGAAGGAGAATGCTGTTATCATATCCCTAGAACATCAACTTATGTTCTAAAACTGCTTCCGACTGTTTCTCTAGGATTGGATCAATATCAACTTATTGCATCTACTGCAAAAACAACATCTGGTGTGGTACTTGACATCTCATGATCAACTCAATTGCCTAAGCAAGTGATCTGCCAATCATGCGTATCCCTCTCCCCTTTAGTCTGTAAAACACCTTTAGAGAGGGTGACTCCATCACCTGAAGGTATACTACCGTGCCAGGAGTCGTCCATTCTAAATACTCATAGAATGTTGTCTAAGTACCCAGATTGGGAAACTACCCAAATCTAGATCTAAAACCATAGATCTAGTAACCAGAATGTCTGATATAATATCCCAGTCTTATATGGAGAAACCACTGTGTGACGACCAAAGTATAACCGATGGAATCTCACTTCCTACTCTGTGTATGTCATCCAAATACCAGGACATCACACCCTACTACCTTCTTAACAGATCCATCCCCTATTCTGATGAAGTAAAATCTATGACTGTTACATCAGAAATAGATGATCTTTCTCCCTTATATCTGCTTTAGTCTATAAATAGTCATAAGCCACTTGTCCACTATGCTTCCGCTGCTCCCACTGACTACGACAACCTTCTGGCAGAGTCATATAGACGTACATTTCTAAAGCTAGTTTAGAACGACGCTATACTCATCTTCCTACCGGGTCTCACAGTTTGGAACAACAGCAATGGCAAGTCTGGGTAAACAAGAACCTCCCTGCCACCGTCCTTGAGCAAACCGAAGTACCTCTCAGGTGCCTGAGGTTACCCATTTAATCTGCGGAGTGGCCAATGGAATGTCAAACCAGATTGAATCTTTAGGTTCTTATCAAATCTTCAGTAATCGTTTGCAGTTCTTGAATACTTCCAGTTCTACCATACTCCCACTACTTTTTTCTGAAAAAATCCAATTTTATTAAAACTGTGGCGAGTCAAGAACAATATCACTATTGATCTTCCAGATGGTAGAAAATCAACCCTCGTCATAGCCCGGGTCAACCCACAAACAACCATTACAGAAACGTGCCTTGAGTTGTCCAGTGTCTGGTTTTAAGCATAAGCCGGACAACTCCCCGTACCTTAACAATGTCAAGATATGAACTGTTCTATATCCAATATAGGACAAGAGGCACTGATTTAATTGAACCAGATTCAAATCATGCAGCTGTCACCAGTGCATATCAACTGAATGGAAGGAGGCCGATCAGCGTTACTCAACTTAGGAATGCTTCCAATTATGAGTAACCCGAAAGAGAAGCAAGTTCTCTTAATCATTACTATTAACTGAATACCACACACAAGTATCTACATCTTCGATCACCTTGATGAATCCCGATACTTGCAACACCTGGTTCTCTACTTTATTCACATACCTATAACTTCTCAAAACTCAGACCTTGTGTTTCCACGAAACACATGTCTAAGAACTAGAGAAGACACAAGTAAACAGAATATAGTGCGAGGACCAACCCCTCTGTCCTAATGGACACTGGACAATATACAATACTCTGTATAAGTCCCCTGAGTCTAGTGACTCATTCACTGTGTGTCGTAGGTTGAAAACTGTACTTATGGTTAAGAAGAATTACACCGCTGTTCAATGCTCCTTACCTAACCATCCACTGATATTGGTAAATGTCATAGACATAATTTCAAAAAGGTATATCTCACTTTATAAAAATAGACGTACATATATATCAGTTTGAAATTGGTGCATAACAACGGATATTCAAAACCAAATATTCGTCGTCCGGCAAACAACCCAGGCGATTTTCTCAAATATCACCAATTACAACGAATTCCGATATAATGAGGATGATCACCTAATTCCCAATAACTTACTCCCACTCATCATCTGTAAAACCATACAGATGTGAGAATCATACCTAGTAAATACATACCCTGGAGCAAGTGTCTAATTCGGAAATCAGTGTTGTTTTAACAGTACACAGTGAAACTGAAATATTGAAATGTTTCGATGGGGTATCCCGGTATTCCTAGTAATGCCTCTTCCATTATCCATATTCACAACTATAACCGTATAATTCTTTGCCACCTCTCCAAATCCCTTTATATGTCTTTAGTCGTTACCTTCTGCACACCCCTTTAGGCCAAATGGTTTTCTTCCTTCCCTACCGTTCGGCACCAGCCTATGGTTTGGAAGAAGACTATCCATTAAGCATAATGGGTGTACTGTCCTAACCTTAGGAGCACTCGCAATGCGAGAGAAGGTGAAGATAAAAGACAACTGAATAAACCTTATTCCTATTTCTCCTGAACCAGAATCCATCCCCGAACTGGAACAAGTTCCTTTCGAGTTCGTATATAACCATACGATGGAGTATCCAATAAACTGTGGATCTTCGTAGTGATACGGAGTGTCCTGGAGAAATACAAAGGTGAAGTGGGAGTGGTAATGAAATACTTGGTTTGGTCGTGAATAGCAGTCGCAGTTTACTTTGCCCTCTTACTAATCCCTTGTTATGTCTTTACTTAATACCTTCTGTACACCGTTTAGGCTAATTGGTTTTCTTCATTCCCTACCGTTCGGCACCAGCCTATGGTTTGGAAGAAGACTATCCAATTTGCGTAATAGGTGTACTATCTCCTAGACCAAGGAGTACTCGCAACCTGAGAGAAGGTAAAAGGAAAAGACAACTGAATAGTCCTATTTGTTTTCTCCAGAACCGGAAACCATCCTCGAATAAATTCCTTCGAGTTCGTATATAACCATACGATGGTTTTGTCCAATGGAAGTGGACGTTCATAGTAATACGGGGTGTCCTGGAGAAAAGGGTAAAAGTAGGAGTGGCAATGAGGTATGCAACTCTGACAATCCAAAAGCCAGTGTTTAAGAAGGTTCGGTTAATTTTGGTCACTGAGTCATAGTCAAGGGCCGGGTCATGGTCGCTGCCAAAGAGAGAGAGAAAAGAAACACTTAGTGTGCACTCTAACCTAGATCAGAATGGTTATCACTTTATCTAATCAGGAAACCTCCCACTGTAACGTCAAATTCTTCTCCAAACCTAAAAGAAGAATTAGCTGGGATCACCCGAGGAGTAAACCAACTCATTAGTGGGAATCGGGATCCAACTATCATCGCATGATAACGTGACGGAATCCGCTCACGTTATCACACTCCAGAAGGTATGCGCATATCTGGCAAGTTTCAGTTTCTTTTGAAACTCCCGATGTGGATTTTTTCCCCATGCTCTTATGACCTTGACTAAGGCCAATAAATCATAAGTCACATGTCAAGTTCTACCCGTCATTATCCAGGTTAATTTGAACCCACCCGTACAAGCCCTTGATTAGGGCCAACAAGGCTATACGACTGTCCCAAACCAACGCATCTATCTATGCAGCAGAAAGGTAACAAGCAGCTACCATACACTATGCCTTGACGAAGGCCAACAAACATAGCATGAATACTACGTGCTACCCGTCTGAAACGACGGAGGGCTACGAATGGTTTCTTGCGAAAACCTTTAACGTAATGAACTTGATATCGTTGAAGGAACCGGATAGCTTTTTAAAAATATAGTGACGAAAACCTTTGCTAAAGAGGTCACTCCCGGTGAAGGGATCTCGGCTCTTTCCCCGTAGAATGAGGTGCAGGATATTCCAACTGAATACCACGATGCAAAGCAAAAGTGATCGGCTATAGTGAAGTTATTGCCCTGATGCAAACTTCTGTCCAAGGGGTCACTCCCGGTGAAGGGATCTCGGCCCTTGCCTCGTCGACTGAGGAGCAGGATATTCCAACTGAATACCACTGTGCAAAACAAAAGAGAACGTCCTTGCAATAACAGCTTTTTGAAAAGTGTTCCAACAACATCAGAATATGTTTGTTTAGCTTGCATTGATCCGAATCAATGCAGTCCCATCAATTGATCACACCACAAAAGAACGAAAATAATGATGTACGTATATGCCATCCGCATTCGCCACTGGGTCCCGTCATCACCTGTTAGGTTAGTTAACTAACGACAGAGCGGGGATTGGACTAGCACGGATGCAAAACATATACACCATCTACTAGTATATATATCAATATATAATATCGCTCAAGGCGTGATAAAATGCAACATCACAGAAATGTAATCAGCATCACAGAACAATAAAGATATCTGGGATCCCCCGGTTTCACAGAGCCGCTACTGAAACCCGACGTTCCCCTGGTCGTGTGGATAGCCTGTGCAATGAAATCCTAGACCTCTACGGGCGCGGCAAGTTACCCGCCAAAACCTGAAGCGAGGCAGCCCCCTTCAGCAACGTGAATGGACCACCCAGCAGTTCACGGAATCCGGTAACTTGGGCCCCCTCCTGTGTCAACCTATACCCCCTACGAGTGCGGTGAATAGCCCGCCAATTCTAGAGTGAAGCCCCCTCCGTCTCAACGCCATGAGATGCGAGCCCGTTGCCCTCTAGAACCCGGCTATCCGTGCACCCTTCCGCGGGGTGATCCTAGTACAGAAAGTGAAATATGCATACAACGGGTACATCGACCTCGACCCGGTCGTGCCCTAAAAGAATAATATACAAACAGGCAGTAACGGCAGTCCACATGTCGGACGCTCGCCCCGCAATATCAAATGTACATATAAAACAAAACTGTACTAACATTGCATCCAGGCTATCCCCCACGACCAATCCGTAACATCACAACACAACACAGAACATCAACGTGAATGACACGTTCGCAAATCTGTCTAAAAGGGCTATAGCAGATAGACTGGATTTACCGATCGAGTGACATTCACGGTCACAGATATAATGTAAATACTGTGAACTAACATATTTAAAATTTTCGATCGATCAAATTTATCGAAGTGGGCCCCAAGCACTACTGTAGCACTCACAGAAAATCTGGGCCCAAAAAGAATGTTCCAAAACCCCCATTTTCAACTCATAAGCCCACTGTAAAAATTTGGTCACATGAACAGTCTACCTTGCGGCAGAACCGCGGCCAATGCGTGGTTTTGGCCGCGGTTCCGCGGTGGAAAGGTGACGTCACGCGACGAAATTTTCTCAGATTGCTTAGAATTACCTACACGTGTTTCTGCAACAACCTGAAAAATTTTTAGAGCCCAAAAAAATTTCGACAAAAAAATGTGCAATGGAAATCGGGTTTTCGGAAATTTGTTCGATCGAACTTGTAAACACATTAGAGCAAGCTAGACTAGCTTAATGGCGTGGCTCTGATACCAATGTAAGTGCACGGCGGCGCCCCGGCCGTCAATCCGACGCCAGAATGCGGAAACGAAAAACTTTTCAAACTAGAAAACCGGCACCACCGCGCACTAAAATCCCGGATCGAGCCATTAACCTAACACTAGCAAACTAAAAGATGGGTAGAGAGAAGCTATACCAAGCGATCCATGTCCTTCGGTCTTTGCCTCCACTCCGATCTCCTCGTGGAATCTCCGATCGTCGCCTCCTCGTCGAAACGGGCACCACATCGCCGGGTTCTTTTACGGGCTCCCACCTCTGGACCGAGGCAACTCGGGCACGAAGTTGGCGAATCGACGTGTCCAAGATTTGCTGTAGACTAGTGTAGAATGGTTGTCTCTTGGGGTTATAGAAGTTGTCTTTGATGTAGGTGGAGAAAGAACTTTGGAGAGGGGTTTTTCTTTTGTTGCATCAATGGAATAATGAGATAGTAAAAAAATGAGAACCACAACCACCTCTCTCTCTTCTCACTCCAATGTGGCCGGCCCCTCTAATGATGGTGGAGGAAAAAGAATGAATTTTTTCAAGAGAAGAAAATGAATAAATATAAGAATAAAATGGTCACCCCAATATCTAATCAATCCTCATCCAAATCCCATCTTAATAAATGCAAGTGAAAAGATGCAAAGAGAATCTCATGATGGTAGGACCATCATGAAGCCACACATTTACAAAGGACCCCATCTACAAATACTAATTTGCACACTTGAAAATAACCCCCTCCAACGGAAAAGTCCGGCCGGGAAGGAACAAAGGAAAAACGGCCGAAACTGAATGCAAACTGGCAACTTCAGAAAACTGATCCCGTAATAAATTACAGGAAAACCCCGCGACTGTATATACATGCCCGCATTTGTATTCCTACTGAACATAAATGCAAAGAGACAAAATCTACACCGTACAATACTAGGATCCGGCTTAAACCAAAGCCCGCTAGTATTATCCGTCCGATCACGATCCGTGCAATACCGCATGTATCTGATCGAACCCTGCCATATCTCCATACGGCCTCTACAGCGTTTCGCCCGAAACTTGAGAAACTGGTCTGTGGGGGACTCTAAAGACTCGTCAATATTTTGGTTGTGGATTTAACCACTAGCATGTCAGAGGTATTAGCCTATACGTAACGGGCTACCAGGTATTGACCAAAAGGGACGTCGATGAGCGAACTCATCCTGACACCCTACTGAGCCTATCAGTGACAATATCCGTACAGTCCGATCCGTTCGTCTATGAGTATCGCATGGCGGGCCTAGGGGGTTAGTAAAAGTCAGACCCCCAAAAGCGGTACAAGTCGTGTCGGAGAGTAGCCCAGAACACCCTGAGATACTACTGGAATACCTACCAGTAAATTTTCTGCCTTGGCCAAGGACTTTTCATGTACTGGCTCTCCTAGACACAGCGCGACCTCACCCCCAATACCGGGAGAGACGAACCCCTGCAGATCCGCTCACTGCCTCCATGTGGCTCGGGACTGTACCCAACTAAAACCTGTTTGCATGTCTCCTTTGAGCGTGGTAGGGTAGTAATCTAAGTACAGTGGGAACTCACACGAGACAAATGACGATCTCAGGTCGATGAACTAACCTGTAAGAATGTCACCAGGGAACTGCTATCTGACATCAGGTATAATACCAACTAGCAGGTTCCCGGCGAGTCCTGTCCGGTGTACTCATAACCCAATGAGCACCTGTATACATCTTAGGTGAACCAACTGACACCAGTGGCTTGTGAGACCAGCCACCGCCCCTCGTCGGGGTCTCGACTGTATACACTAGTCTACTCTGGAGAATCGATGCCCTGTCTCGAAACTCCCACGACTAGGGACCTTTTAAGGATTTGCTTATAGACTCCAGCTTCCACGTATATGATCGCCCTCATACTGTTGGTAGTCAAGCAAGAATCCTAGGGGCTCTATCAACGTGTAATAGCGACTCGTAAGGTCACCTAAAGCAGTACACGATGATAAAGATAAACCTGATAGCATACTATCATCTTGAGTAAGACTGTCCTACCGGGATAGGTCCTCCCTCAATCATTGCAATCACGTGCCTGTGATCCAATAATTGACAATGAGGGCACTATCTCCAACAGTTTACCTTCACTTGATGTTATTAGAAGTGGATAAATAGGAACCGCATGATATTTGTATTAACTTGATGCAGTTAATTAGCGGTTTTTCCTTTATATGCTTGCATTTCAGATATGGCGCACATATTATATTCATGGATTTTAGCATTGTTATATGGATTTTTCATGATATTTTCTGGATTTGGGAACCGCGGGAGTTCATAAAATTATGCTTTATATGAAAGGCCCGGTTTACTTGATATGATATTTGCGCATCCACCATGAGATTTATCTATTCTGAGTATATACTCCATACGAGGAGTGGCTGCCGTATGAGGGTATATGGTGGGGCCCGGTACGGTTCCCCTCGGTAAGATGATCGATGGACTTTGTCAATTAAGCCTGGAGGTGGGAAAGTACCTACCGGTGACAGTACTTATGACTCAGCGGTTATCATGTGGACACCGACGTGAGTCATGTACGTATTGATACGTCGAACGGCGAGGGTCAGAGCTAGGCACTCGTGCTTTCGGGATAGCGTTTGATACGTACCTATCAGGATGCTAGTCTTGGTGGCAGTATCTGATAGATTAGTATTTTTGTGTCGATGCTTGGCACATTGGTTTCATGATATTTCTAATTACTTCTTGTATATATAACAGGGGATTTAGCCGCTGTTATATATACTCTTACACCATTATTAGTGGAATGGGACGCTAATATATGTGTATTGACCCCATCATATTTATTTATGCAAATATATTTAGGATGTTAGAATGTTACTTGAGATTTGATTTGGGATATAAGTGATTCATTGAGATTGGATACTGGATAGATATGTGAGATCTACTTGATGTTGTACAGTCGGGATATACGAGATATACTTGATATTGTACATTGAGGAGATGTGAGACTTATATGTTATGAGAGCCAATTGGGGGCTGATTGAGGAATTGGGATTTTGAGTATCTTGATGGATTGTGATCCTACAACGATGTCAGGATTCCGTGGAAATGACATATTTCACTCCATACCTCACATTTATCTGTTTGTGCACTATTTCATGTATTAGTAGTACCTGTTAGTATACCTTTCATGATTGTTGCATATTTATATTTGTTAGTGTATATGCCCTACGGGCCATTATTGTATCATACTAGCTTGTATATTACTTAATGGAAGCTTGGGATATTCACAGTTATATAACAGTCTTGCTAAATATGGTAGTATGCTACTTGGTTTTATCTATCTTAATATGTGAGTATACGTATTGATAGAGCTCTTAGGATCTTGCTTGACTACCAGCGTTGTGATGGCAGTCACACTAGTGGGGGCTGGGTAGTCTACAAGCACATCCTTTTTCAGGTCCTTAGTCGTAGGATTATCGAGACAGGGCATCGATACTCCGGAGTAGACTAGTGTGTACGCTTCTCATCCCAGTTGGGGAGATGGTCTGTCCTACAGCCGTCAGTACGTCATACTGGAGATAGTATATAGGTGCTCGTTGGGTTACGGGTACACCGGACAGGACTCACGAGGAACTGTTGGTTGGTATTATACCCGTCGCCAGTTAACAGTTCCCAGGTGACATGAGTACAGCATAGTCCGCAGACTTGACACTGCTACTTCGCCTTGAGTGTGTCCCACTGTTCTTAGATTTCTACCCTACCACGGCTCAAAGGAGTCATGCAAACAGGTAGCAGTTGGGTGCAGTCCCGAGCACTTGGAGGCAGTGGCGGTTAGACAGGATTCGTCTCTCCCTGTATTGGGAGTTGATATCGCGCTGTGTCAGAAAGCCATTACGCAAAGTCCCTGGCCAGGGCAAGCGAGATTTACTGGTAGGTTCCAGTTGTTTCTCAGGGTGTAATGGGCTACGCTCCGACACGACTTATACCGCTATTAGGGGACTGACGCTTGCCGCCCCCTAGGCCCGACATGCGATATTCTTAGACGAAGAGACCGGACTGTACGGAGATTGTCACATCAGACTTAGTAGGAGTTCGGATGGGTTTCCTCATCGTCTTTCTTATCGACATCTGCCTGGGGACCGTTACGTACAGCTAGTGCCGCTTGCGGTCTGTGGTTAAACCCACTACCAGAGTAGTAGTCGAGTCTTTAGAGTCCCACACAGAGAGTTTCCCTGCTCCAGGCGAAACGATATAGAGGTCGTATGGTTTTACGACAAGGGTTCGGACGCATACGTGTGTTTACGCACATACGACATTCGGACAGTTTTTACTAGCCGGCTTTGGTTTAAGCCAGTTTCTAGTATCAGGTTATTGGATTTATACAGTCTAAAGTTTTTCCGTGTTTTCACGGATAGGAGGGGCGTTCTCGTAATTTCGCGGGAAGCTTCTAGAAGGATGGTGACTTGAGGGTTTAGGTGGCATTAGCATTAATTGATTTTGTGACTCATGAGATGAATCATTCAAGTGAGTTAATGAAGCATTTATTGCTTAATGACTCACTTGATGATTCATTGCACATATTAAATGAAGCATGATGATAAATCATTTGATTTATTTTATTTGATATTTTATATGCTTCATGATATATTAGAAGTGAGAAACAATTTCAATTCATTATCATTCTCACCTTCTCTCTCCTCAAGCTCTCTCTCTTCAAACCCTAACCCTAACCTCTCATGTGTTGAGATCAAGGGTTAGCTAGACTAATACATCCATAATCCAACTCTATATCATCCAGGTTGCTTAGATTAGCACTTTAAGAAACCTAGTTAGCTCAAGTTAGAGGTGAAGCTTGAAGTATAGCTCTCGGATGGATCATCTATTACGTGGAGGAGGCCGAGAAGGAGGTGGGTAACGGAAAGGAGAAGGACACGGTTCATTAGGTATAATCACTTATCATAGTAGTTAACAACTTCTATGTTTCTTGTTAGTTATAGTTTAGCAAAGATTCTCGGTTAATCGATGTTTACGCAAAGAACAAGATCGTTTTTCAATTTTCCGCCTCCCCGCAAGTCGTGGGGTGTTGTACATCGACTTACAGTGGTATCAAAGCCTCGCTAAACAATAATTAACTCATTAGCAAAGTCGTATGAATTTCGAACGCAAAACGAACCGAAAAAGACATCGATATCACTAAGTTTCTGTCGAATTTAAAACATGCTCTAAAATTTTTTCAGGGACCTGCAGAATAACCTACAGAGAAATATAAGAATACTGAAAAAAATTGGGTTCATGAATCGGCCAAACAACCGTGGAACCGCGGCCGATCCCACCGATCCGCCGCGGATCCGCGGCCGAGTTGGAGCAGATTCAGCCCAAGTTTTTCCAGTGGCTCTTCTGTGATGTTTTTGTCTTTTCTGGAATGTTTATTTTCTGCTCAAGTCTCAGGTGCACAGAGAAGTTTTGGAGTAGAATCTGATATGTTTGCTCGATCGAAATTATACGATGTTTGCTAATTTGGTTATATCTGTGAACTGTATAATGTGTTCGTAAACCTCCCCTAACTGCTAGTATGTCGGTTGGTAGGGGGTTGCACATTTCTGTAATGGATTTTACTGTTTGTGGTTATGAACTGTATTGGAATGTTGTGATGATTAGCCGGGGTTTGAGATGGGTTATTATATTCATTCATTCGATGTAATTGTAATATGTTGTAATATTATTTTGCGGGGCACATCCAGGTTGCAGTTGTACCCACCGTTGTATTATTTCATTTTACTGTTTTTGCTCCTAGGATAGACCCAAGGTGGGGTGCACAAACTACCGGGTACTTTGAAGTGTTTAGTGGCCTACTCATGTTGTTGAGGGAGACCGCTTCACTTCGGGTACTTGGCGGGTAGTTTGCCGTACCCGTAGGGGTCTGCGGTGGGGTAATGGCTATTCATCACAACTGTGTAATCCGTTTTTTGTTGCAGGCTCAAAACAAACGCGGATTGCTTGCATATCCAATAAAGTTCATCTGTGATCTGGAATGTCTATTATTGCGTCTGACGAATGTACAATATCTATATATGATAGCTATTTAGACGTCACTTATGTTTTACACCCGCGCTAGCCCAGCCCCCGCTCTGCCGTTAGTTAAGTAACCTAACGGGTGATGACGGGACCCAGTGGCGAATGCGGATGGCATAAGAGGACGTTGTATTTTCGTTGTTTTCTGCAATGATAGATTAATGATGGGACACATTATTATTAATTCAAAGAAAATAAACCAAAAGTTGAATCGTTGGAACAATTTAAAAGAAACCACTCGGTTATTTTAAAACAGAAGATATTTTTTAATTGCGGAGCTTTAACCACTCCTTTTAAAAGCTATCAGGTTCCTTCGGTCATATCAAGTTCACTACGTTCACGGTTTCGCCAAAACCATTCGTAGCCCTCCGTCATTTCATTTGGGTATTCAGTAGTATTCAAGCTATGTATTTTGACCAACGCCAAGGCATAGTGTTTGGTAGCTGCTGGGTATTCATTTGTTGCATTGATAGATGAGTTAGTTTGAGACAGTCGTATTATCATTTTGGCCAACGTCAAGGATATGTACGGATGGGTTCAAATTAACAAGATAATGATGGGTAGAACTTAACATGTGACTTATGACATTTTGACCAACGCCAAGGTCATAAGAGCATGGGGCAAAAATTTATATCAGGAATTTCTAAAGAAACCGAAATTTGCAAAGAGATGCATACCATTTGGAGTTTGATGAATGTTGGTAGGATTCCTTCAACATTATCATACGATGATATTTGGATCCCGATCCTACTGTGAGTATATGCTACTCATCAGAAGATTCGTCACTTAACGATCAATGCTATAAACCAAGTAGGTGTCGAGAAAGGTGTCAGCGGGGCTATGCCTCCAGAGAAAAGAGGTTATTTAATTAAGGAACTTCGCGAAAGCGTTGGAAAACCTCCCTCGAAGTACCGACACCGGCCTGGCTGAACGGTTAAGCAAGTATTGTACGGTGAGAATAGTCCTGGCTAATTCTTCTTTTATGGTTTGATGAAGGATTCGAGAAACAGTAGGAGCCATCCAGTTTAGATAAATTAAAAACCACTCTAAACTTGCAAGAGCATCATGCTAAAGTGTTTCTTCTCTCTCTCCTACTTGCAGCGACCCTGAAAATGACTGGACTTAAGTAACTTTTAGAGAAAAATATACTGACAGGGCCAAACTATAAAGATTGGCTGTGGAATGTCAAAATGGCTTTGACCTATGACAAATTAGGGTATGTCCTCACCGCTAAGGCACCTGCAGTCCCAGGTCCCAAATCCAGTAATGCGGATAAGGAAATCCGCAAAACCTGGGAGTATGATTATGCGAAGGCCAAGTGCATCGTGCTTGCCTCGATGAACAATGAACATCAGAGGAGGCACGAGGATATGGATCTTGATGCCATATTTCTCCATACAAAGGAACTTTATGGAGAGCAATCTCGTATAGCAAGATACGAGACCTCTAAGAACTTTTTTCGAGCGAGGTTGGCCGTCGGATCATCGGTAGGAGAACATGTCCTAAAGATGATTGGCTATATAGACGAGCTCGCAGACCTTAGGACGACTTTGGATAATGAGCTCTATACAGACCTGAATCTCCAGTCCCTTCCTTCCACCTACGCCCAGTTTATTCTGAATTTCAACATTCAAAGAAAAGAAGTTGAACTTCCAGAACTCCTTAACATGTTGAGGAGTGCAGAGGGCACCTTGCAGAAGGCAAGGGAAACACCCGCGATGTTTGTTAGCGGTGCTTCTTATTCCGGGTCCAAGGCTAGGGCCAAAGGAAGGAAGAAGAAGGCCGCCACCAAACCTAGAGGAGGTGTTAGTAAAGTGGGAGCGAAGGGAAAGAAAAAGTTTGCGGTGCCAGTAGTGGCCCAGGATGAGTGCTTCCATTGTCATAGGAAAGGGCACTGGAAGAAAGATTGCAAGGCGTGGAACACCAAGAACCAGGAACCGAAGCAAGCTGTAGCTTCGACTTCAGGTGTGTTTGTAATTGAGAATTGTTTGTCAATCAACTCTACTTCCTGGGGATTGGATACCGGATCAGGATCTCATATATGCAATTCATTGCAGGCACTGAGAAACCGTAGAGTGCTGAAGGATGGTGATATGACCCTGATGGTTGCTAACGGAGCTAGCGTGGGAGCTGTGTCCGTAGGGGATTATCACCTGGGATTGACGAGTGGACACATTTTGGTTTTACATAACTGTTTTTGTGTACCTAGCTTAACGTGTAATATCATATCAGTTTCCTTGTTATCAAATAAAGGTTATGATTTCACGTTTGTAAGTGGTGTTGTTAACATCCACCTTAATCATGGTTTGATTGGGTCCGGTACACTGGATAACGGTATATATGTCTTAAACCAACTCCAAATTTTCAATGTCCAGAACACACTAAAAAGAAAGTCTCCAGATTTAAATAAAGCTTTCTTATGGTATTGTAGACTAGGTCACATCAATGAGACAAGGTTGACTAAGTTACATAGAGAAGGATCTTTGGACTCGTTCGAATATCAAACTTATGCCACTTGTCAATCATGTCTCAAAGGAAAGATGACAAAGACTCCATTCAGTGGACATGGAGTAAGAGCGAGTGAGCTCTTAGGACTCATACACAGCGATGTATGTGGTCCAATGTCTACACATGAAAGAGGTGGTTTTTCCTATTCATTACTTTTACGGATGATTACTCAAGGTACGAATTCATTTATCTGATGAAACATAAATCCGAGGCTTTTGAGAAATTCCAAGAGTATAAGAATGAAGTAGAAAACCAAACCGGCAAAAGTATCAAGACACTAAGATCTAATCGAGGTGGTGAATACTTAAGTGCCGAGTTCCTAGGTTACCTAAAATAGAAAGGAATTTTCTCTCAGCTTACTCCTCCATACACTCCACAGCATAACGGTGTATCGGAGAGACGGAATCGAACCCTATTGGATATGGTACGTTCCATGATGAGTAATGCTGAGTTACCGCGATCTTTCTGGGGTTATGCGCTAGAATCAGCGGCATATCTTTTGAACATGGTTCCTACCAAGACTATGCCTACCACGCCATATCAGACGTAGAGTGGGAAGAAACCCTATCTTCAGTATCTGAAGATATGGGGATGTCCAGCTTTTGTGAAAAAGCAGCATGTGGACAAGCTCGAGGCACGATCAGTACAGTGTAAGTTTGTGGGATATTCAAAGAACTCCAAGGGGTATCTATTCTATTACGCAGAGGAACAAAAGGTTTTTGTTTCTCGTAATGCCCATTTTGTAGAACATCAGTTTTTAGAAAAGGAAATAAGTGGGAGCAAAATAGAACTGGAAGAAATTCTACTACTAAAAGTTTGGTAGAACCAGTAGTTCAAGTAGAACAGGACATTCCTGCACCCCTCCGCAGGAGTAGTAGACAGTCTCATCCGCCTGAGAGATACTACGGTTTTCTCATAGATGGGGATAGAGAGGATTGCATCATAGATGATGATGAACCTACTAGCTTCCAGCAGGCCATCCAGAGCGGCGACTCGGTACGATGGCTAGATGCAATGCGGACCGAAATGGAGTCCATGTACAACAACAAAGTATGGACTTTGGACTTTGCTCCAGATGGGGTAAAACCCATAGGATGCAAATGGATCTTCAAGAAAAAGATTGGTGTAGATGGTGTTAGTTGTATGTATGCCCTAGAGGCCAGTATTGTACAGATGTTGTATATTATATTGGATGCTTGGACATATATAGAGATGACTTTCTTGCTCGATATGATAGTATGCTATCTGGTTAATCTTTATCTTAACATGTAGACTTGTCTCTTTAAACTGTCTTATAGTTACATGTTGGTAAAGCCCTTAGGATGTGTACTTGACTACCTGGACTATGATGCAGATCATACTAGTGGGGACATGGTAGTCCATAAGTACATCCTTCAAGGTCCCTAGTCGTAGGTGTATCGAGACGGGGCATCGATATACCAGTGTAGACTAGCGTATACTCTTCTCGACCCATGAGATGGGCGATGGATGATCCCATATCCATTAGTGTTTGACATCAGAGATGGTGTACGGGTGCTCAGTGGAGACTGGGTACACTGGACGGACTCGCCGAGAACTCCCAGATGGTATTATACCTCACGTCAGATGGCAGTTCTCAGGTGACACTTGTGCAGGTTAGTCTGTAGACCCGAGATCGTCATAGAGTCTTGTGTGATTCCCACTGTGCTTTGATCTCCACCTTACCACGTCCATGAGGGCGTGCAAAACGGTGGTCTTTGGGTACTGTCCCGAGTCACATGGAGGCAATGAGCGATAGGAGGGGTTTCGTCTCTCCCGGTATTGGGGGTTGATGTTGCGCTGTGCTCGATTGGCCGTAACAGGGAAGTCCCTGGCCAGGGCTGATCAGAGATTTGCTGGTAAGTGTTACCAGTAGTTTCTCGACCCGTTATGAGCCTCACATCGGCACGACTTATCGGTTATTGGGGTCTGACGTTTACCACCCCTAGACTTGATATGCGACGTATCAGACGAACAGACCGGACTGTACGGTAAGTGTTACTGGTTGGATTCACAGGAGTGTGAGCGGGCTAGCTCGTCGATCTTCTGATCGCTCAATACCCGGGTGGCCGTTACGTTTAGCAGACCGCTTGCGGCTTGTGGATGCTTGATATGATCATCATCTGCTACCCGGCGTATTGACGAGTCTTTAGAGTCCTACACAGAGGTTTCCTGGCTCAAGCGAAACGAAATAGGAGCGCATATGAGATATGTGCAGGACCGAGAATAATGCGTGTATGTGATACCGCATTTTATTCTCGCGATATATGTTTCGATTGGTTATATTCGATATGACCTAGTTATCGAATCATTGATTCGATAAATCGATACATTGGATACTAGTCGGTTGTATGCGATATAACCGGATCGTTAAATCAAGTGTTGATTTAATGATTTAATGTATAATTATATATTTGATATATTACTTTGCATTAACTAGTATTGGTTCACTTTAAATGGATTTTCTCACTTGATGTGCATGATGTGTATGTGATATACTTTTGTGCACTTGTATGTATCATATTTGATGATGCATGTTTATATGGTTAAGTATAAAGAATAAAACCATGGTTAAGTAAATAATTAGGGTTTTGTTTTACTCTCTCATTTATTTATCCATTCTTATTTATTTAAATAATTTTATGAAAACAAAATGGTTTTCTTTTTGTCATGAAGCTTGATGAAGCTTCATGAAGGTTTGACTCAAAGACCATTTTGTCTTCATGCTAAACCCTAACTATTCCCACTTACCATGGTTTGCTCTCTACACTTAACCTTAGTTTGATTATGATAAGTATTGTTTTACTTTTCATTTTAAAATAGACTTATCATAATTCTAGCTCATCTTCTTCTTCATCTTCAAGTTTGAAACCTTGAAGCCATCAATGGCAACTTGAGCTTGAGAGTGAGAAATCCAATTCTAAAGAGAACCCACCTCCTATTTCTTCATCCTCTACCTCTTGCCAAGTAGTAGAGTGTGTTTTCTTCATAAGTTTCATCACTTTGTGAAGTGGGAGCTTGATCTAGCGATGCCTCGACGTAGATCATCTTCGGCATCGTCGTCGATGACCAAGCCCGTTCATTCGCCGATGAAGCCGACGCTAGAGCCCGGGGTTCGACTTGGACAGCGAGGAGACTTCGTTGCGGAGCCGTGGAGGTGGATATCCGGATCTACAAAGGTTGTAATTTCCGTATACTTATAGTTAAGTGTTAACTAGTTTACTTTTTCGCCTAGATTTCTAGCAACGATCCGTTAACTAGGGTTTCTCGGCACCATATTTTTGTAAAATGGCATGGTTGATACCTTGTGAGACCTCTTTAGGATGCCTAGGAACCCTACAGTGGTATCAGAGCCTAACTAGAGCCTTAGGCGAAGTCTAGACGGAGTTTGAAACCCGAACGAACCCGAAACCCTAACCCGATAATGCTCTCTGGAAATTTTTCAAATTTGTGGTTTTTTATCAATTAAAAATGCTTAAAAATTCAGGAATGAAATACAAGAATTACGGTGCAAAAAGTTTCCCATGAACAGTGAAATGTGCGGCGGAACCGCGGCAGAAGCATGCCTTCTGCGGCGGTTCCGCGGCGCTTTGATGACGTCATCCCATTGTTTTTGCACAGTAATTCCTGATAAATTGTTCTGAGTTTTCTGGGATTTTTAAATTGACTCCAGAGTACAGTGTTCTGGGTTGAATAGGGAATCGATGATTCGATCGGATTATCGAATTTTGTCTGAGTGTTTTCCGGATAATTTTTTTGAATATGTTAAAAAGTTCGACCGGATATAAATACCCAACTTTTCCCCTGCCGTCAAATATCCAAGTGTTGGATTATTGTGTGGTTTAAGGACGTTCTGAGTAGTGCAAGTAACACGATGGTCCCTCTAGAAGACAACAAACCTTAACTCGATTATGTGACCGTCTTGAACTGCCCTTTGAACCTTCGGGTTTGGGGCAGTACGGCGTGCCACATGTGAGGCGTTGGCTTGACCCTTCTACGGCTGGACCGTTGGTACTGAGGCATGAAACGAATGTCTTTGAACCTATTTCATGTGTTGGACGGTTTCGGGAAACCTTGGGTGTTCGAATGTTCGATCGGAAAGTTTAATATATTCTATTTATCCGGAATGGGATACAATAATTGGAATTCACAAACAGTCATGTGTTAACTGAATGAATGATATAAATCTAGCGGTTTAGTTTCACTTGATATTGAAAAGAGTTTTCGATAATGGGACTAAAATGCGGGATTTATAACTGTTAGGCATGTGATGTCTAAGTATTTCATTTGATTAGGCATGTGATGTCTAAAGAAGTTGCGGATTCCAATTGTTGTAGTTTTACACTTTCTTTTCTGTGACCGTAAGTGTAGTATGTTCATATCGCCGGTTTCGTTGCTATACGTCAACGACAATTGGGGTATGCATACTTACTTACGTTGATGACATGTGATGTTATGTGTTGCTGGATATGTTATATTGGATTGTCGTATTTGAATAGCCGGGGTTTTTTATGTGAGATGAGTGTTTTTCATTTTCATTCATGTAAAAACTTGTATGTAATATTCTTTTATTTGGGGCACTTCCAGGTAGCGGAAGTTGTCACCCTTTGTATATTATTTACTTTTCCGCATTAGGATAGACCCAAGGAGGGGAGCACAAGTAACCGGGTTCTGGGGTCCAGTGGGAGACCAACTCGAGCAGTCGAGTCCGGGTCTCCTAACCATAGAATTGGCAGGGTTGCTTGCCGCTCTCGTAGGGGTCTAGGGGTGTGGGATTGGCTATTCATCACGACCGTGGAATCCGTGTTTTATACTGGCTCGTATTGAAAACACGGACGTCCTAGTGTATCCAATATTTCATATGTTTATTCTGCTGCGATATCTGTGAAGTGATTCTGTGATGGATATAGTATATAGTATATATGATATATTATATAGACGTTACTTATGTTTTACACCCGCGCTAGCCCTGCCCTGCTCTGTCGTTAGTTACCTAACCTAACGGTGCACGAGGGGACATCGAGGCGAATGCGGATGGCATAAGTGTACGTCATATCTATCTGTGATGTTTAGGTATTTAAATGATGGGATTTCATTAATGTGATTAATGAAAGATAAGAAACCTAAGATGTTGTGGAATCGAATTTTAAAATAAAACAGGTAGCTACAGTTCTTGCTTTGCACAGCGGTATATATGATATACCCTGCACCTTATTCGACGAGGAAAGGACCGAGATCCCTTCACCGGGAGTGACTCCTTTAGCAATAACTGGCAGATGCTACACACTCGGTTTGCTTTTTGACTGCTTTTGGGTTTTTGCTTTGCACAGCAATATATATGATATATCCCGCACCTCATTCGACGAGGAAAGGACCGAGATCCCTTCGCCGGGAGTGACTCCTTTAGCAAAACAAGAAAAGCCTCAAAATCACTCCATTTCAAAACTTCATTTGGTTCTACAGCGATATCAAGTTTATTACGCAATAGGTTTTCAGAAAAACCTGTCGTAGCCCTCCGTCATTTCAGATAAGTACTAGTTAGTATTCGTGCTACGTTTGTTGACTATGTTAAGGCGTAGTGTGCGGTAGCTGACCAGTATTTATCTGCTTATGCATATGATGCAGATTGGATTAGGGTAGTCGTGCGACTTTGTTGACTATGTTAAGGGTCGTGCGGGTGGGTTTAATTCAATCAGGAAATGACGTGTTGAACTTGACTAGCACTTGTGATTTGTTGACTATGTTAAGGTCATATAGCTGCTAGGGGCGAAAGATTATCAGGAATTTCAAGTGTTGAAATTTGCAATGAGATTGCATACCTTCTATGAGATAGTTGGATCCCGATACCCGCTGCGAGTAAGAGTTACTCCTGGGAGAGTTTTACACATTGCAATTAGCTGATCAAGTAGGTGTCTAGAAAGGTGTCAACGGGGTTACGCCTCTGGGAAAACGAGGTTTACATTAATTAGGTTCGTGCGAAAGCACGGGGGACCTCCCTCAAAGTACCGACACTGGCCTGGCTAAAAGATTGGCGAACTTGTAGTGTGTAATTAATCCCGGCTAGTCTTTCCTTTTAAGGTTTGAAGGAAGATTTGATAAAAAGCAGTGGGAGCCATCCTGATTAGATAAGATAATAACCAATCTGATCTTGCACGAGCATACGCTAAAGTGTTTTCTTCTCTCTCTCTCCAGGTAGCGACCAGTTCATGCTTTAATCAAGATAATAATATGGATGTATTGACCGAACCCGCATGTTATACTGTGCTGGGGAACGTTGGTTCCGTTCTTTCTTATAAGAGTTATAGGAATGAACATGATATAGGGGAATACCAGGATTCCCATGCCACCCGAATGAAGAAAGTACATGTTGATGCATTTTCTTCGGGTGTGTTCGTTACTGAGAACTGCTTCTCCATTTGCTCTACGTCCTGGGTATTAGATACCGGGTCAGGATCCCATATATGTAATCAGTTACATGGGCTCAGAAAAGGTAGAGAACTTGGAGAAGGTGATAAAGACATTAGAGTTGGAAATGGTGCAATTGTTGCGGCTAAGACTGTCGGGGAATATCACCTTGTATTACCAACTGGTAATACATTGGTTCTGAACGAATGCTATTACATGCCGAACCTGATATGCAACATTATATCGGTTTTTTTATTAAGTAAAGAGGGATATAATTTTGTATTACAGGATAATGTTATGAACATTTTCCGTAACCAAAAGTTGGTTGGATCAGGCACGTTATGCAATGGCATTTATGTTCTAAATCAATCAACAGTTCTGAGCATAACAAACACACACAAGAGGAAGAGTTCAGAACTGAACGAATCCTACTTGTGGCATTGTAGACTGGGTCACATCAATGTGACACGACTGGCTAAGTTGCATAAGGATGGATATTTGAAACCTTTCGAATTTTCATCTTATGACACTTGCCAGTCATGTCTCAAAGGCAAGATGACCAAAACTCCGTTTACGGGACACGGAGAAAGAGTTACCGAACTCTTGGGACTGATATATAGTGATGTATGCGGTCCCATGTCTACACATGCCAGGGATGGTTCTTCGTACTTCATTACATTCACTGACGATCTCTCTAGGTTCGGGTATGTGTTCCTGATGAAACACAAATCAGAAGCTTTTGAGAAATTTAGGGAATATAAACAAGAAGTTGAGAACCAAACCGGAAAAAGTATTAAAATCCTACGATCTGATCGAGGAGGTGAATACTTAAGCAATGAATTCCTGGACTTCCTAAAAGAGAATGGGATTCTCTCTCAGCTGACTCCTCCATATACACCACAGCACAACGGTGTATCAGAACGGAGGAACCGCATCCTATTAGATATGGTGCGCTCTATGATGAGCACAGCTGAGTTACCTATTTCCTTCTGGGGTTATGCGCCGGAAACAGCAACATACCTATTGAATCAAGTTCCATCTAAATCTGTACCTACCACACCATATGAGATATAGAGTGGGAAGAGACCATATTTTAAACGAGTTAAGATATGGGGTTGTCCGGCCTATGTCAAAAGGCAAAATCCAGACAAACTCGAGGCATGGTCAGTTCTTTACAAGTTTGTGGGATATCCTAAGAATTCCCAAGGATATTTTTTCTACCATGCTGAAGAACAAAAAGTGTTTGTTTCTCAATATGCCACCTTTTTAGAAAAGGAATTCCTTGAAAAAGAAATTAGTGGCAAAGTGGTAGAGCTGGAAGAAATTCCAGATACACAAACTATAACTGAAGATTTAGTGGAACCAGAAGATTCGATAGTACCCGACGAACCCCAGCCTCTCCGCCGATCTAGTAGGGTTTCTCGTCTACCTGAGATATACTACGGTTTTCTCATTGATGGTGGAAGCGAGGATTGCATCATGGAAGATGATGACCCGACTAGTTTCGAGCAGGCCATCACGAGTGGTGACTCAGTGAAATGGCTGGATGCTATGCGGTCCGAGATGGAATCCATGTACACCAACAAAGTATAGACTTTGGAAGTTTCTCCTGAAGGGGTAAAACCCATTGGGAGCAAATGGATCTTCAAGAAGAAACTTGGTGTAGATGGGAAAGTGGAGACTTTCAAAGCTAGACTTGTAGCAAAGGGTTTTCGTCAAAGACCAGGTGTGGACTATGACGAGACCTTTTCTCCAGTGGCTATGCTTAAATCCATTCGGATCATGCTTGCCAGCGCTGCTTATCATGATTACGAAATCTGGCAAATGGATGTTAAGACCGCCTTTCTAAATGGTGATTTAGAAGAGTGCGTGTACATGACTCAGCCAGAGGGCTTCGTAGACAGTGGGAGCAGCGGAAAGGTGTGCAAGCTGCTTAAATCCATTTATGGATTAAAGCAAGCATCGCGGAGTTGGAACATCTGCTTTGATGTCGTTATCAAAGAGTTTGATTTCGTCAAAAATCCAGATGAACCTTGTATCTACAAGAAGGTGGCAGAGAGTAAGGTTGTCTTCCTCGTATTGTACGTGGACGACATACTCTTGATAGGAAATGATATTCCTATGCTGCAATCGGTCAAGCTCTTCTTATCACAAAGATTCTCGATGAAAGATCTTGGTGATGCCTCCTGCATATTGGGAATCAGGATCTATAGAGATAGATCCAAACGGATTTTGGGATTGTCCCAATCCAGGTATATTGACACCATACTAAAGAGGTTTAGTATGGAAGAGTCCAAGCGTGGGAACTTACCCACGATCTCTGGAGTCACTCTCTCCAAAGAGATGTCTCCCAAGACTGATTTGGAGAGAGCTCGCATGCAAGGGATACCCTATGCTTCGGCAGTAGGCTCTATCATGTATGCGATGCTATGTACCAGACCCGATGTAGCATACTCACTAAGTATAGTGAGCAGGTATCAAGCTGATCCTGGAGAGAGTCACTGGACAGCTGTGAAGAGCATTCTCAAGTACTTACGAAGGACTAGAGATATGTTCTTGGTGTATGGTAACGGAGAGCTCCAAGTGGAGTCCTTTACCGATTCGAGCTTCCAGAGTGATAAGGACGACTCTAAGTCGCAGTCGGGCTTTGTCTTTACCCTTTACGGAGGGGCGGTTAGCTGGAAGAGTTCCAAGCAGGAAACCGTGGCAGACTCGACGATGGAGGCTGAATACATCGCTGCCAACGATGCTGCCAAAGAGGTTGTCTGGATCAAGAAGTTCATTACTGAACTTGGTGTGGTTCCATCCATTGAGCATCCAATACCTTTGTATTGCGATAACAATGGTGCGGTGGCTTTGGCCAAGGAACCCAGGTCCCATCAGCGATCCAGGCATATTCTGAGGCGGTATCACCTGATCCGGGAGATAGTTGATCGCCGGGAGATCGAGGTCAGGAGAGTTGACACGAAGAACAACACGGCGGATCCACTCATGAAGGCCATTCCCCAGATACAGTTTGAGAGACTCTTCGGGATGCTCGGTATGCGATACTACAGCAGCTGGCCCTAGTGCAAGTGGGAGATTGTTAGTTGTATGTATGCCCTAGAGGCCAGTATTGTACAGATGTTGTATATTATATTGGATTCTTGGACATATATAGAGATGAATTTCTTGCTCGATATGATAGTATGCTATCTGGTTACTCTTTATCTTAACATGTACACTTGTCTCTTTAAACTGTCTTATAGTTACATGTTGGTAAAGTCCTTAGGATGTGTACTTGACTACCTGGACTATGATGCAGATCATACTAGTGGGGACATGGTAGTCCATAAGTACATCCTTCAAGGTCCCTAGTCGTAGGTGTATCGAGACGGGGCATCGATATACCAGTGTAGACTAGCATATACGCTTCTCGACCCATGAGATGGGCGATAGATGATCCCATATCTATTGGTGTTTGACATCAGAGATGGTGTACGGGTGCTCAGTGGAGACTGGGTACACTGGACGGACTCGCCGAGAACTCCCAGATGGTATTATACCTCACGTCAGATGGCAGTTCTCAGGTGACACTTATGCAGGTTAGTCTGTAGACCCGAGATCGTCATAGAGTCTTGTGTGATTCCCACTGTGCTTTGATCTCCACCTTACCACGTCCATGACGGCATGCAAAACGGTGGTCTTTGGGTACAGTCCCGAGTCACATGGAGGCAATGAGCGATAGGAGGGGTTTCGTCTCTCCCGGTATTGGGGGTTGATGTTGCGTGTGCTCGATTGGCCGTAACAGGGAAGTCCCTGGCCAGGGCTGATCAGAGATTTGCTGGTAAGTGTTACCAGTAGTTTCTCAACCCGTTATGAGCCTCACATCGGCATGACTTATCGGTTATTGGGGTCTGACGTTTACCACCCCTAGACTTGATATGCGACGTATCAGACGAACAGACCGGACTGTACGGTAAGTGTTACTGGTTGGATTCACAGGAGTGTGAGCGGGCTAGCTCATCGATCTTCTGATCGCTCAATACCCGGGTGGCCGTTACGTTTAGCAGACCGCTTGCGGCTTGTGGATGCTTGATATGATCATCATCTGCTACCGGCGTATTGACGAGTCTTTAGAGTCCTACACAGAGGTTTCCTGGCTCAAGCGAAACGAAATAGGAGCGCATATGAGATATGTGCAGGACCGAGAATAATGCGTGTATGTGATACCGCATTTCATTCTCGCGATATATGTTTCGATTGGTTATATTCGATATGACCTAGTTATCGAATCATTGATTCGATAAATCGATACATTGGATACTAGTCGGTTGTATGCGATATAACCGGATCGTTAAATCAAGTGTTGATTTAATGATTTAATGTATAATTATATATTTGATATATTACTTTGCATTAACTAGTATTGGTTCACTTTAAATGGATTTTCTCACTTGATGTGCATGATGTATATGTGATATACTTTTGTGCACTTGTATGTATCATATTTGATGATGCATGTTTATATGGTTAAGTATAAAGAATAAAACCATGGTTAAGTAAATAATTAGGGTTTTGTTTTACTCTCTCATTTATTTATCCATTCTTATTTATTTAAATAATTTTATGAAAACAAAATGGTTTTCTTTTTGTCATGAAGCTTGATGAAGCTTCATGAAGGTTTGACTCAAAGACCATTTTGTCTTCATGCTAAACCCTAACTATTCCCACTTACCATGGTTTGCTCTCTACACTTAACCTTAGTTTGATTATGATAAGTATTGTTTTTCTTTTCATTTTAAAATAGACTTATCATAATTCTAGCTCATCTTCTTCTTCATCTTCAAGTTTGAAACCTTGAGGCCATCAATGGCAACTTGAGCTTGAGAGTGAGAAATCCAATTCTAAAGAGAACCCACCTCCTATTTCTTCATCCTCTACCTCTTGCCAAGTAGTAGAGTGTGTTTTCTTCACAAGTTTCATCACTTTGTGAAGTGGGAGCTTGATCTAGCGATGCCTCGACGTAGATCATCTTCGGCATCGTCGTCGATGACCAAGCCCGTTCATTCTCCGATGAAGCCGACGCTAGAGCCCGGGGTTCGACTTGGACAGTGAGGAGACTTCATTGCGGAGCCATGGAGGTGGATATCCGGATCTACAAAGGTTGTAATTTCCGTATACTTATAGTTAAGTGTTTACTAGTTTACTTTTTCGCCTAGATTTCTAGCAACGATCCGTTAACTAGGGTTTCTTGGCACCATATTTTTGTAAAATGGCATGGTTGATGCCTTGTGAGACCTCTTTAGGATGCCTAGGAACCCTACAGATGGACAGGTGGAAACCTATAAGGCTAGACTTGTTGCAAAGGGTTTTCGTCAAAGACCTGTTTTGGACTATGACGAAACTTTTTCTCCAGTGGCTATGCTCAAATCCATTCGGGTCCTTCTTGCTATTGCTGCCTTCCATGATTATGAAATCTGGCAGATGGATGTAAAGACGGCTTTTCTTAATGGTAATTTAGAAGAGTGCGTCTATATGGATCGGCCAGAAGGTTTCAATCAGAGTGGGAGCAGCGGGAAATTATGCAAGTTACTTAAGTCCATTTATGGACTAAAGCAGGCATCGCGGAGTTGGAACATCTGTTTTGATGAAACGGTCAAAGAGTATGACTTTATCAAAAATCCAGATGAACCATGTATATATAGTAAAGTTGTAGCACGAACTGTCGTATTCCTCGTCTTGTACGTGGATGACATTCTATTGATAGGAAATGAAATTCCTATGATACAATCTGTTAAAGGATTCTTGTCACACAAGTTCTCTATGAAAGACCTGAGTGATGCCTCTTACATTCTGGGGATCTGGATCTATCGTGATAGATCCAAGAGGATGTTAGGACTTTCGCAGTCCAGGTGTATCAACATTATACTGAAAAGATTCAGTATGTAAGATTCTAAGCGCGGTAATTTACTGGCTTGTCACGGAATCACCCTATCCAAAGAGATGTCTCCCAAGACTGATTTGGAAAGGGATCGCATGTCGATTATACCCTACGCTTCTGCGGTAGGCACTATAATGTATGTGATGTTGTGCACCAGACCAGATGTAGCTTACGCACTGAGCGTGGTAAGCCGGTATCAGTCAGACCCAGGGGAGAAGCACTGGATAGAAGTAAAGAACATTCTCAAGTACCTAAGAAGGACTAAGGAGATGTACTTGGTTTATGGCGGAAAAGACCTCAAGATGGAGGCCTTTGCTGATTCCGGCTTCCAGAGTGATAAGGACGATTCCAAGTCCATGTCAGGTTATGTCTTTACCCTCAATGGAGGGGCGGTGTGCTGGAAGAGTTCCAAGTAGGACACCGTTGCTGACTCGACGATGGAAGCGGAGTATATTGCTGCTTGCGATGTCGCAAAAGAAGCGGTCTGGATGAAGAAGTTCCTAACAGAACTTCAGGTGGTTCCTACCATTGTTGATCCAATACCTCTGTATTGCGACAACAACGGAGCTATAGCTTTAGCGAAGGAACTAAGGTCCTATTAGAAGTCCAGACACATCTTAAGGCGGTATCACCAGATCAGGGAGATCATTGATCGTCGGGAGATCGAGGTTCGGAGAGTTGCTACTGAAGAGAACATTACTGATCAATTCACAAAGGCCTTACCTCAGATTCAGTTCGAGAGGCTACTCGAGATCATCAGTCTTCGATATGCCAGTACATGGCCCTAGTGCAAGTGGGAGATTGTTAGTGTATATGCCCTAGGGGCCATTATTGTATCATACTAGCTTGTATATTACTTAATGGAAGCTTGGGATATTCACAGTTATATAACAGTCTTGCTAAACATGGTAGTATGCTACTTGGTTTTATCTATCTTAATATGTGAGTATACGTATTGATTGAGCTCTTAGGATCTTGCTTGACTACCAGCGTTGTGATGGCAGTCACACTAGTAGGGGCTGGGTAGTCTACAAGCACATCCTTTTTCAGGTCCTTAGTCGTAGGATTATCGAGACAGGGCATCGATACTCCGGAGTAGACTAGTATGTACGCTTCTCATCCCAGTTGGGGAGATGGTCTGTTCCACAGCCGTCAGTACTGTTAGTGTATATGCCCTAGAGGCCATTACTGTATCATACTAGTTTGTATATTACTTAATGGATGCTTGGGATATTCACCTTGTATATACAATCTTGCTCAAAATAGTAGTATGCTACTTGGTTTGTCTCTACTTCAATGTGTACTTGTGTTTATTTTACTATATCACTTATACGCATTAGTGGAGCCCTTAGGATCTTTGCTTGATTACCAGCGTTGTGATGGCAGTCACACTAGTGGGGGCTGGGTAATCTATAAGCACATCCTTATACAGGTCCCTAGTCGCAGGACTATCGAGACAGGGCATCGATACTCCGGAGTAGACTAGCGTATGCGCTTCTCATCCCAGTGTGGGAGATGGTCTGTCCCACAGCCATCAGTACGTCGTACTGGAGATAGTATACGGGTGCTCGTTGGGTTACGAGTACACTGGACAGGACTCGTCGGGAACTGACAGGTTGGTATTATACCTATCGTCAGTCATCAGTTCCCAGGTGACATGAGTACAGCTTAGTCCGCTGACTTGACACTGGCACTTCGCCTCGAGTGTGTTCCCACTGCACTTTGATCACTACCCTACCACGGCTCAAAGGAGTCGTGCAAACAGGTGGTGGTTGGGTGCAGTCCCGAAGCACTTGGAGGCAGTGACGGTTAGACAGGATTCGTCTCTCCCGGTATTGGGGGTTGACATCGCGCTGTGTCTAGGAGAGCCATTACACGAGTAGTCCCTGGCCAGGGCAAACGAGATATACTGGTAGGTTTCCAGTGTTATCTCAGGGTGTTTTGGGCTTCGCTCCGGCACGACTTGTACCGCTATTGGGGGACTGACGTTTACCGCCCCCTAGGCCCGCCATGCGATGTATCAGACGAACAGACCGGACTGTACGGAGACTGTCACATTCAGACTCAGTAGGAGTACCGATGGGGTTTCACCTCGTCAGCCTTCTTGTCGACATCTACCTGGGGACCGTTACGCACAGCTAGTGCCGCTTGCGGTCTGTGGTTAAACCCACTGCCAGCGTAGTGTCGAGTCTTTAGAGTCCCACACAGAAGGTATTCGCCTATGGGCAAAACAGAGTAGAGGTCGCATGGTTTTTGCGACAGGGTCCGTTCTCATCCGCGCACTTGTGCACGTTTGGAGTCCGGACAGATATTACCAGCGGGCTCTGGTTTGAGCCGGATACTGGTATAGTATTTGGGGTTGCTTTTATCTCTCAGTATTCATGTTCCTCGGAACAAGAATGCAGGTGTGTATGCACAGTTATTTGAGGAAGAGGAAGAGGGCTTTTCGTTAGGGTTTCGGAACGGGTGCGTATGCACAGTTGACAGTTGTCTTTTTCCAAACCCTAATGGATTTGTATTACATCATTTAATAATATATAATAAAATGAAATTGTGTCATGGTTAGTTTTTGTTGACTTGTTGACCATGGTTGACTTGTTGACCATGGTTGAACATTTGACTACCATCATTACAAATGCAAGATGCTTTTTCATTCTTGCTTTTTCATTTAATGTTTGTAATGATATTAGTCATTCCTAAACTTTCCATCAAACCTTTTTCATTTTGATTATTATTATTATTTGATTATTCTTTTTTCTTTTGATATGGTTGCAAAAGGAAAAAGAGAGGCTCATTCTATTATATTCACTCTCTCTCTTCATTCTCATCTTCTTCTTCCTCTAGCCAAGAGAAACCTTCTCATGTGTTGAGAATCCTTCTCTTGAAAAACAAAAGCAAACCCTAGACACTCTCTACTCACTCTAGGATCAAGGGTCTAGCAAGCCGGTGATTCTAGTTCACTCCAAGTACGAGAAAGAGCCCAAAGGTCGAGCTTTCGAGGTGGATCCATCTTCGACGGAAGAAGGCGACAAAGGAGAACCATCAACCTCTACAAAGTTTGAAGACGAAGGAGTTCGAGTTTAGGTATAACCATCTTCATCCGAGTAGCTAACTCTCTTTAGCTAAGTTTGCTAGTTTTAGTTTAGGTAACGATCCCGACCTAGCTTAGTCCATGTTGCCTCTTGCACTAAAAATTTGATTTTTATACCGTTTCCGCCTCCCCGTAAGAACCGGGGGTCGCAACGTGGACTTACAGTGGTATCAGAGACTAACTAAACTTAAACTAGCTTGGTAGTGAAGTGTAACGAAGTTCGGAACCGAAAAAAATCACAAAACCGGAATATTACAAAACCTGAGTTTCTGTTGAAATTTTTTTGGCTCAAAATGAAAAACTTTATACTTGTAAAATCGTCTCAGGGTTTTCTAAGAACACCCATGAAAAACGGTCCACTGTTCCCTTCAAACCGCCGCGCTTCCGCGGCACGAGATAGGCATGTGCCGCGGAAGCGCCGCGCTTTGTCTTCATCTTTGCATCGTTTTTCGTACAGAGTGTGTAGGTGTTGGTTTTGGGATTTTTGAAATATATTATATGTGCCCAGATTTTCCAGAAAAGAAATTTCCTTTTGGGGTCCTATAATTCCGTATTTTTTTCCGAACTTCACTGCACTTTGACTATGATGGTTATATCTGTGATGCTTGCATGTATTGAACGTCGGCTAATCGCTATAAGACGATTAGTCGGGGTTATACATGATCTGTAATGTGCTGGAATGTGTATATGAATGTGTTGGACTGTCGCGGGTGAATAGCCGGGGTGGATGTAAGATGAGCTTTTGTTTTTCTTTCATTCATTGTAAATGTAAATTGATGTAATAATATTATTTGTTTGGCCGCACAACCGGGTCGGGGTTGTAGCCGTCATTGTATAATTCTTTTTACTGTTTTTGCTCCTAGGATAGACCCATGGAGGGGTGCACAAACTACCGGGTATGCCGAAGTGTCGAGTGGCCTACTCATGGAGATGAGGGAGGTTGCTACGCTTCGGGTACTTGGCGGGTAGTTTGCCGCACCCGTAGGGGTCTTGGGTGGGGTATTTGACTATTCACCGCGACCGTGTTATCCGCTTTTCGTTTCAGGCTCGAAAGGATTGCGGATTGCTAGTATATCCAATGCATTCATCTGTGATCTGTAATGTCTACTATTGCTATATCTATAACTATTTAGGCGTTGCTTATGTTTTACAGACGCGCTAGCCCAGCCCCCGCTCTGTCGTTAGTTAAGTAACCTAACGGGTAATGACGGGGCCCAGTGGCGAATGCGAATGGCATAAGCGTACGTCATATTTTGGTTGTTTTCTGCAATGGTAGGATTAAATGATGGGACGCATTAAAAGTACTAATGCAAGAATATCACGCATTAAAAGAACTAATGCAAGATAATAAACCAAGTTAAAGTCGTTGGAACAATTTCGAAAAACCACTCGGTTCTTTTCAAAACCAACTTTTAAATGCGGAGTTTGAGCCACTCCTTCTAAAAGCTATCTCGTTCCATCGACCAAATCAAGTTCACTACGTTCACGGTTTCGCCAAAACCATTTGTAGCCCTCCGTCGTTTCATATGAATAGTCAATAGTATTCAAGCTGTGTTTGTTGGCCAAAGTCAAGGCATAGTGATTGGTAGCTATGGGGTATTCATGTGCAGCATAGATAGATGCGTTGGTTTGGAACAGTCGTACTGCCTTGTTGGCCAAAGTCAAGGGTAGGTACGGGTGGATTCAAATTAACCTGGAGAACGACGGGTAGAACTTGACATGTGACTTATGATTTGTTGGCCAAAGTCAAGGTCATAAGAGCATGGGGCAAAAATCCACATCGGGAGTTTCATAAGTACTGAAACTTGCTAGATTTGCATACCATTTGGAGTGTGGTGATTCTGGTAGGATTCCTTCAGTTTCGTCACGCGATGATATTTGGATCCCGATCCTACTGTGAGTATATGCTACTCCTCGGGAAATTTCTCACTTAACGATCAATGCTATAAACCTAGTAGGTGCCTAGAAAGGTGTTAGCGGGGCTACGCCCCCAGGGAAAAGAGGTTCTCTAATTAAGGAACTTCGCGAAAGCGTTGGAAAACCTCCCTCGAAGTACCGACACCGGCCTGGCTGAACGGTTAAGCAAGTATTGTACGGTGGGATTGATCCTGGCTAATTCTTCCTTTATGGTTTGAGGAGGGATTCGAGAAACAGTGGGAGCCATCCTATTTAGACAAACTAAAAACCACTCTAAACTTGCAAGAGCATCATGCTGAGTGTTTCTTCTTCTCTCTCCTAATTGCAGCGACCAATCAACATGACTGGACTTAAGTTACTCCTAGATAAAAACAAGCTGACAGGGCCAAACTACAAAGATTGGCTCAGGAATGTCAAGATAGCAATCACTTATGACAAGCTGGGGTATCTTCTTACCACCAAAGCTCCCCCTGTCCCTGGTCCAACTTCCAGTGTCGCGGATAAGGAAATCCGCAAAACTTGGGAGATTGATAGCGCGAAGGCCAAGTGCCTCCTGCTTGCCTCGATGGACAACGAACATCAGAGGAGGCATGAGAATATGGACATGGAGTCCGTATTGCTTCATACAAAAGAACTGTATGGAGAGCAATCACGTATCGCAAGATACGAAGCGTCGAAAAAGTTGTTTTCGACAAGAATGGCCGTCGGATCATCAGTAGCCGAGCACGTGCTAAAAATGATCGGCTACATTGAGGAGCTCGCTGACCTAGGGATCACATTGGAGAGTGAGCTATATACGGATATAGTTCTCCAGTCCCTTCCTTCCACTTACGCCCAGTTTATAATGAATTTCAACCTACAAGAAAAGGAGGTTGAACTTTCAGAGCTCCTCAACCTGCTGAGGAGCGCAGAGGGCACCCTACAGAAAGGTAGGGAAACATCCACTTTGTTTGTAGGAGGATCATCTTCTTCTAGGTCCAAGGCGAAAGCCAAGGGAAAGAAGAAGAAAGCCCCCGCCAAACCAAGGGGCGGTGTTAGTAAAGTGGATACGAAGGGAAAAGGGAAAGTAACAAAGATAGCGGGGAAGCTTGTGGATAAGGAAGAATGCTTCTTTTGTCTTAAGAAAGGACACTGGAAGAATGATTGCAGGGCCTGGAAGGCCAGAACACAGGAATTGAAGCAGGTTGCAGTTTCAGCTTCAGGTGTGTATGTTATTGAAAACTGTCTTTCTATAAACTCTACTTCCTGGGTATTGGATACCGGATCAGGATCTCATATCTGTAATTCTTTGCAGGCGTTGAGAAACCGTAGTGTTTTGAAAGCAGGTGACATGACCCTCAGAGTTACAAACGGAGCTAGCATGGATGCTAAAGCCGTGGGGGACTATCACCTGGGAATGTCAGATGGACATGTTTTGGTTTTGCGTAATTGCTTTTTTGTACCCAACGCAACCTGTAATATCATTTCTGTATCTTTAGTTTCTAAAGAAGGTTATGAATTTGCGTTTGTAAGTAATGTTGTAAACATTCGCCTTAATCAAGTTTTGATTGGGTCAGGTACTTTGAGTAATGGTATATACGTATTGAACCAACCACAGATTTTTAATGTCCAGAATACACACAAAAGAAAGTCTCCAGAAATAAACCAGACTTTCTTATGGCATTGTAGATTGGGTCACATCAATGAGAGAAGGTTGACGAAGTTACATACAGAAGGGTATTTGAATGCGTTCGAATATCAGTCGTATGCCACTTGTCAATCCTGTCTCAAAGGAAAGATGACAAAGACTCCGTTTACTGGACATGGAGTAAGAGCGAGCGAGCTCTTGGGACTCGTACACAGTGACGTGTGCGGTCCAATGTCTACACATGCCCGAAGCGGACATTCTTACTTCATTACTTTTACGGATGACTTCTCAAGGTACGGTTATGTCTTCTTAATGAAACATAAGTCCGAGGCCTTTGGAAAATTCCAGGAGTATAAGAATGAAGTAGAGAAACAGACCGGCAAGAGTATTAAGATTCTAAGATCGGATCGAGGTGGAGAATACTTAAGTGCCGAGTTCCTGGACTATTTAAAAGAGAACGGAATTCTCTCTCAACTTACTCCTCCTTACACCCCGCAACATAACGGTGTATCGGAGAGACGGAACCGCACCCTATTGGATATGGTGCGGTCCATGATGAGTAACGCTGAGTTACCGCGATCATTCTGGGGATATGCGCTAGAATCAGCCGCATACCTTTTGAACCGAGTTCCGACTAAGACTGTGCCTTCCACACCATATGAAATGTGGTGTGGGAAGAAACCCTATCTTAAGCACATTAAGACATGGGGATGTCCGGCTTTTGTCAAAAAGCAGCATGCGGACAAGCTCGAGGCACGCTCAGTACAGTGCAAGTTTGTGGGGTATCCAAAGAACTCAAAAGGATATTTCTTCTACTGTGAAGAGGAACAAAAAGTTCTTGTTTCTCGTCATGCCTACTTCTTGGAAACTGAGTTTTTGGAAAACCAGATAAGTGGGAGCACAGTAGAACTGGAAGAAGTTCCAGAACCACAGACTGTTACTGAAAGTTTGGTGGAACCAGAGGGTTCAACAGAACAGGACATTCCTACGCCGCTCCGCAGAAGTAGTAGGCAGTCTCATCCGCCCGAGAGATACTACGGTTTTCTCATAGACGGGGATAGAGAGGATTGCATCATAGATTATGATGAGCCTACTAGCTTCCAGCAGGCCGTTCAGAGCGTTGACTCAGTGAAATGGCTGGATGCAATGCGGACCAAAATGGAGTCCATGTACACCAACAAGGTATGGACGTTGGACATTGCTCCAGACGGGGTAAAACCCGTAGGATGCAAGTGGATCTTCAAAAGGAAGATTGGTGTAGATGGACAGGTTGAGACCTATAAAGCTTGGCTGGTAGCGAAGGGTTTCCGTCAAAGACCTGGCTTGGACTATGACGAAACCTTTTCTCCAGTAGCCATGCTGAAATCCATTCGGATCCTTCTTGCCATCGCTGCCTTCCACGATTATGAGATCTGGCAAATGGACGTAAAGACAGCTTTTCTAAATGGAAATTTAGAGGAATGTGTCTATATGGACCAGCCAGAGGGCTTCATTCAGAGTGGGAGCAGCGGAAAGGTGTGCAAGTTGCTTAAGTCCATCTATGGACTGAAGCAGGCATCGCGGAGTTGGAACATCTGCTTTGATGAGACGGTCAAGGAATTTGGCTTTATCAAAAATCCAGATGAACCATGCATCTACAGTAGATTTGTAGCGAGAACTGCAGTATTCCTCGTTTTATACGTGGATGACATTCTCTTAATAGGAAATGACATTCCTATGCTACAATCTGTCAAGGGGTTCTTGTCACACAGGTTCTCCATGAAAGACCTGGGTGATGCCTCATACATCCTGGGGATCCGGATCCATCGTGATAGATCCAAGAGGATATTGGGACTTTCTCAGTCCAGGTACATCGACACCATAGTGAAGAGATTCAGTATGGAAGATTCCAAGCGCGGTAACCTACCGGCTTGTCACGGGATCACCCTCTCTAAAGAGATGTCTCCCAAGACTGATTTGGAGAGGGATCGCATGTCTATTATACCCTACGCTTCTGCGGTGGGCTCTATAATGTATGCGATGTTGTGTACCAGACCGGATGTAGCTTATGCACTAAGTGTGGTAAGCCGGTATCAGTCAAACCCTGGGGAGAAACACTGGATAGCGGTAAAGAACATTCTCAAGTACCTGAGAAGGACTAAGGAGATGTTCTTGGTGTATGGCGGAAAAGACCTCCAGATCGAGGCCTTTGCTGACTCCAGCTTCCAGAGTGACAAGGATGATTCCAAGTCCATGTCGGGCTTTGTCTTTACCCTCAATGGAGGGGCGGTGTGTTGGAAGAGTTCCAAACAGGAAACCGTTGCAGACTCGACGATGGAAGCGGAATACATCGCTGCATCTGATGCCGCAAAAGAAGCTGTCTGGATGAGGAAGTTCTTGAAAGAACTTCAGGTGGTTCCGTCCATTGTTGATCCAATACCTCTGTATTGCGACAACAATGGGGCTATAGCTTTAGCGAAGGAACCCAGGTCCCATCAGAGATCCAGGCACATCTTGAAGCGGTATCACCTGATCAGGGAGATCGTGGATCGCAAGGAGATCGAGGTTCGGAGAGTTGCTTCAGAAGACAACACTGCAGATCCATTCACCAAGGCCCTGCCCCAGACTCAGTTCGAGCGGCTGATCGAGATGATAGGTCTTCGATACGCCAGTACATGGCCTTAGTGCAAGTGGGAGATTGTTAGTGTATATGCCCTAGAGGCTATTACTGTATCATACTAGTTTGTATATTACTTAATGGATGCTTGGGATATTCACCTTGTATATACAATCTTGCTCAAAATAGTAGTATGCTACTTGGTTTGTCTCTACTTCAATGTGTACTTGTGTTTATTTTACTATATCACTTATACGCATTAGTGGAGCCCTTAGGATCTTTGCTTGATTACCAGCGTTGTGATGGCAGTCACACTAGTGGGGGCTGGGTAATCTATAAGCACATCCTTATACAGGTCCCTAGTCGCAGGACTATCGAGACAGGGCATCGATACTCCGGAGTAGACTAGCGTATGCGCTTCTCATCCCAGTGTGGGAGATGGTCTGTCCCACAGCCATCAGTACGTCGTACTGGAGATAGTATACGGGTGCTCGTTGGGTTACGAGTACACTGGACAGGACTCGTCGGGAACTGACAGGTTGGTATTATACCTATCGTCAGTCATCAGTTCCCAGGTGACATGAGTACAGCTTAGTCCGCTGACTTGACACTGGCACTTCGCCTCGAGTGTGTTCCCACTGCACTTTGATCACTACCCTACCACGGCTCAAAGGAGTCGTGCAAACAGGTGGTGGTTGGGTGCAGTCCCGAAGCACTTGGAGGCAGTGACGGTTAGACAGGATTCGTCTCTCCCGGTATTGGGGGTTGACATCGCGCTGTGTCTAGGAGAGCCATTACACGAGTAGTCCCTGGCCAGGGCAAACGAGATATACTGGTAGGTTTCCAGTGTTATCTCAGGGTGTTTTGGGCTTCGCTCCGGCACGACTTGTACCGCTATTGGGGGACTGACGTTTACCGCCCCCTAGGCCCGCCATGCGATGTATCAGACGAACAGACCGGACTGTACGGAGACTGTCACATTCAGACTCAGTAGGAGTACCGATGGGGTTTCACCTCGTCAGCCTTCTTGTCGATATCTACCTGGGGACCGTTACGCACAGCTAGTGCCGCTTGCGGTCTGTGGTTAAACCCACTGCCAGCGTAGTGTCGAGTCTTTAGAGTCCCACACAGAAGGTATTCGCCTATGGGCAAAACAGAGTAGAGGTCGCATGGTTTTTGCGACAGGGTCCGTTCTCATCCGCGCACTTGTGCACGTTTGGAGTCCGGACAGATATTACCAGCGGGCTCTGGTTTGAGCCGGATACTGGTATAGTATTTGGGGTTGCTTTTATCTCTCAGTATTCATGTTCCTCGGAACAAGAATGCAGGTGTGTATGCACAGTTATTTGAGGAAGAGGAAGAGGGCTTTTCGTTAGGGTTTCGGAACGGGTGCGTATGCACAGTTGACAGTTGTCTTTTTCCAAACCCTAATGGATTTGTATTACATCATTTAATAATATATAATAAAATGAAATTGTGTCATGGTTAGTTTTTGTTGACTTGTTGACCATGGTTGACTTGTTGACCATGGTTGAACATTTGACTACCATCATTACAAATGCAAGATGCTTTTTCATTCTTGCTTTTTCATTTAATGTTTGTAATGATATTAGTCATTCCTAAACTTTCCATCAAACCTTTTTCATTTTGATTATTATTATTATTTGATTATTCTTTTTTCTTTTGATATGGTTGCAAAAGGAAAAAGAAAGGCTCATTCTATTATATTCACTCTCTCTCTTCATTCTCATCTTCTTCTTCCTCTAGCCAAGAGAAACCTTCTCATGTGTTGAGAATCCTTCTCTTGAAAAACAAAAGCAAACCCTAGACACTCTCTACTCACTCTAGGATCAAGGGTCTAGCAAGCCGGCGATTCTAGTTCACTCCAAGTACGAGAAAGAGCCCAAAGGTCGAGCTTTCGAGGTGGATCCATCTTCGACGGAAGAAGGCGACAAAGGAGAACCATCAACCTCTACAAAGTTTGAAGACGAAGGAGTTCGAGTTTAGGTATAACCATCTTCATCCGAGTAGCTAACTCTCTTTAGCTAAGTTTGCTAGTTTTAGTTTAGGTAACGATCCCGACCTAGCTTAGTCCATGTTGCCTCTTGCACTAAAAATTTGATTTTTATACCGTTTCCGCCTCCCCGTAAGAACCGGGGGTCGCAACGTGGACTTACAAGTACGTCGTACTAGAGATAGTATACAGGTGCTCGTTGGGTTACGGGTACACCGGACAGGACTCACAGGGAACTGTTGGTTGGTATTATACCCGTCGTCAGTTAACAGTTCCCAGGTGACATGAGTACAGCATAGTCCGCAGACTTGACACTGCTACTTCGCCTCGAGTGTGTCCCACTGTTCTTTGATTGCTACCCTACCATAGCTCAAAGGAGTCGTGCAAACAGGTAGCAGTTGGGTGCAGTCCCGAGCACTTGGAGGCAGTGGCGGTTAGACAGGATTCGTCTCTCCCGGTATTGGGAGTTGATATCGCGCTGTGTCAGAGAGCCATTACGCAAAGTCCCTGGCCAGGGCAAGCGAGATTTACTGGTAGGTTCCAGTTGTTTCTCAGGGTGTAATGGGCTACGCTCCGACACGACTTATACCGCTATTAGGGGACTGACGCTTGCCGCCCTCTAGGCCCAATATGCGATAGTCTTAGACGAACAGACCGGACTGTACGGAGATTGTCACATCAGGCTCAGTAGGAGTTCGGATGGGTTTCCTTATAGGCCTTCTTATCGACATCTACCTGGGGACCGTTACGTACAGCTAGTGCCGCTTGCGGTCTGTGGTTAAACCCATTGCCAGCGTAGTAGTCGAGTCTTTAGAGTCCCACACAGAGAGTTTCCCTGCTCCAGGCGAAACGATATAGAGGTCATATAGTTTTACGACAAGGGTTCGGACGCATACGTGTGTTTACGCACGTACGACATTCGGACAGTTTTTACTAGCCGGCATTGGTTTAAGCCAGTTTCTAGTATCAGGTTGTTGGATTTATACAGTCTAAAGTTTTTCCGTGTTTTCACGGATAGGAGGGGCGTTCTCGTAATTTCACGGGAAGCTTCTAGAAGGATGGTGACTTGAGGGTTTAGGTGGCATTAGCATTAATTGATTTTGTGACTCATGAGATGAATCATTCAAGTGAGTTAATGAAGCATTTATTGCTTAATGACTCACTTGATGATTCATTGCACATATGAAGCATGATGATAAATCATTTGATTTATTTTATTTGATATTTTATATGCTTCATGATATATTAGAAGTGAGAAACAATTTCAATTCATTATCATTCTCGCATTCTCTCTCCTCAAGCTCTCTCTCTTCAAACCCTAACCCTAACCTCTCATGTGTTGAGATCAAGGGTTAGCTAGACTAATACATCCATAATCCAACTCAATATCATCTAGGTTGCTTAGATTAGCACTTTAAGAAACCTAGTTACCTCAAGTTAGAGGTGAAGCTTGAAGTATAGCTCTCGGGTGGATCATCTATTACGTGGAGGAGGCCAAGAAGGAGGTGGATAACGAAAGGAGAAGGACACGGTTCATTAGGTATAATCACTTATCATAGTAGTTAACAACTTCTATGTTTCTTGTTAGTTATAGTTTAGCAAAGATTCTCGGTTAGTCGATGTTTATGCAAAGAACAAGATCGTTTTTCAATTTTCCGCCTCCCCGCAAGTCGTGGGGTGTTGTACATCGACTTACAGAGGTATCAAACCCTTATTGCATGATTATTGTATACTATTGTCATATTATTATTGCTTCATATATTGGTTGTACCTGCTAGAGTACTTTCCATTATTCTGCATTCATATGACATGTTATTGCTGTTAATTGCATATCTTAGATTCACGCTTTACGTGCATTCTTGCGATTACCTGCATATGTTATTTAATATTCACGAGTTGGAAACTCACCCCCGTTGTGCCACAGGTGTTACAGAGTGTTCCCCAGAGTAGTCGAGGCTGGCTATTCATCTATCATCTTTTGCGACAGATACTGCATCGGCTCACAGTGTGTTGTTTTGTTCAGGTGGATTTTGGTGGTTATCTGTATTTGTATTGTATATTCGTTGTATCTTGTACTCTCCATCTACTATTATGTTGTTGACTTAGAGACTTAGTGAGGACGATATTGTATAAATTGTGTATTTGTTGTCTTTTATACAGCTTTCTCTCTATTGTCTTTATTTTTTCGCTACGGCGTCGTATATTTATGGTGGTGATTGTTTTCCGCCTTTGGGCGTGTATTTGCTCCCGTTTGGGGATGCTTTATTTATCTTTATTTGTTGTACCCGTTTCGGGGTTAGTTTTTATAAAGGGGGTGCTGCCAAAATTTTTAAGAAAGCAAGTTGAACTCTTTTAAAGAATTTGGGTTGTGATTTCAAATGTTTCAAAACTGCTATTATCTTTTCTTGTCTTTATTTGGTTTAGATTTCTGGGTTTTGGCTTTCTTTTACTGAGTTACATCTTTAGGCGTTGCGTAGTATTAAGGCCATCACGTGCCAATTTCGGGTCGTGACACTTTTGGGGTGTATAAATAGGAGGGGACCATCCTAGCGCTGACACTTTACTCATATTCTCTTTCATTGCTGAAGATTGCCCGGCGCTCCTTCCTTTAGATCGGATCCTCTGTTGATTTTTTCCTCGATGAGTCCCTTCCTTTGAATCAGGTTTGATGTCGTCATTTGAGGAGTCCGTAGAGGTAGTAAGGGTAGAGTCGGACGATGAGGTACCCGTTGTTGGGGCCGAGTCCAGTGGGTCTTCCTCCTCTTCGGCTTTAGATAGCCAAGATGGTTCTTCTTCTTCTTCGTCCTCTGTGTCAGGTTCACCTCCTAGAGTCAGGGCTGCGCCTATTACTAGCCGTTAGGCGGCGACAAGGGCCCCCAAGGTGCGCATCGGGAACACCCGCGATGCACCCTCCGTTTTGAAGAGTCTGGACGAGCTTTCCAAAATTCGCATTCGATTCTACATCCCCTCTAACTATTCACTTCGCTTAGCTAGAGAGGGTGAGCGGGCGGATCAGATGCGGGGCAAGGAGATTGCCCTGTACCTAGAAGCGTTCCGGTTAGGAATGCGTCTGCCCTTCCCCAGCAAGGGTTGTAGGGTGCATCATTGTTTCCACCTTGCCCCGGGCCAACTAGCGCAGAACTCGTAGAGAATCCTCCTCGGGTTTGTGGTCTGGTTGAAACTTGAAAATATCCCTTTCAGTTTGACTCTCCTTGTGTCACGACCCGAAATGGCATGTGACTGGCACTTGAATTATATGAAATCTATAGGACCCAATCTAATTCAAGTAAGCCAAAATCCCAGAAATCTAAGCCATTTGAGAAGAAAAAGAAGGAAAAGTTTAGTTTTAAAGCAAGCGGTTTAACAAAATAAGCCGAAATATGCATTTTTAAAACCTCAAGTCTTTTTGAAAATTTCGGCAGAGTCTCCTTCGTAAATACTGGCCCCAAAAGGGTACAACACATCAAATATATATAAAGACATCCTGTAACGCCTTAAATTTCGGTTAGTGTTCGTTTAGACGTTAATGCGGGTTTACTATAAAAAGTTTACCAATTCGGGTTCCTCACTGTAAGTCCACGGTAGCGCCCCGGCCGTCTGACAGACGCCAAATGCGGAACAAAAACTTTTTACAACTGGCGCTATCGCGTACTATAACCCGGATCTGCTATTAAAGCTAAACTAACAAATTACAAAGTGGGTAGAAGAGTTATACCGAACGATCCTTGTCCTTCGGTCTTCAACCATCATCCCACGCTTTGTTGCGGCTGCTCCGATCTCCTGAATCTCCAATCTTCTCGTCCAGGTGGCACCACGTCGACGGATCTTTAAACGGGCTCCCGCCTCTGAACCGAGGTAACTCGGTCGTCAAGTTTTCTAAAAGAGACGACCAAGATGAAGTAGAGAATGAGTAGAACACTTTGTCTCATTACGTCCAAAGCTATGGACGAACGATTATGGAAGTTGCCTTTTGGAACGGATTGAAATGAGATATGAAAATATATATGAACTAGATCTCTCTCTTCTCATTCTAACAATCCTTTCTTTTTCCCCAAATAAATCATTCACTTCAAGGGGAGGGGGCCGGCCATATATGTAGAGGGAGGGAGGGAGGGTAGGAGCAAAGAGGTGACCATAACAATAAAGGAGAAGGAATGAGTCATTAAACCCCTAGTATGAACTCATTTAAGAACTAATGAATCATCACCCTTAGTCACCAAAACATTAATGGAACAATTAAAGCAACCATGAGTCACTAATCCTAGTCATCATCTAGAAACTTCTAGATGCACGACTCACCCCCATGACTCACCCAAGAAGAAAAGATAAATCCGCATTTAACCGAATGTTAAATACGGCTGATAGAAAACTGGAAACTGGCAACTTCCAAACGTGATCCTGAAACGAATTTCAGGATAGCCCCGTAATGGTATAAAGATACCCGCATTTGTATTACGACCGAATAAAAATGCATCCGAGACAAAGATATTATATCTACACAGTATAATACTCGGATCCGATTTAAACCAAAGCCGACCAGTATTATCTGCCCGAAATATGACACGTGCGAAAACGCACGTGCATTTTCCGAACCTTGCCATAAAACCATATGGCCTCTACAACGTTTCGCCCGAACTTGGGAAAGTGTCTGTGGGGAACTCTAATGACTCATCAACACACTGGCACTGGGTATAACCTCTAGCACGTCAGAGGTACAAGCTGTACGTAACGGTTGCCTATGTATTGATTGGAAGGGAAGCTGACGAGCGAACTCATCCATAAACCCTACTGAGCCTAACAGTGACAATATACATACAGTCCGGTCCGTTCGTCTAAAGAGTATCGCATATCGAGTCTAGGGGGGTGGATAAAGTCAGACCCCCTAATAACGTGATAAATCGTGTCGGCATGAAGCCCATCACCACCTGAGAAACTACTGATCCAAATCAGTAATTCTCCACTACCTCGGCCGAGGATTTCTAGTGATGGCCACCCGTGCACTGTGCGACATCAACCCCTAATACCGGAAGAGACGAATCCCCGATGATCCGCTCACTGGCTCCATGTGGCTCGGGACTGTACCCAACTAAAACCTGTTTGCACAACTCCTTTGAGCGTGGTAGGGTAATAATCTAAGCACAGGGGGAACTCACAGGAGGCAAATGACGATCTCAGGTCGACAAACTAACCTGTACATATGTCACCAGGGAACTGCTATCTGACATCAGGTATAATACCAACTAGCAGGTTCCCGGCGAGTCCTGTCCGGTGTACTCATAACCCAATGAGCACCTGTATACATCTTAGGTGAACCAACTGACACCAGTGGCTTGTGAGACCGGCCACCGCCCCTCGTCGGGGTCTCGACTGTATACACTAGTCTACTCTGGAGTATCGATGCCCTGTCTCGAAACTCCCACGACTAGGAACACTTTAAGGATGTGCTTATAGACCCCAGCTCCCACGTATATGATCGCCATTATACTGCTGGTAGTCAAGCAAGAATCCTATGGGCTCTATCATCATGCGATAATGAACTTAAGCAAAATACGATGATAAAGACAAACCAGATAGCATACTATCATCTCGAGCAAGACTGTCATATCGGTATAGGTCCTCCCTCAATCATTGCAATCACGTACCTGCGATCCAATAATTGACTTTGAGGGCACTATCTCCAACAATCTCCCACTTGCACTTAAGGCTAATTATTGCGATGTCGCATACTCACAGCCCGTGTGATACCGAACATTCAACTCCTCTACTAATCAGTTTCACAAAGCTAGTTTGTAAAAACTCTTGTGTTCGAGAAATAGCCTTAGCGAGTGGATCCGCCCTGATGTTTCTTTCTGTATCTCTCTTAATCTCAAGTTCACGGAGAAAGCCATCTCCCGAATTGAGTAATACCTGTCTTAGAATATGTCTGGACATCTGATGGGACCTATTTCATAAATGAACTCCAAATCCAAACTTCTTAGACTGTATCGATAACTGAACCTAATCAGTATCCAGCACCATGCCTCCCACAGTATCCTCTTGGATCCCCTGTCCATAATACTGTCCCTCGTCAGAGGGAAAACTATAACTCTGACAATCACTTTGTCATCTATGTCACCTTTGAAGCCTGGAATGATAACCGTCTCTCGAAGGAGGCTGCCGTCATCAAATCCATAGAACATGCAGTTATGTTCTAAAACTGCTTCCTTATGTTTCTTCAGGATTGGATTAATATAAACTTATCGCATCTAGTGCAAAAACATCTGGTATGGTACTTGACATCTCATGATTGACTTAATTGCCTAAGCAAGTGATCTGCCAATCATGCACATCCCTCTCTCCTTTAGTCTCTAAGACACCTTTAGAGAGGGTGACTCCATCACTTGCAGGTACACCACCATGCCAGGAGTCATCTATTCTAAAATACTATTAGAATACTGTCAAAGTACCCACATTGGGAAACTACCCAAATCTAGATCTAATAACATAGATATAGTAACCAGATTGTCTGATATTATATCCATATCCTATCTGGAGAAACAACTGTGTGACGACCACAGTACAACCGATCGTAGTACAGGAATTTTACTTCCTACGCTGTGTATGTTATCCAAATAACAAGACATCACACCCTACTATCTTCTTAACAGATCCATCCCCTATTCTGATGAAGTCAAACCTATGACTGTCACATCAAAATTAGATGATCTTATCTCTGCTATATCTGCTTAAGTCTATAAATAGACATAAGCTACTTGCCCACTATGCTTCTGCTGCTCCCACTGACTATGACAACCTTCTGGCAGAATAATATCTACGTACACTTCTAAAGCATGTTTAGAACGGCGTTATACTTATCCTCTTGCCGGGTCTCATAGTCTGGAACAACAGTAGTGTCAAGTCTGGGTAAATAAGAACCTCCCTGTCACCGTCCTTGAGGCTACCGGAGTACCTCTCGGGTGTCTGAGGTTACCCACCATATCTGCGGAGTGGCTAATGGAATGTCAAACCTGATCGAATATATAGGTCCTATTAAATTTTCCGTAATCGTTTGCGGTTTTGGAATCACTTCCAGTTCTACCATACTCCCACTACTGTTTTCTGAAAAAATCCATTTTTACTAAAACTGTGGCGAGTCAAGAACAATATCACTATGGATCTTCCAGATGGTAGAAATGTCAACCCTCGTCAATGCCAGGGTCAACCCACAAACTTCCATTACAGAAACGTGCCTTGATTTATCCAGTGTCTGGTTTTAAGCATAAGCTGGACAACTCCCCGTATCTTAACATCGTTAAGATATGAACCATTCTATATACAATATAGAAATAGAGGCACTAATTTAATTGGAACCAGATTCAAATTATGCAGCTGTCTCCAGTGCATATCAACTTAATAGAGAGAGGCTAATCAGCATCACTCAACTTAGGAATCCATCCAATTATGAGTAACCTGATAGAGAAACAAGTTTCTCAAAAACTATTACTATCATCTGAATACCAATCATAAGAATCTACATCTTCGATCTCTTTGAAGAATCCCGATACTTGCGATACCTAGTTCTCTACTTTATTCTTTTACCCACAGCTTCTCATAATTTAGACATTGTATTTCTACGAAACACTTGTCTAAAAAACTAGAGAAATCATAAGTAAACAGAACATAGTACGAGGACCTACCCCTTTGTCCTGACGGACACTGGACAACATACAATACTCTGTATAAGTCCGCTGAGTTTGAATAACTCAAAACCTGTGCATCGTAGGTTGAAAACTGTACCCAGGCGATTTCCTCAAATATCACCAATTACAATGAATTCCGATATAATGAGGATGATCACCTTATTCCCAATAGCTTACTCCCACTCATCATCTGTAAAACCATACAGATATGAGAATGAAACCTGGTAAATACATACCCTGGAGTAAGTATCTAATCGGGAAATCAGTTTTCTTTTAACAATGTATAGTGAAGCTGAAACATTCAAATGTCTCGTAGGGGTATCCTGGTATTCCTAGTAATGCCTCTTCTATAATCCAAATCATGACTGTAACCGTATAATTCTTTGCCATCTCTCCAAATCCCTTTATTTTGTCTTTAATCGTTACCTTCTGTATACCATCGTTAGGCTAAATGGTTTTCTTCCTTCCCTACCGTTCGGCACCAGCCTATGGTTTGGAAGAAGACTATCCAGTAAGCATAATAGGTGTACTCTCCTAATCCTAGGAGTACTTACAACTTGAGAGAATGTGACGATAAAGGACAACTGAATAATACCTTATTCTATTTCTCCCGAACTGGGGAAGAAACAAAGGTGAAATAGGAGTGGCGATGAAGTACATGGTTTGGTCGTGAATGATAACAGTCGCAATTTTCTTTGCCCTCTTTCGAATTCCTTTATTTTGTCTTTAGTTATTACCTTCTGAACACCCTACTTAGGCTTATTGGTTTTCTTCATTCCTTACCTTTCGGCACCTGCCTATGGTTTGGAATAAGACTATCCAATAAGTGTAATAGGTGTACTCTCCTAAACTACGGAGTCCTCGCAACCTGAGAGAAGGTGATAATAAAAGACAACTGAATAAACCAATTCTATTTCTCCTGAACCTGGATCCATACTCGAAGAAGTCCCTTCGAGTTCGTATATAACCATACGATGGATCTATCCAATGGAATGTAGGGTTGCTAGGCACACGCACAAGGGTCTACGAGGCATCAACCATGCCCGATTAAAATTTTAGCCGTGCCGAACAACCCAAAGCCGGATCTTTAAACTAGAGATTAGGCGAAAACGAACATGTTAAACACTTTAACACTAAGTGAGAGGGATTACAACCTTTGTAGATCCGGTCCTTCACTTCTTAAGATCCGTGTTGAGGTCCCTTCGCTGCGATCATCGTGTTCCAGACTCTCGAGAAGCTTCACGAAGACAAAGATGCAGTCTTGCTTCCGATCTTCGATAACATAGATGATCTACCTTGAAGTTTCATTAACACAAGCTAACACTCACTAAAAGAAGTGAACACCCTCATCTAAAGGTCAAGGGTAGATGAGGATGATGAAGTAGGATTTTTGCTCTCATTTGTTTTCTTATTCTGACTTATTTTCATCACAAAATCAAAGCAAGAAAGCTTTGCAAATGAGGAAGAAGAAGAAGAATAGTGATCCAATCCTTTTGTGATGAATAATGAAAGGGTGATAATGATTAATCTTGCAACCATGGTCAAGGATGACTCATGTAGAGATTTAATTATGGCTAGGGTTTGGGTTGGGTTAAGAATGAGTCGCACATAAATATCAAGCATAATATCTCATTCAAGACAAAAGAAAAGCTTCTAGAATCTACTAGAAGTCTTAACCCTAATCCAAACCCTAATCATGTTTAAACTCCACAAAACATGTTGCATTAATAACCATATCATGTTACAATATTATATATCACATATATAATATTTATCGTAACAAAATAAAATAATACAATTAACATATATCGCATATATATCAATGTATTACCCGAGTGAGAAAAAGAATCTTTTAGTGAGCTAATATTAGTTAATGTAATTTAATATATCATATATATTATTATACATTAAATTATCGAATCAACACTTGATCCGACAATCCGGCTATATCGCATATAACCGACTAATATCTCATTTACCGATTCATCGAATCAACACTTGATCCGATGACCCGGCTGATATCAAATATCGCGAGAATAGAATACGGTATCACATATCGCAATATCCTCGGTCCTGCACATATCACATATGTGCTCCTACTCCGTTTTGCCTGAGTCAAGAAACCTCTATGTAGGACTCTAAAGAATCGTCAATACGCCGGCAGTAGGTGATGATCTTATCAAACACCCACAAGCTCCAAGCGGTCAGCTAAACGTAACAGCCACCCAGGTATTGAGCGCTCAGAAGATCAACAAGCAAGCCTGTACTTTCTCCTGTAAATCCAATCAGTAACACTCCCGTACAGTCCTGTCTTGTCGTCTGATATGTCGCATATCTCGCCTAGCGGTGGTAAACGTCAGACCCCAGTAGCTCGATAAGTCGTGTCGATTTGAGGTCTATAACAGTTCGAGAAACTACTGATAACACTTACCAGTAAATCTCAGCAACCCTGGCCAGGGATTTCCGGTTATAGCCAATCGAACACAGCACAACATCAACTCCCTATACCGGGAGAGACGAATCCCCTCCTATCGCTCATTGCCTCCATGTGATTCGGGACAGTACCCAAAAGCCACCTTTTTGCATGCCCTCTTGGACGTGGTATGATGGAAATCAAAGCACAGTGGGAATCACACAAGACTCTATGACGATCTCGGGTCAACAGACTACTCTGTACCAGTGTCACCGGAGAACTGCCATCTGACGTGAGGTATAATACCATCTGGAAGTTCTCGGCGAGTCCGTCCAGTGTACCCAGTCTCTACTGAGCACCAGTACACCATCCTTGATGTCAAACACCGATGGATATGGGATCATCCATCGCCCATCATATGGGTCAAGATGCGTATACGCTAGTCGACTCTGGTGTATCGATGCCCTGCCTCGATACACCCTCGACTAGGAACAGTTATAGGATGTACTCGTCGACTACCGTGGCCCTACTAGTATGATCTCAACATAGTCCCAGTAGTCGAGTACATATCCTAAGGGCTTTATCAACATGTAATATAGAGACAATCAGAGTACATGTTTAGATAGAGTACAACCAGATAGCATACTATCATGTCGAGCAAGAAAGTCCTCCCTATATATGTCCAAGCATCCACTACAATATACGTCGTATGTACAGTAATGGCCTCTAGGGCATACATATAACTAACAATCTCCTACTTGCACTAGGGCCATCTGTTGTGGTATCTTATACCCAACAATTAGCTGTGGCTGAAGTATCTCATACTCAACCATCCCATAAAAGTCTCTACTGGGAAAAAGGCCTTTGTGAGTGGATCCGCGCTGTTGTCCTCTGTGTCTACTCTCCTAACCTCGATCTCCCTGGAGATCAACCATCTCCATGATCAGGTGATACTGCCTAAGAATTATATCTGGATTTCTGATGGGACGGGGGTTCCTTGGCATAAGCCACAACTCCATTGTCACACAATGGTAGGAACGAAGTTCATCTCATGAACTTATATATCCAGACTGCCTCTTTGGTAGCATCCTTGGTAACGATGTATCTTGCCTTTAATCGTCTAGTAAGTCACGGTATCTAGCTTGAAACTCTTCCAACATACCGTCCCTCCACTGAGGGTATAGACAATGCCTGCGACTGACATTCAGTCGTCCTTATCTCCCTGGAACCTTTCCAGTGATTCTCCCCAGGATCGATTGATACCATCTCACTACAACTAGTGAATATCCTAACATCCAATTATATCTATCTCATAGATCCAAAACCTAGGATTTAGGAGGTATCATTTTGATCCTATATGGAGAATCCTTGTGATAAACGGAGATTGATCGAGCGTAGCATAGGAAACTCCTTCCCTATCAAGAGTATGTCATCCACGTACTCTACGAGGATCATCACCATACTCCCCACTACCTTTTTGTGTATACAAGGTTCATCTACCATTTTGATGAAGTCAAACTCTTTGACTACCACATCAAAACAGACGTTCCAACTCCGTGATGCCTGTTTTATCACATAAAACATCTTGCACACGTTTCCGCTGCTCCCACTGTCTACGAAGCCCTCTGGTTGTGTACTTATAGATGCTATCTTCTAAAACATCATTTAGAAAAGCAGTCATGACACCTAATCGCCAGATATCGTAGTTATGGTATGTAGCCATGGCAAGCAGGATCTGGATGGACTTAAGCATAGCTTTGAAAGTCTCAACTTTTCCATGTACACAAAGTAATCTTCTTAAGATATACTCGCTCCTGATGGGGATTTAACCCTTCAGATAAAGCAACCAAAGTCCATACTTTGTTGGTGTATAAGGATTCCATCTCAGATCGATAAGCATCCAGCCATTCTTAGAGAGTCCCACTCCTGATGGCCTGCTCGAAACTAGTTGGGTCATCATCTCATGATGCAATCCTCGCTCCCATTGTCATAGAGAAAACCGAAATATCTGTCAGGTGGGAGAGGAACCGTACTAGATTGGCAGAGAGGCTGAGGTTCGTTGGAAACTATTGAATCCTTTGGTTTTACCAAATCATCAGCTGCAGTTTGTATAGCTGGAACCTTTCCAGTTCTACATAACAGACCTTGCCTCAAGCTTGTCCGGATTTTGGTTTTAGACATAGTCCGAACAACCCCAAATCTTAACAAACTTAAGATATGGGCTCTTCCCTTTCCATATCACATATGAAGTGGTAGGCAACTGATTTGATTTGAACCCTATTCAATAGGTATGCAGCTTCTCAAGCGCATAACACCCAAAAGGAAATATGGAACTCAGTAGTACTCATCATAGAGCACACCATATCATATAGGTTGCAATTGCTCCGCCCCGATACACCGAGGTGCTGTGGTGTATTCGGAGGAGTAATGCTGAAAGAGAATCTCATTCTCTTTTAGAATAGTCCAGGAATTCCGTGCTCAAGTATTCTCCTCCCTGATCTCATCAAAGGAAATAATACTTATACCCATTTTTAGTTCTCTACTTCTAACTTATATTCTGTGAATATCTCAAAAGCTTCGGATTTGTGTTTCAACAGGAACATATGTCTGAATCTTGAGAGATCATCAGAGAATGTAATGAAGTACAAAGAACCGGTCCTGGCATATGTAGACAGGGGACTTTCATACATCAACATGTATCAATCCCAAGAGTTCACTAACTCTTTCTCTGTTTCCAACAACAGAGCTATGGTCATCGTATCTTTGTGACATGACCGGCAAGTTTCACAAGATGTAAATTCAAACTAATTTAAATATGCATCTATATGTAACTTCAGCCAGTCGGGTCGCATTGATATGACCTAGTCTACAATGTCTCAAGAAGGATTCATTCATTTCTGAACTCTTCCTCTTGTGTGTGTTCTGTATACTAAGAACTGTAGTTTGATTTAGAACATCAATACTTTTAGATAACGTGCCTGAACTGATCAACTCTTGATATAGGATATGTTCAAAACATTATCCAACAATACAAAATTATATCCTTCTTTACTAATAAAGAGACTGATATGATTTTGTATATCAGGTTCGGTATCTAATAACATTCGTTCAGAATCAATGTATTCTTGTAATACAGGGTGATAGTGACCAACAGACTTGGCAGCAACACTTGCACTGTTTCTATCTCATGAAACTTATCACCCGTTCTCAGTTCTCTACCTATCTGTAGCCCATGTAACAGATTACATATGCGGGATCCTGATCCGGTATCTCATACCCAGGACGTAAAAGATACTGAGAAACAGTTCTATGTAATGAACACACCCGAAGATGATGCATCAGCATGCACTTTCTTCGTTTGGGCGGCACAGAAATTCTGGTAATCGCCAATTTCCTGCTCTGTCTTATAACAATTATAAGTTGGAGCGGGACTAACGTTCCCCAGCTCAGTATAACAAGCAGGTTCGGTCAATATATCCGTTTTATTATCTTGATTAAGGCGTGATATGGTCGCTACCTGGAGAGAGAGAGAAGAAAACACTCAGCGTATGCTCTTCAAAGATTAGATTGGTTATCTAATATATCTAATCAGGATGTCTCCCACTGTTTTAGTCAAATCTTCCTTCAAACCTTAAAAGGAAAGACTAGCCGGGATTAATTACACGCTACAAGTTCGCCAATCTTTCAGCCAGGCTAGTGTCGGTACTTTGAGGGAGGTCCCCCGTGCTTTCGCACGAACCTAATTAAAGTAAACCTCGTTTTCCCTGGGGCGTAACCCCGTTAACACCTTTCTAGACACCTACTTGATCGGCTAATTGTAATGTGTAAAACTCTCCTAGGAGTAACTCTTACTCGCAGCGGGTATCGGGATCCAACTATCTCATAGAAGGTATGCAATCTCATTGCAAATTTCAACACTTGAAATTCACGATAATATTTTTCCCCTAGCAGCTATATGACCTTAACATGGTCAATAAATCATAAGTGCTAGTCAAGTTCAACCCGTCATTTCCCGATTGAATTAAACCCACCCGCACGACCCTTAACATGGTCAACAAAGTCGCACGACTACCCTAATCCAATCGCATCATATGCTTATACAGATAAGCACTAATCAGCTACCACACACTACGCCTTAACATGGTCAACAAACGTAGCACGTGTTAGTGTATATGCCCTAGAGGCCATTACTGTATCATAATAGTTTGTATATTACTTAATGGAAGCTTGGGATATTCACAGTTGTATATACAATCTTGCTCGAAATGGTAGTATGCTATTTAGTTTGTCTCTGCTTTAATATGTGCATGTGTTTCTTTTAGCATATTGCTGATATACATATTAGTAGAGCCCTTAGGATCTTTGCTTGATTACCGGCGTTGTGATGGCGCTCACACTCGTGGGAGCTGGGTGATCTATAAGCACATCCTTATACAGGTCCCTAGTCGTTGGACTATCGAGACAGGGCATCGATACTCCGGAGTAGACTAGCGTATGCGCTTCTCATCCCAGTGTGGGAGACGGTCTGTCCCACAGCCGTTAGTACGTCGTACTTGGGATAGTATGCGGGTGCTCGTTAGGTTACGAGTACACTGGACAGGACTCGTCGGGAACTGTTGGTTGGTATTATACCTTTCGTCAGTTATCAGTTCCCAGGTGACATGAGTACAGCTTAGTCCGTTGACTTGACACTGACACTTCGCCTCGAGTGTGTTCCCACTGCACTTTGATTACTACCCTACCACGGCTCAAAGGAGTCGTGCAAACAGGTAGTTTTTGGGTGCAGTCCCGAAGCACTTGGAGGCAGTGACGGTTAGACAGGATTCGTCTCTCCCGGTATTGGGGGTTGACATCGCGCAGTGTCCAGGAGAGCCATTACACGAGTAGTCCCTGGCCAGGGCAAGCGAGATATACTAGTAGGTTTCCAGTGTTATCTCAGGGTGTTCTGGGCTACACTCCGACACGACTTGTACCGCTATTAGGGGACTGACGTTCACTGCCCCCCAAGGCCCGCCATGCGATGTATCAGACGAACAGACCGGACTGTACGGAGACTGTCACATACAGGCTCAGTAGGAGTTCAGATGGGGTTCACCTCGTCAGTCTTCTTATCGACATCTACCTAGGGACCGTTATGTACAGCTAGTGCCGCTTGCGGTCTGTGGTTAAACCCACTGCCAGCGTAGTGTCGAGTCTTTAGAGTCCCACACAGAGAGCTATTCGCCTTTAGGCAAAATGAGTAGAGGTCGCATGGTTTTGCGACAGGGTTCGTTCACATCCGCGCACTTGTGCACGTTTGCTGTCCGGACAGTTTATACTAGCGGGCTTTGGTTTAAGCCTGATCCTAGTATATGATTTGGGATTGGTTTTTCTCATTGTATTCGTGTTCCTCGGATCACGAATGCGGGTGCGTATGCACAGTTGTTTGAGACAGAGGGAGAGGACCTTGATTAGGGTTAATGGCTATTGTCATTTTATTAACCCTAATGTTTATGTGTGTATTATAGTTAATTGATAATTAGTTTAATAATTGTGCATGGTTATGGTTGTTGACCATTTGACCTCCTTGACTTGTTGACCTAGGTTGACACTTTGACCATCATCATTTCTTTTGGAAGATGCTTTTTGATCCTTGCAAATTGAAATGATAATGGTCATGTCATGATTAACCATGACAATTATCTTACTAATTATCTAATTAAAATAATACACATATATTTGTGAGAATGGTTTATTCTATTCTCATTCTATCATTTCCTTTCTCTCTCTTGTTCTTCCTCTCCCTCTAGCTCTCCCCTCTCATGTGTTGAGAAACACTTAAGCTTGAGAAAAACCCTCTCTTGATCATCTCTACTCTCACCTAGGGTTCAAGGATTAGCACTTCTTGCACCCTAGTTACTTCTAGCTTGGAGTTGAAGCCAAAGGTTGAGGCTTTCGGGTGGATCTTTCTTTGACGGGAGAAGACGACAAGGTGACCTCTTTCCACTACTCTAAGGAGCAAGGAGAGAAGGACATAAAGCCCAAGGTATAACCTTTCTAGCACTTAGCTAGTTTTTAGTTAGCTTTAGCTTATTTTTGTTTAGCAAAGATCCTTCATAGTGTAGTCCATGTTGCCTAAGCTCATAAAAATCCGATTTTTATTCCGTTTTCCGTCTCCCCGCAAGCACCGGGGTGGGAAACATGGACTTACAGTGGTATCAGAGCCTAATTAAACATAAACTAGCTAAGTAGTGAAGTGTATCGAAGTTCGAAACGTAAAAATCGAAAAACCAAGTTTTCGAAACCCCCCCTAAGTTTCTGTAAAAATTTGTTCTGGTCAAAACAAAATTTGTTATACTCCAAAAATCATCTCAGGGTTTTCTTAAGAAACACAGCAAACCCGGTCCAGTGAGTCGTCTAAACCGCCGCAGTTCAGCGGCAATAGCAAGCTATTGCCGCGGAACCGCCACCGTTTTGACTCTTCACTGAGTCGAGTTTGGTGCAGTTTTCTTATGGCTTGGTTTTAGGATTTTTAAGATATTTTATATGTGCCCAGATTTTCCAAAATAGAAATTTATTTTTGGGGGCCTAAATCCGTATTTTTTTTCCGAACTTCAATACACTTTGACTATAAGGGTTATATCTGTGATGTTTATATGTATTGAACGTCGGCTAATCGCTATATGTCGATTAGTCGGGGTTATACATATCTGTGATCTGTGATTGATGATGGTATGTGTATATGAATGGGTTGGATTGTCGCGGGTGAATAGCCGGGGTGGATGTGAGATGAGTGTTGCTTTTTCTTTCATTCATTGTAATATGTAAATTGATATAATATTATTATTTGTTTGGCCGCACAACCGGGTCGGGGTTGTAGCCGTCATTGTATAATTCTTTTTACTGTTTTTGCTCCTAGGATATATGCATGGAGGGGGTGCACAAACTACCGGGTATCTCGAAGTGCCGAGTGGCCTACTCACGGTGTTGAGGGAGGTTGCTTCGCTTCGGATACTTGGCGGGTAGTTTGCCGCACCCGTAGGGGTCTTGGGTGGGGTATTGGCTATTCACCGCGACCGTGTAATCCGCTTTTCATTGCAGGCTCGAACGGATTGCGGATTCCTAGTATATCCAATGTATTCATCTGTGATCTGTAATGTCTATCATTGCTATATATTTATATATGATAACTATTTAGGCGTTGCTTATGTTTTACAGCCATGCTAGCCCAGCCCCCGCTCTGTCGTTAGTTAAGTAACCTAACGGGTGATGACGGGGCCCCGTGGCGAATGCGAATGGCATAAGCGTACGTCATATTTTGGTTGTTTTCTACAATGGTAGGATTAAATGATGGGTCGCATTAAAAGAACTAATGCAAGAAAATAAACCAAGTATAAGTCGATTGGAACACTTTGAAAACCACTCGGTTCTTTTCAAAACTAAACTTTTAAACGCGGAGCTTGAACCACTCCTTTTAAAAGCTATCTCGTTCCATCGATTAGATCAAGTTCACTACGTTCACGGTTTCGCCAAAACCATTCGTAGCCCTCCGTAATTCCACATGAATGGTCAAAAAGTATTCAAGCTATGTATTTTGGCCAAAGTCAAGGCATAGTGATTGGTAGCTATTGGGTATTCATGTGCAACATAGATAGATGCGTTGGTTTGGGACAGTCGTGCTGCCATTTTGGCCAAAGTCAAGGGTAGGTACGGGTGGGTCCAAATTAACCAGGAGAATGACGGGTAGAACTTGACATGTGACTTATGATATTTTGGCCAAAGTCAAGGTCATAAGAGCATGGGGCAAAAATCCACATCGGGAGTTTCATAAGTACTGAAACTTGCTAGCGTTGCATACCATTTGGAGTGTGATGATTCTGTTAGGATTCCTTCGGTTTTATCACGCGATGATATTTGGATCCCGATCCTACTGTGAGTATATGCTACTCCTCGGGAAAACTCTCACTTAACGATCAATGCTATAAACTTAGTAGGTGTCTAGAAAGGTGTTAGCGGGGCTACGCCCACAGGGAAAAGAGGTTACTTAATTAAGGAACTTCGTGAAAGCGTTGGAAAACCTCCCTCGAAGTACCGACACTGGCCTGGCTGAACGGTTATGCAAGTATTGTACGGTAAGAGTGATCCTGATTAATCCTTTCTTTACGGTTTGAGAAAGGATTCGAGAGACAGTTGGAGCCATCCAGTTTAGACAAATTAAAAACCACTCTAAACTTGCAAGAGCATCATGCTAAAGTGTTTCTTTTCTCTCTCCTAATTGCAGCGACCATTCAACATGACCGGACTTAAGTTATTACTAGATAAAAACATATTGACAGGGCCAAACTACAAAGATTGGCTCAGGAATGTCAAGATGGCAATCACTTACGACAAGTTGGGGTATGTCCTTACCACCAAAGCTCCCCCTGTCCCAGGTCCCAAAACCAGTGTCGTAGATAGGGAAATCTACAAGACCTGGGAAATAGATTGCGTAAAGGCCAGATGCCTCGTACTTGCCTCGATGGACAACGAACATCAGAGGAGGCACGAGAATATGGACCTAGAGTCCATATTTCTTCATACAAAAGAACTATATGGAGAGCAGTCTCGTATCGCAAGATACGAAGTGTCGAAGAAGTTGTTTTCGGCAAGGTTGGCCGTCGGATCATCGGTAGCGGAACACGTGCTTAAGATGATTGGCTACATAGAGGAGCTCGCGGACCTTGGGACCATGTTGGAGAATGAACTTTATACTGATTTGATTCTCCAGTCCCTTCCTTCCACTTACGCCCAGTTTATTCTTAACTTCAACATGCAAGGAAAGGAGGTTGAACTTTCCGAACTTCTGAACATGTTGAGGAGTACTGAGGGCACCCTACAGAAAGATAGGGAGACATCCACTTTGTTTGTAGGAGGATCTTCCTCTTCTAGATCTAGGGCGAAAGCCAAGGGTAAGAAGAAGAAAGCCTCCGCCAAACCAAGAGGCGGTGTCGGTAAAGTGGATACGAAGGGAAAAGGAAAAGCAACAAAGATAGCGGGAAAGCTGGTGGGGAAGGAAGAATGCTTCTATTGTCACAAAAGTGGTCACTGGAAACAGGATTGCAAGGCTTGGAAAGCCAGAACACAGGATTTGAAGCGAGTTGCAGCTTCAGCTTCAGGTGTGTATGTTATTGAAAACTGTCTATCAATAATCTCTACTTCCTGGGTATTGGATACCGGATCAGGATCTCATATCTGTAATTCTTTGCAGGCGTTGAGAAAGCGTAGAGTTTTGAAGGCAGGTGACATGACCCTCAGAGTTGCAAACGGTGCTAGCATGGATGCTGAGGCCGTGAGGGACTATCACCTGGGATTGTCGGATGGACATTTTTTGGTTTTGCGTAGTTGTTATTATGTACCAAATGAAACCTGTAATATCATTTCTGTATGTTTATTATCTAAAGAAGGTTATGAATTTGCATTTGTAAGTAATGTAGTGAACATTCACCTTAATCAAGCTTTGATTGGGTCAGGTACATTGAATAACGGTATATACGTATTAAACCAACCACAGATTTTCAATGTCCAGAATACACACAAAAGAAAGTCTCCAGAAATAAATAAAACTTTCTTATGGCATTGTAGACTGGGTCACATCAATGAGAGAAGGTTGACCAAGTTACACACAGAAGGATATTTGGATCCGTTCGAATATCAATCGTATGCAACTTGTCAATCCTGTCTCAATGGAAAGATGACAAAGACTCCGTTTACTGGACACGGAGAAAGAGCGAGCGAGCTCTTGGGACTCGTACACAGCGACGTGTGCGGTCCAATGTCTACACATGCACGAAGCGGTTATTCTTACTTCATTACTTTTACGGATGACTTTTCAAGGTACGGTTATGTCTTCTTAATGAAACATAAATCCGACGCTTTTTGAAAAATTCCAGGAATATAAGAATGAAGTAGAAAAACAAACAGGCAAAAGTATAAAGACACTGAGATCTGATCGAGGTGGTGAATACTTGAGTGCCGAGTTCCTGGGTTACTTAAAAGAGAATGGAATTCTCTCTCAGCTTACTCCTCCATACACTCCGCAACATAATGGTGTATCGGAGAGATGGAACCGAACCCTATTGGATATGGTACGGTCCATGATGAGTAACGCTGAGTTGCCGCGATCGTTCTGGGGATATGCGCTAGAATCAGCTGCATACCTTTTGAACCGAGTTCCAACTAAGACTGTGCCTACTACACCATATCAGATGTGGTGTGGGAAGAGACCCTATCTTAATCACATTAAGACATGAGGATGTCCAGCTTTTGTAAAAAAGTAGCATGCGGACAAGCTCGAGGCACGCTCAGTACAGTGTAAGTTTGTGGGATATCCAAAGAGCTCCAAGGGATATTACTTCTATTGCGAAGAAGAACAAAAAATCCTTGTTTCTCGCCATGCCCACTTTCTAGAACACCAGTTCATAGAAAAAGAATTAAGTGTAAGTCGATGTACTTCACCCCAGTACTTGTGGGGAGGCGGAATTTTCAAAAACGATCATGTTTAAAGAACGAACATCGACTAACCGCTTAAATCGAAGCTAAACGATAACTAACCAAACATATAGTTATTCTAAACTACTATGCTTAGGGATTATACCTATCGAAACCGGTCCTTCGTCTTTGTGTCCTCCTTTGTTCTCCTCGACATTCTCTAGGTAGTAGACGATCCACCCGAGAGCAAAACACCAAGCTACACCTCTAACTTGAGGTAACTAATCAACTTTGATTGCTAATCAAAGAAGAAAGGATGATATAGAGTGAAGGTAATGGATGTTTAAGTCTAACTAATCCTTTGATCTCAACACATGAGAATTAAGGATTAGTCTTCTTGAAGATGAGAGCTTGAGGAGAGAGAATGTGAGATAAGATAATGAGAAGAGAGAGAGTGTATCATAATATATTATGAAGCATTCTTATTTAAGAATAATGAATAAAAGAAATGAATAAGCATGCTTCATAAATGAAAAGAGGTGATTCATTAAGCATGTGTCATTATCATTTATGGTGCAATTAATGATAATGATGAATCACCTCATGACTCACTTTCTTATCCATAAGTAACCTCCTTAGTCACATCTTCTAGAAGCTTCTCGTACAATTACGAGAACGCCCCTCCAATCCGCAAAAATACGGAAAAACTTTAGACTGTAAAAATCCAATAACCGGATACCAGTAACTGGCTTAAACCAAAGCCGACTGGTAAAAACTGTCCGAAAGTCGTACGTGCATAAACGCACGTATGCGTCCGAACCCTTTGTCGCAAAACCATGCGACCTCTATATCGTTTCGCCTGGAGTAGGAAACTCTCTGTGTGGGACTCTAGAGACTCGACTACTACGCTGGCAGTGGGTTTAACCACAGACCGCAAGCGGCACTAGCTGTACGTAACGGTCCCCAGGTAGTTGTCGATAAGAAGGCCGATGAGAAAACCCATCCGAACTCCTACTGAGTCTGATGTGACAATCTCCATACAGTCCGGTCCGTTCGTCCAAGACTATAGCATATCGGGCCTAGGGGGCGGCAAGCGTCAGTCCCCTAATAGCGGTATAAGTCGTGTCGGAGGGAAGCCCATTACACCCTGAGAAACTACTGGAACCTACCAGCAAATCTCGCTTGCCCTGGCCAGGGACTTTGCGTAATGGCTCTCTGACACAGCACGATATCTACTCCCAATACCGGGAGGGACGAATCCTGTCTAACCGCCACTGCCTCCAAGTGCTCGGGACTGCACCCAACTGCTACCTGTTTGCACGACTCCTTTGAGCCGTGGTAGGGTAGCAATCTAAGAACAGTGGGACACACTCGAGGCGAAGTAGCAGTGTCAAGTCTGCGGACTACGCTGTACTCATGTCACCTGGGAACTGTTCACTGATGACTGGTATCAAACCAACCAACAGTCCCCTGTGAGTCCTGTCCGGTGTACCCGTAACCTAACGAGCACCTGTATACTATCTCCAGTACGACGTACTGACGGCTGTGGGACAGACCATCTCCCCAACTGGAATGAGAAGCGTACACACTAGTCTACTCCGGAGTATCGATGCTCTGTCTCGATAATCCAACGACCAGGGACCTGAATAAGGATGTGCTTGTAGACTACCCAGCCCCCACTAGTGTGACTGCCATCACAACGCTGGTAGACAAGCAAGATCCTAAGAGCTCTATCAATACGTACACTCACATATTAAGATAGAAAAATCAAGTAGCATACTACTATGTTTAGCAAGACTGTTTTATACATGTGAATATCCCAAGCTTCCATTAAGTAATATACAAGCTAGTATGATACAGTAATGGCCTTCTAGGGCATAAACACTAACAATCTCCCACTTGCACTAGGGCCATGTACTGGCATATCGTAGACCAATGATCTCGAGCAGCCTCTCGAACTGAATCTGAGAAAGGGCCTTCGTGAATGGATCAGCAATGTTCTCTTCTGAAGCAACTCTCCAAACCTCGATCTCCTGACGATCAATGATCTCCCTGATCCGGTGATACCGCCTCAAGATGTGTCTGGACTTCTGATGGGACCTTGGTTCCTTCGCTAAAGCTATAGCTCCGTTGTTGTCGCAATATAGAGGTATTGGATCAACTATGGTAGGAACAACCTGAAGTTCTGTTAGGAACTTCTTCATCCAGACTGCTTCTTTTGCGGCATCGCAAGCAGCTATATACTCCGCTTCCATCGTCGAGTCAGCAACGGTGTCCTGCTTGGAGCTCCTCCAGCACACTGCCCCTCCATTGAGGGTAAAGACATAACCCGACATGGACTTGGAATCGTCCTTATCACTCTGGAAGCCGGAATCAGCAAAGGCCTCCAACCTGAGGTCTTTTCCGCCGTAAACCAAGAATATCTCCTTAGTCCTCCACAGGTACTTGAGAATGTTCTTTACTGCTATCCAGTGTTTCTCCCCTGGGTCTGACTGATACCGGCTTACCACGCTTAGTGCGTAAGCTACATCTGGTCTGGTACACAACATCGCATACATTATAGAGCCTACCGCAGAAGCGTAGGGTATAATAGACATGCGTTCCCTTTCCAAATCAGTCTTGGGAGACATCTCTTTGGAGAGGGTGTTTCCGTGACAAGCCGGTAGATTACCGCGCTTAGAATCTTACATACTGAATCTTTTCAGTATAGTGTCGATATACCTGGACTGCGAAAGTCCCAACATCCTCTTGGATCTATCATGATAGATCCGGATCCCCAGAATGTAAGAGGCATCACCCAGGTCTTTCATGGAGAACCCGTGTGACAAGAATCCTTTGACAGATTGTAGCATAGGAATGTCATTTCCTATCAATAGAATGTCATCCACGTACAAGACGAGGAATACGACACTTCTGGCCACAACTTTACTATATATGCACGGTTCATCTGGATTTTTGATAAAGTCATATTCTTTGACTGTCTCATCAAAACAGATGTTCCAACTCCGCGATGCCTGCTTTAGTCCATAAATAGACTTAAGCAGCTTGCATACTTTCCCGCTGCTCCCACTCTGATTGAAACCCTCTGGCTGATCCATATAGACGCTCTTTTCTAAATTTCCATTCAGAAAAGCCGTCTTTACGTCCATCTGCCAGATTTCATAATCATGGAAGGCAGCAATAGCAAGAAGGACCCGAATGGATTTGAGCATAGCCACTGGAGAAAAAAGTTTCGTCATAGTCCAAACCAGGTCTTTGACGAAAACCCTTTGCAACAAGTTTAGCCTTATAGGTTTCCACCTGTCCATCTACACCAATCTTTTTCTTGAAGATCCATTTGCATCCTATGGGTTTTACCCCATCTGGAGTAAAGTCCAAAGTCCATACTTTGTTGGTGTACATGGACTCCATTTCGGTCCGCATTGCATCTAGCCATCGTACCGAGTCGCCGCTCTGGATGGCCTGCTGGAAGTCAGTAGGTTCATCATCATCTATGATGCAATCCTCTCTATCCCCGTCTATGAGAAAACCGTATTATCTCTCAGGCGGATGAGACGGCCTACTACTCCTGCGGAGGGGTGCGGGAATGTTCTGTTCTTCTTGAACCTCTGGTTCTACCAAACTTTCAGTAGCAGCTTGTGGTTCTGGAATTTCTTCCAGTTCTATTTCGCTCCCACTTGATTCCTTTTCTAAAAACAAATGTTCCAGAAAATGGGCATTACGAGAAACAAAGACCTTTTGTTCCTCTGCGTAATAGAAATAATATCCCTTGGAGTTTTTTGGATATCCCACAAACAAACATTTTACTGATCGTGCCTCGAGCTTGTCCACATGCTGCTTCTTAACAAAAGCTGGACATCCCCAAATCTTCATATGCTGAAGATGGGGTTTCTTCCCAGTCCACATCTGATATGGAGTGGTAGGCACAGTCTTGGTTGGATCCCTGTTCAGAAGATATGCCGCTGATTCTAGCGCATAACCCCAGAAAGATCGCAGTAACTCAGCATTACTCATCATGGATCGTACCATATCCAATAGGGTTCGATTCCGTCTCTCCGATACACCGTTGTGCTGTGGAGTGTATGGAGGAGTAAGCTGAGAGAGAATTCCTTTCTCTTTTAGGTAACCTAGGAACTCGGCACTCAAGTATTCACCACCTCGATCAGATCTAAGTGTCTTGATACTTTTGCCGGTTTGGTTTTCTACTTCATTCTTATACTCCTGGAATTTCTCAAAAGCCTCGGATTTATGTTTCATCAGATAAATAAATCCGTATCTTGAGTAATCATCCGTGAAAGTAATGAAATAGGAAAAACCACCTCTTGCATGTGTAGAAATTGGACCACATACATCGCTGTGTATGAGTCCTAAGAGCTCGCTCGCTCTTACTCCTTGTCCAGTAAATGGAGTCTTTGTCATCTTTCCTTTGAGACAAGATTGACAAGTTTCATAAGATTGATATTCGAACGAGTCTAAATATCCTTCTCTATGCAACTTAGTCAACCTTCTCTCATTGATGTGACCCAGTCTACAATGCCATAAGAAAGCTTTATTCAAATCTGGAGACTTTCTTTTTAGTGTGTTCTGGACGTTGAAAATTTGGAGTTGGTTTAAAACATATATGCCGTTATTTAGAGTACCAGACCCAATCAAACCATGATTAAGGTGGATGTTGACAACATCTCTTACAAACGTGAAATCATAACCTTTATTTGATAACAAGGAAACTGATATGATATTACACGTTAAGCTGGGTACAAAATAACAGTTATGTAAAACCAAAATGTGTCCACTCGTCAATCCTAGGTGATAATCCCCGACGGACGCAGCTCCCACGCTAGCTCCGTTAGCAACCCTGAGGATCATATCACCTTCCTTCAGCACTCTACGGTTTCTCAGTGCCTGCAATGAATTGCAAATATGAGATCCTGATCCGGTATCCAATACCCAGGAAGTAGAGTTGATCGACAGACAATTCTCAATTACAAACACACCTGAAGTCGAAGCCACAGCTTGCTTCGGTTCCTGGTTCTTGGCGTTCCATGCCTTGCAATCCTTCTTCCAGTGCCCTTTCCTGTGACAATGGAAGCACTCATCCTGACCAACTATCGGTACTGCTTTCTTTTTCTTTCCCTTCCCTCCCACCTTACTAACACCTCCTCTAGGTCTGGGTGCGGCCTTCTTCTTCCTTCCTTTGGCCCTAGCCTTGGACCCGGAAGAAGATGAACCGCCAACAAACATAGCGGGTGTTTCCCTTGCCTTCTGCAAGGTGCCCTCCGCACTCCTTAACATGTTCAGGAGTTCCGCAAGTTCAACTTCTTTTCCTTGAAGATTGAAGTTGAGGATAAACTGGGCGTAGGTGGGAGGAAGGGACTGGAGAACAAGGTCTGTATAGAGCTCATTATCCAAAGTCGTCCCAAGGTCTGCGAGCTCTTCTATATAGCCAATCATCTGTAGGACATGTTCACCTACCGATGACCCGACAGCCAACCTCGCTCGAAACAATTTCTTAGAGGTCTCGTATCTTGCTATACGAGATTGCTCTCCATAAAGTTCCTTTGTATGGAGAAATATGCCATCTAAGGACATATCCTCGTGCCTCCTCTGATGTTCATTGTTCATCGAGGCAAGCACGATGCACTTGGCTCTCGCGCAATCTAATTCCCAGGTTTTGCGGATTTCCTTATCCGCATTGCTGGATTTGGGACCAGGGACAGCAGGTGCCGTAGCGGTAAGGACGTACCCCAGTTTGTCATAGGTCAAAGACATTTTGACATTCCGCAGCCAATCTTTATAGTTTGGCCCCGTCAGTATATTTTTCTCTAAAAGTAACTTAAGTCCAGTCATTTTCAGGGTCGCTGCAATTAGGAGAGAGAGAAGAAAACTCTTTAGCATGATGCTCTTGCAAGTTTAGAGTGGTTTTTAGTTTATCTAAACTGGATGGCTCCCACTGTTTCTCGAATCCTTCCTCAAACCATAAAAGAAGAATTAGTCAAGACTATTCTCACCGTACAATACTTGCTTAACCGTTCAGCCAGGCTGGTGTCGGTACTTCGAGGGAGGTTTTCCAACGCTTTCGCGAAGTTCCTTAATTAAATAACCTCTTTTCTCTGGGGGCGTAACCCCGCTGACACTTTTCTGGACACCTACTAGGTTTATAGCATTGATCGTTAAGTGACGAATATCCTGATAAGTATTATATACTCACAGTAGGATCGGGATCTAAATATCATCGTCTGATAATGTTGTAGGAATGCTACCAACATTTATCAAACCCAAAATGGTATGCATCTCTTTGCAAATTTCAGTTTCTTTAGAAATTCCCGATATAAGTTTTTGCCTCATGCTCTTATAACCTTGGCTTTGGTCAAAGTGTCATAAGTCACATGTCAAGTTCTACCCGTCATTATCTTGTCAATTTGAACCCACCCGTATATACCTCTGACTTTGGTCAAATGGTAATACGACTGTCCCAAACCAACTCATCTATCTTATGCAACAAATGAAAACCCAGCAGCTACCAAACACTATGCCTTGACTTTGGCCAAAATGCATAGCTTGAATACTACTGAATACCCAAATGAAATGACGGAGGGCTACGACTGGTTTTGGCGAAACCGTGAACGTAGTGAACTTGATATAACCGAAGGAACCTGATAGCTGTTAAAAGGAGTGGTTAAAGCTCCGCATTTAAAAATATCTGTTTTTAAAAATAACCGAGTGGTTTCTTTTAAATTGTTCCAACGATTTAAACTTTGGTTTGTTTTACTTAGCATTATAGATAATGCGTCCCATCATTAACCTATCATTGCAGAAAACAACGAAAATACAACGTCCTCTTATGCAAACCTCATTCGCCACGGGGTCCCGTCATCACCCGTTAGGTTACTTAACTAACGACAGAGCGGGGGCTGGGCTAGCGCGGGTGTAAAACATAAGTGACGTCTAAATAGCTACAATAAATATAGATATTTTACATTCGTCTGACGCAATGATATTCATTCCAGAACACAGATAAACAATATTGGATTTGCAAGCAATCTGTATTTCTTTTGAGCCTGCAAGAAAAGACAGATTACACAGTTGTGATGAATAGCCGTTACCCTACCCTCGACCCCTACGGGTACGGCAAACTACCCACCTGGCAGTCTGTGTACCCTACCTTGGGTCAGTCCTAGGAGCAAAAAACAGTAAAATGAAATAATACAACGGTGGCTACAACCGCAACCTGGATGTGCCCCGCAAAATAATATTACAACAAATTACATTTACAACAAATGAATTAAACAATAACCCATTGCTAAACCCCGGCTAAACACCACAACAGTCTAATACAGTTTATATGCACAAACAGATATAACCATTTCAGAAATGTGCAACCCCCTGCCAACCGACATACTAGCAGTTGAGGGAGGTTTACGAACACATTAAACAATTACAGATATAATCCAATATGCAAATACTGTACAATTTGGATCGACTAAACAACATCAATATTGCTCCAAAATCTGCTCTGTTAAACAGTAACCTGAGCAAATATTAAATATTCCAGAAAACCCCAAACACCAGAGAGGACCCACACATGAAAGATGAGTCCATGACTCGGCAACTCGGCCGTGGAAGCGCGGCGGATCCGTGGGATCCGCCGCCCTTCCGTGGCGCTTTAGCGGAGTCATGGGCTCGAATTTCATGGGTGTTCTCCTGGACACTTTTCTAGCTTTCTGAGCAACCCTGAACAATTTTAGGACATCATTTTAAACTCGACAGAAACTGAAATATTTTAGGGTTTTCCGGCTTCGTTTTTCCGTTCGAAATTCGTACAAATTTGCAATCAAGTTATTTATTGTTTAGCGAGGCTCTGATACCACTGTAAGTCGATGTACTTCACCCCAGTACTTGTGGGGAGGCGGAATTTTCAAAAACGATCATGTTTAAAGAACGAACATCGACTAACCGCTTAAATCGAAGCTAAACGATAACTAACCAAACATATAGTTATTCTAAACTACTATGCTTAGGGATTATACCTATCGAAACCGGTCCTTCGTCTTTGTGTCCTCCTTTGTTCTCCTCGACCTTCTCTAGGTAGTAGACGATCCACCCGAGAGCAAAACACCAAGCTACACCTCTAACTTGAGGTAACTAATCAACTTTGATTGCTAATCAAAGAAGAAAGGATGATATAGAGTGAAGGTAATGGATGTTTAAGTCTAACTAATCCTTTGATCTCAACACATGAGGATTAAGGATTAGTCTTCTTGAAGATGAGAGCTTGAGGAGAGAGAATGTGAGATAAGATAATGAGAAGAGAGAGAGTGTATCATAATATATTATGAAGCATTCTTATTTAAGAATAATGAATAAAAGAAATGAATAAGCATGCTTCATAAATGAAAAGAGGTGATTCATTAAGCATGTGTCATTATCATTTATGGTGCAATTAATGATAATGATGAATCACCTCATGACTCACTTTCTTATCCATAAGTAACCTCCTTAGTCACATCTTCTAGAAGCTTCTTGTACAATTACGAGAACGCCCCTCCAATCCGCAAAAATACGGAAAAACTTTAGACTGTAAAAATCCAATAACCGGATACCAGTAACTGGCTTAAACCAAAGCCGACTGGTAAAAACTGTCCGAAAGTCGTACGTGCGTAAACGCACGTATGCGTCCGAACCCTTTGTCGCAAAACCATGCGACCTCTATATCGTTTCGCCTGGAGTAGGAAACTCTCTGTGTGGGACTCTAGAGACTCGACTACTACGCTGGCAGTGGGTTTAACCACAGACCGCAAGCGGCACTAGCTGTACGTAACGGTCCCCAGGTAGTTGTCGATAAGAAGGCCGATGAGAAAACCCATCCGAACTCCTACTGAGTCTGATGTGACAATCTCCATACAGTCCGGTCCGTTCGTCCAAGACTATCGCATATCGGGCCTAGGGGGGCGGCAAGCGTCAGTCCCCTAATAGCGGTATAAGTCGTGTCGGAGGGAAGCCCATTACACCCTGAGAAACTACTGGAACCTACCAGCAAATCTCGCTTGCCCTGGCCAGGGACTTTGCGTAATGGCTCTCTGACACAGCACGATATCTACTCCCAATACCGGGAGGGACGAATCCTGTCTAACCGCCACTGCCTCCAAGTGCTCGGGACTGCACCCAACTGCTACCTGTTTGCACGACTCCTTTGAGCCGTGGTAGGGTAGCAATCTAAGAACAGTGGGACACACTCGAGGCGAAGTAGCAGTGTCAAGTCTGCGGATTACGCTGTACTCATGTTACCTGGGAACTGTTCACTGACGACTGGTATCAAACCAACCAACAGTCCCCTGTGAGTCCTGTCCGGTGTACCCGTAACCTAACGAGCACCTGTATACTATCTCCAGTACGACGTACTGACGGCTGTGGGACAGACCATCTCCCCAACTGGGATGAGAAGCGTACACACTAGTCTACTCCGGAGTATCGATGCTCTGTCTCGATAATCCAACGACCAGGGACCTGAATAAGGATGTGCTTGTAGACTACCCAGCCCCCACTAGTGTGACTGCCATCACAACGCTGGTAGACAAGCAAGATCCTAAGAGCTCTATCAATACGTACACTCACATATTAAGATAGAAAAACCAAGTAGCATACTACTATGTTTAGCAAGACTGTTATATACATGTGAATATCCCAAGCTTCCATTAAGTAATATACAAGCTAGTATGATACAGTAATGGCCTTCTAGGGCATAAACACTAACAAGTGGGAGCGCAATAGAACTGGAAGAAATTCCAGAACCACAAGCTATTACTGAAAGCTTGGTTGAACCAGAGGGTTCAAAAGATTAGGACATTCCCACGCCACTCCGCAGGAGTAGTAGGCAGTCTCATCCGCCCGAGAGATACTACGGTTTTCTCATTGACGGGGATAGAGAGGATTGCATCATAGATTGTGATGAGCCTACTAGCTTCCAGCAGGCCATTCAGAACGTCGACTCGGTAAAATGGCTGGATGCAATACGGACCGAGATGGAGTCCATGTACACCAACAAAGTATGGACGTTGGACATTGCTCCAGACGGGGTAAAACCCGTAGGATGCAAGTGGATCTTCAAAAGGAAGATTGGTGTAGATGGACAGGTTGAGACCTATAAAGCTAGACTGGTAGCAAAGGGTTTTCGTCAGCGACCTGGTTTGGACTATGATGAAACCTTTTCTCCAGTAGCTATGCTGAAATCCATTCGGATCCTTCTTGCTATTGCTTCCTTCCACGATTATGAGATTTGGCAGATGGACGTAAAGACAGCTTTTCTAAATGGACATTTAGAGGAGTGTGTCTATATGGATCAGCCAGAGGGTTTCATTCAGAGTGGGAGCAGCGGAAAAGTGTGCAAGTTGCTTAAGTCCATTTATGGACTGAATCAGGCATCGCGGAGTTGGAACATCTGTTTTGATGAGACGGTCAAAGAATTTGGCTTTATCAAAAATCCAGATGAACCATGCATCTATTGTAGATTTGTAGCGAGAACTGTAGTATTCCTCGTTTTATACGTGGATGACATTCTCTTAATAGGAAATGACATTCCTATGCTACAATCTGTCAAGGGGTTCTTGTCACACAGGTTCTCCATGAAAGACCTGGGTGATGCCTCATACATTCTGGGTGTCCGGATCTACCGTGACAGATCCAAGAGGATATTAGGACATTCGCAGTCCAGGTACATCGACACCATACTGAAGAGATTCAGTATGGAAGATTCCAAGCGCGGTAATCTACCGGCTTGTCAAGGGATCACCCTCTCCAAAGAGATGTCTCCCAAAACTGATTTGGAGAGGGATCGCATGTCTATTATACACTACGCTTCTGCGGTATGCTCTATAATGTATGCGATGTTATGTACCAGACCGGATGTGGCTTATGCACTGAGTGTGGTAAGCAGGTATCAGTCAAACCCTTGGGATAAACATTGGATAGCAGTAAAGAACATTCTCAAGTAACTGAGAAGGACTAAGGAGATGTTCTTGGTGTATGGCGGAAAAGGCCTGCAGATTGAGGCCTTTGCTGACTCCAGCTTCCAGAGTGACAAGGATGATTCCAAGTCCATGTCGTGTTTTGTCTTCACCCTCAATGGAGGGGCGGTGTGTTGGAAGAGTTCCAAACAGGAAACCGTTGCTGACTCGACTATGGAAGCGGAATACATCGCTGCATCTGATGCCGCAAAAGAAGCTGTCTGGATGAGGAAGTTCTTGAAACAACTTCAGGTGGTTCCGTCCATTGTTGACCCAATACCTCTGTATTGCGACAACAACGGGGCTATAGCTTTAGCGAAGGAACCCAGGTCCCATCAGAAATCCAGACACATCTTAAGACGGTATCACCTGATCAGGGAGATCGTGGATCGCCAGGAGATCGAGGTCCGGAGAGTGGCATCAGAGGATAACACAACAGATCCATTCACCAAGGCCTTGCCCCTGACTCAGTTCGAGTGGCTGATCGAGATGATAGGTCTTCGATACGCCAGTACATGGCCTTAGTGCAAGTGGGAGATTGTTAGTGTATATGCCCTAGAGGCCATTACTGTATCATACTAGTTTGTATATTACTTAATGGAAGCTTGGGATATTCACAGTTGTATATACAATCTTGCTCGAAATGGTAGTATGCTACTTGGTTTGTCTCTGCTTTAATATGTGCATGTGTTTCTTTTAGCATATTGCTGATATACATATTAGTAGAGCCCTTAGGATCTTTGCTTGATTACCGGCGTTGTGATGGCGCTCACACTCGTGGGAGCTGGGTGATCTATAAGCACATCCATATACAGGTCTCTAGTCGTTGGACTATCGAGACAGGGCATCGATAGTCCGGAGTAGACTAGCGTATGCGCTTCTCATCCTAGTGTGGGAGACGGTCTGTCCCACAGCCGTTAGTACGTCGTACTTGGGATAGTATGCGAGTGCTCGTTAGGTTACGAGTACACTAGACAGGACTCGTCGGGAACTGTTGGTTGGTATTATACCTTTCGTCAGTTATCAGTTCCCAGGTGACATGAGTACAGCTTGGTCCGTTGACTTGACACTGTCACTTCGCCTCGAGTTTGTTCCCACTGCACTTTGATTACTACCCTACCACGGCTCAAAGGAGTCGTGCAAACAGGTAGTTTTTGGGTGCAGTCCCGAAGCACTTGGAGGCAGTGACGGTTAGACAGGATTCGTCTCTCCCGGTATTGGGGGTTGACATCGCGCAGTGTCCAGGAGAGCCATTACACGAGTAGTCCCTGGCCAGGGCAAGCGAGATATACTGGTAGGTTTCCAGTGTTATCTCAGGGTGTTCTGGGCTACACTCCGACACGACTTGTACCGCTATTAGGGGACTGACGTTCACCGCTCCTCTAGGCCCGCCATGCGATGTATCAGATGAACAGACCGAACTGTATGGATACTGTCACATACAGGCTCAGTAGGAGTTCAGATGGGGTTCACCTCGTCAGTCTTCTTATCGACATCTACCTAGGGACCGTTACGTACAGCTAGTGCCGCTTGCGGTCTGTGGTTAAACCCACTGCCAGCGTAGTGTCGAGTCTTTAGAGTCCCACACAGAGAACTATTCGCCTTTAGGTAAAATGAGTAGAGGTCGCATGGTTTTGCGACAGGGTTCGTTCACATCCGCGCACTTGTGCACGTTTGCTGTCCGGACAGTTTATACTAGCGGGCTTTGGTTTAAGCCGGATCCTAGTATATGATTTGGGATTGGTTTTTCTCATTGTATTCGTGTTCCTCAGATCACGAATGCGGGTGCGTATGCACAGTTGTTTGAGACAGAGGGAGAGGACCTTGATTAGGGTTAATGGCTATTGTCATTTTATTAACCCTAATGCTTATGTGTGTATTATAGTTAATTGATAATTAGTTTAATAATTGTGCATGGTTATGGTTGTTGACTATTTGACCTCCTTGACTTGTTGGCCTAGGTTGACACTTTGACCATCATCATTTCTTTTGGAAGATGCTTTTTGATCCTTGCAAATTGAAATGATAATGGTCATGTCATGATTAGCCATGCCAATTATCTTACTAATTATCTAATTAAAATAATACACATATATTTGTGAGAATGGTTTATTCTATTCTCATTCTATCATTTCCTTTCTCTCTCTTGTTCTTCCTCTCCCTCAAGCTCTCCCCTCTCATGTGTTGAGAAACACTTGAGCTTGAGAAAAACCCTCTCTTGATCATCTCTACTCTCACCTAGGGTTCAAGGATTAGCACTTCTTGCACCCTAGTTACTTCTAGCTTGGAGTTGAAGCCAAAGGTTGAGGCTTTCGGGTGGATCTTTCTTTGACGGGAGAAGACGACAAGGTGACCTCTTTCCACTACTCCAAGGAGTAAGGAGAGAAGGACATAAAGCCCAAGGTATAACCTTTCTAGCACTTAGCTAGTTTTTAATTAGCTTTAGCTTGTTTTTGTTTAGCAAAGATCCTTCATAGTGTAGTCCATGTTGCCTAAGCTCATAAAAATCCAATTTTTATTCCGTTTTCCGCCTCTCTGCAAGCACCGGGGTGGGCAACGTGGACTTACAACACGAATACTAACTAGTACTTATCTAAAAAGACAGAGGGCTACGACAGGTTTTTAAGAAAACCCTTTGCGTATTGAACTTGATATCGTCGTAGAATCAAGTGATTTTAAATGGAATGTTTTTGAGGCTTTTCTAGTTTTGCTAAAGGCGTCACTCCCGGTGAAGGGATCGTCGACCCTTTCCTCTTCGAATAAGGTGCAGGATATTTCACAAATATCACTATGCAAAGCAAGAACTATTGAAGCAATCAAAAGACAAACCGAGTTTGTAGCATCTGCTAGTTTCACTAAAGAGGTCATTCCCGGTGAAGGGATCTCAGCTCTTTCCTTATCGAATAAGTTGCTGGATGTTCTACAAGGAACACCGCTATGCAAAGCAAGAACTAGAGCTACCAGTTTTTAAACAAGTTTCTACAACATCTTTAGGTTTCTTTTAGTTTCATTAATCTCATTAATGAATTCCCATTTTATTATGCTTCATAAGCATCACATTTGAAACGAAATCTGCAATATAACATATATCTCATATATATAATATAAACATTCGTCTCATGCAGTAATATGATCTTATCGCAGAACATTGTAGCAGAAGAACATATATGAAATATTGGATATACTAGGACGTCCGTGTTTTCAATACGAGCCTGTATAAAACACGGATTCCACGGTCGTGATGAATAGCCAAACCCACATTCCAAGACCCCTACGAGAGCGGCAAGCAACACTGCCAATTCTAGGGTTAGGAGACCCGGTCTCGACTCCTCGAGATGGTCTCCCACTGACCCTAGAACTCGGTTACTTGTGCTCCCCACCTTGGGTCTACCTACTGCGGAAAAGTAAATAATATACAATGGTGACATCATCCTCAGCCCGGAAGTGCCCTAATAAAAGAATATTACATACATATGAATTTTACATGAATGAATAAGAAAAAAATCTCATCTCACATAAAACCCCCGGCTATTCAGAACAGGACGATCCAATATAACATATCACGGCAACACATAATATCTCATATCATCAATGTAAGCAAGTATGCGTATCTCGATTGTCGTTGATGTATAGCAACGAAGCCGGCGATACACCACATACTACGCTTACGGTCACAGAAAAAAAAGTGTAAAACTACAACAGTTGGAATCCGCAACCTCCTTAGACATCGCATGCCTAACCAAATGAATTCCTTAGACATCGCATGCCTAACAATTATAAACCCCGCATTTTAGTTTCTCCATCGAAAACACTTTTCAATATCAAGTCAGGCAATTCAACAAGATTCCCGACATCCTGATCGAATGCTCGTCGCAAACTTTAGTAGACGGTCGCACTCCCGGATGCCGTCGACGAAGTGGACTAAGGCGGAACACCGCTGCCGCGAGCACCCGAACGGATGCTTTTAGCGACGGGGTTCTCCTACAGTCACTTGGTCGGGGCTATGGGGCATGGCTGTCTATTAAGTTTACCCGGCGAGTATCCGCGTACGCTACGTGATTGCGACAGACTTTTGATCACATCAAAATTCCGTGGCAACCGATCATCTGAGACTAAACCGCTAGATTTATAACATTCAAATTAGTTATCTCATAACTACCTGTGGATTCCAAATATTGTATCACATTCCAGATAAATAGACAATGTTAAACTTTCCGATCGAATAATCAAACACCTAAGATTTCCCCAATATATCTCAACACTTGAAATCAGTTTAAAAACATCCATCACATGCCACAGTACCGATGGTCCAGCCGTAGAAGGGTCAAGCCAACGCCTCAAATGTGGCACGCCGTACTGCCACAAACCCTAAGGTTTAGAGGCAGTTCAAGACGGTCACATAATCGAGTTAAGATTTGTTATCTTCTAGAGGGTCCACCGTGTTACTTGCACGACTTAGAATGTTCCTAAACTACGAAAAAATTCCAACTTTTGAAAAATTTTCCAACTGGGGAAAAAGTGAGTTATTGATATCCTTTCGAACTTTTTAACAGTTTCTAAAAATTACCCGGACAAACTAAACAAAGTTAAAATATACGATCGAATCAACGAGTCCCCAATACAACCCTAGAAAACTCAACACTTGAGTGGAATTAAAAGATTCCCAGAAAAAAAATGACAAGAAAGGACCTAGGAATAAATATATGAAATATGAGGGACTAAGTCCAAATTTTGGCCGCGGAAACACCGCCAAACCCTTGGTTTGGCCGCGGTTCCGCGGTCACGTGAGCGACTTAGTGGACCGTACTTCACAGTAAGTCTTAGTTTATCCTGCTTGTTTTTCTGAGCATTTTTAATTCACAAAAAAATCACAGTTTTGAAAAATTTACAGAACCTAGGTTATATCGTGTATTCGGAGTTCATCGGACATTAAACTTCGCCTAAAACTCTAGCTTGGCTCTGATACCACTGTAGGATTCCTAGGCACACGCACAAGGGTCTACGAGGCATCAACCATGCCCGATTAAAATTTTAGCCGTGCCGAACAACCCAAAGCTGGATCTTTAAACTAGAGATTAGGCGAAAACGAACATGTTAAACACTTTTACACTAAGTGAGATGGATTACAACCTTTGTAGATCCGGTCCTTCACTTCTTAAGCTCCGTTTTGAGGTCCCTTCGCTGCGATCATCGTGTTCCAGACTCTCGAGAGGCTTCACGAAGAGAAAGATGCAGTCTTGCTTCCGATCTTCGATAACATAGATGATCTACCTTGAAGTTTCATTAACACAAGATAACACTCACTAAAAGAAGTGAACACCCTCATCTAAAGGTCAAGGGTAGATGAGGATGATGAAGTAGGATTTTTGCACTCATTTGTTTTCTTATTCTGACTTATTTTCATCACAAAATCAAAGCAAGAAAGCTTTGCAAAAGAGGAAGAAGAAGAAGAAGAATAGTGATCCAATCCTTTTGTGATGAATAATGAAAGGGTGATAATGATTAATCTTTCAACCATGGTCAAGGATGACTCATGTAGAGATTTAATTAGGGCTAGGGTTTGGGTTGGGTTAAGAATGAGTTGCACATAAATATCAAGCATAATATCTCATTAAAGACAAAAGAAAAGCTTCTAGAATCTACTAGAAGTATTAACCCTAATCCTAACCCTAATCATGTTTAAACTCCACACAACATGTTGCATTAATAACCATATCATGTTACAATATTATATATCACATATATAAATATTTATCGTAACAAAAAAAAATACAATTAACATATATCGCATATATATTAATGTATTACCCGAGTGAGAAAAAGAATCTTTTAGTGAGCTAATATTAGTTAATGTAATTTAATATATTATATATATTATTATACATTAAATTATCGAATCAACACTTGATCCGACAATCCGGCTATATCGCATATAACCGACTAATATCTTATTTACCGATTCATCGAATCAACACTTGATCCGATGACCCGGCTAATATCAAATATCGCGAGAATAGAATACGGTATCACATATCGCATTATCCTCGGTCCCGCACATATCACATATGTGCTCCTACTCCGTTTTTCCTGAGTCAAGAAACCTCTGTGTAGGACTCTAAAGAATCGTCAATACGCCGGCAGTAGGTGATGATCATATCAAACACCCACAAGCTGCAAGCGGTCAGCTAAACGTAAGAGCCATCTAGGTATTGAGCGCTCAGAAGATCAACAAGCAAGCTTGTACTTTCTCCGGTGAATCCAATCAAAAACACTCCCGTACAGTCCGGTCTAGTCGTCTGATATGTCGCATATCTCGCCTAGGGGTGGTAAACGTCAGACCCCAGTAGCTCGATAAGTCGTGTCGATTTGAGGTCTATAACAGTTCGAGAAACTACTGATAACACTTACCAGTAAATCTCAGCAACCCTGGCCAGGGATTTCCGGTTATAGCCAATCGAACACAGCACAACATCAACTCCCTATACCGGGAGAGACGAATCCCCTCCTATCTCTCATTGCCTCCATGTGATTCGGGACAGTACCCAAAGCCACCTTTTTGCATGCCCTCTTAGATGTGGTATGATGGAAATCAAAGCACAGTGGGAATCACACAAGACTCTATGACGATCTCGGGTCAACAGACTACTCTGTAACAGTGTCACCGGAGAACTGCCATCTGACGTGAGGTATAATACCATCTGGGAGTTCTCGGCGAGTCCGTCCAGTGTACCCAGTATCTACTGAGCACCCGTACACCATCCTTGATGTCAAACACCGATGGATATGGGATCATCCATCGCCCATCATTTGGGTCAAGATGCATATACCTTAGTCTACTCTGGTGTATCGATGCCCTGTCTCGATACACCCTCGACTAGGAACAGTTATAGTGTCACGACCCGAAATTCGGTCCGTAACCGGCACTTAAATTACGTAACGTCTACAGGCGTACGTAACCTAAGTAAGCCGAAAACCCAGAAATCTAAACCACCCAAGAATGGATCAACGGAGAAAACCTAATTTAAAAGCTTTAGGAGTCGCCATTTAAAATTTCTAACTCTAGTTTTCTTTCATAAAAATTTCGGCAGCACCTCCTTTGTAAAACTAGCCCCGTAAACGGGTACAACACAGATAATATGATAAACATCCCAAGTGGGAGAAAAATCACGCCCACCGGCGGAGACAATCACCACAACAAGTATACGACGCCAAAGCGAAGAAATATCAAAGAGAACGACTATATCAAAAAGTATACAAATCCACAATAACCTGCTTCTACGAGCACGGTTCCCAAAACCAATATACAACACTGATATCTCACAAGTCGTCTCTAAGTCATATACAACAAGTAGATGGAGAATACTAGATCCAACCCAAAATGATATACAATATACAACGGATAACCGCAAACCCACCTATAAAGCAACGGCCTCACTGCCCAAGGTAGCGGTATCCCCAAAAGAAATGATGATAAGCTGCCCCACCGCGACTACTCAGAGGGTAAGTCCTGCAAAACTGTGGCACAACGGGGGTGAGTTGCCAACTCGTGAATAGTAATTAACATCATACAGTAATCGCAAGTATGCACTAACATCACTAATCAATAACATGTGAACTGATAGCATGAGTATGACAATATGAATATGCAACTATCATAATATCCATATCAATATAATACTGAGTGCGGAAAGTAAATAATCTCATGCGCATATCATCAGCATGAAAAACACGGTGTATCTCAACAACACCCAACTCCCAAAATACTCAGATCGGCCCTCAAATCGGCCCTCAGATCGGCCCTCAGATCGGCCCTCAGATACTGTACATCTCAATGAAAACCCGAGTGTCAAACATCGACACCCAAAAACATAATATCCATACGTTCCTCGAAAACCAAGTATCCCACCTCGATACTTGCGTTTCCACGTATCGGTCTGTCAAATCCCATATATCTCTCGGAAATTAAGTGCCCACCTCGACACCTTAATTTCCCATATCGCATCTCAAATGCATAAGTCCATATAATGTATCTCGCGGATCCCAAGAATCCAAATCCAGAATACATATATATACGGCGTCCCATACCACCGATATATATGCAATACAATTCATATAAATCCAATCCAAATACATATATATACGGCGTCCCATACCACCAATATATATGCAATACAATCTATAATATCTAAATCCAGAATACATATATACACAGCGTCCCATACCACTGATATATATGCAATACAAACGATCATATAACAATAACAAGGTATATGTGCTAACTAATAATATAGCATGGTATACATATGAGCATGTAGGTATACAGGTATGTTCTATGTAACATGCAATGTCGCACAAGTATAACTGTTTAATGTCGCTAACTACTAGCAAGGTATATGAATGAGCAATTGTGTTGTGCCTATCATGTCAATTATCAACAGTGTGTGTGTAGCATATCATTGGTGCTCGTGCAACATGGACTGTCGATAATAGTGCAGTGTACATCAGATATAATATCATGCACTACAAGTAACTATATGCAATGTCTCTATATAAGTAAATAAGTATACGGCTAATATCAGATCATATCTAGCCCCGACGCGTAGCGCCATACGGGCGATTCCCCGTAGATGTTAAATCTACTCACACTGTGGTCTCCAGCTATGAAGATCCGACCACCTGCTTCCCTTTGTTCGCAGCGTCTGAAGTCCCCGCTTGCGACGCTATAATATCACAAACACAAGAAATAATGCGAATAACTTAGAAGCAATCATAATAACGTAAACTACGTATCATAAAACGTAACAACGCACTAAACCATAACACGTATACACGTCTAGCGCAAACACACGAAACGATACCTAAACCCAAACTGTGCACGTCGCAGCACGACACACGACTCGTGTCGTAACACGTATCACGCGAACTCAAAACACACGATTATAGGTAATCGATCCCAGATTTTGCATACTGTAATTACTAACAAATTCAACAGTACCAAAAGACCCAAAATAACAGCAGACCACTACCCACAGGAAACCCACCCCAACCCTCACCAATTCGGCCGGCGTCGCCGGCCCCCTCCTTAAGGCTCGCCGGCCCAGACCGGCGGGGTGGTCCCCGTCTCCTGGGTGGTGTCTCAGGTCAACCTGCAAATCACTCTAAAATTGTTTCCATAATCACTAAACTCTCCAGATCATAGCAGATTCCAATATCTCTAAAAATACACTAAAAACCCGATATCGCCTCAATCGATATAATTTACGTTCTACGCAGAATTTAACGATCAAAACAACACAAAAACTATAAATTAGCAGTAGAGGGGTTATACCTAACAATATTGCTCTCAAGTCCAAGCTTTTCCCCTCTCCAAGTGATCACGATCAAGAATTTCCTAAGCTTTTGGTATTTTTGTGCAAAGTTTCAGATATTTGAGGATTTTAGAGTTTAGATTGATAATTTGTGATGAATAAAGGATTAAGTGCAGTAGAGGATGAAGGATTTTCGGCCAAGGGTGAGGAGGTGGAGATTTGAGAGAGTTTCCTAGCAATTTCCTCCATTTAAAGCTCATTAATGCATACACACATACACACACACTCATGCATGCATCTAATTCATTCTCTTTTCTTTTCTTTTTCAATTACTTCCAACTTAAATCCTAGGCCACACAAAATAACCCTAGGTGAGTGAGAAGGATTCTTTAACTTAGAGGTTTTAAAGAAAAGATCGCAAACGGTTATTTTCCCAAAATTTAAATACCGCATTAAAATAATATTAAAAATTAGGAAAAACCAAATTGAACCAAAACGTCCCATATACTCCCAAAGTTCGCGCACTAGCTTTATTTTAGCTAATCTAGGTGCTGGCAAGTCTATATGGTCGTTTGTCCACATTCGGGTAAAAACGGAAAATACCGACAAACTTACCCTAAAACGGACGAAATCGCATAACGATTTCCAAAACGTTACAATCTCCCCCCCTTATAGAAATTCGGTCCCCGAATTAAAATTTCATACAAAAACGTACCTTCAAAAAGATAAGGGAATCTCTCCCGCATCTCGCTCTCGATCTCCCAAGTGATCTCCTCACCAGTCGGACTACGCCACAGAACCTTTACTGAAGGCAAGTCCCTAGACCGAAGTTTCTTCACCTGCCGATCCAAAATAACTATCGGCTGCTCGGTGAAAGAAAGATCACGCTCAAGCTGAACGGTCTCGTGCTGAATCATATGAGAAGGATCATGAAGGTATCTTCGAAGCATCGACATATGAAAAACGGGGTGAACATCCGGAAAACTAGGCGGGAGCGCTAAACGATAAGCAACCGAACCTACTCGCTCAAGGATCTCGAAAGGACCTACAAATCTGGGACTGAGCTTCCCTCTCTTCCCAAATCGCATAACGCCCTTCATCGGAGAAATCTTCAGGAATACATGATCTCCCACTGCGAACTCAAGTCTGCGACGACGACGGTCGGCATAAGACTTCTGCCTGCACTGGGCTGCTCTCATCCTGTCCTGAATCAGCTGGATCTTCTCCGTAGTCTCCTGAACAAGCTGGGGTCCCAACACCAAACTCTCACTAAGCTCGGTCCAACAGACTGGCGATCGACACTTCCTACCATATAAAGCCTCAAAAGGTGCCATCTGAATAGTCTCCTGAAAGCTGTTATTATAGGAGAACTCAATCAACGGCAAGTGACGATCCCAACTGCCCCCAAAATCAAGCACACATGCACGGAGCATATCCTCCAGAGTCTGAATAGTCCGCTCCGTCTGACCATCTGTCTGCGGATGAAAAGCGGTGCTAAAACTCAATCTGGTACCCAAAGCTTCCTGAAGCTTCTGCCATAGACGGCTAGTAAACTGGGTACCTCTGTCGGATACTATGCATGTGGGAACACCGTGCAAACGCACAATCTCATCTATATAAAGCTGAGCATACTGAGCATAGCCGAAAGTGGTCTTCACTGGAAGGAAGTGAGCCGCTTTCGTCAACCGGTCTACAACAACCCAAATGGAGTCATACCCTCTACTGGTCCTGGGTAGACCCACAATAAAGTCCATGGAAATCTGCTCCCATTTCCACTCCGGAATGGGTAAAGGCTGCAACTCTCCAGCCGGTCTCTGATGCTCAGCCTTGACTTGCTGACAAGTCAGGCACCTCGAAACGAAGTCCGAAATATCGCGCTTCATCCCTTCCCACCAGTAGAAGTCTCTCAAGTCTCTGTACATCTTGGTGGAACCTGGATGAACGCTAAAAGTCGACTGATGTGCCTGCTCTAGGATCTCGCGTCTCAACCCATCAACATCCGGTACACACAAGCGAGTCCCGCATCGTAGCACACCCTGGTCATCAATCATGAACTCCGAAACTGTACCTCGTCGAACAAGCTCAAGAATCTCAGACAAACGAGCATCACTGGGTTGCGCCTCACGAATACGATCAACAAGTAAAGGACGGGCGCGGACATGAGCAAACTGTCCCCCAGTGGAGGTAAACTCGAACTGCACTCTACTATCACACAAGAGCTACCAATCTGCAGAAGACTGATACTGAACGGCGCTCAGCTGGGACAAGCTACCCACGGGCCTACGACTCAAAGCATCGGCTACCACATTCGCCCTGCCCGGGTGGTAAAGGATCTCACAATCATAATCCTTCACTAGCTCCATCCATCGGCGCTGTCTCAGGTTCAGATCTCTCTGCTGGAAGATGTACTTCAGACTCTTGTGATCCGTGAAGATCTGACACGACTCTCCATACAAGTAGTGCCTCCAGATCTTCAACGCAAATACTACCGCAGCCATCTCTAGATCGTGAGTGGGGTAATTCTGCTCGTGCTTCTTCAGCTGCCTAGAAGCATATGCAATCACCCTATCATGCTGCATCAAAACACAGCCGAGCCCCACTCGAGAAGCATCACAAAACACAACGTAGCCTCCCGATCCAGAAGGTAAAGAAACTGGTGCTGTCGTCAACCGAGTCTTCAACTCCTGAAAACTCTGCTCGCACGCATCAGTCCAGAGAAAAAGAACTCCCTTCCGGGTCAATCCAGTCAGCGGTGCAGCGATACTCGAAAAATCCTGCACAAAACGGCGATAATAACCAGCTAAGCCCAAAAAGCTGCGGACCTCAGTCACCGATCCAAGTCTGGGCCAAAGCTGTACAGCCTCGATCTTCCTCGGGTCCACAAGAATCCCATCACAAGTCACCACATGACCCAGGAAGTCCACTCGATCAAGCCAAAACGCGCACTTTGAGAATTTAGCATACAGCTGATGCTCTCTCAATATCTGTAAAGTAATCCCCAAGTGCTGCTCATGCTCCTCTCGACTCCTAGAGTAAACCAGTATGTCATCAATAAACACGATAATGAACTGGTCGAGGAACGGCCTGAAAATCCGGTTCATCAGATCCATGAACGCTGCTGGCGCATTGGTGAGTCCGAACGACATCACCAAAAACTCATAATGCCCATAGCGTGTACGAAAAGCAGTCTTCGGAATGTCATCATCCCGAACCCGCAACTGATGATAACCCGAACGCAAATCAATCTTCGAGAAATGTTTCGCACCCTGGAGCTGATCGAATAAATCGTCAATGCGGGGTAAAGGATACCTGTTCCGCATCGTAACACGGTTCAACTGACGATAATCCACACATAGCCTCAAACTGCCGTCCTTCTTCTTGACGAACAGAACAGGAGCTCCCCACGGCGAAACACTCGGACGCACAAGTCCCAAATCAAGCAACTCTTGCAATTGATCTTTAAGCTCTCTAAGCTCTGCCGGAGCCATCCGATAAGGCGGTATAGAAATAGGCTCCGTGCCAGGAATCAGATCAATGCAAAACTCAATATCGCGCTCTGGCGGCAACCCAGGTAACTCATCGGGAAAAACATCGGGAAACTCTCGCACGGTAGAAACCTGGTCCAACAACTCCACTGTGGCTCCAGTATCATGAATGAACGCCAAGAATCCCCGACATCCCCTCCTCAAGAGCCGACTAGCGCACACAACAGAAATCAAGCTGTGAGGGGCGGCACTACGGTCCCCCTGCACAACCAACACCGACTCGCCGGGAAAACAAAATCTAACTGTCTTCTCGCGGCAGTCCACGGACGCATAGCAAGTAGCTAGCCAATCCATGCCCAACAAAACGTCGAAGTCCAACATCTCCAGAAGGATCAAGTCGACGGGCAGATCTCTGTCACCAATATGGACGACACAAGATCGAAACACATAACGCGCAACAAACGACTCTCCCACAGGAGTAGTCACGATCAGCGGCTGATCCAGCAAGCACGACTCTCGGCCTAACCTCGGCACGAAGTGCGTAGAAACATACGAATGCGTGGATCCCGGATCAAAAAGAACATGCGCATCATAAGAACATACAGAAGGAGTACCTGAAACCACGGCATTGGACGCCTGAGCGTCCTGGTGAGTCAAGGTAAAAACCCTAGCCTGACCTCTACCTGCTACTGGCTGTCCTCTGCCTCTGCCACCTCGTACTCTCGGTACAAAACCTCCGCGACCACGACCTCGCTGAACAGGAGTCTGACGTGGCGCAACTACTGGAACAATAGGCAACGCTCTCTGAGGTGGAGAAGGTGGTAAGGTAATCTGCGGTACAGCTGACTCGTTCACACGCGGCTCTATGCAATCTCGAACCCGATGACCCAAACTACCACACCGGTAACATCCCGCAGTAAACTGCCGATCATCCTGAGGGTAAGAACCATAAAGCCTGCCTCGTCCCGAACCGCCACTATCAGAACGAAAACTATCTCGACGTCTAAACGTCTGCCTCGCTGCCACATCATCTATACGAACCCTCTTCGGTCCCGGAACAACTGATAACTCAGCTAGACGCTCCTCTACCGAAAGAGCTGCATCCACCGCTGCCGCATACGTGTCACAATGCTGAACACTGATGGCTAAGAATATCTGGGTAAGTAGGCCTCGAACAAACCTCTTCACCCTCATCTCCTCCGTCGCCACCAGGTATGGAGCATATATCGACAGCTCAGTAAACAAAACATCATAATCCGACACCGTCATCCCCGGCGTCTGACGTAAAGACTCAAATCGGCGCGCTCGCGCATCTCTAACGCTCGGTGGAAGAAAACGAACGAGAAAAGACGTCACAAACTCAGCCCAGGTCATAGGAGCAAGACCAGCGGCTCTGCCTCTCTCCAACGACTCACACCACTTCTGAGCCATGCCCTCCAGACGAAAACTGGCAAACTCTACCCATCTCTCGTCGGAACATCGGAGTGAGCGACAAATCCTGGCCATCCGGTCGATAAACGACTGCGGATCCTCGGTAACATCTGTACCCGTAAACACCGGAGGTCTCAGCCTCATGAAATCCGTCAACGACACAGCAATAACCCCCGGAGCTGCAACTGCGACTATCGGAACTGTAGGTACCACCGTGGCCACCGCAGCGGGTGGAACAACTGCCTGCCCCTGCGCTCGGATGGTCTCTACCAAAGTCCCCACAATCTGGCGCAGATCCTGCATACCAGCTCCAATCATAGCAATATACTCCGGTACAACAGGCGTACCATCCCGGTCAGTCCTCGCCTCAGGCGAGTCAACTCTGACCTCGGCCCTCGCGGCCGCTCTCTGAGCCCTCGTAGTCTTCGGCGGCATATGGGCTATAAATTGAAACAAGATTCGATAAGGAAACGGAAATCGAATCACAAGATGTATATCAATCACGGAAGGAATACCAATCAACAAGTCCTAAGGTCACTTAGGCGGAGTACCGTGTCGTAAGTATGCCGCGGAACATACACACGCTACGTCACTCTGCTTAAGCCACCTACTCCATCATACCAAGGTCATCCTAGACTCCGAAAGGTAAAACCTAACGCTCTGATACCAACTTTGTCACGACCCGAAATTCGGTCCGTAACCGGCACTTAAATTACGTAACGTCTACAGGCGTACGTAACCTAAGTAAGCCGAAAACCCAGAAATCTAAACCACCCAAGAATGGATCAACGGAGAAAACCTAATTTAAAAGCTTTAGGAGTCGCCATTTAAAATTTCTAACTCTAGTTTTCTTTCATAAAAATTTCGGCAGCACCTCCTTTGTAAAACTAGCCCCGTAAACGGGTACAACACAGATAATATGATAAACATCCCAAGTGGGAGAAAAATCACGCCCACCGGCGGAGACAATCACCACAACAAGTATACGACGCCAAAGCGAAGAAATATCAAAGAGAACGACTATATCAAAAAGTATACAAATCCACAATAACCTGCTTCTACGAGCACGGTTCCCAAAACCAATATACAACACTGATATCTCACAAGTCGTCTCTAAGTCATATACAACAAGTAGATGGAGAATACTAGATCCAACCCAAAATGATATACAATATACAACGGATAACCGCAAACCCACCTATAAAGCAACGGCCTCACTGCCCAAGGTAGCGGTATCCCCAAAAGAAATGATGATAAGCTGCCCCACCGCGACTACTCAGAGGGTAAGTCCTGCAAAACTGTGGCACAACGGGGGTGAGTTGCCAACTCGTGAATAGTAATTAACATCATACAGTAATCGCAAGTATGCACTAACATCACTAATCAATAACATGTGAACTGATAGCATGAGTATGACAATATGAATATGCAACTATCATAATATCCATATCAATATAATACTGAGTGCGGAAAGTAAATAATCTCATGCGCATATCATCAGCATGAAAAACACGGTGTATCTCAACAACACCCAACTCCCAAAATACTCAGATCGGCCCTCAAATCGGCCCTCAGATCGGCCCTCAGATACTGTACATCTCAATGAAAACCCGAGTGTCAAACATCGACACCCAAAAACATAATATCCATACGTTCCTCGAAAACCAAGTATCCCACCTCGATACTTGCGTTTCCACGTATCGGTCTGTCAAATCCCATATATCTCTCGGAAATTAAGTGCCCACCTCGACACCTTAATTTCCCATATCGCATCTCAAATGCATAAGTCCATATAATGTATCTCGCGGATCCCAAGAATCCAAATCCAGAATACATATATATACGGCGTCCCATACCACCGATATATATGCAATACAATTCATATAAATCCAATCCAAATACATATATATACGGCGTCCCATACCACCGATATATATGCAATACAATCTATAATATCTAAATCCAGAATACATATATACACAGCGTCCCATACCACTGATATATATGCAATACAAACGATCATATAACAATAACAAGGTATATGTGCTAACTAATAATATAGCATGGTATACATATGAGCATGTAGGTATACAGGTATGTTCTATGTAACATGCAATGTCGCACAAGTATAACTGTTTAATGTCGCTAACTACTAGCAAGGTATATGAATGAGCAATTGTGTTGTGCCTATCATGTCAATTATCAACAGTGTGTGTGTAGCATATCATTGGTGCTCGTGCAACATGGACTGTCGATAATAGTGCAGTGTACATCAGATATAATATCATGCACTACAAGTAACTATATGCAATGTCTCTATATAAGTAAATAAGTATACGGCTAATATCAGATCATATCTAGCCCCGACGCGTAGCGCCATACGGGCGATTCCCCGTAGATGTTAAATCTACTCACACTGTGGTCTCCAGCTATGAAGATCCGACCACCTGCTTCCCTTTGTTCGCAGCGTCTGAAGTCCCCGCTTGCGACGCTATAATATCACAAACACAAGAAATAATGCGAATAACTTAGAAGCAATCATAATAACGTAAACTACGTATCATAAAACGTAACAACGCACTAAACCATAACACGTATACACGTCTAGCGCAAACACACGAAACGATACCTAAACCCAAACTGTGCACGTCGCAGCACGACACACGACTCGTGTCGTAACACGTATCACGCGAACTCAAAACACACGATTATAGGTAATCGATCCCAGATTTTGCATACTGTAATTACTAACAAATTCAACAGTACCAAAAGACCCAAAATAACAGCAGACCACTACCCACAGGAAACCCACCCCAACCCTCACCAATTCGGCCGGCGTCGCCGGCCCCCTCCTTAAGGCTCGCCGGCCCAGACCGGCGGGGTGGTCCCCGTCTCCTGGGTGGTGTCTCAGGTCAACCTGCAAATCACTCTAAAATTGTTTCCATAATCACTAAACTCTCCAGATCATAGCAGATTCCAATATCTCTAAAAATACACTAAAAACCCGATATCGCCTCAATCGATATAATTTACGTTCTACGCAGAATTTAACGATCAAAACAACACAAAAACTATAAATTAGCAGTAGAGGGGTTATACCTAACAATATTGCTCTCAAGTCCAAGCTTTTCCCCTCTCCAAGTGATCACGATCAAGAATTTCCTAAGCTTTTGGTATTTTTGTGCAAAGTTTCAGATATTTGAGGATTTTAGAGTTTAGATTGATAATTTGTGATGAATAAAGGATTAAGTGCAGTAGAGGATGAAGGATTTTCGGCCAAGGGTGAGGAGGTGGAGATTTGAGAGAGTTTCCTAACAATTTCCTCCATTTAAAGCTCATTAATGCATACACACATACACACACACTCATGCATGCATCTAATTCATTCTCTTTTCTTTTCTTTTTCAATTACTTCCAACTTAAATCCTAGGCCACACAAAATAACCCTAGGTGAGTGAGAAGGATTCTTTAACTTAGAGGTTTTAAAGAAAAGATCGCAAACGGTTATTTTCCCAAAATTTAAATACCGCATTAAAATAATATTAAAAATTGGGAAAAACCAAATTGAACCAAAACGTCCCATATACTCCCAAAGTTCGCGCACTAGCTTTATTTTAGCTAATCTAGGTGCTGGCAAGTCTATATGGTCGTTTGTCCACATTCGGGTAAAAACGGAAAATACCGACAAACTTACCCTAAAACGGACGAAATCGCATAACGATTTCCAAAACGTTACATATAGGATGTACTCGTCGACTACCATGGCCCCACTAGTATGATCTCATCATAGTCCCAGTAGTCGAGTACATATCCTAAGGGCTTTATCAATATGTAATATAGAGACAATCAGAGTACATGTTAAGATAAAGTACAACCAGATAGCATACTATCATGTCGAGCAAGAAAGTCCTTCCTATATATGTCCAAACATCAACTACAATATACATCGTATGTACAGTAATGGCCTCTAGGGCATACATATAACTAACATGGAAGTGGATATCCGTAGTAATACGGGGTGTTCTGAGAAATGCAAAAGGTAAAAGAAGGAGCGGCAATGACTTATGCAACTTAGACAATCCAAAAGCCAGTATTTTAAGAAGGTTCGGTCAACTTGGTCACTGAGTCATAATCTAGGGTCGGTCAAAGGTCGCAACCAAAGAGAGAGAGAAAAGAAACACTCTGCGTGCACTCTAACCTAGATCAGAATGGTTATCACTTTATCTAATTAGGAAACCTCCCACTGTTATCTCAAACTCTCCTCCAAACCAGAAAGAAGAATTAGTCGAGATCACCCGAAGAGTAAACCAACTCATCAGTGAGAATCGGGATCCAACTATCATCGCATGATAACTTGATGGAAGCCACTCAAGTTATCACACTCTAGAAGGTATGCGCATGCCTGGAAAGTTTCCTGTATGTTTGAAACTCCCGATGTAATTTTTACCTCATGCTCTTATGACCTTGACTAAGGGCCAACAAATCATAAGTCACATGTCAAGTTCTTCCCGTCATTGTCCTGGTAAATTTGAACCCACCCGTACATACTCTTGACTAAGTGCCAACAAAGTAATACGACTATCCCAAACCAACACATTTATCTATGCAACAAATGAATACCCAGCAGCTACCAAACACTATGCCTTAACTAAAGGCCAACAAACATAGCTTGAATACTACTGACCATCCATAAGAAATGACGGAGGGCTACGGCTGGTTTTTGGCGAAAAACCTTTAACGTAATGAACTTGATTTCGTTGAAGGAACCTGATAGCTTTTTATAAAAATATAGTGACGAAAACCTTTGCTAAAGAGGTCACTCCCGGTGAAGGGATCTCGGCTCTTTCCTCGTGGAATGAGGTGCAGGATATTCTAACTGAATACCGCGATGCAAAGCAACTTGTAATCGACTATATTGAAGTTATTACCCTGACATAAACTTCTGCCCAAGGGGTCACTCCCGGTGAAGGGATATCTGCTCTTGCCTTGTCGAATGAGGTGCAGGATATTCTAACTGAATATCGCTATGCAAAATAAAAGTAAACATCTTTGTAATAACACCTTTTAAAATTTGTTCCAACAACATCAAATATAGGTTTGTTTTATCCTTGCATTGATAAGAATTAATGCAGTCCCATCAATCAATCACACCAGAAAAGAACGAAAATAAAATGTACGTATTTGCCATCCGCATTCGTCACTGGGTCCCGTCATCATCCGTTAGGTTACTTAACTAACGACAGAGCGGGGGCTGAACTAGCGCGGGTGTAAAACATATACAACATCTAATAGTATATATACCAACATACAATAATCGCTCCAGGAATGATAATATGCAACATTGCAGAAAAGTAATAAGCATCACAGAACAATACAGATAATCTGGGATCCCCGGGTTTCACAGAGCCGCTGCTGAAACCCGATGTTCCCCTGGTCGTGTGGATAGCCTGTGCAATGAAACCTAGACCCCTACGGGTGCGGCAAGTTACCCGCCAAAACCTGAAGCGAGGTAGTCCCTCACAACATAGTGAATGGAACACCCGACACTTCACGGAATCCGGTAAATTGAGCACCCCTCCTTGGGTCAACCTGTACCCCATACGAGTGCGGCGAATAGTCTGCCAATTCTAGAGTGAGGTCCCTTTGCCTCTCAAAGCCATGAGATACGGACCCGTTGCCCTCCAGAACCCGGCTATCCGTGCACTCCTTCACGGGATAAACTTAGTACAGAAAATAAAATATGTACAACGGGTACATCGACCTCAACCCGGTCGTGCCCCAAAAGAATATTATACAACAGGCAGTGACGGCAGTCCACATGTTGGACGCTCGCCCCACAATATCAAATGTACAAATAAATCCAAACTGCACTATCATTGCACCCTGCTATCCACCACGACAAATCCTCAACATCACAGCACAACATAGAACATCAACGCGAATGTCACGTTCGCAAACCCGTCTAACAGAACTATAGCAATTAGACGCGGTTTACCGATCGAATGACATTCCCGGTCGGAGATATAAAGTAAGTACTGCATACTAACTTGTGCACTGTTCCCACAAAGTCGCCGCGGTTCCGCGGTTAAACCCTAGGTTTGACCGCGGATCCGCGGTGGTCTTATGGGATCACGTGCCCAAATTTTTCCACAATCCTTAGAAAACCCTGCACGCTTTTCTGTGATATGCAAAATTATTTTTAGGCCCTTTAAAAAATCGACAGAAACTTGTGTGCTTGAAAATTGTGATTTCGGAAATTCCGTTCGATCGATCTTTTAAACGCGTTAGCATTAGTTAGTATAGCTTAATGGTGAGGCTCTGATACCACTGTAAGTCCACGGTAGCGCCCGGGCCGTCTGATAGACGCCAAATGCGGAACAAAAACTTTTTACAAATGGCGCTATCGCGTACTATAACCCTGATCTGCCATTAAAGCTAAACTAACAAACTACAAAGTGGGTAGAAGAGTTATACCGAACGATCCGAGTCCTTCGGTCTTCTACCATCATCCCACGCTTTGTTGCGGCTGCTCCGATCTCCTGAATCTCCAATCTTCTCGTCCAGGTGGCACCACGTCGTCGGATCTTTAAACGGGCTCCCACCTTTAAACTAGGCAACTCGGTCGTCAAGTTTGCTAAAAGAGACGACCAAGATGAAGTTGAGAATGAGTAGAACACTTTGTCTCGTTACGTCCAAAGCTATGGACGAACGGTTATGGAAGTTGCCTTTTGGAACGGATTGAAATGTGATATGAAAATATATATGAACTAGATCTCTCTCTTCTCATTCTAACAATCCTTTCTTTTTCCCAAAATAAATCATTCACTTCAAGGGGAGGGGGCCGGCCATATATGTAGAGGGAAGGTGGTGAGGGTAGAAGCAAAGAGGTGACCATAACAATAAAGGAGAAGGAATGAGTCATTAAACACCTAGTATGAACTCATTTAAGAACTAATGAATCATCACCCTTAGTCACCAAAACATTAATGGAACAATTAAAGCAACCATGAGTCACTAATCCTAGTCATCATCTAGAAATTTCTAGATGCACGACTCACCCCCATGACTCACCCAAGAAGAAAAGATAAATCCGCATTTAACTGAATGTTAAATACGGCTGATAGAAAACTGGAAACTGGCAACTTCCAAAAGTGATCCTGAAACGAATTTCAGGATAACCCCGTAATGGTATAAACATACCCGCATTTGTATTACGACCGAATACAAATGCATCTGAGACAAAGATATTATATCTACACAGTATAATACTCGGATCTGGCTTAAACCAAAGCAGACCAGTATTATCTGCCCGAAATATGACACGTGCGAAAACGCACGTGCATTTTCCGAACCTTGCCATAAAACCATACAGCCTCTACAACGTTTCGTCCGAACTTGGGAAAGTGTCTGTGGGGAACTCTAATGACTCATCAACACACTGGCACTGGGTATAACCTCTAGCACGTCAGAGGTACAAGCTGTACGTAACGGTTGCCTATGTATTGATTGGAAGGGAAGCTGACGAGCGAACTCATCCATAAACTCTACTGAGCCTAACAGTGACAATATACATACAGTCCGGTCCGTTCGTCTAAAGAGTATCGAATATCGAGTCTAGGAGGGTGGATAAAGTCAGACCCCCTAATAACGTGATGAATCGTATCGGCATGAAGCCCATCACCACCTAAGAAACTACTGATCCAAATCAGTAATTCTCCACTACCTCAGCCGAGGATTTCTAGTGATGGCCACCCGTGCACTGCGCGACATCAACCCCCAATACCGGGAGAGACGAATCCCCGATGATCCGCTCACTGCCTCTATGTGGCTTGGGACTGTACCCAACTAAAACCTGTTTGCACAACTCCTTTGAGCGTGGTAGGGTAGTAATCTAAGCACAGTGGGAACTCACATGAGATAAATGACGATCTCAGGTCGACAAACTAACCAGTACACATGTCACCAGGGAACTGCTATCTGACATCAGGTATAATACCAACTAGCAGGTTCCCGGCGAGTCCTGTCCGGTGTACTCATAACCCAATGAGCACCTGTATACATTTTAGGTGAACCAACTGACACCAGTGGCTTGTGAGACCGGCCACCGCCCCTCGTCGGGGTCTCGACTGTATAAACTAGTCTACTCTGGAGTATCGATGTCCTGTCTCGAAACTCCCACGACTAGGAACACTTTAAGGATGTGCTTATAGACCCCAGCTCCCACGTATATGATCGCCATCATACTGCTGGTAGTCAAGCAAGAATCCTATGGGCTCTATCATCATGCAATAGTGAACTAAAGCATCAATACGATGATAAAGACAAACCAGATAGCATACTCAAGACTGTCATATCGGTATAGGTCCTCCCTCAATCATTGCAATCACGTACCTGCGATCCAATATTTGACTTTGAGGGCACTATCTCCAACACTCACATTTTATAACATTTAATTAATAATTTATTATTATTTGTTATAAGCATGCACGCACGTGCATGTAAATGTGAGTTTTGTTTGTGCTAATCTAGTTTTAGCAACTTTGACACTTAACCTAATCCAACCCCTTTGCTTTAATCCTTAACCATTTCTTTGATCTTTTGTGAGAAAGAGAGTGAGATAATTCTTTTGGAATGAGGAGGTGGCATGATGATGTATGGTGCATTTATGTGAGGGCATGGTTAGCATTAATTGCAATGATACACTCACCTCTCACCTCACCCTACACTCACCTCCATCTCTCATATCCTCACACACTCTCTCATTTCTCTATCTCTTTTCTTTTTCTCTCTTTCTCTCTCATAAACTGAACACTCTCTCATTTCTACACAAAATCCATCACAAATTCACAAAACTTCATCAAAATCACACCTTTTCTTGGATTTTGCCTCATGGATGCCTTGGATCATGCAAAGCTTGGATCTTTGAGTTCTTTTGTGTAGGTAATGATTCTTTTCTGTTCTTTTAGTGTTTATTGTGCAGCTTAGCTTGTTAGTTTCAGTTTTTATCACGTATCGTAACGTTTCGGATAAATATCGTATTTTTAGTGTCGATTTGGGGTCTCGGATGATCTGCTATTAAACCAGGTATTTATTGCAAAAATTGGCATGATAGTAACCTAGTATAGAGACCTGGAACCTCCCTCAAAATATGAGCCCACTTTCTCTAACTCCGGCCGTAGATTTATTGCTTCTGGCCGCAATTTGCGGCCAGAGTAGGGACCTGGGTGTTGATTTTTGGTGTAGGGGTCTCTGAGGTTAATTGTAGTCTCATGGTGCTTGCAATTTTTATAAATTGTTAGCACAGAAAAATCTGGAATCACTTTGCATATTTCTAGTGTTTCGTTTCGTATGATACGTTATCCGATACGATGCGTGTTCCGTGTTGCTGCTGCGTTGAGTTAGTTTCGTAGTGTCGCTATACGCGTTAGCTACAACACGAACCCTTTAGAGTACGTATGTGTGTCGTGTTGGTCAGTGTAGATTGTAAGTATTTTAGGTTTGTTATTAATATATATACTTGTTTTATTGTTTATGTTGCAGGTTCACAGACGGGGACTACGAACACTGCTACAAGGGAAAACAGGTGGTAGACTTCACCTAGCTTGGAGCGTTGGTGAGTAGATTTAACATCTACAGGGGAATCGCCCGCATGGCGTTATGCGTCTGGGCTAGAGATGTTAATACTTGTCGCATATTCTATGTCATATTTAGAATTGCGCATTTACCCTACACTTAGATATTGTTGTGCTTGGACTAGTATCCTTAGGACACTGCACACATTATTGACGACTCATGTTGCACGAGCACTGATTGTATGCTACACACACCGTCAATAATTGCCATGTCACGCACAACCCACTTATAGATATGATATTGCTTGGTTAGGAACATTGAGACATTGATTCATATTTCTTATCGCATATGACATATAGCATACCTGTATACCCACATGCTTACACATATGCCTTCACATACTTTTATGCTAGATACCTGTTTACCTATAGAGTATCGTACCATTAGTGATAGGTACATACACACTTAATGACATAGCTACAAGTATACTTTGCACACATATTTCACTTATACCCAGGGGGTATCCTACATTATTTACTTATAGGTAGATACATATATCTTGCTATACCCTATTGTTTACACATATATCTGGTTATATATAGCTACATATTTACCTTTACTTGATATTATTTAGAATTGGATAAAATAGGAACCGCATGATATTCTATATTAACTTGTTGCAGTTAATTAGTGGCTTTTCCTTTATATGCTTACATTTCAGTTTTATGTTGCATATATCATATTCATGGATTTTCGCATTGTTATATGGATTTTTCATGATGTTTTCTGGATTTGGGGACCATGAGAGTTCATGAAATTATGCATTATTTGAAAAATCCGGTTTTCCTTGATATGATATTTCAGCATCCACCATGAGTTTTATCGGTTCTGATATATATATATATATATATATATATATATATATACCCCTACGAGGAGGCGCCGAGGCCGTATGAGGGTACATGGTGGGGCCCGGAGGTACCCCGGGGCAGGAAAGGGATGTCGATGTAATATGCCGATGAGGCCCGGCAGGGGAACCATACCATCCGGTGACATTACCAATGACTCAGCGGTTATCATGTGGATACCGACGGGAGTCATGTGCGTATAGATACGTCGAGAGGCGAGGGTCAGAGCTAGGCACTCGTGCTTTCGGTATAGCTTATGATACGTACCTATCAGGGTGCCAGTCTTGGTGACAACACATGATAGATCAGCATTTCTGTGTCGATACTTGGCATATTGGTTTCATGATATTCCTTTTTACTTCTTAGTATATATAACAGTGGATTAGGACGCTGTTATATATGCCCTTACACAAATATTAGTGGAATGGGACGCTAATATATGTGTATTGACATTAATTCTATATACATCATATTTATTCATGCAAATATACCAAGGTTATAAGAGATTCACTTGGTATTGGATTTAGGACATATGACATTTACTTGATATTGTACATAAAGGATATATGAGATTCACTTGATTTTTGTACATTCAGGATATAAGAGATTTATTCGATAGTGTACATTCAGGATTTGTGAGACTTATATGATATGAGAGCCAATTTGGGGGCTGATTTGAGGAAATTGGGATTTGGATTGTCTTGATGGATTGTGATCCTACCACGATTTCAGGATTCCGTGGAAATGACATATTTCATTCCATACTCTACATTTTTTGTTTATATGCATTGCTTCATGTATTAGTAGTACCTGCTAGTGTACTTTTCATGATTATTGCATTCATATGACCTGTTATTGCTATTAATTGCATATGTTAGATTCACGCCGTACGTGCATACTCGCGGTTACCTGCATATGTTATTTACTATTCACGAGTTGGCAACTCACCCCCGTTGTGCCACAGTTGTTTTGCAGGGTGTTCCCCAGAGTAGTCGAGGCTGGTTATTCATCTATCTGATCATCTTTTGCTGCGGATACCGCTTCAGCTCATAGTGTGCAGTTTTGCTTAGGTGGGTTTTGTGGTTATCCATATTGTTGTATTGTATATTCGTTGTATTCTTGTACTCTCGATCTACACTATTTTCTTGTTGACTTAGAGACTTGGTGAGGACGATATTGTATTATTTTGTGACCTGTTGTCTTTTATATAGTTTCCTTTCTATCGTCTTTTATTTCTTCGCTACGGTGTCGTATATTTGTTATGGTGGTTGTTTTCCGCCTTTGGGTGTGTATTTGCTCCCGTTTGGGGATGCTTTATTTATATTTATGTTGTACCCCTTTTTGGGACTAGTTTTTACAAAGGAGGTGTTGCCAAAATTTTAAAGAAAGAAAGTTGGACTTTTAAAGAATTTGGGTTGTGATTTAAAAGACATTTAAAAATGTTTCTTATCTTATCTTGTCTTTTATTGGTTTAGATTTCTGGGTTTTGTCTTTCTTTTACTGCGTTACGCCTGTAGACGTTGCGTAGTATTAGGGCCGTCACGTGCCAATTTTCGGGTCGTGACACATCCCCAAGCGGGAGATAGCTCTTCGCCAATTGGCGGTCATAACCACGCAAGCAATATAATATACAACGCCGAAGGGCGAGGATCAAAAATCAAAATGAAACTCAATTTCATCAAGAAAACCATAATAATACAAGCGCGACTCTAAGGTCGAAAGAATATACAATAGGTCTTCTAAGGCTATCAAATATACAAGTCTGGTTGATGGAGTTTACTAGATACAACTGAAATAATAAAGTACAATGGTCGTCACGATGCGAATGAACCCACCCATAAAAGCAATCACCCGGAATGAAGTAATGTGCCAGCAAAGTCGCCAAGGAAAACCTGTACGGCAAAATCTGCAAGAAACTGTGGCACAACGGGGGTGGGTTGCCAACTCGTGAGTAGAAAACATCATCGAGCAGAAATCGTATGTATGACTCAATCCTAGGTCATACGATAATAATATATCCTTAATAATATATACTGAACCATCTACACATAAGTGTCATACCACGTGCTCGTGTCAGCGGCTCATGTAGCAACAGATCATATATATGATGTATGAATGCAATATAATGAAAACAGAATACATCATGAATGAGAAAACTGTTTTCTTAATTTAGTGAGATTTCTGTATATATAAATCGAGGTATCATTAATGAAATCAACATAGAATCAGTGTCAAATATCGACACAAAACATATATCCCAATATCTCAATATCTTAGGCTCCGACAATCCGGAATGGCCCGTATCCTCAAATCTCAATATCTAGGGCTCTGGTTATCCGGACTGGCCTATATTATAAAATCTAAAAACCTCAGGCTCCAGCAATCCGGACTGGCCTATACTACGATCGGTATCCTCCGGATATCCGTCAAGTCACAAGAAAATCACCGGTCGGTAGTGCTCCCCTGCCAGGCTCAACGTCATCATCTGCTGCCATCTTGCCTCGGGGTACCGCACCGGGTCCACCATGCACCCACAGACGGTTCCTCCTCCTCCTCGAATCGGGTGTATGATATCTCTCAAGAGCCGAGAAAACACATGGTAGACTCCTCTCAAATCATATCATGAGAAAACCACGATTTTCTATCTTTAAAATGATAATAAGTTTATAAAAGCTTTGCGGTTTCTCCAAATCCAGAATTTTCATGGAAATCCGAAATCCCAATCTCAAGGGTAAATAAACAATGAAATACCGGTAAAAAGCTCCATAATATTGCTTGAAAAATGAAAATACACATGCATGAGATATCATAGTAATAAATGCAATGTCTAAGCTATAATATAAAAGCAAGCGTATTAGTACTATGTCGAAACTATCAGCTAGCAATTTATACTAATGAAATAGTATTTTCTAATGTGTACGTGACATGGCAATTACCGATGATGATGGGTGTGAGCCGGAAAGCAGGTTTACGTGGAGCATACGCATCATCGGTAATGGTGCCGGTATCCTGACAACATGATTTTAATAATAACTAATGGAAACACAAATAAGCATGCAATGCGATGCGAACATCAAGAATATGCGGAACAGTAATAATAACGCAACATATAAGAATATACATCTATATATGAGTCATACAGTTTTGACATTTGAAATAACACGAATCGTGGTGTTTAGAAAAATAGGGGCTACAGTGTTTTTTTTAAGAAAAGGTACGTCCTTTGAAATATTCGTAGAATCCCTTGGCCTGTCTTTAAAATACTCATGATTCGTTAGTTTTGAAATAAGTATGACTCGAGTCCAGTCTAACATCTACTAAGTAAACGACAGGACTAAACTAACAGACTAATCGAAAGGGTAAGGAAAACCACCTAAGTCTGAGTCGATATCCATATCTAGTAGTCGGTGATCCCGCCTCAAAAGTATGATGTACGATACAATATATCATATGACATCCTCGAGTCAAGAGTGCGGATCTATCATCATAATTATATCTCGTACAGTAAGTCCATCGTACGGCATCCTAAATCAGGGTACAGGTCGAATATCACATATAACACAACATCCATGTGGTACCATCATCACATATCATGAACTGGGGGTACTGATCTAAAGTCTAGTACATACTGATACCATCAAAATATATATATATATATGCATGTGTATGAAAACACATCGCCTAAGGACCCGCTATAATATCATGTCGTATCTCAAAATACGAACCAAATCACATCACCGATCTCGTGGCATCATGCCCAATCACATCGACTCATCTCCAAGTACCATATACTATCCTCATCATTCATGTATATGTATACATATATATATATACATACTCACAACATATATGTATGTATATATATATATTTATATCCCCATATACGCACAAGTAAATCAAATGTATGCGTGTGTGTGTGCGTGTACCTTATTCTAGGGTTTCGTGACTAAAAACTAGCTAATGACACTATCATCCAAATACACTAAAAAGTAACCCATGATCTCCTAAAATAGTACTTGCTAATTATCCAAATTTCACATAAAAGAATATAAATATAAATCATATCCTTGCTACTCTACGAAACTGCGGGGGTATTATACGTCATCCACCCGACTTCCCCAGTAGATATATATCTACTCACATTGATCCTTACTTGTCGAAGTCGATGTCGCCAACCTCTTCTTCATCATCCGAAGTCCACGTGGGGTACCTACATATCACACGCAGTATCGTAAACCGAAATCGCACACGAAAACCAAAACGGCTCGCGTATCACGCATATGTTAAAACCTATGGTCTACACATGCAAGAATAACCAAACAACCCTCGTCGCTGACGTACAAACGTCAGACGACGGGACACAATATCAAATATCAAATCCCAATTCATTAAAAGCCGCAAAACGAAATCAAAAACTTTGAAAACTTGCTCCAGATTTGCTTCAGGTGACAATTGGGACATTTTGCATATAGGGGAGGTCTAATTAACTGATATAGGAGCTACAGACAAAGTACGAAACCAAAATGGGGTACCCAAGCTGCAAATTGCGGCTCCCCAGGTTTAATCTGCGGCCAAAAAATGACATTGGTGTCTCAGGTCTCGGGGTTTTTTTTTCTTAGGTGCTTGCACATCTCTCATTCTTCGCTAAATATTTTTCAGATGCCCCGGGTGATAGCAGGTCTCAAAACAACATCACAAAAGTCACTAAAATCCGATATCGAGGTTTCTAAGTTTAGGGTTTGGGGTTCTAGTCTCAGGTTTTTGTCCAATATACTATCACTAAAAGGGGGTTTAAGGTCACTACTAACTCAATTACACTATCTCAATTCAAGAATTCCTCAAAACCCTAACTTGGAATTTTCTAACATCACTAAACATCACTAAAACACTTCTAAACTTAACTAAGTGCTAAAGTTAACAATCACTACACTAATGGTAAAGGAATTACCTCATTTGGCAACTTAAGAAATTTCTTGAGTTGCCCCAAGTCTCCAAAATCCAAACTTTCTTGGTCCAAAATGCTTGTAGTGCTTGTGCACATTTTTTGTGAAAGGGAGATGATGTTTTGAGGTGGGGTTGAGGTTGTGGTGTGGAGTTAGAGAAGGTGGAGGGAGTGGGCTACCATGAAGAGGAAGGAGGAAGAAGATGAAGATAATGAAGAGGGAACAAATGGCCAAGGTCAGCACAAGACCATCCCCCCTCTCTTCTCTCTCTTACCCATACCTCCATTCTTTAATATTTTCCTTTTTCTTTTCTATTTTCCTTATTATTTTCTTTTCCTCTCATTTCAAAAACAAAACCATGCTACAAATAGAAAGAAAGACATGGTAAAATAAATGTAACAAATGCTAGCAAATATGTTATGGTGCATGTCATATGCACAAAACACAATTAATGTGTGATTAGTGAACACTAATCAAGTTTAGAAATAAACCTGTATATAATTTATTATAGAAATTTATAATTTTCTTAAATCACATAAATACCTCCAAAATCACCATTAAATTAAATTTTCCAATATTTTCCAATTTATCGGTATTTAATTGTGCCACATCATTAAAATATTCGTAATATTTATTATTTAATTATTTAATTTCCCAAAAATAATATTTTATTTTTCTGAAATGTTACAATCTTCCCCCTTAATGAAATTCGGTCTCCGAATTTAAATTTAAACTCCTCAAATACCAAAACATTTCAGTAAAAAGATCAAGTCGTCGGGGCTCCGAAATTATAAATACATAAAACACATCGTAGCGCAATGCATGCGCATGAACAATGAGTATATAAACCAAAATCAAAACTCCGTCAATCATCCCTCAATCATCGGGGTTATGGCGAAGACACCAATGTTAAAGCCCAATACGAAACCAACATGATATACATCAAACCATACATTTAAACATCATTAAAACATCTGAAAGAAATGCATGCCAAACATTTTCAAGTCGCTGTGCGATGCGCGTATCACTGCACAGTGGCGGACGTTTATTGGAAGAACATAACTATATATATATACATCCTTTGTTTAACATACATGTCCCGCCGTTTTGAAAAATAATTTAGAAGGGTTTCCTTTGTTAAATGTCTCATGTCATCTCGGACACGACTATAGCTCCTTTTTGGAAATCCCTTCGATAACTATTAATGCATGCAAAAATATATTCAGGTACTGTCCTCGGACTAGTCCTGCTCAGCTACTATACCATATAGTAAGTATCATAAAACATACTGCTCCAAAAGAAATCAATCCCCAAAATGTGTATATGAATGCCACGTGCGTCTGGTGCGCACCGAAATCGAAATCCATGAATGTGCCATACATGTGCACAGAAACAAAATCAATGTGCAACGGGTGTGCACGAAACACCTGTCAAAGGCAACGGGTGTGCCTGACAGCAATATCAGGTGCATCTGATAAGCACGAACAATCCCGATTTAGTGCATCTGGCGTGCACCAAAATCGCATTAAGCGCGTCATGTATGCGCAAGAATCCAAATCAATTGCACAAGGTGCACGAAAACAAATATCGAGTATCACAATCGAAATCGACGGTATACAACACATTTCAATCCAAATCCAAATCAGGTATATCGTGGTATATAATCTCACAACCATATGCATCAGTGTGCACAAATCGAATCAAAATACTAAAAGTGCATGAAAATTATGCCGAAAGCACAAGTCGAATCACATGCGTACCATAGGAATGAAATCATAATCAACATCTCGAATGACATCAAATCGAAGTCAAGTGCAACTGTGGTGCACAAAATCTCAATCATGAAAATAAATCGCCCAAAACACCGAAATCAAAGATGGAGGAAACAGTCCCGCTCTGGCACATCCTCTAAAGATCTCTGGCCAACTGTCATGGTCACTCATAACATGTCTCATCGACGCTGCCGAACTCTGGCCTACTATGTGTGCACAATACGTCTGATCCTGGGTCCAAGTATTCTCGTATAGTATTCCAGAAAGGTTCTGTCGAGGTCTCTCCTAAATCTCGCTTCTGCCGAACTGCCCGGAAGCTATCACCCTTTACTAAATCGATTTCTTGTTCCGGAATGGCTGCATACTCATCGCGACTCCTTCTGGAAGATATGTCCATATACAACGCCTCTGCATGCGTATCACATCTTTGATGTCAATAGAGTGGAACGTCATCTCGTCGAAGTCTCGTACGAATCTCTTACACCACTTTTCTCTAATGTCGACTGATTCGGACTCGTCTCTTAGTAGCTGCATAGGCCGCGCTCCAACGTCTATACTCATATCTGGAGTCTCCCAAGTAATGTATCTGATCACATGATATCCGAACGACGTCAAACTTTTCGACCGATTCATCAAAGTCTCATAATTCCCCGAGAGCTCAACTCTTGAGTACAGTTTAATAATATTCAGTACATGCCACAGTACCTATGAACCAGCCGTAGAACGGCAAACCCAAGCCTCATTAATGGCACCGCGGAACTGCTGCAAACTCTAAGGTTCAAAAGCGTTCCCATGGTCATTATATCGAGTTAGGGTTTCATTCTTCTAGAGGGTCCACGGAATTACTTGCATGTTTTTCCGAATACTTTAAACTTGGAAAAATGGGTTTCTGACATTCGATCGTTTTCCTTTGACTCCCAACGTACCTGCGTGAAGTCTTCTCCAGCTGGAATCAATCAATCTGATGAACTCACATCGGGGTGTGCAAACGAACCATATGTCTTAGTCATTCATCCTTGGGTGACTAGCGATCTTCTATCATATCTCTAAGTATAACTCATGCGACATTAGATTCAAGCATCTGGGGCGATATCTCGTCAGTCGCAGCAACAACTAAATCATTCGTCCGCACGCTGAACAGTGCCTCAATCATCAAGATAACTATGCATTGACGTTCATCACATTCTGGCTAGCCTCTAGCAGTGGCCCAATCCTCTGGTGCTGATCTGCACGTTCGAGAAATTTTGTAAAAGCAATCCATCAAATGCTCATGGCGCAAAAACATAATAAAACAATATATCTATGCAATCGTGTGTCCCTGGAATCATGCCCTGGTCAGTCCTCGTCCATGACGAGCTCGTGCTGACCGCAACTCTAGCCGCGGCTTTCTCTGCCCGTGTAATCGTGGCTGCAAAAACCATAAACCGATATCGATGAGGATAGATCACAGGAATGAATATAATAATGTGCAAGGAAATGTACATCCAAAGTCTTTTTAAGCGGAGTAGCGTATCATAAGTATGCCGCGGAACATACACTTTTAGGTCCACGTTACCCACCCCGGTCCTTTCGGGGAGGCGGAATAGGTAAAACGAAAATTTTCCCTAGCTAGGTAACATGGACCGTTTCATGGAGGATCGTTGCTAAACAAAAACTAACAAAAATCAACAAGTTCTAACTACTATGTAGAATGGCTATACCTTGGTCTTGAACTCCTTCTCTTCTTGTTGTGGTTCTTCCTCTTTCTTGCTCCTCGTAGTCGCTTGAACGGATCCTCCTTGTCGTCTCCTCTTTGCCATAGATGGATCCACCCGAGGGTCTCAAAATTGGGCTCCAATCTCAAACTAGAGATGACTAAGGTGTTTGGTTTGCTAAACCTAACACCTTAGATTGAGTAGAGAAGAGTGATGGTGGTTTTGCCTCAAAGGTTCATGATTTCCAACTCATGGAACACTTGAACCTTGAGAGAAGAAGAGGAAGAGGGAGAGCTTTCTTTCTAGGAGAGAAAAAGAGAATGATAGAATGAGCTCTCAAAATCCAACCCTTCTCACAAAAGTGAGAATAATGATAATAATAATAATAATAATAATAATTAAGTATATGGTGATGGTTAGTTTCAATGACCATTATCATTTCATGCTATAATTGCTTTTGCAAACAACAAGCAAGCAAAAGTCATACCCATGAAATGATAGCCATGAAATGATGATGGTCAACAAGTCCAAAATTGTCAACCGGTCAACAAAGTCAACAAGTCAACAAAAGTCAAGCTTTCAACTCAACCATGGCCCAATAATACTTAATTAATATTATTAATCATATATCACATTCTCATTAGGGTTTAAAGAAAAGTCAACGGTCAACAAGTCAACCAAAGCCAAATAGTCAACAACCCTAATGAGAATCCGCTGCCTCTGCCTCTGTCAACTGTGCATACACACCCGCATCCGTGCTCCAAGGAACACGAATACACTGAGACAAAACCAATCCCAAAACAGTTACTAGGATCCGGCTTAAACCAAAGCACGCTAGTAACTACTGTCCGGACACCAAACGTGCATAAGTGCGCGGACGTGAACGAACCCCGTCGCAAAAACCATGCAACCTCTACTCTGTTTTGCCCAAAGGCGAGTAACCCTCTGTGTGGGACTTTAAAGGCTCGACACTACGCTGGCAGTGGGTTTAACCAGAGGCCGCAAGCGGTACTAGCTGTACGTAATGGTCCCCAGGTAGATGCCGATAAGAAGACTGATGGGGTGAACCCATCGAACTCCTACTGAGCCTGAATGTGAAAATCTCCGTACAGTCCGGTCTGTTCCTCTGAGAATATCGCATGGCGGGCCTAGGGGGCGGTAAACGTCAGTCCCCTAATAGAGGTACAAGTCGAGTCGGAGTGTAGCCCAAAACACCCTGAGAATCTACTGGAAAACCTACCAGCAATTCTCGCTTGCCCTGGCCAGGGACTTTGTGTTATGGCTCTCCTAGACACAGCGCGATATCAACCCCCAATACCGGGAGAGACGAATCCTGTCTAACCGTCACTGCCTCCAAGTGCTTCGGGAGTGCACCCAACTACTACCTGTTTGCACGACTCAGTAGAGTCGTGGTAGGGTAGTAATTTAAGAACATTGGGAACACACTCGAGGCGAAGTGACAGTATCAAGTCAGCGGACTAAGCTGTACTCATGTCACCTGGGAACTGTTAACTGACGATATGTATAATACCAACCAACAGTTCCCGATGAGTTCTGTCTAGTGTACTCGTGACCTAACGAGCACCTGCATACTATCTCCAGTACGACGTACTGATGACTGTGGGACAGATCATCTCCCCTGCTTGGAAGAGAAGCGTATGCACCAGTCTACTCTGGAGTATCGATGCCCTGTCTCGATAATCCTGCGACTAGGGACCAAAGTAAGGATGTGCTTATAGACTACCCAGCCCCCACTAGTGTGATCACCATCACAACGCCGGTAGTCAAGCAAAAATCCTAAGGGCTCTACCAATATGTTTTTAACGATATGTTAAAAGAAACATATACACATATTAAGATAGAAACAAACCAAGTAGCATACTATTATATCGAGCAAGACTGTCGTAAAACCATATATATATCCCAAGCCTCCAAAATGAATTATACAAACCGGTACTATACAATAATGGCCTCTAGGGCATACATATCTAACAATCTCCCAGTTGCACTAAAGGCCAGTAATTGGTGTACCGCATACCCAACATCTGCACTAAAGCCAGCTGCCGGCGTACCGCATACCCAATAGCTCAAAAAGTCGCTCGAACTGTGTTTGAGGGAGGGCCTTCGTGAATGGATCCGCTGTGTTGTCTTTTGTATCCAGTCTCCATACCTCGATCTCCTGGCGATCAATGATCTCTCTGATCAGGTGATACCGCCTTAAGATGTGTCTGGATTTCTGATGGGACCTTGGTTCATTCACTAAAGCTATAGCCCCATTGTTATCGCAATACAAAGGTATTGGGTCAACAATGGACGGAACCACCTGAAGTTCACTAATGAACTTCTTCATCCAGAACGCCTCTTTTGCGGCATCGCTTGCAGCAATGTATTCAGCCTCCATCGTCGAGTCTGCGACGGTATCCTGTTTGGAACTCCTCCAACATACCGCCCCTCCATTGAGGGTAAACACAAAACCCGAGACAGACTTGTTGTCATCTTTGTCACTCTGGAAGCTTGAATCGGTAAAGGACTCAACCCTGAGATCTCCATTACCGTAAACTAGGAACATCTCCTTAGTCCTTCTCAGGTACTTGATAATGTTCTTCACTGCTGTCCAGTGGTCCTCACCTGGGTCTGACTGATACCGGCTCACCACGCTCAGCGCGTAAGCTACATCTGGTCTTGTACATAGCATCGCATACATTATAGATCCTACCGCCGAAGCGTAGGGTATAGTGCTCATGCGAACCCTCTCCTCATCAGTCTTAGGAGACATCTTCTTGGAGAGGGTAATTCCGTGCAATGCGGGCATGTTACCGTGCTTGGAATCCTCCATACTAAATCTCTTTAGTACGGTCTCTATGTACCTGGACTGCGAAATTCCCAGTAGTCTCTTGGATCTATCTCTGTAGATCTTGATCCCCAGAATGTACGAGGCATCACCCAGGTCCTTCATGGAGAACCGTTGTGACAAGAATAGCTTGACAGATTGTAGCATAGGAATGTCATTTCCTATCAAAAGAATGTCGTCCACGTACAAGACTAGGAACACGACAGTTCGTCCTACAATCTTCTTATAGACACAAGGTTCATCTTCGTTCTTGATGAAATCAAATTCCTTGATTGCCTCATCAAAACGGATGTTCCACTTCCGCGATGCCTACTTCAATCCATAAATGGATTTAAGTAACTTGCACACCTTCCCGCTGCTCTCACTGTCTACGAAACCTTCTGGCTGATCCATGTAAACACACTCTTCTATACAGCCGTTTAGAAAAGCCGTTTTAACGTCCATTTGCCAGATTTCATAGTCATGGAAAGCAGCAATGGCAAGTAGGATCCGAATGGATTTGAGCATAACCACTGGAGAAAAAGTTTCGTTATAGTCCAAACCAGGTCTTTGACGAAAACCTTTTGCAACGAGTCTAGCCTTATAGGTTTCTACCTGCCCATCTACACCAAGTTTCCTTTTGTAGATCTATTTGCATCCAACGAGTTTTACCCAGGTGGAGCAATATCCAAGGTCCACACTTTATTGGTGTACATGGACTCCATTTCAGATTGCATTGCATCCAGCCACTTATCAGAGTCCCTACGGATAATGGCCTGCCTGAAACTGGTAGGGTCATCTTATTCCAAGATGCAATCCTCTCGATCCCCGTCTTTGAGAAAACCGTAGTATCTCTCGGGCGGATGAGAAATCCTACCAGATCTGCGGAGTGGCTGAGGTTCGTTGGGTGTAACTGAATCTAGCGGTTCCTCCAAATCTTTAGTTAAAGTTTGTGTTTATGGAATTTCATCTAGTTCTACCGTGCTGCCACTAATATTTTTAACAAGAAATTCCTTTTCCAAAAATGTGGCATTCCTGGAAACAATTATCTTCTGTTCTTCTGCATGGTAGAATAGATACCCACTTGAATCTTTTGGGTATCCCACAAACTTACATAAAACTGCCCGTGCCTCAAGTTTGTCTCGGTTCTGCTTTTTGACATATGCTGGGCAACCCCAAATCTTAATACGTTTAAGATACAAACTCTTACCACTCCATATTTCATACGGAGTCTTAGGCACGGATTTGGATGGAACTTGATTCAATAGATGTGCTGCTGTTAAAAGCGCATGTCCCCAAAATGAAAGAGGCAACTCGGCATTACTCATCATGGAGCGAACCATATCCAGTAGGGTACGATTCCTCCGCTCCGATACACCGTTGTGCTGTGGTGTATAAGGAGGAGTAAGCTGAGAGAGAATACCATTCTCTTTTATGTAATCTAGGAATTCCGTGCTTAAGTACTCCCCTCCTCTATCAGACCGGAGGATCTTGATACTTTTACCAGTCTGGTTCTCTACTTTGTTTCTGAATTCCTTGAATTTCTCAAAAGCTTCAGATTTGTGTTTCATCAGATACACATATCCGAACCTAGAGAGATCGTCAGTGAATGTGATGAAGTACGAGAACCCACCCCTTGCATGTATAGACATCGGACCACATACATCACTGTGTATGAGTCCCAAGAGCTCTGCTGCCCTTTCTCCATGTCCGGTGAACGGAGATTTGGTCATCTTTCCTTTGAGACAAGACTGACAAGTTTCATAAGATGAAAACTCGAACGTATCCATGAGTCCATCTTTATGCAACTTACTTAGTCTTTTCTCTCCGATATGACCAAGTCTACAATGCCACAAGTAGAACTCGTTTGTATCTGAACTCTTCCTCTTGCGTGTGTTTTGTACATTGAGAACTGTATTCTGATTTAGAACATAGATACCATTACACAGTGTACCTTCTGCAACCAGTACCGTGTGAAGGTAGATGTTCATGATATTTCTATCAAGAACAAAGTTATATCCATCTTTATCGAATAAAGAAACTGATATGATGTTGCAAACCATGGAAGGTACATAGTAGCAATCGTTCAAAATCATAGTATTGCCATTTGGCAACACTAGGTGGTATTCACCGACGGCTGCAGCATTAACTTGTGCTCCGTTCGCTACTCTGAGCGATATATCACCAGGTACAACTCTCCTACTTTTTCTCAGTCCCTGTAATAAATTACAGATATGAGATCCTGATCCGGTATCAAGTACCCAGGAGGTAGGGCTGACCGTAAAACAGTTCTCAATTACAAGAACACCTGAAGTAGATGCAAAACCATGCTTCTTCTTCAACTGGGTATCCTTGGAATCCATACAATCCTCTTTCCCTTGCTCATACTTATGACTGTTGTCGTAAGTTAGAGCCGAACCAACGTTCCCCAGCCCCGAATAAGAATTCGGATCGGTCAAGCGATACATTTTATTATCTTGATTAGGGCGTGAAATGGTTGCTACCTGGAGAGAGAGAAAAGAAACACTCAGCGTGCTCTCTTGCAAGATTAGATTGGTTTATTGATTTATCTAATCAGGATGGCTCCCACTGTTTCCTCAAATTCTTCTTCAAACCCTAAAAGAAGAACTAGTCAGGATTAATTAACCTTTCAGCCAGGCTAGTGTTGGTACTTCGAGGGAGGTTTTCCAACGCTTTCGCGAAGTTTCTTAATTAAATAACCTCTTTTCCCTGGAGGCGTAGCCCCGCTAACACCGTTCTAGACACCTACTTGGTTTATAGCATTGATTGTTAAGTGAAAAAATCTCCCGAGAGTAATCCAACTCATCAGTGGGATCGGGATCCAACTATCATTGTGCGATGACCTAGATGGAATCCACTCTAGTCACCACACTCCAGAAGGTATGCTTAATCTGCAAGTTTCAGTTTCTTTAGAAACTCCCGATGTGGATTTTTGCCCCTAGGACCCAAGTGACCTTGACACAGTCAACAAATCAAAGAGTCCTACTCAAGTTCAACCCGTCATTATCTTGATTGCATTAAACCCACCCGCATAACCCTTGACACAGTCAACAAGGTTACACGACTGTCCTAACCAATCACATTGTATCCAGCAGATAAGCAATACTCAGCTACCGTTCACTGCGCCTTGACACAGTCAACAAACGCAGCACGAATACTAAGTATAACTTATAAGAAATGACGGAGGGCTACGGCTGGGTTTTTTGCGAAAAACCCGTTAACGTAATGAACTTGATATCGTTGAAGGAACCTGATAACCTTTTTGAAAATATAGTGGCGAAAACTTTTGCTAAAGAGGTCACTCCCTGTGAAGGGATCTCGGCTCTTTCCTCGTCGAATGAGGTGCAGGATATTCCAAACTGCATACCTCGATGCAAAGCAAGAATAATCGACTATAGTGAAGTTATTACCCTGACGCAAACTTTTTGTCCAAGGGGTCACTCCCGATGAAGGGATCTCGGCCCTTGCCTCGTCGACTGTGGTGCTGGGCATTCATAACCGAATACCTCTATGCAAAACAAAAGAGAGCGTCCTTGCAATAACAGCTTTTTGAAAAATTGTTCCAACAACGTTCTTTTAGGTTTGTTTTCTTGCATTAATTTAATGCGTCCCATCAATTAATTCTACCATTGCAGAAAACAACGAAAATATGACGTACACTTATGCCATCCGCATTCGCCACGGAGCCCCGTCATTACCCGTTAGGTTACTTAACTAACGACATAGCGGGGCTGGACTAGCGCGGAGGCAAAACATAAGCAACGCCTAAATAGATATCATATAGATATATATAAACAATCGTCAGATGCAATGATATCCATTCCAGATCACAGATGAACACATTGGATATACTAGGAATCCGCATTCCGTACGAGCCTGTAATGAAGAGCGGATTACACGGTCGTGATGAATAGCCAATACCCACCTAGACCCTTACGGGTGCGGCAAACTACCCGCCAAGTACCCGAAGCGAAGCAACCTCCCTCAACACCGTGAGTAGGCCACTCGGCACTTTGAGGTACCCGGTAGTTTGTGCACCCCTCCTTGGGTCTATCCTAAGAGCAAAAACAGTAAAAAGAAATTATACAATGGCGGCTACAACCTCATCCCGGATGTGCGGTCATAAAAATAATATTACATCAATTTACATATTACTTGAATTGAAAGATAAAGAAAAATCTCATCTCACAACCCCCGGCTATTCATCCGCGACAATCCAATGAATTCATATACACATACCATCAACATTACAGATCACAGATATGTATAACCCCCACTAATCGACGTATAGAGATTAGCAGACGTTCAATACATATATCACATCACAGATATAACCCGTCAGCTTAAGTCTTTAAAAGTTCGATCAAAACACGGACTGTTAAACCCCAAAAACAAATTTTGCTTTCTGGAAAATCTGGGAAGAAAAAACATGTTCCAAAAATCCCAAAACACCCCAGACAACACACTGCAGGAAAACCGATCCACGGCCGAGTAAACTTGGCCGCGGATCCGCGGCAAGAAGCTATTCTTGCCGCGGTTCCGCGGTGAGTTGGTCGGTTCGCCTGATCGTTTTTCTTGGGTGTTTACGAAAAACCCTGAGCCGAATTTTGAGATGTGTTAAATAATTTTTAGAGCAGAATAAAAATCGACAGAAAGTTTAACCCTCGGGCGTGTTTTGTGATTTCCTTTTCCGATCGAACTTCTAGTTACTTTGCTAACATTCTAGAAAGTGTTTAGCTAGGCTCTGATACCACTGTTAGGTCCACGTTACCCACCCTGGTCCTTTCGGGGAGGCGGAATAGGTAAAACGAAAATTTTCCCTAGCTAGGTAACATGGACCGTTTCATGGAGGATCGTTGCTAAACAAAAACTAACAAAAATCTACAAGTTCTAACTACTATGTAGAATGGCTATACCTTGGTCTTGAACTCCTTTTCTTCTTGTTGTGGTTCTTCCTCTTTCTTGCTCCTCGTAGTCGCTTGAACGGATCCTCCTTGTCGTCTCCTCGTTGTCATAGATGGATCCACCCGAGGGTCTCGAAATTGGGCTCCAATCTCAAACTAGAGATGACTAAGGTGTTTGGTTTGCTAAACCTAATACCTTAGATTGAGTAGAGAAGAGTGATTGTGGTTTTGCCTCAAAGGTTCATGATTTCCAACTCATGGAACACTTGAACCTTGAGAGAGGAAGAGGAAGAGGGAGAGCTTTCTTTCTAGGAGAGAGAAAGAGAATAATAGAATGAGCTCTCATAATCCAACCCTTCTCACAAAAGTGAGAATAATGATAATAATAATAATAATAATAATAATTAAGTATATGGTGATGGTTAGTTTCAATGACCATTATCATTTCATGCTATAATTGCTTTTGCAAACAACAAGCAAGCAAAAGTCATACCCATGAAATGATAGCCATGAAATGATGATGGTCAACAAGTCCAAAATGGTCAACCGGTCAACAAAGTCAACAAGTCAACAAAAGTCAAACTTTCAACTCAACCATGGCACAATAATACTTAATTAATATTATTAATAATATATCACATTCTCATTAGGGTTTAAAGAAAAGACAACGGTCAACAAGTCAACTAAAGCCAAATAGCCAACAACCCTAATGAGAATCCTCTGCCTTTGCCTCTGTCAACTGTGCATACACACCCGCATCCGTGCTCCAAGGAACACGAATGCACTGAGACAAAACCAATCCCAAAACAGTTACTAGAATCTGGCTTAAACCAAAGCCCGCTAGTAACTACTGTCCGGACACCAAACGTGCACAAGTGCGCGGACGTTAACGAACCCCATCGCAAAAACCATGCAACCTCTACTCTGTTTTGCCCAAAGGCGAGTAACCCTCTGTGTGGGACTCTAAAGGCACGACACTACGCTGGCAGTGGGTTTAACCACAGGCCGCAAGCGGTACTAGCTATACGTAACGGTCCCCAGGTAGATGCCAATAAGAAGACTGATGAGGTGAACCCATCGAACTCCTACTGAGCCTGAATGTGAAAATCTCCGTACAGTCCGGTCTGTTTGTCTGAGAATATCGTATGGCGGACCTAGGGGGGCGGTAAACGTCAGTCCCCTAATAGAGGTACAAGTCGTGTCGGAGTATAGCCCAAAACACCGTGAGAATCTACTGGAAAACCTACCAACAATTCTCGCTTGCCCTGGCCAGGGACTTTGTGTAATGGCTCTCCTAGACACAGCACGATATCAACCCCCAATACCGGGAGAGACGAATCCTGTCTAACCGTCACTGCCTCCAAGTGCTTCGGGACTGCACCCATCTACTACCTGTTTGCACGACTCAGTAGAGCCATGGTAGGGTAGTAATCTAAGAACAGTGGGAACACGCTCGAGGCGAAGTGACAGTATCAAGTCAGCGGACTAAGCTGTACTCATGTCACCTGAGAACTGTTAACTGACTATAGGTATAATACCAACCAACAGTTCACGACGAGTCATGTCCAGTGTACTCATAACCTAACGAGCACCTGCATACTATCTCCAGTACGACGTACTGATGGCCGTGGGACAGACCTGTAAGTCCACGTTACCTCTCCCGGTACTTACGGGCTTGCGGAAATGATGAAAAGCGATTTTTCAAGAGGTGGTAACATGGACTCAAAATACGGATCTTTGTTAAATAACTACCTAACAACCTAACTTGAGATTTACCTACTCGGTTAGGGGGGTTATACCTTTCTTGAACTCCTTCGTCTTCAACTCTTTGTGGTGTACGGATCGGCCTCACCTCGTCGTCTCCTTGCGCCGAAGATGGATCCACCTGAAAGCTTCTAACTTTGGCTTCTTCTTCGAACTTGAAGAACCTAGAACACTTGGTTTGCTAAACCTTGTGAACTAGGATGATTAGAGAAGTGATATGGGTTTTCTTTTATCTCTAAGGCAATGTTTCTCAACTCATGAGAGAGAGTTGCCTTGAGCTAGAGAGAGAGCAAGAGGAAGAGCAAGAGGGAGAGCTCAAGCAAGAGAGAGAAAGCAAATGAGAGAATGAGAAAGTCTTTTGCCATCCAAGCTCTCATAATCCAAAACCATCATAACAAATAATAGTAATCAAGTATTATGTGATGGTTCAAGTCAAAATGGCCATATCATTTCATGCACTCATTTTGCAAAAAGAAACAAGCAAGCAAAAGTCTTTGCCATGAAATGATAGCCATTGTCATGATTATGGTCAACTAGTCCAACTTAGTCAACCGGTCAACAAAGTCAACAAGTCAACAAATCAACAAAGTGAACCCCTCAACAACCATGTCACTATAATACTTAATTAATATTATTGTTAATCATATTTCATATTCTCATTAGGGTTTAGCAAAAAGTCAATAGTCAACAGTCAACAGACAACAACCCCAATGAGAATCCTCTGCCTCTGTCTCTCTGTCAACTGTGCATATACACCCGCATCCGCGTTCCGAGGAACACGAATACATACGAGATAAAAATAATCCCAAAACGTACACTAGGATCTGGCTTAAACCAAAGCCCGCTAGTATTAACTGTCCGGACACTAAACGTGCACAAATGCATGGATGTGACCGAACCCTGTCGCAAAACCATGCGACCTGTCGCAAAACCATGCGACCTCTACTCTTTTGCCTAAAGGCGAATAGCTTTCTGTGTGGGAATTTAAAGACTCGACACTACGCTGGCAGTGGGTTTAACCACAGACCGCAAGCTGCACTAGCTGTGCGTAACGGTCCCCAGGCAGATGCTGACAAGAAGACGGACGAGGTGAAACCCATCTGAACTACTACTGAGCCTGAATGTGATAGTCTCCCTACAGTCCGGTCTGTTCGTCTGAGAACATCGCATGGCGGGCCTAGGGGGGCGGTAAACATCAGTCCCCTACTAGCGGTACAAGTCGTGTCGGAGTGTAGCCCAGAACACCTTAGATAACACTGGAAACCTACCAGTCTATCTCGCTTGCCCTGGCCAGGGACTTTGTGTAATGGCTCTCCTAGACACAGCGCAATATCAACCCCCAATACCGGGAGAGACGAATCCTGTCTAACCGTCACTGCCTCCAAGTGCTTCGGGACTGCACCCAAAAACCTCCTGTTTGCACGACTCCTTTGAGCCGTGGTAGGGTAGTAATCAAAGTACAGTGGGAACACACTCGAGGCGAAGTGACAGTGTCAAGTCAACGGACTAAGCTGTACTCATGTCACCTGGGAACTGATAACTGACGATAGGTATAATACCAACCAACAGTTCCCGACGAGTCCTGTCCAGTGTACTCGTAACCTAACGAGCACCCGCATACTATCTCAAGTACGACGTACTGACGGCTGTGGGACGGACCGTCTCTCAAGCTGGGATAAGAAGCGCATACGCTAGTCTACTCCGGAGTATCGATGCCCTGTCTCGATAGTCCTGCGACTAGGGACCTGCATAAGGATGTGCTTATAGATTACCCAGCCCCCACGAGTGTGACTGCCATCACAACGCTGGTAATCAAGCAAAGATCCTAAGGGCTCCACTCATGTGTAAAGGCGATATGCTAAAAGAAACACATGCACACATTAAAGAAGAAACAAACCAAGTAGCATACTACCATTTTGAGCAAGATTGTCAATACAGGGTGAATATCCCAAGCTTCCATTAAGTAATATACATACTAGTATGATACAGTAATGGCCTCTAGGGTATATACACTAACAATCTCCCATTTGCACTAAGGCCATATACTGGCGTATCGAAGACCTATCATCTCGATCAGCCGCTCGAACTGAGTCTGGGGTAAGGCCTTCGTGAATGGATCAGCAGTGTTATCTTCCGTAGCAACTCTCCGAACCTCGATCTCCTGGCGACCCACGATCTCCCTGATCAGGTGATACCGCCTCAAGATGTGTCGGGACTTCTGATGGGACCTGGGTTCCTTCGCTAAAGCTATATCTCCGTTGTTGTCACAATACAGCGGTATTGGATCAACAATGGTAGGAACCACCTGAAGCTCCGTGAGGAACTTCTTCATCCAGACAGCTTCCTTTGCTGCATCTGCAGCAGCGATATATTCCGCTTCCATCGTCGAGTCAACAACGGTTTCCTGTTTGGAACTCTTCCTACACACCGCCCTTCCATAGAGGGTAAAGACATAACCCGACATGGACTTGGAATCATCCTTGTCACTCTGGAAGCTGGAGTCAGCAAAGGCCTCGATCTGGAGGTCTTTTCCTCCATACACCAAGAACATCTCCTTAGTCCTTCTCAGGTACTTGAGAATGTTCTGTACTGCTATCCAGTATTTCTCCCCAGGGTTTGACTGATACTGGCTTACCACACTCAGTGCATAAGCTACATCTGGTCTAGTACACAACATCGCATACATTATAGAGTCTACCGCATAAGCGTAGGGTATAATAGACATGCGATCCCTTTCCAAATCAGTCTTGGGAGACATCTCTTTGGAGAGGGTGATCCCGTGACAAGCCGGTAGATTACCGCGCTTGGAATCTTCCATACTGAACCTTTTCAGTATGGTGTCGATGTACCTGGACTGTGAGATTCCTAATATCCTCTTGGATCTGTCACGATAGATCCGGATCCACAGAATGTAGGAAGCATCACCCAGGTCTTTCATGGAGAACCTGTGTGACAAGAACCCTTTGACAGATTGTAGCATAAGAATGTCATTTCTTATCAAGAGAATGTCATCCACGTATAAAACGAGGAATACTACATTTCTCGCTACAAATCTACTATAGATGCATGGTTTATCTGGATTTTTGATAAAGCCAAATTCCTTGACCGTCTCATCAAAATAGATGTTCCAACTCCGCGATGCCTGCTTTAGTCCATATATGGACTTAAGCAACTTGCACACCTTTCCACTGCTCCCACTCTGAATGAAACCCTCTGGCTGGTCCATATAGACACACTCCTCTAAATTTCCATTTAGAAAAGCGGTCTTTACGTCCATCTGCCAGATCTCATAATCGTGGAAGGCAGCAATGGCAAGAAGGATCCGAATGGATTTTAGCATAGCTACTGGAGAAAAGGTTTCGTCATAGTCCAAGACAGGTCTTTGACGGAAACCCTTTGCAACAAGTCTAGCTTTATAGGTCTCAACCTGTCCATCTACACCAATCTTCCTTTTGAAGATCCACTTGCATCCTACGGGTTTTACCCCATCTGGAGCAATGTCCAACGTCCATACTTTGTTGGTGTACATGGACTCCATTTCGTTTCGCATTGTATCCAGCCATTTTACCGAGTCAACGCTCTGAATGGCCTGCTGGAAGCTAGTCGGCTCATCATAATCAATGATGCAATCCTCTCTATCCCCGTCTATGGGAAAACCGTAGTATCTCTCGGGCGGATGAGACTGCCTACTACTCCTGCGGAGCGGCGTAAGAATGTCCTGATCTTTCGAACCCTCTGGTTCTACTAAGCTTTCAGTAATAGCTCGTGGTTCTGGAATTTCTTCCAGTTCTATTGCGCTCCCACTTATCTGATTTTCCAAAAACTCAGTTTCCAAGAAGTGGACATGACGAGAAACAAAAACCTTTTATTCCTCTTCGCAATAGAAGAAATATCCCTTGGAGTTCTTTGGATATCCCACAAACCTGCACTGTACTGAGCGTGCCTCGAGCTTGTCCGCATGCTGCTTTTTGACAAAAGCTGGACATCCTCATGTCTTAATGTGATTAAGATAGGGTCTCTTCCCACACCACATCTGATATGGTGTAGTAGGAACAGTCTTAGTTGGAACTCGGTTCAAAAGGTATGCAGCTGATTCTCGTGCATATCCCCAGAATGATCGCGGTAACTCAGCATTACTGATCATGGACCGTACCATATCCAATAGGGTTCGGTTCCGTCTCTCCGATACACCGTTATGTTGCGGAGTGTATAGAGGAGTAAGCTGAGAGAGAATTCCATTCTCTTTTAAGTAATCCAGGAACTCGGCACTCAAGTATTCACCACCTCGATCCGATCTCAGTGTCTTGATACTTTTTCCGGTTTGTTTTTCTACTTCATTCTTATATTCCTGGAATTTTCCAAAGGCTTCGGAATTATGTTTCATTAAGAAGACATAACCGTACCTTGAAAAGTCATCCGTAAAAGTAATGAAGTAAGAATAACCACTTCGTGCATGCGTAGACATTGGACCGCACACGTCGCTGTGTACGAGCCCCAAGAGCTCGCTCGCTCTCACTCCGTGTCCAGTGAACGGAGTCTTTGTCATCTTTCCTTTGAGACAGGATTGACTAGTGGCATACGATTGATATTCTAACGGATCCAAATATCCTTCTGTATGTAACTTCGTCAACCATCTCTCATTGATGTGACCTACTCTGCAATGCCATAAGAAAGCCTGATTTATTTCCGGAGACTTTCTTTTGTGTGTATTCTGGACATTGAAAATCTGTAGTTGGTTTAATACGTATATACCATTACTTAATGTACCTGACCCAATCAGAACTTGATTAAGGTGAATGTTTACAACATGTCACGACCCGAAGTTTGGCCCGTGACCGGCACTTAACCACGTAACGTCTACAGGCGTAACGCGACTAAGTGAACCGAAAACCCAGAAATCAAACCAGCGAAAGTATAGAGTGTTATAAGTTTTTAAGGAAAGCATTACTAACATGATAAGAAATCTAAGTAAAATAACCAAGATAGTAATATACGACGCCGTAGCGAAGATCAAGATCCACAAGTGGGAACAACACAGATAGAAAAAACTGCAAGTACAGCCGGCTCACAACGAGCTTGACACCAGAAAACCAATATAATACAACATCGTCCTCACACTGTTTCTAAGTCAAATACATACATGGTAGATGGAGAATACTAGATACAACAATGTACATACTGGAAGATAAACAGATACCGCACAAAACCCACCTATCAGCGAAGAGCTAGTACACCAACTATGGGGGTATCTGTGTCAAAAGATGCTGAGCAGCCTGCCGCGACTACTCCGAAGGGCAACCTGCAAACACTATGGTACAACGGGGGTGAGTTGCCAACTCGTGAATAGAGATAACATATAAAGGTAATCACGAGCATGCACGTACTACGCTACTCTATCATATGCCAACAGATGATATCAATATATGATAAGCAGTATGTGCAATAATCATGCAAGTGCTCTATAGGGTACTGTACTACCGGATGAGGTACAAATGTAATGCTCTATCAGATAATACATCTACAGGATGAGGTACAAATGTAATGCTGAGCAGGGGCAATATAATATCTACACGGAATGTCGACGTGGAATATATATCGGTTTCTCAATGCACCCAGATCTCTCAAAAATAGCTCATGCGCCGGCACTCTCCTCGGTCCTCAAATCCTGTACATCTCTGAGAATCCCGAGTGCCCAACATCGGCACCCAAATATCATAAATACTCGTGCCTAGCATCGACACGCAAAACATCCTGTGTCGGGCATCCGTCAATCCGGGTCAGCCCTCTCTCTCACAGTATATATCGGGAATCCGTCAGTCCGGGTCATCCCTCTCTCAATATATCGGGCATCCGTCAGTCCGGGTCAGCCCTCTCGCGATACATCGGGCATCCGTCAGTCCGGGTCAGCCCTCTCGCAATACACCGAGCATCCGTCAGTCCGGGTCAGCCCTCTCTCAATACATCGGGCATCCGTCAGTCCGGGTCAGCCCTCTCTCAATACATCGGGCATCCGTCAGTCCGGGTCAGCCCTCTCTCAATACATGCCTCTAGCACCAAGAAAACACGGGGTGACGCCCCAAAATATCATATCAAGGGAACCGGGTTTTTAAATGATTATTATTTGAAAAGGCCACGGTTCCCAAATCCAGAAATCACATGAATCTCAACCAATAATACAAGTAATTGTGTTGTGATATGTGCACCAAGTATGTATATCAAGTCATGTCACATATAGATGAGCCACAATGCAATGATCCAATGTGATATAGGTATCAAGTATGAATATCAAGTCATGTCACATATAGATGAGCTACAATGCAATGATCCAATGTGATATAGGTATCAAGTATGAATATCAAGTCATGTCATATATAGATGAGCTACAATGCAATGATCCAATGTGATATAGGTATCAAGTATGAATATCAAGTCATGTCACATATAGATGAGCTACAATGCAATGATCCAATGTGATATAGGTATCAAGTATCAAGTCATGTCACATATAGATGAGCTACAATGCAATGATCCAATGTGATATATGTAGTAGGTATGCAATGCACTAGCTAGTAACCATGAACATGCAATATATATATATGGATCACTATAAAGTCCTATCAGCCCTGACGTAGAACGCCATGCGGGCGATATCCGCGTAGATGTGAAATCTACTCACCGTAGCCTCCCTCTAGGTATAGCCAACAACCTGCTTCCCTTTCTTCGCGGCGTCCGCCGCACCCTCCTGCTAACCTAGAATTACACAATATATCACACGTAAGCTTGAAATCACAAAAACGCGACATTTAAGCCGAACCAGTAACTCGTTTCGTGAACCAAACACGCGTGTGCGCGATACGCTAAAACGTGTGGTTACGCGCCTGAACGCACCCCGACGCGTCGCGATACGCAGAAACCCAAAAACCACACACACGTATCACGCGTGTCGCGAAAGGTTGAAAATACGGGAAAATAGGTATTCTACCCCAGATTTTGATACAGGAAAGATATTACAAAACTATATATACCAAAATAACTCACATACAAGCAGAGACCCACACCCCAAACCCCAACCCAAATCTCCCATATCAAGCCGCAATTTGCGGCCAAAATGCCCATTTCGGCGGCCAGACTTGGGAATTGGGTTCCCAGGTTTGGTTGGTGCACTCCATACTCCCCATACATGCTGCAGTGATGTCTAGTTTTGTTCTGAAAAGTCTCGGGTAGTAGCAGATTTCCTACAGTGCCTTATCTCAGTTCAAATCACACATTTTGCACAAAAATGGAACTTTATGGTATTTTGATGAAATCTGAAACAAATCTAGGTCTAATCCCACACTAATAACTCATTAACAAGCTAATCAAGCCACAACAACACAAATTTAACATATTAACACTAAACCCCCTTCAATAGCACTAAAAAGGCATAACAATATGATATTTCTAAACTAAACATGCAAGTTATAAAAATTGGGTGCTAGGATTGAGATTTATACCTTCTAATGACCTTAAAAACTACCTAAAGTCCAGTCCCTCCCTCAAGTGTGCAGATTTGCCTTGAACACCTCCAAAAACCTTGTTTTTTCATGTTTTGTGATGGAAAAAGTATTGATTGGTGTAGGGTTTTGTTTGGGAATTCAATAGAAAGTGAAGAGAAGAAGAAAATGAAGGAAATGGGAGGGCTTTTGCTGCTGGAGCAGCAGGAGTTTCTGATGTGGGGAGAGGAGAAAGAGAGAGAGGAGAATGGGGTCAAAAGTTCACCCTTTACCTAACCACCATACCACCTTGTTTTATTTGGGTTTCTTTTCTTTTGTTGTTTCTCTTAGAAATTGTAAAAAGGGTTTAGGATATGATTTAAAATGTAAGAATTAAGTTAGCAACCATGTAACCAAAAACCCTAAGTCCCAAAATAGCTAAGTGTGCAACACTACAAAAAGAGAATCTTTCAATTGCTAACACGACTAAAAAACTAATAATCCTAGAAACACATATAAAATCACACGTACCATCACTAATTATCACCAAAACAATCAAACAAAAATTTCAAAGTGTTACAATCTACCCCCCTTAAAGAAATTCGGTCCCCGAATTTTAAAAATCTAACTATACGCACCTTCAAAAAGGTGGGGATACCCCTTCCTCATCTCGCTCTCGGTCTCCCAAGTGACTTCCTCGCCGCTCTGGCCACGCCGAGGTATCTTGATGGACGGTATCTCTTTCGACCTCAATTCCTTCACTTGTCGATCTATGATCATCACCGGCTGCTCCGCATAGGAAAGGTCGCGCTCAAGCTGGATCGTCGGGTGCTGAATCGCATGCGAAGGATCATGAAGATATCTGCGGAGCATCGAAACGTGAAATATGGGATGCACGTCTGGAAAACTGGGCGGAAGGGCTAATCGATACGCAACTGCACCAATTCGCTCAAGGATCTCCAATGGGGCCCACATATCTGGGACTAAGCTTCCCCTTCTTCCCAAACCTTATTACGCCCTTCATTGGGGAGACCCTCAAGAAAACGTGGTCACCAACAGAAAGCTCAAGTCTGCGCCGACGACGGTCCGCATAAGATCTCTGCCTGCTCTGGGCTGCTCTCATCCTATCGCGAATCAAATGGATCCTTGCTGTCGTCTCCCCCATGATCTGTGGCCCTAAAATACTGCTCTCACTGAGCTCCGTCCAACAGGTGGGCGATCTGCATCTCCTCCCATAAAGAGCCTCAAACGGTGCCATCTGAATGGTCTCCTGGTAGCTGTTGTTGTAGGAGAACTCTACTAAGGCAAATGATGATCCCAGCTACCTCCGAAGTCTAAAACGCATGCTCTGAGCATGTCCTCGAGAGTCTGAATAGTCCGCTCTAACTGCCCGTCGTTCTGCGGATGGAATGCTGTGCTGAAACTCAAGCGAGTGCCCAAAGCCTCCTGAAGCCTCTGCCATAGCCGGTTGATAAACTGGGTGCCTCTATCGGACACGATGCATGTCGGAACTCCGTGCAGTCGTACAATCTCATCAATGTAAATCTGGGCATACTGGGCAAATCCGAAAGGCGTCCTCACCGGTAGGAAGTGAGCCGCTTCCGTCAGACGATCCACGATCACCCAGATGGAGTCATACCCTCGACTAGTCCCGGTGTAGACTCACAATAAAATCCATAGATATCTGTTCCCATTTCCACTCCGGAATGGGTAACGGCTGTAGCTCTCCCGCGGGCCTCTGGTGCTCAGCCTTGACTTGCTGACAAGTCAGGCATCTCGACACAAAATCTGCAATGTCCCTCTTCATACCGTCCCACCAGTGAACATCTCTCAAGTCATGGTACATCTTGGTGGAACCGGGATGAACACTATATACCGACCGATGTGCATCCTCGAGAATCTCGCGCCGCAATCCCTCAGCATCTGGTACGTACGGTCTAGCTCCAAATCGTAGTATCCCCTGATCATCGATCACGAATTCGGAAAATCTGCCCTGTCCCATCTGTGTCCTGATCTCTGAACAGCGGTCATCACTGTGCTGTGCCTCTTGTATACGGTCAAGCAACTGTGGGCGTGCACGAACATGCGCAATCTGTCCCCCGATCGGCGTAAACTAGAACTGTACCCGGCTGTCGCATAAGATCTGTCAATCTGCCGACGGCTGCCTCTGTACTGCGCTCAAACAAGATAGGCTGCCCCCGGGCCTCCTACTCAAAGCATCCGCCACTACACTAACCCTGCCCGGTTGATGCAAGCTCTCACAATCGTAGTCCTTCACTAACTACATCCATCGGTGCTGTATAAGGTTCAGGTCTCGCTGCTAAAATATGTACTTTAAGCTTTTGTGGTCGGTGAATATCTGGCACGACTCTCCATACAGATAATGTCGCCAGATCTTGAGTGCAAAGACCACTGCAGCCATCACCAGATCATGAGTAGGGTAATTCTGTTCATGTTTCTTTAATTGCCGTGAAGCATACGCAATCACCCTGTCATGCTGCATCAAAACGCACCTCAACCCTACTCGTGAAGCATCGCAGTAGACCACAAATCCGCCTGATACCGAAGGCAATGATAGCACTGGTGTCGTAGTCAGTAGAGCCCGTAGCCGCTGGAAACTGTGCTCACACTCCTCCGTCCAATCAAAGCGAACTCCCTTCCGAGTCAACCCGGTCAAAGGTGTAGAAATGCGAGAGAAGTCCTGCACGAATCGCCGGTAATAGCCTGCCAGCCCTAGAAAACTGCGAATCTCCGTCACTGACGTGAGTCTAGGCCAACTCCAAACTGCCTCGATCTTCCTCGGGTCGACACATATACCATCTCGTGTAATCACGTGCCCCAAGAAGTCTACGATGTCTAGCCAGAAGGCACACTTGGAGAATTTGGCGAAAAGCTGATGCTCCCTCAAGGTCTGCAGCGTAATCCGTAGGTGCTGCTCGTGCTCCTCTCTACTCCGAGAATACACCAAGATGTCGTCAATAAACACTATAATGAACAGACCAAGATACGGCCGGAGAATACGGTTCATCATGTCCATAAATGCTTCTGGCGCGTTGGTGAGTCCGAACGACATCATCAAAACTCATAATGGCCGTAACGTGTGCGGAAAGCTGTCCTAGGAATGTTCTCCTGTCGAACCCGCAGCTGATGGTAGCCCGATCGCAAATCGATCCTCGAAAAGTATCCTGCCCCCTGAAGCCGGTCGAACAAATCGTCGATGCGTGGCAAAGGATATATGTTCCGCACTGTCACCCTGTTCAGCTGGCGGTAGTCGATGCACAAACGCATACTGCCGTCCTTCTTCTTGACGAACAGGACTAGAGCACCCCAAGGAGAACACTGGTCGAATAAGTCCCTTATCCAGCAAGTCCTGCAACTGACCCTTCAACTCTCTAAGTCCCGCCGGGGCCATCCGATAAGGCGGTACAGAAATAGGCCCCGTGCCAGGAACCAAATCAATGCAGAAAGAATTATCACGCTCGGGCGGTAGCCCAGGAAGCTCGTCAGGGAACACATCAGGGAACTCGCTACAAACCGGAACCTGATCCAAAGGAACCTCTATAGCCCTAGTATCGCAAACATATGCGAGAAATCCCTAACATCCCTTCCGCAAAAGCTGTCCAGCGCGAACAGAAGAAATCACACCGTGAGGGGTGGCACTACGGTCCCCCAACACAACAACAACCGACTTGCCGGGAAAACAAAATCGAACTGTCTTCTCGCGGCAGTCAACAGAAGCATAGCACGTCGCTAACCAATCCATGCCCAAAAGAACGTCGAAGTCCAACATCTCATGAAGGATCAAATCGACCGGCAACTCTCTCTCGCCGATACGGACGGTACAGGATCGGAACACGTGCCTAGCAACAAACGACTCTCCCGCAGGAGTAGTCACAACTAGCGGTTGACCAAGCAAACCGGACTCTCTACCCAACTCGGCACAAGGTGTGTGGATACATACGAGTACGTGAAAACATATGAGCACAAGGATCCGGATCAAGCAATACGTGTGCAACAAAAGACAACTGAAAGAGTACCTGAAACCACAGCATCGGATATCCGCGCGTCCAGATGAGTCGAAGCGAAAACTTGTGCCTGTCCTTCATTTGCGACTGACCGAACTCCTCCTCTACTAGCCTGACCCCTCTGTGCAAACCCTCCGCATCCACGACGTCTCAGAACACGACCCTGACGTGCTGTGAAGAAACACTGCCTGATGAGGTGTTGAAGGCTCCCGCATCGTAAACACCTACGCACTGAATGCTGTCCTGCCTGGGGATGGAAGCCAAACGACTGTCCTCGTCCTAAGCCTCTGCTCTAGGCTGGTACACCAGTATGATTCCTCAACTGTTCCGGAATCCTCACGGTCTGTGGAAGACGTGTCTCGTAAACGGGAGCTGCCTCCACCGGTCCTATGTAGGGGACGGAATGCTGCATGATGATCGCAAGGAACAACTGGGTAACAGGGGTGGAAACCATCTATCGCTGCGCTCGAACGACCTCTACCAATGAGCTCATCGCCTGGCGTAGGCCCTGCATCTCTACCACTAATCTAGCGATCTGAGCTGTCGTAGGGGAAACAATCTGTCCTGATACAACAGGAGTACTACTCGGATTAGTCCTTGTCTCAGATGAATCAACTCGAACCTCGGCTCTCACGGCCACTCTCTGTGCCCCCGTAGTCCTTGGCGGCATATTGTCTATCAGAAACAACAGGATTCGATAAGGATACGGAAATCGAATCGCAAGAATGTTATATACTCAAGGAGGAATTTAAATCAACAAGTCGTAAGGTCGCGTAGGCGGAGTACCGTGTCGTGAGTATGCCGCGGAACATACACACGCTACGCTACCTTGCCGCAGCTACCTACTCCATCATACCGGGGTCATCCTACACTCCGAAAGGTAAAACCTACGCTCTGATACCAACTTTGTCACGACCCAAAGTTTGGCCCGTGACCGGCACTTAACCACGTAACGTCTACAGGCGTAACGCGACTAAGTGAACCGAAAACCCAGAAATCAAACCAGCGAAAGTATAGAGTGTTATAAGTTTTTAAGGAAAGCATTACTAACATGATAAGAAATCTAAGTAAAATCACCAAGATAGTAATATACGACGCCGTAGCGAAGATCAAGATCCACAAGTGGGAACAACACAGATAGAATAAACTGCAAGTACAGCCGGCTCACAACGAGCTTGACACCAGAAAACCAATATAATACAACATCGTCCTCACACTGTTTCTAAGTCAAATACATACATGGTAGATGGAGAATACTAGATACAACAATGTACATACTGGAAGATAAACAGATACCGCACAAAACCCACCTATCAGCGAAGAGCTAGTACACCAACTATAGGGGTATCTGTGTCAAAAGATGCTGAGCAGCCTGCCGCGACTACTCCGAAGGGCAACCTGCAAACACTGTGGCACAACGGGGGTGAGTTGCCAACTCGTGAATAGAGATAACATATAAAGGTAATCGCGAGCATGCACGTACTACGCTACTCTATCATATGCCAACAGATGATATCAATATATGATAAGCAGTATGTGCAATAATCATGCAAGTGCTCTATAGGGTACTGTACTACCGGATGAGGTACAAATGTAATGCTCTATCAGATAATACATCTACAGGATGAGGTACAAATGTAATGCTGAGCAGGGGCAATATAATATCTACATGGAATGTCGACGTGGAATATATATCGGTTTCTCAATGCACCCAGATCTCCCAAAAATAGCTCATGCGCCGGCACTCTCCTCGGCCTTCAAATCCTGTACATGTCTGAGAATCCCGAGTGCCCAACATCGGCACCCAAATATCATAAATACTCGTGCCTAGCATCGACACGCAAAACATCCTGTGTCGGGCATCCGTCAATCCGGGTCAGCCCTCTCTCTCACAGTATATATCGGGAATCCATCAGTCCGGGTCATCCCTCTCTCAATATATCGGGCATCCGTCAGTCCGGGTCAGCCCTCTCGCGATACATCGGGCATCCGTCAGTCCGGGTTAGCCCTCTCGCAATACACCGGGCATCCGTCAGTCCGGGTCAGCCCTCTCTCAATACATCGGGCATCCGTCAGTCCGGGTCAGCCCTCTCTCAATACATCGGGCATCCGTCAGTCCGGGTCAGCCCTCTCTCAATACATGCCTCTAGCACGGAGAAAACACGGGGTGACGCCCCAAAATATCATATCAAGGGAACCGGGTTTTTAAATGATTATTATATGAAAAGGCCACGGTTCCCAAATCCAGAAATCACATGAATCTCAACCAATAATACAAGTAATTGTGATGTGATATGTGCACCAAGTATGTATATCAAGTCATGTCACATATAGATGAGCCACAATGCAATGATCCAATGTGATATAGGTATCAAGTATGAATATCAAGTCATGTCACATATAGATGAGCTACAATGCAATGATCCAATGTGATATAGGTATCAAGTATGAATATCAAGTCATGTCACATATAGATGAGCTACAATGCAATGATCCAATGTGATATAGGTATCAAGTATGAATATCAAGTCATGTCACATATAGATGAGCTACAATGCAATGATCCAATGTGATATAGGTATCAATATGAATATCAATTCATGTCACATATAGATGAGCTACAATGCAATGATCTAATGTGATATAGGTATCAAGTATGAATATCAAGTCATGTCACATATAGATGAGCTATAATGCAATGATCCAATGTGATATATGTAGTAGGTATGCAATGCACTAGCTAGTAACCATGAACATGCAATATATATATATGGATCACTATAAAGTCCTATCAGCCCTGACGTAGAACGCCATGCGGGCGATATCCCCATAGATGTGAAATCTACTCACCGTAGCCTCCCGTTAGGTATAGCCAACAACCTGCTTCCCTTTCTTCGCGGCGTCCGCCGTACTCGCCTGCGAACCTAGAATTACACAATATATCACACGTAATCTTGAAATCACAAAAACGCGACATTTAAGCCGAACCAGTAACTCGTGTCGTGAACCAAACTCGCATGTGCGCGATACGCTAAAACGTGTGGTTACGCGCCTGAACGCACCCCGACGCGTCGCGATACGCAGAAACCCAAAACCCACACACACGTATCACGCGTGTCGCGAAAGGTTGAAAATACGGGAAAATAGGTATTCTACCCCAGATTTTGATACAGGAAAGATATTACAAAACTATATATACCAAAATAACTCACATACAAGCAGAGACCCACACCCTAAACCCCAACCCAAATCTCCCCTATCTGGCCGCAATTTGCGGCCAGAATGCCTATTTCGGCGGCCAGACTTGGGAATTGGGTTCCCAGGTTTGGTTGGTGCACTCCATACTCCCCATACATGCTGCAGTGATGTCTAGTTTTGTTCTGAAAAGTCTCGGGTAGTTGCAGATTTCCTACAGTGCCTTATCTCAGTTCAAATCACACATTTTGCACAAAAATGGAACTTTATGGTATTTTGGTGAAATCTGAAACAAATCTAGGTCTAATCCCACACTAATAACTCATTAACAAGCTAATCAAGCCACAACAACACAAATTTAACATATTAACACTAAACCCCCTTCAATAGCACTAAAAAGGCATAACAATATGATATTTCTAAACTAAACATGCAAGTTATAAAAATTGGGTGCTAGGATTGGGATTTATACCTTCTAATGACCTTAAAAACTACCTAAAGTCCAGTCCCTCCCTCAAGTGTGCAGATTTGCTTTGAACACCTCCAAAAACCTTGTTTTTTCATGTTTTGTGATGGAAAAAGTATTGATTGGTGTAGGGTTTTGTTTGGGAATTCAATGGAAAGTGAAGAGAAGAAGAAAATGAAGGAAATGGGAGGGCTTTTGCTGCTGGAGCAGCAGGAGTTTCTGAAGTGGCGAGAGGAGAAAGAGAGAGAGGAGAATGGGGTCAAAAGTCCACCCTTTACCTAACCACCATACCACCTTGTTTTATTTGGGTTTCTTTTCTTTTGTTGTTTCTCTTAGAAATTGTAAAAAGGGTTTAGGATATGATTTAAAATGTAAGAATTAAGTTAGCAACCAAGTAACCAAAAACCCTAAGTCCCAAAATAGCTGAGTGTGCAACACTACAAAAAGAGAATCTTTCAATTACTAACACGACTAAAAAACTAATAATCCTAGAAACACATATAAAATCACACGTACCATCACTAATTATCACCAAAACAATCAAACGAAAATTTCAAAGTGTTACACAACATTACTTACAAATGCAAATTCATAACCTTCTTTAGAAATCAAAGATACAGAAATGATATTACAAGTTGCGTTGGGTCAATAAAAGCAATTACGTAAAACTAAAACATGTCCATCTGACATTCCCTGGTGATAGTCCCCCACGGCCTTGGCATCCATGCTAGCTCCGTTTGCAACTTTGAGGGTCATGCCACCTGCCTTCAAAAACCTACGGTTTCTCAACGCCTGCAAAGAATTACAGATATCAGATCCTGATCCGATATCCAATACCCCGGAAGTAGAGTTTATTGATAGACAGTTTTCAATAACGTACACACGTGAAGCTGAAGCCGCAACTTGCTTCAGATCCTGTGTTCTGGCTTTCTAAGCCCTTCAATCTTTCTTCCAGTGTCCACTCTTGTGACAGTAAAAGCATTCTTCCTTTCCCACAAGCTTTCCCGCTATCTTTGTTGCCTTTGCCTTTCCCTTCGTATCCACTTTACTAACACCGCCCCTTGGTTTGGCGGGGGCTTTCTTCTTCTTTCCCTTGGCTTTCGCCTTGGACCTTGAAGAGGAAGATCCTCCTACAAACAAAGTGGATGTTTCCCTACCTTTCTGTAGGGTGCCCTCTGCACTCCTCAGCATGTTGAGGAGCTCTGAAAGTTCAACTTCCTTTTCTTGCAAGTTGAAATTCAGGATGAACTGGGCGTAAGTGGAAGGAAGGGACTGAAGAATCAAGTCCGTATAGAGCTCGTTCTCTAACGTGGTCCCAAGGTCCGCGAGCTCCTCAATGAAGCCAATCATCTTAAGCACGTGTTCCGCTACCGATGATCCGACGACCAACCTTGCCGAAAACAGCTTTTTCGACACTTCGTATCTGGCGATACGAGATTGCTCTCCATACAGTTCTTTTGTATGGAGAAATATGGATTCAAGGTCCATATTCTCGTGCCTCCTCTGATGTTCGTTGTCCATAGAGGCAAGAACGAGGCACTTGGCTTTCGCGCAATCGATTTCCCAGGTCTTACGGATTTCCCTATCCGTGACGCTGGTTTTGGGACCTGGGACAGGGGGAGCTTTGGTGGTAAGAAGATACCCCAACTTGTCATAAGTGATTGCCATTTTGACATTCCTGAGCCAATCTTTGTAGTTTGGCCCTGTCAGTATGTTTTTATCTAGAAGTAACTTAAGTCCGGTCATGACGATTGGTCGCTGCAATTAGGAGAGAGAGAAGAAACTCTCAGCATGATGCTCTTGTAAGTTTAGAGTGGTTTTTAATTTGTCTAAACAAGATGGCTCCCACTGTATCTCGAATCCCTCCTCAAACCATAAAGGAAGAACTAGTCGGGATCAATCTCACCGTACAATACTTGCTTAACCGTTCATCCAGGCTAGTGTCGGTACTTCGAGGGAGGTTTTCCAACGGTTTCACGAAGTTCCTTAATTAAATAACCTCTTTTCCCTACGGGCGTAGCCCCGCTAACACCTTTCTAGACACCTACCACTACTACAAATATGGTTTGCCCCTACGGATTTATCCGTAGGGGCAACCCACTGCCCCTACGGATATACACGTAGGGGCGAAAAAAGACCCCGTAGGTGCAAAGGCCGCAGGTGCAAGTTGAGGTCCTGAACTTGCCCCTACGGATAAATTTATGCCCCTACGGATAACTCAGTAGGTGCAATAGCCCCTACGGAGTACCCCGTAGGGGTAATAAAATCATATATTTAATTTTTTTTTGAATATATTGTATATACCTACGGATATACCCGTAGGTCCTATTTAGTCCCCTACGGATACAGCCGTAGGGGATATAAAGTAGCCCCTACGGATTGATCCGTAGGGGCCACTCCCAACACACTGCACTGAGATCGGGGGGAAAATATCAGGAAACCTGATATTTTGCCCCTACGGATAAATACGTAGGGGATAAACAGTGGCCCCTACGGACATATCCGTAGGGGCACCTCCAACACCCTGCACTGATATCAGGTGGGAAAATATCAGGTTTCCTGATAGTTTGCCCCTACGGAGAATGCCGTAGGGGCAACATATATACCTACGGATTAATCCGTAGGTACATATTGTCTGTATTTTTTTATAAAAAAGGGCTGCTAGATTTTTTCCCGCCCTGTGCACAATACTATATACATCAATCAAATCATATATTGCAGTATTCATAATCACATCCCACGCATATATATAATATACAAAAGAAACCCAAAAACTGAATATGATATAAATACAAACCAATATCAATATCGTTTCAAAATGTAGTACAATGTGATATAAATAAATACATGTTTCAAAAAATAAGAACCAAAAAGCTACCCTAGTTCGGTCCAGCTCCACCTCCGAATAACGTTAAAATAACGTGCGCCTGCTCCTCGGTAAATACACTCTCCAATGCTACAGATAAGGGAGTCTGAGCGGCATGTGGAGCTGGCGTTGTGGTCTGCGCAGCCGCTGTCGAGGTAGTCGCTTGCGGAGCCGCGGCTGCGGGAGTCTGAGTGGGCGGTGGAGCTACAGGAGCTGTCTGCGGAACCGCAGCCGATGTAGTGGCTTGCGGAGCCGCAGCCGAAGGAGATGCATGTGGAGGCTCGGCCGATCTACCCTGTCGCGTCTGGACATAACGTGTGTAAGAAGCGTGTAAGAACTGTGTATTATTCGAATTCGTTTCATTATTAAGTTATTTCGAAACCCTGTTTGGATATCTAGTTTGGAAAAGCGTTGTTTATTTTAATTACATATGTATGTATGATTAATCAAACTTAATTCTAAAACCAAATAAGCTCAAGCTACGTACTAATTATGGATATGTTGATTTGTATATAATATGAAATGATATTTTACTATAAAGTAGTATACATACCAGCATCTCCTTCAACTCCTGAACGGTGGCCCTCAAGCTATCCAGTTCCTGATGGACATGCCGGCCACTGGAGACGGAGGAAGTAACCGCCGGGGTGGAGTCCAACCTCATATGGGCCCTGCTACGGCCCAATCCCCGGCCTCTCTCCCAACCTCCGTGGTGCCCTCCGTGTGCGGCGTCCAGAACTAGGGTCAGCAGCCTCGGATCGTTCTGTCCGGTAAAATCGATCCCCGAGGCCTGGGCCTGCTCAACCACCCGCTCCTACACCCACATTAAGCAGTAAAGTATAAGTATAAAATTTAAACTTGAACCTTCCAAAACTAAAATTTCAAATTTGGGTAGAAAAAATATTAACACTTACGAAGTACTCCTGGGTAGCGACGTCGGGACATCGAAGCTTGCCCGTGGCGGGATCTGTCGAGGTGCCGTGGACGGCAAGATATGCGGACAGCACGCTCGGTGTACCACCTGACGCCACGGTCCGAGATGTCTGCAATATTAGAAAGTAACTCTTAATATTAGAAATATTAGAGAATAACTCTTAATATTGCAGAATATTAGAGAATAACTCTTAATTTACCGATAACTCCATGGCTCGAGTAATGTTCCTCGAGCCACCTGTGTAAGTGGGGCGACCCCTCTTCGCCGACTTCCTGTTCTCCGTATTCTGAGCGGCCTGTTTCTGCACAACGCATTAACATTTAGTTTTCTAATTAAGAAACACAAAGAAATAAATTATATCATAAATAATGAATTAAATTTAAAATACATACTCGTTTGCGTTCGGAGTCGAAATAAGCGCACAATATAGGCCATGTCTCTACGTCGACTCTCGCAAACGCCGGAGTAGATAGGAGGGCCGCTCTCTCTGCCTCGGGGGTCGCTATCCACAGGGAGTAGCAGTCGGCCTTCAGCTCATTCCTGTTGTATCGTACCTTGGCCTGCATGTTCTTCATCAGGCCATTGTACAGAGCATGAAGGTCGAGCACCCTCCCCGGGTGATCAGGGTCGGCTACAGGCTGAAAATCGTAATCCAACTGAAAATACAAAAAAAACATTGTTATTAGATTGCAAGTGTTAATAATAAATATATTGGATAGATCAAATGAAAATATATATTAATACATACCTGAGCCTGTTCAAAGAAGAGGGCGAATGAGCGCTGGTGCTACTCGCCCCACTCAACGTGAAGTGGATAGTTCTTCACGATCCGGCTCTCGTCCCCCAAATACCGGCCGAACCTCTCGGCATGAGGACCGGTATAGCGATAGTCAAGGGTAAAAAATAGGGGGAATGCTGCCTCCCCCCTAGCTCTATCAGGCCTCAGCCTATAGGACTGATTCGGGCCTCGAGTCCCCCTCTGGGGGTGGAGAGGCCCTGCGTCTGCACGAAATATCAAGACAATCAATAATAAGACCAAGTTGTATTAAGAATTCAAGTGTGATATATACCTCCGGTGAATAGCGCATGAGCCTGGGCCCGAGCAGCAGGACGAGCGGGACGATAGTTCCTCCGGTGAGGAACAACCGGGGTCCCGGACGCATCCCCTCCAACTGTAAAATAAACATCGACGCTAAATCTCCATGAAGTTCATATTTATTCTATAGAGCATATGTAAAATAAATAAATATTTTAAATTTATTCATACTAACCTGCAGACGATGCGGAGGGTATGGAAGCGGCAGGAGTGGCCCCTGTGGAAGGTGTGGACGCACCACCTATAATTAGACAATTAAAAATAGATTTTATAAGTAATTGCAAAAAGAATGTGTAGATCAATAATATAACGTTCTAAATCAATATGCATGCACTATAGGACATATAAACATACCCGCAGGTGCGGTGGTGTCACCACCTACAGCTAGACAATAATAAAAATTGCTAAGTAAGAGCAAAAGGAATGTGTATATTTATGATATAGCATTCTAAATCAATATACATACACTATATGATATATAAACATACATGGAGGAGCGAGGGTGGCCTCTGTCCCAGATGTGGACGCATCACCAACAACTAGACAATCAAACATTGACAATATAAGTAATTTTGACATAAACATGCATGAATATCTGTAATATTACATTCAAAATGGATATGCGTGCAGTATACCTGGAAGTGTGGCCAAATCAACACGGAAGGAGGCATCCGAAGGGGTCTCCGATCTGGGTGCAAGACCGGCCCTCTGAAGCTCCCTACGGAGCTCTCCGGGCGGCAGAACCGCTCTGCCTCTGCCTCTGCCGCGGCTGGAGCTCCTGCCGCCCCTCGCTGCTCCCGACATCGTCATCAAATCTAGATAAACGGTTCGTGGACGCATTAGACAATCATTAAAAGTATTGACTATATATGATCTAGAGCGTAAAATGTGAAGTAATAATATAACATTACTGATAACCTTTTTCGTTTCGTGGGCGCATCATACATATCTACTTGGATTTCATCGTCGATGTCATTTCTAACCCACGTAACTTCATGATCGGTCGAAGACAACCCGTCCTTCGAAACAGACGGTCGGAGCACTTTAAGCCTTCTCTCTTCTTCGTCCTCATCGCTGTCCTCGTATTCTGGGACATCGTAGACATCTCTAGGTTTCCATCGGCATACAACACTCCACCCCGGATGCTTCAAACACTGTGAGTAGTATACTTGGAACGCTTGGTTCGGAAAGATAAACGGATCGTCCTGACCGTAAAATCGAAGTGTTTTCACACTGGTCAATCCATATTCATCTTTCCAGGTCCCAAGACTGCTTCTCCACCTGTCTGTATCGGTTCGCGGATCGTACCAAGTATAGTGGAATATATAAAAGGGTTCTGATCGTCCGGGATAGTGGATGCCGAGTATACAATTTAAGTACCCATAGTAAATCACACCGTCCGATCCTACCGTCGCAATCCCACTATTCTGAGTGATTCTAGATGTTTCTATGTCCTTAACTTCGAATTTGTATCCAAGGACACCATATCCTTTGTAATGTGCAACCTCCATACTAGGAAATTGAGCTAAACATCTTGAATCACTCTCAAATGATGCAGACAAGTTCGGATCGTGGATCTAACAAAACAAATTTTATGATAAATACATAACGATACAAGTTTAGATTAAAACCGATAGCAATAAAATGTAATTCAAATAACTTACATGCTCTGTGACCCAATCACAAAAATTATCCTGATGGTATTTTTCCAAACGCTCTTCGTTCCAATCAGGATGCCCCTTACGTACCTCGTTAAAATGAGTTCTGTTTTCGACAAATAATTGTGACATTAATATTATGTCATTTCATACACACAAACACAGATATAACAATTAATTCAAAAGAACTTACTCTCTAATTTGTTCAAGACATACGCAATTAAGCAAGATAAACCGGTATATCTTGTTGATAAACATAGTGTCTACCCTCTTATACTCGGCTTTACCATATGGCCCGTCTTGAATTCTTCGTGGTCGGTTAAGCCTTGTCTCAATGTTCTCGTCCAGATAGCGGGAATAAAATGTGGTTGCTTCATCAAGAAGATAACCTTGCATGATAGAACCCTCTGGTCGATTTTTATTGCGTATATACTTCTTAAGAGTGTAAAGGTACCTAATGAGAATATGTTGAATAAATAAACACGGGCATACATGACAAAAATAAATTTATAAATTGCGCGAAACGAAAAATTTAACGTACCTCTCGACGGGATACATCCATCGATATTGTACCGGTCCGGCTAATTTCGCCTCAGTTGCAAGATGAACCGTCAAGTGTATTATGATATCGAAGAATGACGGTGGGAAAATACGCTCAAACTTGCAAAGTATCAACGCAATAGAATTTTCTAGTTTATCCAGCGTCGCAACCTCCAGCGTTTTAGCACACAACTCCCTGAAAAAACAACATAGGTCGTTGATTACCAGACCAACCGAGTCGGGGAGAGAAGTCCTGAGGGCTAATGGAAGAAGGTGCTCCACGATAACATGGTGGTCATGACTTTTCAGCCCATCGATCTTGCCCTTCACAATTTTTATTTTCTTGCTGAATGATCCTGAGAAACCTGTGGGGACTTTCAAATCATGCAACACCTGCAGGAATCTTTTCTTCTCCGGTTGTGACATATGATAAGCGGCATTGGGAAGTACAAACTTGCCCGGTTTACCCGCTACCGGTTTAGGGTGCAGTTCACTTCTTATTCCCCACTCTTGTAGATCCATCCGGGCATTCATGTTGTCTTTCGATTTCCCGTCTTTACACAGAAGCAAGTTAAGTATGTGCTCTGATACTCCCTTCTCTATATGCATGACGTCCAGACAATGACGCACTGAATTTGTAGACCAGTACGGAAGCTCGAAGAAAATGCTTAACTTGTTCCAATATTGTGGTTTGACCTGTCTCGTCGGATCCATCCCGAAGGTCACGTTATTGTAACCATCCCATTTAGCAGTCACATCCTCTCCGGACAATGGGGATGGAGGCCCAAGAAGCTCCTGATGACCATCAAAGTGAACCGTGTCTAACTTATAAGGGTGGTCTGGAGGCAGAAAACGTCGATGGCCGCAATAACAAACCTTCCTGCTAAAATTCAAAAATTTTGATGTTGTGTGTTCATGGCAATGAGGACATGCTTTGTGACCATGTACGGACCAACCTGAAAGCATTCCATACGCAGGAAAGTCATTAATTGTCCACATTAAAGCCGCACGCAGTATGAAGGTTGTATTTGTACACCATCAATGAACAAAGTTTTCAGCTCCTCAATCAGAGGTCGGAGATAGACGTTGATATTGTTCCCCGGTGAGTTTGGTCCGTCGATAAGAAGAGGCATCATAAAGTATGATTGGTCCATAGCCAACCAAGGCAACAGATTATAAATTATCATTACAACGGGCCATGTACTGTGACTTCCAGCCATATAGTTGAATGGGCAGAAGCCATCGGCAGCCAGTCCGAGCCGGACATTGCGAGGATCGCTACTGAATATTGCGTGCCTCCTATCGAAATCCTTCCATGCCGGTGAATCTCTTGGATGGCTCATTTTTCCATTTTCGCTTGGAGGAGCACGGTGATGCCAAATCATTGCCTCGGCTGTTTTCTTGCACCTAAATAGCCTCTGTAGCCTCTGTGTTATGGGAAAATATCGTGCTATCTTCACAGGTATATCAGGCTTCTTATCAGAATCTTTCGGCTTATACCTGGCCTCTCCGCATGTTGGACACTCTTTCAAATCTGAATTCTCTTTCCGGTACAACACGCAATTTTTAGGACATGCTTGAATCTTCTTGCACTTTAGACCCAAATCAGACATCATTTTCTGGGCTTCGTACCAGCTTTCGGGCACATTATTTCCCGGAGGCATAGAATCTTTCAAGAACGAAAGAAGCATTGTGAATGACTTGTTGCTCCATCCATTTAGGCACTTAATTTGGAAAAGTTGGACGAACCATGAGAGGGTGGAATACTTCGCATTCTCATAAATTGGTTTCCTACCATCATTCATGAAATTTTCATATTTATCCGCACGCGGTCCTTGACCGGAAGGAATGTCGTCTTCGGTACGAATAGATTCACCTAGGGCAGCCTCTACCATATCCTCCATTTCTTCTGATGGAAATAAATTTCCGTATCCTGCCGTATTACCGAATTCTTCTTCTTCTCCTGCCGCATTATCGTGTTCTCCTTCTTCTACCGCAGTACTGCATTCTTCTCCTTCCCCGTGATATTTACAAATTGAATAAAGTTTAGTAAACCCATATTTTACAATATGAAGCTCTGCCAATTCTACCTTCCGCCAGTACTTATTGCCACATCTATCACACGGACAGAGAATCTTCTCTATTATGATCTTATTATGTGCTCGTGCAAATTCAAGGAAAGCAGCAACTCCTGCGACAAACTTAGGTTGCATACGTTGTTTCCAATCCACATACATCCAGTCCTTAACTCTGACGTACTCATGGGCCATGTTAGACTGAATAACATATAAATTGTAAGTTATGCTGACTATATTGAGAAATATAAGAACGGGATAGTTACTGACAAAGAAGAAAATTCATGTATATGCTTTGTGTGTGCATTTGTCGTTGAAAAGAATAAATTATCGCACGTTATGTTGGCCGATAGACGGGGACTAAGTGGCGCTTTTAGTTTCATATATGGGTATCGATGGGAATATGAAGGTTTCATATTATCATATATTGGTTTTAACCCGAACATCTCGAGTCGCTCTCTGATTATGCGTTTGTATGTATGTGTTCCGGCTGTCGGGGGTAGGCTTCTATCCCATTAAGAATGTATAGAGCGAACGCCCATCACTTGTGCTTTCAACCGTTTCGAGTAAATTTCGGCAGCACCTCCCCGCTGTTCTCCGAGTACACTGTAATAGAATAGATAATCATTTCAAAGCTGTGAAACAACGTTGAAATGAACATCTAATCTATCTTTGTACACGGAGAACCAGCGGAAAGGTACCGACGAAATATCTCGAAACGGATGAAAACACAAGTGAATGAAGGCGTTTGCTTTATACATTCTTAACTTGTCCACACGGGACAAATCTATGGGTTACCATACGATTGAATTTTCTCGTCGCGTAGACTATACGACGGTTGTTAGTATCGAGCTATACTGTCCAATATTTAACAACCTTCCTATAGTTCTAGGTCACGACGAGCATCGCACGTCTGTTAACCGATAGACGGGGACTAAGTGGCGCTTTTAGTTTCATATACGGGTATCGATGGGAATATGAAGGTTTCATATCATCATCGAGTATCATATATTGGTTTTAACCCGAACATCTCGAGTCGCTCTCTGATTATGCGTTTGTATGTATGTGTTCCGGCTGTCGGGGGTAGGCTTCTATCCCATTAAGAATGTATAGAGCGAACGCCCATTACTTGTGCTTTCAACCGTTTCGAGTAAATTTCGGCAGCACCTCCCCGCTGTTCTCCGAGTACACTGTAATAGAATAGATAATCATTTCAAAGCTGTGAAACAACGTTGAAATGAACATCTAATCTATCTTTGTACACGGAGAACCAGCGGAAAGGTACCGACGAAATATCTCGAAACGGATGAAAACACAAGTGAATGAAGGCGTTTGCTTTATACATTCTTAACTTGTCCACACGGGACAAATCTATGGGTTACCATACGATTGAATTTTCTCGTCGCGTAAACTATACGACGGTTGTTAGTATCGAGCTATACTGTCCGATATTTAACAACCTTTGTATAGTTCTAGGTCACGACGAGCATCGCACGTATGTTAACCGATAGACGGGGACTAAGTGGCGCTTTTAGTTTCATATACGGGTATCGATGGGAATATGAAGGTTTCATATCATCATCGAGTATCATATATTGGTTTTAACTTGAACATTTAACATGAATAAGTTTTACGTTTACGTTTCGTTATTAAGAGTTCGAAATTTCATGTTTAGGGTAAATTTTTCTTGCGTTTGTGGTAAAGTTGTACGTTTATGTTGTCATCGAGTATCCTATTGTAATGAACTAGTGTATCCTACTAAATAAATTAGTGCACCATAAACCTAAATAACCCAAATTAACCTAATTAACCACAATTAACCATAATTGTTACCCTAACACAAATTATCACTAATTAACCCAATTTACCCAAATTAACCTAATTAACCCTAATCAACCCAAACTTAACCAAATTTACCCAAATTAACCAAATTAAGCCTAATCAACACCCTAACCTTTTCAAATTATCACTAATTAACCCAAATTAACCCTACACTGCAATTAACCCAAATTAACCATAGCCTCTAACCCTAAACATGACCCTAACCCTAACACTAACCCTAACCCTAAATACCATAACCCTAACCCTAACTGATTAACCCTAACCACAACCCGGACAACACCAATCCCAACCCCAACCGAACCCTAATCCCAACCCCAACCCCAACCGGCCCCAACCAAACCCTTACCCTAACCCCAACCCCAACCCCAATCGAACCCTAACCCTAACTGACCCGATGCCACCCCTACCCGAACCCTGATCCCTGAACCCTACCCCTAACATCATCGAAAGAGGGAAATAAAAGTATTAAATTAGAAGTAAAAATTGGAAATTTACTAACCGCGGTGGAGGAGACGACGGAGGAGGCCATTAGTCGACGATGCGATCGGCGACGAGTCAAGCACGGTTGCGACGTGGAAGTCGACGAGTCAAGCACGGTTGCGGTGGCGAGGTCAGGATGAGGACGTCGATGGCCGACGAGATCGGGATCGAGACGCGGGAACGGTCGTCGCGAGGCGCGGAAGAATAAGAGAGAAGAAAATTTTGGGAACGGTGAGGGATTTTCTGTGCCTTTTTTTTTATTATTAACCCGTATACATGCCCCTACGGACTTACCCGTAGGTTCTTTGTTTGCGCCTCCGTAGGGCCAAACAACAAATTATGATTAAATATTTTTAAATTAAAATATAGAAAACCGTAGGGACAACAGTGGGCACCTACGGATTAATCCGTAGGGGCGATAAAAAGTTGCCCCTACGGATTCCTTTATCCGTAGGGGCAACCCCTATTTGTAGTAGTGTACTTGGTTTATAACATTGATCGTTAAGTAAGAAAGTTCCGGAGGAGTAGCATATACTCACAGTAGGATCGGGATCCAAATATCATCGCGTGACAAAACTGAAGGAATCTTACCAGAATCATTACACTCCAAATGGTATGCAGCGCTAGCAAGTTTCAGTTCTTTTGAAACTCCCGATGTGGATTTTTGCCCCATGCTCTTATGACCTTGACTTTGGCCAACAAATCATAAGTCACTTGTCAAGTTCTACCCGTCATTCTCAAGGTTAATTTGAGCCCACCCGCACATACCCTTGACTTTGGCCAACAAGGTAGAACGACTGCCCCAAACTAACACATCTATCTATGCTGCACATGAATGCCCAATAGCTACCAATCACTATGCCTTGACTTTGGCCAACAAACATAGCTTGAATACTTATTAACCATTCATGTGAAATGACGGAGGGCTACAAATGGTTTTGGCGAAACCGTGAACGTAATGAACTTGATATAATCGATGGAATGAGATAGCTTTCAAAAGGAGTGGTTCAAGCTCCGCATTTAAAAGTTTGGTTTTGAAAAGAACCGAGTGGTTTTCAAAGTGTTCCAACGACTGTTACTTGGTTTATTTTTTTTTCTTGCATTAATTCCAATGCGTCCCATCATTTAATCCTACCATTGCAGAAAACAACCAAAATATGACGTACGCTTATGCCATCCGCATTCGCCACGGGGCCCCGTCATTACCCGTTAGGTTACTTAACCATCGACAGAGCGGGGGCTGGACTAGCGCGGATGCAAAACATAAGCAACGCCTAAATAATATCATATATAGATATATTGCAATGATAGCCATTTCAGATCACAGATGAACATATTGGATATACTAGGAATCCGCAATTCGTATGAGCTTGTAACGAAAAGCGGATTACACGGTCGCGATGAATAGCCAATATCCCACCCTAGACCCCTACGGGTGCGGCAAACTACCCGCCAAATATCCGAAGCGGAGCAACCTCCCTCAACGACGTGAGTAGTCCACTCGGCACTTCGAGATACCCGGTAGTTTGTGCACCCCACCTTGGGTCTATCCTAGGTGCAAAAACAGTAAAAAGAAATTATACAATGACGGCTACAACACCGACCCGGTTGTGAGGACATACAAATAATATTACATCAATTTACATATTACATGAATTGAAAGATAAAAGGAAAAACTCTCATCTCAGAACCCTCGGCTATTCATCCGCGACAATCCAATGAATTCATATACACATACCATCAACATTACAGATCACAGATATGTATAACCCCCACTAATCGACGTATAGCGATTAGCGAACGTTCAATACATATAACACATCACAGATATATACCCGTCAGCTTAAGTCTTTAAGAAGTTCGATCATAATACGGATTTTTAGGCCCCAAAAACAAATTTTTCTTTCTGGAAAATCTGGGCAGAAAAATCATATTGTAAAAATCCCAAAACAACCCCAGAACCACACTGCAAGAAAAATCGTCCACGGCCGAGTTAACTCGGCCGCAGATCCGCGGCGGGAGCAAGCTCTTGCCGCGGTTCCGCAGCGCATTGATCGGCTCTCTGGACCATTTTCCTATAGTGTGCTCTAAAAACCCTGAGTCGAATTTTAAGGCAAGATTTATTATTTTTGGAACAGAGGAAAAATTCGACAGAAAGTTGATTTTACGGGTTCGTTTCACGACTTTTTCTCCGATCGAATTTCTAGTCACTTTGCTAACATGTTAGATAGTGTTTAATTTGGCTCTGATACCACTGTAAGTCCACGTTACCTCTCCCGGTACTTACGGGCTTGCGGAAATGATGAAAAGCGATTTTTCAAGAGGTGGTAACATGGACTCAAAATACGGATCTGTGTTAAACAACTACTTAACAACCTAACTTGAGATTTACCTACTCGGTTAGGGGGGTTATACCTTTCTTGAACTCCTTCGTCTTCAACTCTTTGCAGTGTACGGATCGGCCTCACCTCGTCGTCTCCTTGCGCCGAAGATGGATCCACCTGAAAGCTTCTACCTTTGGCTTCTTCTTCGAACTTGAAGAAACTAGAACACTTGGTTTGCTAAACCTTGTGAACTAGGATGAGTAGAGAAGTGATATGGGTTTTCATTTATCTCTAAGGCAATGTTTATCAACTCATGAGAGGGAGATGCCTTGAGCTAGAGAGAGAGCAATAGAAAGAACAAGAGGGAGAGCTCAAGCAAGAGAGAGAAAGCAAATGAGAGAATGAGAAAGTCTTTTGCCATCCAAGCTCTCATAATCCAAAACCATCATAACAAATAATAGTAATCAAGTATTATGTGATGGTTCAAGTCAAAATGGCTATATCATTTCATGCACTCATTTTGTAAAAAGAAACAAGCAAGCAAAACTCTTTGCCATGAAATGATAGCCATTATCATGATTATGGTCAACTAGTCCAACCTAATCAACCGGTCAACAAAGTCAACAAGTCAACAAAGTCAAACCCTCAACAACCATGTCACTATAATACTTAATTAATATTATTGGTAATCATATTTCATATTCTCATTAGGGTTTAGCAAAAAGTCAACAGTCAACAGTCAACAACCCCAATGAGAATCCTCTGCCTCTGTCTCTCTGTCAACTGTGCATACACACCCGCATCCGCGTTCTGAGGAACACGTATACATACGAGATAAAACCAATCCCAAAACGAACACTAGGATCTGGCTTAAACCAAAGCCCGCTAGTGTTAACTGTCCGGACACTAAACGTGCATAAGTGCACGGATGTGACCGAACCCTGTCGCAAAACCATGCGTCCTGTCGCAAAACCATGCGACCTCTACTCTTTTGCCTAAAGGCGAATAGCTTTCTGTGTGGGACTCTAAAGACTCGACACTACGCTGGCAGTGGGTTTAACCACAGACCGCAAGCGGCACTAGCTGTGCGTTACGGTCCCCAAGCAGATGCCTACAAGAAGACGGACGAGGTGAAACCCATCTGAACTCCAACCGAGCCTGAATGTGACAGTCACCGTACAGTCCGGTCTGTTCATCTGTGAACATCGCATGGCGGGCCTAGGGGGCGGTAAACGTCAATCCCCTACTAGCAGTACAAGTCGTGTCGGAGTGTAGCCCAGAACACCTGAGATAACACTGGAAACCTACCAGTCTATCTCGCTTGCCCTGGCCATGGACTTTGTGTAATGGCTCTCCTAGACACAGCGCGATATCAACCCCCAATACCGGGAGAGACGAATCTTGTCTAACCGTCACTGCCTCCAAGTGCTTCGGGACTGCACCCAAAAACTACCTGTTTGCACGACTCCTTTGAGCCGTGGTAGGGTAGTAATCAAAGTACAGTGGGAACACACACGAGGCGAAGTGACAGTGTCAAGTCAACGGACTAAGCTGTACTCATGTCACCTAGGAACTGATAACCGACGATAGGTATAATACCAACCAACAGTTCCCGACGAGTCCTGTCCAGTGTACTCGTAACCTAACGAGCACCGGCATACTATCTCAAGTACGACGTACTGACGGCTGTGGGACAGACCGTCTCCCAAGCTGGGATAAGAAGCGCATATGCTAGTCTACTCCAGAGTATCGATGCCCTATCTCGATAGTCCTACGACTAAGGACCTGCATAAGGATGTGCTTATAGATTACCCAGCCCCCACGAGTGTGACTGCCATCACAACACTGGTAATCAAGCAAAGATCCTAAGGGCTCCACTAATGTGTAAAGGCAATATGCTAAAAGAAACACATACACACATTAAAGCAGAAACAAACCAAGTAGCATACTACCATTTTGAGCAAGATTGTCAATACAAAGTGAATATCCCAAGCTTCCATTAAGTAATATACATACTAGTATAATACAGTAATGGCCTCTAGGGCATATACACTAACAAGACCATCTCCCCTGCTGGGAAAAGAAGCGTATGCACTAGTCTACTCTGGAGTATCGATGCCCTGTCTCGATAATCCTATGACTAGGGACCAAAATAAGGATGTGCTTATAGACTACCCAGCCCCCACTAGTGTGATCGCCATCACAACGCCAGTCGTCAAGCAAAAATCCTAAGGGCTCTACCAATGTTTTTAGCGATATGTTAAAAGAAACATATACACTTATTAAGATAGAAACAAACCAAGTAGCATACTACTATATCGAGCAAGACTGTTGTAAAACCATATATATATCCCAAGCCTCCAAAATGTATTAAACAAACCAGTACTATACAATAATGGCCTCTAGGGCATACATATCTAACATACACACAGTACATCACTCTCCTTAAGTCACCTACTCCATCAATAAAGGTCAACCTACGCGACGAAAGTTCGGGTCTAATACCCTCTCGACCAAGTCTAAGTTCCGTAAGGTCAAGACTAGGTTCCGAATATATATTTACGCCCTAGACTCCGCATAGTCAAACATAGACTCAAACCAAAGTTAAACCTACCGCTCTGATACCAACTTTGTCACGACCCGAAATGGCACGTGACTGGCACATGAATCATTTGAAGCCTATAGGACCCCATCTAATTCATGTAAGCCAAAATCCCAGAAATCTAAACCATTTGAAAAGATAAAGAAGGAAAAGTTTAGTTTTAAAGCAAGTGGTTTAACAAAATAAGGCGAATTATGCATTTTTAAAAGCTCAAGTCTTTTCTGAAAATTTCGGCAGAGTCTCCTATGTAAAAACTGGCCCAAAAGGGTACAGCACATCAAATATATATAAAGGCATCCCCAAACGGGAGCTAGCTCTTCGCCAATTGGCAGTCACAACCACGCAAGAATTATAATATACAACGCCGAAGGGCGAGGATCAAAACTCAAAAGGAAACTCAATATCATCAAGAAAACCATAATAATACAAGCATGACTCTAAGGTCGAAAGAATATACAATAAGACTTCTAAGGCTATCAAATATACAAGTCTGGTTGATGGAGTTTACTAGATACAACTGAAATAATAAAGTACAATGGTGGTCACGATGCGAATGAACCCACCTAAAAAAGCAATCACCCGGAATGAAGTAATGTGCTAGCAAAGCCACCAAGGAAAACCTGTACGGCAAAACCTGCAAGAAACTGTGGCACAACGGGGGTGAGTTGCCAACTCGTGAGTAGAAAACATCACCGAATAGAAATCGTATGTTAGACTCAATCCTAGGTCATACGATAATAATATATCCTCAATAATAAATACCTGAACCATCTACACATAAGTGTCATACCACGTGCTCGTGTCAGTGCCTCAGGTAGCAACAGATCATATATATGATGCATGAATACAATATAATAAAAACAGTATATATCATGAATGAGAAAACTGTTTTCTTAATTTAGTGAGATTTCTGTATATATAAATCGAGGTATTATTAATGAAATCAACATAGAATCAGTTTCAAGCATCGACACAAAACATATATCCCAATATCTCAATATCTCAGGCTCCGGCAATCCGGACTGGCCCGTATTCTCAAATCTCAATATCTAGGGCTCCAGCTATCCGGACTGGCCCATATCATCAAATCTCAAAACCTCAGGCTTCGGCAATCCAGACTAGCCTATACTCCGATCGATATCCTCCGGATATCCGTCGAGTCACAATAAAATCATCGGTCGGTAGTGCTCCCCTGCCAGGCTCAACGCCATCATCTGCGACCATCTTGTACCGGGGTACCGCACCGGGTCCACCATGCACCCACAGACAGTTCCTCCTCCTCCTCGAATCGGGTGTATGATATCGCTCAAGAGCTGAGAAAACTCATGGTGGATTCCTTTCAAATTATATCATGAGAAAACCGTGATTTTTTATTTTTAAAATGATAATAAGTTTATAAAATTTTTGCGGTTTCTCCAAATCCAGAAATCTCATGGAAATCCGAAATCCCAATCTTAAGGGTAAATAAACAATGAAATACCAGTAATAAGCTCTATAATATTGCATGACAAATGAAAATACACATGCATGAGATATCACAGTAATAAATGCAATGTCTAAACTATCATATAAAAGCAAGCGTACTAGTACTATGTCGAAACTATCAGCTAGCAATTTATACTAATGAAATAGTATTTTCTAATGTGTACGTGACATGGAAATTACCGATGAGAATGTGTGTGAGCCGGCAAGCAGGTGTACGTGGAGCATACGCATTATCGGTAATAGTGCCGGTATCCTGACAGCATGATTTTAAAAATAACTAATGGAAACACAAATAAGCATGCACTGCGATGCGAACAACAAGAATATGCGGAACAGTAATAATAACGCAGCATATAAGAATATACATTTATATATGCGTCATATAGTTTTGACATTTGAAATAACATGAATCGTGGTGTATAGAAAAATAGGGGCTACGATGTTTTTTTAAGAAAAGGTACGTCCTTTGAAATATCCGTAGAATCTCTTGGCTTGTCTTTAAAATACACACGATTCGTTAGTTTTGAAATAAGTATGACTCGAGTCCAGTCTAAGATCTACTAAGTAAACTACATGACTAAACTAACAGACTAATCGAAAGGGTAAGGAAAACCACCTAAATCTGAGTCGATATCCATATATAGTAGTCAGTGATCCCGCCTCAAAAGTATTATGTATGATACAATATATCATATGACATTCTCGAGTCAAGAGTGCGGATCTATCATCATAATTATATCTCGTACGGTAAGTCCATCGTACGACATCCCAAATCAGGGTGCGGGTCGAATATCACATATAACACAACATCCATGTGGTATCATCATCACATATCACGAACTGGGGGTACTGATCATCTAGTACATACTGATACCATCAACATATAAATATGCGTGTGTATGAAAACACGTCGCCAAAGGACCCGCTGAAATATCATGTCGTATCTCAAAATACGAACCAAATCACATCACCGATCTCGTGGCATCATACCTAATCACATCGACTCATCTCCAAGTACCATATACCTTCCTCATCATCCATGTATATGTATACATATATATATATATACATACATACTCACAACATATATGTATATATATATATATCCCCATATACGCACAAGTAAATCAAATGTATGCGTGTGCGTGTGCGTGTACCTTATTCTAGGGTTTCGCGAATAAAAACTAGCTAACAATACTATCATCCAAATACACTAAAAGTAACCCATGATCTCCTAAAATCGTACTTTCTAATTATCCAAATTTCACATAAAAGAATATAAATATAAAACATATCCTTGCTACACTACGAAACTGCGGGGGTGCTATACGCCATCCACCCGACTTCCCCCATAGATATATATCTACTCACATTGATCCTTGCTTATTGAAGTCGATGTCTCCAACCTCTTCTTCATCATCCGAAGTCCACGTGGGGGTACCTACATATCACACGTAGTATCGTAAACCGAAATCGCACACAAAAACCAAAATGGCACGCGTATCATGCATAGGTTAAAACCAATGGTCTACACATGCAAGAATAACCAAACAACCCACGTCGCTGATGTACAAACGTCAGAGGACGGGACACAATATCAAATACCAATTCCCAATTCATTAAAAGCCACAAAACAGAATCAAAAACTTTGAAAACTTCTCTAGATTTGCCTCAGGTGACAATTGGGATATTTTTCATATAGGGGAGGTCTAATTAACTGATATAGGAGCTATAGACGAAGCACGAAACCAAAATGGGGTTCCCAGGCCGCAAATTGCGGCCTCCCAGGTTAAATCTGCGGCCAAAAAGTGACATTGGGGTCTCAGGTCTCGGGGTTTGTTTCCTAGGTGCCTGCACATCTCTCAGTCTTCGCTAAATATTTTTCAAATGCCCCGGGTGATAGCAGGTCTCAAATCAACGTCACAAAAGTCACTAAATTCCGATATTGGGGTTTCTAAGTTTAGGGTTTGGGGTTCTAGTCTCTGGTTTTGGTCCAATGTACTAACACTAAAAGGGGGTTTAAGGTCACTACTAACTCAAGTACACTATCTCAATTCAAGAATTCCTCAAAACCCTAACTTGGAATTTTCTAAGCTCACTAAACATCACTAAAACACTTCTAAACTTAACTAAGTGCTAAAGTAAACAATCACTTCACTAATGGTAAAGGAATTACCTCATTTTTCAACTCAAGAAATTTCTTGAGTTGCCCCAAGTCTCAAAAATCCAAATTTTCTTGGTCCAAAATGCTTGTAGTGAGCTTGTGCACATTTTTTATGAAAGGGAGATGATATTTTAAGGTGGGGTTGAGGTTGTGGTGTGGAGTTAGAGAAGGTGGAGGGAGTGGGCTGCCATGAAGAGGAAGGAGGAAGAAGATGAAGATAATGAAGAGGGAACAAATGGCCAAGGTCAACACAAGACCCTCCCCCTCTCTTCTCTCTCTTGCCCATACCTGCAATCTTTAATATTTTCCTTTTTCTTTTCTATTTTCCTTATTCTTTTCTTTTCCTCTCATTTCAAAAACAAAACCATGCTACAAATAAAAAGAAAGACATGGTAAAATAAATGTAACAAATGCTAGAAAATATGTTATGGTGCATGTAACATGCACAAAACACAATCAATGTGTGATTAGTGAACACTAATCAAGTTTAGAAATAAACTTGCATATAATTTATTATAGAAATTTATAATTTGCCTAAATCACATAAATACCTCCAAAATCACCATTAAATTAAATTTTCCAATATTGTCCAATTTATCGGTATTTAATTGTGCCACATCATTAAAATATTCGTAATATTTATTATTTAATTTCCCAAAAATAATATTTTAATTTTTTGAAATGTTACACCTTGTCTCTTTCCTTTGTTATAAGAATCATCCCGGCACTAGTAAGGATGGGTCAAGCTGGGTATATTTTTCATATAAGAAGCGTAAGGGTAGGGCGGCCGGGTTAGGGATAGTAGTCGTCCCTTCTTCCATCCACGAGTGGAAGGAGAAGTTTGTATTCGTCGGGCCACCTGAGGGTGAGGATTGCCCTGTGCCTACACAGTCGCATAGGGCCGACTGCCCGAGGGAAAAGCAGTCAACTTCCCCCGAGGCGAGGGTGGTGTCTCAGTGGGAGCCGATCCAACAGGCAGATGTCCTGCTATCTGAGCAGGCACTGAGCTGGGCTGGGCTCAGTCCTGTGCGCTTTTTAGGTAAGTTAGGGCTTTCTACGATCTGTTTAGACTTTACCAAATTTCCTTTAATGTTTTAGTATTGCCAACCCCCTTTGTTTGAGTGTCCCCTTTTTTTTGCAGAGCCCATGGACCGAGCTAAAATCCTAGCTGCCCTGGCCGCCATGACTCAAGGAAAGAAGGCCGAGGGCGCAAGCTCATCCCGACCCGGTCCGGGCTCAGCCCTGAAGCCAACTCCACCGCCCAAGCCTTCCGCCGCTCCCCGAGTTCAAGAAGAATGCTGCAGGGGGAGCCATAAGCACTCATGGGACCCGGCGCCCCTGGCGCGAGAGGAGGAGGAGGCTGGGCCGCCGAAGTCCCCCTCAAAATACAGAAGCGGATGATCTCCCGTCCACCTCCTTCTGGGACCCTATTGCAGGAGGGCGACATCTGTATTGAGGTGCCCTCGGGGATCTCCGTCGACGACAGCCTGCTTTCCGACATGGAGCAGGCGGCCAGGGTTAAAATACCCCGGGGGACCATGAAGGCACATGTGGCCGCCATAGCACAAGAGGCTATTCAGGACGGTTCCTGACTTTTCTCAAAATATTTCTTAAGTATAATTTCCTCGGTTTGAACTTTCTAACCCGTTTGCTGATTTCCATAGGTCCTCCACCACTGCGCACTTCTCGTCGCCATAGAATCCGAGGAGGTATCCCCAGCCATGAAAAAGGCGGGTGAGTCCTCCAAGTTGGAGGAGGAGCTTTGCCTCCAACCGCGGCAAGCGGAGGAGAAGGCGGTTCTCCTCGACACTCGTCTGGACCCCAAGGGTCTGACGAACACCAGGCTGAAGGAGTCGCATCGGCTTCTGGACGAGTCCAACCGGGATATTCAGGCCAAGTTGGAGGAGGTGAACGGCTTCTACCACACGGTGAAGAAGTCGAGGGACGCCCTCACGAGGGATGTCTGGGTGTCCTTGGACGCGGTGAAGCTCACCGAGTGCCGGGCGGCGAAGGCCGTGGTGGCGTATAAGAAGTCAGATCAATTCTACGCCGATCTCGCCGAAGTTGCCGCCGTCATGTGGCACAACGCCCTCGACGCTGTCAAGGAGTCTGCACCGGGGTTCGATATCAGCGAGCTTCGATCTAAGTATCCCCTGGCCGAGGAGGTGCCGTGGGGGGAAGTCACCGAGGCGGCCATTAGGGGCGAGGCTACCGGTAGAAGCGCCGACCCCGAGGTCGCAGTATTGGTCCCCGAGGTTGGTATTGAGCAGGGCGAGATCTGTTGGCTATAGTGCCCTCAAGGCAATTATCGTATTCGCAGGCAGGTGATTATGATGATCGAGGGAGTACCTATACCGGTAGAACAGTCTTACTCGAGATGATAGTATGCTATCTAGTTTGTCTTTATCGTCACTATTACATGTTGATAGAGCCCATAGGATTATTTCTTGACTACCAGCATTATGATGGCGATCATATACGTGGGAGCTGGAGGTCTATAAGCACATCCTTAAATGTTCCTAGTCGTGGGAGTATCAAGACTGGGCATTGATACTCCAGTGTAGACTAGTGTATACTTATCCAGACCCTCACGAGGGGCGGTGGCCGGTCTCACAAGCCATTGGTGTCAGTTGTTCACCTAAGATAGTATACATGTGCTCATTGAGTTATGAGTACACTGGACGGACTCTCCGGGAACATGCTAGATGGTATTATACCTATTGTCAGATAGCAGTTCCCTAGTGACATGTGTACAGGTTAGTCTGTCGACCTGAGATCGTCATTTGTCTTATGTGAGTTCCCACTGTGCTTTGATTACTACCTTACCACTTCTGAAAGGAGTCGTGCAAACAGGTTTTAGTTGGGTACAGTCTCGAGCCACATGGAAGCAGTGAGCGGATCGTCGGGGATTCGTATCTTCCGGTATTGGGGGTTGATGTCGCGCAGTGTACGGGTGGCCATCACCAGAAATTCTCGGCAGGGGTATACGAGAATTACCGATCCAGGATCGATAGTTTCTCAGGTGGTGATGGGTTTCATACCTACACGAATTATCACGTTGTTAGGGGTCTGACTTTATCCACCTCCTAGACTCGATATGCGATAGTCTTAGACGAACATACCGGATTGTACGGATATTGTCATTGTCAGACTCGGTAGGGGTTCTGGATGAGTTTGCTCGTCGGCCTCCCTTTCTCTCAATACCTGGGTCCCCGTTACGCACAGCTAGTGCCGCTGACGTGCTTATGGTTAAACCCACTGCCAGCATATTAACGAGTCTTTAGAGTCCCACACAGAGGGTTTCCCTGCTTCAGACGAAATGATGTAGAGGCCGTATGGTTTTTACGGCAGGGTTCGATCATTTATGAGCACTTGTGCACGTATTTCGGACGGATAATACTAGTTGTTTTGGTTTAAGACGGATTCTAGTATTATACTGATGGATTATTTTCGTCTCTTTGTATTCGTATTTTTCAGAATTCGGATACGAGTATGTTTATACGGATGAGGGGTATTCTTGTAATTTCATTACAAGATGCATCTAGAAGATGCCACCTCATTATTGCTTTAATCATTTGGATAAATGGTTTAATGAGGTGGAGGATGAGGTGGACTTGGCATTTATTGGAGGCATGGCTCAAGTGGTGACTCATGGTAGCACTATTGAACTATGCTTTATATTATTGGTGTTGTGAGATATTTTGTTGTGTGAGTTTTTTCTTTAGTTGCTAGCATGCTTGCCTTTCTTCACTTGACGCCACACTCACTTATGCTCACAAGACTTAGCCATTTTCTTTTCTTGAGTTTCTACACTCTCATCCTCATGCTTCATCTTCTTCCTCTACCCATCATGTCTCATGTGTTGAGAAACATTGGGTGAATAGAGAAAACTTAATCCATCATTAGATTCTACATCTCATAGGCTATCATGTTTAGCTAACTTGATACCTTAGTTACCTCGGTTATGAGGTTGAAGCTTATTGCACAAACCATCGGGTGGATCATCTTTGATGGAGGGAGACCGGCGACCAAGCTTGATCAAGGAGCCTTTAGGAGCTTGGGAATATGGTTGAAGACCGAAGGACACTGATCAACTCGGTTTAATCATTCTAACTTCTTTATATATGCTAGCTAGTATAGGGTTTAGGATAGATCCGGGCATCGGGTAATGGTAGCGCCAGTTTAGATAATTTTTGTTCCATATTTGGCCACGGTTTGATGGCCGGGGCGCTGCCGTAACCCAACATTGTATCAGAGCCAACCTTTAAACCCCTAGCTAGCTAGTTTAGACAATGTTAAAGTATCAAAATCGAAACAACCCCAAAACAGTGCACTGCACATTCCAGTTTCTGTCAATTTTTTAAAGTCTTCTAATTTTTTTTAAGCAACTGCAGAAGACTACTTGAGTGACCACTAGAACACCCTACAAAAACGAGCCCCATCCGCCGGTTTTGACCAGGCGAGATTTGAGAAAAAACGGGTGAGGTTGGTTTTCTAGTGGAGTTGGGACTTGAATTTTGTAGGGTTCTCTAGTCTCTGGAATATTGGTTCTGTGGTATTGCTTGTTTTTCTTAGTTTGGATATTTTGTTACCTATTGTTCAGAGGCAATTCGGGGTGTTTCGAAGTTGATAATTTAACACTGTTTAAATGTTTATAGTACATGCATTACTATCTGCGACCGTGAATATCATTCGAGCGGTATAACTCGTCCAATTGCTATATGTTCTTTTAGACGAGTTTGCGAACGTGACATTCACGTTGATGTTCTGTGTTGTGCTGTGTTGTGGTTGGATCGTCGTGGTGGATAGCTTGGGTGCAATGTTAGTACAGTTTAGTTTCATTTGTACATTTGATATTGCGGGGTGAGCATCCGACATGTGTACTGCCGTCACTGCCAGTTCGTATGTTATTTTTTTGGGGCACGACCGGGTTGAGGTCGATATCACCGTCGTACATATTATTTTCTTTTTGTACTAGGATTACCCCGCGGAGGAATGCATGAATAGCCGGGTTCTAGAGGGCAACGGATCCGCATTTCATGGCGTTGAGACGGAGGGGACCTTACTCTAGAAATGGCGGGCTATTCGCCGCAGTCGTAGGGGGTATAGGTTGACCCACGGAGGGGTGCCCAAGTTACCCGATTCCGTGAAGTGCTGGGTGGCCCATTCACGTTGATGATTGGAGCTGCCTCGCTTCTGGGATTGGCGGGTAACTTGCCACGCTCGTAGGGGTCTATGTTTCATTGCACAGGCAATCCACACGACTGGGAACGTCGGGTCTCATTTGCGGCTCAAGTGAAACACGGGGCTCCAAGATTATCCACTATTCTGTGTTGCTTCTGTGATGTTGCTTTATATCATGCCTGGGACGATTGTTGTATATATTTATATATATACTAGTAGATGTTGTATATGTTTTGCACCCGTGCTAGTCCAGTCCCCGCTCTGTCGTTAGTTAAGTAACCTAACGGGTGATGACGGGACCCAGTGGCGAATGCGGATGACATATACATACATCATATATTTTCGTTCTTTTTCTGGTGTGATTAATTGATGGGACTGCGTTGATTCTGATCAATGCAAGGATAAAAACAAACCTATTTAATATTGTTGGAACCAATTTTAAAACTGAAATTACAGACGTTCTCTTTTTCTTTGCACAGTGGTATTCGGTTATGAATATCCAGCACCTCATTCGACGAGGCAAGGGCCGAGATCCCTTCATCGGGAATGACCCCTTGAGTAAAAGTTTGCCTCAACGTAATAACTTTACTATAGTCGATTATTCTTGCTTTGTATCGTGGTATTCAATTTGGAATATCCTGCATCTCATTCGATGAGGAAAGTGCCGAGATCCCTTCACTGAGAGTGACCTCTTTAGCAAAGGTTTTCGCAACTATATATTTATAAAAGCTATCAGGTTCCTTCAACGATATCAAGTTCATTATGTTAAAGGTTTTTCGCCAAAAACCATTCGTAGCCCTCCGTCATTTCAGACCGGTAGCACTTAGTATTCATGCTATGTTTTTTAACCTACGTCTGCAAGTCCATGCTACCCTTCCCCGGTACTTACGGGATTGCGGAATTGGTGAAAAAAGATTTTCAAGAGGGTGGTAACATGGACTACCAATACGGATTTTTGTTAAACTACTAACTAACAACCTAACAAGAGTTTACATACTCGGTTAGGGGGCTATACCTTTCTTGAACTCCTTCGTCTTCGACTCCTCCTGATGTATGGATCGGCCTCACCACGTCGTCTCCTTGCGCCGAAGATGGATCCACCCGAAAGCTTCTACCTTGTCACGACCCAAAAATTGGCCCGTGACGGCCCTAATACTACGCAACGCCTAAAGACGTAGCGCAGTAAAAGAAAGCCAAAACCCAGAAATCTAAACCAAGAAAATATGGAAAAGATAAGATAAGTTTTTGAAACATTTGAAATCGCAACCCAAATTCTTTAAAAGTCCTACTTTATTTCTTTAAAATTTTGGCAACACCCCTTTTTGTAAAAACTAACCCAAGATGAATACAACACAAAAATATGAAGCTATAGCGAAGCAGTAAAGACAATAGAGAGAAAGCTGTATATAAAGGACAACAAACCCACAAATAATATACAGTAACGTCCTCACCAAGTCTCTAAGTCAACAATACAATAGTAGATGGAGAGTACAAAATAGAACGAATGTACAATACAAAAATACAGATAACCACCAAAAACCCACCTAAGCAAAACAGTGCTGTGAGCTGATGCGGTATCTGTAGCAAAAGATGATAGCTGAAAAGCTGAATAGCCTGCCTCGACTACTCTTGGGAACAACCTGAAACACCTGTGGCACAACGGGGGTGAGTTGCCAACTCGTGAATAGTAGATAACATATGCAGGTAATCACAGGAATGCACGTACAGCATGAATCTAAGATATGCGATTACAGTAATAACATGTCATGCAAATGCTGAATAAAGGTAAGTACACCAGCAGTTACAATCAAAATATGAAGCAACAGTAACATGACAATAATATGCAATAACCATGCAATAGGGATATGAGAATGTGAATATGCAACTATCATAAGGGTACACTAACAGGTACTACCAATATATGAATCTGCACATAAAGTAGATAAGTATGAGGTATAGGGTGGAATACGTCATTTCCACGGAAATCTGACATCGTGGCAGGATCACAATCCATCAAGACGCTCAAATCCATAATTCCTCAAATCAGCCCCCAAACTGGGTTCTCACATCATATAAGTCTCACATCTCCTCAATGTACAATATCGAGTGATCTCCTATATCCCGAATGTACAATCAACAATCTCTTTCATATCCAATATCCAATCTCAATGAATCATCTATATCCCAAGTCGAATCTCAAGTAAGTTTCTAACATCCTAAAGGTATATATATATTTGCAGAAATAAATATGATGAGGGCAATACACATATATTAGCGTCCCATTCCACTAATATTGGTGTAAGGGTATATATAACAACGGCTAATCCCCTGTAATATATACAAAGGTATTAAAAGAAATATCATGAAAACAATATGCCAAGCATCGACACAGAAATCCTGATAGGTACGTATCATACGCTGTCCCGAAAGCACGAGTGCCTAGCTCTGACCCTCGCCTTTCGACGTATGCATACGTGCATGACTCCCAAACGGTGTCTCCATGACCCCCGCCGAGTCATCAGTACTGTCACCGGTAGGTACTAGCCCGCCTCCAGGCTCAATCGGCAAAATCCATCGATCTTCTTGCCGAGGGGAACCATACCTGGCCCCACCATGTACCCTCTACGGCCTCGACACCTCCTCGTAGGGGTATATACATATCAGCACCGATAAAGCTCATGGTGGATGCGCAAATATCATATCAAGGAAACCGGGTTTTTCAATGTATGCATAATTTCATGAACTCCCGCGGTTCCCAAATCCAGAAAACATCATCTAAAATCCCAATAACAATGCACAAATCTAGGAATAAATATATGCGATATATCTGAAATGCGAGCATATAAATGAGAATATGTAGCTGAAACCAGATGTATGCGAAACCAATAAGGTACAGCTAAGTAACATCAGTAAAGGTAAATATATGATTGCAACTGAATATGTGTGTAACATACAGGTGTAGCAATGTATAGGTATCTACCTATAGGAACTGATGTCGTATACCCCCTGGGTATAAGAAGAATATGAATAAGATATCCCCCGGTATAAGTAAAATATGTAAAAGGTATACCTGTAGCTGTATCGCAAGGTGTAAATGTACCTATCACTAAATGTATGATACACTATAGGTATACCGGTAAGCTAGATGTCATCTGTGACAAACAATAGTATCTATAAGGGGTAGTGTGTGACATGGCAATTATTGACGGTGTGTGTGTAGCATACAATCCGTGCTCGTGCAACATGAACCGTCAATAATATGTGTAGTGTCCTACGGCTGCTAGTCACTGTATAACTATATCAAGTAAATAAAGTAAAGGCGCAATTCTACAATGACGTAGAATGTGCGACAGGTATTTGAATCCTAGCCCAGACGCATAATGCCATGCGGGCGATTCCCTTATAAATGTTAAATCTACTCACCTACGCTCCACGCTAGGTGAATCCTACCATCTGCTCCCCCCTTTAGTAGTGTCCGTAGTCCCTGCCTGCAAACCTGCAAATAAGGCATGGAAATCAAATATAAGCCAAATATTCCGCGAAACGCGATATCGAACCAAAACGAGAAACTCGCGTCGCGAACTAAACGCGCGTGTGCACGATACGCTAAAACGTGTGTATACGCGTCTAAAACCATCGCGACACGCCGCGATACGCTGGATCACTGAATCCTCTAACGTATCGCGCGTATCGCGCAAACACAACGAACACCAAAAACGATATAAAGTCCCAGATTTTCCTACAGGCCAAAACTTACAAAACTAGACATGCCAAAACACTACACTACATAGCAGACTACCATACCCAAAACCCCAAGACCTAACACCCCTTCCTGGCCGCAAATTGCAGCCAGAATGAATGAATTTGCGGCCTGGGTTGGGAGATAGGGGCTCGTGCTCTGGTGGTGGTATCTATACCTAGTGTACATGCTCTAGTCTTCTCAATTTTATTCTGTAGGGTCCGGGTCAATAGCAGATCACAGATATCCAATATATCGTATAAAAACGACAATTTAGCACAAAAGCAAACCTTATGGTATTTTAGTGTAATCTGGGGTATTTCTCAGTTGAAGTAACCATATTAACACTAAAATAGGTAGGGTTATCTAACAAAATCACCACATCAACAAAGTTCCACATAAATCACCCTAATTAGCACTAAACTAGCTAATTTAACATTAATCGAAGCAATCGATGCACAACTTAAGCAAACCACGAAATGGGGTTCAAGAAATATACCTTAATGAACCCTAGAAGGCAGGTGAAGAAGTGGAGAAGAGATTCTGCGAGTTGCTGGAGCTGTTACTGCTGATGCTGCTGCCCTGGGCTGCTGCTGCTGCTACTTCTTCTGGTGCTGCCTCTCTCTGCTGCTGTTGTTGAAGATGATGATGGTGATGATGCTGCTGCTGCTGAAGCTTCTTGTGCTGATGCAGGTGAGTGGGTGTGTGTGTTTGAGAGAGTGAGAGAATGAGAGTAAAGAGTGAAATGAGAGAACACAAACAAACCCCCCCTTCTCACTCTCTCTCACTTCCTTAATGAGGCATGGCTTGAGCCATGATGCCCCATGCCCTCTCTCTCTCAAAGTCAACCATGAAGCCAATTTAAAACATTCCTTTTTAAATTCATTTTCCATTTTAAAACAACCATCATGCTTAAAACCCATATTATTTTAACAACCATAACTCTTAAACTAATCATAAAACTAACTTAAGACAAATGGTTCGCTAACCATGATTGCTAATCATGTTTAACCCCAAAAACAACCCTAGTTATCATGCACAAGTGTGTGCAAGCCTAGGAAAAATCTAATAAAATACTCAATAAATAGGATAAAATATTTAAAACTTAGTTTGGTAAACTTTTTATTAAAACCCATATATTAAAATATAATTAGCTACAAAACACATTCTAAGGTGTTATAATCTCCCCCCCTTAAAAGAAATTCGTCCCCGAATTTAAAAATATACTGATACGCGTACCTTCAAAAGGAAGATTACAACTTCCATATCTTGCTCGCAGCCTCCCAGTGACTACCTCACTATACGGCTACGTCCAAGAAAACCCTTCACAGATGGCAAGACCCTTGACCGATGTTCCCCCACCTGCCGAGCCATTAACACACATGGCTGCTGGTGAACGAAAGATCGCGTCCAAGCTAAATGGTCTGGTGCCAAATCATGTGAGAAAGGTCATGAAGGTAATTGTAAAGTATCATCACAAGGAATACGGGGTGAAAATCCAATAATCTGGGCGGAAGTGCCAAATTAAAGGCAACGAAACTAACTCGCTTATAGGATTTCAGAAGGACCTAAATCCTGGGACAAGCTTCCCAAAATCCAACACGTCATTCATCGGAAAGTCCGTAGGAATACATGATTTGTCACTGCGCACTCAAGCCTGCGACTAGCACAGTCGCATAAGACCTCTGTCCGCAATAAACAATTTTCAACCTGACCTGAATCAATTGGATCATCTCCGAAGTCTCAAAACATAGCTGGGGTCCAAAATCCTACTTACGCAGAGTCAGAAAAACAACAGGCTGGTGGTCGACACGACCTAACCCCTAAAGGTGGCCAATTGGAGTGTCTCCTTATAACAGCTATCGAAGGAGAACCCTAAAGATGGCGAGTGACGATCCCCAACTGCTGACAACAAACAATACAAACGCACAACTTTAACAAAAACAACTGAGCAAATTGAGTATAACCGGACGACAAGAATCCGAATGGAGTCACACCCTGACCAAACTTGGGTAGAAACCATAACGAAATTCATGGAGATCTGCTCCCATTCCTACTTCGGAACGGTAAAAGATTGCAACTCTCCAGCCGGCCTCAGATGCTCGACTCAAGCACACAACAAGACTCCCTGTCCACTCGTAACTATCTCACAAGTCACGCCAAAGCTGGTGGAACTTGAATGCATATAGAGAGTTGACAGATGTGCATGTTCTAGGATTACACGTCTCTACCCGATGATGTCAGGTACACAAACGCGTCCCTAACTTAGCACACCATTGTCACAATTCAAGCTCTCCGAATCATTACCCAGCCGAATATGCTCAAGTATCTCTGAAGTACGAGCATCGACGGGCAGTGTCTCGCGAAAACGATTTAAGGGAAGTGGTCGGGCGCGGACATGAGCAAGCTGTCCCCTCCGTAGAGACGAACTTAAGCTATACTCAATGATCACACAAAAACTGTAAATATGCAGAAGACTAATACAACAATCCAAATCCGCTACAGGAAGATGTACATTAAGCTTTGGTGGTCCGTGAAAATCTGACACGACTCTCAAACAAGTAGTGTCCCCATATCTCCAACATAAAACCACCGCGGCCATCTCCAGATCATGAGTGGAATATCCTTCTCGTACTTCCTCCAAATGTAGGGAAGCAAAAGCGATGACTCTGTAGTGTCACATCAGTACACCCTCGAGCCCACTCAAGAAACATTACAGTTAAACAACAAAGTCGCCCGAGCCAAAAGCAAAGAAAGAGTGATGCAGTTGTTAACTGAATCTTCCACTACTGAAAACTCCGCACACATGCCTCAGTCCAAAGAAAAGAAACCTCCTTAATGGTCAATTCAGTCGACGGTGCAGCACTACTCTAGCAATCCTGCATGAAACGGCGGTAAAACCTGCTAAGCCCAACAATATGCGGATCTCTGTCCAGCACACAAGTCTGGGCCTAAGCTGTACGGTCACGATCTCCCTCGGGACCATACAAAACCGTCTCCCGTGACTACCAGACCTAGGAGTCAACACAAAACAAGCCTGAAGAAACACTCTGAGAATTTAGCAAACAGCTGGTGCTCTCCCAGTATCTGCATAACAAATTCTCAAGTGTTACTCCTGTTCCTCAAGACACATTAAAAAGACTAGAATGTCGTATATAACACAACAAAACTGGTCGAGGAACGGCCTGCAGAAATCTGGTTCATCATATCTACGAATGCTGCTAGGGCATCAGGGAATCCAACGACTCACTGATACACACAAAGCCCGTAGCACGCATAAGGCAGTCTTCGGAATGCCATCACCCCGAATCCGCAATAATGATGACCTGATCCCAAACAAACTTGGAAAATGTCTCGCACTCTGGAGCTGATCGAAGAAATCGTCACGGTGAGGTGAATGATATCTATCCGCACCGTAAGCCGGTTCAATTAACGATCTGTCGATACGCAACCCTAAACTGCCGTGTTTCTCCTTGACGAACAGAAATAGGAGCTTCCAAAAGCGAAACACTCAGACGCACAAAACTCCCCAAACCACAACTCTGCAGCTGATCCTTTCGCTCCCAAGCTTCGCCGGCTCATCCGGAACAACGTCGGAAAAACTCTCGCACGAAAGGAACCCGGTCCAACGATCCCACTGTGGCTCCGGTATCACGAATGAACGCCAAGAATCCACGACATCTCCTCAGAAGCCGACTAGCGAAAAAGGCTGAATTCAAGCTATGAGAGACGGCACAACTATCCACCTGCACAACGAGAACTGACTTGCCGGGAAAAAAATTCCTGACTGTTTCCTCACGGTAGTCCACAGACGCCTAGCACGTAATTAACCAATCCGTGCCCAGGAGAACGTCAAATCCAACATCTCTAGAAGGACCAAAACGACGGACGAATCTCTATCTCCTATCCGATTGGCACACAACTGAAATACGTGTCGCGCAACAAAAAAATCACTGACAGAAGTTAACACCACTACGACTAATCTACCCATCCACGGTACAAGCATGAAAAACAACGAATACATTAAAAGAACATATAAATAAAAGATACCTGAAAACTCCAAATTGGACGTCTACGCGTCCCGATGAGTAGAAGCAAACTCCTGTGTCTGCCCTCTACTCGCAGCTGGATGAACTCCTCTGGTAGACTGAGCCCTCTGAGCAAATCTTCCACATCCACGGCCTCTCTGAAAATGATCATGACGAGGTGCTAAGGAACAATCCCTGACGAAGTGCTGAAGGCTTCCGCATCGAAAACATCCACGCGCTGACTGCTGACCATCCTGAGGCTGAGAGCTGAACGACTGTCCTCTTCCTAAGCCTCTGCTACTCCCGCGACGGCCACGAAATCTGTCTCGAGGACCAAACCTCTGTCTCTGGGCTGATACACTGGTACGAGTCCTCCACTGTCCTGGAACTCTCTGAGCCTCTGGAATATGCGCCTCATCAACTGGAGCTACAACCACTGGTGCTATATAGGTGACGGACTGCTGCATGCTGATCGCAAGTGACAACTGAGTAACAGGGGTAACAACCTCCTGTCGTAGCTTCCGAACGACATCAACCAATGAACTCATAGTCTGGCGGAAATCCTGCATCTCTACCAAAAGTCTATCCATAGTATATGTCGTAGGCTGATCCGTCTGCACCTGTGCAACTAGAGTGCCATCCTGGTCAATACTCATCTCAACCGAGCCAACTCTAACCTTGGCCCTCGCTGCATCACTCTGAGTCCCCATAGTCATCGATGGCAAGGCTATAAATAGATATAAGATAAGATTCGACAAGAATAAGGAAATCGAATCTCAAGGATATGGATCATCAAGTAAGGAATTTAAAGCAAATTGTACTTAGGTCACTTAATGCAAGGTACCGCATCGTGGGTATGCTGCAGACATACACACACTACGTTACTCTGCTTAAGCTACCTACTCCATCATCCTAAGGTCATCCCACACTCCGAAAGGTAAAACCTAGCGCTCTGATACCAACTTTATCACGACCCAAAAATTGGCCCGTGACGGCCCTAATACTACGCAACGCCTAAAGACGTAGCGCAGTAAAAGAAAGCCAAAACCCAGAAATCTAAACCAAGAAAATACAGAAAAGATAATATAAGTTTTTGAAACATTTGAAATCGTAACCCAAATTCTTTAAAAGTCCTACTTTATTTCTTTAAAATTTGGCAACACCCTTTTTTTGTAAAAACTAAGCCAAGATGAATACAATACAAAAATATGAAGCTATAGCGAAGCAGTAAAGACAATAAAGAGAAAGCTGTATATAAAGGACAACAAACCCACAAATAATATACAGTAACGTCTTCACCAAGTCTCTAAGTCAACAATACAATAGTAGATGGATAGTACAAAATACAACGATTGTACAATACAAAAATACAGATAACCACCAAAAACCCACCTAAGCAAAACAGTGCTGTGAGCTGATGCGGTATCTATAGCAAAAGATGATTGCTGAAAAGCTGAATAGCCTGCCTCGACTACTCTGGGGAACAACCTGAAACACCTGTGGCACAACGGGGGTGAGTTGCCAACTCGTGAATAGTAGATAACATATGCAGGTAATCGCAGGAATGCACGTACAGCATGAATCTAAAATATGCGATTACAGTAATAACATGTCATGCAAATGCTGAATAAAGGTAAGTACACTAGCAGGTACAATCAAAATATGAAGCAACAGTAACATGACAATAATATGCAATAACCATGCAATAGGGATATGAGAATGTGAATATGCAACTATCATAAGGGTACACTAACAGGTACTACCAATATATGAATCTGCGTATAAAGTAGATAAGTATGAGGTATAGGGTGGAATACGTCATTTCCACGGAAACATGACATCGTGGCAGGATCACAATCCATCAAGACGCTCAAATCCACAATTCCTCAAATCAGCCCCCAAACTGGGCTCTCACATCATATAAGTCTCACATCTCCTCAATGTACAATATCGAGTAATCTCCTATATCCCATATGTACAATCAACAATCTCTTTCATATCCAATATCCAATCTCAATGAATCATCTATATCCCAAGTCGAATCTCAAGTAAGTTTCTAACATCCTAAAGGTATATATATATTTGCAGAAATAAATATGATGAGGGCAATACACATATATTAGCGTCCCATTCCACTAATATTGGTGTAAGGGTATATATAACAACGGCTAATCCCCTGTTATATATACAAAGGTATTAAAAGAAATATCATGAAAACAATGTGCCAAGTATCGACACAGAAATCCTGATAGGTACGTATCATACGCTGTCCCGAAAGCACGAGTGCCTAGCTCTGACCCTCGCCTTTCGACGTATGCATACGTGCATGACTCCCAAACGGTGTCTCCATGACCCCCGCCGAGTCATCAGTTCTGTCACCGGTAGGTACTAGCCCGCCTCCAGGCTCAATCGGCAAAATCTATCGATCTTCTTGCCGAGGGGAACCATACCGGGCCCCACCATGTACCCTCTACGGCCTCGACGCCTCCTCGTAGGGGTATATACATATCAGCACCGATAAAGCTCACGGTGGATGCGCAAATATCATATCAAGGAAACCGGGTTTTTCAATGTATGCATAATTTCATGAACTCCGGCCCGCGATTCCCAAATCCAGAAAACATCATCTAAAATCCCAATAACAATGCGCAAATCCAGGAATAAATATATGCGATATATCTGAAATGCGAGCATATAAATGAGAATATGTAGCTGAAACCAGATGTATGCGAAACCAATAAGGTACAGCTAAGTAACATCAGTAAAGGTAAATATATGATTGCAACTGAATATGTGTGTAACATACAGGTGTAGCAATGTATAAGTATCTACCTATAGGAACTGATGTCGTATACCCCCCTGGGTATAAGAAGAATATGAGTAAGATATCCCCCCGGTATAAGTAAAATATGTAAAAGGTATACCTGTAGCTGTATCGCAAGGTGTAAATGTACCTATCACTAAAGGTATGATACACTATAGGTATACCGGTAAGCTAAATGTCATGTGTGACAAACAATAGTATCTATAAGGGGTAGTGTGTGACATGGCAATTATTGACGGTGTGTGTGTAGCATACAATCCGTGCTCGTGCAACATGAACCGTCAATAATATGTGCAGTGTCCTACGGCTGCTAGTCACAGTATAACTATATCAAGGAAATAAAGTAAAGGCGCAATTCTACAATGACGTAGAATGTGCGACAGGTATTTGATTCCTAGCCCAGACGCATAACGCCATGCGGGCGATTCCCCTGTAGATGTTAAATCTACTCACCTACGCTCCACGCTAGGTGAATCCTACCATCTGCTCCCCCTGTAGTAGTGTCCGTAGTCCCTGCCTGCAAACCTGCAAATAAGGCATGAAAATCATATATAAGCCAAATATTCCGCGAAACGCGATATCGAACCAAAACGAGAAACTCGCGTCGCGAACTAAACGAGCGTGTCTACAATACGTAAAAACGTGTGTACACGCGTCTAAAACCATCGCGACACGCCGCGATACGCTGGATCACAGAACCCTCTCACGTATCGCGCGTATCGCGCAAACACAACGAACACCAAAAACGATATATAGTCCCAGATTTTCCTACAGGCCAAAACTTACAAAACTAGACATGCCAAAACACTACACTACATAGCAGACTACCATACCCAAAACCCCAAGACCTAACACCCCTTCCTGGCCGCAAATTGCGGCCAGAATGAATGAATTTGCAGCCTGGGTTGGGAGATAGGGGCTCGTGCTCTGGTGGTGGTATCTATACCTAGTGTACATGCTCTAGTCTTCTCAATTTTATTCTGTAGGGTCCGGGTCAATAGCAGATCACAGATATCCAATATATCGTATAAAAACGACAATTTAGCACAAAAGCAAACCCTATGGTATTTTAGTGTAATCTGGGGTATTTCTCAGTTGAAGTGACCCTATTAACACTAAAATAGGTAGGGTTATCTAACAAAATCACCACATAAACAAAGTTCAACACAAATCACCCTAATTAGCACTAAACTAGCTAATTTAACATTAATCGAAGCAATCGATGCACAACTTAAGCAAACCACGAAATGGGGTTCAAGAAATATACCCTAATGAACCCTAGAAGGCAGGTGAAGAAGTGGAGAAGAGCTTCTGCGAGTTACTGGAGCTGTTACTGCTGATGCTGCTGCCCTGGGCTGCTGCTGCTGCTACTTCTTCTGGTGCTGCCTCTCTCTGCTGCTGCTGATGCTCTCTGCTGCTGTTGTTGAAGATGATGATGGTGATGATGCTGCTGCTGCTGAAGCTTCTTGTGCTGATGCAGGTGAGTGGGTGTGTGTGATTGAGAGAGTGAGAGAATGAGCGTAAAGAGTGAAATGAGAGAACACAAACAAACCCCCCCTTCTCACTCTCTCTCACTTCCTTAATGAGGCATGGCTTGAGCCATGATGCCCCATGCCCTCTCTCTCAAAGTCAACCATGAAGCCAATTTAAAACATTCCTTTTTAAATTCATTTTCCATTTTAAAACAACCATCATGCTTAAAACCCATATTATTTTAACAACCATAACTCTTAAACTAATCATAAAACTAACTTAAGACAAATGGTTAGCTAACCATGATTGCTAATCATGTTTAACCCCAAAAACAACCCTAGTTATCTTGCACAAGTGTGTGCAAGCCTAGGAAAAATCTAATAAAATACTTAATAAATAGGATAAAATATTTAAAACTTAATTTGGTAAACTTTTTATTAAAAACCATATATTAAAATATAATTAGCTACAAAACACATTCTAAGGTGTTACATACCTTTGGCTTCTTCTTCGAACTTTGAAGAAACTAGATCACTTGGCTTGCTAGGCCTTGTGAACTAGAATGAGTAGAGGAATATTTTGGTGTCTTTTTATCTCTAAGGCAATGAGTCTCAACACATGAGAATGGTTTGCCTTGAGGTAGAGAGAGCAAGAGGAAGAGGGAGAGCTTGAGAATGAGAGAGCTCAAGAGAGAGAAAGCAAATGATAGAATGAACCATACTATTCTCATTCTAACCTCTCATAATCCAAAAGCCATCATAACAAAAATAGTAATCAAGTATTGTGTAATGGTTTAAGTCAAAATGGCTATATCATTTCATGCACTCATTTTGCATAAATAAACAAGCAAGCAAAAGTCTTTGCCATGGAATGATAGCCATTGTCATGATGATGGTCAACTAGTCCAATCTAGTCAACCGGTCAACAAAGTCAACAAGTCAACAATGTCAACCCCTCAACAACCATGTCACTATAATACTTAATTAATATTAATGTTAATCATATATCTTATTCTCATTAGGGTTAAGCAAAAGTCAATGGTCAACAGTCAACAACCCCAATGAGAATACTTTGCCTCTTTCTCTCTGTCAACTGTGCATACACACCCGCATCCGCGTTCCGAGGAACACGAATACAAACGAGATAAACCCAACCCCAAAACGTACACTAGGATCTGGCTTAAACCAAATCCCGCCAGTGTTAACTGTCCGGACACTGTACGTGCATAAGTGCACAGATGCGACCGAACCCTGTCGCAAAACCATACGACCTGTCGCAAAACCATGCGACCTATACTCTTTTGCTTAAAGGAGAATAGCTTTCTGTGTGGGACTCTAAAGACTCGACACTACGCTGGCAGTGTGTTTAACCACAGACCGCAAGCGGCACTAGCTGTGCGTAACGGTCCCCAGGTAGATGACGACAAGAAGAATGACGAGGTGAAACCCATCTGAACTCCTACTGAGTCTGACTGTGACAATCTCCATACAGTCCGGTCTGTTCGTCTGATACATCGCATGGCGGGCCTAGGGGGCGGTAAACGCCAGTCCCCTAATAGTGGTACAAGTCGTGTCGGAGTGAAGCCCAGAACACCCTGAGATAACACTGGAAACCTACCAGTATATCTCGCTTGCCCTGGCCAGGGACTACTTGTGTAATGGCTCTCCTAGACACAGCGCGATGTCAACCCCCAATACCGGGAGAGACGAATCATGTCTAACCGTCACTGCCTCCAAGTGCTTCGGGACTGCACCCAACTACTACCTGTTTGCACGACTCCTTTGAGCCGTGGTAGGGTAGTAATCTAAGTACAGTGGGAACACACTCGAAACGAAGTGACAGTGTCAAGTCAGCGGACTAAGCTGTACTCATGTCACCTGGGAACTGATAACTGACGATAAGTATAGTACCAACCAACAGTTCCCGACGAGTCCTGTCCAGTGTACTCGTAACCCAACGAGCACCCGCATACTATCTCCAGTACGACGTACTGATGGCTGTGGGACAGACCATCTCCCACACTGGGATGAGAAGCGCATACGCTAGTCTACTCCGGAGTATCGATGCCCTGTCTCGATAGTCCTGCGACTAGGGACCTGCATAAGGATGTGCTTATAGATTACCCAGCCCCCACTAGTGTGACTGTCATCACAACGCTGGTAATCAAGCAAAGATCCTAAGGGCTCCACTAATGTGTATAGGTGATATACTAAAATAAACACATGTACACATTGAAGTAGAAACAAACCAAGTAGCATACTACTATATTGAGCAAGATTGTTTATACAAGGTGAATATCCCAAGCTTCCATTAAGTAATATACAAACTAGTATGATACAGTAATGGCCTCTAGGGTATATACACTAACAATCTCCCACTTGCACTATGGCCATGTACTGGCGTATCGAAGACCTATCATCTTGATCAGCCGCTCGAACTGAGTCTGGGGTAAGGCCATTGTGAGTAGATCAGCAGTGTTATCTTCCGTAGAAACTCTCCGAACCTCGATCTCTTGGCGACCCACGATCTCCCTGATCAGGTGATTCCGCTTCAAGATGTGTCTGGACTTCTGATGGGACCTTGGTTCCTTCGCTAAAGCTATAGCCCCGTTGTTGTCGCAATACAGAGGTATTGGATCAACAATGGACGGAACCACCTGAAGTTCAGTTAAGAACTTCCTTACCCAGACAGCTTCTTTTGCGGCATCTACAGCAGCGATATATTCCGCTTCTATCGTCGAGTCAGTAACGGTTTCCTGTTTGGAACTCTTCTAACACACCGCCCCTCCATTGAGGGTAAAGACATAACCCGATATGGACTTGGAATCATCCTTGTCACTTTGGAAGCTGGAGTCAGCAAAGGCCTCGATCTGGAGGTCTTTTCCGCCATACACCAAGAACATCTCCTTAGTCGTTCTCAGGTACTTGAGAATGTTCTTTACTGCTATCCAATGTTTCTCCCCAGGGTTTGACTGATACTGGCTTACCACACTCAGTGCATAAGCTACATCTGGTCTGGTACACAACATCGCATACATTATAGAGCCTACCGTAGAAGCGTAGGGTATACTAGACATGCGATCCCTTTCCAAATCAGTCTTGGGAGACATCTCTTTGGAGAGGGTGATCCCGTGACAAGCCGGTAGATTACCGCGCTTGGAATCTTCCATACTGAATCTTTTCAGTATGGTGTCGATGTACCTGGACTGTGAGAGTCCCAGTATCCTCTTGGATCTGTCACGATAGATTCGGATCCCCAGAATGTATGAGGCATCACCCAGGTTTTCATGGAGAACCTGTGTGACAAGAACCCCTTGACAGATTGTAGCATAGGAATGTCATTTCCAATTAAGAGAATGTCATCCACGTATAAAACGAGGAATACTACAGTTCTTGCTACAAATCTACTATAGATGCATGGCTCATCTGGATTTTTGATAAAGCCAAATTGCTTGACCGTCTCATCAAAACAGATGTTCCAACTCCGCGATGCCTGCTTTAGTCCATAGATGGACTTAAGCAACTTGCACACCTTTCCGCTTCTCCCACTCTGAATGAAACCCTCTGGCTGGTCCATATAAACACACTCCTCTAAATTTCTATTTAGAAAAGCGGTCTTTACGTCCATCTGCCAAATCTCATAATCGTGGAAGGCAGCAATGGCAAGAAGGATCCGAATGGATTTCAGCATAGCTACTGGAGAAAAGGTCTCGTCATAGTCCAAACTAGTTCTTTGACGAAAACCCTTTGCAACCAGTCTAGCTTTATAGGTCTCAACCTGTCCATCTACACCAATCTTCCTTTTGAAGATCCACTTGCCTCCTACGGGTTTTACCCCATCTGGAGCAACGTCCAACGTCCATACTTTGTTGGTGTACATGGACTCCATTTCGGTCCGCATTGTATCCAGCCATTTTACCGAGTCAACGCTCTGAATGGCCTGCTGAAAGCTAGTCGGCTCATCATAATCTATGATGCAATCCTCTCTATCCCCGTCTATAAGAAAACCGTAGTATCTCTCGGGCGGATAAGACTGCCTACTACTCCTGCGGAGCGGCGTAGGAATGTCATTTTCTTTTGAACCCTCTGGTTCCACTAAGCTTTCAGTAATAGACTGTGGTTCTGGAATTTCTTCCAGTTCTATTTTGCTCCCACTTGTTTCCTTTTCTAAGAACTGGTGTTCTAGAAAATGGGCATTACGAGAAACAATGATCTTTTGTTCCTCTGCGTAATAGAAGAGATATCCCTTGGAGTTCTTTGGATATCCCACAAACTTGCACTGTACTGAGCGTGCCTCGAGCTTGTCCGCATGCTGCTTTTTGACAAAAGCTGGACTTCCCCATGTCTTAATGTGTTTAAGATAGGGTCTCTTCCCACACCACATCTCATATGGTGTAGTAGGCACAGTCTTAGTTGGAACTCGGTTCAAAAGGTATGCAACTGATTCTAGTGCATATCCCCAGAATTATCGCGGTAACTTAGCGTTACTCATCATGGACCGTAACATATCCAATAGGGTCCGGTTCCGTCTCTCCGATACACCGTTATATTACAGTGTGTATGGAGGAGTAAGCTGAGAGAGAATTCCGTTCTCTTTTAAATAGTCCAGGAACTCGGCACTCAAGTATTCACCACCTCGATCCGATCTTAGTGTCTTGATACTCTTGCCGGTTTGTTTTTTCACTTCATTCTTATATTCCTGGAATTTTCCAAAGGCTTCGGACTTATGTTTCATTAAGAAGGCATAACCGTACCTTGAAAAGTCATCCGTAAAAGTAATGAAGTAAGAATAACCACTTCGCGCATGTGTAGACATTGGACCGCACACGTCGCTGTGTACGAGTCCCAAGAGCTCGCTCGCTCTTACTCCGTGTCCAGTGAACGGAGTCTTTGTCATCTTTCCTTTGAGACAGGATTGACAAGTGGCATACGATTGATATTCGAATGGATTCAAATATCCTTCTGTATGTAACTTCATCAACCTTTTCTCATTGATGTGACCCAGTCTACAATGCCATAAGAAAGTCTGATTTATTTCCGGAGACTTTCTTTTGTGTGTATTCTGGACATTGAAAATCCGTGGTTGGTTTAATATGTATATACCATTGCTTAATGTACCTGACCCAATCAGAACTTGATTAAGGTGAATGTTTACAACATTACTTACAACGCAAATTCATAACCTTCTTTAGAAATCAATAATACAGAAATGATATTACAAGTTGCGTTGGGTACAAAAAAGCAATTACGCAAAACCAAAACGTGTCCATCTGACAACCCCAGGTGATAGTCCCCCACGGCCTTAGCATCCATGCTAGCTCCGTTTGCAACTTTGAGGGTCATGTAACCTGCCTTCAAAAACCCTACGGTTTTTCAACTCCTGCAAAGAATTACAGATATGAGATCCTGATCCGGTATCCAATACCCAGGAAGTAGAGTTTATTGATAGACAGTTTTCAAAACATACACACCTGAAGCTGAAGCCGCAACTTGCTTCAGTTCCTGTGTCCTGGCTTTCCAAGCCCTGCAATCTTTCTTCCAGTGACCACTCTTATGACAGAAAAAGCACTCTTCCTTCCCTATAAGCTTCCCCGCTATCTTTGTTGCTTTTGCTTTTCCCTTCGTATCCACTTTACTAACACCGCCCCTTGGTTTGGCGGAGGCTTTCTTCTTCTTTCCCTTGGCTTTCGCCTTGGACCTAGAAGAGGAAGATCCTCATACAAATAAATTGGAAGTTTCCCTACCTTTCTGTAGGGTGTCCTCTGTACTCCTCATCATGTTGAGGAGTTCTGAAAGTTCAACTTCTTTTTCTTGTAAGTTGAAGTTCAGGATAAACTGGGCGTAATTGGAAGGAAGGGACTGGAGAATCAAGTCCGTATAGAGCTCGTTCTCTAACGTGGTCCCAAGTTCCGCGAGCTCCTCAATGAAGCCAATCATCTTAATCACGTGTTCCGCTACCGATGATCCGATGGCCAACCTTGCCGAAAATAACTTCTTCGACACTTCGTATCTTGCGATACGAGATTGCTCTCCATACAGTTCTTTTGTATGGAGAAATATGGATTCGAGGTCCATATTCTCGTGCCTCCTCTGATGTTCGTTGTCCATAGAGGCAAGCACGAGGCACTTGGCCTTCGCGCTATCGATCTCCCAAGTCTTACGGATTTCCTTATCTGCGACGATGGAGGTGGGACCTGGGACAGGGGGAGCTTTGGTGGTAAGGAGATACCCCAACTTGTCATAAGTGATTGCCATTTTGACATTCCTGAGCCAATCTTTATAGTTTGGCCCTGTCAGTATGTTTTTATCTAGTAATAACTTAAGTCCAGTCATGATGTTTGGTCGCTGCAATTAGGAGAGAGAGAAGAAACACTTTAGCATGATGCTCTTGCAAGTTTAGAGTGGTTTTAATTTGTCTAAACAGGATGGCTCCCACTGTCTCTCGAATCCCTCCTCAAACCAAAAAGCAAGAATTAGTCAGGATCAATCTCACCGTACAATACTTGCTTAACCGTTCGGCCTGGCTGGTCTCGGTACTTCGAGGGAGGTTTTCCAACGCTTTCGCGAAGTTCCTTAATTTAAGAACCTCTTTTCTCTGGGGGCGTAGCCCTGCTAACACCTTTCTAGACACCTACTTGGTTTATAGCATTGATCGTTAAGTGAGAAATTTCCCAAGGAGTAGCATATACTCACAGTAGGATCGGGATTCAAATATCATTGCGTGACGAAACTGAAGGAATCCTACCAGAATCATCACACTCCAAATGGTAGACAACACTAGCAAGTTTCAGTTATTTTGAAACTCCCGATGTGGATTTTTTACCCATGCTCTTATGACCTTGACTTTGGCCAAAATATCATAAGTCACATGTCAAGTTCTACCCGTCATTCTCCAGGTTAACTTGAGCCCATCCGCACATACCCTTGAGTTTGGCCAAAATAGTAGTACGACTGCCCCAAACCAACACATCTATCTATGCTGCACATGAATACCCAATAGCTACCAATCACTATGCCTTGACTTTGGCCAACATACATAGCTTGAATACTATTGACTATCCATGTGAAACGACGGAGGGCTACGAATGGTTTTGGCGAAACCGTGAACGTAGTGAACTTGATATAATCGATGGAACGAGATAGCTTTTAAAAGGAGTGGCTTAAGCTCCGCGTTTAAAAGTTATTCTGAAAAGAAACCGAGTGGTTTTTGAAAGTGTTCCAACGAATTTTACTTGGTTTATTTTTCTTTGCATTAGTTCTTTTAATGCGTATTTTTCTTGCATTAGTTCTTTTAATGCGTCCCATCATTTAATCCTACCATTGCAGAAAACAACCAAAATATGACGTACGCTTATGCCATTCGCATTCGCCACGGGGCCCCGTCATTACCCGTTAGGTTACTTAACTAACGACAGAGCGGGGGCTGGGTTAGCGCGGCTGCAAAATATAAGCAACGCCTAAATAATATCATATATAGATATATTGCAATGATAGCCATTTCAGATCACAGATGAAAACATTGGATATACTAGGAATCCGCAATTCGTACGAGCCTGTAACGAAAGGCGGATTACACGGTCGCGATGAGTAGCCAATACCCCACCTTAGACCCCTACGTGTGCGGCAAACTGCCCGCCAAATATCCGAAGTGGAGCAACCTCCCTCAACGACGTGAGTAAGCCACTCGGCACTTCGAGATACCCGGTAGTTTGTGCACCCCACCTTGGGTCTATCCTAGGAGCAAAAACAGTAAAAAAAAATTATACAATGACGGCTACAACCCCGACCCGGTTGTGCGGCCAAAAATAATATTACATCTATTTACATATTACATGAATTGAAAGAAAAGAAAACTCTCATCTCACAACCCCCGGCTATTCACCCGCGACAATCCAATGAATTCATATACACATACCATCAACATTACAGATCACAGATTTGTATAACCTCCACTAATCGATATATAGCGATTAGCAGACGTTCAATACAAATATCACATCATAGATATAAACCCGTTAGCCTTAGTCTTTAGAAGTTCGATAAAAAAACGGTTTTTCAAGCCCCAAAAACAAATTTTTCTTTCTGGAAAATCTGGGCAGAAAAAACATATCTCAAAAATCCCAAAATACCCCATAGAGTATTCTGCAGTGAAGACGATCCACAGCCGAGTTAAATCGGACGCGGAACCGCGGCGGGAGCAAGCTCCTACCGCGTTTCCGCGGCGCTTTGATGGGATCTGTGGATCGTTTTTCTGCAGTACACTATAAAAACCCTGAGTCGATTTTTGAAGCATGATTTATAATTTTTACAGCACTTTAAAAATCGACAGCAAGTTTGATTTCCGGGTGTATTTCACGACTTTTTCTCCGATCGAATTTCTACTAACTTTGCTAACATGTTAGATAGTGTTTAACTAGTCTCTGATACCACTGTAAGTCCATGCTACCCTTCCCCGGTACTTACGGGGTTGCGGAATTGGTGAAAAACGATTTTCAAGAGGATGGTAACATGGACTACCAATACGGATCTTTGTTAAACTACTAACTAACAACCTAACAAAAGTTTACCTACTCGGTTAGGGGGTTATACCTTTCTTGAACTCCTTCATCTTCGACTCCTCCCGGTGTACGGATCGGCCTCACCTCGTCGTCTCCTTGCGCCGAAGATGGATCCACCCGAAAGCTTCTACCTTTGGCTTCTTCTTCTAACTTTGAAGAAACTAGATCACTTGGCTTGCTAGCCTTGTGAACTAGAATGAGTAGAGGAATGTTTTGGTGTCTTTTTATCTCTAAGGCAATGAGTCTCAACACATGAGAATGGTTTGCCTTGAGGTATAGAGAGCAAGAGGAAGAGGGAGAGCTTGAGAATGAGAGAGCTCAAGAGAGAGAAAGCAAATGATAGAATGAACCATACTCTTCTCATTCTCACCTCTCGTAATCCAAAAGCCATCATAACAAAAATAGTATTCAAGTATTGTGTAATGGTTTGAGTCAAAATGGCTATATCATTTCATGCACTCATTTTGCATAAATAAACAAGTAAGTAAAAGTCTTTTCCATGGAATGATAGCCATTGTCATGATGATGGTCAACTAGTCCAACCTAGTCAACCGGTCAACAATGTCAACCCCTCAACAACCATGTCACTATAATACTTAATTAATATTAATGTTAATCATATATCTTATTCTCATTAGGGTTAAGCGAAAGTCAATGGTCAACAGTCAACAACCCCAATGAGAATACTCTGCCTCTTTCTCTCTGTCAACTGTGCATACACACCCGCATCCGCGTTCCGAGGAACACGAATACAAACGAGATAAAACCAACTCTAAAACGTACACTTAGATCTGGCTTAAACCAAAGCCCGCCAGTGTTAACTGTCCGGACACTGTACGTGCACAAGTGCACGGATGCGACCGAACCCTGTCGCAAAACCATGCGACCTGTCGCAAAACCATTCGACCTCTACTCTTTTTCCTAAAGGTGAATAGCTTTCTGTGTGGGACTCTAAAGACTCGACACTACGCTGGCAGTGGGTTTAACCACAGACCGTAAGCGGCACTAGCTATGCGTAACGGTCCCCAGGTAGATGCCGACAAGAAGACTGACGAGGTGAAACCCATCTGAACTCCTACTGAGTTTGACTGTGACAATCTCCATACAGTCCGGTCTGTTCGTCTGATACATCGCATGGCGGGCCTAGGGGGCGGTAAACGCCAGTCCCCTAATAGCGGTAAAAGTCGTGTCGGAGTGAAGCCCAGAACACCCTGAGATAACACTGGAAACCTACCAGTATATCTCGCTTGCCCTGGCCAGGGACTACTCGTGTAATGGCTCTCCTAGACACAGCGCGATGTCAACCCCCAATACCGGGAGAGACGAATCCTGTCTAACCATCACTGCCTCTAAGTGCTTCGGGACTGCACCCAATTACTACCTGTTTGCACGACTCCTTTGAGCCGTGGTAGGGTAGTAATCTAAGTACAGTGGGAACACACTCGAGGCGAAGTGAAGTGTCAAGTCAGCGGACTAAGCTGTACTCATGTCACCTGGGAACTGATAACTGACGATAGGTATAGTACCAACCAACAGTTCCCGACGAGTCCTGTCCAGTGTACTCGTATCCTAACGAGCACCCGCATACTATCTCCAGTACGACGTACTGATGGCTGTGGGATAGACCATCTCCCATACTGGGATGAGAAGCGCATACGCTAGTCTACTCCGGAGTATCGATGCCCTGTCTCGATAGTCCTGCGACTAGGGACCTGCATAAGGATGTGCTTATAGATTACCCAGCCCCTACTAGTGTGACTGCCATCACAATGCTGGTAATCAAGCAAAGATCCTAAGGGCTCCACTAATGTGTATAGGTGATATACTAAAATAAACACATGTACACATTGATGTAGAAACAAACCAAGTAGCATACTACTATATTGACCAAGATTGTTTATACAAGGTGAATATCCCAAGCTTCCATTAAGTAATATACAAACTAGTATGATACAGTAATGGCCTCTAGGGCATATACACTAACAACGTCAAGGTATAGTGTATGGTAGCTATTTTTTGCTTTTCTGTTGCATAAATAGACGCGTTGGTTTGGGACTGTCGTACTACTTTGTTAGCCTACGTCAAGGATATGTACGGGTGGGTTCAAATTAACCTGGACAATGATGGGTAGAACTTGACATGTGACTTATGATTTGTTGGCCAACGTCAAGGTCATAAGAGCATGGGATAAAAATCACATCGGGAGTTTCAAACATATAGGAAACTTGCCTGGCATGCGCATACTTCCTGGAGTGTGATAACTTGAGTGGCTTCCATTAAGTTATCATGCGATGATAGTTGGATCGCTATTCTCACTGATGAGTAGGATTAATCCTCGGGTGATTTTAGATGATCCCGACTAATTCTCCTTTTGGGTTTGGAGGAGAATTCGAGGAAACAGAGGGAGCCATCCTGATTAGATAAAGTGATTAACCATTCTGATCTAGATTAGAGTGCAAGCTGAGTGTTTCTATTCTCTCTCTCTTTGGCAGCAACCATGACCCGACCCTTGACTAAAACTTATGAACCAAGTTAACCGAACCTTCTTAAAACACTTTGGATTTTGGAATGTCACGGAGTCGCAAAATATCATTACCACTTCTATATCACCTTTGCATTTCTCCAGAACACCCCGTATCACTACGAACATCCACTCCTATTGGATATATCTATTGTATAGTTACATACGAACTCGAAGGAACTTGTTTGAGGATGGATTCTGGTTCTGGAGAGATTGAATAGGATTATTCGGTTGTCTTTTCCCTTTACCTTCTCTCAGGTTGTGAGAGCTCCTAGGATTAGGAGAGGGTACACCTATTATTCTTATTGGATAGTCTTCTTCTAAACCATAGGCACGTGTCGAAAGGTAGGGAAGGAAGAAAACCAATTAGCCCAAAGGTGGTGTACAAAAGGTAATAGGTAAAGACATATAAAGCGATTAGAATAACGGCAAAGAAAATTGCGACTGCTATCATTCACGACAAAACTATGTATACCCCTGCCACTCCCACATCCATTTTTGATTTGTCCAGAACACTTCGTATCACTACGAACGTCCATAATGCTTGGACATGCCATCGTATAGTTACATACGAACTCAAAGGAATTCGTTCCAGATTCGAGGATGGTTTCCGGTTCAGGAGAAAAGGAATAGGATTATTCAGATGTCTTTTCCCATTACCTTCTCTCAGTTTGCGAGGGCTCCTAGGATTAGGAGATTACACCTACTACGCTTATTGGATAGTCTTCTTCCAAACCTTAGGCTGGTGCCGAAGAGTAAGGAAGGAAGAAAACCAATTAGCCTAAAGGAGGTGTACAGAAGGTAAGAAGTAAAGACATAATAAAGGGATTGGAGTGAGGGCATGGAAGTATACTGTTACAGTTATGAATCAGGATAGTGGAAGAGGCATTACTATGAATACCCGGTTAACCCCTTTTGAAACATTTTCATGTTTCAGTTTCTCTATGTGATATTAATTGAAAACTGTTTTCCCTATTTAAATCTAACTCCGGGGTATGTATTTACCAGATTCGTTTCTCACATCTGTATAGTGTTACAGATAATGAGTGGGAGTAAGATATTGGGAATTGGATGATTAGATCCTCATTATATCGGAATTCGTTGTAATTGGAGATATTTGAGGAAATTATCTGGTTTTTGCCAGACGGCAATTTTTTGGTTTTGAATATCCGTAATCATGCACCAGTTTCAAACTGATATATTTGTACGTTTAAAGTGAGATATAATTTTTTGAAATTATTTCTGTGACATTTACCTATATCAGTTGATGGTTAGGTAAGGTGCATTCAACAGCGGTGTATTCTTAACCATAGTACAGTTTTCAACTTACGACGCACAAGGTTTGAGTTATTAAACTCAGTGGACTTATACAAAGTATTGTATCTTGTCCGGTGTCCATTAAGACATAGGGGTTGGTACTCGTACTATATTCTGTTTACTCATAACTTCTCCAGTTCTAGAAAAGTATTTCGTTGAAATACAAGGTCCAGATATTAAGAAGTTCTAGGTATAAGAATAAAGTAGAGAACCATTTGTTGGAAGTATCAGGATTCTTCGAGGTAGTCGAAGATATAGGTACTTGTTTTTGGTATTCCGTTGATAGTAATGGTTTTGAGAACTTGCTTCTCTTTCAGGTTACTCATATATGGATGCACTCCTAGATGAGTAATGTTGATTGTCCTTTTTCCATTTGGTTGATATGCACTGGAGACCGTTGCATGATTTTGAATCTGGTTCGAATCAAATTAGTGTTTTTGTTGCTATATTGAATATATATATAATCAATTTTTATCAACGATGTTAAGGTATAGGGAGTTGTCCGGCTGATGCTTAAAACCAGAATCCGGATAAACTTGAGGCACGTTTCAGTAATGGCAGTTTGTGGGTTAACCCGGGCTTTGACGAGGGTTAAATTTCTACCATCAGGAAGATCAATAGTGATATTGTTCTTGACTCGCCATAGTTTTAGTAAAATGGATTTTTTGAGAAAACAGAAATGGGAGTATGGTAGAACTGGAAGTGATTCCAGAACCACAAATGATCACTAAAAATTTAATAGAACCTAAAGATTCAATTGGATTCGACATTCCATTAGCCATTCCGCAGATTTGGTGGGTAAACTCAGGCACCCGAGAGGTATTTTGGTCTTCTCAGAGACGGTGACAAAGGGGATCTTATTTACCTAGACTTTCCATTGCTGTTGTTCTAGACTATAAGACCCGATAGGAGGATGAGTATAGTGTCGTTCTAAACTAGCTTTAGAAGTGCACGTGTATGTGACTTTGCCAGAGAGTTGTTGTAGTCAGTGGGAGCAGCGGAAGCATAGTGGGCAAGTAGCATATGTCTATTTATTGACTAAAGCAAGTATAGCGTAAATAAATCATTTATTTTTGATGTGACAGTCATAGGTCTTGACCCCATCAGAATAGGAGATGGATCTGGTAAGAAGGTAATAGGGTGTGATGTCCTGGTATTTGGGATGAAAAGCACTTTATAGGAAGTGAAATTCCTATACTACGATTGGTTATACTATGGTTGTCACACAGTTGTTTCTCCATATAGGATCTGGATAAATATCAGTTTTTCTGGTCACTAGATCTATGGTTTTAGATCTAGATTTGGGAAGTGTCCAAATTTAGGTACTTGACACTATTCTAAAATGTTTTAGAATGAACGACTTCTGGCGTGGTGGTGTACCCGTAGGTGATGGAGTCACCCTCTCTAAAGAGATATCTTTCAGACTGATGAGGAGAGGGATCTGCATGATTAGTATGTCACCTGCTTAGGCAATTGAGTTAATCATGAAATGTTAAGTACCACAGTAGATATTGCTTTTGCACTGGCTGCAATAAGCATATGTTAATCCAATCCTGGAGAAACATTGGGAAGCAGTTTTGAACATAAGTAGATGTTCTAGGGATATGGTAATGGCAGCCTCCTTCAGAAGACGGTTATCATTTCGTACTTCTAAAGTGACCTGGATAACAGAGTGACTGTCTGAGTTATTGTTTTCCCTCTTTTCAGGGGTAGTATGTTGGATAGGTGGTCCAAGCGGATACTGAGGAAAGGCATGGCGCATGATATTGATTAAATTCAGTGGATGATATAGTCTAGGAAGTTTGCTAGATTTGGAGTTCATTTGTGAACTTGGTGCCATCAGATATCCAGACAAATTCTAAGACAGGTATCGCTCATTTCGGGAGATAGCTTTCTCTGCGATGTTGAGATATAGAGAGATATAGAAAGAAACATTGGAGTGGATCCACTCAATGAGGCTATTTCTCGAACACATTAGTTTCACAAACAGGCTTTGTAAGACTGATTAGTAGAGAAGTTGGGTGTTCGGTATCACACGGGCTGTAAATATGCGACATCGCAATAATTGGCCTTAAGTGCAAGTGGGAGATTGTTGGCTATAGTGCCTTTAAGGAAATTATCGTAGTCGCAGGCAAGTGATTATGATGATTGAGGGAGGACCTATACCGGTAGAACTGTCTTACTTGAGATGATAGTATGTTATCTTGTTTCTCTTTATCATCACTATTACATGTTGATAGAGCCCATAGGATTCTTGCTTGACTACCAGCATTATGATGGTGATCATATACGTGGGAGCTGGGGGTCTATAAGCACATCCTTAAATGTCCTTAGTCGTGGGAGTATCGAGACTGGGCATCGATACTCCAGTGTAGACTAGTGTATACTTATTCAGACCCTAACAAGGGGTGGTGGCCGGTCTTACAAGCCATTGGTGTCAGTTGTTCACCTAAGATAGTATACATGTGCTCATTGAGTTATGAGTACACTGGACGGACTCGCCGGGAACATGCTAGTTAGTATTATACCTATTGTCAGATAGCAGTTCCTTGGTGATATGTGTACAGGTTAGTCTGTCGACTTGAGATCGTCATTTGTCTAGTGTGAGTTTCTACTGTGCTTTGATTACTACCGTACCACGGCTCAAAGGAGTCGTGCAAACAGGTTTTAGTTGGGTACAGTCCTGAGCCACATGGAAACAGTGAGCGGATCGTCGGGGATTCGTATCTCCCGATATTGGGGGTTGATGTCGCGCAGTGCACGGGTGGTCATCACCAGAAATCCTCGGCCGCGGTATACGAGAATTACCAATCCAGGATCGATAGTTTCTCAGGTGGTGATGGGTTTCATACCGACATGAATTATCACGTTGTTAGGGGTCTGACTTTATCCACCCCCCTAAACTCGATATGAAATACTCTTAGATGAACAGACCGGACTGCATGGATATTGTCACTGTCAGACTCAGTAGGGGTTCTGGAAGAGTTTGCTCGTTGGCCTCCCTTTCGCTCAATACCTGGGTAGCCATCACGTACAGCTAGTGCCGCTGATTTGCTTGTGGTTAAACCCACTGCCAGTGTATTGACGAGTCTTTAGAGTGTCACACAGAGGGTTTCCCTGCTTCGGGCGAAATAATGTAGAGGCCGTATGGTTTTTACGGCAGGGTTCGATCATTTACGTGTACTTGTGCACGTATCATGATTCGGACGGATAATATTAGTGGTTTTGGTTTAAGCCGGAATCTAGTATTATATTGATGGATTATTTTCGTCTCTTTGTATTCGTATTTTTCAGAATACGGATACATGTATGTATATACGGATGAGGGGTATTCTTGTAATTTCATTACAAGATGCTTCTAGAAGATGCCACCTCATTATCGCTTTAACCATTTGGATAAATGGTTCAATGAGGTGGAGGATTAGGTGGACTTGGCATTTATTGGAGGCATGGCTTAAGTGGTGACTCATTATAGCACTATTGAACCATGCTTGATATTATTGGCGTTGTGAGATATTTAGTTATGTGGGTTTTTTCTTTAGTTGCTTACATGCTTGCCTTTCTTCACTTGATGCCATACTCACTTATGCTCACAGACTTAGCCATTTTCCTTTCTTGAGTTGCTACACTCTCATCCTCATGCTTCATCTTCTTCCTCTACCTATCATGTCTCATGCGTTGAGAAACATTGGGTGATTAAAGAAAACTTAATCCATCATTAGATTCTACATCTTCTAGGCTACCTTGTTTAGCTAACTTGATACCTTAGTTACCTCGGTTATGAGGTTGAAGCTCGTTGCACAAACCTTCGGGTGGATCATCTTTGATGGAGGGAGACCGGTGACCAAGCTTGATCAAGGTGCCTTTAGGAGCTTGGGAAGATGGTTGAAGACCGAAGGACACAGATCAACTCGGTATAACCATTCTAACTTCTTTATTGTTGGAGATAGTGCCCTCATAGTCAATTATTGGATCACTGGTACATGATTGCAATGATTGCGGAGGACCTATACCGGTAGGACAGTCTTACTCAAGATGATAGTATGCTATCTGGTTTGCCTTTATCAGTCGTGTACATGATCAGGTGACTGATTACATGTTACACTTTGATAGAGCCCTTAGGATCTTGCTTTACCACCAACAGTATGATGGCGATCATATACGTGAGAGTTGGGTGGTTTATACGCATATCCTTAATTGTGGTCCCTAGTCGTGGGATTTTCGAGACAGGGCATCGATACTCCGGAGTAGACTAGTGTGTACAGTCGAGACCCCGACGAGGGGCGGTGGCCGGTCTCACAAGCCACTGGTGACAGTTGGATCACCTAAGATGTATACAGGTGCTCATTGGGTTATGAGTACACCGGACAGGACTCGCCGGGAATCTGCTAGTTAGTATTATATCTACCGTCAGATAGCAGTTCCCTGGTGACATGTGTACAGGTTAGTTCATCGACCTGAGGTCGTCATTTGTCTCGTGTGAGTTCCCACTGTGCTTTGATTTCTACCCTACCACGGCTCAAAGGAGTCGTGCAAACAGGTAGTTTTTGGGTACAGTCCCGAGCCATATGGAGGCACGTGAGCGGATTGGCAGGGGATTCGTCTTTCCCGGTATTGGGGGCGAGGTCATGCTGTGTCTAGGAGAGCCATTACACAAAGTCCATGGCCAAGGCAGGAGATTTACTGGTAGGTACTCCAGTAGTATCTCAGGGTGTTATTGGGCTTCACTCCGACACGACTTATACTGCTATTGGGGGTCTGACGTTACTAGCCCCCTAGGCAGATATGCGATACTCATAGACGAACAGACCGGACTGTATATACATTGTCACTGTTAGGCTCAGCAGGGTTTTCCGGATGAGTGCGCTCATCGGCATCCCTTGAGGTCAGTCCATGGGCAGCCGTTACGCATTGCTAGTGCCGCTGACGGTTTGTGGTTAAACCCACTGCCAGGGTACTGACGAGTCATTAGAGTTCCCCACAGACAGTTTCCCAAGTTCGGGCGAAACGTTGTAGAGGCCGTATGGTTTTATGGCAGGGTTCGGAAAATGCACGTGCGTTTACGCACGTGTTATTTTTCGGGCAGATGATACTGGTCAGCTTTGGTTTAAGCCGGATCCGAGTATTATATTGAGTAGGTATAATATCTTTGTCTCAGTTGCATTTGTATTCGGTCGTAATACAAATGCGGGTATATTTATACAGTTTCGGGGTTATCCTGAAAGTCGTTTCAGGATCACTTTTGGAAGTTGCCAGTTTCCAGTTTTCTATCAGCCGTCTTTTAACATTCGGTTAAAGACGGATTTATCTTTTCTTCAGTTGAGGTGAGTCATCATTCTAGAAGTTTCTAGAAGTGGTGATGAGGCTAGTGAGTCATTAGTGCTTTAATAGAGCCATTAATGCAATGGTGACTAGGTTAATGAATCACCATTTGCATTAATGAGGTTTTGTTTACTTAAGAATATTTCTTCATGATATTTTGCTTAAGGTTACTCTCTTTCTCCTACGGTCACCTCCCCCTCTTGCTATAAGTGGCCGGCCCCCTCTCTCTCCTCACTCTCTCTCTCACTTGTTGATTTCATTTTAGAGAGAAAAGATTATGATAGCATTTGGGGTGTATGGAATTTCACAGTTCATTTCATTCCATCACCCATTCCCACGGCAACTTCATTAACCGATCGTCCACGGATTTGGACGAAGTGAGACAAAGTCATCTACTCATTCTCTACATCATTCTTGGTCGTCTCTTTTAGCAAACTTGACGATCGAGTTGCCTCAAGTCAGAGGCGGGAGCCCGTTTAAAGAATCGTCGACGTGGTGCCACCTCGACGAAGGAATCGGAGATCGACGAGATCGGAGCAGCCGCAACGGAGCGTGGGATGATGGTTGAAGAACGAAGGACTCGGATCGTTCGGTATAACCTTTCTACACTCTTTACTGTTTGTTAGTTTAGCAATAATGGCAGATCCGGGTTAAAGTATACGATAGCGCCAGTTAAAAAGTTTTTGTTCCGCATTTGGCGTCTGTAGACTGCCGGGGCGCTAGCGTCGACTTACATTGGTATCAGAGCCTCACCATTTTGCTATGCTAATTTGTGCTAACGCGTTTAAAACATCGATCGAACCAGAAATCGAAAATTGCAAAATTCCAACTTAACAGTTTCTGTTGATTTTAAATGGTCTGATAAAATTTTTCTGAATGTCTTAAAAATCTGTGCAGGCTTTTCTAAGAACCACGACAAAATTTGGGGACATGGATCCACCAAACAGCCGCGGAAACGCGGTCAAACCCATGGTTTGACCGCGCATCCGCGGCCACTTGGTGAGCTCATGCTCCCAAATTTGTACAGTGGGTTCTCTGTTGGATTTTGTGGTTTTTGGTAAATATCGTTTTGGCCCAGGTTTTGTTACTGTTCACCAGTAAGTCGTGAGGCCCACTTTTTGATATTTGGTCGATCGAAATTTAAACATGTTAGTTTACAGTGCTTACATTATATCTCCGACCGGGAATGTCATTTGATCGGTAAACCGCGTTTGATTGCTATAGTTCTTTTAGACGGGTTTGCGAACGTGACATTCGCGTTGATGTTCTGTTTTGTGCTGTGATGTTGCGGATTTGTCGTGGTGGATAGCAGTATGCAATAGTAGTACAGTTTGTGTTTATTTGTACATTTGATATTGCGGGGCGAGCGTCCAACTTGTGGACTGCCGTCACTGCCTGTTGTATAATATTCTTTTGGGGCACGACCAGGTTGCGGTCGATGTACCTATTGTACTATTTTTCATTACTGTACTAGGTTTTGCCCCGCGACGGAGTGCACGGATAGCCGGGTTCTGGGGGGCAACGGGTCCGCATCTCATGGCTTTGAGAGGCAGAGGGGTCCCACTCTAGAATTGGCAGACTATTCGCCGCACTCGTAGGGGGTACAGGTTGACCCAAGGAGGGGTGCTCAAGTTACCGGATTCCGTGGAGTGCTGGGTGGTCCATTCACTATGCTGTAGGGGGCTGCCTCGCTTCAGGTTTTGGCGGGTAACTTGCCGCACCCGTAGGGGTCTAGGTTTCATTGCACAGGCTATCCACACGACAGGGGAACGTCGGGTTTCAGCAGCGGCTCTGTGAAACTCGGGGATCCCAGATTATCTGTATTGTTCTGTGATGCTTATTACTTTTCTGTAATGTTGCATACTATCACGCCTGGAGCGATTATTGTATATTGGTTTATATACTATTAGATGTTGTATATGTTTTACACCCGCGCTATTCCAGTCCCCGCTCTGTCGTTAGTTAAGTAACCTAACGAGTGATGACGGGACCCAGTGACGAATGCGGATGGCATATACGTACATTTTATTTTCGTTCTTTTCTGGTGTGATTAATTGATGGGACTGCGTTGATTCTGATCAATGCAAAGTAAAGCAAACCTGTTTACAGTTGTTGGAACAAATTTAAAAAGTGTTATTACAAAGACGTTTCCTTTTGTTGTGCATAGCGGTATTCAGTGGAATATCCTGCACCTCATTCGACGGGGCAAGTGCCGATATCCCTTCACCGGGACTGACCCCTTGGGCAGAAGTTTGCGTCAGGGTAATAACTTCACTATAGTCGATTACAAGTTGCTTTGCATAGCGGTATTCAGTGGAATATCCTGCACCTCATTCCACGAGGAAAGAGCCGAGATCCCTTTACCGGGAATGACCTCTTTAGCAAAAGGTTTTCGCCACTATATTTTAAAAAGCTATCAGGTTCCTTCAGCGATATCAAGTTCACTACGTTAAAGGTTTTTCGCCAAAAACCAGCCGTAGCCCTCCGTCACTTCTTTTGGGTATTCAGTAGTATTCAAGCTATGTATTTTGACCAACGCCAAGGCATAGTGTTTGGTAGCTGCTGGGTATTCAATTGTTGCATAGATAGATGAGTTAGTTTGGGACAGTCGTTCTGCCATTTTGGCCAACGTCAAGGGCATGTGCGGGTGGGTTCAAATTGACAAGATAGTGACGGGTAGAACTTGGCATGTGACTTATGACATTTTGACCAACGCCAAGGTTATAAGAGCATGGGGAAAAAATCATATCGGGAGTTTCTAAAGAAACTGAAACTTGCCAAGTATGCGCATACCATCTGGAGTATGAGTAACGTGGATGCATTCCATCACGTTATCATGCGATGAGAGTTGGATCCCGATTCCCACTGATGAGTTGGTTTACTCTTCGGGTGATCCCGATTGATTCTTCTTTAGGTTTGGAGGAGAATTTGACAGGACAGTGGGAGGTTTCCAGATTAGATAAAGTGGTGACCATTCTGATCTAGGTTAGAGTGCACGCAGAGTGTTTCTTTTCTCTCTCTCTTTGGCAGCGACCTTTGACCGACCCTGGACTATGACTCAGTGACCAGGTGGTCCGAACCTTCTTAAAATACTGGCTTTTGGATTGTCTGAGTTGCATAAGTCATTGCCACTCCTTCTTTTACCCTTTGTATTTCTCAGAACACCCGTATTACTACGGATATCCACTTCCATTGGATAGATCCATCGTATGGTTATATACGAACTCGAAGGGACTTCTTCGAGGATGGATCCAGGTTCAGGAGAAATAGAATTGGTTTATTCAGTTGTCTTTTATTATCACCTTCTCTCAGGTTGCGAGAGCTCCTGGTTTAGGAGAGTACACCTATTACGCTTATTGGATAGTCTTATTCCAAACCATAGGCTGGTGCCGAAAGGTAGGGAATGAAGAAAACCAATTAGCCTAAGTAGGGTGTGCAGAAGGTAATATGTAAAGACAAAATAAAGGGATTAGAAAGAGGGCAAAGTAAATTGCGACTGATATCATTCACGACCAAAACCGCGTACTTCATCGCCACTCCTATTTCACCTTTAAAAGAATAAGGTATTATTCAGTTGTCTTTTATCATCACCTTCTCTCAAGATACGAGTACTCCTTGGTTTAGGAGGGTACACCTATTATGCTTACTGGATAGTCTTCTTCCAAACCATAGGCTGGTGCCGAACGGTAGGGAATGAAGAAAACCATTTAGCCTAACGATGGTGTACAGAAGGTAACGACTAAAGACAAATAAAGGGATTTGGAGAGACGGCAATAAAATATACGGTTGAAGTCATGAATTGGATTATGGAAGAGGCATTGCTATGAATACCAGGATACCCCTACGAAACATTTTCATGTTTCAGTGCATTGTTAAAGGAAAAACTGTTTTCCCGATTAGACACTTACTCCAAGGGTATGTATTTACCAGGTTTCATTCTCATATCTGTATGGTTTTACAGATGATGAGTGGGAGTAAGATATTGGGAATTAGGTGATCATCCTCATTATATCGGAATTTGTTGTAATTGGTGATATTTGAGGAAATCGCCAGGGTACAGTTTTCCACCTACAACGCACAGGTTTTGAGTTGTTCAACTCAGCGGACTTATACAGAGTATTGTATGTTGTCCAGTGTCCATCAGGACAAAGGGGTAGGTCCTCGTACTATGTTCTATTTACTTGTAACTTCTCTAGTATTTAGACGAGTGTTTCGTAGAAATACAAGGTCTAAGTTTTGAGAAGTTGTGGGTATAAGAATAAAGTAGAGAACCAGGTATCACAAGTATCGGGATTTTTCAAAGAGATCGAAGATGTAGATTCTTGTGATTGGTATTCAGATGATAGTGATGGTTTTGAGAAACGTGTTTCTCTTTGAGGTTACTCATAATTGGATGGATTCCTAAGTTGAGTAATGCTGATTAGCCTCCTTCCATTAAGTTGATATGCACTGGAGACAGCTGCATGGTTTGAATATAGTTCCAATTAAATTAGTGCCAAAGTTTCTATATTGGATATAGAATAGTTCGTACCTTAAAAGATATTGAGGCACGGGGAGTTGTCCAGCTTATGCTTAAAACCAGACTCTGGATAACTCAGGGCACGTTTCTGTAGTGGCTGTTTTGTGGGTTGACCCTGGCTATGACGAGGGTTGATATTCTACCATTTGGAAGATCAATAGTGATATTGTTCTTGACTTGCCACAGTTTTAGTAAAAATGGATCTTTTTCAGAAAAAAGTAGTGGGAGTATGGTAGAACTGGAAGTGATTCCAGAACCGCGAACGATTATGGAAAATTTAATAGGACCTATACATTCAATCAGGTTTGACATTCCAATAGCCACTCCGCAGATATGGTAGGTAACCTCAGACACCCGAGAGGTACTTCGGTAGCCTCAAGGACGTATAAGTCTACGCTAGCGCCCCGGCAGTCTACAGACGCCAAATGCGGAACAAAAACTTTTTAACTGACGCTATCGTATACTTTAACCCGGATCTTCCATTATTGCTAAACTAACATACTGTAAAGAGTGTAGAAAGATTGTACCGAACGATCCGAGTCCTTCGTTCTTCAACCATCATCCCACGCTCCGTTGCGGCTGCTCCGATCTCGTCGATCTCCGATATCCTCGTCGAGGTGGCACCACATCACCGATTCTTTAAACGGGCTCCCGCCTCTGACTTGAGGCAACTCGATCGTCAAGTTTGCTAAAAGAGATGACCAAGAATGATGTAGAGAATGAGTAGATGACTTTGTCTCACTTCGTCCAAATCCGTGGACGATCGGTTAATGAAGTTGCCGTGGAAATCGGGTGATGGAATGAAATGAACTGTAAAATTCCATACACCCCGAATACTATCATAATCTTTTCTAGCAAATGAAAACTCAAGTGAGAGAGAGATTGAGGAGAGAGAGGGTGCCGGCCTCTTATTAGGAGGAGGGGGTGACCGTAGGAGCAAAGAGGGTGACCTTAAGAAAATATCATGTATGAAAACAATGAATGCAAAAACCATGAGTCATTAGAAATAATGAACCTTAAAACCCTTAGTCATCATTGCATTAATGACACCATTAATGCACTAATGACTCACTAGCCTCATCATCACATCTAGAAGCTTCTAGAATGATGACTCACCTCAACTGAAGAAAAGATAAATCCGTCTTTAACCGAATGTTAAAAGACGGCTGATAGAAAACTGGAAACTGGCAACTTCCAAAAGTGATCCTGAAACGACTTTCAGGATAACCCCGAAACTGTATAAATATACCCGCATTTGTATTACGACCGAATACAAATGCAACTGAGACAAAGATATTATACCTACTCAATATAATACTCGGATCCGGCTTAAACCAAAGCCGACCAGTATCATCTGCCCGAAAACTGACACGTGCGTAAACGCACGTGCATTTTCCGAAGCCTGCCATAAAACCATACGGCCTCTACAACATTTCGCCCGAACTTGGGAAACTGTCTGTGGGGGACTCTAATGACTCGTCAGTACCCTGGCAGTGGGTTTAACCACAAACCGTCAGCGGCACTAGCTATGCGTAACGGCTGCCCATGGACTGACCTCAAGGGAGGCTGATGAGCGAACTCAAGGGAGGCCGATGAGCGAACTCATCCAGAAACCCTACTGAGCCTAACAGTGACAATGTATATACAGTCCGGTCCGTTCGTCAATGAGTATCACATATCTGCCTAGGGGGCTAGTAACGTCAGACCCCCAAAAGCAGTATAAGTCGTGTCGGAGTGAAGCCTAATAACACCCTGAGATACTACTGGAGTACCTACCAGTAAATCTCCTGCCATGGCCATGGAATTTGTGTAATGGCTCTCCTAGACACAGCACGACCTCGCCCCCAATACCGGGAGAGACGAATCCCCTGCCGATCCGCTCACGTGCCTCCATATGGCTCGGGACTGTACCCAAAAGCTACCTGTTTGCACGACTCCTTTGAGCCGTGGTAGGGTAGAAATCAAAGCACAATGGGAACTCACACGAGACAAATGACGACCTCAGGTCGATGAACTAACCTGTACACATGTCACCAGGGAACTGCTATCTGACGGTAGATATAATACTAACTAGCAGATTCCCGGCGAGTCCTGTCCGGTGTACTCATAACCCAATGAGCACCTGTATACATCTTAGGTGATCCAACTGACACCAGTGGCTTGTGAGACCGGCCACCGCCCCTCGTCGGGGTCTCGACTGTACACACTAGTCTACTCCGGAGTATCGATGCCCTGTCTCGAAACTCCCACGACTAGGGACCATAATTAAGGATATGCGTATAAACTACCCAACTCTCACGTATATGATCGCCATCATATTGTTGGTAGTAAAGCAAGATCCTAAGGGCTCTATCAAAGTGTAACATGCAATCAGTCACCTGAACATGTACACGACTGATAAAGACAAACCAGATAGCATACTATCATCTTGAGTAAGACTGTCCTACCGGTATAGGTCCTTCGCAATCTTTGCAATCACGTACCCGCGATCCAATAATTGACTATGAGGGCACTATCTCCAACAATCTCCCACTTGCACTCAAGGCTAATATTGCGATGTCGACTACTCACAGCCCGTGTGAAACCGAACATCCAACTCCTCTACTAATTTGTTTCACAAAGCCCGTTTGTAAAACTATTGTGTTCGAGAAATAGCCTCAGTGAGTGGATCCGCCTAGAAGTTTCTTTCTATATCTCTCTAAATCTCAAGTTCGCGGAGAAAGCCATCTCCTGAAATGAGTAATACCTGTCTTAGAATATGTCTGGATATCTGATGGGACCTAGTTCATAAATGAACTCCAAATCCAAACTTCTTAGATTGTATCGATCACTGAACCTAATCAGTATCCGGCACCATGCCACCCACAGTATCCTCTTGGACCACCTGTCCATAATACTGTCCCTCTTTGTCAGAGGGAAAAACTATAACTCTGACAATCACTCTGTCAGCCATGTCACCTTTGAAGCTTGGAATGATAACCGTCTCCTGAAGGAGGCTGCCGTCATCAAATCCGTAGAACATGTACTTATGTTCTAAAACTGGTTCCTTATGTTTCTCCAGGATTGGATTAATACAAACTTATTGCATCTAGTGCAAAACCAACATTTGGTGTGGTACTTGACATCTCATGATTGACTTAATTGCCTAAGCAAGTGATCTGCCAATCATGCACATCCCTCTCCCCTTTAGTCTATACGACAGCTTTAGAGAGGGTTACTCCATCACCTGCAGGTACACCACCATGCTAGGAGTCAACTATTCCAAAAACCATTAGAATATCTGTCAAAGTACCCACATTGGGAAACTACCCAAATCCAGATCTAAAACCATAGATCTAGAAACCAGAATGTCAAATATTATATCCATATCCTGTCTGGAGAAACAACTGTGTGACGACCACAGTACAACCGATCATAGTATAGGAATTTTACTTCCTACTCTGTGTATGTCATCCTGATACCATGACATCACACCCTACTACCTTCTTAACAGATCCATCCCTTATTCTGATTGAAGTCAAACCCATGACTGTTGTTAGTTGTATGTATGCCCTAGAGGCCAGTATTGTACATATGTTGTATATTATATTGGATGCTTGGACATATATAGAGATGACTTTCTTGCTCGATATGATAGTATGCTATCTGGTTACTCTTTATCTTAACATGTACACTAGTCTCTTTATACTGTCTTGTAGTTACATGTTGGTAAAGCCCTTAGGATGTGTACTTGACTACCCGGATTATGATGCAGATCATACTAGTGGGGACATGGTAGTCCATAAGTACATCCTTCAAGGTCCCTAGTCGTGGGTGTATCGAGACGGGGCATCGATATACCAGAGTAGACTAGCGTATACGCTTCTCGACCCATGTGATGGGCGATGGATGATCCCATATCCATTGGTGTTTGACATCAGAGATGGTATACGGGTGCTCAGTGGAGACTGGGTACACTGGACGGACTCGCCGAGAACTCCCAGATGGTATTATACCTCACGTCAGATGGCAGTTCTCAGGTGACACTTGTACAGAATAGTCTGTAGACCCGAGATCGTCATAGAGTCTTGTGTGATTCCCACTGTGCTTTGATCTCCACCTTACCACGTCCATAAGGGCGTGCAAAACGGTGGTCTTTGGGCACAGTCCCGAGTCACATAGAGGCAATGAGCGATAGGAGGGGTTTTGTCTCTCCCGGTATTGGGAGTTGATGTTGCGCTGTGCTCGATTGGCCGTAGCAGGGAAGTCCCTGGCCAGGGCTGATCAGAGATTTGATGGTAAGTATTACCAGTAGTTTCTCGACCCGTTACGAGCCTCACATCGGCACGACTTATCGGGTTATTGGGGTCTCACGTTTACCACCCCTAGACTTGATATGCGACGTATCGGACGAAGAGACCGGACTGTACGGTAAGTGTTACTGGTCGGATTCGCAGGAGTGTGAGCGGGCTAGCTCGTCGATCTTCTGATCGCTCAATACCCGGGTGGCCGTTACGTTTAGCAGACCGCTTGCGGCTTGTGGTGCTTGATATGATCATCATCTGCTACCGGCGTATTGACGAGTCTTTAGAGTCCTATACAGAGGTTTCCTGGTTCAAGCGAAACGAAATAGGAGAGCATATGAGATATGTGCAGGACCGAGAATAATGCGTGTATGTGATACCGCATTTCATTCTCGCGATAAATGTTTCGATTGGTTATATTCGATATGACCTAGTTATCGAATCATTGATTCGATAAATCGATACATTGGATTCTAGTCGGTTATGTGCGACATGACCGGATCATTGAATCAAATGTTGATTTAATGATTTAATGCATAATTATATATTTGATATATTGCATTGCATTAACTGTAAGTCTACGCTAGCGCCCCGGCCATCTACAGACGCCAAATGCGGAACAAAAACTTTTAAACTTGGCGCTATCGTATACTTTAACCCGGATCTGCCATTATTGCTAAACTAACAAACTGTAAAGAGTGTAGAATGGTTATACCGAACGATCCGAGTCCTTCGTTCTTCAACCATCATCCCACGCTCCGTTGCGGCTGCTCCGATCTCGTCGATCTCCGATCTCCTCGTCGATGTGGCACCACATGATCGGTTCTTTAAACGGGCTCCCGCCTCTGACTCGAGGCAACTCGATCGTCAAGTTTGCTAAAAGAGACGACCAAGAATGATGTAGAGAATGAGTAGATGACTTTGTCTCACTTCGTCCAAATCCGTGGACGATCGGTTATTGAAGTTGCCGTGGAAATCGGGTGATGGAATGAAATGGACTGTGAAATTCCATACACCGATAAAACCTATCATAATCTTTTCTCTCTAAAATGAAACATCAAGTGAAGTGAGGAGGAGAGAGAAGGCCGGTCATTTTATATGAAGGAGGGAGGTGACCGTAGGAGCAAGTGGTGACCATAAGCAAAAGCTTCTCACTTCAAAATATCTTAACCAAAACAAGAATGCATTAATACAAAGCATGACTCACTAAACCTAGTCACCCTTTAATAAATGCAACCAATTAGAACACAACACCAATTAGCCTAGTCACCTCATCTAGAATCTTCTAGAACACTGACTCACCTCAACTGAAGAAAAGATAAATCCGTCTTTAACCGAATGTTAAAAGACGGCTGATAGAAAACTGGAAACTGGCAACTTCTAAAAGTGATCCTGAAATAACTTTCAGGATAACCCCGAAATTGTATAAATATACCCGCATTTGTATTACGACCGAATACAAATGCAACTGAGACAAAGATATTATACCTACTCAATATAATACTCGGATCCGGCTTAAACCAAAGCCGACCAGTATCATCTGTCCGAAAATCGACACGTGCGTAAACGCACGTGCATTTTCCGAACCCTTCCATAAAACCATACGGCCTCTACAACGTTTCGCCCGAACTTGGGAAACTGCCTGTGGGGGACTCTAATGACTCGTCAGTACCCTGGCAGTGGGTTTAACCACAAACCGTCAGCGACACTAGCAATGCGTAACGGCTGCCCACGGACTGACCTCAAGGGTGGCCGAGGAGCGAACTCAAGGGAGACCGATGAGCGAACTCCTCCGAAAAACCCTACTGAGCCTAACAGTGACAATGTATATACAGTCTGGTCCGTTCGTCAATGAGTATCGCATATCCGCCTAGGGGGCTAGTAACGTCAGACCCCCAAGAGCAGTATAAGTCATGTCGGAGTGAAGCCCAATAACACCCTGAGATACTACTGGAGTACCTACCAGTAAATCTCCGGCCACGGCCGTGGGCTTTGTGTAATGGCTCTCCTAGACACAGCACGATGTCGCCCCCAATACCGGGAGAGACGAATCCCCTGCCGATCCGCTCACGTGCCTCCATATGGCTCGGGACTGTACCCAAAAGCTACCTGTTTGCACGACTCCTTTGAGCCGTGGTAGGGTAGAAATCAAAGCACAGTGGGAACTCACACGAGACAAATGACGACCTCAGGTCGATGAACTAACCTGTACACATGTCACCAGGGAACTGCTATCTGACGGTAGATATAATACTAACTAGCAGATTCCCGGCGAGTCCTGTCCGGTGTACTCATAACCCAATGAGCACCAGTATACATCTTAGGTGATCCAACTGACACCAGTGGCTTGTGAGACCGGCCACTGCCCCTCGTCGGGGTCTCGACTGTATACACTAGTCTACTCCGGAGTATCGATGCCCTGTCTCGAAACTCCCACGACTAGGGACCACAATTAAGGATATGCATATAAACTACCCAACTCTCACGTATATGATCGCCATCATACTGTTGGTAGTAAAGCAAGATCCTAAGGGCTCTATCAAAGTGTAACATGCAATCAGTCACCTGAACATGTACACGACTGATAAAGGCAAACCAGATAGCATACTATCATCTCGAGTAAGACTGTCCTACCGGGATAGGTCCTCCGCAATCATTGCAATCACGTACCTGCGATCCAATAATTGACTATGAGGGCACTATCTCCAACATTAACTAGTATTGGTTCACTTTAAACGGATTTTTCTCACTTGATGCACATTGTATATGTGATATACTTTAGTGCACATTTTTTGTATCATGTTTGTTGATACTTGATCATTTTGTTAAGTGTATAGAATTAATCCATGGTTAATTTGATAATTAGGGTTTTGCATATTTATTTATTTATTTATTTGTTTGTTTATTTATTTATTTGAAAAAGATAAAGATGAGAATGGTGGCTTTCTTTGTCATTAGTTGAAGCTTCATGAAGCTTTGACTTTTAGCAACCATCCTTATCTTCATGCTTAACCCTAACCCATCCAAGTGACCATGGTTTATTCTCTACACTTAACCTAGGTTAGAACATGATAAGTATTTGATTTTATTATTCTTTTTCTATATACTTATCATATTCTATTTGCTTCTTCCTTCTTCTTCAAGAGAGAAAACAAGATGCCATCAATGGCAACTTGAGCAAAAGTGAGAGAATTCCAAATCTAAAGTGAACCCATCTCCTATTTCATCACCCTCTACCTCTTGCCAAGTTGTTTTGGGTGTTCTCTTCACAAGTTTCACAACTTTGTGAAGTCGGAGCTTGAACTAGTGCAACCTCGACGTAGATCGTCTTTGACACGAAGCCGACGACCTTGCTCGCCCGATTTTCTGATGAAGCCGACGTGTGAGTCGAGGATTCATGATGGACAGCGAGAGCATCACCAAGTGGAGCTAAGGAGGTGGAAATCCGGATCTACAAAGGTTGTAGCATCTAACCTATAGTTAATTTGTTAACTAGCTTTATCGTTTCGCCTAAACATCTAGTCTAAAGATCCGTAGTCTAGGGTTTCTCGGCACAAAAATTTTAAATTGGCATGTCCGATGCCTTGTGAGACCTTACTAGAGTGCCTAGGAACCTTTCAACTGTCACATCAAAATTAGATGATCTATCTCCGCTATAACTGCTCAAGTCTATAAATAGATATAAGCATCTTGCCCACTATGCTTCCGCTGCTCCCACTGACTACGACAACCCTCCTACCGGGTCTCATATCCTGGAACAACAGTAGTGTCAAGTCTTGGTAGATAAGAACCTCCCTGTCACCGTCTCTGAGGCTACCGAAGTACCTCTCGGGCGTCTGAGGTTACCTACCATACCTGCGGAGTGGCTATTGGAATGTCAAACCGATTGAATGTATAGGTCCTATTAAATTTTCCGTAATCGTTCGCGGTTCTGAAATCACTTCCAGTTCTACCATACTCCCACTACTGTTTTCTGAAAAAGATCCATTTTTACTAAAACTGTGGCAAGTCAAGAACAATATCACTATTGATCTTCCAAATGGTAGAATATCAACCCTCGTCATAGCCAGGGTCAACCCACAAACAGCCATTACAGAAACGTGCCCTGAGTTATCCAGTGTCTGGTTTTAATCATAAGCTGGACAACTCCCCGTACCTTAATTTCTTTTAAGGTACGATCCATTCTATATCCAATACAGAAACTTTGGCACTTATTTAATTGGAACCAGATTCAAATCATGCAGCTGTCTCCAGTGCATATCAACTTGATGGAAAGAGGCTAATCAGCATTACTCAACTTAGGAATCCATCCAATTATGAGTAACCTGAAAGAGAAACACGTTTCTCAAAACCATCACTATTATCTGATTACCAATCACAAGAATCTACATCTTCGATCTCTTTGAAGAATCCCGATACTTGTGATACCTGGTTCTCTACTTTATTCTTATACCCACAACTTCTCAAAACTTAGACCTTGTATTTCTACGAAACACTCGTCTAAATACTAGAGAAGTTATAAGTAAACAGAATATAGTACGAGGACCTACCCCTTTGTCCTGATGGACACTTGGACAACATACAATACTCTGTATAAGTCCGCTGAGTTAAACAACTCTAAACCTGTGCGTCGTAGGTTGAAAACTGTACCCTGGCGATTTCCTCAAATATCACCAATTACAACGAATTCCGATATATTGGGGATAATCACCTAATTCCCAATATCTTACTCCCTCTCATCATCTGTAAAACCATACAGATATGAGAATGAAACCTGGTAAATACATACCCTTGGAGTAAGTGTCTAATCAGGAAAACAGTTTTTCTTTAACAATGCACTGAAACATGAAAATGTTTCGTAGGGGTATCCTGATATTCATAGAAATGCCTCTTCCATAATCCAATTCATGACTTCAACCGTATATTTTGTTGCCGTCTCACCAAATCCCTTTATTTGTCTTTAGTCGTTACCTTCTGTACACCATCGTTAGGCTAAATGGTTTTCTTCCTTCCCTACCGTTCGGCACCAGCCTATGGTTTGGAAGAAGACTATCCAGTAAGCATAATAGGTGTACCCTCCTATACCAAGGAGTACTCGCAACTGAGAGAAGGTGATGATAAAAGACAACTGAATAAAACCTTATTCTTTTAAAGGTGAAATAGGAGTGGTGATGAAGTACGCGGTTTTGGTCGTGAATGATATCATTCGCAATTTACTTTGCCCTCTTTCTAATCCCTTTATTTTGTCTTTACATATTACCTTCTGCACACCCTACTTAGGCTAATTGGTTTTCTTCATTCCCTACCTTTCGGCACCAACCTATGGTTTGGAATAAGACTATCCAATAGGCGTAATAGGTGTACTCTCCTAAACCAAGGAGCTCTCGCAACCTGAGAGAAGGTGATAATAAAAGACAACTGAATAAACCAATTCTATTTCTCCTGAACCTGGATCCATCCTCGAAGAAGTCCCTTCGAGTTCGTATATAACCATACGATGGATCTATCCAATGGAAGTGGATATCCGTAGTAATACGGGTGTTCTGAGAAATTCAAAGGGTAAAAGAAGGAGTGGCAATGACTTATGCAACTCAGTCAATCCAAAAGCCAGTATTTTAAGAAGGTTCGGTCAACCTGGTCACTGAGTCATAGTCTAGGGTCGGTCAAAGGTCACTGCCAAAGAGAGAGAGAAAAGAAACACTCTGCGTGCACTCTAACCTAGATCAGAATGGTCATCATTTTATCTAATCCGGAAACCTCCCACTGTCCTGTCAAATTCTCCTCCAAACCTAAAGAAGAATCAATCGGGATCACCCGAAGAGTAAACCAACTCATCAGTGGGAATCGGGATCCAACTCTCATCGCATGATAACGTGATGGAATGCATCCACGTTACTCATACTCCAGATGGTATGCGCATACTTGGCAAGTTTCAGTTTCTTTAGAAACTCCCGATATGATTTATGCCCCATGCTCTTATGACCTTGGCGTATGTCAACAAATCATAAGTCACATGTCAAGTTCTGCCCGTCATTATCTTGTTAATTTGAACCCATCCGTACATACCCTTGACGCATGCCAACAAGGTAATACGACTGTCCCAAACCAACTCATCTATCTATGCAACAAACGAATACCCAGTAGCTACCAAACACTATGCCTTGACGTATGCCAACAAACATAGCTTGAATACTACTGACCATCCATAAGAAACGACGGAGGGCTACGGCTGGTTTTTGGCGAAAAACCTTTAGCGTAGTGAACTTGATATCGCTGAAGGAACCTGATAGCTTTTTAAAATATAGTAGCGAAAACCTTTTGCTAAAGAGGTCATTCCCGGTAAAGGGATCTCGGCTCTTTCCTCATGGAATGAGGTGCAGAATATTCCACTGAATACCGCTATGCAAAGCAACTTGTAATCGACTATAGTGAAGTTATTACTCTGACGCAAATTTCTGCCCAAGGGGTCAGTCCCGGTGAAGGGATATCGGCCCTTGCCCCGTCGAATGAGGTGCAGGATATTCCACTGAATACCGCTATGTATAACAAAAGGAAACGTCTTTGTAACAAAACTTTTTAAATTTGTTCCAACAACTGTAAAAAGGTTTGTTTTACTTTGCATTGATCAGAATCAACGCAGTCCCATCATTTATCACACCAAAAAAGAACGAAAATAAAATGTACGTATATGCCATCCGCATTCGTCACTGGGTCCCGTCATCACCCGTTAGGTTACTTAACTAACGACAGAGCGGGGATTGGACTAGCGCGGGTGTAAAACATATACAACATCTAATAGTATATAAACCAATATACAATAATCGCTCCAGGCGTGATAGTATGCAACATTACAGAAAAGTAATAAGCATCACAGAACAATACAGATATCTGGGATCCCCGAGTTTCACAGAGCCGCTGCTGAAACCCGACGTTCCCCTGTCGTGTGGATAGCCTGTGCAATGAAACCTAGACCCCTACGGGTGCGGCAAGTTACCCGCCAAAACCTGAAGCGAGGCAGCCCCCTACAGCAAAGTGAATGGACCACCCAGCACTCCACGGAGTCCGGTAATCTTGGGCACCCCTCCTTGGGTCAACCTGTACCCCCTACGAGTGCGGCGAATAGTCTGCCAATTCTAGAGTGGGACCCCTCTGCCTCTCAAAGCCATGAGATGCGGACCCGTTGCCCCCCAGAACCCGGCTATCCGTGCACTCCGTCTCGGGGCAAAACCTAGTACAGTAATGAAAAATAGTACAATAGGTACATCGACCGCAACCTGGTCGTGCCCCAAAAGAATATTATACAACAGGCAGTGACGACAGTCCACAAGTTGGACGCTCGCCCGGCAATATCAAATGTACAAATAAACTCAAACTGTACTACCATTGCACACTGCTATCCACCACGACAAATCCGCAACATCACAGCACAACACAGAACATCAACGCGAATGTCACGTTCGCAAACCCGTCTAAAAGAACTATAGCAATCAGACGCGGTTTACCGATCAAATGACATTCCCGGTCGGAGATATAATGTAAGCACTGTAAACTAACGTGTTTAAATTTCGATCGACCAAATATCAAAAAGTGGGCCCCACTGCTTACTGGTGAACAGAAACAAAACCTGGGCCAAAAAGATATATACCAAAAATCACAAAATCCAGAGAAGAACCTACTGACAAAATTTGGGAGCATGTGCTCACCACGTGGCCGCGGATGCACGGCCAAACCATGGGTTTGGCCGCGTTTCCGCGGCGGCTTGGAGGAATCACGAGTCCAAATTTTGTCGTGGTTCTTAGAAAAGCCTGCACAGATTTTTAAGACATGCAGAATTTGTTTTTGAGACCATTTAAAATCAACAGAACTGTCGAGCTAGGATTTTGCAATTTTCGATTTCCGGTCGGATCGATGTTTTGAACGCGTTAGCACAAGTTAGAATAGCAAAATGGTGAGGCTCTGATACCACTGTAAGTCTACGCTAGCGCCCCGGCAGTCTACAGACGCCAAATGCGGAACAAAAACTTTTTAACTGGCGCTATCGTATACTTTAACCCGGATCTTCCATTATTGCTAAACTAACATACTGTAAAGAGTGTAGAAAGATTGCACCGAACGATCCGAGTCCTTCGTTCTTCAACCATCATCCCACGCTCCGTTGCGGCTGCTCCGATCTCGTCGATCTCCGATATCCTCGTCGAGGTGGCACCACATCACCGATTCTTTAAACGGGCTCCCGCCTCTGACTTGAGGCAACTCGATCGTCAAGTTTGCTAAAAGAGACGACCAAGAATGATGTAGAGAATGAGTAGATGACTTTGTCTCACTTCGTCCAAATCCATGGACGATCGGTTAATGAAGTTGCCGTGGAAATCGGGTGATGGAATGAAATGAACTGTAAAATTCCATACACCCCGAATACTATCATAATCTTTTCTAGCAAATGAAAACTCAAGTGAGAGAGAGATTGAGGAGAGAGAGGGGGCCGGCCTCTTATAAGGAGGAGGGGGTGACCGTAGGAGCAAAGAGGGTGACCTTAAGAAAATATCATGTATGAAAACAATGAATGCAAAAACCATGAGTCATTAGAAACAATGAACCTTAAAACCCTTAGTCATCATTGCATTAATGACACCATTAATGCACTAATGACTCACTAGCCTCATCATCACTTCTAGAAGCTTCTAGAATGATGACTCACCTCAACTGAAGAAAAGATAAATACGTCTTTAACCGAATGTTAAAAGACGGCTGATAGAAAACTGGAAACTGGCAACATCCAAAAGTGATCCTGAAACGACTTTCAGGATAACCCCGAAACTGTATAAATATACCCGCATTTGTATTACGACCGAATACAAATGCAACTGAGACAAAGATATTATACCTACTCAATATAATACTCAGATCCGGCTTAAACCAAAGCCGACCAGTATCATCTGCCCGAAAACTGACACGTGCGTAAACGCACGTGCATTTTCCGAAGCCTGCCATAAAACCATACGGCCTCTACAACATTTCTCCCGAACTTGGGAAACTGTCTGTGGGGGACTCTAATGACTCGTCAGTACCCTGGCAGTGGGTTTAACCACAAACCGTCAGCGGCACTAACTATGTGTAACGGCTGCCCATGGACTGACCTCAAGGGAGGCTGATGAGTGAACTCAAGTGAGGCCGATGAGCGAACTCATCCAGAAATCCTACTGAGCCTAACAGTGACAATGTATATACAGTCCGGTCCGTTCGTCAATGAGTATCGCATATCTGCCTAGGGGGCTAGTAACGTCAGACCCCCAATAGCAGTATAAGTCGTGTCGGAGTGAATCCCAATAACACCCTGAGATACTACTGGAGTACCTACCAGTAAATCTCCTGCCATGGCCATGGACTTTGTGTAATGGCTCTCCTAGACACAGCACGATCTCGCCCCCAATACCGGGAGAGACGAATCCCCTGCCGATCCGCTCACGTGCCTCCATATGGCTCGGGACTGTACCCAAAAGCTACCTGTTTGCACGACTCCTTTGAGCCGTGGTAGGGTAGAAATCAAAGCACAGTGGGAACTCACACGAGACAAATGACGACCTCAGGTCGATGAACTAACCTGTACACATGTCACCAGGGAACTGCTATCTGACGGTAGATATAATACTAACTAGCAGATTCCCGGCGAGTCCTGTCCGGTGTACTCATAACCCAATGAGCACCTGTATACATCTTAGGTGATCCAACTGACACCAGTGGCTTGTGAGACCGGCCACCGCCCCTCGTCGGGGTCTCGACTGTACACACTAGTCTACTCCGGAGTATCGATGCCCTGTCTCGAAACTCCCATGACTAGGGACCATAATTAAGGATATGCGTATAAACTACCCAACTCTCACGTATATGATCGCCATCATACTGTTGGTAGTAAAGCAAGATCCTAAGGGCTCTATCAAAGTGTAACATGCAATCAGTCATCTGAACATGTACACGACTGATAAAGACAAACCAGATAGCATACTATCATCTTGAGTAAGACTGTCCTACCGGTATAGGTCCTCCGCAATCATTGCAATCACGTACCCGCGATCCAATAATTGACTATGAGGGCACTATCTCCAACAGGACGGTGACAGGGAGGTTCTTATCTATCAAGACTTGACACTACTGTTGTTCCAGGCTATGAGACCCGGTAGGAGGGTTGTCGTAGTCAGTGGGAGCATCGGAAGCATAGTGGGCAAGTAGCTTATATCTATTTATAGACTTGAGCAGTTATAGCGGAGATAGATCATCTAATTTTGACATGACAGTCATGGTTTTGACTTCAATCAGAATAGGGGATGGATCTGTTAAAGAAGGTAGTAGGGTGTGATTTCATGGTATCTGGATGACATACACAGAGTGGGAAGTAAAATTCTTATACTACGATCGGTTGCACTATGTCGTCACACAGTTGTTCCTCCAGACAGGATATGGATATAATATTTGACATTCTGGTTTCTAGATCTATGGTTTTAGATCTGGAATTGGGTAGTTTCCCAATGTGGGTACTTTGACAGATATTCTAATGGTTTTTGGAATAGTTGACTCCTAGCATGGTGGTGTACCTGCAAGTGATGGAGTCACCCTCTCTAAAGGTGTCTTACAGACTAAAGGGGAGAGGAATGGGCATGATTGGCAGATCACTTGCTTAGGCAATTGAGTCAATCATGAGATGTCAAGTACCACACCAAATGTTGGTTTTGCACTAGATGCAATAAGTTTGTATTAATCCAATCCTGGAGAAACATAAGGAAGCAGTTTTAGAACATAGGTACATGTTCTACGGATTTGATGACGGCAGCCTCCTTCGGGAGACGGTTATCATTCCAAGCTTCAAAGGTGACATGGTTGACAGAGTGATTGTCAGAGTTATAGTTTTCCCTCTGACGAAGAGGGACAGTATTATGGACAGGTGGTTCAAGAGGATACTGTGGGTGGCATGGTGCCGGATACTGATTAGGTTCAGTGATCGATACAGTCTAAGAAGTTTGGATTTGGAGTTCATTTATGAACTAGGTCCCATCAGATATCCAGACATATTCTAAGACAGGTATTACTCAATTCGGGAGATGGCTTTCTCGGCGAACTTGATATTAAGAGAGATATAGAAAGAAACTTCTAGGCGGATCCACTCACTGAGGCTATTTCTCGAACACAATAGTTTTACAAACGGGCTTTGTGATACTGATTAGTAGAGGAGTTGGGTGTTGGTTTCACACGGGCTGTGAGTACGCAACATCGCAATAATTAGCCTTGAGTGCAAGTGGGAGATTGTTGGAGATAGTGCCCTCATAGTCAATTATTGGATCACAGGTACGTGATTGCAATGATTGCGGAGGACCTATACCGGTAGGACAGTCTTACTCAAGATGATAGTATGCTATCTGGTTTGCCTTTATCAGTCGTGTACATGATCAGGTGACTGATTACATGTTACACTTTGATAGAGCCCTTAGGATCTTGCTTTACCACCAACAGTATGATGGCGATCATATACGTGAGAGTTGGGTGGTTTATACGCATATCCTTAATTGTGGTCCCTAGTCGTGGGAGTTTCGAGACAGGGCATCGATACTCCGGAGTAGACTAGTGTGTACAGTCGAGACCCCGACGAGGGGCGGTGGCCGGTCTCACAAGACACTGGTGTCAGTTGGATCACCTAAGATGTATACAGGTGCTCATTGGGTTATGAGTACACCGGACAGGACTCGCCGGGAATCTGCTAGTTAGTATTATATCTACCGTCAGATAGCAGTTCCCTGGTGACATGTGTACAGGTTAGTTCATCGACCTGAGGTCGTCATTTGTCTCGTGTGAGTTCCCACTGTGCTTTGATTTCTACCCTACCACGGCTCAAAGGAGTCGTGCAAACAGGTAGTTTTTGGGTACAGTCCCGAGCCATATGGAGGCACGTGAGCGGATCGGCAGGGGATTCGTCTCTCCCGGTATTGGGGGCGAGGTCGTGCTGTGTCTAGGAGAGCCATTACACAAAGTCCATGGCCATGGCAGGATATTTACTGGTAGGTACTCCAGTAGTATCTCAGGGTGTTATTGGGCTTCACTCCGACACGACTTATACTGCTATTGGGGGTCTGACGTTACTAGCCCCCTAGGCAGATATGCGATACTCATAGACGAACGGACCGGACTGTATATACATTGTCACTGTTAGGCTCAGTAGGGTTTTCCGGATGAGTGCGCTCATCGGCATCCCTTGAGGTCAGTCCATGGGCAGCCGTTACGCATTGCTAGTGCCGCTGACGGTTTGTGGTTAAACCCACTGCCAGGGTACTGACGAGTCATTAGAGTTCCCCACAGACAGTTTCCCAAGTTCTGGCGAAACGTTGTAGAGGCCGTATGGTTTTATGGCAGGGTTCGGAAAATGCACGTGCGTTTACGCACGTGTTATTTTTCGGGCAGATGATACTGGTCGGCTTTGGTTTAAGCCGGATCCGAGTATTATATTGAGTAGGTATAATATCTTTGTCTCAGTTGCATTTGTATTCGGTCGTAATACAAATGCGGGTATATTTATACAGTTTCGGGGTTATCCTGAAAGTCGTTTCAGGATCAATTTTGGAAGTTGCCAGTTTCCAGTTTTCTATCAGCCGTCTTTTAACATTCGGTTAAAGACGGATTTATCTTTTCTTCAGTTGAGGTGAGTCATCATTCTAGAAGCTTCTAGAAGTGGTGATGAGGCTAGTGAGTCATTAGTGCTTTAATGGAGCCATTAATGCAATGGTGACTAGGTTAATGAATCACCATTTGCATTAATGAGATTTTGTTTACTTAAGGATATTTCTTCATGATATTTTGCTTAAGGTTACTCTCTTTCTCCTACGGTCACCTACCCCTCTTGCTATAAGTGGCCGGCCCCCTCTCTCTCCTCACTCTCTCTCTCACTTGTTGATTTCATTTTAGAGAGAAAAGATTATGATAGCATTTGGGGTGTATGGAATTTCACAGTTCATTTCATTCCATCACCCATTCCCACGGCAACTTCATTAACCGATCGTCCACGGATTTGGACGAAGTGAGACAAAGTCATCTACTCATTCTCTACATCATTCTTGGTCATCTCTTTTAGCAAACTTGACGATCGAGTTGCCTCAAGTCAGAGGCGGGAGCCCGTTTAAAGAATCGTCGACGTGGTGCCACCTCGACGAAGGAATCGGAGATCGACGAGATCGGAGCAGCCGCAACGGAGCGTGGGATGATGGTTGAAGAACGAAGGACTCGGATCGTTCGGTATAACCATTCTACACTCTTTACAGTTTATTAGTTTAGCAATAATGGCAGATCCGGGTTAAAGTATACGATAGCGCCAGTTAAAAAGTTTTTGTTCCGCATTTGGCGTCTGTAGACTGCCGGGGCGCTAGCGTCGACTTACATTTATATATGCAAGCTAGTATATGGTTTAGGGTAGATCCGGGTATCGGGTAATGGTAGCGCCGGTTTAGATAATTTTTGTTCCGCATTTGGCCACGGTTTGATGGCCGAGGCGCTGTCGTAACCCAACAAGATTCTCCCCGAGCGGGCGGACCGAGCTTTCTTTCCTTGGGGATTTTTTTCTTTTTCAAAATTTTTCTAAGCTTTCGGGCATTTTTGTGTGGCTGAGGAGCCCAGAATACCTTGTATTTATTTTTGATTATAAATAAAGTATACCTTTTCTTTGCACAAATGTCTGGTCACTGTGCAAGTACTTGTAGCTCGTATACTTTTGTTCGAATCATCATTCTGCAAGTATTTTTAGGTCGTAGGTCTTTTCATCTTGTAAGTGTTAAGCCGGTGTCCACCCCTCCCGCACTTGCTGACTGTTCATCGAGTAGCGATGGATGATAGTGCCAAGTGTAGGAAGGTCGGTGTCCTCCTTGACCCCAGAGTCGAGGCGGTGATCGTACATCGAGTATGAGTCGATTGATGGCTAAGTGTAAGAAGGTTGGTATCTTTCTTTCTACTCAGCTGCCTTATGGTGAGGGCTTTGATCCACATCGTTGTTGGGAAGGAAGCTACTGTAGGGTTCCTAGGCACTCTCAAGAGGTCTCTCAAGGCATCAACCATGCCAATTTCAAAAATCACGGTGCCGAGAAACCCTAGTGTACGGATCGTTGGCTAGAAATCTAGGCGAAAAAGCAACTAGTTAACTACTTAACTAAGAGTAACGGAAATACAACCTTTGTAGATCCGGTTCTCCACCTCCATAGCTCCATGATGAAGTGTCCTCGCTGTCCAAAACGAAATCCGGGCTCTTGCGTCGGCTTCATCGGAGAAATGGGCGGGCTAGGTCATCGACGACGTGCCGAAGATGATCTACGTCGAAGCATCACTAGATCAAGCTCCACCTTCACCAAGCCATGAAAGCTTGTGAAGGAAACACAATCTACTACTTGGCAAGAGGTAGAGGATGAAGAAATAGGAAGTGGGTAGACTTTAGAATTGGATTTCTCACTCATCTTCATCAATCACCATTGATGAAGTGGAGGTTTCTTCATTGAAGATGAAGAAGAAGAAGAAGATAAAGTTATGATAAAGTTATGATAAGTTAATTCCAAAAAGAAAATTAAAAGAATACTTATCATGACCAAACCATGGTCAAGTGTAGAGAATAAATCATGGTTAGTGGGATGGTTAGGGTTAAGCATGAGACAAAATGGTCACTTGGTCAAAGTCTTCATGAAGCTTCATGAACAAAACAAAGCAAGCCACCATTTTCTCATTTGCTTTTCTATTTCCAAATGAATAAATAAATGAATAAATGAATAAGGAAATAGTAAACCCTAACCATTTCATTAACCAAGGTTTAATTCTTTACACTTAACCAAAAAGGCATGTATCATCAAACATGATACAAGCAAGTGCACAAAATCATATCGCATATGCAATGCGCACATCCGAGTGAGAAAATCCATTTAAAGTGAACCGATACTAGTTAATTCAAAGTAATATATCAAATATATAAATATGCATTAAATCATTAAATCAATACTTGATTCAATGATCCGGTCATGTCGCACACAACCGACTAGTATACAATGTATCGGCTTATCGAATCAACGCTTGAATCGATAACTAGGTTATATCGCATACAACCATTCGACACATTGATCGCGAGAATGAAATACGGTATCACATACACGCATTATTCTCGGTCCCTCACATATCTCATATGCGCTCCTATTTCGTTTCGCTTGAGCCAGGAAACCTCTGTCTAAGACTCTAAAGACTCGTCAATACGCCGGCAGCAGGTGATGCTCATATCAAGCACCCACAAGCCGCAAGCGGTCTGCTAAACATAACGGCCACCCGGGTATTGAGCGATCTGAAGATCGATGAGCAAGCCCGCTCACACTCCAGTGAATCCAACCAGTAACACTACCGTACAGTCCGGTCTGATCGTCTGATATGTCGCATATCTCGCCTAGGGGTGGTAAAAGTCAGACCCCAATAGCTCGATAAGTCGTGTCGATGTGAGGTCTATAACAATTCGAGAAACTACTGGTAACACTTTCTAGTAAATCTCAGCAACCCTGGCCAGGGATTTCCTGTTATAGCCAATCGAACACAGCGCAACATCAACCCCCTATACCGGGAGAGACGAATCCCCTCCTATCGCTCATTGCCTCCATGTGACTCGAGACTGTACCCAAAAACCACCGTTTTGCACGCCCTCTTGGACGTGGTAAGATGGAAATCAAAGCACAGTGGGAACCACACAAGACTCTATGACGATCTCGGGTCAACAGACTACTCTGTACCAGTGTCACCAGAGAACTTCCATCTGACGTGAGGTATAATACATCTGGGAGTTCTCGGCGAGTCCGTCCAGTGTACCCAGTCTCTACTGAGCACCCGTATATCATCTCCGATGTCAAACACCAATGGATATGGGATCATCCATCGTCCATCTGTATGGGTCGAGAAGGTACACGCTAGTCTACTCTGGTATATCGATGCCCCGTCTCGATACACCCACGACTAGGGACTTTGAAGGATGTACTTATGGACTACCATGTCCCCACTAGTATGATCTGCATCATAGTCCAGATAGTCAAGTACACATCCTAAGGGCTTTACCAACATGTAATAGAGAGACAATCTGTGTACACGTTAAGGTAAAGAGCAACCAGATAGCATACTATCATGTCGAGCAAGAAAGTCCTCCCTATATATGTCCCAGCATCGACTACAATATACATCCTATGTACAGTAATGGCCTCTAGGGCATACATATAACTAACAATCTCCCACTTGCACTAGGGCCATCTGTAGCTGTGGTTGCAGTATCTCATACTCAACCATCCCATAAAAGTCTCTCTCTGGGAATAGGCCTTCGTGAGTGGATCCGCTGTGTTATCCTCTAAGTCTGCTCTCCTTGCCTCGATCACCCTGGAGATCAACCATCTCCATGATCAGGTGATACTGCCTTAGAATAAGTCTGGATCACTGATAGGACCGGCATTCCTTGGCATAAGCCACAACTCCATTGTCTCATAATGGTAGGAACGTAGTTCATCTCATGAACTAATATACACCCAAACATCCTCTTTGGTAGCATCTTAAGTAGCGATGTATCCAGCCTTTATCGTCTAGTATGTCACGGTATCTAGCTTGGAACTCTTCTAACATACCGTCCCTTTACTGAGGGTAAAGACAATGCCTGCGACTGACATTCAGTCGTCTTTATCACTCTGGAACACTTCCAGTGATTCTTCCCAGGATCGATTGATACCATCTCACTACAGCTAGTGAGAGTCCTAACATCCAATTAAATCTATCTCATAGATCCAAAACTCAGGATTTAGGAGATATCACTTTGATCCTATGTGGAGAATCATTGTGATAAGCGGAGATTGATCGAGCGTAGCATAGGAAATTCTTTCCCTATCAAGAGTATGTCATCCACGTACTCTACGAGGATCATTACCATACTCCCTACTACCTTTTTGTATATACAAGGTTCATCTACCATTTTGATGATGTCAAACTGTTTGACTATTACATCAAAACAGACGTTCCAACTCCGCGATGCCTGCTTTATCATATAAAACATCTTGCACACGTTTCCGCTGCTCCCACTGTCTACGAGGCCCTCTGGCTGTGTACTTATAGACGCACTCTTCTAAAACATCATTTAGAAAAGCAGTCATGGCACCCAACCACCAGATATCGTAGTTATGGTATGCAGCCGTGGCAAGTAGGATCTGGATGGACTTAAGCATAGCTACTTGAAAAGGTTTCATCATTATCCATGCCTGGTCGATGACGAAAACCTTTAACAAGTCTAGCTTGGAAAGTCGCAACTTTTCCATGTACACCAAGTAATTTTCTCAAGATATACTTGCTCCTGATGGGGATTTAACCCTTCAGATATAGCAACCAAAGTCCATACTTTGTTGGTGTATAAGGATTCCATCTCAGATCGATAAGCATCCAGCCATTCTTACAGAGTCTTAATCCTGATGGCTAGCTCAAAACTAGTTGGGTCATCATCTCATGATGCAATCCTCGCTCCCACTGTCATAGAGAAACCGAAGTATCTCTCAGGTGGGTGAGGAACCCTACTAGATCGGCGGAGAGGCTGAGGTTCATTGGAATCTACTGAATCCTTTGGATCTGTCAAATCTTCAGCTGCAGTTTGTATAGCTGGAACATTTCCAGTTAAACATAACAGACCTTGCCTCGAGCTTGTCCGGATTTTGCTTTTAAACATAGGCCGGACAACCCCAAATCTTAACCAGATTTAAGATATGGGCTCTTCCCATTCCATATCTTATATGGAGTGGTAGGCAACTGATTTGATTTGAACTCTATTTAGTAGGTATGCAACTTCTCAAGTGCATAACTCCCAAAAGGAAAAAGGTAACTCAGTAGTACTCATCATAGAGCACACCATATCAAATAGGGTGTGACTGCTCCGCCCCGATATACCATCGTGCAATGGTGTATACGGAGGAGTAATGCTGAGAGAGAATCTCATTCTCCTTTAGAATAGTCCAGGATTTCCGTGCTCAAGTATTCTCCTCCTTGATCTCATCAAAGGACATAATACTTATACCCGTATTTTGGTTCTCTACTTCTAACTTATATTCTGTGAATATCTTAAAAGGTTCGGACTTGTGTTTCAACAGGAACATAGGTCTGAATCTCGAAAGATTATCATAGAATGTAATGAAGTAAAAAGAACTGGTCTTGGTATGTGTAGACAGGGGATCTAACATACATCAACATGTATCATCCCAAGAGTTCACTAACTCTTTCTCTGTTTCCTATAAACAGAGCTATGGTCATTTTATCTTTGTGACATGACTGGCGAGTTTCACAAGATGTAAATTCAAACTGATTTAAATATGCATCTAAATGTAACTCCAGCTAGTCGGGTCGCATTGATATGACCTAATCTACAATACCTCAAGAAGGATTCGTTCATTTCTGAACTCTTCCTCTTGTGTGTGTTTCGTATACTAAGAACTGTAGTTTGATTTAGAACATTAATGCTTTTAGATAACGTGCCTGAACCGATCAACTTTTGATATAGGAAATGTTCAAAACATTATCCAACAATACAAAATTATATCCTTTCTTTACTAATAAAGAGACTGATATGATTTTGTATATCAGATTCGGTATCTAATAACATTCGTTCAGAATCAATGTATTGGTAATACAGGGTGACAGTGACCGACAGACTTGGCTGCAACTCTTGCCCCGTTTTCTGCCTCATGAAACTTATCACCCGTTCTCAGTTTTTCTACCCTTTTGTAGCCCTATGTAACAGATTACATATCTGGGATCCTGATCCGGTATCATATACTCAGGATGCGGAGGATACTGAGAAACAGTTCTGTATAATGAACACACCCGAAGATGATGCATCAGCATGCACTCTCTTCGTTTGGGCGGCACGGGAAATCTGGTATTCCCCAATTTCCTGCTCTGTCTTATAACAATTATAAGTTGGAGCGGGACCAACGTTCCCCAGCTCAGTATAACAAGCGGGTTCGGTCAATATCCGTATTATTATCTTGATTAAGGCGTGATATGGTCGCTACCAGGAGAGAGAGAGAAAAAAACACACAGCGTGCGCTCTTGCAAGAATAGATTGGTTATTATTTTATCTAATCAGGATGGCTCCCACTGCTTTTTATCAAATCTTCCTTCAAACCCTAAAAGGAAAGACTAGCCGGGATTAATTACACACTACAAGTTCGCCAATCTTTCAGCCAGGCCAGTATCGGTACTTTGAGGGAGGTCCCCCGTGCTTTCGCACGAACTTAATTAATGTAAACCTCGTTTTCCCAGAGGCGTAACCCCGTTGACACCTTTCTAGACACCTACTTGATCGGCTAATTGTAATGTATAAAACTCTCCCAGGAGTAACTCTTACTCGTAGCGGGTATCGGGATCCAACTATCTCATAGAAGGTATGCAATCTCATTGCAAATTTCAACACTTGAAATTCCCGATAATATTTTGCCCCTAGCAGCTATATGACCTTAACATAGTCAACAAATCATAAGTGCTAGTCAAGTTCAGCCCGTCATTTCCCGATTGAATTAAACCCACCCGCACGACCCTTAACATAGTCAACAAAGTCGCACGACTACCCTAATCCAATCACATCATATGCTTATACAGATAAGCATTAATTAGCTACCGCACACTACGCCTTAACATAGTCAACAAACGTAGCACGAATACTAACTAGTACTTATCTGAAATGACGGAGGGCTACGACAGGTTTTTCTGAAAACCTATTGCGTAATGAACTTGATATCGTTGTAGAATCAAATGAATTTTGAAATGGAGTGCTTTTGAGGCTTTTCTAGTTTTGCTAAAGGAGTCACTCCCGGTGAAGGGATCGTCGGTCCTTTCCTCATCGAATGAGGTGCGGGATATATCATATATATCACTGTGCAAAGCAAAAACACTTAAAAGCTATCAAAAGACAAACCGAGTGTGTAGCATCTGCCAGTTATTGCTAAAGGAGTCACTCCCGGTGAAGGGATCTCGGTCCTTTCCTCATCGAATAAGGTGCAGGATATATCATATATACCGCTGTGCAAAGCAAGAACTGTAGCTACCTGTTTTATTTTGAAATTCGATTCTACAACATCTTAGGTTTCTTTTATGTCATTAATCACATTAATGAAGTCCCATCATTTAAATACCTAAACATCACAGATAAATACGACGTACACTTATGCCATCCGCATTCGCCTCGATGTCCCCTCGTGCACCGTTAGGTTAGGTAACTAACGGCAGAGCGGGGCAGGGCTAGCGCGGGTGTAAAACATAAGTAACGTCTATATAATATATCATATATACTATATATACTGTATCTATCACAGAACATCACATGGTCACATCACAGATATCGCAGCAGAAGAATCATATGAAATATTGGATATACTTGGACGTCCGTGTTTTCAATACGAGCCAGTATAAAACACGGATTCCACGGTCGTGACGAATAGCCAAACCCACACCCCAAGACCCCTACGAGAGCGGCAAGCAACCCTACCAATTCTGGAGTTAGGAGACCCGGACTCAACTCCTCGAGTTGGTCTCCCACTGGACTCCAGAACCCGGTTACTTGTGCCCTCCTCCTTGGGTCTATCCTAGTGCGGAAAAGTAAATAATATACAAAGGGTGACTACTTCCGCAACCTGGAAGTGCCCCAATAAAAAGAATATTACATACAAGTTTTTACATGAATGAAAATGAAAAACACTCATCTCACATAAAAACCCCCGGCTATTCAAACACGACGATCCAATATAACATATCCAGCAACACATAACATCACATGTCATCAACGTAAGTAAATATGTCCATCCCAATTGTCGTTGACATATAGCAACGAAACCGGCGATATCACATATTACACTTACGGTCACAGAAAAGAAAGTGTAAAACTACAACAGTTGGAATCCGCAATCTCTTCAGACATCGCATGCCTGACCAAATGAATTACTTAGACATCGCATGCCTAACAATTATAAACCGCGCATTTTAGTCTCATTATCGAAAACACTTTTCAATATCAAGTCGGGCAATTCAACAAGATTTCCGACATCCTGATCGAATGCTCGTCGCAAACTTCAGTAGACGGCTGCACCCCCGATACCGTCGACGAAGTGCACCAAGGCGGAACACCGCTACCGCGAGCACCCGAACGGATGCTTTCGGCGACGGGGTTCTCCTACAGTCACTTGGTCGGGGCTATGGAGTGAGGCTGTCTATTAAGTTTACCCGGCGAGTATCCGCGTACGCTACGTCATTGCGACGGACTTTTGATCACATCAAAATTCCGTGGCAACCGATAAAGTGAGACTAAACTGCTATGTTTATAACATTCATTCAGTTATCTCATAACTTCTTGTGAATTCCAATTATTGTATCACATTCCAGATAAATAGAAAATGTTAAACTTTCGATCGAACAATCGAACACCCAAGTTATCCCTAAACAGATCAACACATGAAATAAGTCTAACAACTTTCAGTTCATGCCTCAGTACCAACGGTCCAGCCGTAGAAGGGTCAAGCCAACGCCTCACATGTGGCACGCCGTACTGCCCCAAACCCGAAGGTTCAAAGGGCAGTTCAAGACGGTCACATAATCGAGTTAAGGTTTGTTGTCTTCTAGAGGGTCCATCGCGTTACTTGCACTACTTAGAACGTCGTTAAACTACGGAAAAATCCAACACTTGGAAATTTCCCGACAGGGGAAAAATTGGGTATTTATATCCGGTCGAACTTTTTAACATATTCTAAAATTTATCCGGAAAGCCACATAGACAAAACTTGATAATCCGATCGAAACAGCGAATCCCCAAAACAACCCAGAAAATTCAACTCTTGAATAAATCTTAAAAAATTTCCAGAAAACCCAGCATATTAAAATATGAATTACTGTGCAACAATAGGAAGGTGACGTCATCACCTAGCCGCGGAACCGCCGCAGAAGCTGGGCTTCGGCCGCGGTTCCGCCGCGGTTTGGATGAATCATGGGTCCAATTTTGCGCCATAATTCATAGATTTCCCTGCTGAATTTTTTAGCACTTTTTAATTTGGAAAAACTCCAGATTTTAGAAAAAGTCCAGAGAGCGTGGAAATTTTGCGGTTTCGGTTCGTTCGGACTTCAAATTCCGTCTAGACTTCGCCTAAGGCTCTAGCTAGGCTCTGATACCACTGTAGGGTTCCTAGGCACTCTCAAGAGGTCTCTCAAGGAATCAACCATGCCAATTTCAAAAATCACGGTGCCGAGAAACCCTAGTGTACGGATCGTTGGCTAGAAATCTAGGCGAAAAAGCAACTAGTTAACTACTTAACTAAGAGTAACGGAAATACAACCTTTGTAGATCTGGTTCTCTACCTCCATAGCTCTATGATGAAGTGTCCTCGCTGTCCAAAACGAAATCCGGGCTCTTGCGTCGGCTTCATCGGAGAAATGGACGGGCTAGGTCATCGACGACGTGCCGAAGATGATCTACGTCGAAGCATCACTAGATCAAGCTCCACCTTCACCAAGCCATGAAAGCTTGTGAAGGAAACACACTCTACTACTTGGCAAGAGGTAGAGGATGAAGAAATAGGAAGTGGGTAGACTTTAGAATTGGATTTCTCACTCATCTTCATCAATCACCATTGATGAAGTGGAGGTTTCTTCATTGAAGATGAAGAAGAAGAAGAAGATAAAGTTATGATAAAGTTATGATAAGTTAATTCCAAAAAGAAAATTAAAAGAATACTTATCATGACCAAACCATGGTCAAGTGTAGAGAATAAATCATGGTTAGTGGGATGGTTAGGGTTAAGCATGAGACAAAATGGTCACTTGGTCAAAGTCTTCATGAAGCTTCATGAACAAAACAAAGCAAGCCACCATTTTCTCATTTGCTTTTCTATTTCCAAAAGAATAAATAAATGAATAAATGAATAAGGAAATAGTAAACCCTAACCATTTTATTATCCAAGGTTTAATTCTTTACACTTAACCAAAAAGGCATGTATCATCAAACATGATACAAGCAAGTGCACAAAATCATATCGCATATGCAATGCGCACATCCGAATGAGAAAATCCAATTAAAGTGAACCGATACTAGTTAATGAAAAGTAATATATCAAATATATAAATATGCATTAAATCATTAAATCAACACTTGATTCAATGATCCGGTCATGTCGCACACAACCGACTAGTATACAATGTATCGGCTTATCGAATCAACGCTTGAATCGATAACTAAGTTATATCGCATACAACCATTCGACACATTGATCGTGAGAATGAAATATGGTATCACATACACGCATTATTCTCGGTCCCGCACATATCTCATATGCGCTCCTATTTCGTTTCGCTTGAGCCAGGAAACCTCTGTGTAGGACTCTAAAGACTCGTCAATACGCCGGCAGCAGGTGATGATCATATCAAGCACCCACAAGCCGCAAGCGGTCTGCTAAACGTAACGGCCACCCGGGTATTGAGCGATCTGAAGATCGACGAGCAAGCCCGCTCACACTCCAGTGAATCCAACCAGTAACACTACCGTACAGTCCGGTCTGATCGTCTGATATGTCGCATATCTCGCCTAGGGGTGGTAAACGTCAGACCCCAATAGCTCGATAAGTCGTGTCGATGTGAGGTCTATAACAATTCGAGAAACTACTGGTAACACTTACTAGTAAATCTCAGCAACCCTGGCCAGGGATTTCCTGTTATAGCCAATCGAACACAGCGCAACATCAACCCCCTATACCGGGAGAGACGAATCCCCTCCTATCGCTCATTGCCTCCATGTGACTCGGGACTGTACCCAAAAACCACCGTTTTGCACGCCCTCTTGGACGTGGTAAGATGGAAATCAAAGCACAGTGGCAACCACACAAGTCTCTATGACGATCTCGGGTCAACAGACTACTCTGTACCAGTGTCACCAGAGAACTGCCATCTGACGTGAGGTATAATACCATCTGGGAGTTCTCGGCGAGTCCGTCCAGTGTACCCAGTCTCTACTGAGCACCCGTATATCATCTCCGATGTCAAACACCAATGGATATGGGATCATCCATCGCCCATCTGTATGGGTCGAGAAGGTACACGCTAGTCTACTCTGGTATATCGATGCCCCGTCTCGATACACCCACGACTAGGGACTTTGAAGGATGTACTTATGGACAACCATGTCCCCACTAGTATGATCCGCATCATAGTCCAGATAGTCAAGTACACATCCTAAGGGCTTTACCAACATGTAATAGAGAGACAATCTGTGTACACGTTAAGGTAAAGAGAAACCAGATAGCATACTATCATGTCGAGCAAGAAAGTCCTCCCTATATATATCCCAGCATCCACTACAATATACATCCTATGTACAGTAATGGCCTCTAGGGCATACATATAACTAACAGCTACCCGCTGCGGATGGACCGAGAAGGAAGCTACTCTGTGGCCCCGTGAGGAGGGCTTTTGATCTACAGCGTTGACGGGCAGGAAGCTACCCACCGCGGATGGACCGAGCAGGAAGTTGCTCAGTGGCCTCATGAGGAGGTCTTTTAAATCCTTAGCGTTGTTAGGTAGGAAGATACCCACTAGGGATGGACCGAGCACGAAGCTTCTCGGTGGACTCGCGAGGAGGGCTTTAGATCCTTAGCGTTATTGGGTAGGAAGCTACCTGCTAGGTATAACACCTTAGATTGCGATTAGTGTTAATTAAGCGATAATGCAGATTTTTAGTAAAAAGTTTACCAAAATAGTTTTCAAATATTTTATAAAAAATTAATTAATATTTTATTATTATTTATTTCGGGCTTGCACACACTTGTGCATGTTAACCTAGGGTTAATTAGGGTTAACCATGCTTAAGTAGCCATGGCACCTTAACCCCATTCCATTAAGTTGTAATATGTATTTATTTAAATTATTTAGTTTTAAAAAAATAAGGGTTTAAAATTGGTTGACTTGAGAGAGGAAGAGAGAGAGAGAGGGAATGATGAGCATGGGGCAAGTATGGCTTGGATTAAATGAGGAGAGAGAAGAGGGGGGCATAGCTCACTCTAAACTCACGCCCTCATTTCCCTCATCCCTTACCCACACATACACCCTCATTCACAACATATTTTCTTCATCTCATCTCCTTCACACCCTCAAACTGAAACCCTACCCAAAATCTTCACTAAACCAAGCCAAATCTTCACAAACCCTCACTACAACCCTTCACAAGCCTAGCTAAAGCCACTAAGATCACTTAGAGCATGGAAAGCTAGGATTTTGAGCAAGTGTGGATGGGTAATGACCTATAAACTATTAATTAGGTTGTTATAATGTTGTGTGGCTTAGTAGTTGTTAATTAGAACACTAAAGATGTAGTTTTGAGCACATACCGTATTTTTAGTGCTATTTTAGTGTCACTGTAACCTTCTATCACCATGAATGTTCACTGTAAAATCTAGCAATATAGTAGTGTTTTGTTATAGGCCCTGAGTGTTCACCTGAAGCACGAACCCTACCCGACCAAGGAAAACCGGCGAGAACAGTGGAAAATCCGGCAAGCTCGGTTTTTATGAGGACTGAGGAGTTGGGATTTTTAGGGTAGTTGTCTGCAGCTGTTTTAGGGTGTTTGGTACTGCTAGATTTTTATATATTGACAGTATGTAAAATATGGGATCAAATTAATAGTTTTTAGTGTTTCGACTACGCACGTTACGATATCCGACACGGTTTGCGTTGTTTTTGTAGCTTGCTGCCCATAGGGTTTTTTCAGATTGTCGCTACACTCGTTAGCCACTAAGCGATCACCTGAGAGGTTGTTGGAGTCGGTGCATCGATTTAAACGTAGTTTGTACGTATTATTGGTCGATTTCTAAGTTTGCACTTGCTATGTTTTGTGTGATATTAGGAGCGAGTGCGGGGACTTCGGACGCTACGAAGAAAGGGAAACAGGTGGTCGGATTTATCTAGCTCGAGATCATCGGCGAGTAGATTTTGTAAGTCTATGCTAGCGCCCCGGCAGTCTACAGACGCCAAATGCGGAACAAAAACTTTTAAACTTGGCGCTATCGTATACTTTAACCCGGATATGCCATTATTGCTAAACTAACATACTGTAAAGAGTGTAGAAAGATTGTACCGAACGATCCGAGTCCTTCGTTCTTCAACCATCATCCCACGCTCCGTTGCGGCTGCTCCGATATCGTCGATCTCCGATCTCCTCGTCGAGGTGGCACCACATGATCGGTTCTTTAAACGGGCTCCCGCCTCTGACTCGAGGCAACTCGATCGTCAAGTTTGCTAAAAGAGATGACCAAGAATGATGTAGAGAATGAGTAGATGACTTTGTCTCACTTCGTCCAAGTCCGTGGACGATCGGTTAATGAAGTTGCAGTGGAAATCGGGTGATGGAATGAAATGAACTGTGAATTCCATACACCCCAAAACTATCATATCTTTTCTAACCGATGAAATCAACAACCATGAGAAAGAGAGGAGGGGGCCGGCCTCTTATAAAGAGAGAGGGGGTGACCGTAGGAGAGGGGGGTAACCTTAAGTAAATATCATGTGTGAACACAAAACAAATATCTTGCATAAAGATCTTAAGCTAAACAAGAAATGGTTGATATCAAAGCATGAGTCATACGACACCTCACCCAATCTAGAACCTTCTAGAACCTTCTAGAAGCACGACTCACTCTCATCCAAGAAAAGATAAATCCGCCTTTAACCAAATGTTAAAAGACGGCTGATAGAAAACTGGAAACTGGCAACTTCCAAAAGTGATCCTGAAACGACTTTCAGGATAACACCGAAACTGTATAAATATACCCGCATTTATATTACGACCGAATATAAATGCAACTGAGACAAAGATATTATACCTACTCAATATAATACTCGGATCCGGCTTAAACCAAAGCCGACCAGTATCATCTGTCCGAAAATCGACACGTGCGTAAACGCACGTGCATTTTCCGAACCCTGCCATAAAACCATACGGCCTCTACAAGGTTTCGCCCGAACTTGGGAAACTGTCTGTGGGGGACTCTAATGACTCGTCAGTACCCTGGCAGTGGGTTTAACCACAAACCGTCAGCGGCACTAGCAATGCGTAACGGCTGCCCACGGACTGACCTCAAGGGTGGCCGAGGAGCGAACTCAAGGGAGACCGATGAGCGAACTCCTCCGAAAACCCTACTGAGCCTAACAGTGACAATGTATATACAGTCCGGTCCGTTCGTCAATGAGTATCGCATATCTGTCTAGGGGGCTAGTAACGTCAGACCCCCAATAGCAGTATAAGTCGTGTCGGAGTATAGCCCAATAACACCCTGAGATACTACTGGAGTACCTACCAGTAAATCTCCTGCCATGGCCATGGACTTTGTGTAATGGCTCTCCTAGACACAGCACGACCTCGCCCCCAATACCGGGAGAGACGAATCCCCTGCCGATCCGCTCACGTGCCTCCATATGGCTCGGGACTGTACCCAAAAGCTACCTGTTTGCACGACTCCTTTGAGCCGTGGTAGGGTAGAAATCAAAGCACAGTGGGAACTCACACGAGACAAATGACGACCTCAGGTCGATGAACTAACCTGTATACATGTCACCAGGGAACTGCTATCTCACGATAGGTATAGTACTAACTAGCAGATTCCCGGCGAGTCCTGTCCGGTGTACTCATAACCCAATGAGCACCTGTAAACATCTTAGGTGATCCAACTGTCACCAGTGGCTTGTGAGACCGGCCACCGCCCCTCGTCGGGGTCTCGACTGTACACACTAGTCTACTCCGGAGTATCGATGCCCTGTCTCGAAACTCCCACGACTAGGGACCACAATTAAGGATATGCATATAAACCACCCAACTCTCACTTATATGATCGCCATCATACTGTTGGTGGTAAAGCAAGATCCTAAGGGCTCTATCAAAGTGTAACATGCAATCAGTCACCTGAACATGTACACGACTGATAAAGGCAAACCAGATATCATACTATCATCTCGAGTAAGACTGTCCTACCGGGATAGGTCCTCCGCAATCATTGCAATCACGTACCTGCGATCCAATAATTGACTATGAGGGCACTATCTCCAACAATCTCCCACTTGCACTCAAGGCTAATATTGCGATGTCGACTACTCACAGCCCGTGTGAAACCGAACATCCAACTCCTCTACTAATCAGTTTCACAAAGCCCGTTTGTAAAACTATTGTGTTTGAGAAATAGCCTCAGTGAGTGGATCCGCCTAGAAGTATCTTTCTATATCTCTCTTAATCTCAAGTTCGCGGAGAAAACCATCTCCCGAATTGAGTAATACCTGTCTTAGAACATGTCTGGATATCTGATGGGACCTTAGTTCATAAATGAACTCCATATCCAAACTTCTTAGACTGAATCGATCACTGAACCTAATCAGTATCCGGCACCATGCCACCCACAGTATCCTCTTGGACCACCGGTCCATAATACTGTCCCTCTTCGTCAGAGGGAAAAACTATAACTCTGACAATCACTCTGTCATCCACGTCACCTTTGAAGCCTGGAATGATAATCGTCTCCCGAAGGAGGCTGCCATCATCAAATCCGTAGAACATGTACTTATGTTCTAAAACTGCTTCCTTATGTTTCTCCAGGATTGGATTAATACAAACTTATTGCATCTAGTGCAAAAACAACATCTGGTGTAGTACTTGACATTTCATGATTGACTCAGTTGCCTAAGCAAGTGATCTGCCAATCATGCACATCCCTCTCTCCTTTAGTCTGTACGACACCTTTAGAGAGGGTGACTCCATCACCTGCAGGTACACCACCATGCTAGGAGTCAACTAATCTAAAAACCATTAGAATATCTGTCAAAGTACCCACATTGGGAAACTACCCAAATCCAGATCTAAAGCCATAGATCTAGAAACCAGAATGTCAAATATTATATCCATATCCTGTCTGGAGAAACAACTGTGTGACGACCACAGTTCAACCGATCGTAGTATAGGAATTTTACTTCCTACTCTGTGTATGTCATCCAGATACCATGACATCACACCCTACTACCTTCTTAACAGATCCATCCCCTATTCTGATTGAAGTCAAACCCATGACTGTCACATCAAAATTAGATGATCTATCTCCGCTATAACTGCTCAAGTCTATAAATAGACATAAGCTACTTGCCCACCATGCTTCCGTTGCTCCCACTGACTATGACAACCCTCCTACCGGGTCTCATAACTTGGAACAACAGTAGTGTCAAGTCTGGGTAGATAAGAACCTCCCTGTCACCGTCTCTGAGGCTACCGAAGTACCTCTCGGGCATCTGAGGTTACCTACCATACCTGCGGAGTGACTATTGGAATGTCAAACCTGATTGAATGTATAGGTCCTATTAAATTTTCCGTAATCGTTTGTGGTTCTGGAATCACTTCCAGTTCTACCATACTCCCACTACTGTTTTATGAAAAAGATCCATTTTTACTAAAACTGTGGCGAGTCAAGAACAATATCACTATTGATCTTCCAAATGGTAGAATATCAACCCTCGTCATAGCCAGGGTCAACCCACAAACAGCCATTACAGAATCGTGCCCTGAGTTATCCAGTGTCTGGTTTTAATCATAAGATGGACAACTCCCCGTACCTTAATATCTTTTAAGGTACGAACTATTCCATATCCAATATAGAAACTTTGGCACTTATTTAATTGGAACCATATTCAATCCATGCAGCTGTCTCCAGTGCATATCAACATAATGGAAAGAGGCTAATCAGCATTACACAACTTAGGAATCCATCCAATTATGAGCAACCTGAAAAGAGAAAACTCGTTTCTCAAAACCATCACTATCTTTTGAATACCAATCACAAGAATCTACATCTTCGATCTCTTTGAAGAATCCCGATACTTGTGACACCTGGTTCTCCACTTTATTCTTATACCCACAACTTCTCAAAACTTAGACCTTGTATTTCTACGAAACACTTGTCTAAATACTAGAGAAGTTGTAAGTAAATTGAACATAGTACGAGGACTTACCCCTTTGTCCTGATGGACACTGGACAACATACAATACTCTGTATAAGTCCGCTGAGTTAAACAACTCAAAACCTGTGCGTTGTAGGTAGAAAACTGTACCCTGGCGATTTTCTCAAATATCACCAATTACAACGAATTCCGATATAATGAGGATGATCACCTAATTCCCAATATCTTACTCCCACTCATCATCTGTAAAACCATACAGATATGAGAATGAAACCTGGTAAATACATACCCTTGGAGTAAGTGTCTAATCGGGAAAACAGTTTTTCCTTTAACAATGCACTGAAACATGAAAATGTTTCGTAGGGGTATCCTGGTATTCATAGCAATGCCTCTTCCATAATCCAATTCATGACTTCAACCGTATATTTTATTGCCGTCTCTCCAAATCCCTTTATTTTTCTTTAGTCGTTACCTTCTGTACACCTTCGTTAGGCTAAATGGTTTTCTTCCTTCCCTACCGTTCGGCACCAGCCTATGGTTTGGAAGAAGACTATCCAGTAAGCATAATAGGTGTACCCTCCTAAACCAAGGAGTACTCGTATCTCGAGAGAAGGTGACGATAAAAGACAACTGAATAATACCTTATTCTTTTAAAGGTGAAATAGGAGCGGCGATGAAGTACGCGGTTTTGGTCGTGAATGATATCAGTCGCAATTTACTTTGCCCTCTTTCTAATCCCTTTATTTTGTCTTTACATATTACCTTCTGCACACCCTACTTAGGCTAATTGGTTTTCTTCATTCCCTACCTTTCGGCACCAGCCTATGGTTTGGAATAAGACTATCCAATAAGCGTAATAGGTGTACTCTCCTAAACCAAGGAGCTCTCGCAACCTGAGAGAAGGTGATAATAAAAGACAACTGAATAAACCAATTCTATTTCTCCTGAACCTGGATCCATCCTCGAAGAAGTCCCTTCGAGTTCGTATATAACCATACGATGGCTCTATCCAATGGAAGTGGATATCCGTAGTAATACGGGTGCTCTGAGAAATGCAAAGGGTAAAAGAAGGAGTGGCAATGACTTATGCAACTTAGACAATCCAAAAGCCAGTATTTTAAGAAGGTTCGGTCAACCTGGTCACTGAGTCATAGTCTAGGGTCGGTCAAAGGTCGCTGCCAAAGAGAGAGAGAGAAAAGAAACACTCTGCGTGCACTCTAACCTAGATCAGAATGGTCATCATTTTATCTAATCCGAAAACCTCCCACTGTCCTGTCAAATTCTCCTCCAAACCTAAAGAATAATCAATCGGGATCACCCGAAGAGTAAACCAACTCATCAGTGGGAATCGGGATCCAACTCTCATCGCATGATAACGTGATGGAATGCATCCACGTTACTCATACTCCAGAAGGTATGCGCATACTTGGTAAGTTTCAGTTTCTTTAGAAACTCCCGATATAGTTTTTGCCCCATGCTCTTATGATCGTGACTAAGGGCCAGCCCACCATAAGTCACATGTCAAGTTCTTCCCATCATTATCTTGTTAATTTGAACCCACCCGTACTCGCCCTTGACTAAGGGCCAACAAGGCTGTACGACTGTCCCAAACCAACTCATCTATCTATGCAACATGTGAACACCCCAGCAGCTACCAATCACTATGTCCTAGCTAAGGGCTAGACCAACATAGCTTGAATACTACTGACCATCCATATGAAATGACGGAGGGCTACGGCTGGTTTTTGGCGAAAAACCTTTAGTGTAGTGAACTTGATATCGCTGAAGGAACCGGATAGCTTTTTAAAATATAGTGGCGAAAACCTTTTGCTAAAGAGGTCACTCCCGGTAAAGGGATCTCGGCTCTTTCCTCGTGGAATGAGGTGCTGGATATTCCACTGAATACCGCTATGCAAAGCAACATGTAATCGACTATAGTGAAGTTATTACCCTGACGCAAACTTCTGTCCAAGGGGTCGGTCCCGGTGAAGGGATATCGGCCCTTGCCTCGTCAAATGAGGTGCAGGATATTCCACTAAATACCTCTATGCATAACAAAAGGAAACGTTTTTGCAATAACACTTTTTAAATTGTTCCAACAACTGTATACAGGTTTGTTTTTACTTTGCGTTGATCAGAATGAACGCAGTCCCATCAATCAATCACACCAGAAAAGAACGAAAATAAAATGTACGTATATGCCATCCGCATTCGTCACTGGGTCCCGTCATCACTCATTAGGTTACTTAACTAACGACAGAGCGGGGGCTGGACTAGCGCGGGTGTAAAACATATACAACATCTAATAGTATATAAACCAATATACATAATCGCTCCAGGCGTGATAGTATGCAACATTACAGAAAAGTAATAAGCATCACAGAACAATACAGATAATCTGGGATCCCCGAGTTTCACAGAGCCGCTGCTGAAACTCGACGTTCCCCTGTCGTGTGGATAGCCTATGCAATGAAACTTAGACCCCTACGGGTGCGGCAAGTTACCCGCCAAAACCTGAAGCGAGGCAGTCCCCACAGCATAGTGAATGGAACACCCGGCACTTCACGGAATCCGGTAAATTGAGCACCCCTCCTTAGGTCAACCTGTACCCCCTACGAGTGCGGCGAATAGTCTGCCAATTTTAGAGTGGGGCCCCTCTGCCTCCCAAAGCCATGAGATGCGGACCCGTTGCCCTCCAGAACCCGGCTATCCGTGCACTCCGTCGCGGGGCAGAACCTAGTATAGTAATGAAAAATAGTACAATAGGTACATCGACCGCAACCTGGTCGTGCCCCAAAAAGAATATTATACAACAGGCAGTGACGGCAGTCCACAAGTTGGACGCTCGCCCCGCAATATCAAATGTACAAATAAACTCAAACTGTACTACCATTGCACACTGCTATCCAACACGACAAATCCGCAACATCACAGCACAACACAGAACATCCACGCGAATGTCACGTTCGCAAACCCGTCTAAAAGAACTATAGCAATCAGATGCGGTTTACCGATCAAATGACATTCCCGGTCGGAGATATAATGTAAGCACAGTAAACTAACGTGTTTAAATTTCGATCGACCAAAGACCAAAAATCAAAAAGTGGGCCCCACTGCTTACTGGTGAACAGTAACAAAATCTGGGCCAAAACTATATATATCAAAAACCCCAAAATCCCACAGAGAACCAACTGACAAAATTTGGGAGCACGTGCTCCCCACGTGGCCGCGGTTGCGCGGCCAAACCATGGGTTTGGCCGCCCTTCCGCGGCGTCTTGGAGGGATCACGACCCCAAATTTTGTCGTGGCTCTTAGAATTCCCTGCACGGATTTTTAAGACATGCAGAAATCGATTTTGAGACCATTTAAAATTAACAGAACTGTCGAGCTAGGATTTTGTGTTTTTCGATTTTCGGTCGGATCGATGTTTTAAACACGTTAGCACAAGTTAGTATAGCAAAATGGTGAGGCTCTGATACCACTGTAAGTCTACGCTAGCGCCCCGGCAGTCTACAGACGCCAAATGCGGAACAAAAACTTTTAAACTTGGCGCTATCGTATACTTTAACCCGGATCTGCCATTATTGCTAAACTAACATACTGTAAAGAGTGTAGAAAGATTGTACCGAACGATCCGAGTCCTTCGTTCTTCAATCATCATCCCACGCTCCGTTGCGGCTGCTCCGATCTCGTCGATCTCCGATCTCCTCGTCGAGGTGGCACCACATGATCGGTTCTTTAAACGGGCTCCCGCCTCTGACTCGAGGCAACTCGATCGTCAAGTTTGCTAAAAGAGACGACTAAGAATGATGTAGAGAATGAGTAGATGACTTTGTCTCACTTCGTCCAAGTCCGTGGACGATCGGTTAATGAAGTTGCCGTGGAAATCGGGTGATGGAATGAAATGAACTGTGAATTCCATACACCCCAAAACTATCATATCTTTTCTAACCGATGAAATCAACAACCATGAGAGAGAGAGGAGGGGGCCGGCCTCTTATAAAGAGAGAGGGGGTGACCGTAGGAGAGGGGGGTAACCTTAAGTAAATATCATGTGTGAACACAAAACAAATATCTTGCATAAAGATCTTAAGCTAAACAAGAAATGGTTGATATCAAAGCATGAGTCATACGACACCTCACCCAATCTAGAACCTTCTAGAACCTTCTAGAAGCACGACTCACTCTCATCCAAGAAAAGATAAATCCGCCTTTAACCAAATGTTAAAAGACGGCTGATAGAAAACTGGAAACTGGCAACTTCCAAAAGTGATCCTGAAACGACTTTCAGGATAACCCCGAAACTGTATAAATATACCCGCATTTATATTACGACCGAATATAAATGCAACTGAGACAAAGATATTATACCTACTCAATATAATACTCGGATCCGGCTTAAACCAAAGCCGACCAGTATCATCTGTCCGAAAATTGACACGTGCGTAAACGCACGTGCATTTTCCGAACCCTGCCATAAAACCATACGGCCTCTACAACGTTTCGCCCGAACTTGGGAAACTGTCTGTGGGGGACTCTAATGACTCGTCAGTACCCTGGCAGTGGGTTTAACCACAAACCGTCAGCGGCACTAGCAATGCGTAACGGCTGCCCACGGACTGACCTCAAGGGTGGCCGAGGAGCGAACTCAAGGGAGACCGATGAGCAAACTCCTCCGAAAACCCTACTGAGCCTAACAGTGACAATATATATACAGTCCGGTCCATTCGTCAATAAGTATCGCATATCTGTCTAGGGGGCTAGTAACGTCAGACCCCCAATAGCAGTATAAGTCGTGTCGGAGTATAGCCCAATAACACCCTGAGATACTACTGGAGTACCTACCAGTAAATCTCCTGCCATGGCCATGGACTTTGTGTAATGGCTCTCCTAGAAACAGCACGACCTCGCCCCCAATACCGGGAGAGACGAATCCCCTGCCGATCCGCTCACGTGCCTCCATATGGCTCGGGACTGTACCCAAAAGCTACCTGTTTGCACGACTCCTTTGAGCCGTGGTAGGGTAGAAATCAAAGCACAGTGGGAACTCACACGAGACAAATGACGACCTCAGGTCGATGAACTAACCTGTACACATGTCACCAGGGAACTGCTATCTGACGATAGGTATAGTACTAACTAGCAGATTCCCGGCGAGTCCTGTCCGGTGTACCCATAACCCAATGAGCACCTGTATACATCTTAGGTGATCCAACTATCACCAGTGGCTTGTGAGACCGGCCACCGCCCCTCGTCGGGGTCTCGACTGTACACACTAGTCTACTCCGGAGTATCGATGCCCTGTCTCGAAACTCCCACGACTAGGGACAACAATTAAGGATATGCATATAAACCACCCAACTCTCACTTATATAATCGCCATCATACTGTTGGTGGTAAAGCAAGATCCTAAGGGCTCTATCAAAGTGTAACATGCAATCAGTCACCTGAACATGTACACGACTGATAAAGGCAAACCAGATATCATACTATCATCTCGAGTAAGACTGTCCTACCGGGATAGGTCCTCCGCAATCATTGCAATCACGTACCTGCGATCCAATAATTGACTATGAGGGCACTATCTCCAACAGATTTAACATCTGCAGGGAAATCGCCCGTATAGAGTTATGCGTCAGGGCTAGAAATGATATTATAGACGCATGTTTATATGCATATATGTTTATTGTGCATGTGCATCATTGAAAACCATTACTTGTTGTGCCTTGACTTAGTACCCAGTGGACAATGCACCATTACTGACGGTTCATGTTGCATGAGCACTAAATTGTATGCTACACCCAGACCGTCGATATTTGCCATGACACGCACAACCTATACACATATGTGGTATTGTATTCGTTATTGATATTGAGACGTTGATTCTTGTTCTATTGCGCATATGAAATACATCGTGCATAAATACTTACATGTATACACCCATACTTGCTATAGCTACATGTACACCTTTATATGATGTTGGATTGATTTTGGAGAAATTGGGAACCGCATGATAAATTTAAAAACTTGATTCATTTAATAGAGCGGTTTTCCCTTGATATGCTCATATTACTATTTTATGTTGCATATATCATATTTCATGGATTTACACATTGAGATACGGATTTCATGTGATTTATGGATTTGAGAACTGTAGGGATATTTTAAGAAATTATGCATTGTTTTGAAAACCCGGTTTCTCTTGATATGATATTTCAGTGCGTCCACCGTGAGTTTTCTCGGTTCTGAGACTTGTGTTAGAAACCCGATTCGAGGAGCTGGATGATCCGTTTGCGGGTTCATGGTGGACCCGGTATGGTACCCCGTGGCAAGAAAGGGATGTTGTGCAGTAGACGATGAGCCTGGAAGAGGGAATACTACCTACCGGTGATTGGTTGGACCTGACGGTTATCCGGAGGATACCGACCAGAGTCGTGAGATGGATGTAGGCCGATCCGGACTGACGGAGCCCGAGTTATATGGATTTATGTGTCGATGTTGGACACCAGTTTTCATAATGTTTTCGAGTGCCGATGTTGGGCACTCAGATTACATGAGATTTACAGATATGAGGGCCGATCAGAGTGACGGTGCCTGAGGTATTGGGATTTGGGGTGTCGTTGATGGACACCGGTTTTTCCACAATGATGATTCATTGATGATGATATGTTTTATCCCATACTCATTAGTTATTTGATTTGCATTGCTTCATGTATTTGTAGTACCTGATAGAGTAACTTTCATGATTGTTGCATATCCATATTTCTATACTTATGCTATCACATTGCATGTGATAGATTATCGCTGTACGTGCATACCTGCGATTATCTATATGATGTTACTTACTATTCACAAGTTGGCAACTCACACCCGTTATGCCACAGTGTTTTGCAGGCTTGACCCTCAGAGTAGTCGCGGCAGGGCTTCTTATTGTATCTCTTTCAGCGGATAACGCTACGGTTGGCTTTGAGCCTTTTTGCTATAGGTGGGTTCACGGTTATCCGTTTATGTTCATTGTATATCTCTCATTGTATCTAGTACTCTCCATCTACCACTTTCATGTATTGACTTAGAGACGAGTTGTAAGGACGATATTGCATATTTTGTGAGTCTGGGTGTCGTGCTCGTGTGAGCCGACTTTTATTATGTTGCTTTATCTCTTTTTATGATGTTTTCATTATATTGTCCATTTCTTCGCTACGGCGTCATATATATGCTTATGGTGGTTGTTTCCGCCTTTAGGCGTGATTCACTCCCGTTAGGGGATGCTTTATTTATATTCTATGTTTGTACCCGTTTCGGGGCTAGTTTTTACAAAGGAGGTGCTGTCGAAATTTTTAAGAAAATAAACTTAAGTTTAAAGATTTTTACTTGAGATTTCGAAATGTTTTTAACAATGTTTTTATTATTTACTACTTTTGATGGTTTAGATTTCTGGGTTTTTGGCTTACTTAAATTGCGTTACGCCTGTTGACGTCACGTGGTTTAAGTGCCGGTCACGTGCCAAATTTTGGGTCGTGACAAAGTTGGTATTAAAGCGCTAGGTTTTACCTTTCCGAGTGTAGGATGACCTTGGTATGATGGAGTAGGTAGCTTAAGCAGAGTGACGTAGTGTGTGTATGTTCCGCGGTATACTTACGACACGGTACTCCACCTAAGTGACCTTAGGACTTGTTGGTTGAAATTCCTTCCGTGATTATATACATCCTTGAGATTCAATTTCTATGTTCTTATCGAATCCTGTTTTCATTTCTAGCCATTATGCCGCTGAAGACTAAGAGGGCGCAGAGAGCGACCGCGAGAGCCGAGGTCAGAGTTAGCTCGCCGGAGACGAGGAATGACCAGGGCGGTACGCCCATTGTACAAGAGCAGATTGATCCACCTTCGATAGATTGTATTACTAGGCTAGAGGCCGGTATGCAGGATTTGCACCAGATGATGGGATTGTCAGTTGAGGCCAGTCGAGCGCAGAGACAAGAGGTTGTCCCACCTGCTACGGGGACCGTGATGGTGCCTACGGTTCAGGCTGTCGTACCTACAGCTACGGAGGTTATCACTTTATAATTATCTGAGTTCATGAGGCTGAAGCCTCCGGTTTGTTAGTGTATATGCCCTAGAGGCCATTACTGTATCATACTTGTTTGTATATTACTTAATGGAAGCCTGGGATATTCACAGTTGTATAGACAGTCTTGCTCAAAATGGTAGTATGCTACTTGGTTTGTTTCTATTTTAATATGTTTATGTGTTTCTTTTAGAATATCGTTTATACATATTAGTGGAGCCCTTAGGATCTATGCTTGATTACCACCGTTGTGATTGCAGTCACACTAGTGGAGGCTGGGTAATCTACAAGCACGTCCTTATGCAGGTCCCTAGTCATAGGATTATCGAGACGGGGCATCGATACTCCAGAGTAGACTAGCGTATACGCTTCTCATCCCAGCAGGGGAGATGGTCTGTCCCACAGCCATTAGTACGTCGTACTGGAGATAGTATGCGGGTGCTCGTTAGGTTACGAGTACACTGGAAAGGACTCGTCGGGAACTGTTGGTTGGTACTATACCTATCGTCAGATAACAGTTCCCAGGTGGCAGGAGTACAGCTTAGTCCGTCGACTTTATACAGCTACTTCGCCTCGAGTGTATTCCCACTGTACTTTGATTACTACCCTACCACGGCTCAAAGGAGTCGTGCAAACAGGTAGTAGTTGGGTGCAGTCCCGAAGCACTTGGAGGCAGTAGCGGTTAGATAGGATTCATCTCTCCCGGTATTGGGGGTTGATATCGCGCTGTGTCTAGGAGAGCCATTACACAAAGTCCCTGGCCAGGGCAAGCGAGAATTACTGGTAGTGTTTCCAGTAGTTTCTTAGGGTGTTCTGGGCTACACTCCGACATGACTTGTACCGCTATTAGGGATCTGACGTTTACCTCCCCTTAGGCCTGACATGCGATATTCGTAGACGAACAGACCGGACTATACGGAGATTGTCACATTCAGGCTCAGTAGGAGTTCGGATGGGTTTACCTCATCGGCCTTCTTGTCGAAATTTACCTGGGGACCATTATGTACAGCTAGTGCCGCTTGCGGTCTGTGGTTAAACCCACTGCCAGCGTAGTGTCGAGTCTTTAGAGTCCCACACAGAGAGTTTCCCTACACTGGGCAAAAGGTGTAGAGGCCGTATGGTTTTACGGCAGGGCTACGATCACTTACGTGCACTTGTGCGCGTATGATGTTCGGGCAGACAATACTAGTGGGCTTTGGTTTATATCAGATCCTATTATTTTATAGATGGATTAGTGTTGTCTTCTGTGCTTTCGCATTCTACGGAATGTGGATGCGGGTGTGTATGCACGGTTGTGAGGAGCGAAGAAGGAGTTTCCTCATTAGGGTTTTGACCATTGATTCGGTCAAAAGCATTATGAGGTGAGGAAAATATTTACTAATCTTTTTAATGATAATTGTGTTATGGTTAATTCATTTGACCATTTGACCATGTTGACCATTTGACCTAGTTGACCATTGTTGACTTGGATATTTTTGTGAGCACTAAATGCTTCTTTGCCTTTGGATTTAACTTGACATGATAATGGTCAAATCAATTGTAACCATCACAATTTTCATGATAAAAGATTGTTAATTATTTTTCTTATGCATCATTATCTCCTTCTCATTCTCTCTCATCAAAAGAGAGTTCCCATGGTTGCTTCTCACAAAAATATCCAAGTCAACAATGGTCTCATGTGTTGCTTCCTCCTCACTACAAAATCCTTTAGCTCTCATGTGTTGAGAAAATAAGGATCTAAATCGACAAACAAATCCATCTTCTTCCTCTACATCACCTAGGACATCAAGAGTAGCAAACTTGTTGCCCTAGTTACCTCGGCTTGAGGTGGAGCTCGGACTATAGACTCTCGGGTGGATCGTCTTCGAATCTAGGAGGCCGCGGAGGTGATCAAGATCCGGATCGACCCATGGAGCCTAAGGAAACAAGGAAGATAGCGGAGAAGACCCGAAGGACTAGTAGCATGAGGTATAATCTCCTTGCATAGTAGATAGAACCTCATGTAGTTTGTTAGTAATGGTTTGGCAAAGATCCTTTAGCTTTAGTCTATGTTGCCATGTAAGAAAGTTTTGATTTTTACTTGTTCCGCCTCCTTGGTAGCTTGCGGGGTGAGCGACATAGTCTTACAGTGGTATCAGAGCCTCGCTAAACCATTACTAACTTGTTAGCAAAGTGTTAGAAATTCAATCGCCGGAGAAATCGCAAAAATACATAAAAAAAATGCACGTTTTCTGTCGATTTTAAAACAGGTCCAAAAATTATTTCAGAGACCTTAAAAATAAGTACAGGCTTTTTTAAGGACACAGAAGAAAAAAGAGCTCGTGAATCGGTCAAACCGCCGCGGAAGCGCGGCGAAACTAAGCGTTTCGCTGCGGATCCACGGCCAAGTCGACGCCGAGTCAACTCGTTTTTCCTGCTGTCTGTCCAGATTTGTATTTTGTGATTTTTCTGATACTTTGTTTCTGCCCAGATTTTGTTGAGTGCTGTGTTGTGCTTGGGGTAGTTTCAAATCAAGTTATCGATCGAAATTCTAAGTACTTTAGCTAATCGGATCTTCTGTGATGTGATATATGTACTGAACGTCGACTAATCGCTATACGTCGATTAGTGGGGGTTGTACATATCTGTGATCTGTGATGTTGGTTTGTTTATATGAAATTGTTGGATTGTCGTGATGAATAGCCGGGGATGTGAGATGAGGGTTTTCATTTTTCATTCAGTGTAAAATTTGTAATTTGATATAATATTATTTTATGGCCGCACATCCGGGTTGAGGTTGTAGCCGCCATTGTATATTATTTCTTTTACTGTTTTTGCTCCTAGGATAGACCCAAGGTGGGGTGCACAAACTACCGGATGCTTTGAAGTGCTGAGTGGCCTACACACGTTGTTGAGGGAGGCTTTGGGTATTTGGCGGGTAGTTTGCCGCACCCATAGGGGTCTAGGGTGGGGTTTGGCTATTCATCGCGACCGTATAATCCGTCTTTCGTTGCAGGCACAAACGAAGCGCTGATTCCTAGTATATCCAATGTGTTCATCTGTGTTCTGGAATGGCTATCATTGCATCTGATGAATGTATATATCTATATATGATATCTAGTAAGCGTTGCTTATGTTTTGCATCCGTGCTAGTCCAGCCCCCTCTCTGTCGTTAGTTAAGTAACCTAACGGGTGATGATGGGCCCCGTGGCGAATGCGGATGGCACAAGCGTACATTATATTTTCATTGTTTTCTGTAATGGTAGGATTAATTGATGGGACACATTAAATTAATGCAAAGAAAACAAACCAAAGATGAATCGTTGGAACAATTTCAAAACCACTCGGTTTTTTCAAAACAGCAAAACTTTTAAAAACGCGGATCTTAAACCACTCCTTTTAAAAGCTATCAGGTTCCTTCGATTATATCAAGTTCACTACGTTCACGATTTCGCCAAAACCATTCGTAGCCCTCCGTCATTTCATAAGAATATTCAATAGTATTCAAGCAATGTTTGTTCGCCTTAGTCAAGGCATAGTGATTGGTAGCTGCTGGGTATTTATATGTTGCATAGATAAATGCGTTGGTTTGGGACAGTCGTATTACTTTGTTGGCCTTAGTCAAGGGTATATACGGGTGGGTTCAAATTAACCTGGACAATGACGGGTAGAACTTGACATGTGAGTTATAATTTGTTGGCCTTAGTCAAGGTCATAAGAGCACGGGGCAAAAATGCACATCGGTAGTTTCTAAGGAAATTGAAACTTGCTAGTACTGCATATCATTTGGAGTTTGATAATGTTGGTAGGATTCCTTCAGTATTAACATACAATGATATTTGGATCCCGATCCTACTGTGAGTATCCGCTACTCCTCGGGAAATTTTCTCACTTAACGATCAATGCTATAAACCAAGTAGGTGTCTAGAAAGGTGTTAGCGGGGCCACACCCATAGGGAAAAGATGTTATTTAATTAAGGAACTTCGCGAAAGCGTCGTAAAACCTCCCTCGAAGTACTGACACTGGCCTGGCTGAACGGTTAAGAAAGTATTGTACGGTGAGATTAATCCTGACTAATTCTTCTTTTATGGTTTGAGGAAGGATTCGAGAAACAGTGAGAGCCATCCTGTTTAGATAAACTAAAAACTAATCTAAACTTGCAAGAGCATCATGCTTAGTGTTTTCTTCTCTCTCTCTTAATTGCAGCGACCCAGTGACCAGATATAGGTTACATCTAGATAATAAAATGACTGAATCTGACTGTTATGATTGGCAAAGGTCTGTCCAGATGTCCATTACCCATGACAAGCTGGGACACCTCTTAACTAATCAAACCCCTGCCGTCTCAGGACCAGTTTCCCCTGTCATGGATATTGATATCTGTTGACATCGGAAAAGGACTGTACGAATGCCAAGTGTCTCATGTTGGCCTCAGTTGATGGTGCATACCAGAGGAAACACGAGAAGATGGACTTAGTTTCTGTCTTCCTCCATAACAAAGATTTATATGGAGAGCAATCTCGTATCGCAAGATATGAGATCTCGAACGAATTACATCAAGCGAGGTTGGCTGTCAGGTCATCTGTAGGGGACAACGTCCTTACAGTGACTAGCTATTTTGATGAGCTCACGGATCTGAAGACCACGTTGAAGAACGGGTCAGATACTGACTTGATTCTACAGTCTCTACCCTCTACTTACACCCTGAAGGAAACCAGGGAAGTAGAAAGAAAGGGAAGGGCAAAAGTTTTGGGACTAGATATAGTGAAGGAGGGACGTTCCTATTATTACGGAAAAGGACATTAGCAGAAGGATTGCAAGGCTTTGAAAGCCAGTAGCCAGGATTCGAAGCATGTTGTGGCTTCGGCTTAGGGCGTGTTTGTAATAGAAAATTGTATGTCAATTAACTCTACTTCCTGGGTACTAGATACCTGATCAGGATCTCACATCTGTAATTCATTACAAGCTTTGAGAAACCGTAGAGTTATAAGGTTAGGTGATATGACTCTCAGGGTTGCTAACGGAATGAGCGTGGGCACTGAATCCGTAGGGGAATATCACCTTGGATTGACAAGTGGGTAGATATTGATTCTGCGTAACTGTTTGTATGTACCTAGCCTAGATTGTAATATCATATCTGTATCCTTACTTTCTAAGGAAGGATATGATTTTACTTTTGTATGCGATGTGGTCCACATCCACCCAAATCAAGTTCTGATTGGGTCTGGTACATTAGTGTTAGTTATATGTTTGCCCTAGAGGCCATTACTGTACATTGGATGTATATTGTAGTGGATGCTGGGACATATATATGGAGGACTTTCTTGCTCGACATGATAGTATGCTATTTGGTTGCTCTTTACCTTAACGTGTACACAGATTGTCTCTCTATTACATGTTGGTAAAGCCCTTAGGATGTGTACTTAACTACCTGGACTATGATGCGGATCATACTAGTGGGGACATGGTAGTCCATAAGTACATCCTTCAAAGTCCCTAGTCGTGGGTGTATCGAGACGGGGCATCGATATACCAGAGTAGACTAGCGTGTACCTTCTCGACCCATACAGATGGGCGATGGATGATCCCATATCCATTGGTGTTTGACATCAGAGATCATATACGGGTGCTCAGTAGAGACTGGGTACACTGGACGGACTCGCCGAGAACTCCCAGATGGTATTATACCTTACTTCAGATGGCAGTTCTCTGGTGACACTGGTACATAGTAGTCTGTTGACCCGAGATCGTCATAGAGTCTTGTGTGGTTCCCACTGTGCTTTGATTTCCATCTTACCACGTCCAAGAGGGCGTGCAAAACGGTGGTTTTTGGGTACAGTCCCGAGTCATATGGAGGCAATGAGCGATAGGAGGGGATTCGTCTCTCCCGGTATAGGGAGTTGATGTTGCACTGTGTTCGATTGGCTATAACAGGAAGTCCCTGGCCAGGGCTGATCAGAGAATTGCTGGTACGTGTTACCAGTAGTTTCTCGACCCGTTATGAGCCTCATATCGACACGACTTATCGAGCTATTGGGGTCTGACGTTTACCACCCCTAGGCAAGATATGCGACATATCAGACGAACAGACCGAACTGTACGGTAGTGTTACTGGTTGGATTCACTGGAGTGTGAGCGGGCTTGCTCGTCGATCTTCTGATCGCTCAATACCCGGGTGGCCGTTACGTTTAGCAGACCGCTTGCGGCTTGTGGGTGTTTGATATGATCATCACCTGCTGCCGGCGTATTGACGAGTCTTTAGAGTCCTACACAGAGGTTTCCGGGCTCAAGCGAAACGAAATAGGAGCGCATATGAGATATGTGCGGGACCGAGAATAATACGTGTATGTGATACCGTATTCCATTCTCGCGATGAATGTATCGAATGGTTGTATGCGATATAACCTAGTTATCGAATAAAGGATTGATTCGATAAGCCGATACATTGTATACTGGTCGGTTGTGTGCGACATGACCGGATCATTAAATCAAGTGTTGATTTAATGATTTAATGTATAATTATATATTTGATATATTACTTTGCATTAACTAGTATCGGTTCACTTTAAATGGATTTTCTCACTTGGTTTGTGCACATTGTATATGTGATATACTTTTGTACACAAGATTGTATCATGTTTGATGATACATGCTAGTTTGGGTTTGTGTAAAGAATTAAACCATGGTTACTTAAGTGGTTAGGGTTTCATTTCCTTTTCTCATTTATTTATCTATTTATTCATTTTGGAAAAAGGAAAGCATAAAGAGAAAATGGTTGCTAACTTTGTTTGTATTATGAAGCTTCATGAAGCTTTGACCAAAGTGACCACTTTGTCTTCATCTTTAACCCTAACCATTCATCTAACCTTAGTCAATTCTCTACACTTGACCATGGTTGATTATGATAAGTATTCTTTTATTTTCTATTTTCAATATAACTCATCATAACATTATCATCTTCTTCTTCTTCTTCTTGAAGACGAAGAACCTTGATTCCATCAATGGTGATTGTTGAAAATGAGTGAGAAATCCAATTCTAAAGTCTACCCACTTCCTATTTCTTCATCCTCTACCTCTTGCCAAGTAGTAGAGTGTGTTTTCTTCACAAGTTTTTGGACTTGGTGAAGTTGGAGCTTGATCTAGCGATGCCTCGACGTAGATCGTCTTCGGCATCGTCGTCGATGACCTAGCCCGTCCATTCTCCGATGAAGCCGACGCTAGAGCCTGGGGTTCGACTTGGACAGCGAGGAGACTTCATTGCGGAGCTATGGAGGTGGAGCACCGGATCTACAAAGGTTGTATTTCCGTTATCTTATAGTTTAGTTGTAAACTAGCTCGTTTTATCGCCTAAACATCTAGCCAACGATCTAGTCTAGGGTTTCTCGGCACCGTATTTTAGAAAATGGCATGGTTGATGCCTTGTGAGACCTCTTGAGAGTGCCTAGGAACCCTACAGTGGTATCAGAGCCTAGCTAGAGCCTTAGGCGAAGTCTAGACGGAGTTTGAAACCCTAACGAACCGAAACCCTAACACAAACCATGCTCTCTGGACTTTTTCCAAAAACAGGGGGTTTTCCAGATTAAAAATTCGTACAAAATTCAGCAGAGAATTCTAAGAATTACGGCGCAAAAATTTATTCATGAACAGTGTAAAAGGCGGCGGAACCGCGGCATAAACCTGGCTTCTGCGGCGGTTCCGCGGCAACATGGTGACGTCATCCTCCCCTTTTTGCACAGTAATTCATGTTTTCAGATGCTGAGTTTTCTGGGAATTTTTAAAATTTATTCAAGAGTTGAATTTTCTGGAGTTGTTTTGGGGATTCGGTGTTTCGATCGGGGTATCAAATTTTGTCTATTTGGCTTTCCGGATAATTTTAGAATATGTTAAAAAGTTCGACCGGATATAAATACCTAATTTTTCCCCTGCCGGGAAATTTCCAAGTGTTGGATTTTTCCGTAGTTTAAAGACGTTCTAAGTAGTGCAAGTATCTCGATGGACCCTCTAGAAGACAACAAACCTTAACTCGATTATGTGACCGTCTTGAACTGCCCTTTGAACCTTCGGGTTTGGGGCAGTACGGCGTGCCACTTGTGAGGCGTTGGCTTGACCCTTCTACGGCTGGACCGTTGGTACTGAGGCACGAACTGAATGTTTTTAGACTTGTTTCATGTGTTGATCTGTTACGGGAAAACTTGGGTGTTCGAATGTTCTATCGGAAAGTTTAACATTTTCTAATTATCCGGAATGGGATACAATAATTGGAATTCACAAAAGTTATGTGATAACTGAATGAATGTTATAAACATAGCAGTTTAGTCTCACTTGATCGGTTGCCACGGAATTTTGATGTGATCAAAAGTCCGTCGCAATCACGTAGCATACGCGGATACTCGCCGGGTAAACTTAATAGACAGCCTCACCCCTAGCCCCGGCCAAGTGACTACAGGAGAACCCCGTCGCCGAAAGCATCCGTTCGGGTGCTCCCGGTAGCGGTGTTCCGCCTTGGTGCACTTCGTCGACGGTATCGGGGGTGTGACCACCTACTGAAGTTTGCGACGAGCATTCGATCAGGATGTCGGGAATCTTGTTGATTTCCCCGACTTGATATTGAAAAGTGTTTTCGATAATGAGACTAAAATGCGGAGTTTATAACTGTTAGGCATGTGATGTCTAAGTTATTCATTTGATTAGGCATGCGATGTCTATGCAGATTGCGGATTCCAACTGTTGTAGTTTTACACTTTCTTTTCTGTGACCGTAAGTGTAATATGTGATATCGCCGGTTTCGTTGCTATATGTCAACGACAATTGGGATGCGCATATTTACTTACGTTGATGACATGTGATGTTATGTGTTGCTGGATATGTTATATTGGATCGTCGTGTTTGAATAGCCGGGGGTTTTTATGTGAGATGAGTGTTTTTCATTTTCATTCATGTAAAAACTTGTATGTAATATTCTTTTTATTGGGGCGCTTCTAGGTTGCGGAAGTAGTCACCGTTTGTATATTATTTAATTTTCCGCACTAGGATAGACCCAAGGAGGGGAGCACAAGTAACCGGGTTCTGGAGTCCAGTGGGAGACCAACTCGAGGAGTCGAGTCCGGGTCTCCTAACTCTAGAATTGGTAGGGTTGCTTGCCGCTCTCGTAGGGGTCTAGGGGTGTGGGTTTGGCTATTCATCAAGACCGTGGAATCCGTATTTTATACTGGCTCGTATTGAAAACACGGACGTCCTAGTATATCCAATATTTCATATGATTCTACTGTTGCGATATCTGTGATGTGATCATGTGATGTTCTGTGATAGATACAGAATATAGTATATATGATATATTATATAGACTTTACTTATGTTTTACACCCACGCTAGCCCTGCCCCGCTCTGCCGTTAGTTACCTAACCTAACGGTGCACGAGGGGACATCGAGGCGAATGCGGATGGCATAAGTGTACGTCGTATTTATCTGTGATGATTAGGTACTTAAATGATTGGACTTTATTAATGAGATTAATGAAATAAAAGAAACCTAAGATGTTGTAGAATCGAATTTCAAAATAAAACAGGTAGCTACAGTTCTTGCTTTCCACAGCGGTATATATGATATATCCTGCATCTTATTCGATAAGGAAAGGACCGGGATCCCTTCACCGGGAGTGACTCTTTTAGCAATAACTGGCAGATGCTACACCCTCGGTTTGTCTCTTGATTGCTTTTAAGAGTTTTTGCTTTGCACAGTGATATATATGATATATCCCGCACCTCATTCGACGAGGAAAGGACCGACGATCTCTTCACCGGGAGTGACTCCTTTAGCAAAACTAGAAAACCCTCAAAAACACTCCATTTCAAAATTCATTCGATCCTACAACGATATCAAGTTCATTACGTAATAGGTTTTCAGAAAAACCTGTCGTAGCCCTCCGTCATTTCAGATAAGTTGTATATAGTATTCGTGCTGCATTTGTTGGCTTTCGTCAAGGTGCAGTGTGCGGTAGCTATATGCTGCTTATCTGCTAGCATACGATGCGATTGGATTAGGATAGTCATGCGGCTTTGTTGGCTTTCGTCAAGGGTCGTGCGGGTGGGTTTAATTCAATCAAGAAATGTACGGGTTGAACTTGACTAGCGGGCTATGGTTTGTTGGCTTTCGTCAAGGTCATAGCACGTTAGGTGCAAAATATTATCGGGAATTTCAAGTGTTGAAATTTGCAATGAGATTGCATACCTTCTATGAGATAGTTGGATCCCGATACCCGCTGCGAGTAATTGTTACTCCTGGGAGAGTTTTACACATTACAATTAGCCGATCAAGTAGGTGTCTAGAAAGGTGTCAACGGGGTTACGCCTATGGGAAAACGAGGTTTACATTAATTAGGTTCGTGCGAAAGCACGGGGGACCTCCCTCAAAGTACCGACACTGTCCTGGCTGAAAGATTAGCGAACTTGTAGTGTGTAATTAATCCCGGCTAGTCTTTCCTTTTAGGGTTTGAAGGAAGATTTGATAAAAAGCAGTGGGAGCCATCCTGATTAGATAAAATAAAAACCAATCTATTCTTGCAAGAGCGCACGCTGAGTGTTTTCTTCACTCTCTCTCCAGGTAGCGACCATATCACGCCTTAATCAAGATAATAATACGGATTATTGACCGAACCCGCTTGTTATATTGAGCTGGGGAACGTTGGTCCCGCTCCAACTTATAATTGTTATAAGACAGAGCAGGAAATTAGGGAATACCAGATTTCCCGTGCCGCCCAAACGAAGAAAGTGCATGTTGATGCATCATCTTCGGGTGTGTTCATTATACAGAACTGTTTCTTAGTATCCTCCGCATCCTTGGTATTTGATACCGGATCAGGATCCCAGATATGTAAGATGTTACATAGGGCTACAAAAGGGTAGAAAAACTGAGAATGGGTGATAAGTTTCATGCGGCAGAAAACGGGGCAAGTGTTGCAGCCAAGTCTGTTGGTCACTGTCACCCTGTATTATCAATACATTGATTCTGAACGAAAGTTATTAGATACCGAAACTGATATACAAAATCATATCACTCTCTTTATTAGTAAAGAAATGATAAAATTTTGTATTGTTGGATAATGTTTTGAACATTTCCTATATCAAAAGTTGATCGGTTCAGGCACGTTATCTAAAAGCGTTGATGTTCTAAATCAAACTACGGTTCTTAGTATACAGAACACACACAAGAGGAAGAGTTCAGAAATGAACGAATCCTTCTTGAGGTATTGTAGACTAGGTCATATCAATGCGACCTGACTAGCTGAGTTACATTTAAATGCATATTTAAATCTGTTTGAATTTACATCTTGTGAAACTCGCCAGTCATGTCACAAAGATAAGATGACCATAGCTCCGTTTACTGGAAACAGAGAAAGAGTTAAAGAACTCTTGGGATGATACATGTTGATGTATGTAGGTCCCCTGTCTACACATGCCAAGACTGATTCTTTATACTTCATAATATTCTCTGATAATCTCTCAAGATTCAGTCATATGTTCCTGTTGAAACATGAGTACGAACCTTTTGAGATATTCACAGAATATAAGCGAGAAGTAGAGAACCAAAATACGGGTAAAAGTATTATGTCCTTTGATGAGATCAAGGAGGAGAATACTTGTGCATAGAATTTCTGGACTATTCTAAAGGAGAATGAGATTCTCTCTCAGCATTACTCCTCCGTATACACCATTGCACGATGGTATGTCGGGGCGGAGCAGATACACCCTATTTGATATGGTGTGCTCTATGATGAGTACTACTGAGTTACCTTTTTCCTTAGGGGGTTATGCGCTTGAGAAGCTGCATACCTATTGAATAGGGTTCCAATCAAATCAGTTACCTACCACTTCATATTTGATATGATATGGGAAGGGCCCATGTCTTAAGCTAGTTAAGATTTAGGGTTGTCCGGCCTATGTCTAAAAGCAAAATCCGGACAAGCTCGAGGCAAGGTCAGTTATGTAGAACTGGAAAGGTTCCAGCTATACAAACTTCAGCTGATGATTTGGTAGAACCGAAAGACTCAATAGTAACCAACGAACCTCAGCCTCTCCGCCGATCTAATAGGGTTCCTCACCCACCTGAGAGATACTTTGGTTTCTCGATGACAGTGGGAGCGAGGATTGCATCATGAGATGATGACCCAACTAGTTTCGAGCTGGCCATCAGGAGTAAGACTCTGTAAGAATGGCTGGATGCTTAGCGATCTGAGATGGAATCCATGTACACCAGCAAAGTATGGACTTTGGCTGCTATATCTGAAGGGTTAAATCCCCATCAGGAGCAAGTATATCTTGAGAAGATTACTTGGTGTAGATGGAAAAGTTGAGACTTTCAAAGCTAGACTTGTTAAAGGTTTTCGTCATTGACCAGGCGTGGATAATGATGAAACCTTTTCCAGTACCTATGCTTAAGTCCATCCAGATACTACTTGCCACGGCTACATACCATGACTACGATATCTGGCGGTTGGGTGTCATGACTGCTTTTCTAATACTGATTTAGAAGAGTGCGTCTATAAGTACACAGCCAGAGGGCCTCGTAGACAGTGGGAGCAGCGGAAACGTGTGCAAGATGCTTTATAGGATAAAGCAGGCATCGCGGAGTTGGAACATCTGTTTTGATGGATTAGTCAAGGAAGTTGACATCATCAAAATGGTAGATGAGCCTTGTATATACAAAAAGGTAGTAGGGAGTATGGTGGTGATCCTCGTAGAGTACGTGGATGACATACTCATGAAAGGGAAGGAGTTTCCTATGCTACGCTCGGTCAATCTCCGCTTATCACAAGGATTCTCCAGATAGGATCAATGTGATACCTCCTCTATCCTGAGTTTTCATCTATGAGATAGATGTTATTTGGGTGTTAGTATACTCACTAGTTGTAGTGAGATGGTATCAATCGATCCTGGGGAGAATCACTGGAAGGGTTCCAGGGTGATAAAGACGACTGAATGTCAGTCGCAGGCATTGTCTTTACCCTCAGTAAAGGGACGGTATGTTGGAAGAGTTCCAAGCTAGATACCGTGGCATACTAGATGATAAAGGCTGGATACATCGCTACTTAAGATGCTACCAAAGAGGCAGTTTGGATGTATATTAGTTCATGATATGAACTTAGTTCCTACCATTGTGTGACAATGGAGTTGTGGCTTATGCCAGGAACCCCCGTCCCATCAGTGATCCAGACATATTCTAAGGCAGTATCACTTGATTATGGAGATGGTTGATCTCTAAGGGATCGAGGTTAGGAGAGTAGACTCAGAGGACAACACGGCGGATCCACTCACGAAGGCCTATTCCCAAAGAGAGACTTTTATGGGATGGTTGAGTATGATATACTACAACCACTGCTACAGATGGCCCTAGTGCAAGTGGGAGATTGTTAGTTATATGTATGCCCTAGAGGCCATTACTGTACATTGGATGTATATTGTAGTGGATGCTGGGACATATATAGGGAGGACTTTCTTGCTCTATATGATAGTATGCTATCTGGTTCCTCTTTACCTTAATGTGTACACAGATTGTCTCTCTATTACATGTTGGTAAAGCCCTTAGGATGTGTACTTGACTACCTGGACTATGATGTGGATCATACTAGTGGGGACATGGTAGTCTATAAGTACATCCTTCAAAGTCCCTAGTCGTGGGTGTATCGAGACGGGGCATCGATATACCAGAGTAGACTAGCGTGTACCTTCTCGACCCATACAGATGGGCGATGGATGATCCCATATCCATTGGTGTTTGACATCAGAGATCATATACGGGTGCTCAGTAGAGACTGGGTACACTGGACGGACTTGCCGAGAACTCCCAGATGGTATTATACCTTACGTCAGATGGCAGTTCTCTGGTGACACTGGTACAGAGTAGTCTGTTGACCCGAGATCGTCATAGAGTCTTATGTGGTTCCGACTGTGCTTTGATTTCCATCTTACCACGTCCAAGAGGGCGTGCAAAACGGTGGTTTTTGGGTACAGTCCCGAGTCATATGGAGGCAATGAGCGATAGGAGGGGATTCGTCTCTCCCGGTATAGGGAGTTGATGTTCCACTATGTTCGATTGGCTATAACAGGAAGTCCCTGGCCAGGGCTGATCAGAGAATTGCTGGTAAGTGTTACCAGTAGTTTCTCGACCCGTTATGAGCCTCATATCGACACGACTTATCGACCTATTGGGGTCTGACGTTTACCACCCCTAGGCAAGATATGTGACATATCAGACGAACAGACCGGACTGTACGGTAGTGTTACTGGTTGGATTCACTGGAGTGTGAGCGGGCTTGCTCGTCGATCTTCTGATCGCTCAATACCCGGATGGTTGTTACGTTTAGCAGACCGCTTGCGGCTTGTGGGTGTTTGATATGATCATCACCTGCTGCCGGCGTATTGACGAGTCTTTAGAGTCCTACACAGAGGTTTCCTGGCTCAAGCGAAACGAAATAGGAGCGCATATGAGATATGTGCGGGACCGAGAATAATACGTGTATGTGATACCGTATTCCATTCTCGCGATGAATGTATCGAATGGTTGTATGCGATATAACCTAGATATCGAATCAAGGATTGATTCGATAAGCCGATACATTGTATACTGGTCGGTTGTGTGCGACATGACCGGATCATTAAATCAAGTGTTGATTTAATGAATTAATGTATAATTATATATTTGATATATTACTTTGCATTAACTAGTATCGGTTCACTTTAAATGGATTTTCTCACTTGGTTTGTGCACATTGTATATGTGATATACTTTTGTACACAAGATTGTATCATGTTTGATGATACATGCTAGTTTGGGTTTGTGTAAAGAATTAAACCATGGTTACTTAAGTGGTTAGGGTTTCATTTCCTTTTCTCATTTATTTATCTATTTATTCATTTTGGAAAAAGGAAAGCATAAAGAGAAAATGGTTGCTAACTTTGTTTGTATTATGAAGCTTCATGAAGCTTTGACCAAAGTGACCACTTTGTCTTCATCTTTAACCCTAACCATTCATCTAACCTTAGTCAATTCTCTACACATGACCATGGTTGATTATGATAAGTATTCTTTTATTTTCTATTTTCAATATAACTCATCATAACATTATCATCATCTTCTTCTTCTTCTTGAAGATGAAGAACCTTGATTCCATCAATGGTGATTGATGAAAATGAGTGAGAAATCCAATTCTAAAGTCTACCCACTTCCTATTTCTTCATCCTCTACCTCTTGCCAAGTAGTAGAGTGTGTTTTCTTCACAAGTTTTTGGACTTGGTGAAGTTGGAGCTTGATCTAGCGATGCCTCGACGTAGATCATCTTCGGCATCGTCGTCGATGACCTAGCCCGTCCATTCTCCGATGAAGCCGACGCTAGAGCCCGGGGTTCAACTTGGACAGCGAGGAGACTTCATTGCGGAGCTATGGAGGTGGAGCACTGGATCTACAAAGGTTGTATTTCCGTTATCTTATAGTTTAGTTGTAAACTAGCTCGTTTTATCGCCTAAATATCTAGCTAACGATCTAGTCTAGGGTTTCTCGGCACCGTATTTTAGAAAATGGCATGGTTGATGCCTTGTGAGACCTCTTGAGAGTGCCTAGGAACCCTACAGTTAGAAAACGGAATATACGTATTGAATCAAGCTCAGGTTTTCAGTGTCCAGAACACACTTAAAAGAAAGTCTTCGGAAACAAATTAGGCTTTCTTATGGCATTGTAGACTGGGTCACATTAATGAGACATGGTTAACAAAGTTACATAAAGAGGGATACTTGAATCCGTTCGAGTATCAGTCTTATGCTACTTGTGAATCTTGTCTCATGGGAAAGATGATAAAGACTCCGTTCACTGGACACGGAGTAAGAGCGAGCTCGCTCTTGGGACTCATACACAGTAACGTGTGTGGTCCAATGTCTACACATGCGCGAAGTGGTTATTCATACTTCATTACTTTTACGGATGATTTCTCTAGGTATGGACATGTCTTCCTCATGAAGCATAAATCCGAGGCCTTTGAAAAATTTCGGGAATACAAGAATGAAGTTGAAAAACAAACAGGCAAAAGTATCTAGACACTGAGATCTGATCGAGGTGGCGAATACTTGAGTGCCGATATTCTGGGCTACTTAAGAGAGAATGGTATCCTTTCTTAGCTTAGTCCTCCATACACACCACAACACAATGGTGTATCAGAAAGGAGGAATCGAACCCTATTGGATATGGTTCATTCCATGATGAGTAAGGCTGAGTTACCGCGATCCTTCTGGGATTATGCACTAGAAACAACTGCATATATTTTGAACCAAGTTCCTACTAAGTCAGTGCCTACCACACCATATCAGATGTGGAGTGGGAAGAAACCCTGTCTTAAACACTTTAAGACATGGGGATGTCCAGCTTTTGTTAAAAAGCAGCATGCGGACAAGCTCGAGGCACGCTCATTACAGTGTAAGTTTGTGGGATACCCAAATAACTCCAAAGGGTATGTTTTCTATTGCGTAGAGGAGCAAAAGGTCTTTGTTTCTCGTCATGCTCGCTTCTTGGAAACTGAATTTTTAGAAAATCAGATAAGTGGGAGCGCTATAGAACTGGAAGAAACTCCAGAACCATAAGCAATTACTGAAAGCTTGGTAGAACCAGAAGTTTCAGGAGAACCGGACATCCCAGTGCCACTCCGTAGGAGTAGTAGGCAGTCTCATCCGCCCGAGAGATACTACGGTTTTCTCATAGACGGGGATCAAGAGGATTGCATCATTGAAAATGATGAGCCTACTAGCTTCTAGCAAGCCATTCAGAGCGGTGACTCAGTAAAATGGCTGGATGCAATGCGGACCGAGATGGAGTCTATGTACACCAACAAAGTTTGGACTTTAGACATTGCTCCAGAAGGGGTAAAACCCGTAGGCTGCAAATGGATCTTCAGAAAGAAGATTGGTGTAGATGGGCATGTTGAAACCTATAAAGCTAGACTTGTTGCGAAGGGTTTTTGTCAAAGACCTGGTTTGGACTATGACGAAACCTTTTCTCCAGTGGCTATGCTCAAATCCATTCGGATCCTTCTTGCCATTGCTGCCTTCTACGATTATGAGATCTGGCAGATGGACGTAAAGACGACATTTCTAAATGGTAATTTGGAAGAGTGTGTCTATATGGATCAGCCGGAGGGTTTCATTCAGAGTGGGAGCAGCGGTAAAGTGTGCAAGTTGCTTAAGTCCATTTATGGACTAAAGCAGGCATCGCGGAGTTGGAAAATCTGCTTTGATGATACTGTCAAAGAATTCGACTTTATTAAAAATCCAGATGAACCATGCATTTACAGTAAGATTGTAGGGAGAACTGTTGCATTCCTCGTCTTGTACGTGGATCACATTCTCTTAATAGGAAATGGCATTCCTATGCTACAGTCAGTCAAAGGATTCTTGTCACAAAGGTTCTCCATGAAGGACCTAGACGATGCCAACTACAATCTGGGGATCCAGATCTATCAAGATAGATCTAAGAGGAAGTTGGGACTTTCGCAGTCCAGGTATATCGACACCATATTGAAATGATTCAGTATGGAAGATTCAAAGCGCGGTAATCTACCGGCTTTTCACGGAATCACCCTCTCCAAAGAGATATCTCCCAAGACTTATTTAGAAAGGGATCGCATATCATCTATACCCTACGCATCTGCGGTAGGCTCTATAATGTATGCGATGTTGTGTACCAGACCAGATATAGCATACACATTGAGCGTTGTAAGCCGGTATCAGTTGGACCCATGGGAGAAACACTGGATAGCAGTAAAGAACATTCTCAAGTACCTGAGAAGGACTAAGGAGATGTTCTTCGTGTATGGCGGAAAAGACCTCCAGATCGAGGCCTTTGCTGACTCCAGCTTCCAGAGTGACAAGGATGACTCCAAGTCCATGTTGGTTTATGTCTTTAATCTCAATGGAGGGGCGATTTGCTGGAAGAGCTCCAAGCAGGAAACCGTTGCTGACTCAACGATGGAAGCGGAGTATATAGCTGCTTGCGATGCCGCAAAGGAAGCTGTATGGATGAAGAAGTTCCTCACGGAGCTTCAAGTGGTTCTTACCATTGTTGATCCAATACCGCTGTATTGCGAATACAACGGCACTATAGCTTTAGCGAAGGAACCCAGGTCCCATCAGAAGTCCAAGCACATTTTGAGGCGGTACCACCTGATTAGGGAGATCGTAGATCGCTGGAAGATCGAAGTGAGGAGAGTAGATTCAGAGAATAACACTGCAGATCCACTCACGAAGGCCATACCCCAGACTCAGTTCGAGCGGCTGATCGAGATGATTGGTCTTCGATACGCCAGTACATGGCCCTAGTGCAAGTGGGCGATTGTTAGTGTATATGCCCTAGAGGCCATTACTGTATCATACTAGTTTGTATATTACTTAATGGAAGCCTGGGATATTCACAGTTGTATAGACAGTCTTGCTCAAAATGGTAGTATGCTACTTGGTTTGTTTCTACTTTAGTATGTGCATGTGTTTCTTTTAGCATATCGCTTATACATATTAGTAGAGCCCTTAAGATCTTTGCTTGATTACCAGCGTTGTGATGGCAGTCACACTAGTAGGGGCTAGGTAATCTACAAGAACATCCTTATACAGGTTCCTAATCATAGGATTATCGAGACGGGGCATCGATACTCCGGAGTAGACTAGCGTATACGCTTCTCATCCCAGCAGGGGAGATGGTCTGTCCCACAGCCATTAGTACGTCGTACTGGAGATAGTATGCGGGTGCTCGTTAGGTTACGAGTACACTGGACAGGACTCGTCGGGAACTGTTGGTTGGTACTATACCTATCGTCAGATAACAGTTTCTAGGTGACAGGATTACGGCTTAGTCCGTCGACTTGACACTGCTATTTCGCCTCGAGTGTATTCCCATTGTACTTTGATTACTACCCTACCACGGCTCAAAGGAGTCGTGCAAACAGGTAGTAGTTGGGTGCAGTCTTGAAGCACTTGGAGGCAGTAGCGGTTAGATAGGATTCGTCTCTCCCGTTATTGGGGGTTGATATCGCGTTGTGTCTAGGAGAGCCATTACACAAAGTCCCTGGCCAGGGCAAGCGAGAATTACTGGTAGTGTTTCCAGTAGTTTCTTAGGGTGTTCTGGGCTACACTCCGACATGACTTGTACCGCTATTAGGGGTCTGACGTTTACCGCCCCCTAGGCCCGACATGCGATACTCATAGACGAACAGACCGGACTGTACGGAGATTGTCACATTGAGGCTCGGTAGGAGTTCGGATGGGTTTACCTCATCGGCCTTCTTATCGACATCTACCTGGGGACCGTTACGTACATCTAGTGCCGCTTGCGGTCTGTTGTTAAACCCACTGCCAGCGTAGTGTCGAGTCTTTAGAGTCCCACACAGAGAGTTTCCCTGCACTGGGCAAAAGGTGTAGATGCTGTATGGTTTTACGGCAGGGCTACGATCACTTACGTGCACTTGTGCACGTATGATGTTCGGGCAGACAATACTAGTGGGCTTTGGTTTAAGCCGGATCCTAGTATTGTTTAGATGGATTAGTTTTGTCTTCTGTGCATTCGCATTCTACTGAATGTGGATGCGGGTGTGTATGCACGGTTGTGAGGAGCGAAGAAGGAGTTGCCTCATTAGGGTTTTGACCATTGATTCGGTCAAAACCATTATGAGGTGAGGAAAATATTTACTAATTTTTTTAATGATAATTGTGTTATGGCTAATTGCTTTGACCATTTAACCATGTTGACCATTTGACCTCGTTGACCATTGTTGACTTGGATATGTTTGTGAGCACTAGATGCTTCTTTGGCTTTGGATTTAACTTGACATGATAATGATCAAATCAATTGTAACCATCACAATTTTCATGATAAAAGATTGTTAATTATTTTTCTTATGCATCATTATCTCCTTCTCATTCTCTCTCATCAAAAGAGAGTTCCCATGGTTGCTTCTTCTTCCTCCTCACTACAAAATCCTTTATCATTCTTGTGTTGAGAAAATAAGGATCTAAATAAACAAACAAATCCATCTTCTTCCTCTACATCACCTAGGACATCAAGAGTAGCAAACTTGTTGCCCTAGTTACCTCGGCTTGAGGTGGAGCTCGGACTATAGACTCTCGGGTGGATCGTCTTCGACTCTAGGAGGCCGCGGAGGTGGCCAAGAACCGGATCGACCCATGGAGCCTACGGAAATGAGGAGGATAGCGGAGAAGACCCGAAGGACTAGTAGTATGAGGTATAATCTCCTTGCATAGTAGATAGAACCTCTTGTAGTTTGTTAGTAATGATTTGGCAAAGATCCTTTAGCTTTAGTCTATGTTGCCATGTAAGAAAGTTTTGATTTTTACTTGTTCCGCCTTCTCTGTAGCTTGCGGGGTGAGCGACATAGTCTTACACGGTTTTCACCGGCCCCGATGCAGCTGAGGATCCACAGTCATTTATAGATCGGATGGCCAGGATCTGTCGTTCGCTGAGATGCTCCGACGCGAGATGGGTAGAGTTCCCGAGTTTTCATCTGGAGGGTCTTGCCCAGACTTGGTGCGAGTCTTTAGAGAGAGGCAGAGCCGCAGGTCTTTCTCCTATGACCCGGGCTGAGTTCGTGACGGTGTTTCTTGCCCATTTTCTTCGCAGAGCGTCAGGGACGCTCGAGCTCGCAGTTTTGAGTCGTTAGGCCAGACTCCGGACATGACGGTGGTAGAGTACGATGTGCAGTTTACCCAGCTATCTGTGTATGCTCCATATTTGGTGGACACTGAAGAGATGCGGATCAAGATATTTTAGCGGGGCTTGCTTACCCAGTTGTTCCTCACTATCAGCATACAGCATTGTGACACATATGCAGCTGTAGTGGACGTAGCCCTACTAGTTGAGGAGCGTCTTTCTGAGACTTCGGTCGTTCCGCAACCAAAGAGGGTTTGTCTTGGTGTATCAGCCCGGAGATAGATGTTTAGACGCTGCGACAGATTTCGTTCAGGTTGTGGGAGTAGCAGAGGCTTGGGACGAGGCCAATTGTTTAGCTCTTATCCCCAGGAGGGTCAGCAGTCAGCGTCTGGATGTTTTCGGTGCGGGAGTTTCTATTATCACGTTAGAGATTGTACCGGGCCACGTGAGGAAGAGGCAGCCATTTCACATGTTACCTTACCACCTTCTCCACCTCAGAGAGCGTTGCCTCTTGCACCTGTTGTTGCTTCGCGTCAAACTTATGCTCAGAGAGGTCGTGATCGCGGAGGGTTTGTTCAGAGAGGACAGGGTGACAGAGGCGGAGGATATCCAGTTGCAGGTAGAGGGCAAGCATGAGTATTTGCTTTGACTCATCAGGACGCGCAGGCGTCTAATGCAGTGGTTTCAGGTACTCTTTCAGTATGTTCTTTCGATGCACACGTGTTGTTTAATCCAGGATCTACGCACTCGTATGTTTCCACACACTTCGTACCAAGGTTGGGCCAAGAGTCGTGTTTTCTAGATTTGCCGCTTGTCGTAACTACTCCTGTTGGCGAGTCGTTTATTGCGCGACATGTGTTTCGGTCGTGTGCCGTCCGTATTGGAGATAGAGATTCGTCCGTCGACTTGATCCTTCTTGAGATGTTGGACTTCGACGTTCTCCTGGGCATGGAATGGTTTGCTACTTACTACGCGTCCATGGACTGCCGTGAGAAGACAGTCAGGTTTTTTTTCCCGGCGAGTTAGTTCTTGTTGTGCAGGGGGACCGTGGTGCTGCCCTTCACAGTTTGATTTCAGCCCTTGGCTCTAGTCGGCTTTTGAGGAGTGGATGTCGGGGATTCTTGGCTTTCATACGAGATACTAGAGCCACAATAGATTCGTTGGACCAGGTTCCTATTGTGAGAGATTTTCCCGACGTTTTTCCTGATGAGTTGCCTGGATTGTCACCAGAGCGTAAGATTGAGTTTTGCATTGATCTGATCCCCGGCACGGGGCCTATTTCTATACCACCTTACCGGATGGCCCCGGCGGAGTTTAAGGATCAATTGCAAGAGTTTCTTGATAGGGGACTTGTGGTTCCGAGTGTTTCGCCTTGGGGAGCTCCTGTTCTGTTCGTCAAGAAGAAGGACGGCGGTTTGAGGTTGTGTCATGACTCAAAGTTTGGATGTGACCGGCACTTAGATTGCATAATATCTAAAGATATTCACACAACCCAAGTAAGCCGAAAACCAAGATCAAAATCCTTTTGCAGAATTCTTATAAAAATTTAGTTTTAAAATAAAAATCATAGTTTAAAGTGATTTAGATCTTAACCGTAACTCACTAGTGAATTCATAATAAAAGCAATTACAAAGTGTTAAGTTTGGTTGCATCCCTAGTTGGGATCAACAAAATCAACAACGAAAATAAATATCCAAGTGTAATGACATCAATAAGAATCTCAGACATAAGTAAGAGAAACAACAATTTAATAGAACTAAACGGTCTCATCTGTCAAATAATATACATATAACCATTTCTCACTCTAAGTCATAATACAGATGGAGACATTCTAGATCCAAAATATAATACCAAAAGAGAAGGTTACTACATATGTAACCCACCTATCAAAAGATGTGATAAAAACTAAACAAATGGATCTGCACTGCTGCTAACCGTCCACTCTACTCCTGCAAGGAACTGTAGCACAACGGGGGTGAGTTGCCAACTCAGTGAATAAACTAACATATATCGGCTGATAATGTAAATATGACGAACTATAACTAACTTAGATAAGGATGAGTATGATGCATGATAGCATATGAAAGCATGAATTTATACTAATAATCATATAAATCAAGAATAAAATCTCATCACTTATTTCTAATTCAAGTTCATCTTTCCGCGTCCAACATCGACACAAATCTTCTGTTTCCCTCAGGCATCATTTCTCGAACGATCCTGCAATCAATAACAACGGTAGATATCATCTAGATATCCGCCGTGTTTCACAATTATCTCCGGTATCGAGTATCCTCTCTAGGCTCCCCTGCCTCAAATGCGGCTATCCTGCCCCTCGGTCTCGACCGGGCCCACCATGTATCCAACTGTATATCTTCCCCACTCAGTCTGGATAACGTATAAATCCGTGACCGTATATCTCTCCCACTCGGTCCGGAATAAAACCAAATTATAAAACAATATCTCATGGTGGACATCTCACAACTATTTTAAATATCACTGAATTTACGCAACAGTATAGGAAAACTCAAAACCATAAATCCTCAATAGTACGAATACCTTTTATATCAACTGATAACACTTGAATTCGAAACATGATGCCATTGATGCAATTTACTACCGTTGTTGATGTTTAAGTTATCATACGAATTGATTGTATTGATATTTTCCGATTGTGTGTGTATATCAAATGATTCCCGGCAACGGCGCCATTTGATTGATCTTATTTCTCATTGTCGGTATTTAGAAACATGTATGAAATCACAACCAAAAATATTTGACCGCAATCAATATTGGTGTCGGTTTGTAGCGCATTAGTGAATGTGGATCGTCCACAGGGATTGTGCGATTCGTTCGTATTTTGTTTTGTTTGAATTGAAAATTTAATAGAAAAGAAAATCAAAACGATTCAAGATTTTTATCGATGAATTTCAAGAATCAACTAAATCAAATCACGAATCAAGAAAGCGTTAAACATCAAGAATCAAGAAAGATAGAATTCCAATCGATTTAGGTTTCAAGATTTAAAGTAAAGCTCGTAGGAATCGATTAGATCGTAGATGTGAAGAAGACTAGAAATTACCGTTTCTTATCCATTAACAAATTGATGCTAAATCGATGTCAATTTATCGAGGATTAAGGATCTTAGGAAGAATTAGGGTTTCTTCAACCTATCCTTTGTCCTTTCGATGAATCTCATTCACAAGATAGCTTCTAGGAAATCGAATGATTGATCGTTGATCTCTTGATCGTGAGAAAAGAATCAAGAACGCATTTCACATCGATCTAGATCATTGATCATTCAATTTTCAAGAATTTACAATTGTTTTAAGACTTAAGAAAACGTTTAAACATTCATCAACATCATCATTCTACAATCATCTCGATTCCTCCACGAGCGGAGTTTTATTCAAGCATCATCACAAGAATACATTCAAGAATTTAAGATGAATCATAATGCTCGAATTGAAATATAAGCAAGTTTAAAGAATCTTCACCTTTATTTATTCCACAAATTGTTACACATTGCTCAAGGCTACAAGAAATTGAGAAGGAACAAGATTGTCGAATCTAGCGTTTCATCGGCTCCTTGAGTCGTGGATCGGCTTGGATCTCGTGCTCCGTTGAAGTCCGGCTTCGCTTCTAAAGGTTGGTTGAAGACTTGCTTGCTAGAACTCAAAGGATCTTGAATTTGGAGTTTCTTGATTGGATTAGGGTTAGGGTTTGGAGGTGGTAGGTGTTGGGTTGAATGAGTGATAGAACAACAATGATCAACTAATGAACAACCCAATTTTTGAACAACCTTTTCAAGTGAGGCCTAGGGTCCTTTTTATAGGTTTAGGAATGAGTAGCTTCCTTAAGAAGCTTGGATTAGGTTAGCTTCCCTTCTAAGCTAGTTAGTTAGGTAGAAGCCTCTAGAACTAGTTAGTTAACGTTTAGCTTCTACCTTAAGCTAGGAGGTTAGGGGGAAGGTTCTAGGCTCTTAATAGAGTTAGGGTAAAGCTTGCTTTGGAAACTAGGGGTGTTTAGTTTAGAACCCAAGGCTTGCTGATCTGGCAGAAAGTTCTGGAGTAATCTGGAGATTGCAGTAGCTTGATGAAGTGTACACACTGAGGGAGGAGTTCTGGAGTCAAACAGGGGGGCTGACGTGGCCAAGCCGCCGCGGAACCGCGGCGCAAGGCGGCTCCGGCCGCGGTTCCGCGGCCAAGTTGGAGTCTTAGGGCTTCAACTTTGCAGTGTTGCTTCCTGATGTCTTAAAGTGTACTTTCTGATATGTTGAATCTCTGAATGCCTTTTAGATCATTGCCGGATTTCAAATCCTTGAGTTGGCGTATTCTTTAGCAGCACTGTTGTGTAATTTTGACCAATCTTCTGGATTTCCCTGTACAGACTTCGAAACACCAGTTGCGCAATATAGGAATGATGTCATGCTATGAAATACAGTCAATTTCCCTAGAAATGCCGGTTTTAGAGTTTAACACATGCAATCTGATATTTTACGAATGTTTTGTTATTATGTGTTATATGAATGCCGAACACTTCTAGATGAGTGCAAATGATAGGGAAATTGCCGTGTTAAAGATGCAGTATTTTCGACTGATCAAATTCCCCCAAACTTATTTTCGGTCGTCTCGAGCGAACCGTTTTATTAAAAAGGGAAGGAGAAAAATAAAGAAAGAGAAAAACTAACTAGCACACTTTCTTAGGCAACACGATTGCACTGAGTACGTGCAACAAGCCTTTAAACCTCTTGGTGTCCCTAGTAGGAGGAGTGTTGTCTCCTGAGGGTTTTCAGCGGATTGCACCCACAAAATCCAATAATAAAAGGAAGACCGTGAATATTACATTTAAAGATAAGAATTGTAAAAGAAAAGCCTTGAAAATTATGGTTTCCAACTAAGCTAGGTTTTCGGTTGTCATGAGCCCTATCTTAATAGTCATGAAAAGATGTTAGAAATCATGTCCTCCCTCAATAAAACATCGTCTTTATTCTTCATTCCTATCTTTGTTCCAAACATCGATCATATAACCCTGCGTGTGTGTAAAAACATCCCTACACCCGGAGAATTCAATTCAAGCTATCATACTCTTGCCATCAGCCTCAGTACTTTTTAATTAATGAATTTTTAGATGAGATTGCCCACACACTTTCATGCGACCGTTAATACTTCTTGAGGCACTAACCGACCGATTACTCATGTGCTTGCTTATTTGGTGTATTTCCTCGTCTTGCACCACCTAAGGCTTAGCAGTGATTCCCAGACCAGTTGGCCTTAGGGCACTAGATGATGAAGCACCCTCGCTATATTTTTTTATTGCTGCCTTGGCGATAACAAAACCAGTGTCCATTTTTCTCACCATTTTATATTTTCTTCAATTTTTTATTTCCTTCATACATCGGCTTTAAGACAAGAGCATTTCAAGATATCCTCTACTATCCCGGGCTTCAAGACGTGTGTAAGTGCGAATAGCAGGGTATCAACGTTCAAAATGTTTGGCTTCCAAAATAGAAACTATTTTTCAGACTTATTTTCATCCTCAGATTAGTGACTTCCTTCATCTTACTAACCCTTGGGACAACGACTCATAACTACTTATTACTAGTTCGTTTAAGAAAACTTCTAATTTTTTTGGTTTTCTTAAATTTTTCAAATCTTTTGGATGTAATTTTTCACTATCTAAACTTTTATTATCTTATTTATGTACAAAAATTGTTAAATATTAAAATATTTTTATATTTTGAATTTTTTTTTAATTTTGAAGGGTTTTGAAAATTTTTACATTTTTATAGTTTTTTAAAGAAATGTTTTGTGCTTATGCAAATGATATGCAAATGATGCAAAAATAAGCACAAACCTCCCCCAAACTTGTTTTCAACAGTGTCCTCACTGTTGCCAATCGCTATATCTACAAAACCTGTAAGTCTGGGAGGAATTTATTAGTGGGGGCAAAATATATAAGTGAAGAACCTCCCCCAAACTTATTCTTTTCACTTACCTCCATTCAAAAAAATGATGCAATGATATACAGGATATGGATGTGAGACGGAGGAATTTTAATCAAGGTAAAATGGCTCCTGTAAGAACAGGAGCTCCTCCGTGGGGTCAGTGGAAAAATACGGCTTTAGTCTATGTCCATTCACTTTGAAAAATGTGCCGTCTTTAACATTTTCTACTTCTACCGTCCCGTGCGGGAATACAGACCGTACAACAAAAGGTCCCTTCCACCGAGATCGAAGCTTACCCGCGTGAAGGTGTAGTCGTGAATCATAAAGAAGGACATGCTGACCAGGTGTAAATGTTTTTCTCAAAATGTTTTTATCGTGAAAAACCTTAGTCCTATTCTTTATGATTACAGCGTTATCATAAGCTTCATCACGGAGTTCGCTTAGCTCATTTAATTGCAGCTTCCGAAAGTTGCAGGCTTGGTTTAGGTCAAAGTTAATTTCCTTAATAGCCCACAATGCTTTATGCTTAATTTCGACAGGTAAGTGACATGCCTTCCCAAACACTATCCTATATGGAGACATCCTTAGGTCGGTTTTAAATGCAGTTCGGAATGCCCAAAGAGCATCCGTCAGTTTGGTCGACCAATATTTTCTATTCTTAGCAACAGTCTTCTCCAGGATTTGTTTGATCTGTCTATTTGAAATCTCAGCCTGCCCGCTCGTTTGGGGATGATAGGGTGTAGAAAGTCTGTGGTTGATTGTGTATTTCCGCATCAGAGTCTCGAAAGACCTGTTGCAGAAATATGTCCCATTATCGCTAATGATAGCGCGTGGGTGTCCAAATCACGAAAAGATATTCTCTTTTAAGAATTTAATGACAACTTTCTTGTCATTAGTGAGATATGGAATGGTTTCAACCCACTTTGAGACATAATCAACCGCAAGCAGTATGTACAAATTCCCAAAGGAGTTGGGAAAGGGACCCATAAAGTCTATGCCCCAAACATCGAAAATTTCAACCACTAAGATGGGTTGCTGAGGCATTTCATTTCTCCGGGAAATTCTACCCGTGTACTGACACTGTGTATAGGTTTTGCAATGCTCAAATGCGTCATTGAACAAGGTCGGCCAATAAAATCCACATTGCAAAACCTTCTCTGCCGTCTTTCTAGGACCGAAGTGACCCCCACAGGCCTGATCATGACAAATAGAAAGAACACTCTTGAACTCTTCTATCGGGACACACCGGCGAATGATCTGATTAGGACAATACTTAAACAGATATGGATCATCCCAGTAAAAGTGTTTTACTTGGGATAGAAAACGGTATTTGTCCTGTTTTGACCAATCGCTGGGTAAAAGTCCCGTGACAAGATAGTTCACAATATCCCTGAACTAAGGTTCATTGGATATGCTCAAGAATTGTTCGTCCGGAAACGAATCATTGATCGGCAGGGTCACAGGGGAAGAAGAGATGCGTGAAAGATGGTCGGCTACAACGTTTTCACATCCTTTCTTATCTTTGATAACAAGATCAAATTCTTGTAATAGAAGGATCCAACGTATTAGCCTACCTTTTGCATCCTTCTTCGCCAGAAGATGTTTCAAGGCAGAGTGGTCAGTGTACACAACTATAGGTGAGCCAATCAAGTAAGGCCTGAATTTTTCTAATGCAAATACAACTGCCAAAAGTTCTTTTTTGGTAGTTGTATAGTTGATTTGAGCATCATTCAGGGTCTTACTCGCATAATAGATCACGTGTGACATCCTTTCAATGTGTTGTCCTAAGACTGCACCAACTGCAAAATCGGATGCATCACACATCAGCTCAAAGGGGTAGTCCCAATTTGGAGACGATAGAACGGGGGCTGTAGTGAGGGAGTGTTTGATTGAGTCGAATGCTGCCTCACAATCCGAATCAAAGTGGAAGATCATATCCTTGGCCAAGAGAAGAGTTAAAGGTCTAGCAATTTTGCTAAAATCCTTAATGAATCTCCTATAAAAGCCCGCATGGCCAAGAAATGATCGAATGTCCTTGACGCTTTTGGGATGAGGAAGGTTTTGAATGACATCTATCTTAGCTCTGTCAACCTCAATGCCTTTCTGTGAAATAACATGTCCACGTACTATTCCTTTTTGGACCATGAAATGGCATTTTTCCCAGTTCAAGGTTAAGTTCTTCTCCTTGCAACGAGTAAGAACTGCGTCAAGATTCGATAGGCAATCAGAAAAAGAGTCTCCAAAAATCGAGAAATCTTCCATAAAAATGTCCAAAAAATTCTCGACCATGTCAGAGAATATCCCCATCATACACCGCTGAAAAGTAGCGGGAGCATTGCATAACCCAAAGGGCATGCGTCTATAAGCAAAGGTACCAAAAGGACAAGTAAAAGTGGTTTTATCTTGATCCTTTTTGGCTATGGGGACCTGATTATAGCAAGAGTATCCATCCATAAAGCAATAATACTCACGTCCTGCCAAGCGTTCCAGCATCTGATCAATGAAAGGTAGAGGAAAGTGGTCTTTTCTCGTGGCGGCATTGAGTTTTCTGTAATCAATACATACATGCCACCCAGTTTGGGCGCGTGTCTGAATCAACTCATTTGCCTCATTGGTAATAACAGTGATGCCGGACTTCTTAGGGACGACATGTATAGGACTCACCCATTGGCTATCGGAGATTGGGTATATAATACCATTATCAAGGCACTTGACGATCTCTTTCATCACCGCTTCCTTCATGACGGGATTTAACCGTCTCTGTGGTTCTCGGGTTGGTCTGGCATCATCCATCACATGTATATGATGTTCTACAATCAAGGGACTAATCCCTTTGATATCCACCATAGTCCAACCAAACGCCTCTCTATTAGATCTCAATACCGATAAAAGTGCATTCTCTTGCTCTGATGCTAGAGAAGTGGATATGATAACCGGTAAGGACTCATTCTCACCTAAATAAGCATATTTAAGATGAGAAGGTAAAAATTTTAGATCTAATTTAGGCGGAGAAATAATAGAAGGTGGGATCATCGAGTGATTTTTGGAGTCACAAAGAAGCTCATAGCCTGTGAAAGATACAGACTCGGGTGGTGATAGGTCAGGAGTGTCGGACTCAAGTGTGGCAAAAGTGTCCTCACTAAGATCATGTGTAAGATCAAACAGTGATGTGGTAGTGTCGTCGAGATCTGTAAAGCAAAGTTCCTCAACTCCGCAACTTTCGGGAGTAATCTCGTGGACAGAGCACACATCAAGAATATGAGCAGAGGATTCTGATGGCTGACTTCCAACTTTGTATATGTTTAGTTCAATGGTCATATTTCCAAATGATAAGTTTATTGAACCGTTTCTACAGTTAATAACAGCATTGGAAGTGGAAAAGGAAAGGTCGACCCAAAATCACTGGAATTTGGCTCCGGGGGTTTGCTACAGGTTGTGTATCGAGAACAATGAAGTCTACAGGGAATACAAATTCCCCGACCTTTATCAACACATCCTCTAGTTCACCTCTTGGTTTGGTTATTGAACGGTCTGCTATTTGGAGAGTGCAGTGAGCAGGTTTCAACTCTCCAATCCCTAGCTGCTCATAGACAGAATATGGAAGTAGGTTAACACTTGCGCCAAGGTCTAAAAGAGCACGATTTATGTTTTTACCCCCAATAGAAATCGATATCGTAGGACATCCTGGGTCCTTACGTTCCTTTGGTAGCTGTGGGATAAAAGCAGTGCTAATGTTATTAGACATGAAGACCTTCTTTAGCACTTGAGTCTTCCTCTTCCTAGTGCACAAGTCCTTAAGAATTTTCGCATAAGCGGGGACTTGTTGAATATCATCTAGGAGAGAGATGTTGATGTTAACCTGTTTGAACATTTCTATAATTTTCTCCATATGTGGACTTGTTTTGTTACCCCTTAACCGATTCGGGTAAGGAGCTTTAGCAATAAGCGCTGGGTCCATCATAGGAGAAGGAAGTTAGGGTAGACGTGATCCCAAAAGAGGAGTGGGGATCGTCTATTGAGAACTAGAAGGTCTATACTGAGGTGTCAAGCCTTGTGGGAAATGGAGAATAGGCTCGCGAGAAGGCGGTGGGGTAGAAGAACAAGGATCAAAAGTAGAAGTGTGTGTGTGAGGAAAGGTCTCAGTCGGGGTGTTATTGATAGGATTTTCAATATCATTAATTCCTTCCCCGACATGGTTATTCAGCACTCTTCCTGATCTCAACGTTGTGATGGAATTTACATTGTAATGCCCAGGATTCGGTAGGGGTTGAGACGGAAGTTTCCCTTTTTCTCTCGCACGCATTTCGGCTTTAAGTCATGCGATTTCAGCTTCCATCGATCTGATACTCTCAGCTTGGGACGCTGAGTTTTTCTTTATCTCACTGACGGAAGATCTAACCTCAGCCGAAACCTCTATGAAATTTGACAAGAGTGATTTCATGGTTTGAGTGAATTGAGAGAATTCGTCAGAACAGGTCATCTGCATAGGATTAGACGGTGCAGGAGTGCTGACCTGGTTTTGGAAATTTTGTGACTGGTAGGGGTGCTGAGTGAGTTGAAGTGGTTGCTGTTGTGGTGGAAGAGCCCTTTGGAAATTATTTTGGCTTAGAATCGTATTTTGATGAGATTGTTGTAGTTGGTTCCAAGCAAAATTCGGGTGATTCCTCCAACCCTGATTGTACGTGGAAGAATATGGATCGTTTCTAGGTCTTTGAAATGCGGCATTAGTATGCTCGTGACCTTGAAATGGAGAGTTTAGTGGACATTCTTCCGTTAAGTGAGAAGGATCAGAAAAACACCCACATACAGTTTTGGGGAGCGACATTGGGTTTAGGGAGGCTGCTGAAAATTTATGTTCCATAGCCTCGAGCTTCTTTTGCATTGCTGCCATCTCAGCTCGAACACCTATGGACACATCAATTTGGTGTACGCCACCCCTATTCAATGATTGGGTTCCACTCTCCCACTGTAGTGATTTTTCAGCGAACTCTTCTAAAAATTTCCTAGCTTCCCCATCATCCTTGGTCATAAAGGTGCCTTGGCACATGTTTTCAAGGTTCTGTTTAGTGTTTGGGTTAATGCCCTCATAAATGATTCGGCAAAGATCCCATCTCGGGATGCCGTGATGAGGACATTGAACCAAAAGATCCTTGAAACGTTCAAAGCATTTAGAGAATGGTTCAGTTGGAAGCTGGGTAAATTGATTCAGTTCGCTACGGATTCGAGCTGTCTTTTGCATAGGGTAAAATTTCTTAAGGAATGCCGCAACGAATTCTTCCCAATTCGTAATGGAATGTGCGGTAGTGTTATATAGCCACTTCTCGGCTATATCGCACAAAGTAAATGGAAGAAGACGTAGACGTATAGCATCCACTGAAAGTTGTGACGTACCCATCATTGCGCATACGTTTTCGAATTTGGTCATGAAAACGTAAGCGTCTTCATTCTCGAGTCCGTGGAATTTGGGTAAAAGGTTGATGTATTGGGGTTTAATTTCAAAATTATCCCCGTTGGCTGGTGGAATGGATAAGCAGGTCGAAAGAGGACCTCGCAAAGGATAGCACCTCTCTTGGAGAGAGATGCGGGGTGGATTCTGCGCACCAACGGATGGCGGCAGATTAGTGGTAAAGAAATTCAATGGAGACGGATCCATCAATGTGGGTGTGGTGGTGGGTAAAGAAGAAGTAAATGGAGAAATACCGACTTCGGAGTCGATTGGGGGTACGCGGACTAAACGGGCATTAGAATCCCGTGTCCAGCCTATCTTGCACTAAAAAGGGTTAGTACAAGTGGCAGCGTGACTTATAATTATGGGAAATGAATGAATGCGGTGTTTGTTTTGAAAAATGGTACGGATTTTTGAAAAAATGATGCGATCACAACAAATGCAACAAACAAAACCTTAATTCTAGGGGTCGCCTAGATCAAATCTCTAGACCGCTCCTAACTGCCAAAAGACAAGTCACAGGATAAATCCTCCACTGCCTCTTTGTCTCTCTTGTGGCCAGGTAAGTGCCTGGTAAGTGGGAGGTTCTCCACTACGTAAGTAGTGGGTCTAATTAAGTAACCACTAGCCTTCGACACACTTGCCTTAGACACCACAAAAGAAACGCGGATAAGCAATGAATTACCCACGGCCTTCTCTTGTCCTAAGTGAGCGCGACGGTCCTTAGAGTCATCTCTAGATTTCTTTTATTTAATAAGGGTAAATGCGGATGCAATTTTACGATTTTTGGGGCTTAGGAAGGGTAACGAACTCCCCACCTAATCTGGATTTGGTCTTTGCCCCTTAATGTCCGTATTAATATGCAAACAACCAAAAAATCAAAAACACGCACAATTTAATTTTGTTTTTTTTGCGGCGCTGCGATTTTTGCAATTAAGCCTGCAGAAAAATGTTATTTGGAGCAGACAGAGGAGGAGATAAGAAAGTTATAGGCTCACAGAGAAAAATTTGTGCAGAGATGCTTCCACAGAGACACGGAACCGCCGCAAGAGAAGGCTTAGACCGCGGGTGCGCGGTCATAGGTACTGCTCTCTGTACCAAAATTCAACAGCAAGCTGCTGTTAAATCCTTCAGCTCTCCGGAAATGTCTGAAAAAAATTTCACATTCTCCACAGCTTCCAGAATTCCTCGCAATCAAATCACAACACACGTTTAGATTTTGCAAGAATTTTGATCACAAAATTATAATGGAATAAATCTTTCAATTCAAATTTCAATATAGAACGAATTAGCGCGCGATTCTCGGCAACGGCGCCATTTGATTGTATTGATATGTTCCGATTGTGTGTGTATATCAAATGATCCCCGGCAACGGCGCCATTTGATTGATCTTATTTCTGGTTGTCGGTATTTAGAAACTTGTATGAAATCACAACCAAAAATATTTGACCGCAATCAATAACGGTGTCGGTTTGTAGCGCATTAGTGAGTGTGGATCGTCCACAGGGATTGTACGATTCGTTCGTATTTTGTTTTGTTTGAATTGAAAATTTAATAGAAAAGAAAATCAAAACGATTCAAGATTTTTATCGATGAATTTCAAGAATCAACTAAATCAAATCAAGAATCAAGAAAGCGTTAAACATCAAGAATCAAGAAAGATAGAATTCCAATCGATTTAGGTTTCAAGATTTGAAGTAAAGCTCGTAAGAATCGATTAGATCGTAGATGTGAAAAAGACTAGAAATTACTGTTTCTTATCCATTAACAAATTGATGCTAAATCGATGTCGATTTATCGAGGATTAAGGATCTTGCGAAGAATTAGGTTTTCTTCAACCTATCCTTTGTCATTTCGATGAATCGCATTCACAAGATAGCTTCTAGGAAATCGAATGATTGATCGTTGATCTCTAGATCGTGCGAAAAGAATCAAGAACGCATTTCACATCGATCTAGATCATCGATCATTCAATTTTCAAGAATTTACAATTGTTATAGGACTTAAGAAAACGTTTAAAGATTCATCAACATCATCATTCTACAATCATCTCGATTCCTCCACGAGCGGAATTTTATTCAAGCATCATCACAAGAATACATTCAAGAATTTAAGATGAATCATAATGTTTGAATTGAAATATAAGCAAGTTTAAAGAATCTTCACCTTTATTTATTCCACAAATTGTTACACATTGCTCAAGGCTACAAGAAATTGAGAAGGAACAAGATTGTCGAATCTAGCGTTGCATCGGCTCCTTGAGTCGTGGATTGGCTTGGATCTCGTGCTCTGTTGAAGTCCGGCTTCGCTTCTAAAGGTTGGTTGAAGACTTGCTTGCTAGAACTCAAAGGATCTTGAATTTGGAGTTTCTTGATTGGATTAGGGTTAGGGTTTGGAGGTGGTTGGTGTTAGGTTGAATGAGTGATAGAACAACAATGATCAACTAATGAACAACCCAATTTTTGAACAACCTTTTCAAGTGAGGCCTAGGGTCCTTTTTATAGGTTTAGGAAATAGTAGCTTCATTAAGAAGCTTGGATTAGGTTAGCTTCCCTTCTAAGCTAGTTAGTTAGGTAGAAGCCTCTAGAACTAGTTAGTTAGGGTTTAGCTTCTACCTTAAGCTAGGAGGTTAGGGGGAAGGTTCTAGGCTCTTAATGGAGTTAGGGTAAAGCTTGCTTTGGAAGCTAGGAATGTTTAGTTTAGAACCCAAGGCTTGCTGATCTGGCAGAAAGTTTTGGAGTAATCTGGAGATTGCAGTAGCTTGATGAAGTGTACACACTTAGGAAGTAGTTCTAGAGTCAAGTAGTGGGGCTGACGTGGCCAAGCCGCCGCGGAACCGCGGCGCAAGGCGGGTCCGGCCACGGTTCCGCGGCCAAGTTGGAGTCTTAGGGCTTCGAATTTGAAGTGTTGCTTCCTGATGTCTTAAAGTGTACTTTCTGATACGTTGAATCTCTGAATGCCTTTTAGATCATTGCTAGATTCTAAATCCTTGAGTTGGCGTATTCTTTAGCAGCGCTGTTGTGTAATTTTAACCATTCTTCTGGATTTCCCTGCACAGACTTCGAAACACAAGTTGTGCAATATAGGAATGATGCCATGCTATGAAATACAGTCAATTTCCCTAGAAATGCCGGTTTTAGAGTTTAACACCTGCAATCTGATATTTTACGACTGTTTTGCTAATATGTGCTATATGAATGCCGAACACTTCTAGATGAGTGCAAATGATAGGGAAATTGCCGTGTTAAAGATGCAGTATTTTCGACTGATCAAGAATTATATTTAACAGGATAAATACTAAGTGTGAAAGTGACATGTCAATATCGACGAGGTGTAGTATAACATGTAGATATGTGCGTGTGTGGTATAATTCGTCGATAATTGTGCAGTGTTCTAACAACTATTATCATGACAATGTATAGGTATATATGAATGCATATTATTAACTTTGCATATAAAGTCAAATCTTTCAAGTTAACAAAATACGGGCCTATCATGCCATCTTTACACAATCCCCCGGTAGATGTTTAGTCTACTCACCGGAATATGTCATAACTACTCAGAAATCGCCAATCCTTTTCCTTTCCTTGTGGCCTCTGAAGTTCCCGCACTCAAATCTAACATTGAATTAACTTGTATAAGAAAACGGCTACATTCCGACATGGCAAAAACATGAAAACACAAGTGGTACGTACTAATTATACTACGTACGACTATTGCAAACGATCTAACACTTAACTTTACTGAATTTTACCCCAACGCTGTTCCGCAACAGAAAACAGAACGCGTTACGTTTTACCCGTGTCGTATTTGAGAATTTTGATTTCTTTTCCGATATTTACTCCCAGATTTTATATACAGTTAAACTAATTTATTTAAACAATACCAAATTATCCTAAAATCTTAACAGAGACACCTCTTAAAAATCCGGCGACGCCGGAATTCTATTGTTGGTCGCCGGCCAAATTCCGAGCCCCTGAGTTCGTGCTCCTATGGTTTGTTCTAGGTCCAACATACAACATTTTGGCACTGTTTTGTTAAGTTGATTTTATTCTGACTAATAGCATATTACTACAGAGTTCAGTTTTGCCTAAAATACGATGTTATAGACATTGGATTTCTAATTTAACTAACTAAAGAACTAAATCCTACAGTGATCCAAGATTTTACCTACAAGGGATTGCTGGAAGAACTCCCTCCAAGATGCACAAGCTCCTAGTCCTTACCTTGATGGTGAACTCCTTAGCTTAGTTCTTCTTCTTCACCTCTCTTTTCTTATCTTTCTTTTTGTGATTTCTAAGTATTTTCCCTTCTTTTCATTTGAATTTTCAGAACTTTAATTTGTTAATAGGATCTGAACACATGATATATATGTGATAAAGGGAAGAGTGACGTGTAGGAGGAGGTGTCACCAAGCAAGGGTGTGCTTGTTTCATGCAAGGAGGAAGTGTTGTGTGTGTGTGCATGCAAGAAGGATGTGGCAATGAATTTCTTTTCCAAATTTATTTATCTTATGATAAAATCCTGAACTAAACCTTGTCCCATCTCTTTTCTACTTAGACCCTTAACAATTTCAATTTGCACAAAATCCTAAGCTTTACATAACAACTCCTCACAACTTATGTTATTATATAACACCATTTTAATTAAAATGAAGCTAAATTTCACATTAAAACCCTTATAACTTATTTATGTTACATATTAAAATTTTAATTTATTTTGTTTTACATACTATTTATGAAAATGTCTTATTTGGTTTTAATAACTTTTTAATTTAACCTTTTTATTATTTAATTAACTAATTTTATTTATTTCTAAATTTTCAAAATGCTACAGGTTGTGCATTGATTATCGTCAATTGAACCGAGTTACGGTGCGAAATAGGTATCCTTTACCTCGCATTGACGATTTGTTTGATCAGCTCCAGAGTGCGGGACATTTTTCCAAGATTGATTTGAGATCAGGTTATCATCAGTTGCGGATTCGGAATGATGACATTCCGAAGACTGCTTTTCGTACGCGCTACGGGCATTATGAGTTTTTGGTGATGTCGTTCGGACTCACCAATTCCCCAACAGCGTTCATGGATTTGATGAACCGGATTTTCATGTCGTTCCTCGACCAGTTTATTATTGTGTTTATTGATGACATTCTGATTTATTCTAAGAGTCAAGAGAAGCATGAGCAGCACTTGAGGATTGCTTTGCAGACATTGAGAGAGCACTAGCTGTGTTAGTTATATGTATGCCCTAGAGGCCATTACTGTACATACGATGTATATTGTACTGGAATCTTGGACATATATAGGGAGGACTTTCTTGCTCGACATGATAGTATGCTATCTGGTTACTCTTTATATTAACATGTACACTGTTTGTCTCTATATTACATGTTGATAAAGCCCTTAGGATGAGTACTTGACTACCAGGATTATGATGTAGATCATACTAGTAGGGACAGAGTAGTCAGCAGGTACATCCTTCAAGTGTTCCTAGCCGAGGGTGTATCGAGACAGGGCATCGATATACCAGAGTAGACTAGCGTATAGCTTCTCGACCCATGTAGATGGGCGATGGATGATCCCATATCCATTGGTGTTTGACATCAGAGATAGTATACGGGTGCTCAATGGTGACTGGGTACACTGGACAGACTCGCCGAGAACTCCCAGATGGTATTATACCTCACGTCATATGGCCGTTCTCTGGTGACACTGGTACATGTTAGTCTGTAGACCCGATATCGTCATAGAGTCTTGTGTGATTCCCACTGTGCTTTGATTTTCACCTTACCACATTCAAGAGAACGTGCAAAACGGTGGCTTTTGGGTATAGTCCCGAATCACATGGAGGCAATGAGCGATAGGAGGGGTTTCGTCTCTCCCGGTATTGGGGTTGATGTTGCGCTGTGCTCGATTGGCTATAACAAGAAGTCCCTGACCATGGCTGCTTCAGAGATATACTGGTAAGTGTTATCGGTAGTTTCTCGACCAGTTATGAGCCTCACATTGGCATGACTTATTGAGTTATTGGGGTCTGACATTTACCACCCCTAGACGAAGAGACCGGACTGTACGGTAGTGTTACTGATTGGATTCGCAGGAGTACGAGAAGGCTTGCTTGTTGACCTTCCGATCGCTCAATACCTGGGTGGCCGTTACGTTTAGCAGACCGCTTGTGGCTTGTGGGTGTTTGATATGATCATCACCTACTGACGGCGTATTGACGAGTCTTTAGAGTCCTACACAGAGATTCCTGACTCAAGCGAAATACAGTAGGAGCACATATGTGATATGTGCGGGACCGAGATTAATACGATATGTGATACTGTATTCTATTCTTGCGATATGTGACATAGGTCGGTTATATGTGATATAGTCGGGTTATCGGATCAAGTGTTGATTCGATAAGTTGTTACATTTGATATTAGTCGGTTATATGTGATATAGCCGGATTATTAAATCAAGTGTTGATATGATAATTTAATGTATAATTATATATTTGATATATTACATTACATTAACTAATATTAATTCACTTAAGATTTCTTTTCTCACTTGGTTTGTGCATATTGTATATATGTGATATATGCAAGTGTACATTGTTTTGTGTTATGCTTGATGATACATGCAACTTGGGTGTGTGTATGACTTACACCATGCTATGAATAATGAAAGGTTTTTATTTATTTTGGTAAATCAAAATGGTGGCATTTTTTTCATGGCAAGAAGCTTTGAGAAGCTTGGATTTGCATTGACTTAGTCAACCACTTTTGTTTTGCCTAAGATATTTATAAACCAACCATTATTCTAGCTATGGTTAAGTCTCTACAAAGGTTAATATATGATATTAACTCACCATGGTTGCCATTCTCTACTTGATTGTAACATCTCAAAAATTAATAATAATAATAAAATATTATTTTTGGGAATTTTTATAAATTATTATTATTTTATTGAATATTTTAATGTTTTGGGATTATTAAATAAAAATAAATGGTAAAAGTTTTAGAAAAATTACGGAAAATTCTAAAATAGGATAATTTATAGAATTATGCCATTTTAAAGTTTTTGTGATTAATTAGATGCTAATCTAGTGCTAATCGCGATTAAAAATCGCTAATCGGTTTTTAGCATTTTTGTGCAAAACATGCACATATCACTTTTTTCACACTTGTGCATTTTCTATCATGTTATTTGGGGTTACTATTCTAGTGAGAAGGTTTTGGAGAAAAGGGAAAAAGAAAAAGGAAAAGAAATTGGAAAAGGGAATAAAATATGAAGCATGGTGTGAGAGAGAGAGAGGTATGGCCTTCTTTGACCAAGACTTAGCCATCTCCTTCATTTCCTTCACTCATTTCTCTCTCCCTCTTCTTGCTTGCTGCTGCTGCTCCTGCACCTCGCTTTCCCTCTCTTCTTCAAGCTCCAAAACACCTCTAAAACTACACCAAAACCCAATCTCCATTTCAATAAATGTGTGCACAAGCTCGAGACCTACACGATGGACCAAGAAAGCATGGATTTTGGCCACTAGGGGGCAACTCAAGAAAATTCTTGAGTTTCCAAATGAGGTAATTTCTGGACCATTAGCTTAATTCTAGCTTTTCCTTTAACCCCATGTTAAGATTAAATCGATATTGTGTGATATTATGGACTTGATGAAAACCTAGTTAGGGTTTGAGAGAAACTTGTCTTGTATTGGGAAATTAAGCTCAGTTGAGGTTATATAAACACCATAGTGCCTAAATTGAGACCCTAACCTGAAGCCTAAAACAAGAATACGGATTTTAGAAACCAATATCGGAAAATTTGTGAAGTCTGTGAAGGTTATTTGGGATCTGCTTTTACCCCGAGACTCCTAAAATAATATTGAGTGGACAGTGATATGTGCAGGCACCTAGGAAGCTATCACCAAGACCCCAACCCCTAACTCTTTTCCATGGACGCCAATTTAACCCAATTGGCCGCAATTTGCGGCCCGACCAGCACCAATCTGTGTCGTTTTGGTTCTGCAGCTCCTACATGTATAGATTGGACCCCTGGTATATATAGATTTGTATAAAGTGACCTAGGGTGAAATCTGGGACATATTTCCTAAGTTGCTGTTTTGGATTCGTGTTTCCGTATTCCGTATTTTAATTCTGAAATTGTGGATTTTGTTTTGCCTCGACTATTTGGTGTTTATACGACGATATAGAGGATTTATTGATGGTTTTGAAGGCGTGCCATAGGTTCTCACCTATAGGCCCCTTATCGTATCGTTTTGGATTTCATGTGCCGTTTTAGCTTGGTTTTGGTTTTAATTGCGTATATACGATACTTGCTGTGTAGGTACCCCATGAAGACTTCGGAACGACAAGAAAGCGCGTGGCGACGTCGACAAATGAAGACCTAATGTGAGTAGATTATATCTACAGGGGGAAGTCGGGTGGATGGCGTATAGCACCCCCGCAGTCCGTAGTTAGTATACTATGTATATTAGATGATGATAGTTATTTTGTGTCGTGGTCCTTATGTTAGATATTTTATGGTTAGTTAGGGTTAGAAGTAGCTAGGGTAGTTCCTAGTCACGAACCCTAGGATAGATTTATACCCACGCACTCACACTTACATTTTCCTTATATTTACACTGGGTTGATGATGTTTGATGACATTGGAGATGAGTCGATGATATTGGGCCTTGTGCCGCAAGATAGGTGATTTGATATGATGTTATTTGGGATATGACATGTGATTCTTGCGGGCTTGGAATGTGTGTTTATCCCCGCAATCATACTTATAGATGGTATCAGTTGTACTAGACTTAGAGTAGTACCCCAGATCGTGCGATATGATGATAGTGATACCTGATATCTGATGAGAGGAATGTGATACTGACCCCTACCAAACTATTGGGATGCCGTACGGCGATTTACCGTACGAGCTTTACACTGATGATAGATCCGCACTCATGACTTGAGGAGGTCATATGATATATTGTATCGTACACGATACTACTGAGGCGGGATCACCGACTATATATATACATATCGACTCAGATTTAGGTGGTTTCCATACCCCTCCCGATTGACCGGATGCTTAGATCAGTAGTTTGCATAGTAGATGTTAGACTAGACCCGAGTCATACCTATTTCAAAAACTACGAATCAGGAATATCTTAAAGACAAACAAAGGGATTCTATGGATACTTTACAAGGTGTACCTTTTCTTAAAAACACCGTAGCCCTGATTTTATTAAAAACCCTGATTCGTCTTATTTCAAAAGGCATAACTGCATGATACATACATATTGATGTAGTTTCTTCACTGGAGGTGTTGATTATTTGATTCCGCATATTCACGTTATTCATATTGCCTGCATATGTTATTGCTATACTGTTATCATGCTGTTAGGACACCAGCACCATTATCGATGATGCGTATGTTCCACGTACACCATTTGCCGGCTCACACACTTCATCATCGATAATTGCCATGCCACTATACTGTAGTACTGTTGCATTCATGATATGATTCCCGCATGGCACTTTGTACGCATATACCTGTACACAAACATATATGATTCTGACTTGTTTAGAGATTTGGGAACCGCAAGATACTCTTTAAAACTGATCCATTTTAAAAGAGCGGCTTCCCCAATATGTGCATATCACTTTTCCGTATTGCATGATATATCGATATGCTTACATTCTTTTATATGTTGCATACATCATGTTTTCTGATCATTCACATTGAGATATGTTGTTTCCATGATATTTCTGGATTTGGGAACCGTGGCTATTTCAACTGAGAATATGTATTGTTTTTGAAAACCCGGTTTCCCTTGATATGATATTTCAGTGCATCCACCATGTGTTTTCTCGGTTCTGAGAGTGGCATATGAAACCTGATTCGAGGAGCGGTAGGCACCGTCTGCGGGTACATGGTGGACTCGGTAAGGTACCACGGGGCAAGAAGACTCGTATATGTTAGACGGTGAGCCTGGCAGGGGAGCACTACCTACCGGTGATAGTATTCGGACTCGGCGGTTATCGTGGGGATACCGACCGGAGTATGTACGTATAGATACGCCGAAGTTCGAGGGTCGAAGCTGGGCACTCGGGTTTTCGAGACAGCGTATGATACGTACCTATCAGGGCCAGTCTTGGTGACAACGCCTGATAGACGAGGATTTACGTGCCGTTGCTAGGCACAGATTTCATGATGTTTTATGATATTTCCATGATTGCTTATATCCTCATATTTCCATGCATATGTATTACGATATTTACATGCATGAGGCTTATTGTCATTGGGTGACAGGTGGACGGGATCCATACTTATACAGACATTGATCACATATAGACCGGTTTTACATTGATCATACTTCTTTGTATATATAACAGGGTTCGAGGGCGCTGTTATATATACCCTTACACCAATATTAGTGGTATGGGACGCTAATATATGTGTATTGATCTTCATTTGATGCTTCATCATATTTACTTCATGCAGCATACCTTACATTCATGACATGTTATTACCTGAGTTTTTGGCACTGCATACATGTTTAGAGGTTACTTTGCTACCTTATCATGCTTCAGACGTATTTTTGAGGTTTACATTATCTTGATCGTATTGACCTAGGTTTATGTCTTGTATTCGGTTTCTGCTTGTAGATATTTCTATTCACGAGTTGGCAACTCACCCCCGTTGTGCCACAGTTCTTGCAGGTTTTGCCGTACATGTTCCATTGCGGCATTTCTGGCACACTACTTCCTTGCGGGTGAATTGGTTTTGGTAGGTGGATTCTTTTGCATCAAGAACCACCATTGTATTTATTTTATCCATTGTATCTAGAATTTCCATCAACCAAAACTGTATATTGTTTCAGACTTAGACATTAGTATTGTATTATTTTGACCTTAGAGTCGCGCTTAGTAGTGTTGCGGGTTTTTTTTTATGCTTTTGAGCTTTCTTTTGGGTTTTGATCCTCGCCACTGGGCGTTGTATATTATATTGTTGTGTGGTTGTGACCGTCTTTGACGAAGAGCTAGCTCCCGCTTGGGGATGCCCTTTATCATTGCTTATATATTGCTATTCTTGTTGCACCCCGTTCGGGGCCAGTTTTTACAAAAGAAACTCTGCCGAAATTTTTAGAAAAGACTTTACTTTTTAAATCCATTTTCGGCTTAGTTATTTAAAATCCTTGACTTCAAACATGTTTTTCCTTACTTCCTAAAAACAAATTTTCATATTTACTCTTAAAATGGTCTTAGATTTCTGGGCTTTTGGCTTACTTGGATCAGATGGAGTCCTACAGACTTCATATGGTTCAGGTGCCAGTCACGTGCTCTTTTCGGGTCGTGACATTGATATTTTTTTCATGAGAGATATTTCTTCATCTTCTTCTTCTTCCAAAAAGCTTTCTAGCTTCAATAGAGATGCGAGAAAATGAGTGAGAAAATCATTTCTAAATTGAACAAAATTCGTACTTCATAATCCTCAACTACTTGCCATTTAGTATAGGGTGTTTGCTTCACTAACTCCACAACTAGTGAAGAGATAACTTGGGTTAGTGTCTCCTCGACGTAGATCATCTTCAGCCTCAAAGACTTCGAAACAAGCTTGTTCTATTCTTCTTGTGGAGCTTCTCTAGAGCCCAGAGTTCATGATCGCAGCGAAGGGACGACTACACGGAGCTAATGAAGTAAAGGACTGATCTACAAAGGTTGTACTCCTTGTTTTCTTTTAATTGCAAAGTGTTTGCATTTACATTCCGTCCAATTTCTAGTTAACGATTCTAAGTTAGGGTTAGCTAGGACGGCAAATTTTTGAATTTGGCATGGACGATACCTCCTGAAACCTTGCTGCCCTCCTAGGTAACCCTGCAGTGGTATCAGAGCCATGCTCGAAAATTAGAGGGATTTTGTTAAGATTACGAAACCGAAATACTCCAAAACTTGAAACACAAAATTGATGTTTCTATCGAATTTAAAATGTTGTCAAATTTTTTTTAAAACAAGTACAGAGTGTTATATGGGATATATCATGAACACCATGAAAAATTTAGGGGGTTTGCTTGGATTTTGGCCGAGCACAAGTATGTTGGGGCCGACCACTTTTTTCCAGAATTGCCTAAAATTTTTTGGTGTTCCAGTGACTTGGTTTTGGTGTTTGAGGTGTTGTTTGTTTTTTCTAATTTTGCATGTGATGTAATCTTACACTATAAGCAATTCGGAGTGTTTCGTATTCGTAGTTTTAACAATGTTTCGGATTATTCACAAATTGTCTAGGCGAAGTTTAAAAGTTCCATCGAATGTCAAAAACCCATTTTTCTAAGTTTAACATATTCGGAAAAACATGCAAGTAATTCTATGAACCCTCTAGAAGAATGAAACCCTAACTCGACTTTTTGGATTGCGGAACCGCGGTCATACCCTAGGGTTTGCCGCAGTTCCATGGTGACATGAGTAAGGCTTGGATCTGCCCTTCTACGGTTGGTGCATAGGTACTGTGGCATATTCTGGGCATTATTGAACTGTGCTCAAGTGTTGAGCTGTCGGGAAATTGTGGGACTTTCATGAATCGATCGAAAAGTTTAACGTCGTCCGGATATTATGTGATGGGATACAATATTTGGAATCCACAAAAGTAGTTATGAGATAACTAATTTGAATGCTATAAATCTAGCAATTTAGTCTCATTTGATCGGTTGCCACGGGATTTTGATGCGATCAAAAGTCCGTCGCAATCACGTAGTGTACGCGGATACTCGCCGGGTAACATTATTAGATAGCCGCGCCCCATAGCCCCGACCAAGTGACTGTAGGAGAACCCCGTCGCCAAAAGCATCCGTTCGGGTGCTCGCGGTAGCGGTGTTCCGCCTTAGTGCACTTCGTCGACGACATCGGGGGGTGCAGTCGTCTACTAAGGTTTTCGACGAGCATTCGATCAGGATGTTGGGAATCTTGTTGAATTGCCCGACATGATATTGAAAAGTGTTTTCGAGATCGAGACTAAAATGTAGGGTTTATAATTGTTAGGCATGCGATGTCTAAGGAATTCATTTGGTTAGGCATGAAATCCGAATATGAGATATTTCGGGTGTATTATTTCTAAGGTGGTTGCGGATTCCAACTGTTGTAGTTTACACTTTCTTTTCTGCGACCGTAAGTGTAATATATGGTGTATCACCGGTTTCGTTGCTATATGTCAACGACAATTGGGATACGTATATTTACTTACGTTGATGACATATGATGTTATGTGTTGCTGGGATATGTTATATTGGATCGTCATGTTTTGAATAGCCGGGGGTGTATGTGAGATGAGTGTTTTTCATTTTCATTCAGTAAAATTCATTATATGTAATATTCTTTTATTTGGGAACTTCCGGGTTGAGGATGATGTCACCATTTTATATTATTTACTTTTCCGCATTAGGATAGACCCAAGGAGGGGAGCATAAGTAACCGGGTTCTAGAGTCCAGAGGGAGACCATCTCGACGCGTCGAGTCCGGGTCTCCTAACTCTAGAATTGGTAGGGTTTCTTGCTGCTCTCGTAGAGGTCTAGGGATGTGGGTTTGTCTATTCACCACGACCGTGGAATCCGTGTTTTATACAGGCTTAAATTAAAACATGGAATTTCTAGTATATCCAATATTTCATATGTTCTATTCTGCTGCGATATTCTGTGTTGTGATCACTGTATATGATGAGATAGATAATGGATATAGTATATGTGATATATTATATAGACGTTGCTTATGTTTTACACCCGCGCTAGCCCTGCCCCGCTCTGCCGTTAGTTACCTAACTTAACGGTGCACGAGGGGACATCGAGGCGAATGCGGATGACATAAGCGTACGTTGTGTTTTTCTGTGATGTTAAAGTAACTTAAATGATGGGACTTCATTAATAAGATTAATGAAATAAAAGAAACCTAAAGATGTTGTAGAAACTTGTCTCGAAAACTGGTAGTTCTAGTTCTTTCTTTGCATAGCGGTATTCCTTATAGAATATTCAGCACCTTATTCGATAAGGAAAGAGCCGAGATCCCTTCACCGGGAGTGACCTCTGTAGCGAAATTAGAAGATGCTACAAACTCGGTTTGTCTTTTGATTGCTTTTATAGTTTTTGCTTTGCATAGTGGTATTTGTGAAATATCCTGCACCTTATTCGATAATGAAAGAGCCGAGATCCCTTCACCGGGAGTAACCTCTTTAGCAAAACTAGTAAAAGCCTAAAAAACACTCCTTTTCAAAATCACTCGTTTCTACAACGATAGCAAGTTCATTACGCAAAGGGTTTTCTTAAACCTGTCGTAGCCCTCCGTCATTTTAGATAAGTACTTCATAGTATTCGTGCTACGTTTGTTGGCCTGCGTCAAGGCGTAGTGTGTGGTAGCTATTTATGCTTATCTGCTAAAGCATATGATGCGATTGAGTTAGGATAGTCGTGCGACTTTGTTGGCCTGCGTCAAGGGTCGTGCGGGTGGGTTTAATTCAATCGGGAAATGTACGGGTTGAACTTGACTAGTGGACTATGGTTTGTTAGTCTGCGTCAAGGTCATAGGACGCAAGGGGTAAAACATTATCGGGAATTTCAAGTGTTGAAACTTGCAATGAAATTGCATACCTTATATGAGATAGCTGGATCCCGATACCCATTGAGAGTAAGAGTTACTCCTGGGAGAGTTTTACACATTACAATTAGCTGATCAAGTAGGTGTCTAGAAAGGTGTCAACGGGGTTACGCCCCTAGGAAATCGAGGTTTAATTTAATTAGGTCCGTGCGAAAGCACGGGGAAACTCTCTCAAAGTACCGGCACCGGCCTGGTTGAAAGATTGGCGAACTTGTAGGTTGTAATTAATCCCGGATAGTCTTACCTTTTAGGATTTGAAGGAAGATTTGACTAAAATAGTAGGAGCCATTATGATTAGATAAATTAATAACCAATCTAATCTTGCAAGTACGTTGAGTGTTTTCTTCTCTCTCTCTCCAGGTAGCGACTATGTCACACCTTAATTAAGATAATAATACAGATGTATTGACCGAACCCACTTGTTATACTGAGCTGGGGAACGTTTGTCCCGCTCCAACTTATAATTGTTATAAGACCGAGCAGGAAATAGGGGAATACCAGGATTCCCGTGCCGCCCAAACGAAGAAAGTACATGCTGATGCATCTTCTTCGGGTATGTTCATTACCGAGAACTGTTTCTCAGTATCCTCTATGTCCTGTGTATGAGATACTGGATCAGGATCCCATATATGTAATCTGTTACATGGGCTATAGATAGGTAGAGAACTGGGAACGGGTGATAGGTTTCAAGAGTTGGAAACGGTGCAAGTGTTGCAGGCAAGTTGTTAGCAGTTATCACCCTGTATTACCAAATATATTGATTCTGAACGAATGCTATTAGATACCGAACCTGATATACAATATCATATCAGTTTCTTTATTTAGTAAAGAAGGATATAATTTTGTATTGCTGGATAATGTTTTGAACATTTCCTATATCAAGAGTTGATCGGTTCAGGCACGTTATCTAAAAGCATATACGTTCTAAATCAAACCACAGTTCTTAACGTACAAAACACACACAAGAGGAAGAGTTCAGAAATGAACGAATCCTTCTTGAGGCATTGTAGACTAGGTCATATCAATGCGACCCGACTAGCTGAAGTTACATAAAGATGCATATTTAAATCAGTTTGAATTTATATCTTGTGAAACGTGCCAGTCATGCCACAAAGATAATATGACCATAACTTTGTTTATTGGAAACAGAGAAAGAGTTAGTGAACTCTTGGGATTGATACATGATGATGTATGTAGGTCCCTTGTCTACATATGCCAGGACTGGTTCTTTGTACTTCATTACATTCACTGATGACCTCTCAAGATTCACACATGTGTTCCTATTGAAATACAAGTCTGAAACTTTTGAGAAATTCAAAGAATATAAGTTAGAAGTAGAAAACCAAAAATGGGTAAAAGTATTATGTCCTTTGATGTGATCAGAGAGGAGAATACTTGAGCACGGAATTCCTGGACTATTTTAAAAAAGAATAAGATTCACTCTCAGCATTACTCTTCCATATACACCACATCACGTTGGTATATTGGGGCGGAGCAATCGCACCCTATGTGATATGGTGTGCTCTATGATGAGTACTACTGAGTTGCCTATTTCCTTTTGGGTTTATGCACTTGAGAAACTGCATACCTATTGACTTGGGTTCCAACCAAATCGGGTGCCTACCACTCCATATGTGATATGGTATGGGAAGAGCCCATCTCTTAAGGTTATTAAGATTTGGGGTTGTCCGGCCTATGTTTAAAAGAAAAAATCCGGACAAGCTCGAGGCAAGGTCAGTTCTGTGGAAGTTTGTTGGATATTCCAAGCATTAGCAAGGGAATATCTTCTACCGCACCGAGGAACAAAAAGTGTTTTGTTTCTCAGCATGCCACCTTTGGGAAAGGGAATTTCTTGAGAAGAAATTAGTGGTCATGAGGTAACTGGAAGGAGTTCCATCTATACAAACTACAGCTGATGATTTGGTAGAACCGGAAGAGTCAATAGTTTCCAACGAACCTCAGCCTCTCCGCCGATCTGGTAGGGTTCCTCACCCACCTGAGAGATACTTCAGTTTTCTCTATGACAGTGGGAGCGAGGATTGCATCATGAGATGATGACCCAACTAGTTTCGAACAGGACATCAAGAGTGAGGACTTTGTGAGAATGGTGGATGCTAAGCGATCTGAGATAGAATCCATATACACCAACAAAGTATGGGCTTTGGTTGCTATATCTGAAGGGTTAAATCCCCATCAGGAGCCAGTATATCTTAAGAAAATTACTTGGTGTACATAGAAAAGTTGAGACTTTCAAAGCTAAGGCTTGTTGCAAAAGGTTCTCGTCATCAACCAAGTGTGGATAATGATGAAACCTTTTCTAGTGTCTATGCTTAAGTCCATCCAGATCCTACTTGCCATTGCTACATACCACGACTACGATATCTGGCGGTTGGGTGTCATGACTGCTTTTCTAAATGGTGATTTAGAAGAGAGCGTCTATAAGTACACAGCCAGAGGGCTTCGTAGACAGTTGGAGCAGCGGAAACGTGTGCAAGTTGCTTTATGAGTTAAAGCAGGCATCGCAGAGTTGGAACATCTGTTTTGATGTGGTAGTCAAAGTGTTTGACTTCATCAAAATGGTAGATGAACCTTGTATATACAAAAAGGTAGTAGGGAGTATGGCGGTGATCCTCGTATTGTACATGGATGACATACTCTTGATAGGAAAGAAGTTTCATATGCTACACTCGGTCAATCTCCTCTTATCACAAGGATTCTCCATATAGGATCAAGGTGATACCTCCTAAATCCTGGGTTTTGGATCTATGAGATAGATCTAAGTGGATATTAGGATTCTCACTAGGTGTAGTGAGATGGTATCAATCGATCCTGGGGAGAATCACTGGATAGCTTCCAGGGTGGTAAGGTCGAATAAAAGTCAGTCACAAGCATTGTCTTTACCCTTAGTGGAGGGACGGTATGTTGGAAAAGTTCCAAGCTAGATACTATGGCAGACTAGACGATAAAGGCTGGATACATCGCTACCAAGGATGCTACCAAAGAGGCAGTCTGGATGTACACTAGTTCATGAGATGAACTTCGTTCCTACCATTGTGTGACAATGGAGTTGTGGCTTTGGCCTAGAAACCCCCGTCCCATCTGTGATCCAGACATATTCTAAGGCAGTATCACCTGATCATGGAGATGGATGATCTCCATGGAGATCATGGTTAGGAGAGTAGACACAGAGGACAACATGGCGGATTCACTAACGAAGGCCTTTTCCTAAGAGAGACTTTTATGGGATGGTTGAGTATGAGATACTACAACCACTGCTGATTGTTAGGTATTGGATACTACAACAGATGGCCCTAGTGCAAGTGGGCTAACCTTAACTTAGAATCGTTAACTAGAAATCGGACGGAATGTAAATGCAAACACTTTGCAATTAAAAGAGAACAAGAAATACAACCTTTGTAGACCGGTCCTTCACTTCATTAGCTCCATGTAGTTGTCCCTTCGCTGCGATCATGAACTCTGGGCTCTAGAGAGGCTCCACAAGAAGAATAGAACAATCTTGCTTCGAAGTCTTTGTGGCCGAAGATGATCTACGTCGAGGAGACACTAACCCAACCTATCTCTTCACTAATTGTGGAATTAGTGAAGCAAACACCCTATACTAATTGTGGAATTAGTGAAGCAAACACCTTATACTAAATGGCAAGTAGTAAAGGATGATGAAGTAGGAATTTTTTTCACTTTGGAAATGATTTTCTCACTCATTTTCTCACATCTCCATTGAAGCTAGAAAGCTTTTTGGAAGAAGAAGAAGATGAAGAAATATCTCTCATGAAAAAAATATCAAGTAGAGAATGGAAACCGTGGTGAGTTAATATCATATATTAACCTTAATAGAACTTAACCATAGCTAGAATAATGGTTGGGTTTATAAATATCTTAGGCAAAACAAAACTGATTGACTAAGTCAATGCAAATCCAAGCTTCTCAAAGCTTCTTACCAAAAAAAAAATGCCACCATTTTGATTGGCAGTTCATGTGAGACAGTAGAGTACAGTTTGAGTTCACTTCCACTAGGGAACAGCTTGCTCATGTCCGCGCCCGTCCACTTCTACTAGGTCGTATTCTTGAGGCCACAGCCCGACGATGCCCGTTTGTCTGAGATTCTTGAGCATGTTCGGCAGGGTAAAGATTCGGAGTTTGCGATTGATGACCAGGGTATGCTACGTTTTGGGACTCGTTTGTGTGTACCTGATACCGATGGGTTGAGATGCGAGATCCTCGAGCAGGCACATTAGTCAGCTTTTAGTGTTCACCCAGGTTCCACCAAGATATATCGTGACTTGAGAGACATCTACTGGTGGGCAGGGATGAAGAGTGATGTTTCGGATTTCGTTTTGAGGTGCCTGACTTGTCAGCAAGTCAAGGATGAGCATCAGAGACCGGCAGGAGAGTTGTACCCTTTTCCCGTTCCGGAGTGGAAATGGGAGCAGATCTCCATGGATTTCGTTGTGGGTCTACCCAGGTCCAGTCGAAGGTATGACTCCATTTGGGTGATTGTTGACCGGTTGACGAAAGCGGCTCACTTCCTTCCAGTGAAGACCACTTTCGGTTATGCTCAATATGCTCAGTTGTAAATTGATGAGATTGTGCGTTTTCACGGCCTTCCCATATGAATTATATCCGATAGGGGCACCCAGTTCACTAACCGTCTTTGGCAGAAGCCACAGGAAGCTTTGGGTACCCGTTTGAGTTTTAGCACCGCTTTCCCTCCGTAGACCGATGGTCAGTCAGAGCGGTCTATACAGACTCTGAAGGATATACTTCGTGTGTGTGTGCTTGATTATGGTGGCAGTTGGGATCGTCGCTTACCGTTGATAGAGTTCTCCTACAATAACAATTATCAGGAGACGATTCAGATGGCACATTTTAAGGCTTTGTATGGTAGAAAGTGTCGATCGCCAGTCTGTTGGACCGAACTCAGCGAGAGCAGGATTTTGGGACCCCATCTAGTTCAAGAGACTACGGAGAAAATTCAGTTGATTCAAGATAAGATGAGTGAAGCCCAGTGCAGACAGAAGTCTTATGCCGACCGTCGTCGTCGCAGGCTCGAGTTCGCAGTGGGGGATCATGTATTCCTACAGATTTCTTCGATGAAGGGTGTGATGAGATTTGGGAAGAAAGGGAAGCTTAGTCCCAGATTTGTAGATCCTTTTGAGATCCTTGAGCTAGTTGGTACCGTTGCCTATCGTTTGGCACTTCCACCCAGATATCTGGATGTTCACCCTGTGTTCCATGTATCGATACTTCGTAAGTACCTTCATAACCCTTCTCACATGATTCAGCACCTGACCGTTCAGCTAGAGCGCGATCTTTCGTTCACCGAGCAGCCGGTAGTTATATTAGATTGGCAGGTGAAGAAACTTCGGTCAAAGGTGTTTCCATCTGTGAAGGTTCTTTGGCATAGCCCGAATAGAGAAGAGGTCACATGGGAAGCCGAGAGCGAGATGCGGAAGAAATTCCTTCATCTCTTTGAACGTACGCATAGTAAGATTTTTAAAATTCGGGGTCGAATTTCTTTAGGGAGGGAAGATTGTAACACCTAAGATTGCGATTAGTGTTAATTAAGCGATAATGCGGATTTTTAGTAAAAAGTTTACCAAAATAGTTTTCAAATATTTTATAAAAAATTAATTAATATTTTATTATTATTTATTTCGGTCTTGCACACACTTGTGCATGTTAACCTAGGGTTAATTAGGGTTAACCATGATTAAGTAGCCATGGCACCTTAACCCCATTTCATTAAGTTGCAATATGTATTTATTTAAATTATTTAGTTTTACAAAAATAAGGGTTTAAAATTGGTTGCCTTGAGAGAGGAAGAGAAAGAGAGAGAGAGAGGGAATGATGAGCATGGGGCAAGCATGGCTTGCATTAAATGAGGAGAGAGAAGAGGGGGGCATGGCTCACTATAAACTCACCCCTTCATTTCCCTCATCCCTCACTCACACATACACCCTCATTCACAACATATTTTCATCATCTCATCTCCCTTACACCCTCAAACTGATACCCTACCCAAAATCTTCACTAAACCAAGCAAATCTTCACAAACCCTCACTACAACCCTTCACAAGCCTAGTTAAAGCCACTAAGATCACTTGGAGCATGGAAAGCTAGGATTTTAAGCAAGTGTGGATGGGTAATGACCTCTAAACTGTTAATTAGGTTGTTATAATATTGTGTGGCTTAGTAGTTGTTAATTAGAACACTAAAGATGTAGTTTTGAGCACATACCGTATTTTTAGTGCTATTTTAGTGTCACTGTAACCTGCTATCACCACGAATGTTCACTATAAAATCTAGCAATATAGTAGTGTTTTGTTATAGGCCCTGAGTGTTCACCTGAAGCACGAACCCGACCCGACCAAGGAAAACCGGCGAGAACAGTGGAAAATCCGGCAAGCTCGGTTTTTATGAGGACTGGGGAGTTGGGATTTTTAGGGTAGTTGTCTGCAGCTGTTTTAGGGTGTTTGGTACTACTAGATTTTTATATATTGACAGTATGTAAAATATGGGATCAAATTGCTAGTTTTTAGTGTTTCGACTACGCGTGTTACGATATCCGACACGGTTTGCGTTGTTTGTGTAGCTTGTTGCACTTAGGGTTGTTTCAGATTTGTCGCTACACTCGTTAGCCACTAAGCGAACACTTGAGAGGTTGTTGGAGTCGGTGTGTCGATTTAAACGTAGTTTGTACGTATTATTGGTCGATTTATAAGTTTGCACTTGCTATGTTTTGTGTGATATTAGGAGCGAGTGAGGGGACTTCCGACGCTACGAAGAAAGGGAAGCAGGTGGTCGGATTTACCTAGTTCGAGATCATCGGTGAGTAGATTTAAAATCTACGGGGAAATCGCCCGTATGATGTTATGCGTTAGGGCTAGATATGATATTATAGCCGCATGTTTATATGCATATATGTTGATTGTGCATGAGCATCATTGCATACCATTACTTGTTGTGTCTTGACTTAGTACCTAGTGGACACTGCACCATTACTGACGGTTCATGTTGCACGCGCACTAAATTATATGCTACACCCACACCGTCGGTAATTTCCATGACACGCACAACCTATACACATATGTGGTATTGTATTCGTTATTATTGAGACGTTGATTCTTGTTTTATTGCGCATATGAAATACATCGTGCATACATACTTACATGTATACACCCATACTTGCTATAGCTATATGTGCACCTTTATATGATGTTGGATTGATTTTGGAGAAATTGGGAACCACATGATATATTTAAAAACTTGATTCATTTAAAAGAGCGGTTTTCCATTGATATGATCATATTATTGTTTTATGTTGCATTTATCATATTTCATGGATTTACGCATTGAGATACGGATTTCATATGATTTATGGATTTAAGAACTGTGGGGATATTTCAAGAAATTATGCATTGATTTGAAAACCCGGTTTCTCTTGATATGATATTTCAGTGCATCCACCATGAGTTTTCTCAGTTCTGAGATTTGTGTTAAAACCCGATTCGAGGAGATGGATGATCCGTTTGCGGGTTCATGGTGAACCCGGTATGGTACCCCGGGGCAAGAAAGTAATGTTGTGCAGTAGACGACGAGCCTGGCATAAGGACTACTACCTACCGGTTATTGGTTGGACATGGCGGTTATCGGAGGATACCGACCGGAGTCGTGAGATGGATGTGGGCCGATCTGGACCGACGGAGCCCGTGGGCCGATCCGGACTGACGGAGCCCGAGTTATGTGGATTTACGTGTCGATATTGAACACGAGTTTTCATGATGTTTTCGAGTGCCGATATTGGGCACTCAGGTTCCATTAGATTTACAGATATAGGGCCGATCAGATTGACGGCGCCTGAGGTATTGGGATTTTGGGTGTCGTTGATGGACACTGGTTTTTCCACAATGATGATTCATTGATGATGATATGTTTTTTCCCATACTCATTAGTTATTTGATATGCATTGCTTCATGTATTTATAGTACTTGATAGAGTACCTTTCATGATTGTTGCATATCCATATTACCATACTTATGCTATCAGATTGCATGTCATAGATTATCGATGTACGTGCATACCTGCGATTATCTGTATGATGTTACTTACTATTCACGAGTTGGCAACTCACCCCCATTGTGCCACAGTGTTTTGCAGGCTTGACCCTCAGAGTAGTCACGGCAGAGCTTCTTATTGTATCTCATTCAGCGGATACCGCTACAGTTGGCTTTGAGCCTTTTTGCTATAGTTGGGTTCACGGTTATCCGTTTATGTTCATTGTATATCTCTCATTGTATCTAGTACTCTCCATCTACCACTTTCATGTATTGAATTAGAGACGAGTTGTGAGGACGATATTGTATATTTTGTGAATCTGGGTGTTGTGCTTGTGTGAGCCGGCCTTTATTATGTTGCTTTATCTCTTTTTATGATGTTTTCATTATATTGTCCATTTCTTCGCTACGGCGTCGTATATATGCTTGTGGTGGTTGTTTCCGCCTTTGGGCGTGATTCGCTCCCATTTGGGGATGCTTTATTTATATTCTATGTTTGTACCCGTTTCGGGGCTAGTTTTTACAAAGGAGGTGCTGCCGAAATTTTTAAGAAAATAAACTTAAGTTTAAAGATTTTTACTTGATATTTCCAAATATTTTTAACAATACTTTTATCACTTACTAGTTTTGATGGTTTAGATTTCTAGGTTTTCGGCTTACTTAAATTGCGTTATGCCTGTTGACGTCACGTGGTTTAAGTGCCGGTCACGTGCCAAATTTTGGGTCGTGACACTAGGGATGGACCGAGCACGAAGCTGCTCGGTGGCCTCACAATGAGGGCTTTTGTTGACTTTCTAGTGTCTTCTTGGGGCGTCGTTCAATCTTCCTTGACCCGTGAAGGGCGGGAATAGTGACCATCGTGGGTGACACGCAGCAGTGTTGTATCGGGAAAGTATGATATTCCGCGATTTGCGTCGTTGCACGAGTAAATCTTGGCCGTTGGAAGATATTTTGTTGAGGCTATAAATAGCGAAGACATGTTGATTTCTTTCTATTCTCGTATTCCTTGAAGATGGCCAGCCATGTGTATACCATCAGGGAGATCGTTTCCTGTGATGACGTATACTTTTACAACCTTGATCGTTCCGAGGAAACGTACGAGGCGGTGATAAGCCGCTTAGAAGGCCACAGTGGGCGCTTACTCCCCCGGAGATCTCCTCTTCTTCAGGTGTTGATTTATGCAATATGGAGGACTTCGCCGGGTCTTCACAATACACTATCTCCACGGTTGATGGACGAGGAGTTCGATAAAATGCATACGGTCCATGGTCTTGGTCTAATCTTAAAGAGTAGGCGGGACCACTCGGTGGATCTACTTCTTGAGAGTTTCTAACAAAGGTTAGTCATCGGTTAATGGTCGGCGAAAGGGGATCCTGGGAATTCGTGGCTTCTAGGGTCTGCGAGTACCGTCGGTGGGAGCCGGCCGAAGCTGCTCGGGATCGGCTAGAGGAGATTTCCTCGGTGTACCACCGACAGTGTCTTCTTAACTCCCGCCCCCTCTGTTTTAATTTTTTTGTAAGGCTGGGGAGCCCGCAATACCTCTTAACAAATAAAGTTATCCTTCGCCGAAATGTGTTGTCTCTTTTTATCTCTTCAGTACATTTTATACTTTTTCTTAGAACAAACCTTGGATTCTCGAAACCGAGAAAAGAGACAAAGGGCTGGAGTCCTATGGTGGACCTAGCCCGAAAGACATAGTTAAATGTAGAAAGGAATTACATTATTGCAAAAGTGGATACATATTTACTTATACAATTTGAGCTTTTCTGCGTTATAAAGACGGGGAAAATTACGCCCCCTGGCGTCTTGCAGGCGGTACACTCCACCGGGCAATGTTTCCGTTACGAGGAATGGTCCGTCCCATTTTGGGGAGAATTTGTACAGTCTCCCTTGGTCCACGAACTCGTTTTTTCGTAAGACCAGGTCTCCTATCTTGAAGGCCCGATGTTTAACTTAGGCGTTGTAATAGCGTGCGGTTTGCTGCTGGTTGGCGGCCGCTCTGATTTGCGCTCGATCCCGTTTTTCCAACAAGATGTCCATGTTGCTTTGGAGCGTCGAGCTGTTGGCTTCATCGTCGAAATGTTCTACCCTATAACTGGGCAGTCCGATCTCTGCGGGGAACATTGCCTCGGGACCGTAGCAGAGGCTGAACGAGGTTTCTCCTGTGGGTGTCTTCTTTGATGTTCGTAACGCCCACAGCACCCAGGGCAGTTCCTCGACCCAGCCGCCTTGCCTTCCTTCCAGATGAGTTCTGAGACCGCGGATGAAGTCTCAGTTCACAATCTTAGCCTGCCCGTTGCATTGAGGATGGGAAACTGCGGAAAACTTCATCAGAAGTAGTCGCTGCAAAAATCTTTGATTTTGTCGTTTTTGAAGTTTGTCCCATGGTCGGTAACTATACACCTTGGGATTTCGAACCGAGAAATTATGTTGTTCTGCAGGAACTTTATCGTAGAGGCGGCGTCCGATTTTCTGATGGGTATAACCTCTATCCATTTTGTGAAGTAGTCCACGGCGAAAAGGATGTATCGGTGTCCGCCCATGCAGGTGGGGAGTTGACCGACCATATCCATTCCCCATTGCGCAAATGGCCAAGGGGAGGTAAATGGCATTAGTTCGGTTGCGGGAAGACGAGGTATACTGCCGAAGAGTTGGCAGTTCTTGCACCTTCTGACCAGCTTCTCGGCGTCCTGATGAAACTTCGGCCAGTAGTACCTTTGGAGAAGCGTCTTCTGGACCAAGCTGCGTGTTCCTTGGTGCACTCCCCCGATCCCTTCATGAATTTCTCGTAGAACATAGTCAGCATTGTGGGGGTCGATGCATCGGAGCAGAGGCTGAGTGTTCGACTTCTTATACAGGTTTCCGTTACTCCAGATGAAGTGGCGTGCTTTGGCCCGTAGCCGGCGAGCTTCTCCTCGGTCTTCATAGAGTACACCGTCTTTCAGGAACTCCACGAGGGGTTTCCTCCAATCTTGGCCTTCTTCTTGGGTTGCGTAGATCTGGAGTGTTACCTCTCCTTCTTCCACGCTGGGTCATAGAAAGAAGTCGAAGAGGATGTTTCTTTTACGGGTGGCCGAATAGGAAGAATCGAGCTAGCTTAAAGCATATGTCCTGGGGATCTGTTCTACTTGGACTTCGTCAAAATTTCTCCGAACCATTTTTTCCTCGGCTAGGTATTTTATCATGAGCGGTTCCCAAGCTTCAAAACGCCCGGTTACCTTGCCGATGACCAATGCAGAGTCATTGCAAATTCTAATGGTCCTACCCCGGAGGTGATTCGCAGTCCTGCCAGCAAAGCCTCGTATTCTGCGGCATTGTCTGATGCTCTGAACCCGAGCTTTAAGGAGTATTCCATTTCCGCTTCGTCCGGGCCGTGGATGATCAGGCCAGCCCTGCTCTTGTCCTCGGTAGAAGATCTGTCCACGTAGAGCACCCAATCCGGGATGGGGTCAGGCACTTCTTCGACCGAGGTTCATAGTTCGGGCCCCTGGGTCGGCGCTTCTTCTTTCGTGGGGATGGTGCATTCGATAACAAAATCCGACAAGACTTGTGCTTTGATTGCTTGTCAGGGTCGATATTTGATATCTAATTGGAATAGTTCCCACCTCCACTTCTCCAGTCGTCCTGATGACTTGGAGGAGGCGAGAATAGACCCTAAAGGTCGCTTGGTGAGGACGAGGATCGTGTGCACCTGAAAATAGTGCCGAAGCTTCCTGGAGGTGACGACAAGTGCCAGGACTATTTTTTCTATGGCCGGGTATATGGTCTCTGCATCCTTGAAAATGTGTCTCACGTAATAGACCTGCCTCTGTACGCCCTCACTTTCTTTGACAAGCACCGAGCCTGCAGCTTGGTCGGAGATGGCCAGATATAGCAATAGTTCGTCACCCTCGACTGGTTGGGTGAGTAGCGGTGGGGTCGCTAGATGCTCCTTGAGTTGTTCGAATGTGCTCTGGCACTCCTCAGACTATTCGAACTTGAGGATTTTCCTTAGGGCCCTGAGAAACGGGAGGCACTTCTCTCCGGATCTGGACATAAAGAGACTTTGGGCAGCGACCCTTCCCGTGAGTCGCATGATGTCGACATTGTTCTTGGGAGTTGCTATGTTTAGGATGGCGCTGATCTTTTCAAGGTTTTCTTAGACTCCTCGGTGGGTTACCATGAACCCGAGGAACTTCCCACTGGAGACTCCGAACGCGCACTTGGCTGGATTCAACTTCAGTTTGTACTTGCGCAGGACGTCGAATGTTTTGCCAAGGTCTTTAGTGTTCCCAGCTGATGAGGTGGATTTTACGAGCATGTCGTCGGTGTATACTTCCATGTTTCTGCCAATCTGGGGTTTGAACAGCTTATTGACTAGGCACTGATACATGGCCCTGGCGTTCTTAAGTCCGAAGGGCATCACTTTTTAGCAATATACCCGCGATTAGTGGTGACGACGGTAAGTTTTTCATTGGTCGGGTTCATCCTGATTTGATTGTAACCGAAGAAAGTGTCCATGAAGCTCAATAATTCATGGTCGGTCGAGCTGTCTACCAGCTGGTCTATCCGAGGGAGGGGATAGTTATCTTTGGGGCAGTCCTTGTTCAAATCTGGGAAATCGATGCACATGCGCCATCTTCTGTTCGCTTTCTTGACCATGACCACGTTCGCCAGCCAATCTGAGTAGTCCAGGTTTCTGATAAAGTTAGCGGCGAGCAGTCGATCTACTTCGTCTTCTATCACCTTTTGCTTAGCCGTTGCAAAGCTTCTCTTCTATTGTCGGATGGGCTTCGCTTTCGGATCGACCCCAAGCTTGTGGGAGATCACTCTAGGGTCGATTCCGGGCATGTCCGTCGGTGCCCAAGCGAATATGTTTGAGTTATCTCGAAAGATCCGGATCAGGTCTTCACGGTGGTCTCCAGTCAGGAGTGAGCCGATCTGGACTATCCGGCCATCGACCCCTTCTTCGAGGGGGACTTCCGTCAATGCTTTCACCGAGGCACCACTAACCTCCTTTTGGTCATCACGGGTGTCTAAAGACCCTTGGAAGTCAGGCATACCCTCAAAATCGTCGCCCTGCTCTCTGGCGGTGAACGTCGACGTGAGGAAAACCTTAGCGGTTTGCTGGTCTCCATAGGCCCGGCCTATTCCCCTTTAACCAAAGAGAATTTGAGCGCAAGGTGATAAGTCGAGATCAGGGCCCGGAAAGCGTTTAAGCTAGGACACCATAGGAGAATGTTGTAGGATGAAGGGACCTTGGCGATGAGGAAGTTCACCGGTATAGTTCTCGTATTGCTCGCTTCTCCAATGTTGAGGAGGAAGGTGACCAATCCCTCGGCAGGGACAGAATTATTGGTGAACCCAGAGAGGACATGGGTGGTAGGTCGGAGGTCGGATGGTCCTAGCCCTATACGTTGGAAATAGTCGTGGTTCAGGATATCCGCTGAGCTCCCTAATTCAACCAATATCCTCTGGACTTCATAACAGTGGACTCTGGCCGTTATCATGAGAGGGTCATTATGGGGGAGCGATATGCCGTGGAGGTCTTCATCTGTGAAAGTGATCTGCTCGTCCATCCTGCACCTCTTGTATGTCATACTGTCACGACCCAATTTAGGAACATGACCGGCACTTAAACCACGTGACGTCATCAGGCGTAACGCAATTCAAGTAAGCCGAAAACCCAAAAATCTAAACCAATAGAAGGAGTAAAGTAATAAAACATTCGCTAAAAATATTTGAAATTCCCAAGTTAAAATCTCAGACTTAAATCGTGTTCTTAAAAATTTTGGCAGCACCACCTTTGTAAAACTCGCCCCGAAACGGGTACAAACACAGAATATAATTAAAGCATCCCTAAATGGGAGAAAATCACGCCTAAAGGCGAAACACAACCACCACAAGCATATATACGACGCCGTAGCGAAGAAATAGGCAATAAAAATGAAAAAAACATAAAAGAGGTAAGCAACATTAGAAAGGCCGGCTCACACGAGCACGACACCCAGAGTTACATAATATACAATATCGATCCTCACAAATTCGTCTCTAAGTCAATACATGAAAGTGGTAGATGGAGAGTACTAAATACAATGAAATATACAATAGATGTGTTCGGATAACCGCAAACCCACCTACACCTAAAAGGCCTCACAGCCAACCGTAGCGGTATCCGCAGAAATAGATATAATAAGGAGCCCTGTCGCGACTACTCTGAGGGTCAAGCCTGCAAAACACTGTGGAACAACGGGGGTGAGTTGCCAACTCGTGAATAGTAAATAACATCATACAGATAATCGCAAGTATGCACGAACATCGATAATCTAACACATGCTATCTGATAGCCTAAGTATGGCAATATGGATATGCAACCAATTATGATCAAGGTAAACCATCAGGGTACTACAACTACATGAAACAATGCATATCAAATAATCCTGAGTAGGATATAAAACATAATCATCATCAATGAATCATCATCGTAGAAAAACCCGGTGTCCATCAACGACACCCCAAATCCCAATATCTCAGGCGCCGTCACTCTGATCGGCCTTCATATCCGTAAATCTCATATAACCTGAGTGTCCAACATCGACACTCGAAATATCATGATAACCCGTGCCCAATATCGACACGTAAATCCATATAACTCGGGCTCCGTCAGTCCGGATCGGCCCACGGGCTCCGTCAGTCCGGGTCGGCCTATATCCATCTCACGACTCCGGTCGGTATCCTCCGGATAGTCGCCGGGTCCAAACTATCACAAGTAGGTAGTAGTCTCTCTACCAGGCTCATCTTCTACTGCACAACATACCTTTCTTTGCCCGGGGTACCATAGCGGGTCTACCATGAACCCGCAAACGGATCGTCCATCTTCTCGAATCGGGTTTCGAAACCAATCTTAGAACCGAGAAAACTCATGGTGGACGCATCGAAATATCATATCAAGAGAAACCAGGTTTTCAAAAAAATGCATGCTCTCTTTGAAATATAACCACGGTTCTCAAATCCATAAATCACATGAAATCAGTATCTCAATGCGTAAATCCATGAAATACGATGTATGCAACATAGAACAGTAATATGAGCATATCAAGGGAAAACCGCTCTTTTAAATGAATCAAGTTTTTAAAGATATCATGTGGTTCCTAAATTCCACAAAGTCAAATGCAACATCATATAAAGGTGTATATATAGCTATAGCAACGTATGTGTGTATGCATGTATGTATGTATGCATGATGCAATTCATATGCGCAATAGAACAAGAATCAACGTCTAACTATTGATAATAATGAAAGCGGTACAATACATATTCTCTTAGTAAAGTGGTACAAGAACAACTTCCTCCATGTCAATATCGAATGCAGTACCATATATATGTATATGTTGTGAATGTCATGGTAATTACTAACGGTGTGTGTGTGGCATACAATTCAGTGCTCGTGCAACATGAACTGTCAGTAATGGTGCAGTGTCCAATAGGTACTATTCAAGGTAACAAGTAATGCTATGCAAATGATGCTCATGCACAATCAACATATATGCATATAAACATGTAGCTATAACATCGAATATAGCCCTCGACGCTTAACGCCACATGGGTGATTCCCCCGTAGATGTTAAATATACTCACCGATGATCTCGAGCTAGGTAAATCTAACTACCTGTTTTCCCCTCCTCGTAGCGTCCGAAGTCCCCGCCTGCGATCCTATTATCACACAACACAATAACGCGTGGATTTATCAAACTATCCAATAATATACGAACACAACACTAATTAACGAATCGGTTCCCTCAAGCTACAAAGGGTTCGATTAGCGGCTAAACGCGTACAGCGGCATCTCCAAATAAATCCACGACCGCAAGCTACCAGTAACAACTAAGTCGGATTAATCGTATCGCACGTTGCCAAAACACTAAAATTTAGCTAAGTGGTCCTAGATTTTCCCACACAAATAATTAGTGAAAGTTGCAAGTTCCACGAGACTACAAACAACCCCAGAGACCCCACGACCACGACTCGAGACCCCAGTCCCCAATCTGGCTGCAATTTGTATCCAGAAGCAATATATTTGCGGCCAAGTATTAAGTGAATGGTCTCAGGTTCTTAGGGTAGCTTCTAGATCTCTAAACTAAGTCTCTATGATAGCAACTTCTCAAACAAAAACCTGGTTCGATAGCAAATTCACCCAAGACACAAAACCTTACCAAAATACGATATTAGCACAAAAACCATAACTTTAGTGTTCTAAACAGCAACTAATAAGAAACACAACATCTTAAAGCCTAGATAATAGTTAGAGATCACTACCTCACTAAGCTTTCTTGAAAACCCTAGCTTTCCAAGCTCCAAGTCATCTCAAGAGGCTTAACTTGATTTTTGTGAGGGTTTTAATAAATTTTAGTGAAGATTAGGCTTGGGTTTGTGATGAAAAGGTATAGGTTTCGGTTGAAGAAGGGAAGGAGAAGGAGAAATAATTGAGAATGAGAAAGTGAGGTGAGAAGGAGGGAGTGTATGAGTAAAGGATGAGGGAAAATGAGGGTGTGAGGTTAGAAATGAGCCATGCCCTTTCTCTCTCCTCATTAATGCTCCCATGCTTGCCCCATGCCTCCTCAACCTTCATTGTCAACTCTCTCTCTCTCTCTCTCTCTCTCTCTCTCTCTCTCAATAAAAGATAAACTATTTATTAAAAATAAATGAAATGAGTTAACATGGCTTAAAATTAGTTTAGGGTGCCATGGCTAGTTAAGCATGGTCAACTCCTCCATAACCCCAAAGTTAACATGCACAAGTGTGTACAAGCTTAAACAAATAATAATAAAATATTAATTAATTTTTATAAAATATGTGAAAACTATTTTGGTTAACTTTTTATTAAAAACCTGCATTATCGTTAATTAACACTAATCGCATTCTAAGGTGTTACACATACCGCTTGTACCCTCGATTGGGAGGATGTGGCGGTTCCCCTCGCTTTCTCGAGCTGGATCCGAGGTAACGACCATGATCTGCCCGATCGTTAATTCCCCGGAAAGGGTTTGGTCAGTTTGCTCCCGCTCCACCTGCCACTTGTCCTGCAGGTACTTCGTCAGGTGGCCTGAGCGGATCAACTCCTCGATGTAGGCATGGATTTGTTTGCATTTCTCTTTTGGGTGACCCTGCGACCTGTGGAAGGCGCAGTATGGGCTGCAGAGTCTCTTGCCTGCCCTTGAGGTGATGGGAGGTAGCTTGAATAACCTCTCATCCTTAGCTTCTTTCAACAGCTCGGTCTGAGAGATGTTCAGGGGAGTGTACTCCTGAAACCTCGGGGAGTAAGGCTTCGGATGATCGACCTTCTTCTTCACCTCCCTATCCCTTTTCTTTCTCTCTGCCTGATTGGCTTGGGGAAGGTTTGAGTTTACCTCGGACTCGAGTTGGATTTCCCACTCGGTCCAGGCTTTTACTTCGGCCATGGTCTTAGGTTGTGCTAATGCAAAAGAGAGGAGCCACTCTTTGTACCTAAGACCCGACCTCAGTACGGTGATGACTGTTTCATCGCGGTGCTCGGAGACCTCGAGGAGGGCGTTATAGAAGCGATTGACATATCCTTTGAAAGATTCTTTGTCTCCACTCTTGATGGTGAACAGTTAGTCGACCGTCCGTTTTTGTCATCGATTCCCGATGAAGTGACCGAGGAATTGGGTGGCCAGTTCGTCGAAGGTCGAGATGGATCGTGGCGTAAGTCCTCGGAACCAGTCCTGGCCAGCTTGGATGAGGGTGGTGAGGAAATCTCGGCATTGAGCCGTGTCGGAGTTATCCTGGAAGCTCATACCCGCCATAAATGCATCTAGGTAGTTGTTAGTGTTTATGCCCTAGAAGGACATTAGTGTATCATACTAGTTTGTATATTACTTAATGGAAGCTTGGGATATTCACAGTTGTATTAACAGTCTTGCTAAAAATGGTAGTATGCTACTTGGTTTATGTCTACTTTAATATGTGCATATGTTTCTTGTAATGTATCGCTTATACATATTAGTGGAGCCCTTAGGATCTTTTCTTGATTACCGGCGTTGTGATGACAGTCACACTAGTGGGGGCTGGATAGTCTATAAGCAACATCCTATACAGGTCCCTAGTCGTAGGATTATCGAGACGGGGCATCGATACTCCGGAGTAGACTATTGTGTGTAAGTCCATGTCACGTACCCTACGAACTTGCGGGGAGGCGGAATATTTGAAAAACGATTATCAAAACATCGTAACACGGACTTGAGCGCATGAATCGTGTCTAAACCGTTACTAGCAAACTACGAGAGGTTTAACTACTCGGATTCGAAGTTTTACCTCACGTTACTTGTCTTTTGGGTCTTCATCACTGTCCTCCACTCCTCGTAGGCTCCTTGGAACATCGGCACCTCAACGGCCTCCTCGAGTCAAAGACGATCCACCCCAGAGCTCCTACACCAAGCTTGATCTCTAACTTGAGATAACTAGGTTGCTCAAAGTGCTAATCTAAGCTACCTAGGGGATATAGAGTGAGGTTATGGATGTATTAGTCTAACTAATCCTTGATCTCAACACATGAGAGGTTAGGGTTAGGGTTTCAAGAATGAGAGAGCTTGAGGAGAAAGAAGGCGATGATAAGAATCCTTTTGGATGAATGAAGTCACTTGTGTATATATGAAACATATGATAATATTAAGTAAATAACAAATAATGAATTATCACCATGTTTCATTAATACACTAAGTGATTCATCACATCAGTCATATAAAACATTAAATGAATCATTAACTCAATGTATGAATCACTACATGACTCATTAATCCAATTAATGCATATGCCACCTTAAACCCCAAGTCACCATGCTTCTAGAAGCTTCCCGGAAAATTACGAGAACGCCCATCCAATCCGTGAAAACACGGAAAAACTTTAGACAGTATAAATCCAATAACCTGATACTAGAATCTGGCTTAACCAAAAGCCGACTAGTAAAAACTGTCCGAACGTCGTACGTGCGTAAACACACGTATGCGTCCGAACCCTTGTCGTAAAACCATACGACCTCTAAATCGTTTCGCCTGGAGCAGGGAAACCCTCTGTGTGGGACTCTAAAGACTCGACACTACGCTAGCAGAGGGTTTAACCACATACCGCAAGCGGCACTAGCTGTACGTAACGGTCCCCAGGTAGATGTCAATAAGAAGGCCGATGAGGAAACCCATCCGAACTCCTACTGAGCCTGATGTGACAATCTCCGTACAGTTCGGTCTGTTCGTCTAAGACTATCGCATATCTAGCCTACGGGGCGGCAAGCGTCAGTCCCCTAATAGCGGTATAAGTCGTGTTGGAGCGTAGCCCATTACACCCTGAGAAACTACTGGAACCTACCAGTAAATCTCGCTTGCCCTGGCCAGGGACTTTGCATAATCGATATCAACTCCCAATACCGGGAGAGACGAATCCTTTCTAACCGCCACTGCCTCCAAGTGCTCGGGACTGCACCCAACTGCTACCTGTTTGCACATCTCCTTTGAGCCATGGTAGGGTAGCAATCTAAGAACAATGGGACACACTCGAGGCGAAGTAGCAGTGTCAAGTCTGCGGACTATGCTGTACTCTTGTCACCTGGGAACTGTTAACTAACGACGGGTAAATACCATCCAACAGTTCTCCTGCGAGTCCTGTTCGGTGTACCCGTAACCTAACGAGCACATGTATACTATCTCCAGTACGACGTACTGATGGCTGTGGGATAGACCATCTCCCCAACTGGGATGAGAAGCGTACACACTTAGTCTACTCCGGAATATCGATGCCCTATCTCGATAATCCAACGACCAGGGACCTATATAGGATGTTGCTTATAGACTACCCAGCCCCCACTAGTGTGATTGCCATCACGACGCCGGTAATCAAGCAAAGATCATATGGGCTCTACTAATATGTATAAGTGATACGTTACAAGAAACATATGCACATATTAAAGTAGACATAAACCAAGTAGCATACTACTATTTTTAGCAAGACTGTATATACAACTATGAATATCCCAAACTTCCATTAAGTAATATACATACAAGTATGATACAATAATGGCCCCTAGGGCATATACACTAACAATCTCCCACTTGCACTAGGGCCATGAGCTGGCATGTCGTAGACCTATCATCTCGAATAGCCTCTCGAACTGCGTCTGAGGAATGGCCTTTGTGAATGGATCAGCAATGTTATTCTCCGTCTCTACTCTTTTCACCTCGATCTCCCGGCGATCTACGATCTCCCGGCGATCTACGATCTCCCGGCGATCTACGATCTCCCGGATCAGGTGATACCACCTTAAGATGTGTCCGGACATCTTATTGGACCTGGGTTCCTTCGCTAAAGCTATAGCGCCGTTGTTGTCACAATACAAAGGTATTGGATCAACACTGGTCGGAACCACCTGAAGTTCTGTGAGTAACTTCTTCATCCAGACAGCTTCTTTTGCGGCATCGCCAGCAGCTATGTACTCCGCTTCCATTGGTGAGTCAGCAACGGTCTCCTGCTTGGAACTCTTCCACCAGACCGCCCCTCCATTGAGTGTAAATACATAACCCCACATGGATTTGGAGTCATCCTTGTCACTCTGGAAGCCGGAGTCGGCAAAGGCCTCCATCTGGAGGTCTTTTCCGCCATACACCAGGAACATCTCCTTAGTCCTCCTCAGGTACTTGAGAATGTTCTTTACTGCTATCCAGTGCTTCTCCCTTGGGTTTTCCTGATACCGGCTTACAACGCTTAATGCGTATGCTACATCTGGTCTGGTATATAACATCTCATACATTATAGAGCCTACCGCAGAAGCGTAGGGTATAATCGACATGCGATCCCTTTCCAAATCAGTCTTGGGAGACATCTCTTTCGAAAGGGTGATTCCGTGACAAGCCGGTAGGTTCCCGCGCTTAGAATCATCCATACAGAATCTCTTCACTATGGTTTCTATGTACCTGGACTGTGAAAGTCCCAACATCCTTTTTGATCTATCACGATAGATCCGGATCCCCAGAATGTAGGTGGCATCACCCAGGTCTTTCATGGAGAATTACTATGATAAGAATCTTTTGACTGACTGTAACATAGGAATATCATTTCCTATTAGGAGAGTGTCATCCACGTACAAGACGAGGAATACTACATCTCTCCCTACAATCTTACTGTATATGCAAGGTTCATCTGGATTTTTGATAAAGTCGAATTCTTTGACAGCATCATCAAAAAAGATGTTCCAACTCCGCGATGCCTGCTTTAGTCCATAAATGGACTTAAGCAGCTTGCATACTTTACCGCTGCTCCCACTTTGAATGAATCCCTCTGGCTGATCCATATAGACGCTCTCTTCCAAATTTCCATTTAGAAAGGTCGTCTTTACGTCCATCTGCCAGATCTCATAATCGTGGAAGGCAGCAATAGCAAGAAGGACCCGAATGGATTTGAGCATAGCCACTGGAGAAAAGGTTTCGTCATAGTCTAAACCAGGTTTTTGACGGAAACCCTTTGCAACAAGTCTAGCCTTATAGGTTTCAACATGTCTATCTACACCAATCTTCTTTTTGAAGATCCATTTGCATCCTACGGGTTTTACCCCATCTAGAGCAATGTCCAAAGTCCATACTTTGTTAGTGTACATGGACTCCATTTCGGTCCGCATTGCATCCAGCCATTTTACTGAGTCACCGCTCTGAATGGCTTGCTGGATGCTAGTAGGCTCATCATAGTCAATAGTGCAATCCTCTCTATCCCCGTTTATGAGAAAACCGTAGTATCTCTCGGGCGGATGGGACTGCCTACTACTCCTGCGGAGTGGCGTCGGGATGTCCCTTTCTTCTGAAGCCTCAGGTTCTACCATACTTTCAGTAGCAGTTTGTGGTTCTGGAATTTCTTCCAAATCTATTTCTCTCCCACTTGTTTCCTTTCCTAAAAACTGATATTCTAGAAAATGGGCATTACGAGAAACAAAAACTTTTTGTTCCTCAGCGTAATAGAATAGATACCCCTTGGAGTTCTTTGGATATCCCATAAACTTACAATGTACTGATCGTGCCTCGAGCTTGTCCGCATGCTGCTTTTTAACAAAAGCCGGACATCCCCAAATCTTCAGATACTGAAGATATGGTTTCTTCCCACTCCATATCTGATATGGTGTGGTAGGCACAGTCTTGGTAGGAACTAGGTTCAAAAGATATGCTGCAGATTCTAGTGCATATCCCCAGAATGATCGCGGTAACTCTGCGTTACTCATCATGGAAAGAACCATATCCAATAGGGTTCGATTCCTCCTTTCCGATACACCGTTGTGTTGTGGTGTGTATGGAGGAGTAAGATGAGAGAGAATTCCATTCTCTTTTAAGTAACCCAGGAACTCGGCACTTAAGTATTCACCACCTCGATCAGATCTCAGTGTCTTTATACTCTTGCCCGTTTGTTTTTCCACTTCATTCTTGTATTCTTGGAATTTCTCAAAGGCCTCGGATTTATGTTTCATTAATAAAACATATCCATACCTAGAGAAATCATCTGTAAAAGTAATGAAGTAGGAATAACCACCACGCGCATGTGTAGACATTGGACCGCACACGTCACTGTGTATGAGTCCCAAGAGCTCGCTTGCTCTTACTCCGTGTCCAGTAAACGGAGTCTTTGTCATCTTTCCTATGAGACAAGATTCACAAGTAGCATAAGATTGATATTGGAACGGATTCAAATATCCTTCTCTATGTAACTTAGTCAACCTTCTCTCATTGATGTGACCTAGTCTACAATGCCATAAGAAAGCCTGATTTAATTCCGGAGACTTTCTTTTAAGTGTATTCTGGATATTGAAAACCTGAGCTTGACTTAATACGTATATACCGTTATCTAATGTACCTGACCCAATCAGAACTTGATTTAGGTGGATGTTAACTACATCGCTTATGAATGTAAAATCATATCCCTATCGAAAGTGAGGACACTGATATGATATTACAAGTCATACTAAGTATATATAAACAGTTACGTAAAATCACCACTTGTCAAACCTAGGCGATATTCTCCCACGGATTCAGCGTCCACGCTTATTCCGTTTGCAACTCTGAGAGACAAATAACCTACCTTCATAACTCTACGGTTTCTCAAAGCATGTAATGAATTACAGATATGAGATCCTGCTCCGGTATCTAGTACCCAGGAAGTAGAGTTAATTGACAAACAGTTCTCAATTACTAATACACTTGAGGTCGAAGCCACAACATGCTTCGTATCCTGGCTGCTGGCTTCTAAAGCCCTGCAATCTTTCTGCCAATGCCCAGTCCCATAACAATAGGAACGTTCCTCTTTTACTACATTCAATCCGGAAACTTTTGCCCTTCTCTTTCTTTCTTCTTCCCTGGTTTCTTTCAGGGTAGAAGGTAGAGACTGTAGAATCAAGTCAGTATCTGACTAGTTTCCCAATGTGGTCTCTAGGTCCTGGAGCTCATCAATATAGCTAGTCATTATAAGGACGTTGTCCTCTACATATGATCCGACGGCCAACCTCGCTTGAATTAATTCGGTCGAGGTCTCAAATCTTGTGATATGAGATTGCTCTCCATATAAATCTTTGTTATGGAGAAAGATGGAAACTGAGTCCATCTTCTCGTGCTGCTTCTGCTATACACCATCAACTGAAGCTAATACGAGGCACTTGGCTTTCGCTTTATCCTTTTCCCTTGTCTGCGGATATTCATATCCGTGACAGTGGAAACTGGACCTGGGATGGCGGGATCTTGAGTAGTAATAGGGTGGTCCAGCTTGTTATAGGCAATGGACATCTGGACAGACCTTTGCCAGTCATATAAGTCAGATTCGGTCAATTTGTTATCTAGATGTAACCTAGTCGTGGTCACAAGGTTGCTGCAATTAAGAGAGAGAGAAGAAAACACTTTTAGCATGATGCTCTTACAAGTTTAGAGTGGTTTTTAATTTATCTAAACAGGATGGCTCCTACTGTTTCTCGAATCCTTCCTCAAACCACAAAAGAATAATTAGTCAGGACTATTCTCACCGTACAATACTTGTTTAACTGTTCAGCCATGTCAGTGTCGATACTTCGAGGGAGGTTTTCCAACGCTTTCGCGAAGTTCCTTAATTAAAGAACCTCTTTTCTCTAGGGGCGTAGCCCCGCTGACACCTTTCTAAGCACCTACTTGGTTTATAACATTGATCGTTAAGTGACGAATCTCCTGATAAGTAGTATATACTCACAGTAGGATCTGGATCCAAAATATCATCGTATGATAATGTTGAAGAAATCCTACCAACATTCATCAAACTCCAAAATGGTATGCTCTCTCTGCAAATTTCAGTTTCTTTAGAAATTCCCGATATAAATTTTTGCCCCATGCTCTTATGACGTTGGCGTTGGTCAAAATATCATAAGTCACATGTCAAGTTCTACCCATCATTATCCTTGTTAATTTGAACCCACCCGTACATATCCTTGACGTTGGCCAAAATGATAATACGACTGTCCCAAACAAACTCATCTATCTGTGAAACAAATGAATATCCAGCAGCTACCAAACACTATGCCTTGGCGTTGGTCAAAATACATAGCTTGAATACTACTGAATACCCAAATGAAATGACGGAGGGCAACGAATGGTTTTGGCAAAAACCGTGAACGTAGTGAACTTGATATAATCGAAGGAACCAGATACTTTTAAAAGGAGTGGTCAAAGCTCCGCAATTAAAAATTCTGATCTTTTAAAATAACCGAGTGGTTTCTTTTAAATTTGTTCCAATGATTAAACTATGGTTTATTTTCTTTGCATTATAATAATGCGTCCCATCATTTTGTTAGTGTATATGCCCTAGAGGCCATTACTGTATCATACTAGCTTGTATATTATTTAATGGAAGCTTGGGATATTCACAGTTGTATAGACAATCTTGCTCAAAATGGTAGTATGCTACTTGGTTTGTCTCTACTTCAATATGTGCATGTGTTTTCTTTAGCATATCGCTTATATATACATATTAGTAGAGCTCTTAGGATCTTTGCTTGATTACTAGCGTTGTGATGGCGCTCACACTCGTAGGGCTGGGTAATCCATAAACACATCCTTATACAGGTCCCTAGTCGTAGGACTATCGAGACAGGGCATCGATACTCCGGAGTAGACTATCGTATGCGCTTCTCATCCCAGCGGGGGAGACGGTCTGTCCCACAGCCGTCAGTACGTCGTACTTGAGATAGTATGCGGGTGCTCGTTAGGTTACGAGTACACTGGACATGACTCGTCGGGAACTGTTGGTTGGTATTATACCTATCGTCAATTATCAGTTTCCAGGTGACATGAGTACAGCTTAGTCCGCTGACATGACACTGTCACTTCGCCACGAGTGTGTTCCCACTGTACTTAGATTACTACCCTACTACGGCTCAAAGGAGTCGTGCAAACATGTAGTAGTTGGGTGCAGTCCCGAAGCACTTGGAGACAGTGACGGTTAGACAGGATTCGTCTTTCCCGGTATTGGGGGTTGACATCACGCCATGTCTAGGAGAGCCATTACACAAGTAGTCCCTGGCCAGGTCAAGTGAGATATACTGGTAGGTTTCCAGTGTTATCTCAGGGTGTTCTGGGCTACACTCCGACACGACTTGTACCGCTATTAGGGGACTGACGTTCACCGGCCCCCTAGGCCCGCCATGCGATGTATCAGACGAACAGACCGGACTGTACGGAGATTGTCACATACAGGCTCAGTAGGAGTTCGGATGGGTTTACCTCATCGTCCTTCTTATCGACATCTACCTGGAGACCGTTACGTACAGCTAGTGCCGCTTGCGGTCTGTGGTTAAACCCACTGCCAGTGTAGTGTCGAGTCTTTAGAGTCCCACACAGAGAGTTTGCCTGCACTGAGCGAAACTTGTAGAGACCGTATGGTTTTACGGCAGGGCTACGATCACTTACGTGCACTTGTGTGCATATGCTGTTCGGGCAGGCAATACTAGTGGGCTTTGGTTTAAGCCAGATCCTAGTATTGCACAGATGGATTTGATTTGTCTTCTGTGCATTCGCATTCTACGGAATGCGGATGCGGGTGTGTATGCACAGTTTTGAGGAGCGATAAAGGAGGATGTAACGTTTTGAAAAACGTTTCGGTGAAATTTCGAAAAAACGGTAAAATAAGGGGGTTTTCTATAAAAAGTCAAAATGCAAATATCTTTATTACAAAATTAAATATATATATTCTATCTATGTAATTGCTAGTATTTGGTGTTTATTGAGCCACTGGTGAAATTTCAAATTTTCTGAAAAATTTTCCGAAATTAATTATTTTAATATTATTTTAAGCCGTCACTAATACATTTAATTAGGGAAGATTACAAATTTTCAATGAGTTGAAACAAATTTTGTGCCTCATAATACATTAAACAAAATTTTATCATGTGGTTTTTGAAATGAAATGAAACTGCCAAACGGTGTTAGAAATTATTGAAGAAAAAAGGCTTTTTTTGGTGAAATTAGTGTAAATGGATGTTTGGGGGTATAGTATTTATCATTTTTCATCACCCCACACCCATACCCACACTCACACACCCTCATTTATCTTTTCTCTTGGCTGAATTCAGCAGCCCCTCTCTCAATCTTTTCCCCACTTGTGTTGCAAAAGAAAAGAAAAAGGAAATGTAGAAATGAGAGTGAACTTTGACTAGGTTGACTAGGCATCATTTTCCCCACCTCCCTCCCTCTCCACTTTCCCTCTACATGCAGCCGAGCCCCCCTTCTTGCTGTCTAGATTTTCCCCCCATAACCCCACCTCATTTCCCCTCAAAAAAATGTCCAAATTCCATCAAAAATCAAGCTAAAATCCAAAATCCGACTCCTACCCATTTACCCTCATCTTTTTTAGCATGGATCTTGGTGCAAGGATTTTAAATTGGAGGTCTAGATTTCAAGTTTGATTTATGGTTGTGAGGTATAACTTTTGACCCATTGTTCAATTATTGGTTTAATTTCTTAATGAAACTTATTAGGTGCTAATTTATGGTTTAATTGAAAGATGTGGGTTTGCAAGAGAAGATTTATATTAGGGTTTGTGAAAATCTAATTAGGGTTTTGTGTTGTGAGACTATGGTTGTGTGATGTTTTTAGGCTCTTATGACATGTTAAAACAAGATTAGTAGCTAGTTGTTAATGGTTAGTTTAAAAATTGTGTTAATTATGCTAATTTGTAAACTAGGTTTTTAAAATAATTATATTCTTGTGAGATAAAATTCAAATTAAGGTTTCATGTCATTATAAATATTATATTGAGTGGTTTAATGTATTTAGTTCATGAAAATCCAAGCTAAATTGTTATTTGTGCTTTTTTGCTATAAAATTGTTAAAATTTGGGTATATTGTAAATTAGAATTTTGGAATTTATGGAAATTGATGAGAATAAATTATAGGAATGGTTTATATGGCTTATTTAAGATATTTAATAAGTATATTGGCCGCTACATTCATTTAAAAATCGAGTTTTGTACTAAAACGGGTAATTTTTGCTTGCTAGATTTTCGGAAAAATGGCTTCTAAAGTGAATTTGGTGTTTTTGTGAATTTTAACCTATTCTATATTTAAATTAGTATTCGTGAATGTGCAAATGAGTGTACTTGGGTTTTTCTCGATGGTCGGGCGTTTACACGCCGACGTCGAGGGTTTTTGGGTTGGTTTGTGAGAGCAACCATAGATTTTGACCTATGTGGGATTCACGTGTCGTTTTGGGTCATGAGTCGGATTTTAATACGACACGGTGCGTTATGATATGTAGGTACCCCATGTGGACTTCGAGACGACAAGCAAGCGCGTGGCGACGTCGGCACCGGCTAGCGAGGACCAGGTGAGTAGATTTATATCTACGGGAAGAAGTCGGGTGGATGGCGTATAGCACCCCCGCAGTCCGTAGTGTAGCTTATATATATGTTTATATAGGTGTTTTATGATACGAGAATGTTTATTCATGTTATGATTAGGTGGTCATGGATTAGCTTTGGGTTAGTTGCGAAACCCTAGAGTAGTTGTTATACCCACATACGCACACACAGACTTGCATACTTCACTTTCTTGTGAGCAGATTGGGATGTGTATATATGTATATATGCGTGGGTATGGGACTATGCATATGTACATTCATATACACATGCATGGATAATGAGGATAGTACTTGGGATTTAAGATGAGTCGATGAGATTTGATTTGAGGCCGTGAGATCGGTGATATAGCAGGGTTCGTATTTGAGATACGACATGACGTTGTAGCGGGTCCTTGACGTAGTGTTTCACACACGTGCATGCATACTTAGGCGGTATCGGTATCGTACTAGGCGTAGATCAGTACCCCGATCATGATAGTTGATAAAGAAGGTACCAGGTGAATAGTATGATGAATGTGATATTAACCCGTACCCAGATTTGGGATGCCGTACGACGGATTTACGTACGAGCTATATTGATGATTGATCCGCACTCTTGACTTGGGATACCTGCTTATAGGTAGGTATCGGATATGATATTATTGAGGCGGGATCACCGACTGTATATATACAGGTATGTATATGTATCGACTCAGATGATAGGCGGCTTCCTTACCTGTAGTTCAGCTTGTTAGTTCAGCCGTATAGTTTAGTGTAGTTGTTAGATTAGATTAGACTCCTACCTATTTCAAAACTGGCGGATCGTGGATATTTTAAAAGATAGGTCAAGGCATCTACGGATATTTCAAAAGACGTATCCTTTCTTAAAAATCACCGTAGCCCCTATTTTCAAAACCCCGCGATTCGTGTTATTTCAAATGGCACCATTGTTTAATATTTAGCTCCCGCTCATTTTGGTTGCTCGCTCCGCATCGTATATTTATATTATAATTTCTTATTGCATTGTTGATATCATACTGTTAGGACACCAGCACCATTACCGATGATGCGTATGTACCATGTACACTTGCTTGCCGGCTCACACACATCTTCATCGGTAATTGCCATGTCACGCACACCTTAGAAAATATTATCGCCTAATGTAACTTGTTAACTAGTACTTTTGACATGATGATTAGTTGCTTGCATTATATGCTAGTTTTAAACATTGTAGTTGTTACTTGTTACTTCGTGCATACTGTTATTCATTATATGCCGTATTCATGGATGCTCATGCTTATATTCATGGTTTTACATGCTTTTGATGATTCGGATTTCTATGAGATTTTCTGGATTTGGGGGAAAACCGCAAAACTTGTATAAGCTTCTTCCCTCTCTTTTAAATAAAAAGTGCGGTTTTCCCATGATGTATGAGTCGTCCACCATGAGTTTGCTGATGGATTTCGAGACCCGATTCGAGGAGACGGATGAACCGTTTCGGGTACATTGTGGACCCGGTAAGGTACCCCGGGGAAAGAAGCGCATGATGATGACGATGAAAGCCTGGCAGGGGAGCACTACCTACCGGTGATTTTACCCGACGCGTCGGATATCCGGAGGATACTGTCGTGGTCTTGAGATGGATGGTAGGGGCCGGTCTAGACTGACGGCGCCCTAGATAGTGAGATTGACTTACAAAGATTTTGAGATATTGAGGTACAGAGATTGCGACACAGAGATATCGAGAGATTTGGATACTTTTTTGTGTCGATGCTAGGCACTGTCTATGCTGATTTCATTTATGATACCTCTTTTTTTTAAAAAGATACAGAAATCTCACTAATTTATGACAGCAGTTTTCATCAGTACATGCATTCTGTTTCATGCATTCATTCATCATCCATATGATATATTGCTACCTGAGGCACTGACACGGGCACCTGCGATTACACTCGGGTTAGATATTTACCCTAGCCATTGTTATAGGCTGCATGTTATATATTTGAGGGTATATTATGACCGTTGACCTAGGTTTGCGTTGTTCATGCGGTTTCTGTTCGTAGATGTTTTTCTATTCACGAGTTGGCAACTCACCCCCGTTGTGCCCCAGTTTCTTGCAGGTTTCGCCGTACAGGTTTCTTTACGGCTTTGCGGGTACAGTTTCGTTCGGGTGACTTGCTAGTAGGTGGGTTTATTTGTATCGTACCCATCATTATAACTTGTATATTATTACTCTGTTGTATCTAGAAGTTCCATCAACCAAACATGTATTTATTTTTGAGATAGAGACCAGTGATGTTATCCTTCGACCATAGAGTCGTGCGTTTTATTTCTGTGGTTTTCTTGTGGTTTTGAGTTTCCTTTTGAATTTTGATCCTCGCCGTTGGCGTTGTATATTATATTGCTTTTGTGGTTGTGACCGTTGATTGACGAAGAGCTAGCTCCCGCTTGGGGATGCCTTTTTATTGATTTCGTATACTATTCATGTTGTATCCCGTTTGGGAGCCAGTATTTACAAAGGAGACTCTGCCGAAATTTTTGGGAAATATTTGATGTTTTTTTTAAACCGCATAATTCGGCTTATGCTATTAAAACTACTTGTTTTAAATTGGTTTTCCTTCACTCTACTACTTTTCTTGGTTTGGATTTCTGGGTTTTCGGCTTACTTAGATTACGTACGCCTTGAGACGTTCGTAGTTTAAGTGCTGGTCATATTCCGTACTTTCGGGACGCGACAGAGGAGGTGTCCCATTAGGGTTTTCGCAGTTGGTTCGGCCAAAACCGTAATGTGGCACACTCATTAGGGTTTTGACAATTCGTTTGGTCAAAACCGTTATGAGCCGGAGACATTGTTTACTAATCCTTTTAGTGATAGATTAGTGATGGCTAATTGCATTGACCATTTGACCACTTAGACCTCTCTTGACTTTGTTGACCCGTTGACCTTGTTGACCATTGACCTTCAAGAGAGATCTACACTCTTCTTTCATTTTCTTTTTAATTCTTGAGTTATGATAATGGTCAATTCAATGTGCCATCAACTTTATCATGATAGGATTACTAATGATGATTTTAGTGTATTATTAGAACCTTGGTTCATTTCCCTTAGTTAATCTTTTCATTATTCTTTTCTCATTCTCTCTCTTGAAGTGAGAAGAAAAAGGAAAAGCTCTCATGGTTGCTAAGTTCTCCTCCTTCTTCCTCCTCTTGATCTCATCTTTTGATCTCATGTATTGAGAGAAAAAGATCCCACAAAGACAAAAACATCCATACATCTCCTCTACACATCCCAGGGCTTCTTGATTAGCAATCTCTTTGCCCTAGTTGCCTCAGCTCGAGGTGGAGCTCGGTGTACATCTCTCGGGTAGATCATCTTCGACTCAAGAAGGCCGCGGAGGTGCCCAAGGTCCGGATCGACGCTTGGAGCTTGGATGGACGAGCGGGACAGCGGAATGAAGACCTGAAGGACCGGTTTCGTGAGGTATACTTTCTACAGCATAGTAGTTAAAGCGTCTAGTAGTTTACTAGTTACTAGTTTAGCAAAGATCTGTGCTTTAAGTCCATGTTGCCTTACGCCAAATCATTGTTTTTCGCCGTTTTCGCCTCCCCGTAAGAACCGGGGTGAGCAACGTGGACTTACAGTGGTATCAGAGCCTAGCCAAACATAAACTAGTAAGTTAGCAAAGTGTTTAGAATATCGATCGGAAAAAGGTCGCAAAAAACATCCGCAAAACCTCAAGTTTCTGTCGATTTTCATACTGCTCAAAAAGTGATTTAAAATATATGAAAATTCATCTCAGGGTTTTTTAAAAACACTGCAGAAAAACGATCCAGAGACTTGATCAAACGACCGCCGTTCCGCGGCAATAACATGCTCATTGCCACGGTTCCGCGGCCCATTTGACTCGGCATTGGATCAGGTTTTGTGCAGTGTTTTAGTTTGGCTGTTTTAGGATTTTTAATACATGTTTTTTCTACCCAGATTTTCCAGAGAGCAAATTGACTTTTGGGGTGGTTAAAAATCCGTATTTTGATCGATATTCCGTAGACTTTGGCTAATGGATATTATCTGTGATGTGATATATGTATTGAACGTCAACTAATCGCTATAAATCGATTAGTGGGGGTTATACATATCTGTGATCTGTAATGTTGATGGTTTGTGTATATGAACTCGGTGGATTGTCGCGGATGAATAGCCGAGAATGGATGTGAGATGAGAGTTTCTTTTTCTTTCATTCATTGTAAAATTTGTAAATTGATGTAATATTATTTGAATGGCCGCACAACCGGGTCGGGGTTGTAGCCGTCATTGTATAATTCTTTTTACTGTTTTTGCTCCTAATATAGACCAAAGGTGGGGTGTACAAACTACCGGGTATCTTGAAGTGCCGAGTGGCCTACTCATGGGTTGAGGGAGGTTGGTTCGCTTCGGGTACTTGGCGGGTAGTTTGCCGCACCCGTAGGGGTCTAGGGTGGGGTTTTGGCTATTCATCGCGACCGTGTAATCCGCTTTTCGTTGCAGGCTCGAACGAATCGCGGATTCCTAGTATATCCAAAGTGTTCATCTGTGATATGGATTGACTATCATTGCTATATATTTATATATGATAACTATTGAGGTGTTGCTTATGTTTTGCATCCGCGCTAGTCCAGCCCCCGCTCTGTCGTTAGTTAAGTAACCTAACGGGTGATGACGGGACCCCGTGGCGAATGCAGATGGCATAAGCGTACACCATATTTTGGTTGTTTTCTGCAATGGTAGGATTAAAAGATGGGACGCATTAAGTTTAATCCAAGAAAATAAACCAAGTAAAAGTCGATTGGAACACTTTGAAAACCGCTCGGTTCTTTTCAAAAACCAGCATTTTAAACGCGGAGCTTGAACCACTCCTTTTAAAAGCTATCTCGTTCCATCGATTATATCAAGTTCACTACGTTCACGGTTTCGCCAAAACCATTCGTAGCCCTCCGTCGTTTCGGTTAAATATTCAGTAGTATTCAAGCTAAGTATTATTACCTTCGCCAAGGCATAGTGATTGGTAGCTGCTGAATATTTATCTGTAGCATAGATAGATGCGTTGGTTTGGGACAGTCGTACTACTATTTTGGCCTTCGTCAAGGGTATGTACGAGTAGGTTCAAATTAACTTGGATAATGACGGGTAGAACTTGACATGTGACTTATGATATGTTGGCCTTCGTCAAGGTCATAAGAGCATGGGGCAAAAATCCACATTGGGAGTTTCAAAAGTACTGAAACTTGCTAGCGCTGCATACCATTTGGAGTGTGATGATTCTGGTAGGATTCCTTCAGTTTTGTCACTCGATGATATTTGGATCCCGATCCTACTGTGAGTAAATGCTACTCCTCGGGAACTTTCTCACTTAAAGATCAATGCTATAAACCAAGTAGGTGTCTAGAAAGGTGTTAGCGGGGCTACGCCCACAGGGAAAAGAGGTTACTTAATTAAGGAACTTCGCGAAAGCGTTGGAAAACCTCCCTCGAAGTACCGACACTGGCCTGGCTGAACGGTTAAGCAAGTATTGTACGGTGAGATTGATCCTGACTAATTCTTCCTTTATGGTTTGAGGAGGGATTCGAGAGACAGTGGGAGCCATCCTGTTTAGATAAATTAAAAACCAATTTAAACTTGCAAGAGCATCATGCTAAGTGTTTTCTTCTCTCTCTCTTAATTTCAGCGACCCAGTGACCGCACCTAAGTTACATCTAGATAATAAAACGACTGAATCTGACTGTTATGACTGGCAATGGTCTGTCCAGATGTCCATTGCCCATGACAAGCTGGGACACCTCTTGATTGATCCAACCCATGCCGTCTCAGGTCCAGTTTCCCTGTCATGGATATTGATATCCGTAGGACATCGGAAGAAGAATGTGCGAAAGCCAAGTGCCTCGTGTTAGCCTCAGTTGATGGAATATACCAGAGGCAGCACGAGAAGATGGACTCAGTTTCTATCTTCCTCCATAACAAAGATTCATATGGAGAGCAATCTCGTATCGCAAGATATGAGACCTCGAACGAATTGCTTCAAGCGAGGTTGGATATCGGGTCATCTGTAGGGGGCAACGTCCTTACAGAAACCAGAACTTTCGAGCTCACGGACCTGAAGACCACGTTGAAGAACGGGTCAGATGCTGACTTAGTTCAACAGTCTCTACCTACTACCCTGAAGGAAACCAGGGAAGTAGAAAGAAAGGGAAGGGCAGAAGTTATGGGACTGGATGTAGTAAAAGAGGGATGTTCCTATTGTAACGGGAATGAACATGGGCAGAAGGATTGTAGGGCTTGCAAAGCCAGTAGCCAGAATTCGAAGCATGTTGTGGCATCGGCTTCGGGTGTGTTTGTAATAGAGAACTGTATGTCAGTTAACCCTACTTCCTGGGTATTGGATACCGGATCAGGATCTCATATCTGTAATTCGTTACAGGCTCTGAGAAACCGTAGGGTTATCAAGATAGGTGATATGACTGTCAGGGTTGCTAACGGAATGAGCATGTATGCTGTATCCGTAGGGGATATCATCTAGGACTGACAACTGGGAAGATATTGATTCTGCGTGACTGTTTTTATGTACCAGGTGCGATTTGTAACATCATATCTGTATCCTTACTTTTTAAGGAAGGATATGATTTTACTTTTGTAAGCGATGTAGTAAACATCCACCTAAATCAAGTACTGATTGGGTCAGGTATATTGAAAAACGGTATATACGTTTTGAATCAAGCTCAGGTGTTCAGTGTCTAGAACACACTTAAAAGAAAGTCTCCAGAATTAAATCAGGCTTTCTTATGGCATTGTAGACTGGGTCACATTAATGAGACACGGTTGACAAAGTTACATAAAGAAGGATACTTGGATCCGTTCGAGTACCAGTCTTATGCCACTTGTGAATCTTGTTTCATGGGAAAGATGACAAAGACTCCGTTCACTGGACACGGAGAAAGAGCGAGCGAGCTCTTCGGACTCATACACAGTGATGTGTGTGGTCCAATGTCTACACATGCGCAAAGTGGTTATTCATACTTCATTACTTTCACAGATGATTTCTCTAGGTATGGGCATGTCTTCTTAATGAAGCACAAATCCGAGGCCTTTGAGAAATTTCAGGAATACAAGAATGAAGTTGAAAAACAAACAGGCAAAATTATCAAGACACTGAGATCTGATCGAGGTGGTGAATACTTGAGTGCCGAGTTTCTGGGCTTCTTAAAAGAGAATGGAATTCTCTCTCAGCTTACTCCTCCATACACACCACAACACAATGGTGTATCGGAAAGATGGAATCGAACCCTATTGGATATGGTTCGTTCTATGATGAGTAAGGCTGAGTTACTGCGATCCTTCTAGGGTTATGCACTAGAATCAGCTGCATATCTTTTGAACAAGGTTCCCTCCAAGACTGTCCTACCACACCATATTAGATGTGGTGTGGGAAGAAACCCTGTCTTAAGTATCTGAAGATATGGGGATGTCCAGCTTTTGTAAAAAAGCAGCATGCGGACAAGCTCGAGGCACGCTTAGTACTGTATAAGTTTGTGGGATACCCAAAGAACTCCAGGGGGTATTTTTTCTATTACGCAGAGGAACAAAAGGTTTTTGTTTCTCATCATGCCCACTTTCTGGAACATCAGTTTTTAGAAAAAGAAGCAAGTGGGAGCGTAGTAGAACTGGAAGAAATTCCAGAACCACAAGCTATTACTGAAAGCTTGGAAGAACCAGAAGTTTCAAGAGAACCGGACATCCCAGCGCCACTCCGCAGGAGTAGTAGTGTAACACCCGAGCCCAATAATACTATTTCTATTACTAGTTGAGTGTTATACATTGCTCATTTCATTTATCCTGATTGTTTGGTGCTTATTGCTAAATTTTAACCGGTTAAATCATTTTGGCACATAACAAATTTTAACACCTAAAATGAAATTAAAAATATCCATGTTGGCCTACTCATCGCCACTAGTCGCGTGGTAGCGTCCGCGCGTCGAGATTTTATCCCGTTCGGCGAAACGGGCAAGTTTGGACGGCTACGCGCGCGTGCAAGTGTTCGACTTGGGGGCATGCATTTTAATCATTAAACACCTCTTTTCAAAATTTGGAACCCGCTTAAAATCCTATTATTTGAATTTGAAACATTTGGGCGCAACCCGGGCGCGATTTGGAAATGTTTCATTTAGCGTCGAAAATGCCCATTTAATTAAATATATTAAAACTATATAATACATATTACTGTTCTTATATAACGGCTGAATCCTTTTAAAATCTTTTTAAAATTTTCTTTTAAAACCCCTTTTCCTTTTCCCAGCCAATCGCGAGCGTCCTATCCTCGTGGGCCCCCTGCCTTTTAACCCTCCGTCTCTCTCTCTCTCTCCGTCCCTCTATCTCTATCTCTCTCTCCTCAAATTTCTCTTCAGATTCTCTCTCTCTCTCTCATCCTCTCTCTCTCTCCCCCACGATAATCCCTCTCTCTCTATCCCTATATATATATTTCTGTCCCTTCGTCCCCACGAGGAATCCCACGAGAACCCAACGACGAACCCCATCGCGAACCCTAGCCGCCGCCTCCTCCGTCGCCACCGGAGCCCGACGCCGGCGACACCCTCGTCGACCTCACTTCCTCCTCACCCTCACCTCACCAAGCCCTCTTCCTCCTCCACCATCTCCTCCCATTCTCGTGCGGCAGCACCCACAGCCATCACCCGAGCCCTCATCAACTCTGGCCGTCTTCTTCTTCAACCCAACACACCTAGCAACACCAGGGTACTCAACTTTCCCCACCGAGGTCCCTCGCACCTCTTCTGCAACCTTTCCCGACGCCCATCGCCTGTAACCACACCCTCGCCGGAAACCCAGCACCACCACTCGTCGCCGATCACATCTAGGCGCCATCTCATTACTCTCCTCCCAGCGAACCCCAGAGCGCCAACCAACCTCTACCACCTCCCTCTGCTAACCCTCCGACCACAACTGCAATCGTGTAACCCACTGCCCTTCGCCGGAACACCACCATGCCGACCAACCCCGCCGCCGTCGCCCCTTGCTGACTTCCCTGGAATCTCAGAACGCCTAAACCACTGTAAGATCTTCTTGTTTCTCCCCTACGTCGCTTTTGTTAGCATTTCATTATGTGGTTTTCACTGTTGCTTTGGGCTGCCGGAATCCGACCGTGCCGGCGATATTTCCCGACATTCCAGCGAAGTACTCCAGTCCGTGTGGTCCCGCTGTTCGTCGTTTGGACTGGATCCGTGGCCCGTGCATCCGTCGCGTGTTTTCCGCCGACGTTGCATTCGTGTTTCCCGGTTTGCGAAACCGTCGAGGCAAGTATTACTTGCTACATGCTATGTTATCCTAATTAAGTGTGCTTGACTCATATAACTTGCATTGTTAACTAAATATAGTTACTTTTCTCATTTGGACGGAATATGATATATATCACGATACTGCAACCTAAACCGTATTTTGCCACTGTAACCCTAATAACAAAACTACCGGTTAATCATTTTCCTATTTAAAGGGCGATAGCCGTACACATATATCTTCATTGCTTTCTGTTAACGATATTGCACTACCTTGTGATTATTGCACCCCAAGGGTGCTCGAACCTGTTAATATAATACAACTGCACCATATTAATGCACCATTGAGATTAAACGAACTATTATTGCTGTTGACTTTATTTCCTGCTACTGTTTCTTATTCGATTGTATACCTGTTGTGAGCACACCTTCAATTGCATTACATATTGATCCGACCTTGATACACATGATATATATATACCGATGCACCGGACATGGTACCCTTTGTTACCAACTCATCCTGTTGTACCATGACCTGACTTGTTACCTGATCGCATGCCTAATGCCAACAAACCTGACTTGGGGTCCTCCTGGACCATTCCTGTTGTCTATCCAGACAAACCTGACCTGTTACCTGATCCTGTGTTGGCATTAGTCCTTGATTACTGAATACCTGACCTGACATACATAACTTGGGGTTATGGGGAAATCAAAGGTGAAACCGACTTGTAACTCAACAGTTCGATAACTGTTCTGATCAGTCTTCCGGGCTTGGCCAGCCCCGGAGTGATGATGCTGACATCACTCGCCCATCCTGCTACCTATTACTGCCTAGCGGCACGTCTCGGATTCAGCCCCGAGAATCTTAACCGTGGTCCCGGGCACGCACGGGATACTATTGTGTTACATCCACGAGTCATCAATTGATTTCAAAGACTTTAGAGTAGAAACCTGATAGGACAGTTTAGTTACCCACTGCACATTACCCTGCACTGTTATTTCTTAGTACTGCTATATTCATGTTCATCCCTGCATTGCTTATTACCATGTTCATATTATATTATTGGTTGACATGACGCGCTGACGTCTGGGTTTTGCATGGCCCAGATTCCTTACCACTGTCGACAACCGAGCAGGAGTACTTCAGCCAGCAGGCTGATCTGTGAGTTCTGTAGTGGTTAGTTCATTTATTGCCTTCTATTTCCAGGTGTGATCCCGCATTATGGGACGTACCTTTCTATTATTATATTGGATCATTTGCTTCCGCACTTATTGATGATTGACTCTTGTTATTATGGATTTGGACATGTGTTAGATTAGTTTATTTATCTTGTTCTTGATATCTCTACAACCGTAATACGACTGTGGATGGATACTTCCTACCCACAGGTAGCATGGTTGGCTATGTCACGTGCCCAATCTTGCGTACTCTGGGAAGCGGGGCGTGACATGGTTCTTTTGGTATCAGAGAGATAGGTTAGTTGGGTTGATTCTTTTGTGGTTGGGTATTGTACCCGATACACGAATCAGAATACCCGTGTTTAGGAAACATGTCCTGCCACCTTGACCGTTTTACCATTCTTGAATCACATTCTTCCTGATTGTATCTTTTACGATGTGCAAACTTCCTTTGCATATCGATTCGAAAACCTGATTCCTTGTTATCTCTAGGACTTAGGCGATTTGAGTGGAGTTAAGTAATTGTGGCTATGATACCGCGGCATAGCTACAATGCGATACTCTATTTAAGTATCTGGGAGTTCTAGCCTTGATCCACATTCAGAATCTATCATCATGCTAATGTTGGGTGTTTTGAGTTCAGGATTATGACAGGTAAGAGGTTGAAGACGTACCGGAGGCGTGTGAACGAAGCCGCCATGCTTGGAGTGATAAGAGGAATGCTGGAAATCAAAGAAACAGCCCGAGCTGACCCAGCAGCAAGCGGACTCGTTTCAGGAAGGTTTGCAGATCGTTCAGCAGTCTGTGAACGAGATTGGAATTAGACCAGTTGACCGGGTAGGGACCGTGGCAGATTTCAGACGTGTGGGTCCTACTACTTTTACTGGTTTAAAGGAGCTGTTACCAGCCAAGCAGAGGCTAGTGACACGGAGAATTTGCTGATTGCGGCACAGATTCCAGAGGACAAAGGAATTGATGTGGTGCGCATTCAGCTAGTGGATTACGCCCGAGAGTGATGGCTTGTGGAGGAGACCCGCTTGCCCAAGCCGATCAGTTGGGCGGATCTCTCTAAAAAGTTTCCTGGAGAAATTCTTCCCGCGGACTGCACGGGAGGAAATGGAAGAGAAGTTCATCGGACTAAGGCAGAATGGAGCAACCGTGGACATGCATGCAGCAGAATGGACGAGACTCGGTAGTCTCGCTGGACCTTTCGCGGCCAACAATGTAGACAGCAGTTGCGGTAAGGAAGCAGTTCTGTCGGGCCAGTCGAGTTTAGGGCTAGGCCGACAAACGTTGTTCTCGCAGCTATGGAAGTGGATAGTAATGAAGAGCCGGCAGTTGTTCGCGACTTTATGGACGTATTTGAAGATATATCGGGCTTACCGCCAAAGCGAGACGTGGAGTTCGCGATCGACCTTAGTCCTGGTGCAGTGCCCGTATCAAAATCTTATTATCCGATGGCACCAGTGGAATTGGAAGAAATTAAGAAACAAGTTGGTGAATTACTCGAGAAGGGTTGGATTCGAAGCAGCAACTCGCCTTGAGGAGCTCCAGTTCTTTTAGTAAAGAAGAAGGATGGCACGAGAAGGATGTGCATTGATTATCGAGAATTGAACCGGGTGACTATTAAGAACAAGTACCCGATCCCTCGCATTGGAGAACTTTTTGAGCAGCTTAGTGGCGCGAGGGTATTCTCGAAACTGGATTTGCGATCAGGATATCATCAGGTCCGAGTGAAAGCAGAAGACATTTGCAAGACGGCGTTTCGAACTCGATATGGACATTTCGAGTATCTGGTGATGCCCTTCGGAGTGACGAATGCGCCAGCAATATTCATGGATGTGATGAACAGGATCTTTTCACCATTCTGGGACCAGTTTATTGTGGTACTCATTGACGATATTCTGGTATACTCGAAGAGTTCGGAGGATCATGCTGAGCATTTAAAGATCGCACTGCAGACGCTGAGACGGGAGAAATTATTCGCGAAGATGAGTAAGTGCGAATTCTGGCTGGAAGAAGTGAAGTTTCTGGGGCATGTTGTGTCGGGCGATGGAATCGCCGTCGATCCCGAAAGATTGCAGCAGTTCGAGATTGGCCTATTCCAAGAAGTGTGGCTGAGATAAGAAGTTTCCTTGGTTTAGCCAGATACTACAGGAGATTTGTGGAGAACGTCGCTCGTTTGGCAGAACCGTTGACCAAGCTTACGCGCAAGGAAGTACCTTTTGTTTGGACTGATAGATGTGCATTGGCCTTCGAGACGTTGAAGCAGAAGTTGATAACCGCCCCTATCCTGACCGTACCAGATAATTCAGGAGGACTGGTGTTTCACAGCGACGCATCTGGAAATGGATTGGGATGTGTTTTGATACAGAATGGGAAGGTCGTAGCTTACGCATCAAGACAACCGAAGACTCATGAGAAGAATTATCCGACTCATGACTTGGAGCTTGCGGCCGTGATCTTCGCCTTGAAGATTTGGAGACACTACCTTTTGGGTGAGAGAGTCGAAGTCTTTACCGATCACAAGAGTTTGAAGTATGTGTTCACTCAGAAGGAGTTGAACATGAGGCAACGCAGATGGTTGGAGTTGATGGCCGACTACGACCTTGATCTTAAGTACCATCCGGGAAAGGTTAACGTCGTGCCGGATGCGCTTAGTCGGTTACCAGCAATTCAGGTATTGACCGCACAAAGGGAGATCATTGCGGATTTTCGGAGATTTGAATTGGAGGTTGTGCTACCACATGCTGCGGGACAGTTGAAGCAGTTGCAGGTATAGTCGCCCTTAGTTGAGAAGATTAAAGCGGCACAATCGCAGGATCCTAGACTTCAAAAGCATCGAGAGCAGGTTGAAGCCGGGCTACGAACCGATTTACTGATCCATGAAGATGGTTCGTTGAGGTATGGTAGCCGTGTGTGTGTGCCAAAGGGAGATGTCCGTGAAGAGCTTATGAAGGAGGCACACAGTTCAGCTTACTCTATACATCCAGGAGGGACAAAGATGTACCGAGATATTCGACAGCACTTTTGGTGGGAAGGTATGAAACGGGAAATTGCTCGCTTCGTGGCTAAGTGCTTGGTGTGTCAGCAAGTCAAGGATGAACACCAAAGGGTTGCTGGTTTGTTGCAACCACTTCCGATTCCTCAGTGGAAGTGGGAACATGTAACCATGGATTTCGTGACGGCTTTACCGCGGAGTCCAAAGGGCAACAATGCAGTATGGGTGATTGTCGATCGATTGACCAAGGCCGCTCACTTTATTCCTTTTCGGGTTGGTCAATCGACGGAGACTTTGGCAGAGCAGTACATTCAGGAGATTGTAAGATTGCATGGAGTACCGGTGAGCATCGTGTCCGATCGGGACACTCGGTTCTTGTCGCACTTCTGGAGGAGTTTACAAGAAAGTATGGGGACTCGATTGAAGTTTAGCACAGCTTATCATCCTCAGACTGATGGACAATCGAAGAGAACAATCCAGACCCTTGAAGATATGTTGAGGGCTTGCGTGTTGGACTTCAAAGGTTCTTGGGAGGATCATCTACACCTGGTGGAGTTTTCGAACAACAATAGCTTCCAAGCGACTATTCAGATGGCTCCGTTTGAAGCGTTGTATGGTCGCAAGTGCCGTTCACCTGTATGTTGGGATGACGTTGGTGAACGAAGATTACTAGGACCAGATTTGGTGCTACAGACAGTCGAGAAGGTGAATACAATCAGGAAGCATATGAAGGCAGCTCAAGACATATAGAAAAGTTGGGCTGACACGTCAAGAAGACCTCTAGAGTTCGCCGTGGGTGATTTGGTATTCCTGAAGATATCACCGACTAGAGGAGTGATTCGCTTTGGGAGTCGGGGAAAGCTTAGTCCTCGATTCGTTGGACCCTTCGAGATATTGGAGCGTGTTGGAGGGGTAGCGTACCGTTTGGCGTTACCACAATCCTTGGCAGGAGTGCACGATGTGTTTCATGTATCTCAACTACGGAGGTATGTTCGAGATGAAACTCACGTCATGGATCATTCGGAGTTGACCGTACGGGAGGACCTAACTTTTGAGGAGCGACCGGTTGAAATCAAGGATCGAAGAGAAAAGGTTCTTAAGAACAAGGTTATCCCCCTTGTGCTAGTTTCTTGGGGTAATCGATCGCATGGAGAATCCACTTGGGAGCGAGAAGACGAGATCCGGCAGAAGATTCCTCACCTTTTCCTGTAGTTAGCTATCTTGTATTCTTGGAAATTTTGAGGACGAAATTCTTTTTGTAGTTGGGTATGATGTAACACCCGAGCCCAATAATACTATTTCTATTACTAGTTGAGTGTTATACATTGCTCATTTCATTTATCCTGATTGTTTGGTGCTTATTGCTAAATTTTAACCGGTTAAGTCATTTTGGCACATAACAAATTTTAAAACCTAAAATGAAATTAAAAATATCCATGTTGGCCTACTCGTCGCCGCTAGTCGCGTGGTAGCGTCCGCGCGTCGAGATTTTATCCCGTTCGGCGAAACGGGCAAGTTCGGACGGTTACGCGCGCGTGCAAGTGTTCGACTTGGGGGCATGCATTTTAATCATTAAACACCTCTTTTCAAAATTTGGAACCCGCTTAAAATCCTATTATTTGAATTTGAAACATTTGGGCGCAACCCGGGCGCGATTTGGAAATGTTTCATTTAGCGCCGAAAATGCCCATTTAATTAAATATATTAAAACTATATAATACATATTACTGTTCTTATATAACGGCTGAATCCTTTTAAAATCTTTTTAAAATTTTCTTTTAAAACCCCTTTTCCTTTTCCCAGCCAATCGCGAGCGTCCTATCCTCGTGGGCCCCCTGCCTTTTAACCCTCTGTCTCTCTCTCTCTCCGTCCCTCTATCTCTATCTCTCTCTCTTCAGATTTCTCTTCAGATTCTCTCTCTCTCTCTCTCATCCTCTCTCTCTCTCCCCCATGATAATCCCTCTCTCTCTATCCCTATATATATATTTCTGTCCCTTCGTCCCTACGAGGAATCCCACGAGAACCCAACGACGAACCCCATCGCGAACCCTAGCCGCCGCCTCCTCCGTCGCCACCGGAGCCCGACGCCGGCGACACCCTCGTCGACCTCACTGCCTCCTCACCCTCACCTCACCAAGCCCTCTTCCTCCTCCACCATCTCCTCCCATTCTCGTGCGGCAGCACCCACAGCCATCACCCGAGCCTTCATCAACTCCGGCCGTCTTCTTCTTCAACCCAACACACCTAGCAACACCAGGGTACTCAATTTTCCCCACCGAGGTCCCTCGCACCTCTTCTGCAACCTTTCCCGACGCCCATCGCCTGTAACCACACCCTCGCCGGAAACTCAGCACCACCACTCGTCGACGATCACATCTAGGCGCCATCTCATTACTCTCCTCCCAGCGAACCCCAGAGCGCCAACCAACCTCTACCACCTCCCTCTGCTAACCCTCCGACCACAACTGCAATCGTGTAACCCACTGCCCTTCGCCGGAACACCACCATGCCGACCAACCCCGCCGCCGTCGCCCCTTGCTGACTTCCCTGGATTCTCAGAACGCCTAAACCACTGTAAGATCTTCTTCTTTCTCCCCTACGTCTCTTTTGTTAGCATTTCATTATGTGGTTTTCACTGTTGCTTTGGGCTGCCGGAATCCGACCGTGCCGGCGATATTTTCCGACATTCCAGTGAAGTACTCCAGTCCGTGTGGTCCCGATGTTCGTCGTTTGGACTCGATCCGTGGCACGTGCATCCGTCGCGTGTTTTCCGCCGACGTTGCATTCGTGTTTCCCGGTTTGCGAAACCGTCGAGGCAAGTATTACTTGCTACATGCTATGTTATCCTAATTAAGTGTGCTTGACTCATAAAACTTGCATTGTTAACTAAATATAGTTACTTTTCTCATTTGGACGGAATATGATATATATCATGATACTGCAACCTAAACCGTATTTTGCCACTGTAACCCTAATAACAAAACTACCGGTTAATCATTTTGCTATTTAAAGGGCGATAGCCATACACATATATCTTCATTGCTTTCTGTTAACGATATTGCACTACCTTGTGATTATTGCACCCCAAGGGTGCTCGAACCTGTTAATATAATACAACTGCACCATATTAATGCACCATTGAGATTAAACGAACTATTATTGCTGTTGACTTTATTTCCTGCTGCTGTTCCTTATTCGATTGTATACCTGTTGTGAGCACACCTTCAATTGCATTACATATTGACCCGACCTTGATACATATGATATATATATATATACCGATCCACCGGACATGGTACCCTTTGCTACCAACTCATCCTGTTGTACCATGACCTGACTTGTTACCTGATCTCATGCCTAATGCCAACAAACCTGACTTGGGGTCCTCCTGGACCATTCCTGTTGTCTATCCAGACAAACCTGACCTGTTACCTGATCCTGTGTTGGCATTAGTCCTTGATTACTGAATACCTGACCTGACATACATAACTTGGGGGTATGGGGAAATCAAAGGTGAAACCGACTTGTAACTCAACAGTTCGATACCTGTTCTGATCAGTCTTACGGGCTTGGCCATCCACGGAGTGATGATGCTGACATCACTCGCCCATCCTGCTACCTATTACTGCCTAGCGGCACGTCTCGGATTCAGCCCCGAGAATCTTGACCGTGGTCCCGGGCACGCACGGGATACTATTGAGTTACATCCACGAGTCATCAATTGATTTCAAAGACTTTAGAGTAGAAACCTGATAGGACAGTTTAGTTACCCACTGCACATTACCCTGCACTGTTATTTCTTAGTACTGCTATATTCATGTTCATCCCTGCATTGCTTATTACCATGTTCATATTATATTATTGGTTGACATGACGCGCTGACGTCTGGGTTTTGCATGGCCCAGATTCTTTACCACTGTCGACGACCGAGCAGGAGTACTTCAGCCAGCAGGCTGATCTGTGAGTTCTGTAGCGGTTAGTTCATTTATTGCCTTCTATTTCCAGGTGTGATCCCGCATTATGGGACGTACCTTTCTATTATTATATTGGATCATTTGCTTCCGCACTTATTGATGATTGACTCTTGTTATTATGGATTTGGACATGTGTTAGATTAGTTTATTTATCTTGTTCTTGATATCTCTACAACCGTAATACGACTGTGGATGGATACTTCCTACCCACAGGTAGCATGGTTGGCTATGTCACGTGCCCAATCTTGCGTACTCTGGGAAGCGGGGCGTGACAAGTAGGCAGTCTCATCCGCCCGAGAGATACTACGGTTTTCTCATAGATGGGGATAGAGAAGATTGCACTATGGATTATGGTGAGCCTACTAGCTTCCAGCAAGCCATTCAGAGCGGCGACTCGGTAAAATGGCTGGATGCAATGCGGGCCGAGATGGAGTCCATGTACACCAACAAAGTTTGGACTTTGGACTTTTCTCCAGAAGGGGTAAAACCCGTAGGCTGCAAATGGATCTTCAAAAAGAAGATTGGTGTATATGGGCAGGTTGAGACCTATAAAGCTAGACTTGTTGCAAAGGGTTTTCGTCAAAGACCTGGTTTGGACTATGACGAGACCTTTTCTCCAGTGGCTATGCTGAAATCCATTCGGATCCTTCTTGCCATTGCTGCCTTCCACGATTATGAAATCTGGCAGATGGACGTAAAGACGGCTTTCCTAAATGGAAATTTGGAAGAGTGCGTCTATATGGATCAGCCGGAGGGATTCATTCAGAGTGGGAGCAGCGGTAAAATGTGCAAGTTGCTAAAGTCCATCTATGGACTTAAGCAGGCATCGCGGTGTTGGAACATCTGCCTTGATGATACTGTCAAGGAATTCGACTTTATCAAAAACCCAGATGAACCATGCATTTACAGTAAGATTGTAGGGAAAACTGTGGTATTCCTTGTCTTGTACGTGGATGAAATTCTCCTAATAGGAAATGATATTCCTATGCTATAGTCAGTCAAAGGATTCTTGTCGCAGAGGTTCTCCATGAAGGACCTGGGCGATGCCGACTACATTCTGGGGATCCAGATCTATCGTGATAGATCTAAGAGGATGTTGGGACTTTCACAGTCAAGGTACATCGACACCATACTGAAAAGATTCAGAATGGAAGATTCCAAGCGTAGTAATTTACTGGCTTGTCACGGGATCACCCTCTTCAAAGAGATATCTCCCAAGACTGATTTGGAAAGGGATCGCATGTCTATTATACCCTACGCTTCTGCGGTAGGCTCTATAATGTAAGCGATGTTGTGTACCAAACCAGATGTAGCATACGCATTGAGCGTTGTAAGCCGGTATCAGTCGAACCCAGGGGAGAAACACTGGATAGCGGTAAAGAACATTCTCAAGTACCTGAGAAGGACTAAGGAGATGTTCTTGGTGTATGGAGGAAAAGACCTCCAGCTCGAGGCCTTTGCTGACTCCAGCTTCCAGAGTGACAAGGATGACTCCAAGTCCATGTCGGGTTATGTCTTTACCCTCAATGGAGGAGCGGTTTGCTGGAAGAGTTCCCAGCAGGAGACCGTTGCTGACTCAACTATGGAAGCGGAGTACATAGCTGCTTGCGATGCCGCAAAGGAAGCTGTCTGGATGAATAAGTTCCTCATGGAGCTTCAGTTGGTTCCTACCATTGTTGATCCAATACCGCTGTATTGCGACAACAACGGCGCTATAGCTTTAGCGAAGGAACCCAGGTCCCATCAGAAGTCCAGGCACATTTTGAGGCAGGTACCACCTGATCAGGGAGATCGTAGATCGCCGAGAGATCGAGGTGAAGAGAGTAAATACGGAGAACAACACTGCAGATCCACTCACGAAGGCCCTACCCCAGACTCAGTTCGAGCGGCTGATCGGGATGATAGGTCTTCGATATGCCAGTACATGGCCTTAGTGCAAATGGGAGATTGTTAGTGTATATGCCCTAGAGGCCATTATTGTATCATACTAGCTTGTATATTACTTAATGGAAGCTTAGGATATTCACAGTTGTATAGACAATCTTGCTCAAAATGGTAGTATGCTACTTGGTTTGTCTCTACTTAAATATGTGCATGTGTTTCTTTTAGCATATCGCTTATATATACATATTAGTAGAGCCCTTAGGATCTTTGCTTGATTACCAGCGTTGTGATGGCGCTCACACTCGGGCGGCTGGGTAATCCATAAGCACATCCTTATACAGGTCCCTAGTCGTAGGACTATCGAGACAGGGCATCGATACTCCGGAGTAGACTAGCGTATGCGCTTCTCATCCTAGCGGGGGAGACGGTCTGTCCCACAGCCGTCAGTACGTCGTACTTGAGATAGTATGCGGGTGCTCGTTAGGTTACGAGTACACTGGACAGGACTCGTCGGGAACTGTTGGTTGGTATTATACCTATCGTCAGTTATCAGTTCCCTGGTGACAAGAGTACAGCTTAGTCCGCTGACTTGATACTGTCACTTCGCCTCAAGTGTGTTCCCACTGTACTTTGATTACTACCCTACCACGGCTCAAAGGAGTCATGCAAACAGGTAGTAGTTGGGTGCAGTCCCGAAGCACTTGGAGGCAGTGACGGTTAGACAGGATTCAACTCTCCCGGTATTGGGGGTTGACATCGCGCTGTGTCTAGGAGAGCCATTACACAAGTAGTCCCTGGCCAGGGCAAGCGAGATATACTGGTAGGTTTCCAGTGTTATCTCAGGGTGTTCTGGGCTACACTCCGACACGACTTGTACCGCTATTAGGGGACTGACGTTCACCGCCCCCCCCTAGGCCAGCCATGCGATGTATCAGACGAACAGATTGGACTGTACGGAGATTGTCACATACAGGCTCAGTAGGAGTTCGGATTGGTTTACCTCATCGGCCTTCTTATCGACATCTACCTGGGGACCATTACGTACAGCTAGTGCCACTTGCGGTCTGTGGTTAAACCCACTGCCAGCGTAGTGTCGAGTCTTTAAAGTCCCACACAGAGAGTTTCCCTGCACTGAGCGAAACGTGTAGAGGCCGTATGGTTTTACGGCAGGGCTACGATCACTTACGTTCACTTGTGTGCGTATGCTGTTCGGGCAGGCAATACTAGTGGGCTTTGGTTTAAGCCAGATCCTAGTATTGCACAGATGGATTTGATTTGTCTTCTGTGCATTCGCATTCTACGGAATGCGGATGTGGGTGTGTATGCACAGTTTTAAGGAGCGATAAAGGAGGAGGTGCCCCATTAGGGTTTTGGCAGTTGGTTCGGCCAAAAACGTAATGTGGCACACTCATTAGGGTTTTGACAATTCGTTTGGTCAAAACCGTTATGAGCCGGAGACATTGTTTACTAATCCTTTTAGTGATAGATTAGTGATGGCTAATTGCATTGACCATTTGACCACTTAGACCTCTCTTGACTTTATTGACCCGTTGACCGTGTTGACCATTGACCTTCAAGAGAAATCTACACTCTTCTTTCATTTTCTTTTTAATTCTTGAGTTATGATAATGGTCAATTCAATGTGCCATCAACTTTATCATGATAGGATTAGTAATGATGATTTTAGTGTATTATTGCAACCATGGTTCATTTCCCTCACTTAATCTTTTCATTATTCTTTTCTCATTCTTTCTCTTGAAGTGAGAAGAAAAGGAAAAGCTCTCATGGTTGCTAAGTTCTCCTCCTTCTTCCTCCTCTTGATCTCATCTTTTGATCTCATATGTTGAGAGAAAAAGATCCCACAAAGACAAACACATCCATACATCTCCTTTACACATCCTAAGGCTTCTTGATTAGCAATCTCTTTGCCCTAGTTGCCTCGGCTCGAGGTGGAGCTCGGTGTACATCTCTCGGGTGGATCATCTTCGACTCAAGAAGGCCGCGGAGGTGCCCAAGGTCCGGTTCGACGCTTGGAGCTTGGATGGACGAGCGGGACAACGGAATGAAGACCCGAAGGACCGGTTTCATGAGGTATACTTTCTACAGCATATTAGTTTACTAGTTACTAGTTTAGCAAAGATCCGTGCTTTAAGTCCATGTTGCCTTGCGCCAAATCATTGTTTTTCGCCGTTTTCTGCCTCCCCGTAAGAACCGGGGGTGAGCAACGTGGACTTACACATTTATCCTATCATTGCAGAAAACAACGAAAATACCACGTCCTCTTATGCCATCCTCATTTGCCACGCGGTCCCGTCATCACCCGTTATGTTACTTAACTAACGACAGAGCGGGGGTTGGGCTAGCGCAGGTGTAAAACATAAGTGACGTCTAATAGCTATCATATATAGATATTGTACATTCGTCAGACGCAATAATAAGCATTCCAGATCACAGATGAACTTTATTGGATATACTAGCAATCCGCATTTGCTTTGAGCCTGCAATAAAAGAAGGATTACACAGTTGTGATGAATAGCCTTTACCCACCCTAAACCCCTATGGGTACGGAAAACTACCCGCCAAGTACCCGAAGTGAAGCGGTCTCCCTCAACAAAGTGAGTAGGCCACTAAACACTTCAAAGTACCCGGTAGTTTGTGCACCCCACCTTGGGTCTATCCTAGGAGCAAAAAACAGTAAAAAATAAATAATACAACGGTGGCTACAACCGCGACCTGGATGTGCTCCACAAAAGAATATTACATCATATTACATTTACATCGAATAAATGAATATTAAACCCATCTCAAACCCCGGCTAATCATCACAACACTCCAATCAAGTACATATACACAAATAGTAAACATTACAGAAATGTGCAACCCCCTGCCAACCGACATACTAGCAGTTAGGGGAGGTTTACGAACACATTAAACATTACAGATAAAAACCCAATTAGCAAATAACTTAGAACATCGATCGACAACCTTTATCCGTGTCTACCCCAAAAGCAAACCTGCACTGATGTAACCTGGGTAGAAACAGAACATTCTGGAATACAGAAAACCAAAAAAAATGAATTATTGAGCAAATCCGAGTCAACTCGGAGTTGACTCGGCAGCGGATTCGCGGCCAAAAGCACTATCTTGCCGCGGATCCGCGGCCGTATAACCGAGTTGAAGTCTCGTATTTTCCCAAAATTCTTATATTCCCCTGCTGTGAATTTTAAGGCATATCAAATAATTTTTTCGACACGTTTAAAATTAACAGAAACTGTTAGGGGGTCCGAGGTGTTGTTTTCGCGTTTTCCGACGATCGAACTTCTAATTAGTTGCTAACAAGCTAGTAATGGTTTAGTTGGCTCTGATACCACTGTAAGTCCATGTCACGCACCCCACGAACTTGCGGGGAGGCGGAATATATGAAAACCGATTATCAAAGCTTCGTAACACGGACTTGAGCGCATGAATCATGTCTAAACCGTTACTAGCAAACTACGAGAGGTTTAACTACTCGGATTCGAAGTTAGACCTCACGTTACTTGTCCTTCAGGTCTTCATCGCTGTCCTCCACTCCTCGTAGGGTCCTTGGAACATCGGCACCTCAACGGCTTCCTCGAGTCAAAGACGATCCACCCGAGAGCTCCTACACCAAGCTTGATCTCTAACTTGAGATAACTAGGTTGCTCAAAGTGCTAATCTAAGCTACCTAGGGGATATAGAGTGAGGTTATGGATGTATTAGTCTAGCTAACCCTTGATCTCAACACATGAGAGGTTAGGGTTAGGGTTTCAAGAATGAGAGAGCTTGAGGAGAGAGAAGGTGATGATAAGAATCCTTTTGGATGAATGAAGTCATTTGTGTATATATGAAACATATGATAATATTAAGTAAATAACAAATAATGAATTATCACCATGTTTCATTAATACACTAAGTGATTCATCACATGAGTCATATAAAATATTAAATGAATCATTAACTCAATGTATGAATCACTAGATGACTCATTAATCCAATTAATGCATATGCCACCTTAACCCCCAAGTCAACATGCTTCCAGAAGCTTCCCGGAAAAATACGAGAACGCTCCTCCAATCCGTAAAAACACGGGAAAACTTTAGACTGTATATATCCAATAACTTGATACTAGAATATGGCTTAAACCAAAGCCGAGTAGTAAAAACTGTCCGAACGTCGTACGTGCGTAAACACATGTATGCGTCCGAACCCTTGTCGTAAAACCATACGACCTCTATATCGCTTCGCCTGGAGCAGGGAAACCCTCTGTGTGGGACTCTAAAGACTCGACACTACGCTGGCAGTGGGTCTAACCATAGACCGCAAGCGGCACTAGCTGTACGTAACGGTCCCCAGGTAGATGTCGATAAGAAGGCCGATGAAGAAACCCATCCAAACTCCTACTGAGCCTGATGTGACAATCTCCGTACAGTCCGGTCTGTTCGCCTAAGACTATCGCATATCTAGCCTAGGGGTCGGCAAGCGTCAGTTCCCTAATAGCGGTATAAGTCGTGTCGGAGCGTAGCCCATTACAACCTAAGAAACTACAGGAACCTACCAGTAAATCTCGCTTGCCCTGGCCAGGGACTTTGCGTAATGGCTCTCTGACACAGCGCGATATCAACTCCCAATACCGGGAGAGACGAATCCTTTCTAACCGCCACTGCCTCTAAGTGCTCGGGACTGCACCCAACTGCTACCTGTTTGCACGACTCCTTTGAGCCGTGGTAGGGTAGCAATCTAAGAATAGTGGGACACACTCGAGGCGAAGTAGCAGTGTCAAGTTTGCGGACTATACTGTACTCATGTCACCTGGGAACTGTTAACTGACGACGGGTATAATACCATCCAACAGTTCCCCTGTGAGTCCTGTCCGGTGTACCCGTAACCTAACAAGCACCTGTATACTATCTCCAGTATGACGTACTGATGGCTGTGGGATAGACCATCTCCCCAACTGGGATGAGAAGCGTACACACTAGTCTACTTTGGAGTATCGATGCCCAGTCTCGATAATCCTACGACTAGGGACGAGTATAAGATGTTGCTTATAGACTACCCAGCCCCCACTAGTGTGACTGCCATCACAACGCTGGTAATCAAGCAAAGATCCTATGGGCTCTACTAATATGTATAAGTGATACGTTACAAGAAACATATGCACATATTAAAGTAGACACAAACCAAGTAGCATACTACCATTTTTAGCAAGACTGTATATACAACTGTGAATATCCCAAGCTTCCATTAAGTAATATACATACAAGTATGATACAATAATGGCCCCTAGGGTATATACACTAACAGTGTGTATGCTTCTCATCCCAGCATAGGGAGATGGTCTATCCCACAACCATCAGTACGTCGTACTGGAGATAGTATACATGTGCTCGTTAGGTTACGGGTACCCCGGACAGGACTCGCCGGGAACTGCAGGTTGGATTTATACCCATCGTCAGATAGCAGTTCCCAGGTTACATGAGTACAGCTTAGTCTGTCGACTTGATACTGCTACTTCGCCTCGGGTTTGTTCCCACTGTACTTAGATTACTATCCTACCACGGCTCAAAGGAGTCGTGCAAACAGGTAGTAGTTGGGTGCAGTCCCGAAGCATTTGGAGACAGTGGCGGTTAGACAGGATTCGTATCTCCCAGTATTGGGGGTTGATATGGCGCTGTGTATAGAGAGCCATTACGCAAAGTCCCTGGCCAGGGCAAGCGAGATTTACTGGTGGCTTCCAGTAGTTTCTTAAGGTGTAATGGGCTGCACTCCGACACGACTTATACCGCTATTAGGGGTCTGACGTTTACCGCCCCCTAGGCCCGATATGCGATAGTCCTAAACGAACAGACCGGACTGTACGGAGATTGTCACATCAGACTCAGTAGGAGTTCGGATGGGTTTCCTCATCGGCCTTCTTATCGATATCTACCTGTAACCGTTACGTACAGCTAGTGCCGCTTGCGGTCTATGGTTAAACCCACTGCCAGCATAGTGTCGAGTCTTTAGAGTCCCACACAGAGAGTTTCCCTGCTTCGGGCGAAACGATATAGAGGTCGTATGGTTTTACGACAGGGTTTGGACGCATACGTGTTTTTACGCACGTACGATGTTCGGATAGTTTTTACTAGTCGGCTTTGGTTTAAGCCAGATTCTAGTATCGGATTATTGGATTTATACAGTCTAAAGTTTTTCCGTGTTTTCACGGATAGGAGGGGCGTTCTCGTAATTTTTCGGGAAGCTTCTAGAAGGATGATGACTTGGAGGTTAAGGTGGCATTTGCATTAATTGGTTTAATGAGTCATGACGTGATTCATCCATGGAGTTAATGTTTCATTTATGATTTAAATGACTCATGAGATGAATCACTATGTGTATTAATGAAACATGATGATATATCATTATTTGTTATTCATTTAATAATATGATATGTTTCATATATACACAAATGATATCATTCATCCAAAAGGATGCTCATTCTCACCTTCTCTCTCCTCAAGCTCTCTCTCTTCAAACCCTAACCCTAACCTCTCATGTGTTGAGATCAAGGGTTAGCAAGACTTATTAATCCACAATCCTACTCTATATCCCCTAGTTTTCTTAGATTAGCACTTTGAGTAACCTAGTTACCTCAAGTTAGAGGTCAAGCTTGGAGTAGTAGCTCTCGGGTGGATCGTCTTTGACTCGAGGAGGCCGTTGAGGTGCCGACGTTCCATAGAGCCTATAAGGAGTGGAGGACAGCGATGAAGACCCGAAGGACAAGTAACGTGAGGTATAACTTCGAATCCGAGTAGTTAAACCTTTCGTAGTTTGCTAGTAATGGTTTAGACACGATCCGTGTGCTCAAGTCCGTGTTACGAAGCTTTGATAATTGTTTTTCATATATTCCGCCTCCCCGCAAGCTCGTGGGGTGCGTGACATGGACTTACAGTCCTTGGTGTCGGATTTCCAGTCGAAGAGGGCCACTTTTGGCAGCTTGTTCCTGGTTGAGACGTACTCGGCAAGCAGCTCTTCTGTGAAGGGCTTCATTAGCGAGTCAGCGGTGTACCTGGTCCCTAGTACCGGACGTGTGGTCATCCCTTCGTATGCCTTCGATCTTTATCTCGAGGGCTTCAAGCCGGTGGTGGTACCATGAGGATTCTGCATAATCGGAGTGGTGGCTTCCCCCACTCCGGGTCTGCGTGATGGTGCGAACTCGATTTCGCTCTCTCAAGTGTCTCCAATCCTCGAGCGAGGCCCTTCTCGAGTAGTCCCTGCGTTCGTCGTTCGCGAGACCCCGACGGGAGTGGGGGCGTCGGTCATGCTTGGAAGCAGGCGAGCTGACCGGCACCTTCTCTGGGAAAGAGCGCACGGTAAGTGTTCAGTCGAAAATATCGCACATTTGATATAACATTTTCCTTACTTTTCTTAAATATTTAAAGGTGTTTATTATAAATATAGAACATATTTGGGTTTATCTGCAAAATACTATTTACCATATGTTTATATATTATAATTAACATTATGAAGGAAAATATATGCATATAATATTTATATAATATTTTTATTATGCATATCATATCAAATAATCTTAATCAAATTGCTTAAAATATTCATTACCATATAAAATGATTAAGATTATATCTCTATAACAAATATTACTAACATTATTCATGGAGATATTGTGCAAGATTTAGCTCAGGTCAGGAGATCAGCATATCGAGATGTCAAAATCAAAAATCTGCCGATAAAGTTAAATAAAATCGAAGAATCAATACTAGCAGAGACTCAGAAAATATTTCAAAAATCCAGATATCTAGAAGATCTCTATGTGTCAACATAAGGCCACTGAAGAAACTGCAAGCCCTAACTCCCCTATTCAACCATCCAACCGCGGACAAAACCCACTTATTGCGACGGATCCGCGGCAGTGTTGGGGAAGTAGGAGTTGATATTTTCTGGCTTGGATTCTAACAACAAATATTATCATATGGAATCTAGGGTTTGTATCTTCCGTGACTATAAACAAGACCAAGGGCTAAAGGTAGAGATCATCACCTTTTACACGAAGCAAATCACTGTTAAAGAACAAGTGATCCACGACAGGTCCGCGATTCGATGTGATAGAGCGATGTGAGTATTGATGGAACATCTACTTCCTACGAGGCAGAGATCGAGAGCAACTTCTTCTTCTTGTAATCTAAACTCATAGGATTCGTACTTGTGAAGTTGATTAATAAAGGTAGACCATTAGTTTAATTATTTCATATTTAATTTCTGCATTATGATTTCATTCTCTATCCGATTTTCTTCTATCCCCATCATGCGCGAGTAATTCACCGCTTGATAGGGTTCGTAGGATTAGGGTAGATCAATAGATGAGAAAATGTTTTAACTTCTTTTATATCTTATAAAGTTTATAAACTTTAGCAAAAGAATCGTTTACATCCTAATCGGAGAGCTATCAATTTATTGATAGTCTTGACGGCGATTTGAGATTAGATTAACCATTGTTTTGTTAAGGGCTAGACATGAATATAGATCAATGAAGGGACAAGGGTCAATAGTGGGGAAACCCTAGATTCTTCCAAGAACCCGAATTCTCATTAATCACTATCTATCTAGTCTTAAATCTATTAAAAGATAAAAGGAGTCATCTTTAGTATTCATTCATGACTACTAAATCCTAACGAACCCTACAAGCCTTTTCCCTATAAAATCTATATCCGTATTTAAACTAGATCTTAAAACTATAAATTCTACATCCGTGTTTAACGTAGATCTAGAATCTATTCTACTTATTCTTTTATTCTATTCATCTCGTCTAAAGCAAGATTAGAAGTTCCACGCACCCCTAAGGACGACCCGTACTCATCTCGGCTAGTTACACGCGACACCGTTATTGATTGCGGTTATTTACTGTACAAACACACTTTTCTAACATCGATCAAATGGCGCCGTTGCCGGGGATCCGTGCATAATTTTTTTTTCTAGCTATTCATGTTGAATTCTTATTCGATCCATATCATAAAAATTAAATAAAACAGCAAATTATGTATTTAACGATTAGTGTGCGATTTTTGTGAGGGAATTTGGAATCACTTTAGCGAGGAGATAAAGATTCAGAGACATTCATCACGACCCAGAGGAACTTAGAAGGCTATTGTAGAAAATTCATCAGAGGAAAGCACCATAGTACGGCGGAACCCCCGCAATATTACACATTTAGCCGTGGAACCGCGGCCACTTGGCGGTCTTGCTTAGCCAAAATCCTCTGGTAACTTCCACACCTCTTTCTCTCTCATCTGGAAATCCAATAATATATTTTTCTGCAGGATTCTTTGCAAAATATCGCCGCCCAAAAATCTTTTTGCATGTTTGTAATTGGTTTGTTTGTCCATATTTTAATACGGACTTGAAGGGGCAAGACCAAAATTCAGATTAGGTGGGGATTTCATCACCCTTCATAGGCCCCACAAATCACAAAACGAGCATCCGCATAACCCTATATTAATTAAAAAATATCTAGACCAAGACTTTAAGGACCTTAGCGCTCAATTAAGACAGAGGAAGGTCGTGGGTAATCTATCACTTATCCGCATTTCTTTTGTGGTGTCTAGACCAGTGTGTCTAGACAAGTGGTTACTTAATTAGGACCGTTATTTTTTGTGATTCATATAGCGGATACCTCCCACTTACCTGGCACTTACCTGGTCATAAGAGAGATAAAGAGGTGGTAGAGGATTGATCCTGCGGCTTGTCCTTTGGAAGTCTAGGAGCGGTCTGATGACTTGACCTAGGTGACCTTAGTTCTAGGGTTGATTGTGCATTTTTTGTGTGATTTGTCTCACGTCCGACATTTTTCAAAAAAAACCATTTTTAAATCGTTCACACGCTGCCACTTGCGCTAAACCCGCTTAGTGCATGCTCGAATGGACACGGGATTCTATTGCCCGTTTTCTCCGCGTTTCTGCTATCGACCCCGAAGTCGGTACTTCTTCATTTTCTTTTTCCCTTCCACCCACCACATTGACCGAGATGGACGGTTCTCCATCAGATTTTACCAACACACGCCTGCCACCATCCGTAGGTGCGCAGAATCCACCGCGCATCTCTCTCCAAGAGAGATGTTTCCCCGTGCGTGGACCCTTTCCTACTTTTCTATCTATTCCACCAGCAAATGGGGATAATTTTGAAATTAAACCCCACTTCATCAAACTGTTGCCCAAATTTCACGGGCTTGAGTCTGAAGACGCATATATTTTTATCACCAAATTCGAAAACGTATGCGCAATGATGGGTACTTCATAACTTTCAGTGGATGCTATGCGCTTACGTCTTCTCCCTTTTACTTTGTGCGACTCGCAGAAAAATGGCTTTATAACACTGCCGCACATATATTGCCAATTGGGATGAATTCGTTATATCATTACTTAAGAAATTTTATCCCAATCATAAGACCGCCCGTGTTCGAAGCGAGATTGACCAGTTTACCCAGCTTCCCAACGAACCATTCTGGAAATGCTTTGAATGGTTCAAGGATCTGCTTCTACAATGCCCCCCATCATAGAATCGATAAATGGAAACCTTGCCGCATTATATTTGAAGGTATTAATCCAGTGACAAAACATATGCTCGAGACCATTTGTCAATGCCATTTCATGTCCAAAGATGAAGGGGAAGCTTGACAATTCCTGGAAGATCTCGCTGAACAAACTTTACAGTGGGAAAGCGTTAAACCAATATCGTCAAAGGGAGGTATCCATCAGCTCGATGTTTCTACCGCAGTGAAAGCCGAAATGGCCGCTATACAAAGGAAACTCGAGGCAATAGAAAACAAAGTTTCTTCAGCCCCCCTAAACCAGGTTACGCTCCTTAAAACCATGTGCGTTGCTGTTCCGACCCATCACATTTGACGGAAGAATGTCCTTTAAGTCCACTATTTCAAGGTCAAGAACAAATTAATACTACTTTTTAGCAACGACCTAGAAACGATCATTATTCTTCCACATACAATTAGTGATGGAGAAATTATCCTAATTTTTCTTGGAACCAAAACCAACCTCAAAATCAAAACCAGTTCCTAAGAAACTATCAAAAACTTCCTCCACAGCAACAACAACCACAACAGAGTCAGCACCCCTTTCAATTGCAAACTTTTCAAAATCCAGCCAACAATTCAGTATCGATTAATGATTCCTTCCAAACGGCCAGTACCGAAAAACTCTCCGCACTCGAACGAAGGATGGATACATTTATTAAATATTCCATGCGAACGACGGATACTTTAACATCTTCTATCCAAACGTTAATGCAGAACACCGCTTCCCACGATGAAAGCATAAAATCTATAGAAGCACAACTTGCACAGTTAAATACAGCGATGAGTGCGAGAGAAAACGGGAAACATCCATCTCAACCTATACTGAATCCTGGCCACTCACAAAGTTATAGTGTGAGTGCCGTTACCACGTTGGGATCGGGAAGAGTGTTGAAAAATCAAGTGGGTGAACATGTTGATGACGTTAATGATATTAATGATACTTCGGCTTCTTCTACTTCTAACACTATTTCGTCTAGTCCAACTTCTTCCGAGCCTATTCACCGTTTTCCCCTAGGCTTGAAGACTCAACCTACTTCCTCGAGTCTATCTAAAACGATCCCCACTCCAATTCTGAGATCCATTCCATCCCCACAATCTTCTCCAATATTGGACCCAACCCTTATTGATAAAGCTCCTTATCCAAACAGGTTAAGGGGAAACAGAACAAGTCTACAAATGGAGAATATTATGGAAAATTTTAAGCAAGTTAGCATAAATATTCCTCTCTCCTAGATGCTATTCAACAAGTTCCGTCTTATATGAAAATCCTAAAGTACTTTTGCACTAGGAAGAAAAAAATTCAAGTGCCTAAAAAAGTTTTCTTAGCAAGAAATGTGAGCACCGCGTTTACCCAACAAATACCCAAGAAACGAAAGGACCCAGGAAGTCCTACCATATCTATTTCTATTAGGGGTAAAAATATCAATTGTGCTCTACTCGATCTAGGTGCCAGTGTTAACTTGCTTCCGTATTCTGTCTATGAGCAATTAGGGATCGGAGAGTTAATACCTGCGCACTATACTCTTCAGATAGCCGATCGATCTATCACCTAACCTAGGGGTGAGCTAGAAGATGTTTTAGTCAAAGTCGGGTAATTTATATTCACTGTGGACTTTATCGTTATTGATACATAGCCTGTAGCAAACCCCCGAAACCAAATCCCGGTGATTCTAGGTCGACCTTTTCTTGCGACTTCCAACGTAATAATCAATTGTCGAAACGGCTCTATAACTCTATCCTTCAGGAAGATGTCAATTGAGCTTAACATTTACAAGTTGGGAAGTGAACCCTTCGAACCCTATGCTCAAGTATTTTCTGTCGAAAGGATAGATTCCGACAGTAGCGAATTTGAACAACTTCATGATACCAATCTTGACTCCGCTAGTACATTGTTGTTTGACCTTGCTATTTATTATACACATACGGACCCTTTTATCGAGCTTTCCGGGTCAACATCTAATGCTAAATATGAACCTTTTACGGGGTCCGAGTATCATCCTGTTCTTTCCGATGAGATTATTATTCGGGATATCGATGAAAGCTTTGAAGAAATCTTCGCTGAAGAACTCGCATTTTTAGAAAACATGGGAGTTGTGATGAATCAACCCCAACACAAAGAAGTTGAACCGCCACCCCTTCTTATCAATAACGAGAATGCGAGTAATCCATCATCATTATTTCGTCTCTACAAATCGAGACGTAAACCCGTTCTATTCCATTTCTTATCCCCTCCCCACTTCTTCACGTCTATAGGTGACATGTTCTTCTACCAACCTTGGTGCTACATTGATAAAATATTTGAATGGTTGGTGTTGACTTTTGGTCTTTATAAGGCTTTACATAGACCAATAACTTTACCCCCCTCTTTATAATTTTAAATGTTTAATACTATTTTACTTAAGTTTGGGAAGGGGGGGGAGAAAATATTTTGGCTCTTAATAGAAAATAAATTTTTACAAAATTATAAGCAAAAAATAGGTTTGGGGGAGGATTTCACTTTAATTATTTCATGTCCCCGTTACTAACTTTTCCTCCCAAGTCTACAGTTTTTTTAGCTTAACAGATGACATCAGTGAGGACACTGTTGCAAACAGGTTTGGGGGAGATTTGTTCTTATTCACGCATTATTTTGCATTATACTATATATAAGCAAAAAAAATTGATAATGAAAGTTTGAAAGTGAAAAATTACATATGAAAGATAGGAATAGTTTGAGAAAAACAAGAAAGTTAGATGTTTTTTTAAACGAAACTAGTAATAAGTAGTTATGAGCCGTTATCCCAAGGGTTAGTAAGGTGAAGGAAATTACTAATTTGAGGATAGATCTGAGTCTGAAAAATAGTCTCTATTCTTGAGTCCAAACATTTGAACGTTGATACCTTACTATATGCATTGTCACACATCATGAAACATGGGATACTAGAGAATACCTTGAAATGCTCTTGTCTAAAAGTCTTGGTATGAAGAAAAATAAAAATAAAAACAAAATATAAATGGTGAAGAAAAAAATGAACACTGGTTTTTTAATTGCTTAAGGAAGCATTAAAAAAATATAGCGGGGCGCTTTATCACCTAGTGCCTTAGACCAGCTGGTTTAGGAGCCACTGGTAAGCCTTAGGTGTTGCAAGACGAGGATATTACGTCTTAATACGCGAGCACAATTTGTAATCGGTTGGTTAGTACCTCAAGAAGTATTGACGATCACATGAAGGATGTGCGAGCAATTCTATCTAAAATGTTCACCGACTATAAAGTACTTTGGAAGATGGACAAGAGTATAATAGCTTGAATTGAATTCTCTAAGTGTAGGGATGTATTTTACATACATGTAAGGGTATATGATCGATGTTTGGATGAATGGTAGGGAGGAAGACTAAAGGCGATGTTTTATTGAGGAATGATGCGATTTCTAATATCTTTTCATGACCATTAAGATAGGGCTCATAGCAACTGAAAAGCTAGTGTAGTTGGAAACTCTTATTTTCAAGTTCTTTATTTTATACGTTCTTATCTTTGTATGTAACTTTCATCTTCATTCTTCCATTATGAGATTTTGTGGTGTAATCCGCTGAAAACTCTCAGAAGACAACACTCATCCTACTAGGGATACTTAGAGGTTTAACGTCTTGTTGAGCGTGCTCAGTGTAATCGTGTTGCCTATGAAAGTGTGCTACTAAGGTTTTTCTTTTTCTTTTTCTCCCTCTCTTGAATAACTAGTTTGCTCGGGACGATCAATGTTAAGTTTGGGGGTATTTGTTCATTTAAAAATATGGCACATTTGATATAACATTTTCCTTACTTTTCTTAAATATTTAAAGGTGTTTATTATAAATATAGAACATATTTGGGTTTATCTGCAAAATACTATTCACCATATGTTTATATATTATAATTAACATTATGAAGGAAAATATATGCATATAATATTTATATAATATTTTTATTATGCATATCATATCAAATAATCTTAAACAAATTGCTTAAAAGATTCATTACCATATTAAATGATTAAGATTATATCTCTATAACAAATATTACTAACATTATTCATGGAGATATTGTGCAAGATTTAGCTTAGGTCAGGAGATCGGGATATCAAGATGTCAGAATAAAAAATCTGCAGATAAAGTTAGATAAAATCAAAGAATCAATACTGGCAGAGACTCAGGAAATATTTCAAAAATCCAGATATCTAGAAGATCTCTACATTTCAATATAAGGCCACTGAAGAAACAGCCCTAACTCCCCTATTCAACCGTCCAACCGCGGCCAAAACCCACTTATTGCGGCGGATCCGCGGCAGTGTTGGGGAAGTAGGAGTTGAGATTTTCTGGCTTGGATTCTAACAGCAAATATTATCACATGGAATCTAGGATTTGTATCTTCTGTGACTATAAATAAGACCGAGGGCTAAAGCTAGAGATCATCACCTTTTACGCGAAGCAAATCACCGTCAAAGAATAAGTGATCCACGACAGGTCCGCGATTCCACGTGATAGAGCGACTTGAGTATCGACGGAGCATCTACCTCCTACGAGAAAGAGATTGAGAGAAACTTCTTTTTCTTGTAATCTAAACTCATGAGATTTGTACTTGTGAAGTTGATTAATAAAGGTAGATTATTAGTTTAATTATTTCGTATTTAATTTCTGCATTATGATTTCATTCTCTATCTGATCTTCTTCTATCTCCATCATGCGCGAGTAATTCACCGGTTGATAGGGTTCGTAGGATTAGGGTAAATCAATGGATGAGAAAATATTTTAACTTCATTTACTTCTTATGAAGTTTATAAACTTTAGCAAAAGAATCATTAACATCCTAATGTAAGTCCACGGTAGCACCCCGGCCGTCTAACAGACGCCAAATGCGGAACAAAAACATTTTACAACTGGCGCTATCGCGTACTATAACCCGGATTTGCCATTAAAGCTAAACTAACAAACTACAAAGTGGGTAGAAGAGTTATACCGAATGATCCGAGTCCTTCGGTCTTCAACCATCATCCCACGCTTTATTGCGGCTGCTCCGATCTCCTGAATCTCCAGTCTTCTCGTCCAGGTGGCACCACGCCGAAAGATCTTTAAACGGGCTCCCGCCTCTGAACCGAGGCAACTCGATCATCAAGTTTGCCTAAAGAGATGACCAAGATGATGTAGACAATGAGTAGAACACTTTGTCTCGCTTCGTCCAAAGCCATGGACGAACGGTAAATGAAGTTGCTTTTTTGGATCGGGTGAAATGAGAAATGATGCTATCTAATTTTCATGAACCAAACCGTAATCTTTTCCAAAACCATAACCATAATCTTTTCCCAAGAAGGGTCCGGCCATATATAGAGGAGGGGGTGAGTGTAGGAGCAAGGGGGGATGAGTGTAAGCAAAGCTTATCATTAAGAAATATCTTAGCACAAACAAAATGCATTAATACAAAGGATGACTCATCTAAACCTAGTCACCACCTAATTAATGCAAATGAATGAGTCACAATCCTTGTCACCAATCTAGAAGCTTCTAGAACCACGACTCACCTCATGACTCACCCAAGAAGAAAAGATAAATCCGCATTTAACCGAATGTTAAATACGGGTGATAGAAAACTGGAAACTGGTAACTTCCAAAAGTGATCCTGAAACGAATTTCAGGATAACCCCGTAACAGTATAAACATACCCGCATTTGTATTACGACCGAATACAAATGCGAATGAGACAAAGATATTATATCTACACAGTATAATACTCGGATCCGGCTTAAACCAAAGCCCACCAGTATTATCTGCCCAAAATATGACACGTGCATAAACGCGCGTGCATTTTCCGAACCTTGCCATAAAACCATACGACCTCTACAACGTTTCGCCCGAACCTGGAAAACGGTCTGTGGGGAACTCTAATGACACATCAACACACTGGCACTGGGTATAACCACTAGCACGTCAGAGGTACTAGCTGTATGTAACGGTTGCCTATGTATTGATTGGAAGGGAAGCTGACGAGCGAACTCATCCATAAACCCTACTGAGCCTGACAGTGACAATATCCGTACAGTCCAGTCCGTTCGTCTAGAGAGTATCGCATATCGAGTCTGGGGGGTGGATAAAGTCAGACCCCTAATAACGCGATAAAATCGTGTCGGCATGAAGCCCATCACCACCTGAGAAACTACTGATCCAAATCAGTAATTCTCCACTACCTCGGCCGAGGATTTCTAGTAATGGCCACCCGTGCACTGTGCGACATCAACCCGCAATACCGGGAGAGACGAATCCCCGACGATCTGCTCACCGCCTCCATGTGGCTCGGGACTGTACCCAAAAAATACCTGTTTGCACGACTCCTTTGAGCCGTGGTAGGGTAGAAATCAAAGCACAGTGGGAACTCACACGAGACAAATGTAACGTTTTGGAAATCGTTATGCGATTTCGTCCGTTTTAGGGTAAGTTTGTCGGTATTTTCCGTTTTTACCCGAATGTGGACAAACGACCATATAGACTTGCCAGCACCTAGATTAGCTAAAATAAAGCTAGTGCGCGAACTTTGGGAGTATATGGGACGTTTTGGTTCAATTTGGTTTTTCCCAATTTTTAATATTATTTTAATGCGGTATTTAAATTTTGGGAAAATAACCGTTTGCGATCTTTTCTTTAAAACCTCTAAGTTAAAGAATCCTTCTCACTCACCTAGGGTTATTTTGTGTGGCCTAGGATTTAAGTTGGAAGTAATTGAAAAAGAAAAGAAAAGAGAATGAATTAGATGCATGCATGAGTGTGTGTGTATGTGTGTATGCATTAATGAGCTTTAAATGGAGGAAATTGCTAGGAAACTCTCTCAAATCTCCACCTCCTCACCCTTGGCCGAAAATCCTTCATCCTCTACTGCACTTAATCCTTTATTCATCACAAATTATCAATCTAAACTCTAAAATCCTCAAATATCTGAAACTTTGCACAAAAATACCAAAAGCTTAGGAAATTCTTGATCGTGATCACTTGGAGAGGGGAAAAGCTTGGACTTGAGAGCAATATTGTTAGGTATAACCCCTCTACTGCTAATTTATAGTTTTTGTGTTGTTTTGATCGTTAAATTCTGCGTAGAACGTAAATTATATCGATTGAGGCGATATCGGGTTTTTAGTGTATTTTTAGAGATATTGGAATCTGCTATGATCTGGAGAGTTTAGTGATTATGGAAACAATTTTAGAGTGATTTGCAGGTTGACCTGAGACACCACCCAGGAGACGGGGACCACCCCGCCGGTCTGGGCCGGCGAGCCTTAAGGAGGGGGCCGGCGACGCCGGCCGAATTGGTGAGGGTTGGGGTGGGTTTCCTGTGGGTAGTGGTCTGCTGTTATTTTGGGTCTTTTGGTACTGTTGAATTTGTTAGTAATTACAGTATGCAAAATCTGGGATCGATTACCTATAATCGTGTGTTTTGAGTTCGCGTGATACGTGTTACGACACGAGTCGTGTGTCGTGCTGCGACGTGCACAGTTTGGGTTTAGGTATCGTTTCGTGTGTTTGCGCTAGACGTGTATACGTGTTATGGTTTAGTGCGTTGTTACGTTTTATGATACGTAGTTTACGTTATTATGATTGCTTCTAAGTTATTCGCATTATTTCTTGTGTTTGTGATATTATAGCGTCGCAAGCGGGGACTTCAGACGCTGCGAACAAAGGGAAGCAGGTGGTCGGATCTTCATAGCTGGAGACCACAGTGTGAGTAGATTTAACATCTACGGGGAATCGCCCGTATGGCGCTACGCGTCGGGGCTAGATATGATCTGATATTAGCCGTATACTTATTTACTTATATAGAGACATTGCATATAGTTACTTGTAGTGCATGATATTATATCTGATGTACACTGCACTATTATCGACAGTCCATGTTGCACGAGCACCAATGATATGCTACACACACACTGTTGATAATTGACATGATAGGCACAACACAATTGCTCATTCATATACCTTGCTAGTAGTTAGCGACATTAAACAGTTATACTTGTGCGACATTGCATGTTACATAGAACATACCTGTATACCTACATGCTCATATGTATACCATGCTATATTATTAGTTAGCACATATACCTTGTTATTGTTATATGATCGTTTGTATTGCATATATATCAGTGGTATGGGACGCTGTGTATATATGTATTCTGGATTTAGATATTATAGATTGTATTGCATATATATCGGTGGTATGGGACGCCGTATATATATGTATTTGGATTGGATTTATATGAATTGTATTGCATATATATCGGTGGTATGGGACGCCGTATATATATGTATTCTGGATTTGGATTCTTGGGATCCGCGAGATACATTATATGGACATATGCATTTGAGATGCGATATGGGAAATTAAGGTGTCGAGGTGGGCACTTAATTTCCGAGAGATATATGGGATTTGACAGACCGATACGTGGAAACGCAAGTATCGAGGTGGGATACTTGGTTTTCGAGGAACGTATGGATATTATGTTTTTGGGTGTCGATGTTTGACACTCGGGTTTTCATTGAGATGTACAGTATCTGAGGGCCGATCTGAGGGCCGATCTGAGGGCCGATTTGAGGGCCGATCTGAGTATTTTGGGAGTTGGGTGTTGTTGAGATACACCGTGTTTTTCATGCTGATGATATGCGCATGAGATTATTTACTTTCCGCACTCAGTATTATATTGATATGGATATTATGATAGTTGCATATTCATATTGTCATACTCATGCTATCAGTTCACATGTTATTGATTAGTGATGTTAGTGCATACTTGCGATTACTGTATGATGTTAATTACTATTCACGAGTTGGCAACTCACCCCCGTTGTGCCACAGTTTTGCAGGACTTACCCTCTGAGTAGTCGCGGTGGGGCAGCTTATCATCATTTCTTTTGGGGATACCGCTACCTTGGGCAGTGAGGCCGTTGCTTTATAGGTGGGTTTGCGGTTATCCGTTGTATATTGTATATCATTTTGGGTTGGATCTAGTATTCTCCATCTACTTGTTGTATATGACTTAGAGACGACTTGTGAGATATCAGTGTTGTATATTGGTTTTGGGAACCGTGCTCGTAGAAGCAGGTTATTGTGGATTTGTATACTTTTTGATATAGTCGTTCTCTTTGATATTTCTTCGCTTTGGCGTCGTATACTTGTTGTGGTGATTGTCTCCGCCGGTGGGCGTGATTTTTCTCCCACTTGGGATGTTTATCATATTATCTGTGTTGTACCCGTTTACGGGGCTAGTTTTACAAAGGAGGTGCTGCCGAAATTTTTATGAAAGAAAACTAGAGTTAGAAATTTTAAATGGCGACTCCTAAAGCTTTTAAATTAGGTTTTCTCCGTTGATCCATTCTTGGGTGGTTTAGATTTCTGGGTTTTCGGCTTACTTAGGTTACGTACGCCTGTAGACGTTACGTAATTTAAGTGCCGGTTACGGACCGAATTTCGGGTCGTGACAAAGTTGGTATCAGAGCGTTAGGTTTTACCTTTCGGAGTCTAGGATGACCTTGGTATGATGGAGTAGGTGGCTTAAGCAGAGTGACGTAGCGTGTGTATGTTCCGCGGCATACTTACGACACGGTACTCCGCCTAAGTGACCTTAGGACTTGTTGATTGGTATTCCTTCCGTGATTGATATACATCTTGTGATTCGATTTCCGTTTCCTTATCGAATCTTGTTTCAATTTATAGCCCATATGCCGCCGAAGACTACGAGGGCTCAGAGAGCGGCCGCGAGGGCCGAGGTCAGAGTTGACTCGCCTGAGGCGAGGACTGACCGGGATGGTACGCCTGTTGTACCGGAGTATATTGCTATGATTGGAGCTGGTATGCAGGATCTGCGCCAGATTGTGGGGACTTTGGTAGAGACCATCCGAGCGCAGGGGCAGGCAGTTGTTCCACCCGCTGCGGTGGCCACGGTGGTACCTACAGTTCCGATAGTCGCAGTTGCAGCTCCGGGGGTTATTGCTGTGTCGTTGACGGATTTCATGAGGCTGAGACCTCCGGTGTTTACGGGTACAGATGTTACCGAGGATCCGCAGTCGTTTATCGACCGGATGGCCAGGATTTGTCGCTCACTCCGATGTTCCGACGAGAGATGGGTAGAGTTTGCCAGTTTTCGTCTGGAGGGCATGGCTCAGAAGTGGTGTGAGTCGTTGGAGAGAGGCAGAGCCGCTGGTCTTGCTCCTATGACCTGGGCTGAGTTTGTGACGTCTTTTCTCGTTCGTTTTCTTCCACCGAGCGTTAGAGATGCGCGAGCGCGCCGATTTGAGTCTTTACGTCAGACGCCGGGGATGACGGTGTCGGATTATGATGTTTTGTTTACTGAGCTGTCGATATATGCTCCATACCTGGTGGCGACGGAGGAGATGAGGGTGAAGAGGTTTGTTCGAGGCCTACTTACCCAGATATTCTTAGCCATCAGTGTTCAGCATTGTGACACGTATGCGGCAGCGGTGGATGCAGCTCTTTCGGTAGAGGAGCGTCTAGCTGAGTTATCAGTTGTTCCGGGACCGAAGAGGGTTCGTATAGATGATGTGGCAGCGAGGCAGACGTTTAGACGTCGAGATAGTTTTCGTTCTGATAGTGGCGGTTCGGGACGAGGCAGGCTTTATGGTTCTTACCCTCAGGATGATCGGCAGTTTACTGCGGGATGTTACCGGTGTGGTAGTTTGGGTCATCGGGTTCGAGATTGCATAGAGCCGCGTGTGAACGAGTCAGCTGTACCGCAGATTACCTTACCACCTTCTCCACCTCAGAGAGCGTTGCCTATTGTTCCAGTAGTTGCGCCACGTCAGACTCCTGTTCAGCGAGGTCGTGGTCGCGGAGGTTTTGTACCGAGAGTACGAGGTGGCAGAGGCAGAGGACAGCCAGTAGCAGGTAGAGGTCAGGCTAGGGTTTTTGCCTTGACTCACCAGGACGCTCAGGCGTCCAATGCCGTGGTTTCAGGTACTCTTTCTGTATGTTCTTATGATGCGCATGTTCTTTTTGATCCGGGATCCACGCATTCGTATGTTTCTACGCACTTCGTGCCGAGGTTAGGCCGAGAGTCGTGCTTGCTGGATCAGCCGCTGATCGTGACTACTCCTGTGGGAGAGTCGTTTGTTGCGCGTTATGTGTTTCGATCTTGTGTCGTCCATATTGGTGACAGAGATCTGCCCGTCGACTTGATCCTTCTGGAGATGTTGGACTTCGACGTTTTGTTGGGCATGGATTGGCTAGCTACTTGCTATGCGTCCGTGGACTGCCGCGAGAAGACAGTTAGATTTTGTTTTCCCGGCGAGTCGGTGTTGGTTGTGCAGGGGGACCGTAGTGCCGCCCCTCACAGCTTGATTTCTGTTGTGTGCGCTAGTCGGCTCTTGAGGAGGGGATGTCGGGGATTCTTGGCGTTCATTCATGATACTGGAGCCACAGTGGAGTTGTTGGACCAGGTTTCTACCGTGCGAGAGTTTCCCGATGTTTTTCCCGATGAGTTACCTGGGTTGCCGCCAGAGCGCGATATTGAGTTTTGCATTGATCTGATTCCTGGCACGGAGCCTATTTCTATACCGCCTTATCGGATGGCTCCGGCAGAGCTTAGAGAGCTTAAAGATCAATTGCAAGAGTTGCTTGATTTGGGACTTGTGCGTCCGAGTGTTTCGCCGTGGGGAGCTCCTGTTCTGTTCGTCAAGAAGAAGGACGGCAGTTTGAGGCTATGTGTGGATTATCGTCAGTTGAACCGTGTTACGATGCGGAACAGGTATCCTTTACCCCGCATTGACGATTTATTCGATCAGCTCCAGGGTGCGAAACATTTCTCGAAGATTGATTTGCGTTCGGGTTATCATCAGTTGCGGGTTCGGGATGATGACATTCCGAAGACTGCTTTTCGTACACGCTATGGGCATTATGAGTTTTTGGTGATGTCGTTCGGACTCACCAATGCGCCAGCAGCGTTCATGGATCTGATGAACCGGATTTTCAGGCCGTTCCTCGACCAGTTCATTATCGTGTTTATTGATGACATACTGGTTTACTCTAGGAGTCGAGAGGAGCATGAGCAGCACTTGGGGATTACTTTACAGATATTGAGAGAGCATCAGCTGTATGCTAAATTCTCAAAGTGCGCGTTTTGGCTTGATCGAGTGGACTTCCTGGGTCATGTGGTGACTTGTGATGGGATTCTTGTGGACCCGAGGAAGATCGAGGCTGTACAGCTTTGGCCCAGACCTGGATCGGTGACTGAGGTCCGCAGCTTTTTGGGCTTAGCTGGTTATTATCGCCGTTTTGTGCAGGATTTTTCGAGTATCGCTGCACCGCTGACTGGATTGACCCGGAAGGGAGTTCCTTTTCTCTGGACTGATGCGTGCGAGCAGAGTTTTCAAGAGTTGAAGACTCGGTTGACGACAGCACCAGTTCTTTCTTTACCTTCTGGATCGGGAGGCTACGTTGTGTTTTGTGATGCTTCTCGAGTGGGGCTCGGCTGTGTTTTGATGCAGCATGATAGGGTGATTGCATATGCTTCTAGGCAGCTGAAGAAGCACGAGCAGAATTACCCCACTCACGATCTAGAGATGGCTGCGGTAGTATTTGCGTTGAAGATCTGGAGGCACTACTTGTATGGAGAGTCGTGTCAGATCTTCACGGATCACAAGAGTCTGAAGTACATCTTCCAGCAGAGAGATCTGAACCTGAGACAGCGCCGATGGATGGAGCTAGTGAAGGATTATGATTGTGAGATCCTTTACCACCCGGGCAGGGCGAATGTGGTAGCCGATGCTTTGAGTCGTAGGCCCGTGGGTAGCTTGTCCCAGCTGAGCGCCGTTCAGTATCAGTCTTCTGCAGATTGGCAGCTCTTGTGTGATAGTAGAGTGCAGTTCGAGTTTACCTCCACTGGGGGACAGTTTGCTCATGTCCGCACCCGTCCTTTACTTGTTGATCGTATTCGTGAGGCGCAACCCAGTGATGCTCGTTTGTCTGAGATTCTTGAGCTTGTTCGACGAGGTACAGTTTCGGAGTTCATGATTGATGACCAGGGTGTGCTACGATGCGGGACTCGCTTGTGTGTACCGGATGTTGATGGGTTGAGACGCGAGATCCTAGAGCAGGCACATCAGTCGACTTTTAGCGTTCATCCAGGTTCCACCAAGATGTACAGAGACTTGAGAGACTTCTACTGGTGGGAAGGGATGAAGCGCGATATTTCGGACTTCGTTTCGAGGTGCCTGACTTGTCAGCAAGTCAAGGCTGAGCATCAGAGACCGGCTGGAGAGTTGCAGCCTTTACCCATTCCGGAGTGGAAATGGGAGCAGATTTCCATGGACTTTATTGTGGGTCTACCCAGGACCAGTAGAGGGTATGACTCCATTTGGGTTGTTGTAGACCGGTTGACGAAAGCGGCTCACTTCCTTCCAGTGAAGACCACTTTCGGCTATGCTCAGTATGCTCAGCTTTATATAGATGAGATTGTGCGTTTGCACGGTGTTCCCACATGCATAGTATCCGACAGAGGTACCCAGTTTACTAGCCGTCTATGGCAGAAGCTTCAGGAAGCTTTGGGTACCAGATTGAGTTTTAGCACCGCTTTTCATCCGCAGACAGATGGTCAGACGGAGCGGACTATTCAGACTCTGGAGGATATGCTCCGTGCATGTGTGCTTGATTTTGGGGGCAGTTGGGATCGTCACTTGCCGTTGATTGAGTTCTCCTATAATAACAGCTTTCAGGAGACTATTCAGATGGCACCTTTTGAGGCTTTATATGGTAGGAAGTGTCGATCGCCAGTCTGTTGGACCGAGCTTAGTGAGAGTTTGGTGTTGGGACCCCAGCTTGTTCAGGAGACTACGGAGAAGATCCAGCTGATTCAGGACAGGATGAGAGCAGCCCAGTGCAGGCAGAAGTCTTATGCCGACCGTCGTCGTCGCAGACTTGAGTTCGCAGTGGGAGATCATGTATTCCTGAAGATTTCTCCGATGAAGGGCGTTATGCGATTTGGGAAGAGAGGGAAGCTCAGTCCCAGATTTGTAGGTCCTTTCGAGATCCTTGAGCGAGTAGGTTCGGTTGCTTATCGTTTAGCGCTCCCGCCTAGTTTTCCGGATGTTCACCCCGTTTTTCATATGTCGATGCTTCGAAGATACCTTCATGATCCTTCTCATATGATTCAGCACGAGACCGTTCAGCTTGAGCGTGATCTTTCTTTCACCGAGCAGCCGATAGTTATTTTGGATCGGCAGGTGAAGAAACTTCGGTCTAGGGACTTGCCTTCAGTAAAGGTTCTGTGGCGTAGTCCGCCTGGTGAGGAGATCACTTGGGAGATCGAGAGCGAGATGCGGGAGAGATTCCCTTATCTTTTTGAAGGTACGTTTTTGTATGAAATTTTAATTCGGGGACCGAATTTCTATAAGGGGGGGAGATTGTAACGTTTTGGAAATCGTTATGCGATTTCGTCCGTTTTAGGGTAAGTTTGTCGGTATTTTCCGTTTTTACCCGAATGTGGACAAACGACCATATAGACTTGCCAGCACCTAGATTAGCTAAAATAAAGCTAGTGCGCGAACTTTGGGAGTATATGGGACGTTTTGGTTCAATTTGGTTTTTCCCAATTTTTAATATTATTTTAATGCGGTATTTAAATTTTGGGAAAATAACCGTTTGCGATCTTTTCTTTAAAACCTCTAAGTTAAAGAATCCTTCTCACTCACCTAGGGTTATTTTGTGTGGCCTAGGATTTAAGTTGGAAGTAATTGAAAAAGAAAAGAAAAGAGAATGAATTAGATGCATGCATGAGTGTGTGTGTATGTGTGTATGCATTAATGAGCTTTAAATGGAGGAAATTGCTAGGAAACTCTCTCAAATCTCCACCTCCTCACCCTTGGCCGAAAATCCTTCATCCTCTACTGCACTTAATCCTTTATTCATCACAAATTATCAATCTAAACTCTAAAATCCTCAAATATCTGAAACTTTGCACAAAAATACCAAAAGCTTAGGAAATTCTTGATCGTGATCACTTGGAGAGGGGAAAAGCTTGGACTTGAGAGCAATATTGTTAGGTATAACCCCTCTACTGCTAATTTATAGTTTTTGTGTTGTTTTGATCGTTAAATTCTGCGTAGAACGTAAATTATATCGATTGAGGCGATATCGGGTTTTTAGTGTATTTTTAGAGATATTGGAATCTGCTATGATCTGGAGAGTTTAGTGATTATGGAAACAATTTTAGAGTGATTTGCAGGTTGACCTGAGACACCACCCAGGAGACGGGGACCACCCCGCCGGTCTGGGCCGGCGAGCCTTAAGGAGGGGGCCGGCGACGCCGGCCGAATTGGTGAGGGTTGGGGTGGGTTTCCTGTGGGTAGTGGTCTGCTGTTATTTTGGGTCTTTTGGTACTGTTGAATTTGTTAGTAATTACAGTATGCAAAATCTGGGATCGATTACCTATAATCGTGTGTTTTGAGTTCGCGTGATACGTGTTACGACACGAGTCGTGTGTCGTGCTGCGACGTGCACAGTTTGGGTTTAGGTATCGTTTCGTGTGTTTGCGCTAGACGTGTATACGTGTTATGGTTTAGTGCGTTGTTACGTTTTATGATACGTAGTTTACGTTATTATGATTGCTTCTAAGTTATTCGCATTATTTCTTGTGTTTGTGATATTATAGCGTCGCAAGCGGGGACTTCAGACGCTGCGAACAAAGGGAAGCAGGTGGTCGGATCTTCATAGCTGGAGACCACAGTGTGAGTAGATTTAACATCTACGGGGAATCGCCCGTATGGCGCTACGCGTCGGGGCTAGATATGATCTGATATTAGCCGTATACTTATTTACTTATATAGAGACATTGCATATAGTTACTTGTAGTGCATGATATTATATCTGATGTACACTGCACTATTATCGACAGTCCATGTTGCACGAGCACCAATGATATGCTACACACACACTGTTGATAATTGACATGATAGGCACAACACAATTGCTCATTCATATACCTTGCTAGTAGTTAGCGACATTAAACAGTTATACTTGTGCGACATTGCATGTTACATAGAACATACCTGTATACCTACATGCTCATATGTATACCATGCTATATTATTAGTTAGCACATATACCTTGTTATTGTTATATGATCGTTTGTATTGCATATATATCAGTGGTATGGGACGCTGTGTATATATGTATTCTGGATTTAGATATTATAGATTGTATTGCATATATATCGGTGGTATGGGACGCCGTATATATATGTATTTGGATTGGATTTATATGAATTGTATTGCATATATATCGGTGGTATGGGACGCCGTATATATATGTATTCTGGATTTGGATTCTTGGGATCCGCGAGATACATTATATGGACTTATGCATTTGAGATGCGATATGGGAAATTAAGGTGTCGAGGTGGGCACTTAATTTCCGAGAGATATATGGGACTTGACAGACCGATACGTGGAAACGCAAGTATCGAGGTGGGATACTTGGTTTTCGAGGAACGTATGGATATTATGTTTTTGGGTGTCGATGTTTGACACTCGGGTTTTCATTGAGATGTACAGTATCTGAGGGCCGATCTGAGGGCCGATTTGAGGGCCGATCTGAGTATTTTGGGAGTTGGGTGTTGTTGAGATACACCGTGTTTTTCATGCTGATGATATGCGCATGAGATTATTTACTTTCCGCACTCAGTATTATATTGATATGGATATTATGATAGTTGCATATTCATATTGTCATACTCATGCTATCAGTTCACATGTTATTGATTAGTGATGTTAGTGCATACTTGCGATTACTGTATGATGTTAATTACTATTCACGAGTTGGCAACTCACCCCCGTTGTGCCACAGTTTTGCAGGACTTACCCTCTGAGTAGTCGCGGTGGGGCAGCTTATCATCATTTCTTTTGGGGATACCGCTACCTTGGGCAGTGAGGCCGTTGCTTTATAGGTGGGTTTGCGGTTATCCGTTGTATATTGTATATCATTTTGGGTTGGATCTAGTATTCTCCATCTACTTGTTGTATATGACTTAGAGACGACTTGTGAGATATCAGTGTTGTATATTGGTTTTGGGAACCGTGCTCGTAGAAGCAGGTTATTGTGGATTTGTATACTTTTTGATATAGTCGTTCTCTTTGATATTTCTTCGCTTTGGCGTCGTATACTTGTTGTGGTGATTGTCTCCGCCGGTGGGCGTGATTTTTCTCCCACTTGGGATGTTTATCATATTATCTGTGTTGTACCCATTTACGGGGCTAGTTTTACAAAGGAGGTGCTGCCGAAATTTTTATGAAAGAAAACTAGAGTTAGAAATTTTAAATGGCGACTCCTAAAGCTTTTAAATTAGGTTTTCTCCGTTGATCCATTCTTGGGTGGTTTAGATTTCTGGGTTTTCGGCTTACTTAGGTTACGTACGCCTGTAGACGTTACGTAATTTAAGTGCCGGTTACGGACCGAATTTCGGGTCGTGACAACAAATGACAATCTCAGGTCGACAAACTAACCTGTACAGATGTCACAAAGGAACTGTTATATGACGATATGTATAATACCAACTAGCATGTTCCCGGCGAGTCATGTCCGGTGTACTCATAACCCAATGAGCACCTGTATACATCTTAGGTGAACCAACTGACACCAATGGCTTGTGAGACCGGCCACCGCCCCTCGTCGGGGTCTCGACTGTATACACTAGTCTACTGCGGAGTATCGATGCCCTGTCTCGAAACTCCCACGACTAGGGACACTTTAAGGATGTGCTTATAGACCCCAGCTTCCACGTATATGATCACCATCATACTGCTGGCAGTCAAGCAGAATTCTATGGGCTCTATCTGTTAGTGTATATGCCCTAGAAGCCATTACTGTATCATACTGGATTGTATATTACTTGATGGAAGCTTGGGATATTCACCTTGTATTGACATTCTTGCTCAAAATGGTAGAATGGTACTTGGTTTGTTTCTGCTTTAAAGTGTGCTTGTGTTTCTTTTAGCATATTGTCTTTATACATTAGTGGAGCCCTTAGGATCTTTGCTTGATTACCAGCGTTGTGATGGCAGTCACACTCGTGGGGGCTGGATAATCCATAAGCCAATCCTTATGCAGGTCCTTAGTCGCAGGACTATCGAGACAGGGCATCGATACTCCGGAGTAGACTAGCGTATGCGCTTCTTATCCCAGCTTGGGAGACGGTCTGTCCCACAGCCGTCAGTACGTCGTACTTGAGATAGTATACGGGTGCTCGTTAGGTTACGAGTACACTAGACAGGACTCGTCGGGAACTGTTGGTTGGTATTATACCTATCGTCGGTTATTAGTTCCCAGGTGATATGAGTACAACTTAGTCCGTTGACTTGACACTGTCACTTCGCCTCAAGTGTGTTCCCACTGTACTTTGATTACTATCTTACCACGGCTCAAAGGAGTCGTGCAAACAGGTAGTTTTTGGGTGCAGTCCCGAAGCACTTGGAGGCAGGGACGGTTAAACAGGATTCGTCTTTCCAGGTATTGGGGGTTGATATCGCGCTGTGTCTAGGAGAGCCAACACAAAGTCCCTGGCCAGGGAAAGCGAGATAGACTGGTAGGTTTCCAATGTTATCTCAGGTGTTCTGGGCTACACTTCGACACGACTTGTACCGCTATTAGGGGACTGACGTTTACCGCCCCCATAGGCCCGACATGCGATGTTATCAGACGAACAGACCGGACTGTACGGAGACTGTCACATACATGCTCAGTAGGAGTTCTGATGGGTTTACCTCGTTAGTCTTCTTATCGGCATCTACCTGGGGACCGTTACATACAGCTAGTGCCGCTTGCGGTCTGTGGTTAAACCCACTGCCAGCGTAGTGTCGAGTCTTTAGAGTCCCACACAGAGGGTTATTCGCCTTTGGGCAAAACAGAGTAGAGGTCGCATGGTTTTGCGACAGGGTTCGTTCACATCCGCGCACTTGTGCACGTTTGGCGTCCGGACAGACATTACTAGCGGGCTCTGGTTTGAGCCAGATCCTAGTATATGTTTTGGGGTTAGTTTTATCTCATAGTATTCATGTTCTTCGGAACACGAATGCGGGTGTGTATGCACAGTTGATTGAGGCGGGGGAAGAGGTTTTTCATTAGGGTTTTGGAACGGGTGCGTATGCACAGTTGACAGTCGTCTTTTTCCAAACCCTAATGAATTTGTGATATATCAATTAATAATATTAATTAAATGAAATTGTGTCATGGTTGGGTTTGTTGACTTGTTGACCAAGGTTGACTTGTTGACCATGGTTGAAACTTTTACCATCATCATTACACATCAAAAATGCTCTTTGATCTTTGCAAAAACCATTTAATGTGAAATGATAATTGTCTCATCAAACCAACCATTAACTTTTTCATTTGATTAAAATTATTAATTTGATTAATTCACTTATATTGTTATGGTTGTAAAACTATTCTCATTCTATCATAACCATTCTCTCTCTTCCTTTCATCTTCCTCCTCCTCTAGTTCAAGGAGAATCATTCTCATGAGTTGAGAAACCTTTCCTTGGAGATAAAACACCCAAAGCCACTCTCTACTCATCCTAAGGTTGAAGGTCTAGCAAGCCGGACACTTTAGTTCTCTCAAGATCGAGAAAGGAGCTCAAGGTAGAAACCCTCAAGTGGATCCATCTTCGACAAGAGAAGGCAACGAGGAAAGCACCATCCGACCACTACAAAGAGTCCAAGAAGAAGGAGTTCAAGTTGAGGTATAACCCCTAACCGAGTAGATAACTCTCTTGTTAGTTGCTAGTGTGTTTTTTAGCCAAGATCCGTTTTCGTAGTCCATGTTACCTAAACCCTAAAAATCATTTTTCATCGTTTCCGCAAGCCCGTAAGAACCGGGAGAAGTAACGTGGACTTACAGTGGTATCAGAGCCTAACTAAACACACCCTAGCATGTTAGCAAAGTATCTACAATTTCGACCGGACAAAAAATCGCGAAACACCCCGGAAAATCTTAGTTTCTGCCGATTTTTATTTCTGCTCCAAAAATAATAAATCATGTCTTAACAATCGACTCAGGCTTTTTTATGAACAGGCAAGAAAAACGATCCAGCGAACCGACCGACTCACCGCAGTTCCGCGGCCGAGTTTACTCGGCCGTGGATCGTTTCTCCTGCAGTTTGTTTCTGGTGGTATTTTGTGATTTTTGAGATGGTTTGTTTATGCCCAGAATTTCCAGAGAACAAGTTTGTTTTTGGGGTGCTTACAAATCCGTATTTTGGTCGATTTTCTGTAGACTTTGGCTAATGGGTTGTATCTGTTATGTTATATGTATTGAACGTCTGCTAATCGCTATACGTCGATTAGTGGGGGTTATACATAACTGTGATCTGTGATGTTGATGGTATGTGTATATGAATTCGTTGGATTGTCGCGGATGAATAGCCGGGGCGTATTGTGAGATGAGAGTTTTGTTTATCTTTCAATTCTTGTAATATGTAAATTGATGTAATATTATTTGTATGGCCGCACAACCGTGTCGGGTTTGTAGCCGTCATTGTATAATTTCTTTTTACTGTTTTTGCTCCTAGGATAGACCCAAGGTGGGGTGCACAAACTACCGGGTATCTCGAAGTGCCGAGTGGCCTACTCACGAGTGGAGGGAGGTTGCTTCGCTTCGGGTACTTGGAGGGTACTTTGCCGCACCCGTAGGGGCCTAGAGTGGGGTTTGGCTATTCATCGCGACCGTGTAATCCGCTCTTCGTTACAGGCTCGTACGAATTACGGATTCCTAGTATATCCAATATATTTATCTGTGATCTGGAATGGCTATCATTGCATGTGACGAATGTTTATATATATCTATATGATATCTATTTAGGCGTTGCTTATGTTTTGCATCCGTGCTAGTCCAGCCCTCGCTCTGTCGTTAGTTAAGTAACCTAACGGGTGATGACGGAACCCCGTGGCGAATGCGGATGGCATAAGCGTATGTCATATTTTCGTTGTTTTCTGCAATGGTAGGATTAAATGATGGGACGCATTGGAATTAATGCAAGAAAAAAATAAACCAAGTAAAAGTCATTGGAACACTTTGAAAACCACTCGGTTCTTTTCAAAACCAAACTTTTAAATGCGGAGCTTGAACCACTCCTTTTGAAAGCTATCTCGTTCCTTCAATTATATCAAGTTCACTACGTTCACGGTTTCGCCAAAACCATTCGTAGCCCTCCGTCGTTTCACATGAATGGTCAACAAGTATTCAAGCTATGTATGTTGGCCAAAGTCAAGGCATAGTGATTGGAAGCTATTGGGTATTCATGTGCAGCATAGATAGATGTGTTGGTTTGGGGCAGTCGTTCTAACATTTTGGCCAAAGTCAAGGGTATGTGAGGGTGGGCTCAAATTAACCTGGAGAATGACGGGTAGAACTTGACATGTGACTTATGATATTTTGGCCAAAGTCAAGATCATAAGAGCATGGGGCAAAAATCCACATCGGGAGTTTCAAAAGAACTGAAACTTGCTAGCGTTGCATACCATTTGGAGTGTGATGATTCTGGTAGGATTCCTTCAGTTTTGTCACGTGATGATATTTGGATCCCGGTCCTACTTTGAGTATATGCTACTCCTCCGGAACTTTCTCACTTAACGATCAATGCTATAAACCAAGTACGTGTCTAGAAAGCTGTTAGCGGGGCTACGCCCACAGAGAAAAGAGGTTATTTAATTAAGGAACTTCGTGAAAGCGTTGGAAAACCTCCCTCGAAGTACCGACAATGGCATGGCTGAACGGTTAAGCAAGTATTGTACGGTGAGATTAATCCCGACTAGTTCTTCCTTTATGGTTTGAGGAGGGATTCGAGAGATAGTGGGAGCCATCCTGTTTAGACAAATTGAAAACCACTCTAAACTTTCAAGAGCATCATGCTAAAGTGTTTCTTCTCTCTCTCCTAATTGCAGCGACCAAACATCATGACTGGACTTAAGTTACTACTAGATAAAAACATACTGACAGGGCCAAACTACAAAGATTGGCTCAGGAATGTCAAAATGGCAATCACTTATGACAAGTTGGGGTATCTTCTTACCACCAAAGCTCCCCCTGTCCCAGGTCCCAAAACCAGTGTCGTGGATAGGGAAATCCGCAAGACCTGGGAAATCGACTGCGCGAAGGCCAAGTGCCTCATGCTTTCCTCTATGGACAATGAACATCAGAGGAGGCACGAGAATATGGACCTCGAATCCATATTTCTCCATACAAAAGAGCTGTATGGAGAGCAATCTCGTATCGCCAGATACGAAGTGTCGAAGAAGTTGTTTTCGACAAGATTGGCCGTCGGATCATCGGTAGCGGAACTGTAACATTTTCAAAAAGATAAAATATTAATTTTGGGAATTTTTATAATTTAATATTATTTTATTGATTATTTTAATATTAAATCTATAATTAAATGCAAATAGATAGGAAAAATTTGAGAAAATTATGAAAAATTCTAAAATAGGGTAAATTAGAGAATTATGACATTTTAAAGTTTTTGTGATTAGTTTGACACTAAATTAGTGCTAATCGCGATTAAAAATCGCTAATCGGTTTTTTTTTAGCATTTTTGTGCAAAACTTGCACATATCATTTTTATCACACTTGTGCATTTTCTACCATGTTACTTTGGGTTTACTATTGGTGTGAGAAGGTTTTGAGAGAAAGGAAAAGGAAATAAAAGAGAAAAGATTAAAGAATGGAGGGTTGGTGAGAAGAGAGGTATGGGGCATCATTGACTAAAACCCTTAGCCATTTCTCCCATCATTTTTCCTCCCTCTTCTTCCTCCTACTGCTGCTGCTCCTGCACTCCATTTCCTTCCCCTCTTCAAGCTCCAAAACACCTCTAAACCTACACCAAAACCCAATCTCCATTTCATTAAAATTGTGCACAATCCCTAGATCTACACATGGAGCGAAAGAAGCATGGATTTTGGCCACTAGAGGGCAACTCAAGAAAGTTCTTGAGTTGCCAATTGAGGTAATTTCGGGACCATTAGCTAAATTGTAGCATTTCCTTTGACCCCAAGTTAAGATTATATCGATATTGTGTGATATTATGGACTTGATGAAAACCTAGTTAGGGTTGTGGTGAATTATGGGTTGTAATATGAAATTGAGGTCAGTAGAGGTTATACCATCACCCTAGTGTAAGAATTGGAACCCAAAACCTGAAGCTAGAACCAGAATATGGATTTTAGAAACCGATATCGGGGAAATTGTGAAATCTGTGAAGGTTAACTTGAATCTGCTATCATACGAGACACCTGAAAATAATATTGAGTGGACAGTGACATGTGCAGGCACCATTGAACCAACACCCCAGACCCCAGCCCCCAATTCCTTCTTGAGGCCGCCGAAATCCCCATTCTGGTCGCAATTTGCGGCCAGACCAGTGAGGAATCCCCTCGTTTTGCGTGCCTGGCCCTATTTCCTCTAGTATTGACCCTGGGTACTTCTAGTTTTGACAGATTCTATCTAGAGTGAAATCTGGGACATATATCCTAAGTTGCTATTTTGGATTCGTGTTTCCGTATTCCGTATTTTCATTTCTGCATTGGTGTGTTTCGTTTTATCTCGACTATTTGGCGTTTATACGACGATATAGAGGGTTTATTGACGGTTTTGAAGGCGTGCCATTGGTTCTCACCTATAGGCCCCTTATCGTATCGTTTTGGATTTCATGTGCCGTTTTAGCTTGGCTTTGGTGTTAATTGCGTATATACGATACTTGCTGTGTAGGTACCCCATGAAGACTTCGGGACGACAAGAAAGCGCGTGGCGACGTCGACAAATGAAGACCTAAGGTGAGTAGATTATATCTACAGGGGGAAGTCGGGTGGATGGCGTATAGCACCCCCGCAGTCCGTAATTAGTACTATGTAGTATATTTATAGGTGCGATAGTTAGTGTGTTATGGTTAGTTAGGGGTAGAAATAACTAGCATAGTTCCTAGTTGCGAACCATAGGATAGATTTGCACCCACACGCATACACTTGTGTGTTTCTTATACTTGCACTGTGTTTGATGATATGGGATGACTTTGGAGTTGAGTCGATGATGTGGGCTTTGTGCCGCGAGATCGGTGATTTGTTATGATTCGTATTTGGGATACGAAATGTGATTCTTGCGGGTTTGGGATGTGTGTTTACCCCGCATTCATACCTTGTAGATGATATCAGTTGTACTAGACTTAGATCAGTACCCCAGATTATATGATATGATGATAAGTGACACCCGAAATGTGATGAGATAGTGTGATATTGACCCATACCCAGCTATTGGGATGCCGTACGACGATTTACCGTACGAGCCTATATTGATGATAGATCCGCACTCATGACTTGAGGATGTCATATGATATACTGTATCGTGCGCGATACTATTGAGGCGGAATCACCGACTATTATCTATATATATCGACTCAGATGTTAGGCGGTTTCCTTACCTGTAGCCCAGCTGGTTAGTTCAGTTGTATAGCTTAGTGTAGTTGCTAGATAAGATTAGACTCATACCTATTTCAAAACTAGCGGGTCGTGGGTATTTTTAAAAGACAGGTTAAGGGATCTACGGATATTTCAAAAGGCATATCTTTTCATAAAAACACCGTAGCCCCTATTTTCAAAACCCCATGATTCGTGATATTTCAAAAGGCACCATTTGTAGGACTTATATTAGATTATTGCAGACTAGTTATAGTTGCGTCTAGTATTCAGCTCCCACTCTTTTGTGGTTCGCTTTGCATTGCATTCTTATATTATGTTTCATACTCCATTATTGATATCATGCTGTTAGGACACCAGCACCATTACTGATGTTGCGTATGTACCACGTACACTTACTTGCCGGCTCACACACATCTTCATCGGTAATTGCCATGTCACGTACACCTTAGAAAATACTATTGCTTGTCATAACCTATTAACTAATAGTTTAGACATTGTAGTTATTACCTGCTATTTCATGCATACTGTTATTCATTGTTATGCCGCATTCATGGATCCTCATGCATATATTCACTATTTTACGCGTTATTGAGGTTTTGGATTTGGATTTCCGTGAGATTTTCTGGATTTGGAGGAAAACCGCAAAAAAACACAAATAAACATATTCTCTCTTTTAAAATAAAAAGTGCGGTTTTCCCATGATGTATGAGTCGTCCACCATGAGTTTGCTGATGGATTTGGAAACCCGATTCGAGGAGACGGATGAACCGTTTCGGGTACATGGTAGACCCGGTGCGGTACCCCGGGGCAAGAGGAATGTGGTGATGACGTTGAGCCTGGCAGGGGAGTACTACCTACCGGTGATTTTACCCGACGCGTCGGATATCCGGAGGATACCGTCGTAGTCTTGAGATTGATGGTAGGGGCCGGTCTGGACTGACGGCGTCTTAGATATTGTGTTTGAGACTTTGAGATATCGAGATATTGGGATTTCGTTTTGTGCCGATGCTAGGCACAGTTTTATGCTGATTTCATTACGATACCTTATTTTAAAAATACAAGGAAATCTCACTAAATTATGAAAACAGTTGCTTCATGTAAATGTATTTTGTTTTCACGCATTCATATCTCATTCATATGTTATGTTTCTACCTGAGGCACTGACACAGGCACACGAGATTGCACTCAGGTTAGATATTTACCCTAGCCTTGTTATAGGCTGCATGTTATATTGAGGATTTTATATACTGATCGTATTGACCTAGGATTATGTCTTGCTTTCGGTTTCTGCTTGTAGATGTTTCTATTCACGAGTTGGCAACTCACCCCCGTTGTGCCACAGTTCTTGCAGGTTCTGCCGTACAGGTTTCATTGCGGCATTTCTGGCACACTACCTTCTTGCGGGTGATTTGCTTTTGGTAGGTGGATTCTTTTGCATCAAGAACCACCATTGTATTTTTTTTATTCATTGTATCTAGAATTTCCATCAACCAAAATTTGTATATTGTTTCAGACCTAGATTTTAGTGATGTATTATTCGACCTTAGAGTCGCGCTTAGTAGTATTGCGGTTTTCTTGTTGCTTTTAGCTTTCTTTTGGATTTGATCCTCGTCACTTGGCGTTGTATATTATATCGTTGTGTGGTTGTGACCGTCAATTGACGAAGAGCTAGCTCCCGCTTGGGGATGCCTTTATCATTGCATATATTGTTATCCTTGTTGTACCCCATTCGGGGCCAGTTTTACAAAAGAAACTCTGCCGAAATTTTTAGAAAAGATTGTACTGTTTTTAGAATGCATATTCGGCTTAGTTATTTAAAAACCCTGATTTCAAACATGTTTTTCTTCACCTCTTTAAACCAGTTTCTTTACTTATTCTTAAAAATGGTTTTAGATTTCTGGGCTTTTGGCTTACTTGGATCAGATGGAGTCCTATAGACTTCATATGGTTCAAGGGCCAGTCACGTGCTCTTTCGGGTCGTGACAGGAACACGTGCTTAAGATGATTGGCTACATAGAGGAGCTCGCGGACCTTGGGACCACGTTGGAGAATGAGCTCTATACGGACTTGATTCTTCAGTCCCTTCCTTCCACTTACGCCCAGTTCATTCTGAATTTCAACTTGCAAGAAAAGGAAGTTGAACTTTCAGAGCTCCTCAACATGCTGAGGAGTGCAGAGGGCATCCTACAGAAAGATAGGGAAACATCCACTTTGTTTGTAGGAGGATCTTCCTCTTTTAGGTCCAAGGAGAAAGCCAACGGAAAGAAGAAGAAAACCCCCGCCAAACCAAGGGGCGGTGTTAGTAAGATGGATACGAAGGGAAAGGCAAAAGCAACAAAGGTAGCGGGGAAGCTTGTGAATAAGGAAGAATGCTTTTACTGTCACAAGAGTGGACACTGGAAGAAAGATTGCAGGGCTTGGAAAGCCAGAACACAGAATCTGAAGCAGGTTGTGGCTTCAGCTTCAGGTGTGTATGTTATTGAAAACTGTCTATCAATAAACTCTACGTCTTGGGTATTGGATACCGGATCAGGATCTCATATCTGCAATTCTTTGCTGGCGTTGAGAAAGCGTAGGTTTTTGAAAGCAGGTGACATGACCCTTAAAGTTGCAAACGGAGCTAGAATGGATGCTGAGACCGTGGGGGACTATCACCTGGGAATGTCAGATGGACATGTTTTGGTTTTACGTAATTGCTTTTTTGTACCCAACACAACTTGTAATATCATTTCTGTATCTTTGATTTCTAAAGAAGGTTATGAATTTGCGTTTGTAAGTAATGTTGTAAACATTCACCTTAATCAAGTTCTGATTGGGTCAGGTACATTGAGCAATGGTATATACGTATTAAACCAACCACAGATTTTCAATGTCCAGAATACACCCAAAAGAAAGTCTCCGGAAACAAATCAGACTTTCTTATGGCATTGTAGACTGGGTCACATCAATGAGAGAAGGTTGACGAAGTTACATACAGAAGGATATTTGGATCCGTTCGAATATCAATCATATACAACTTTTCAATCCTGTCTCAAAGGAAAGATGACAAAGACTCCGTTCACTGTACACGGAGTGAGAGCGAGCGAGCTATTGGGACTCGTACACAGCGACGTGTGCGGTCCAATGTCTATAAATGCACGAAGCGATTATTCTTACTTCATTACTTTTACGGATGACTTTTCAAGGTACGGTTATGGCTTCTTAATCAAACATAAATCCGAAGCCTTTGGAAAATTCCAGGAATATAAGAATGAAGTAGAAAAACAAACAGGGAAAAGTATCAAGACACTAAGATCTGATCGAGGTGGTGAATACTTGAGTGCCGAGTTCCTGGACTACTTAAAAGAGAATGGAATTCTCTCTCAGCTTACTCCTCCATACACTCCGCAACATAACGGTGTATCGGAGAGACGGAACCGAACCCTATTGGATATAGTACGGTCTATGTGAATAACGCTGAGTTACTGCGATCATTCTGGGGATATGCGCTAGAATCGGCTGCATACCTTTTGAACCGACTTCCAACTAAGACTGTGCCTACTACACCATATCAGGTGTGGTGTGCGAAGAGACCCTATCTTAATCATATTAAGACATGGGGATGTCCAGCTTTTGTCAAAAAGCAGCATGCGGACAAGCTCGAGACACGCTCAGTACAGTGCAAGTTTGTGGGATATCCAAAGAACTTCAAGGGATATTTCTTCTATTGCGAAGAGGAACAAAAGGTTTTTTGTTTCTCGGCATGCCCACTTCTTGCAAACTCAGTTTTTGGAGAATCTGATAAGTGGGAGCGCAATAGAACTGGAAGAAATTCCAGAACCACGAGCTATTATTGAAAGCTTAGTAGAACCAGAGGGTTCGAAAGATCAGGACATTCCTACGCCGCTCCGCAGAAGTAGTAGGCAGTCTCATCCGCCTAAGAGATACTATGATTTTCTCATAGACGAGGATAGAGAGGATTGCATCATTTATAGTGATGAGCCGACTAGCTTCCAGCAGGCCATTCAGAGCGTTGACTCGGTAAAATGGCTGGATGCAATGCGGACCGAAATGGAGTCCATGTACACCAACAGAGTATGGACGTGGAACATTGCTCCAGATGGGGTAAAACCTGTAGGATGCAAGTGGATCTTCAAAAGGAAGATTGGTGTACATGGAAAGGTTGAGACCTATAAAGCTAGACTTGTTGCAAAGGGTTTCCGTCAAAGATCTGGCTTGGACTATGACGAAACCTTTTCTCCAGTGGCTATGCTGAAATCAATTCAGATCCTTCTTGCCATTGCTGCCTTCCACGATTATGAGATCTGGCAAATGGACGTAAAGACCACTTTTCTAAATGGAAATTTAGAGAAGTGTGTCTATATAGACCATCCTGTCACGACCCAAAAATCTGACCCGTGACGGCCCTAATACTACGCAACGCCAAAAGACGTAACGCAGTAAAAGAAAGCCAAAACCCAGAAATCTAAACCATAAAAATACGGAAAAGATAATATAAATTTTTGAAACATTTGAAATCGCAAGCCAAATTCTTTAAAAGTCCTACTTTATTTCTTTAAAATTTTAGCAACACCCCTTTTTGTAAAAACCAGCCAAGATGAATACAACACAAAAATATGAAGCTATAGCGAAGAAATAAGGACAATAGAGAGAAAGCTGTATATAAAATACAACAAATCCATAAATAATATACAGTAGCGTCCTCATCAAGTCTCTAAGTCAACAATACAATAGTAGATGGAGAGTACAAGATACAACGAATGTACAATACAAAATACAGATAACCACCAAAAACCCACCTAAGCAAAATAGTACTGTGAGCTGATGCGGTATCTGTAGCAAAAGATGATAGCTGAAAAGCGGAATAGCCTGCCTCGACTACTCTGGGGAACAACCTGAAACACCTGTGGCACAATGGGGGTGAGTTGCCAACTCGTGAATAGTAGATAACATATGCAGGTAATCGCAGGAATGCACGTACAGCATGAATCTAAGATATGCGATTACAGTAATAACATGTCATGCAAATGCTGAATAAAGGAAAGTACACTAGCAGGTACAATCAATATGTGAAGCAATAGTAACATGACAATAATATGCAATAACCATGCAATAGGGATGTGGGAATGTAAATATGCAACTATTATAAGGGTACACTAACAGGTACTACCAATATATGAATCTGTGCATAAAGTAGATAAGTGTGAGGTATAGGGTGGAATATGTCATTTCCACGGAAACTTGACATCGTGGCAGGATCACAATCCATCAAGACGCTCAAATCCACAATTCCTCAAATCAGCCCCCAAACTGGGCTCTCACATCATATAAGTCTCACATCTCCTCAATGTACAATATCGAGTAATCTCCTATATCCCGAAAGTACAATCAACAATCTCTTTCATATCCAATATCCAATCTCAATGAATCACATATATCCCAAGTCGAATCTCAAGTAAGTTTCTAACATCCTAAGGTATATATATATATTTGTAGAAATAAATATGATGGGGGCAATACACATATATTAGCGTCCCATTCCACTAATATTGGTGTAAGGGTATATATAACAACGGCAAATCCCCTGTTATATATACAAAGGTATTACAAGAAATATCATGAAAACAATGTGCCAAGCATCGACACAGAAATCCAGATAGGTACGTATCATACACTGTCCCGAAAGCACGAGTGCCTAACTCTGACCCTCGCCTTTCGACGTATTCATACGTGCATGACTCCCAACGGTGTCTCCATGACCCCCGCCGAGTCATCAGTACTGTCACCGGTAGGTACTAGCCCGCCTCCAGGCTCAATCGGCAAAATCCATCGATCTTCTTGCCGAGGGGAACCATACCGGGCTCCACCATATACCCTCTACTGCCTCGACGCCTCCTCGTAGGGGTATATACATATCAGCACCGATAAAGCTCATGGTGGATGCGCAAATATCATATCAAGGAAACCGGGTTTTTCAATGTATGCATAATTTCATGAACTCCCGCGGTTCCCAAATCCAGAAATCATCATCTAAAATCCCAATAACAATGCGCAAATCCAGGAATAAATATATGCGATATATCTGAAATGCGAGCATATAATGAGAATATGTAGCTGAAACCAGATGTATGCGAAACCAAATAAGGTACAGCTAAGTAAAAACAGTAAAGGTAAATATGTAACTGCAACTGAATATGTGTGTAACATACAGGTGTAGCAATGTATATGTATCTACCTATAAGAACTGATGTCGTATACCCCCCTGGGTATAAGTAAAATATGTAGGATACCCCCCCGGTATAACTAAAATATGTGCAAGGTATACATGTAGCTGTATCGCAAGGTGTATGTGTACTTATCACTAAAGGTATGATACACTATAGGTATACCGATAAGCTAGATGTCATGTGTGGTAAGCAATAGTATCTATAATGGGTAGTGTGTGACATGGCAATTATTGACGGTGTGTGTGTAGCATACAATCCGTGCTCGTGCGACATGAACCGTCAAGAATATGTGCAGTGTCTTACGGCTGCTAGTCACAGTATAACTACATCAAGGAAATAAAGTAAAGGCGTAATTCTACAATGACGTAGAATGTGCGACAGGTAATTGAATCCTAGCCCAGACGCATAATGCCATGCGGGCGATTCCCTTGTAGATGTTAAATCTACTCACCTACACTCCACGCTAGGTGAATCCTACCATCTGCTCCCCCCTGTAGCAGTGTCCGTAGTCCCTGCCTGCAAACCTGCAAATAAGACACGGAAATCATATATAAGCCAAATATTCCGCAAAACGCGATATCGAACCAAAGCGAGAAACTCGCGTCGCGAACTAAACGCGCGTGTGCACGATACGCAGAAACGTGTGTGCACACGTCTAAAACCATCGCGACACGCCGCGATACGCTGGATCACAGAACCCACTCACGTATCGCGCAAACACAACGGACACAAAAACGATATATTGTCCCAGATTTTCCTACAGGTAAAATATTACAAAACTAGACATTCCAAAACACTACACTACACAGCAGACAGCCCTACCCAAAACCCCAACACCCATGCCCCTGATCTGGCCGCAATTTGCGGCCAAAATGAACAAATTGGCGGCCTGGGATTTGAATGGGTGGCTCGAGTTCTGGTGGTGGTATCTAGACCTAGAGAGCATGCCCCAGTTTTCTCTATTTTGTTCTGTAGGGTCCGGGTTAATAGCAGATCACAGAAGTCACAAATATCGCTTAAAAACACCAATTTGCACTAAACACAAACCCTATGGTATTTTAGTGTAATCCAGGGAAATTCTCAGTTGAAGTGGCCCTAATAACACTTAAATAGGTAGGGTTATCTAACACAATCATCAATTTGCCACAACTTCTCACAAAACACCATAATCTAGCACTAAACTCACAATTTAACTCAAACCGACACTAAACCAAACAAGCTAAGCAAACTAGGAAATTGGGTTAAGGAAATATACCCTAAAGAACCCTAGAGAGCAGGAGAAGAAGTGGAAAGAGGAGATGAGCTGCTGCAATTCCTCCTTGTGTTGCTACTGCTGCCTGTGCTACTGCTGATGGAGTTGCTGCTGATGCTGATGCTGCTGTTGCCTCTTCTGCTGCTGTTGCTGCTGCTAAAGGTGTTGCTGGAGCTGCTGCTGCTGTGGATGCTGTGGATGTTGTTGTTGTTGTTGTTGTTGTTCCTGCTGCTTGCCGCCTCAGTGTGAGTGTGTGTGTGTTTGTGTTTGAGAGAGTGAGGGAATGAGGAATGAAAATGAGAGTAACACTAAACCCCTCCCTTCTCTCTCTCTTTCCTCATTAATGAGGTATGGTTCACCCCATGCTCCCCATGCCCTCTCTCTCACACAAAGTCAAACCATTTTTTAAAAAAAAACCCTTTTTAATTTAACAACCATAACTATTTGACCCAAAACACCTAAACAAAAATAAAACTAGATTAAGCAATGGTTAAACCCCAAATTAACACTCTAGTTAACATGCACAAGTGTGTGTGTGCCTAACAAAATTCTAATAAAATACTTATTAAATAGGATAAAATATTTAAAACTTAATTTGGTAAACTTTTTATTAAAAACCATACATAAAAATATAATTAGCTACAAAACACATTCTAAGGTGTTACAATCTCCCCCCCCCCCTTAAAAGAAATTCGTCCCCGAATTTAAAAATATACCAATACGCGTACCTTCAAAGAGAAGATTAAAATCCTCAAATCTCGCTCACAGCCTCCCAAGTGACTATCTCACTATACGGCTACGTCCAAGGAAACCCTTCACAGATGGCAAGACCCTTGACCGATGTCCCTCCACCTGCCGAGCCATTAATACCATTGGTTGCTGGTGAACGAAAGATCGCGTCCAAGCCAAAAGGTCTGGTGCTAAATCATGTGAGAAAGGTTAAGAAGATAATTGTAAAGTATCATCACAAGGAATACGGGGTGAAAATCCAATAATCTGGGCGGAAGTGCCAAATTAAAGACAACAAAACTAACTCGCTTATAGGACATCAGAAAGACCTAAATCCTGGAACAAGCTTCCCAAAATCCAACACGTCATTCATCGGAAAGTCCATAGGAATACATGATCTGTCCCTGCGAGCTCGAGTCTATGACCAACACAGTCGGCATAAGACCTCAGTTCGCAATGGACAATTCCCATCCCGACCTAACACAACTGGACTATCTCCGAAGTCTCAAGACTAGCCGGGGTCCAAAGTCCTACTTACGCAGAGTCAGAAAAACAACAGACCGGTGATCGACACGACCTGACCCCTAAACCTAAAGGTGGCCAATTGGAGTGTCTCCTGATAACAGCGATCGAAGGAGAACCCTAACGATGGCGAGTGACGATCCCCAACTGCTGACAACAAACAATACAAACACACAGCTTAACAAGAACAACTGAGCACATTGAGTCTAACCGGACGACAAGAATCCGAATGGAGTCACACCCTGACTAAACTTGGGTAGAAACCATAACGAAATTCGTGGAGATCTGCTTCCACTCCTACTTCGGAACGGTAAAAGATTGCAACTCTCCAGCCGGCCTCAGATGCTTGACTTAAGCACACAACAAGACAGACACCTTGAAACGAAACCTGAAACTTCTCTTTACATCCCTGTCCACTCGTAACTATCTCACAAGTCACGCCAAAGCTGGTGGAACTTGAATGCATATAGAGAGTTGACAGATGTGCATGTTCTAGGATTACACGTCTCTACCTGATGATGTCAGGTACACAAACACGTCCCTAACTTAGCACACCATTATCACAAATCAAGGTCTCCGAATCATTACCCATCCGAGTATGCTCAAGTATCACTGACGTACGAGCATCGACGGGCAGTGTCTCGCGAAAACGATTTAAGGGAAGTGGTTGGGCGCGGACATGAGCAAGCTGTCCCCTCCGTAGAGACGAACTTAAGCTATACTCGACGATCACACAAGAACTGTAAATCTGCAGAAGACTATCACAACAAGCCAAATCCGCTGCAGGAAGATGTACATTAAGCTCTGGTGGTCTGTGAAAATCTGACATGACTCTCGAACAGATAGTGTCTCCAAATCTCCAACACAAAACCACCGCGGCCATCTCCAGATCATGAGTGGAATATCCTCCTCGTTCTTCCTCCAAATGTAGGGAAGCAAAAGCGATAACTCTATAGTGTCACCTCAGTACACACTCGAGCCCACTCAAGAAACATTACAGTTAAACAACAGAGTCGCCCGAACCAGAAAGCAAAGAAAGAACTGATGCAGTTGTTAACCGAATCTCCAACTGCCGAAAACTCCGTACACATGCCTCAGTCCACAGAAAAGAAACCTCCTTTCCGGTCAATTCAGTCGACGGTGCAACACTACTCTAGCAATCCTGCATGAAGCGGCGGTAAAACCTGCTAAGCCCAACAATATGCGGATCTCCGTCCAGCACACAAGTCTGGGCCTAAGCTGTACGGCCACGATCTCCCTCGGGACCATACAAAACCGTCTGCCGTGACTACAAGACCTAGGAGTCAACACAAAACAAGCCTGAAGAAACACTCCGAGAATTTAGCAAACTGCTGGTGCTCTCCCAGTATCTACATAACAAATCCTCACGTGCTACTCCTGTCCCTCAAGACACACTAGATATACCAGAATGTCGTAGCTAACACAACAAAACTGGTCGAGGAACGGCCTGCAGATATCTGGTTCATCACATCTACGAATGCTGCTAGGGCATCAGGGAATCCAACGACTCACTGATACACACAAAGCCCGTAGCACGCATAAGGCAGTCTTCGGAATGCCATCATCCCGAATCCGCAATAATGATGACCTGATCCCAAGCAAACTTAGAAAATGTCTCGCACTATGGAGCTGATCGAAGAAATCGTCACGGCGAGATGAAGGATACCTATCCGCACCGTAAGCCGGTTCAATTGACGATCCGTCGATACGCAACCCTAAACTGCCGTCTTCCTCCCTGAAGAACAGAAATAGGAGCTTCCAAAAGCGAAACACTCAGATGCACAAAACTCCCCAAACCACAACTCTGTAGCTGATCCCTTAGCTCCCAAGCTTCGCCGGCTCATCCGGAACAACGTCGGAAAACTTTCGCACGGAAGTAACCCGGTCCAACAATCCCATTGTGGCTCCGGTATCATGAATGAACGCCAAGAATCCACGACATCTCCTCAGTAGCCGACTAGCGAAAAAGGCTGAATTCAAGCTGTGAGAGGCGGCATAACTATCCACCTGCACAACAAGAACTGACTTGCCGGGGAAAACAAAACCTAACTTGTTTCCTCACGGTAGTCCACAGACGCCTAACACGTAGCTAAACAGTCCGTGCCCAGGAGAACGTCAAATCCAACATCTCTAGAAGGATCAAAACGACGGACGAATCTCTATCTCCTATCCGATTGGCACACAACTGAATACGTGTCGCGCAACAAAAGAATCGCTGACAGAAGTTAGCACAACTACGACTAATCTACCCAACCACGGTACAAGCATGAAAAACAAACGAATATATCAAAAGAACATATAAATAAAAGATACCTGAAAACTCCACATTGGACGTTTGCGCGTCCCGATGAGTAGAAGCAAACTCCTGTGTCTGCCCTCTATTCGCAGCTGGATGAACTCCTCTGGTAGCCTGAGCCCTCCGAGCAAATTTTCCACGTCCACGGCCTCTCTGAGTACGATCATGACGAGGTGCTAAGGAACAATCCCTGACGAAGTGCTGAAGGCTTCCGCATCTAAAACATCCACGCGCTGACTGCTGACCATCCTGGGGCTGAGAGCTGAACGACTGTCCTCGTCCTAAGCCTCTGTTACTCCCGCGACGGCCATGAAATCTGTCTCGACGACCAAACCTCTGTCTCTGGGCTGGTATACTGGTACGAGTCCTCCACTGTCCTGGAACTCTCTGAGCCTCTAGAATATGCGCTTTATCAACTGGAGCTGCAACCACTGGTGCTATGTAGGTGACGGACTGCTGCATGCTGATCGCAAGTGACAACCGAGTAACAGGGGTAACAACCTCCTGTCGTAGCTCCCGAACGACATCAACCAATGAACTCTTAGTCTGGCGGAAATCCTGCATCTCTACCAAAAGTCTATCCATAGTATATGTCGTAGGCTGATCCGTCTGCACTTGTGCAACTAGAGTGCCATCCTGGTCAGTACTCGTCTCAACCGAGCCAACTCTGACCTCGGCCCTCGCTGCATCACTCTGAGTCCCCATAGTCATCGATGACAAGGCTATAAATAGATATAAGATAAGATTCGACAAGAATAAGGAAATCGAATCTCAAGGATATGGATCATCAAGGAAGGAATTTAAAGCAAATTGTACTTAGGTCACTTAATGCAAGGTACCGCATCGTGGGTATGCTGCAGACATACACATACTACGTTACTCTGCTTAAGCTACCTACTCCATCATACTAAGGTCATCCTACACTCCGAAAGGTAAAACCTAGCGCTCTGATACCAACTTTGTCACGACCCAAAAATCTGACCCGTGACGGCCCTAATACTACGCAACGCCAAAAGACGTAACGCAGTAAAAGAAAGACAAAACCCAGAAATCTAAACCATAAAAATACGGAAAAGATAATATAAGTTTTTGAAATATTTGAAATCGCAACCCAAATTCTTTAAAAGTCCTACTTTATTTCTTTAAAATTTTAGCAACACCCCTTTTTGTAAAAACCAGCCAAGATGAATACAACACAAAAATATGAAGCTATAGCGAAGAAATAAGGACAATAGAGAGAAAGCTGTATATAAAAGACAACAAATCCACAAATAATATACAGTAGCGTCCTCATCAAGTCTCTAAGTCAACAATACAATAGTAGATGGAGAGTACAAGATACAACGAATGTACAATACAAAATACAGATAACCACCAAAAACCCACCTAAGCAAAATAGTACTGTGAGCTGATGCGGTATCTGTAGCAAAAGATGATAGATGAAAAGCGGAATAGCCTACCTCGACTACTCTGGGGAACAACCTGAAACACCTGTGGCACAACGGGGGTGAGTTGCCAACTCGTGAATAGTAGATAACATATGCAGGTAATCGCAGGAATGCACGTACAGCATGAATCTAAGATATGCGATTACAGTAATAACATGTCATGCAAATGCTGAATAAAAGAAAGTACACTAGCAGGTACAATCAATATGTGAAGCAATAGTAACATGACAATAATAGGCAATAACCATGCAATAGGGATGTGGGAATGTAAATATGCAACTATCATAAGGGTACACTAACAGGTACTACCAATATATGAATCTGTGCATAAAGTAGATAAGTGTGAGGTATAGGGTGGAATATGTCATTTCCACGAAAACCTGACATCGTAGCAGGATCACAATCCATCAAGACGCTCAAATCCACAATTCCTCAAATCAGCCCCCAAACTGGGATCTCACATCATATAAGTCTCACATCTCCTCAATGTACAATATCGAGTAATCTCCTATATCCCGAATGTACAATCAACAATCTCTTTCATATCCAATATCCAATCTCAATGAATCACATATATCCCAAGTCGAATTTCAAGTAAGTTTCTAACATCCTAAGGTATATATATATATATATTTGTAGAAATAAATATGATGGGGGCAATACACATATATTAGCGTCCCATTCCACTAATATTGGTCTAAGGGTATATATAACAACGGCAAATCCCCTGTTATATATACAAAGGTATTACAAGAAATATCATGAAAACAATGTGCCAAGTATCGATACAGAAATCCAGATAGGTACGTATCATACGCTGTCCCGAAAGCACGAGTGCCTAGCTCTGACCCTCGCCTTTCGACGTATACATACGTGGATGACTCCTAACGGTGTCTCCATGACCCCTGCCGAGTCATCAGTACTGTCACCGGTAGGTACTAGCCCGCCTCCAGGCTCAATCGGCAAAATCCATCGATCTTCTTGTCGAGGGGAACCATACCGGGCCCTACCATGTACCCTCTACGGCCTCGACGCCTCCTCGTAGGGGTATATACATATCAGCACCGATAAAGCTCATGGTGGATGCGCAAATATCATATCAAGGAAACCGGGTTTTTCAATGTATGCATAATTTCATGAACTCCCGCGGTTCCCAAATCCAGAAATCATCATCTAAAATCCCAATAACAATGCGCAAATCCAGGAATAAATATATGCGATATATCTGAAATGCGAGCATATAATGAGAATATGTAGCTGAAACCAGATATATGCGAAACCAGATAAGGTACAGCTAAGTAACACCAGTAAAGGTAAATATGTAACTGCAACTGAATATGTGTGTAACATACAGGTGTAGCAATGTATATGTATCTACCTATACGAACTGATGTCGTATACCCCCCTGGGTATAAGTAAAATATGTAGGATACCCCCCAAGTATAACTAAAATATGTGCAAGGTATACCTGTAGCTGTATCGCAAAGTGTATGTGTACTTATCACTAAAGGTATGATACACTATAGGTATACCGATAAGCTAGATGTCATGTGTGGTAAGCAATAGTATTTATAATGGGTAGTGTGTGACATGGCAATTATTGACGGTGTGTGTGTAGCATACAATCCGTGCTCGTGCGACATGAACCGTCAATAATATGTGCAGTGTCCTACGGCTGCTAGTCACAGTATAACTACATCAAGGAAATAAAGTAAAGGCGCAATTCTACAATGACGTAGAATGTGCGACAGGTAATTGAATCCTAGCCCAGACGGATAACGCCATGCGGGAGATTCCCCTGTAGATGTTAAATCTACTCACTTACACTCCACGCTAGGTGAATCCTACCATCTGCTCCCCCTGTAGCAGTGTCCGTAGACCTTGCCTGCACACTTGCAAATAAGACACGAAAATCATATATAAGCCTAATATTCCGCAAAACGCGATATCGAACCAAAGCGAGAAACTCGCGTCGCGAACTAAACGCGCGTGTGCATGATACGCTGAAACATGTGTGCACGCGTCTAAAACCATCGCGACACGCCGCGATACGCTGGATCACAGAACCCACTCACGTATCGCGCAAACACAACGGACACAAAAACGATATATTGTCCCAGATTTTCCTACAGGTAAAATATTACAAAACTAGACATGCCAAAACACTACACTACACAGCAGACAGCCCTACCCAAAACCCCAACACCCATGCCCCTGATCTGGCCGCAATTTGCGGCCAAAATGAACAAATTCGCGGCCTGGGATTTGAATGGGTGGCTCGAGTTCTGGTGGTGGTATCTAGACCTATAGAGCATGCCCCAGTTTTCTCAATTTTGTTCTGTAGGGTCCGGGTCAATAGCAGATCACAGAAGTCACAAATATCGCTTAAAAACACCAATTTGCACTAAACACAAACCCTATGGTATTTTAGTGTAATCCAGGGAAATTCTCAGTTGAAGTGGCCCTAATAAGACTTAAATAGGTAGGGTTATCTAACACAATCATCAATTTGCCACAACTTCTCACAAAACACCATAATCTAGCACTAAACTCACAATTTAACTCAAACCGACACTAAACCAAACAAGCTAAGCAAACTAGGAAATTGGGTTAAGGAAATATACCCTAAAGAACCCTAGAGAGCAGGAGAAGAAGTGGAAAGAGGAGATGAGCTGCTGCAATTCCTCCTTGTGTTTCTACTGCTGCCTGTGCTACTGCTGATGGAGTTGCTGCTGATGCTGATGCTGCTGTTGCCTCTTCTGCTGCTGCTGCTGCTGCTAAAGGTGTTGCTGGAGCTGCTGCTGCTGTGGATGCTGTGGATGTTGTTGTTGTTGTTGTTGTTGTTGTTCCTGCTTCTTGCTGCCTCAGTGTGAGTGTGTGTGTGTTTGTGTTTGAGAGAGTGAGGGAATGAGGAATGAAAATGAGAGTAACACTAAACCCCTCCCTTCTCTCTCTCTTTCCTCATTAATGAGGTATGGTTCACCCCATACCCCCCATGCCCTCTCTCTCACACAAAGTCAAACCATTTTTAAAAAAAAACCTTTCTTAATTTAACAACCATAACTATTTGACCCAAAACACCTAAACAAAAATAAAACTAGATTAAGCAATGGTTAAACCCTAAATTAACACTCTAGTTAACATGCACAAGTGTGTGTGTTCCTAACAAAATTCTAATAAAATACTCATTAAATAGGAAAAAATATTTAAAACTTAATTTGGTAAACTTTTTATTAAAAACCATACATAAAAATATAATTAGCTACAAAACACATTCTAAGGTGTTACACAGCCAGAGGGTTTCATTCAGAGTGGGAGCAGCGGAAAGGTATGCAAGTTGCTTAAGTCCATCTATGGACTAAAGCAGGCATCGCGGAGTTGGAACATCTGTTTTGATGAGACGGTCAAAGAATTTGGCTTTATCAAAAATCCAGATGAACCATGCATCTATAGTAGATTTGTAGCGAGAACTGTAGTATTCCTCGTTTTATACGTGGATGACATTCTCTTGATAGGAAATGAGATTCCTATGCTACAATCTGTCAACAGGTTCTTGTCACACAGGTTCTCCATTAAAGACCTGGGTGATGCCTCATACATTCTGGGGATCCGGATCTATCGTGATAGATCCAAGAGGATACTGGGACTCTCACAGTCCAGGTACATCGACACCATACTGAAAAGATTCAGTATAGAAGATTCCAAGCGCGGTAATCTACCGGCTTGTCACAGGATCACCCTCTCCAAAGAGATGTCTCCCAAGACTGATTTGGAAAGGGATCGCATGTCTATTTTACCCTACGCTTCTGCGGTATGCTCTATAATGTATGCGATGTTGTGTAACAGACCAGATGTAGCTTATGCACTGAGTGTGGTAAGCCGGTATCAGTCAAACGCTGGGGAGAAACACTGGATAGCGGTAAAGAACATTCTTAAGTGCCTGAGAAGGACTAAGGAGATGTTCTTGGTATACGGCGGAAAAGACCTCCAGATCGAGGCCTTTGCTGACTCCAGCTTCCAGAGTGACAAGGATGATTCCAAGTCCATGTCGGGTTATGTCTTTACCCTCAATGGAGGGGAGGTGTGTTGGAAGAGTTCCAAACAGGAAACCGTTGCTGACTCGACGATGGAAGCGGAATATATCGCTGCTGCAGATGCCGCAAAAGAAGCCGTCTAGATAAGGAAGTTCTTAACGGAACTTCAGGTGGTTCCGTCCATTGTTGATCCAATACCGTTGTATTGCGACAACAACGGGGCTATAGCTTTAGTGAAGGAACCCAGGTCCCATCAGAAGTCCGGACACATCTTGAGGCGGTATCACCTGATCAGGGAGATCGTGGGTCGCCAGGAGATCGAGGTTCGGAGAGTTTCTACGGAAGATAACACTGCTGATCCACTCACAAAGGCCTTACCCCAGACTCAATTCGAGCGGCTGAACGAGATGATAGGTCTTCGATACGCCAGTACATGGCCTTAGTGCAAGTAGGAGATTGTTAGTATATATGCCCTAGAGGCCATTACTGTATTATACTGGATTGTATATTACTTGATGGAAGCTTGGGATATTCACTTTGTTTTGACATTCTTGCTCAAAATGGTAGTATGCTACTTGGTTTGTTTCTGCTTTAATGTGTGCATGTGTTTCTTTTAGCATATCGCCTTTACACATTAGTGGAGCCCTTAGTATCTTTGCTTGATTACCAGCGTTGTGATGGCAGTCACACTCGTGGGGGCTGGGTAATCCATAAGCACATCCTTATGCAGGTCCCTAGTCGCAGGACTATTGAGACAGGGCATCGATACTCCGGAGTAGACTAGCGTATGCGCTTCTTATCCCAGCTTGGGAGACGGTCTGTACTACAGCCGTCAGTACGTCGTACTTGAGATAGTATACGGGTGCTCGTTAGGTTACGAATACACTGGACAGGACTCGTCGGGAACTGTTGGTTGGTATTATACCTATCGTCAATTATCAGTTCCCAGGTGACATGAGTACTGCTTAGTCCGTTGACTTGACACTGTCACTTCGCCTCAAGTGTGTTCCCACTGTACTTTGATTACTACCCTACCACGGCTCAAATGAGTCGTGCAAACAGGTAGTTTTTGGGTGCAGTCCTGAATCATTTGGAGGCAGTGACGGTTAGACAGGATTCGTCTCTCCCGGTATTGGGGGTTGATATCGCGCTGTGTCTAGGAGAGCCATTACACAAAGTCCCTGGCCAGGGCAAGCGAGATAGACTGGTAGGTTTCCAGTGTTATCTCAGGTGTTCTGGGCTACACTCTGACACGACTTGTACCGCTATTAAGGGAATGATGTTTACCGCCCCCATAGGCCCGCCATGCGATGTTATCAGACGAACAGACCGGACTGTACGGAGACTGTCACATACATGCTCAGTAGTAGTTCAGATGGGTTTACCTCGTCAGTCTTCTTATCGGTATCTAAATGGGGACCGTTACGTACAGCTAGTGCCGCTTGCGGTCTGTGGTTAAACCCACTGCCAGCGTAGTGTCGAGTCTTTAGAGTCCCACACAGAGGGTTATTCGCCTTTGGGCAAAACAGAGTAGAGGTCGCATGGTTTTGCGACAGGGTTCGTTCACATCCGCGCACTTGTGCACGTTTGGCGTCCGGACAGACATTACTAGCGGGCTCTGGTTTGAGCCAGATCCTAGTATATGTTTTGGGGTTAGTTTTATCTCATAGTATTCATGTTCCTCGGAACACGAATGCGGGTGTGTATGCACAGTTGATTGAGGCGGGGGAAGAGGTTTTTAATTAGGGTTTTGGAACGGGTGCGTATGCATAGTTGACAGTCGTCTTTTTCCAAACCCTAATGAATTTGTGATATATCAATTAATAATATTAATTAAAAAAAAGTGTGTCATGGTTGGGTTTTTTGACTTGTTGACCAAGGTTGACTTGTTGACCATGGTTGAAACTTTGACCATCATCATTACACATCAAAGATGCTCTTTGATCTTTGCAAAAACCATTAATATGAAATGATAATTGTCTCATCAAACCAACCATCAACTTTTTCATTTGATTAAAATTATTAATTTGATTAATTCACTTATATTGTTATGGTTGTAAAACTATTCTCATTCTATCATAACCATTCTCTCTCTTCCTTTCATCTTCCTCCTCCTCTAGTTCAAGGAGAATCATTCTCATGAGTTGAGAAACCTTTCCTTGGAGATAAAACACCTAAAGACTCTCTCTACTCATCCTAAGGTTGAAGGTCTAGCAAGCCGGACACTTTAGTTCTCTCAAGATCGAGAAAGAAGCTCAAGGTAGAAACCCTCGGGTGGATCCATCTTCGACAAGAGAAGGCAACGAGGAAAGCACCATCCGACCACTACAAAGAGTCCAAGAAGAAGGAGTTCAAGTTGAGGTATAACCCCTAACCGAGTAGATAACTCTCTTGTTAGTTGCTAGTGTGTTGTTTAGCCAAGATCCGTTTTCGTAGTCCATGTTACCTAAACCCTAAAAATCGTTTTTCATCGTTTCCGCAAGCCCGTAAGAACCGGGAGAGGTAACGTGGACTTACACTATCATCATGCAATAGTGAACTAAAGCATGTATACGATGATAAAGACAAACCAGATAGCATACTATCATCTCGAACAAGACTGTCATATCGGTATAGGTCCTGCCTCAATCATTGCAATCATGTACCTGCGATCCAATAATTAACTTTGAGGGTACTATCTCCAACAATCTCCCACTTGCACTTAAGACTAATTATTGCGATGTCGCATACTCACAGCCCGTGTGATACCGAACATCCAACCACTCTACTTATCAGTTTCACAAAACTAGTTTGTAAAACTCTTGTGTTTGAGAAATAGCCTCAGTGAGTGGATCCGCCCTGATGTTTCTTTCTATGTCTCTCTTAATTTCAAGTTCGCGGAGAAAGCCATCTCTCGAATCGAGTAATCCCTGTCTTAGAATTTGTCTGGATATCTGATGGGACCTTGTTCATAAATGAACTCCAAATCCAAACTTCTTAGACTTTATTGATAACTGAACCTAATCAGTTACCAGCACCATGCCTCCCACAGTATCCTCTTGGACCACCTGTCCATAATACTGTTCCTCGTCAGAGAGAAAACTATAACTCTGAGAATCACTCTGTCATTCATGTTACCTTTGAAGCCTGGAATGATAACCGTCTCCCGAAGGAGGCTGCCGTCATCAAATCCGTAGAACAAACACTTATGTTCTAAAACTGCTCCCTTATGTTTCTTCAGGATTGGATTAATATAAACTTATCGCATCAAGTGCAAAAACAACATCTGGTGTGGTACTTGACATCTCATGATTGACTCAATTGCCTAAGCAAGTGATCTGCCAATTATGCACATCCCTCTCTCCTTTAGCCTCTAAGACACCTTTAGAGAGGGTGACTCCATCACCTGCAGGTACACCACCATGCCAGGAGTCATCTATTCTAAAATACTATTAGAACAATGTCAAATTATCCATATTGGGAAACTACCCAAATCTAGATCTAAAACCATAGATCTAGTAACCAGAATATCAAATATTATACCCATATACTTTGTGGAGAAACAACTGTGTGACGACTACAGTACAACCGATCGTAGTATAGGAATTTTACTTCCTACTCTGTGTGTGTCATCCAAATACCAGGACATCACACCCTACTACCTTCTCAACAGATCCATCCCCTATTCTGATGAAGTCAAAGCCATGACTATCTCATCAAAATTAGATGATCTATCTCCACTATAACTGCTGAAGTCTATAAATAGACATAAGCTACTTGCCTACTATGCTGCCGTTGCTCCCACTGACTACGACAACCCTCTGGCAGAATAATATATACGTATACTTCTAAAGCTAGTTTAGAACGACACTATACATATCTTCCTGCCGGGTCTCATAGTATGGAACAACAGTAGTGTCAAGTCTGGGTAAACAAGAACCTCCCTGTCATCGTCCTTGAGGCTACCGGAGTACCTCTCGGGTGTCTGAGGTTACCCACCATATCTGAGGAGTGGCTAATGGAATGTCAAATCTGATTGAATATATAGGTCCTATTAAATTTTCCGTAATCGTTTGCGGTTCTGGAATCACTTCCAGTTCTACCATACTCCCACTACTGTTTTCTGAAAAAATCTATTTTACTAAAACTGTGGCGAGTTAAGAACAATATCATTATTGATCTTCCAGATGGTAGAAAAGTCAACCCTCGTCAAAGCCAGGGTCAACCCACAAACTACCATTACAGAAACGTGCCTTGAGTTATCCAGTGTCTGGTTTTAAGCATAAGCTGGACAATTCCCCGTATCTTAACATCGTTAAGATATGAACTATTCTATATACAATATAGAAATAGAGGCACTAATTTAATTGGAACCATATTCAAATCATGCAGCTGTCTCCAGTGCATATCAACTTAATGGAGAAAGGCTAATCAGCATTACTCAACTTAGGAATCTATCCAATTATGAGTAACCTGAAAGAGAAACTAGTTTCTCAAAACCATTAATATCATCTGAATACCAATCACAAGTATCTACATCTTCGATTTCTTTGAAGAATCCCGATACTTGCGACATCTGGTTCTCTACTTTATTCTTATACCCACAACTTCTCAAAACTTAGACATTGTATTTCTACGAAACACTTGTCTAAAAACTAGAGAAGTTACAAGTAAACAGAACAGAGTACGAGGACCTACCCCTTTGTCCTGATGGACACTGGACAACATACAATACTCTGTATAAGTCCGCTGAGTTTGAATAACTCAAAACCTGTACATCGTAGGTTAAAAACTGTACTTATGATTAAGAACTACTCCGTTTTTCAATGCCCCTTACCCAATCTTCAACTGATATTGGTAAATGTCATCGACATAATATCAAAAAGTTATATCTCACTTTATAAAAATAAACGTACAGATATATCATTTTGAAATTGGTGCACAACAATGGATACTCAAAACCAAATACATGCCGTCCGGAAAAAACCCAGGCGATCTCCTCAAATATCACCAATTACAACGAATTCCGATATAATGAGGATGATCACTTTATTCCCAATAACTTCCTCCCACTCATCATCTGTAAAACCACAGATGTGAGAATTATACCTGGTAAATACATACCGTGGAGTAAGTATCTAATAGGGAAATCAGTTTTCCTTTAACAATGCACTTAAACATGAAAATGTTTCGTAGGGGTATCCTGGTATTCCTAGTAATGCCTCTTCCATAATCAAATTCATGACTTTAACCGTATATTTCATTTGCCATCTCTCCAAATCCATTTATTTTTCTTTAGTCGTTACCTTCCGTACACCATCATTAGGCTAAATGGTTTTCTTCCTTCCCTACCGTTCGGCACCAGCCTATGGTTTGGAAGAAGACTATCCAGTAAGCATAATATGTGTACTCTCCTAATCTTAGGAGTACTCGTAACTTGAGAGAAGGTGATGATAAAAGAAAACAGAATAATACCTTATTCTATTTCTCCCGAACTGGGGAAAAAAAGCAACGGTAAAATAGGATTGGCGATGAAGTACGCGGTTTGGTCGTGAATGATAACAGTCGCAATTTACTTTTCCCTCTTTCTAATCCCTTTATTTTGTCTTTAGTTATTACCTTCTGCACACCCTACTTAGGCTAATTGGTTTTCTTCATTCCCCACCTTTCGGCACATGCCTATGGTTTGGAATAAGACTATCCAATAAGCATAATAGGTGTACTCTCCTAAACTAAGGAGCCCTCGCAACCTGAGAGAAGGTGATAATAAAAGACAACTGAATAAACCAATTCTTTTTCTCCTGAACCTTGATCCATCCTCAAAGTAGTACCTTCGAGTTCGTATATAACCATACGATGGATCTATCCAATGGAAGTGGATATCCGTAGTAATACGGTGTGTTCTGAGAAATTCAAAGGGTAAAAGAAGGAGCGGCAAAGACTTATGCAACTCAGACAATCCAAAAGCCAATATTTTAAGAAGGTTCGGTCAACTTAGTCACTGAGTCATAGTCTAGGGTCGGTCAAAGGTTGCTGTCAAAGAGAGAGAGAAAAGAAACACTCTGCGTGCACTCTAACCTAGATCAGAATGGTTATCACTTTATCTAATCAGGAAACCTCCCACTGTAATATCAAATTCTTCTCCAAACCTGAAAGAAGAATTAGTCGGGATCACCCGAAGAGCAAACCAACTCATCAGCGAGAATCGGGATCCAACTATCATCGCATGATAACTTGATGGAAGCCACTTAGGTTATCACACTCCAGAAGGTATGCGCATGCCTGGCAAGTTTTCTGTATGTTTAAAACACCCGATATATATTTTTGCCCCATGCTCTTATGACCTTGACTAAGGGCCAAATATCTCATAAGTCACATGTCAAGTTCTGTCCATCATTATCCAGGTCAATTTGAACCCACCCGTACATACTCTTGAAAAAGGGCCAAATATAGTAATACGACTGTCCCAAACAAACGCATCTATCTATGCAACATGTGAACACCCCAGCAGCTACCAATCACTATGTTTTGACTAAGGGCCAAATATACATAGCTTGAATACTACTGACCATCCATAAGAAATGACGGAGGGCTACGGCTGGTTTTTGGCGAAAAAACTTTAACGTAATGAACTTGATCTCGTTGAAGGAACCTGATAGCTTTTTATAAAAATATAGTGGCGAAAACCTTTTGCTAAAGAGGTCACTCCCGGTGAAGGGATCTCGGCTCTTTCCTCGTGGAATGAGGTGCAGGATATTCTAACCGAATACCGCGATGCAAAGCAACTTGTAATCGACTATATTGAAGTTATTACCCTGACGTAAACTTCTTCCCAAGGGGTCACTCCCGGTGAAGGGATCTCGGCCCTTGCCTCGTCGAATGAGGTGTAGGATATTCCAACTGAATACCGCTATGCAAAACAAAAAGAAACATCTTTGTAATAACACCTTTTAAAATTTGTTCCAACAACATCAAATATAGGTTTGTTTTTTCCTTGCATTGATAAGAATCAATGCAGTCCCATCAATCAATCACACCAGAAAAGAACGAAAATAAAATGTACGTATATGCCATCCGCATTTGTCACTGGGTCCCGTCATCAACCGTTAGGTTACTTAACTAACGACAGAGCGGGGGCTGGACTAGCACGGGTGTAAAACATATACAACATCTAATAGTATATATACCAATATACAATGATCGCTCCAGGCGTGAAAATATGCAACATTACAGAAAAGTAATAAGCATTACAGAACAATACAGATAATCTGGGATCCCCGGGTTTCACAGAGCCGCTACTGAAACCCGACGTTCCCCTGGTCGTGTGGATAGCCTGTGCAATGAAACTTAGACCCCTACGGGTGTGGCAAGTTACCAGCCAAAACCTGAAGCGAGGCAGCCCCCTACAACAAAATGAATGGACCACCCGGTACTTCACGGAATCCGGTAACTTGAGCACCCCTCCTTGGGTCAACCTGTACCCCTACGAGTGCGGCGAATAGTCTGCCAATTCTAGAGTGAGGCCCCTTTGCCTCTCAAATCCATAAGTTACGGACCCATTGCCCTCCATAACCCGGCTATCCGTGCACTCCTTCGCGGGATAAACCTAGTACAGAAATAAAAATATGTACAACGGGTACATCGACCTCAACCCGGTCGTGCCCCAAAAGAATATTATACAAACAGGCAGTGACGGCTGTTCACATGTTGGACGCTCGCCCCGCAATATCAAATGTACAAATAAATCTAAATTTCACTATCATTGCACCCTGCTATCCACAACGACAAATCAGCAACATCACAGCACAACACAGAACATCAACGCGAATGTCACGTTCGCAAACCCGTCTAAAAGAACTATAGCAATTTGGACGCGGTTTACCGCTCAAATGTCATTCTCGGTCGGAGATATAAAGTAAGTACTGTAAACTAACACGTTTAAATTTCGATCGACAAAATTTCCTAAAGTGGGCCCCACAAACATCTGCTGTACAGCAACAAAATATGGGCCCAAAAGAAATATTTCAGAAACCACAATTTAAGGTGTAAAACCCACTGTACAAATTTGGACCACTGGCCGCGGATCCACGGTCAAACCCTAGGTTTGACCGCGGATCCGCGGTGGTACTGTAGGATCACGTGACCAAGTTTTCACAGTGTGCTTAAAAAACCCTGCACAACTTTCTGTGATATGCAAAATAATTTTTGGACCTGATTTAAAATCAACAGAAACTGTGAACTGAAAAATGTAGTTTTCGAAATTCGGTTCGATCGATATTTTAAACGCGTTAGCACAAGTTAGTAAAGCTTAATGGTGAGGCTCTGATACCACTGTAAGTCAACGGTAGCGTCTCGTCCGTCTAACAGACACCAAATGCGGAATAAAAACTTTTTACAACTGGCGCTATCGCGTACTGTAACCCGGATCTGCCATTAAAGCTAAACTAACAAACTACAAAGTGTGTAGAAGAGTTATACCGAATGATCCGAGTCCTTCGGTCTTCAACCATCATCCCACGCTTTGTTGCGGCTGCTCCGATCTCCTGAATCTCCAGTCTTCTCGTCCAGATTGCACCACACCGACGGATCTTTAAATAGGCTCCCGCTTCTGAACCGAGGCAACTCGATCGTCAATTTTGCCAAAAGAGACGACCAAGATGATGTAGAGAATGAGTAGAACACTTTGTCTCGCTTCGTCCAAAACCATAGACGAACGGTTAATAAAGTTGCCTTTTTGGATCGGGTGAAATGAGAAATGAGGCTATCTAATTTTCATGAACCAAACCATAATCTTTTCCAAAACCACAACCATAATCTTTTCCCAAGAAGGGGCCGGCCATATATAGAGGAGGGGGTGAGTGTAGGAGCAAGGGGGGATAAGTGTAAGCAAAGCTTATCATGAAGAAATATCTTAGCACTAACAAAATGCATTAATACAAAGGATGACTCATCTAAACCTAGTCACCACCTAATTAATGCAAATGAATGAGTCACAATCCTTGTCACCAATCTAGAAGCTTCTAGAACCACGACTCACCTCATGACTCACCCAAGAAGAAAAGATAAATCCGCATTTAACCGAATGTTAAATACGGGTGATAGAAAACTGGAAACTGGCAACTTCCAAAAGTGATCCTGAAACGAATTTCAGGATAACCCCGTAACAGTATAAACATACCCGCATTTGTATTACGACCGAATACAAATGCGAATGAGACAAAGATATTATATCTACACAGTATAATACTCGGATCTGGCTTAAACCAAAGCCCACCAGTATTATCTACCCGAAATATGACACGTGCTTAAACGCACGTGCATTTTCCGAACCTTTCCATAAAACCATACGGCCTCTACAACGTTTCGCCCGAACCTGGGAAACGGTCTGTGGGGAACTCTAATGACTCATCAACACACTGGCACTGGGTATAACCACTAGCACGTCAGAGGTACTAGCTGTACGTAACGGTTGCCTATGTATTGATTGGAAGGGAAGCTGACGAGCGAACTCATCCATAAACCCCACTGAGCCTGACAGTGACAATATTGGTACAGTCCGGTCCGTTCGTTTAAAGATTATCACATATTGAGTCTGGGGGGTAGATAAAGTCAGACCCCTAATAACGTGATAAATCGTGTCGGCATGAAGCTCATCACCACCTGAGAAACTACTGATCCAAATCAGTAATTCTCCACTATCTCGGCCGAGGATTTCTAGTGATGGCCACCCATGCACTGTGCGACATCAACCCCCAATACCGGGAGAGTCGAATCCCCGACGATCCGCTCACTGCCTCCATGTGGCTTGGGACTGTACCCAAAAAATACCTGTTTGCACGACTCCTTTGAGCCATGGTTGGGTAGAAATCAAAGCACAGTGGGAACTCACACGAGACAAATGACGATCTCAGGTCGACAAACTAACCTGTACACATGTCACCATGGAACTGCTATCTGACGATATGTATAATACCAACTAGCATGTTCCCGGCGAGTCATGTATGGTGTACTCATAACCCAATGAGCACCTGTATACATCTTAGGTGAACCAACTGACACCAATGGCTTGTGAGACCGGCCACCACCCCTCGTCGGGGTCTCGACTGTATACACTAGTCTACTCCGGAGTATCGATGCCCTGTCTCGAAACTCCCACGACTAGGGACACTTTAAGGATGTGTTTATAGACCCCAGCCCCCACGTATATGATCACCATCATACTGCTGGCTGTCAAGCAGAATCCTATGGGCTCTATCATCATGCAATAGTGAACTAAAGAATGTATACGATGATAAAGACAAACCAGATAGCATACTATCATCTAGAGCAAGACTGTCATATCGGTATAGGTCATGTCTCAATCATTGCAATCATGTACCTGCGATCCAAAAATTGACTTTGAGGGCACTATCTCCAACACCTAATCGGGCGCGATATCAAAATATTGATAGTCTTGACCGCGATTTGAGATTAGATTAACCATTGTTTTGTTAAAGGCTAGACATGAATAGAGATCAATGAAGGGACAAGGGTCAATAGCGGGGAAACCCTAGTTTCTTCTAAGAACCCTAATCCTCATTCATCACTATCTAGTTTTAAATCTATAAAAAGATAAAAGAAGTCATCTTTAGTTTTAATTCATGACAACTAAATCCTAACGAACCTTACAAGCCTTTTCCCTGTAAAATCTATATCCGTATTTAAACTAGATTTTAAAACTATAAATTCTACATCTGTGTTTAACGTAGATCTAGAATCTATTCTCCCTATTCTTTTATTTTATTCAACCCGTCAAAAGCAAGATTAGAAGTTCCACGCATCCCTGAGGACGACCCGTACTCATCTCGGCTAGCTACACGCGACACCGTTATTGATTATGGTTATTTACTATACAAACACTCTTTTCAAACATTAATCAGTAGGCATTTGAGCGACGGCCCAGTCTTCCCTGGGATAGTGGTGTGGAGCTATCCGGCGCCCAGCGGGTCATGGAATCAATCTCCGCAATCGGGTCAATGTGGCTGGAGTCGGCCCGCTGCCGCTCGGTGGCGCTGAGATGAGGGTCAGTGAGCTCGAAGGCTTGAGCGTGCCCATCCGTCCTCCTACGGACGCCGTTATCCCGGGGAGGGAGAGCCGCGTTCTGGTAGGTAGAGCCCGCCGCTTGAACACGAACGAGGGCATCCACCAGTGATGTGAGCCTGTCTATCCGGGAGGATAAGGCATTGATGGCATTGGGAAGGGGAGACGAGCTGCTCCCGCCTCCATTGTGGCGGCTCGTGTATCGCGGTTGTCCCTCGCCATCGGGTCGAGGGCGGAAGATCAACTTATGGGTGGAAGCTTCTGAAGCGTTCCCACAGACGGCGCCAACTGATGGAGGCTGAGATCTCTTTCAGATGTTGTCCTCCGTCGATCCTGTGATGGCAGTCTTTGACGGATGAGATTTGTTTTGGAAGTTATTAAGTGTGGATCTCAATGGGTTGGTATTTAACACTGAGCTACCTGCAAAGAAGTCCCGGAGTGGCTGACCACCATATGACCCTCCGACGTTCAAGTTAGTGCCGAAGTATAAGTGCAGAGTAGCGGCGTATTGGAAATAAGTTCGAGTTACCTGAGTCGTCTGAGAGTGGGGTTTATATAGGGGTCGTGTGGAGCGAGTAGATGCGAGATCTTCGCTGTCAGTTACGCCCCCAGCGTTATCCTTGCCTTGAATGGCGGGATGCGCCTATTAATGGGGGATACACCCATTAATGGGGGGATGCGCTAGCGTGGGACGCAGATCATGGAGATGCGGATATCTCATCCTGGCGATATAAGCGGAGCTATTGCGGGGAGCATGTAATCTGCGCTCTTGATTGATCAGGGGGAAACCGAGGAAGCTCAGCATGTCAGGAGCTCGGAGACAAGCCGGGTGGCCGAGGATGTTAGTGTGATATGCCCTGGAGGCCATTATTGTATAGTACTAGTTTGTATATTATATTTTGGAAGCTTGGGATATATACACGGATTGAAATTCTTGCTCAATATGGTAGTATGCTACTTGGTTTGTATCTATCTTAATATGTGTATGTGTTTCTTTTGACATATTGCTAATACATATTGATAGAGCCCTTAGGATCTTTTGCTTGACTACCAGCGTTGTGATGGCAGTCACACTAGTGGGGGCTGGGTAGTCTATAAGAACATCCTTATATAGATCCCTGATCGTTGGATTATCGAAACAGGGCATCGATACTCCAGAGTATACTAGTGTATACGCTTCTCATCCCAGGAGGGGAGATGGTCTGTCCCACAGCCATCAGTACGTCGTACTGGAGATAGTATGAAGGTGCTCATTAGGTTACGAGTACACTGGACAGGACTCGCTGGGAACTGTTGGTTGGTATTATACCTATCATCAGTTATCAGTTCCCAGGTGACATGAGTACAGCTTAGTCCGTTGACTTGACTCTGTCACTTCGCCTCGAGTGTGTTCCCACCGTTCTTAGATTACTACCCTACCACGACTCAAATGAGTCGTGCAAATAGGTAGTAGTTAGGTGCAGTCCCGAAGCACTTGGAGGCAGTGACAGTTAGACAGGATTCGTCTCTCCCGGTATTGGGAGTTGATATCGCGCTGTGTCTAGGAGAGCCATTACACAAAGTCCCTGGCCAGGGCAAGCGAGATTTACTGGTAGTGTTTCCAGTATTTTCTCAGGGTGTTCTGGGCTAGACTCCGACACGACTTGTACCGCTATTAGGGGACTGACGTTTACCGCCCCTAGGCCCGACATGCGATACTCTCAAACGAACAGACAGGACTGTACGGAGATTGTCACATTCAGGCTCAGTAGGAGTTCGGATGGGTTCACCTCATCGGTCTTCTTATCGGCATCTACCAGGGGACCGTTACGTACAGTTAGTACCGCTTGCGGCCTGTGGTTAAACCCACTGCCAGCGTAGTGTCGAGTCTTTAGAGTCCCACACAGAGGGTTGTTCACCTTTGGGCAAAACAGAGTAGATGTCATATGGTTTTACGACGGGGTTCGTTCACATACACGCACTTGTGCATGATTGGTGTCCGGGCAGTTATTACTAGCGGGCTTTGGTTTAAGCCAGATCCTAGTATTTGTTTTGGGATTGGTTTTGTCTCATTGTATTCATGTTCCTCGGAACACGGATGCGAGTGTGTATACACAGTTGACAGAGGCAGAAGAACCTCATTAGGGTTTTGACCATTGACTTGATTAAAACCAAAATGAAATTGAGGAAAATGATTAATGAGCTTTAATTAGTGATAATTGTATCATGGTTAATTAGGTTTGACCCCTTGACCAAGTTGACCCATGTTGACTTGGATCTTAGCATTAATTATGATATGATAAGGGTCAAATCAACATCAACCATGACAGTTTATCCTAACTAAAATTATCATTATTCTTTTTGTTCATATGGGAGAAAGGTTCACATTATTGTCATTCTCTCATGCTCTTTCTCTCTCTTGCAAAGCTCTCTCCTCTTCCTATCTCAAAGCTCTTTTGTTTCATGTGTTGAAAAACATGAGCTTTGTGAGATCAAACAATCAAAACACCTCTCTACTCACTCTAGGGTTCTTAGTCTAGCAAGCCAAGCACTCTAGTTACTTCTTTGTTGAGGTAGGAGCTCAAGGTAGAGGCCTTCGGGTGGATCTTTCTTCGGCAAAGAGAAGACGAAGAGGAGGAGCCGTCTACACCACTCCTAGGAGCTAGCAACAAGGAGGACAACAACAAGAAGAGAAGGAGTTCAAGAACTAGGTATAACCATCTAACCCAGTAGTTAGAACTTGTAGTTAGTTTGTTAGTTTTTGTTTAGCAAAGATCCTTCATGGTTAGTCTATGTTTCCTTGTGATAAAAATCTGATTTTTACTCTTTCCGCCTCCCCGTAAGTACCGGGTGTTGGGACACGGCAGCGCCCCGGCCGTCTTTCCGAGGCAGAATGCGGAACAAAAACTTTTTACGAACTGGCGCTAACCGCATCCCGATCCCGGATCGAACCATTAACCTTTAAACTAGAAAACTGTAAACGGGGTTTCGAGATTATACCGATCGATCCGAGTCCTTCAGTCTTTAACTCCAGCCCCTAGCATGTTGCGGATGCACCGATGAAGCTTGCTGCCCGATCTCGCTCGATCTACGATCTCCTCCTCGCCGAAAACCGCGCCACATTAACGAATCTTTATACGGGCTCCCGTCTCTGAACCGAGGCAACTCGGACATGAAGTTTGCTAGCCGACGTGTCCAAGATTGCGGTAGAAATAAGTGTAGAACACTTTGTCTCGAGGGTTAATCGAAGTTTCCATTTGGAGTGGAGATGGGGAAATGAGCTTTTGGAATGAACAAAAGAATTTTGTGCATAATCAAATGAATCAAATTCCTCTCTCACAAAAAAATGGGGCTGTCCAATATGGCTCTCGGCCATGGCAGTAAAGAGGAGGAGGGGGTGAGCACAAGCCAAAGAGAAGGGTGATCCTAAGGAAAAATGTCACACCCATGTCTTTCTTAAATCCAATCTCATAAATGCAAGCAATGGTGCATGCAAGCAATGATGCACAAAAGAATCAATCCAGGGTTCTGCTGGAGCCCTTGTGACCACAAAAAAAAAACCCATTTACAAAATGCAAGTTTGCAAAAGAACCCCCTCATATCAATTTCAGCCAAGGAAGAAAGGGCAGAAGGCATGGCTAAAAAGGAATGCAAACTGGCAACTTCAAAAAGCGATCCGGTAACAAAATTACAGGATAACTCCGCAACTGTATATACATACCCGCATTTGTATTCCGACCGAATACAAATGCAATGAGACAAAATCTACACAGTATAATACTAGGATCCGGCTTAAACCAAAGCCCGCTAGTAAATCCGTTTGAACCATGATACGTGCACAAGTGCACGCGTATGTTCGAACCCTACCATAAAACCATACGGCCTCTACAACGTTTCCCCCGAACTGGGAAACTTTCTGTGGGGGACTCTAAAGACTCGTCAATACTTTGGCAATGGGTTTAACCACAAGCCGTCTGTAGTACTAGCTGTACGTAACGACTGCCCATGTACTGAGTGAAAGGAAGTCCGATGAGCGAACTCATCCTGGAACCCTGATGAGCCTATGTGTGACAATAACCATATAGTCCGGTCCGTTCGTCTATGAGTATCGCATATCGGGCCTAGGGAGGTAGTAAACGTCAGACCCCCAAAAGCGGTATAAGTCGTGTCGGAGTGTAGCCAAAAACACCTGAGATACTACTGGAATACCTACCAGTAAATTTCGCTTACCATGGCCATTGATTTTTTGTAATGGCTCTCCTAGACACAGCACGATCTCACTCCCAACGTTGGGAGAGACGAATCCCCTGCCGATCCGCTCACTGCCTCCATGTGGCTCGGGACTTCACCCAACTAAAACTTGTTTGCACAACTCCTTTAAGCCATGGTAGGGTAATAATAAAAGCACAGTGGGAACTCACACGAAACAAATGACGATCTCAGGTCGATAGACTAACCTGTACACATGTCACCTGGGAATTGCTATCTAACGACGGCTTTAATAACCAGCTGGCATATTCCCGGTGAGTTCTGTCCAGTGTACTCATAACCCAATGAGCACCTGTATACATCTTAGGTGAACCAACTGACACCAATGGCTTGTGAGACCGGACATCGCCCTTCATCGGGGTCTCGACTGTATACACTACTCTACTCCGGAGTATCGATGCCCTATCTCGAAACTCCCGTGACTAGGGACCACATTTCAGGATATGTTTATAGAATATCCAACTCTCACGTATATGATCGCCATCATACTGTTGGTAGTAAAGCAAGAATCCTATGGGCTCTATCAACATGCAATAGTGATACATATCATGTCACCTAAAATAGTACACGATGATAAAGATAAACATGATAGCATACTATCATCTCGAGTAAGACTATCCTACTGGTATAGGTCCTCCCTCAATCATTGCAATCACGTTCCTGCGATCCAATAATTGACTTTGAGAGCATTATATCCAACAATCTCCCACTTGCACTTAAGGCAAATTATTGCGATGTCGCATACTCACAGCCCGTGTGATACCGAACACCCAACTCCTCTACTGATCAGTCTCACAAAGCCCGTTTATGAAACTATTGTGTTCGAGGAATAGCCTCAGTGAGTGGATCCGCCCTGATGTTTCTTTCTATGTCTCTCTTAGTATCAAGTTCACAGAGAAAGCCATCTCCCGAAAAGAGCAATATCTGTCTTAGAATATGTCTGGATATCTGATGGGACCTAGTTCACGAATGAACTCCAAATCCAAACTTCTTAGATTGTATCGTCAACTGAACATAATCAGTATCCTGCGCCATGCCACCGTCAGTATCCACTTGGACCACCTGTCCAAACTATTGCCCCTCGTCATAGGGAAAAACTGTAACTCCGACAGTCACTCTGTCACCCAGGTCACCTTGGAAGCCTGGAATGATAACCGTCTCCCGAAGGTGGCTGCCGTTATCAAATCCCTAGAACATCCACTTATGTTCTAAAACTGCCTCTGAACATTCCTCCAGAATTTGATTAATATCAACTCATTGCATCTAGTGCAAAAACAACATCTGGTGTGGTACTTGATATCTCATGATCAACTCAATTGCCTAAGCAATTGATCTGCCAATCATGCATATCCCTCTCCTCTTTAGTCTGTAAGACACCTTTAGAGAGGGTGACTCCATCACCTGCTGGTACACCACCATGCCAGGAGTCGTCCATTCTAAATACCTTTAGAATGCTGTCTAAGTACCCAGATTAGGAAGCTACCCAAATGTAGATCTGAAACCATAGATCTAGTAACCAGAATGTCTGATATAATATCCATATCCTATGTGGAGAAAACACTGTGTGACAACCACAGTATAACCAATCGTAGTATAGGAATTTTACTTCCTACTCTATGTATGTCATCCAAATACTAGGACATCACACCCTACAACTCTCTTAACAGATCCATCCCCTATTCTGATGAAGTCAAAGCCCATGACTGTCACATAAAAAAATAGACGATCTATCTCCGCTATATCTTCTTTAGTCTATAAATAGACATAAGCTACTTGTCCACTATGCTTCCGCTGCTCCCACTGACTATGAAAACCCTCTGGCAGAATAATATATACGTGCACTTCTAAACTAGTTTAAAACGACGCTATACTTATCCTCCTGCCGGGTCCATAGTATGGAGCAGCAGTAATGGCAAGTCTGGATAAACAAGAACCTCCCTGTTACCGTCCTTGAGGCTACCGGAGTATCTCTCGGGTGTCTGAGGTTACCCACCATATCCGTAGAGTGGCTAATGGAATGTCAAACCTGATTGAATCTTTAGGTCCTATTAAATTTTCCGTAATCGTTTACAGTTCTGGAATCTCTTCCAGTTCTACCATACTCCCACTACTGTTTTCTGAAAAAATCCATTTTACTAATACTATGGCGAGTCAAGAACAATATCACTATTGATCTTCCAGATTGTAGAAAGTCAACCCTCATCAAAGCTAGGGTCAACCTACAAACTGCCATTACAGAAACGTGCCTTGAGTTATCCAGAGTCTTGTTTCAAGTATAAGCCGGACTACTCCATATATCTTAACATCGTTAAGATATGATCCATTCTATATACAATATAGAAACAGAGGCACTGATTTAATTGGAACCAGATTCAAATCATGCAGCTGTCTCCAGTGTATGTCAACCGAATGGAGAGAGGCAGATCATCATTACTCAACTTAGGAGTGCATCCAATTATGAGTAACCTGGAAGAGAAGCAAGTCCTCTAAAACATTACTATCAACTGAATACCAACCATAAGTATCTACATCTTCGATCACCTTGAAGAATCCCGATACTTGCTACACCTGGTTCTCTACTTTATTCTTATACCTATAACTTCGGAAACTTGGACCTTGTATTTCTACGAAACACATGTCTAAAAATAGAGAAGTCACAAGTAAACAGAATATAGTACGAGGACCAACTGTCACGTCCCAAAGTTTGGCCCGTGACCGGCACTTAACCACGTAACGTCTACAGGCGTAACGCGACTAAGTGAACCGAAAACCCAAAAATCAAACCAGTAAAAGTATAGAGTGTTATAAGTTTTAAATGAAAGCACTTACTAACATGTTAAGAAATCTAAGTAAACAATCACCAAGATAGCAATATACGACGCCGTAGCGAAGTTCAAGATCCATAAGTGGGAACATCACAGATAGAATAAACTGCAAGTACAGTCGGCTCACAACGAGCTCGATACCAAAAAACAAATAATATACATCACGGTCCTCACACTGTCTCTAAGTCAATTACATACATGGTAGATGGAGAATACTAGATATAACAATGTACATAACTGAAAGATAAACAGATACCGCACAAAACCCACCTATCAGCAAAAGAGCTAGTACACCAATTATGGGGGTATCTGTGTCAAAAGATGCAAAACGCAGCCTGCCGCGACTACTCCGAAGGGCAACCTGCAAACACTGTGGCACAATGGGGTGAGTTGCCAACTCGTGAATAGAGATAACATATAAAGGTAATCGTGAGCATGCACGTACTGCGCTACTCTATCATATGCCAACAGATGATATCAATATGTGATCAGCAGTATGTGCAATAATCATGCAAGTGCTCTATCAGGTAATATAACTGCAGGATTTGGTACAATAATAAATGCTGAGCATTGGCAATATAACATCTACACGGAATGTCAACGTGAAATATATAATCGGTGTCCATCAATTTACCCAGATCCCCCAAATAGCTCAGGCGCCGTCACTCTCATCGGCCCTCTAATCCTGTAAATCTCTGAGAATCACGAGTGCCCAACATCGGCACCCAAATATCATAAATACTCGTGTCCAGCATCGACAAGCAAATCCTCATCCATCGGGCCCCGTCAGTCCGGGTCAGCCCACGGGATCCGTCTGCGGTATCGGCCCTCGGCCCCGGCAGTACGGATCACCCCGCATCCATCTATCGACTCTGATCTGTATCCTCCGGATACTGTTAGGTCCAACCAATCACCGGTAGGTAGTAGTCCCTCTACCAGGCTCACCGTCTACTACACAACGAAACCGTTCTCGCCCCGGGGTACCATACCGGGTCTACCATGTACCCGTAATTGGCCTCAACCAGCTCCTCGATTCGGGTTCACATATATCACTCTAGCACCGAGGAAACACATGGTGGACGCACCGAAATATCATATCAAGGGAACCAGGTTTTTAAATGATTACATATTTTAAATAGCTACGGTTCCCAAATCCAGAAATCACATATAATCCAAACCAATATGCAAGACAATGATCCGATGTGATATGTGCATCAAGTATGAATATCATGTCAAGTCACATGAAGATGAGCTACAACATAATAATCCGATGTGATATATGCATCAAGTATGAATATCATGTCAAGTCACATGAAGATGAGCTACAACATAATGATCCGATGGAAATTCTACAGTGTGAGTGTCATGGCAATTACTAACGGTGTGTGTGTAACATGCAGGATAGTGCTCGTGCAACATGAACCGTTAGTAATAGTGCGGTGTTCTATCAATTCTAGTTTATATCCATATAGCAGGGAATGCAGTATGCACTAAATAGTAACCACGAACAGTCAATGTATGTAAATGTAGCTATAAGGTCCTATCAGCCCTGACGTAGAATGCCATGCGGGCGATATCCCCGTAGATGTTAAATCTACTCACCGTAGTCTCTCGCTAGGTATAGCCAACAACTTGTTTCCCCTTCAGCGCGGCGTCCGCCGTACTCGCCTGCGAACCTAGAATTATACAATATATCATACATAAGCTCAAAGTCACATAAACACGGCATTAAAGCCGAACTAGTAACTCGTGTCGTGAACCAAGCGCGCGTGTGTGCGATACGCTAAAACGTGCGATTACGCGCCTGAAGCCACTCCGACGCGTCGCGATATGCAGAAACCCAAAACCCATACAAACGTATCACGCGTGTCGTGAAGATTAAAAATACGGGAAAAATAGGTATTCACCTCCATATTTTGATACAGAAATGATATTGTAAAACTATATATACCAAAATAACCGACATAGCAGCAGACTCCAGTGGCCCAAACCTCAAATCCCAACTCACCCATCTGGCCGCAAATTGCGGCCAGAATGAATATTCCGGCGGCCTGGGTAGGGGGTGGGCTCCCAGTTTTGGTGTGTGCACTCTATACCCCCATACATGCTACAGTAACATCTAGTTTTGTTCTGGAACATCTCGGGTAGTAACAGATCCTACAGAGCCTTAAATCAAGTTAAAATACACACTTTTGCACTAAAATGGAAACTTTGTGGTATTTCTGTGCAAACTGAAACAAACCTAGCCTAAAATAGTTCTAATAACACATAATAGAGCTAACCAAACTAACAAAACCCTAATCTAACATGTGAATCACAAATATCCTTTAATATCACTAAAAATGCACAAAAATGAGATTTTTGCGAAAGAATACAACAAGTTTAACGAAAAGGGGTGCTAACATGAGTTAATACCTTCTAAAAACCTTATAAAACACCAAAAGTCTCAGCTCTTCCCTCAAGTGTGCAGATTTGCCTTCAAACACCCTAAAATCCCCCTTTTCCATGGTTTTGTGAAGGAAAAGTGTTGATTTGAGTAGGGTTTTGTTTGGGGATAAAAGGAAAATGAAAAAGGAGAGGAAAAGATGAAGAAAGGCAAGGTTTTTCTGCTGGAGAGTTGCAGAAATTCTGAGATGGGGAAAGAGAGTGAGAAGAGAAGGAAAATGGGGGTCAAAAGTCAAATTTCTACCTAACACCATGCTTCATTTTCTTTTTATTAGGATTTGAATTATAAAAAGGGTTATGATATGATTGAAAATGGTGGGGATAAATTAGCAACCATGCAACACAAGAATGGTTAAGATGCTACCAAAACCCTAAGTCACAAAAATGGCTAAGTGTGCAAGTGTACACTACAAAGGAAAATTTTCCAAATTGCTAACACGACTAAATATAATTAGTAAATCCGACTAAAATAACTAATAATCCTATGTACACATATATAATAACACATACAATTACTAATTATCGCGAAAAACACTCTAACGGAAATTCAATGTGTTACAATCTACCCCCCTTAAAGAAATTCGGTCCCCGAATTTAAAAATCTAGCTATACGCACCTTCAAAAAGATGGGGATACCTCTTCCTCATCTCTCTCTCGATCTCCCAAGTGACCTCCTCGCCGCTTTGGCCACGCCAAAGTACCTTGACGGACGGTATCTCTTTCGACCTCAATTTCTTCACTTGTCGATCCAAGATCATCACCGGCTGCTCTGCATAGGAAAGGTCGCGCTCAAGCTGGATCGTTGGGTGCTGGATCGCATGTGAAGGATCATGAAGATATCTGCGGAGCATCGAAACGTGAAATACGGGGTGCACATCTGGAAAACTGGGCGGAAGGGCTAATCGATACGGAACCGCACCAACACGCTCGACGATCTCGAAAGGCCCCACATATCTGGGACTAAGCTTCCCCTTCTTCCCAAACCTAATCACGCCTTTCATTGGGGAGACCCTCAAGAAAACATGATAACCAATAAAAAACTCAAGTCTGCGCCGACGACGGTCCGCATAAGACCTCTGCCTACTCTGGGCTGCTCTCATCCTATCGCGAATCAACTGGATCTTCACGGTCGTCTCCTCCACAATCTGCGGCCCTAAGATACTGCTCTCACTGAGCTCCGTCCAACAGGTAGGCGATCTGCATCTCCTCCTATAAAGAGCCTCAAACGGTGCCATCTGAATGGTCTCCTGGTAGCTGTTGTTGTAGGAGAACTCTACTAAGGGCAAATGATGATCCCAGCTACATTCGAAGTCTAATACGCATGCTCTAAGCATGTCCTCGAGAGTCTGAATAGTCCGCTCTGATTGTCCGTCGGTCTGCGGATGGAATGCTGTGCTGAAACTCAAGCGAGTGCCCAAAGCCTCCTGAAGCCTCTGCCATAGCCGGCTGGTAAACTGGGTGCCTCTATCGGACACGATACATGTCGGAACTCCATGCAGTCGTACAATCTCGTCAATGTAAATCTGGGCATACTGAGCAAATCCGAAAGTCATCTTCATCGGTAGGAAGTGAGCCGCTTTCGTCAAACGATCCACGATCACCCAGATGGAGTCATACCCTCGACTAGTCCTGGGTAGACCCACAATGAAGTCCATAGAGATCTGTTCCCATTTCCACTCCGGAATGGGTAACGACTGTAGCTCTCCCGCGGGCCTCTGGTGCTCAGCCTTGACTTGCTGAAAAGTCAGGCATCTCGACACAAAATCTGCGATGTCTCTCTTCATTCCGTCCCACCAGTAAACACCTCTCAAGTCATGGTACATCTTGGTGGAACCGGGATGAACACTATATACCGATCGATGTGCCTCCTCAAGAATCTCGCACCACAATCCCTCAGCATCTGGCACGCACAGTCTAGTCCAAAATCGTAATATCCCCTGATCATCGATCACGAACTCGGAAAATCTGCCCTGTCCCATCTGTGTCCTGATCTCTGAACAGCAGTCATCACTGTGCTGTGCCTCATGTATACGGTCAAGCAACTGTGGGCGTGCACGAACATGCGCAATCTGTCCTCCGATCGGCGTAAACTCGAACTGTATCCGGCTGTCGAATAAGATCTGCCAATCTGCCGACGACTGAAAGGTTCCTAGGCACCCTATAGAGGTCTCACAAGGCATCGAACATGCCAATTTAAAAAAAAATGGTGCCGAGAAACCCTAGACTACGGATCTTAGACTAGATGTTTAGGCGAAAAGATAATCTAGTTAACACTTAACTATAAGTATACGGAAATTACAACCTTTGTAGATCCGGATATCCACCTCCATGGCTCCGCAAGGGCGTCCTCTCGCTGTCCATCTTGAACCTTGGACTCTCGTGACGGCTTCATCGGAGAAACGTGCGGAATAGGTCGTCGGCTTCGTGCCAAAGACGATCTACGTCGAGGTTGCACAAGCTCAAGCTCCGACTTCACAAAGTTGTGAAACTTGTGAAGAAAACACCCAAAACAACTTGGCAAGAGGTAGAGGGTGAAGAAATAGGAGGTGGGTTCACTTTAGATTTGGATTTCACTCACTAGATCACAATTTGCCATTAATGGCATCTAGGTTTCTCACTTGAAAAAGAAGAAGAAGATGATAGAATTGTTATCATAAGTTATGTGTAAAATGAATAATAAATCAATTCTTATCATCTTCTAACCATGGTCAAGTGTAGAGAATAGACCATGGTTAGTGAGAGTGGTTAGGTCTAAGTATGAAGACAAAATGGCATCATTGGTCAAAGCTTCATGAAGCTTCACCATTCTTCATGATAAAATGAAACCAATTTGTTTTCATAAATCCATTTAAATAAATAATAAATGGATAAAATAATAAGTGAATATATCATAAACCCTAACAACTCTCATAACCATGGTTCAATTCTTTTACACATAGTCAAGTCAACATGCATCATCAACATGATACATACAAGTGTACACAAAACATATCACATATACAATGTGCACATCAAGTGAGAAAAATCCGTTTAAAGTGAACCAATACTAGTTAATGCAAAGTAATATATCAAATATATAATTATACATTAAATCATTAAATCAACACTTGATTCAATGATCCGGTCATGTCGCACATAACCGACTAGTATTCAATGCATCGATTTATCGAATCAATGATTCGATAACTAGGTCATATCGAATATAACCAATCGAAACATATATCGCGAGAATGGAATACGGTATCACATACACGCATTATTCTCGGTCCTGCACATATCTCATATGCGCTCCTATTTCGTTTCGCTTGAGCCAGGAAACCTCTGTGTAGGACTCTAAAGACTCGTCAATATGCCGGTAGCAGATGATGATCATATCAAGCACCCACAAGCCGCAAGCGGTCTGCTAAACGTAACGGCCACCCGGGTATTGAGCGATCAGAAGATCGACGAGCTAGCCCGCTCACACTCCTGCGAATCCGACCAGTAACACTTACCGTAGAGTCCTGTCTGTTCGTCTGATACGTCGCATATCAAGTCTAGGGGTGGTAAACGTCAGACCCCAATAACCGATAAGTCGTGCTGATGTGAGGCTCATAACGGGTCGAGAAACTACTGGTAACACTTACCAGCAAATCTCTGATCAGCCCTGGCCAGGGACTTCCCTGTTACGGCCAATCGAGCACAGCGCAACATCAACCCCAATACCGGGAGAGACGAAACCCCTCCTATCGCTCATTGCCTCCATGTGACTCGGGACTGTACCCAAAGACCACTGTTTTGCATGCCCTCATGGACGTGGTAAGGTGGAGATCAAAGCACAGTGGGAATCACACAAGACTCTATGACGATCTCGGGTCTACAGACTAACCTGTACAAGTGTCACCTGAGAACTGCCATCTGACGTGAGGTATAATACCATCTGGGAGTTCTCGGCGAGTCCGTCCAGTGTACCCAGTCTCTACTGAGCACCCGTATACCATCTCTGATGTCAAACACCAATGGATATGGGATCATCCATCGCCCATCACATGGGTCGAGAAGTGCATACGCTAGTCTACTCTGGTATATCGATGCCCCGTCTCGATACACCCACGACTAGGGATCTTGAAGGATGTACTTATAGACTACCATGTCCCCACTAGTATGATCTGCATCATAGTCCAGGTAGTCAAGTACACATCCTAAGGGCTTTACCAACATGTAACTATAAGACAGTATAAAGAGACTAGTGTACATGTTAAGATAAAGAGCAACCAGATAGCATACTATCATGTCGAGCAAGAAAGTCATCTCTATATATGTCCAAGCATCCAATATAATATACATCATCTGTACAATACTGGCCTCTAGGGCATACATACAACTAACAATCTCCCACTTGCACTAGGGCCAGCTGCTGTAGTATCGCATACCGAGCATCCCGAAGAGTCTCTCAAACTGTATCTGGGGAATGGCCTTCGTGAGTGGATCCGCCGTGTTATTCTTCGTGTCAACCCTCCTGACCTCGATCTCCCGGCGATCAACTATCTCCCGGATCAGGTGATACCGCCTCAGAATATGCCTGGACCGCTGATGGGACCTGGGTTCCTTGGCCAAAGCCACCGCTCTATTGTTATCGCAATACAAAGGTATTGGACGCTCAATGGATGGAACCACTCCAAGTTCAGTAATGAACTTCTTGATCCAGACAGTCTCTTTTGCAGCATCGTTGGCAGCGATGTATTCAGCCTCCATCGTCGAGTCTGCCACGGTTTCCTGCTTGGAACTCTTCCAGCTAACCGCCCTTCCGTAAAGGGTAAAGACAAAGCCCGACTGCGACTTAGAGTCGTCCTTATCACTCTGGAAGCTCGAATCGGTAAAGGACTCCACTTGGAGTTCTCCGTTACCATACACCAAGAACATATCTCTAGTCCTTCGTAAGTACTTGAGAATGCTCTTCACAGCTGTCCAGTGACTCTCTCCAGGATCAGCTTGATACCTGCTCACTATACTTAGTGAGTATGCTACATCGGGTCTGGTACATAGCATCGCATACATGATAGAGCCTACTGCCGAAGCATAGGGTATCCCTTGCATGCGAGCTCTCTCCAAATCAGTCTTGGGAGACATCTCTTTGGAGAGAGTGACTCCAGAGATCGTGGGCATGTTTCCACGCTTGGACTCTTCCATACTAAACCTCTTTAGTATGGTGTCAATGTACCTGGATTGGGACAATCCCAAAATCCGTTTGGATCTATCTCTATAGATCCTGATTCCCAATATGCAGGAGGCATCACCAAGATCTTTCATTGAGAATCTTTGTGATAAGAAGAGCTTGACCGATTGCAGCATAGGAATATCATTTCCTATCAAGAGTATGTCGTCTACGTACAATACGAGGAAGACAATCTTACTCTCTGCCACCTTCCTGTAGATACAAGGTTCATCTGGATTTTTGACGAAATCAAACTCTTTGATAACGACGTCAAAGCAGATGTTCCAACTCCGCGATGCTTGCTTTAATCCATAAATGGATTTAAGCAGCTTGCACAACTTCCCGCTGCTCCCACTGTCTACGAAGCCCTCTGGCTGAGTCATGTACACGCACTCTTCTAAATCACCATTTAGAAAGGCGGTCTTAACATCCATTTGCCAGATTTCGTAATCATGATAAGCAGCGATGGCAAGCATGATCCGGATGGATTTAAGCATAGCCACTGGAGAAAATGTCTCGTCATAGTCCACACCTGGTCTTTGACGAAAACCCTTTGCTACAAGTCTAGCTTTGAAAGTCTCCACTTTCCCATCTACACCAAGTTTCTTCTTGAAGATCCACTTGCTCCCAATGGGTTTTACCCCTTCAGGAGAAACGTCCAAAGTCCATACTTTGTTGGTGTACATGGATTCCATCTCGGACCGCATAGCATCCAGCCATTTCACTGAGTCCCCACTCGTGATGGCCTGCTCGAAGCTAGTTGGGTCATCATCCTCCATGATGCAATCCTCGCTTCCACCATCCATGAGAAAACCGTAGTATCTCTCAGGTTGGCGAGGAACCCTACTAGATCAGCGGAGAGGCTGAGGTTCGTCGGGAGCTACTGAATCCTCTTGTTCCACTAAATCTTCAGTTTGAGTTTGTGTAGCCGGAATTTCTTCCAGTTCTACCTCACCGCCACTAATTTCTTTTGCATGAAATTCCTTTTCCAAAAAGGTGGAACAAACACTTTTTGTTCCTCTGTATGGTAGAAAAGATATCCATGTGAATGTTTGGGATATCCCACAAACTTACATAGAACTGACCGTGCCTCGAGTTTGTCCGGATTTTGTCTTTTGACATAGGCCGGGCAACCCCATATCTTAACTCGTTTAAGACATGGTCTCTTCCCACTCCATATCTCATATGGTGTGGTAGGTACAGATTTAGATGGAACTTGATTCAATAGGTATGCTGCTGTCTCCAGCGCATAACCCCAGAAGGAAATAGGCAACTCAGTTGTACTCATCATAGAGCGCACCATATCTAATAGGGTGCGGTTCCTCCGTTCTGATACACCGTTGTGCTGTGGTGTATATGGAGGAGTCAGCTGAGAGAGAATCCCATTCTCTTTTAGGAAGTCCAGGAATTCATTGCTCAAGTATTCACCTCCTCGATCAGATCGAAGGATTTTAATACTTTTTCCGGTTTGGTTCTCAACTTCTTGCTTATATTCCCTAAATTTCTCAAAAGCTTCTGATTTGTGTTTCATCAGGAACACATACCCGAACCTAGAGAGATCGTCAGTGAATGTAATGAAGTATGAAGAACCATCCCTGGCATGTGTAGACATGGGACCGCATACATCACTATGTATCAGTCCCAAGAGTTCGGTAACTCTTTCTCCGTATCCCGTAAACGGAGTTTTGGTCATCTTGCCTTTGAGACATGACTGGCAAGTGTCATAAGATGAAAATTCAAACGGATTTAAATATCCATCTTTATGCAACTTAGCTAGTCGTGTCGCATTGATGTGGCCCAGTCTACAATGCCACAAGAAGGATTCGTTGAGTTCAGAACTCTTCCTCTTGTGTATGTTTGTTATGCTCAGAACTGTTGATTGATTTAGAACATAAATGCCATTGCACAACGTGCCTGATCCAACCAACTTTTGGTTATGGAAAATGTTCATAACATTGTCCTGTAATACAAAATTATATCCCTCTTTACTTAATAAAGAAACCGATATAATGTTGCATATCAGGTTCGGCATGTAATAGCATTCGTTCAGAACCAATGTATTACCAGTTGGTAATACAAGGTGATATTCCTCGACAGTCTTGGCTGCAACAATTGCACCATTTCCTACTCTTATGTCTTTATCACCTTCTCCAAGTTCTCTACCTTTCCTAAGCCCATGTAACTGATTACATATATGGGATCCTGACCCGGTATCTAATACCCAGGACGTAGAGCAAATGGAGAAACAGTTCTCAGTAACGAACACACCCGAAGAAAATGCATCAACATATACTTTCTTCATTCGGGTGGCATGGGAATCCTGGTATTCCCCTATATCCTGTTCATTCCTATAACTCTTATAGGAAAGAACGGAACCAACGTTCCCCAGCACAGTATAACATGCGGGTTCGGTCAATACATCCATATTATTATCTTGATTAAGGCGTGAACTGGTCGCTACCTGGAGAGAGAGAGAAGAAAACACTTTAGCGTATGCTCGTGCAAGATCAGATTGGTTATTATCTTATCTAATCAGGATGGCTCCCACTGCTTTTTATCAAATCTTCCTCCAAACCCTAAAAGGAAAGACTAGCCGGGATTAATTACACACTACAGGTTCGCCAATCTTTCAGCCAGGCCAGTGTCGGTACATTGAGGGAGGTCCCCCGTGCTTTCGCACGAACCTAATTAATGTAAACCTCATTTTCCCAGAGGCGTAACCCCGTTGACACCTTTCTAGACACCTACTTGATCAGCTAATTGCAATGTGTAAAACTCTCCCAGGAGTAACTCTTACACGCAGCGGGTATCGGGATCCAACTATCTCATAAAAGGTATGCAATCTCATTGCAAATTTCAACACTTGAAATTCCCGATAATGTTTTGCCCCTAGTGTCCTATGACCTTGACAAAGGCCAACAAATCACAGGATGCTAGTCAAGTTCAACCCGTCATTTCTTGATTGAATCAAACCCACCCGCACGACCCTTGACAAAGGCCAACAAGGTCGTACGACTACCCTGAAACAATCTGCATCACATGCATAAGCAGATAAGCACTATTCAGCTACCGCACACTACGCCTTGACAAAGGCCAACAAACGCAGCACGAATACTAAACAGTTCTAATATGAAATGACGGAGGGCTACGTTAGGTTTTTCTGAAAACCTATTGCGTAATGAACTCGATATCGTTGTAGAATCAAATGAAGTTTTGAAATGGAGTGATTTTGAGGCTTTTCTAGTTTTGCTAAAGGAGTCACTCCCGGTGAAGGGATCTCGGTCCTTTCCTCGTCGAATGAGGTGCGGGATATATCATATATATCACTGTGCAAAGCAAAAAACCAAAAGCAGTCAAAAGCAAACCGAGTGTGTAGCATCTGCCAGTTATTGCTAAAGGAGTCACTCCCGGTGAAGGGATCTCGGTCCTTTCCTCGTCGAATAAGGTGCAGGATATATCACATATACCGCTGTGCAAAGCAAGAACCATAGCTACCTGTTTTATTTAAAATTTGATTCCACAACATCTTAGGTTTCTTATCTTTCATTAATCACATTAATGAATTCCCATCATTTAAATACCTAAACATCACAGATAGATATGACGTACACTTATGCCATCCGCATTCGCCTCGATGTCCCCTCGTGCACCGTTAGGTTAGGTAACTAACGACAGAGCAGGGCAGGGCTAGCGCGGGTGTAAAACATAAGTAACGTCTATATAATATATCATATATACTATATACTATATCCATCACAGAATCACAACACAGATATCGCAGCAGAATAAACATATGAAATATTGGATATACTAGGACGTCCATGTTTTCAATACGAGCCAGTATAAAACACGGATTCCATGGTTGTGATGAATAGCCAATCCCACACCCCTAGACCCCTACGAGAGCGGCAAGCAACCCTGCCAATTCTAGGGTTAGGAGACCCGGACTCGACTCCTCGAGTTGGTCTCCCACTGGACCCCAAAACCCGGTTACTTGTGCTCCCCTCCTTGGGTCTATCCTAATGCGGAAAAGTAAATAATATACAAAGGGTGACAAATTCCGCTACCTGGAAGTGCCCCAAATAAAAGAATATTACATACAAGTTTTTACATGAATGAAAATGAAAAACACTCATCTCACATAAAAACCCCCGGCTATTCGAACACGACGATCCAATATAACATATCCAGCAACACATAACATCACATGTCATCAATGTAAGTAAGTATGCATACCCCAATTGTCGTTGACGTATAGCAACGAAACCGGCGATATGAACATGCTACACTTACGGTCACAGAAAAGAAAGTGTAAAACTACAACAATTGGAATCCGCAACTTCTTTAGACATCGCATGCCTAATCAAATGAAATACTTAGACATCACATGCCTAACAGATATAAATCCCGCATTTTAGTCTCATTATCGAAAACTCTTTTCAATATCATGTAGGACTAAACTGCTAGATTTATAACATTCATTCAGTTATCTTATAACTGTTTGTGAATTCCAATTATTGTATCACATTCCAGATAAACAGAAAATGTTAAACTTTCCGATCGACTAGTCGAATACCCAAGTTTTCCCGATACAGTCCAACTCATGAAATAAGTCTAACAACATTCAGTTCGTGCCTCAGTACCGACGGTCCAGCCGTAGAAGGGTCAAGCCAACACCTCACATGTGGCACGCCGTACTGCCCCAAACCCGAAGGTTCAAAGGGCAGTTCAAGACGGTCACATAATCGAGTTAAGGTTTGTTGTCTTCTAGAGGGTCCATCGCGTTACTTGCACTACTTAGAACGTCGTTAAACTACGGAAAAATCCATCACTTGGAATTTTCCCGACAGGGGAAATATTGGGTATTTATAACCGGTCGAACTTTTTAACATATTCTAAAAATTATCCGGAAATACACAAAGACGAAATTTGATAACCCGAACGAATAATTGAATCCCCAAAGCAACCCCAAAATACTCTTCTGCAGAGTCACAACAAAAATACCCAGAAAATATAATATCTGAATACATGAATTACTGTGAAAAAATCACCAGACAATGGGAGAGTATGGCCGCGGAACCGCCGCTCATGCATAGCTCGTGCCGCGGTTCCGTGGTGGAAAAGTTGAATCAGGCCCTCGAATTTCACAGTATTTCATATAAGACCCTGCATGATTTTCTGCATATTTTTAATTGACAAAAATCCAAAATTTCTAAAATTTTCCAGAGAGCACCTTGGAATTATGGTTTCGGGTTCGTTCGGACTTCAAACGTCGTCGGGACTTCGCCTAAGGCTCTAGCTAGGCTCTGATACCAGTGAAAAGTTCCTAGGCACCCTATAGAGATCTCACAAGGCATCGAACATGCCAATTTAAAAAAAATGGTGCCGAGAAACCCTAGACTACGGATCTTAGACTAGATGTTTAGGCGAAAAGATAATCTAGTTAACACTTAACTATAAGTATACGGAAATTACAACCTTTGTAGATCCGGATATCCACCTCCACGGCTCCGCAAGGGCGTCCTCTCGCTGTCCATCTTGAACCTTGGATTCTCGTGACGGCTTCATCGGAGAAACGTGCGGAATAGGTCGTCGGCATCGTGTCAAAGACGATCTACGTCGAGGTTGCACAAGCTCAAGCTCCGACTTCACAAAGTTGTGAAACTTGTGAAGAAAACACCCAAAACAACTTGGCAAGAGGTAGAGGGTGAAGAAATAGTAGGTGGGTTCACTTTAGATTTGGATTTCACTCACTAGATCACAATTTGCCATTAATGGCATCTAGGTTTCTCACTTGAAGAAGAAGAAGAAGATGATAGAATTGTTATCATAAGTTATGTGTAAAATGAATAATAAATCAATTCTTATCATCTTCTAACCATGGTCAAGTGTAGAGAATAGACCATGGTTAGTAGGAGTGGTTAGGTTTAAGTATGAAGACAAAATGGCATCATTGGTCAAAGCTTCATGAAGCTTCACCATTCTTCATGATAAAATGAAACCAATTTGTTTTCATAAATCCATTTAAATAAATAATAAATGGATAAAATAATAAGTGAATATATCATAAACCCTAACCACTCTCATAACCATGGTTCAATTCTTTTACACATAGTCAAGTCAACATGCATCATCAACATGATACATACAAGTGTACACAAAACATATCACATATACAATGTGCACATCAAGTGAGAAAAATCCGTTTAAAGTGAACCAATACTAGTTAATGCAAAGTAATATATCAAATAAATAATTGTACATTAAATCATTAAATCAACACTTGATTCAATGATCCGGTCATGTCGTACATAACCGACTAGTATTCAATGCATCGATTTATCGAATCAATGATTCGATAACTAGGTCATATCGAATATAACCAATCGAAACATATATCGCGAGAATGGAATACGGTATCACATACACGCATTATTCTCGGTCCTGCACATATCTCATATGCGCTCATATTTCGTTTCGCTTGAGCCAGGAAACCTCTGTGTAGGACTCTAAAGACTCGTCAATACGCCGGTAGCAGATGATGATCATATCAAGCACCCAAAAGCCGCAAGAGGTCTGCTAAACGTAACGGCCACCCGGGTATTGAGCGATCAGATGATCGACAAGCTAGCCCGCTCACACTCCTGCGAATCCGACCAGTAACACTTACCGTAGAGTCCGGTCTGTTCGTCTGATACGTCGCATATCAAGTCTAGGGGTGGTAAACGTCAGACCCCAATAACCGATAAGTCGTGCCGATGTGAGGCTCATAACGGGTCGAGAAACTACTGGTAACACTTACCAGCAAATCTCTGATCAGCCCTGGCCAGGGACTTCCCTGTTACGGCCAATCGAGCACAGCGCAACATCAACCCCCAATACCGGGAGAGACGAAACCCCTCCTATCGCTCATTGCCTCCATGTGACTCGGGACTGTACCCAAAGACCACCGTTTTGCACGCCCTCATGGACGTGGTAAGGTGGAGATCAAAGCACAGTGGGAATCACACAAGACTCTATGACGATCTCGGGTCTACAGACTAACCTGTACAAGTGTCACTTGAGAACTGCAATCTGACGTAAGGTATAATACCATCTGGGAGTTCTCGGCGAGTCCGTCCAGTGTACCCTGTCTCTACTGAGCACCCGTATACTATCTCTGATGTCAAACACCAATGGATATGGGATCATCCATCGCCCATCACATGGGTCGAGAAGTGCATACGCTAGTCTACTCTGGTATATCGATGCCCCGTCTCGATACACCCACGACTAGGGACCTTGAAGGATGTACTTATAGACTACCATGTCCCCACTAGTATGATCTGCATCATAGTCCAGGTAGTCAAGTACACATCCTAAGGGCTTTACCAACATGTAACTATAAGACAGTATAAAGAGACTAGTGTACATGTTAAGATAAAGAGCTACCAGATAGCATACTATCATGTCGAGCAAGAAAGTCATCTCTATATATGTCCAAGCATCCAATATAATATACATCATCTGTACAATACTTGCCTCTAGGGCATACATACAACTAACAACGACTGCCTCTGCACTGCGCTCAAACAAGATAGACTACCCCCGGGCCTCCTGCTCAAAGCATCCGCCACTACATTCGCCCTTCCCGGGTGATACAAGATCTCACAATCGTAGTCCTTCACTAACTCCATCCATCGGCGCTGTCTGAGGTTCAGGTCTCGCTGCTGAAATATATACTTTAAGCTCTTGTGGTCAGTGAATATCTGGCATGACTCTCCATACAGATAATGTCGCCAGATCTTAAGTGCAAAGACCACTGCAGCCATCTCCAGATCATGAGTGGGGTAATTCTGTTCATGTTTCTTTAATTGCCGCGAAGCATATGCGATCACCCTGTCATGCTACATCAAAACGCACCCTAGCCCCACTCGTGAAGCATAACAGTAGACAACAAATCCGCCTGATCCAGAAGGCAATGATAGCGCTGGTGTCGTAGTCAGTAGAGCCCGTAGCTGCTGGAAACTGTGCTCACACTCTTCCGTCCAATTGAAGCGAACTCCCTTCCGGGTCAACCCGGTCAAAGGTGTAGCAATGCGAGAGAAGTCCTGCACGAATCGCCTGTAATAGCCTGCCAGCCCTAGAAAGCTGCGAAGCTCCGTCACCGACGTGGGTCTAGGCCAACTCCGAACCGCCTCAAACTTCCTCGGGTCTACACATATACCATCTCGTGTAATCACGTGCCCCAAGAAGTCTACGTTGTTTAGCCAGAAAGCACACTTGGAGAATTTGGCGAAAAGCTGATGCTCCCTCAAGGTCTGTAGTGTTATCTACAAGTGCTGCTCGTGCTCCTCTCTACTCCGAGAATACACCAAGATATCGTCAATGAACACTATGATGAACAGATCAAGATACGGCCGGAAAATACGGTTCATCAAGTCCATAAATGCTGCTGGCGCGTTGGTGAGTCCGAACGACATCACCAAAAACTCATAATGGCCGTAGCACGTGCGGAAAGCTGTCCTAGAAATGTCCTCCTGTCGAACCCGCAGTTGATGGTAGCCTGATCGCAAATCGATCCTCGAAAAGTATCCTGCCCCCTGAAGCTGGTCGAACAAATCGTCGATGCGTGGCAAAGGATACATGTTCCGCACTGTCACCCTGTTCAGCTGGCGGTAGTCGATACACAAACGCATACTGCCGTCCTTCTTCTTAACAAACAGGACTGGAGCACCCCAAGGTGAAACACTGGGTCGAATAAGTCCCTTATCCAGCAAATCTTGCAACTGACCCTTCAATTCTCTATGTTCCGCCGGGGCCATCCGATAAGGTGGTACAGAAATAGGCCCCACGCCATGAACTAAATCAATACAGAAAGAAATATCACGCTCGGGCGGTAGCCCAGAAAGCTCGTCAGGGAACACATCAGGGAACTCGCTAACAACCGGAACCTGATCCATCGGAACCTCTGTAGCTCTAGTATCGCAAACATAGGCGAGAAATCCTTAACATCCTTTCCTCAAAAGCTGTCCAGCGCGAAAAGAAGAAATCACACTGTGAGGGGTAACACCACGGTCCCCCAACACAACAACAACCGACTCGCCGGGAAAACAAAATCGAACTGTCTTCTCACGGCAGTCAACAGAAGCATAGCACGTGGCTAACCAATCTATGCCCAAAAGAACGTCGAAGTCCAACATCTCAAGAAGGATCAAATCGACCGGCAACTCTCTCTCGCCAATACGGATGGTACAGGATCGGAACACGTTCCTAGCAACAAACGACTCTCCTACAGGAGTAGTCACAACAAGCGTCTGGTCAAGCAAACCGGACTCTCTACCCAAACTCGGCACAAAGTATGTGGATATGTACGAGTGCGTGGATCCGGGATCGAATAACACGTGTGCATCAACCAAACATACTGGAAGGATGCCTGAGACCACCGCATTGGACGCCTGCGCGAACTAATGCGTCAAAGCAAAAACTCGCGCCTGTCCTCCACCTGCAACTAACTGTCCCCTGCCGGCTGCTGGCTGCCCTCTGCCTCGGTCACCTCGTCCTTTATGAACAAATCCTCCGCGACCACGATCTCTCTGTGCATGCGTCTGACGCGGAGTAACAGTAGGTACTATCGGCAATGCCGTCTGGGGTGGTGAAGGTGGTAATGTGACATGCGGTGCTGCCACCTCACTCCGGGGTACCTCAGGACAATCTCGCACACGATGATAAGAACTCCCGCAACGGTAACATCCCGATGATGGTTGCTGACCCTCCTGAGGTTAGGAGCTAAACAATCGGCCTCGTCTCGAATCTCTGCCACCTGCAAGGTGCCTGTCACGACGCCGGAAAGGCCGTCTCTGCACTGACGTATCTGCACGAACTCTCTTCAGCTCTGGGACTGCCGAAGTCTCAGCAAGGCGCTCCTCAACCAATAATGCTGCATATACTGCTGCTGCGTAGGTCTCGTAATGCTGCGCGCTGATCGCAAGGAACAGTGGTGTGAGCAAGCCTCGGACAAATCTCTTAACTCGCATCTCCTCGGTAGCCACTAAGTATGGAGCATAAACTGATAGCTCGGTGAACAGGACATCATACTCTGCCACTGACATCTCCGGAGTCTGACGTAAGGACTCGAACCTGCGTGCTCTAGCATCTCTGACGCTCCGCGGAAGAAAACGGGCAAGGAATAGCGCCACGGACTCTGTCCAGGTCATAGGAGGAAGACCTGCTGCTCTACCCTTCTCGACCGATTCGCACCACTTCTGCGCAAGACTTTCCAGACGAAAGCTCACGAACTCAACCCATCTCGCATCTGCGCATCTAAGTGAACGACATATCCGCGCCATCCTATCAATGAAAGACTGTGGGTCCTCGGCCACATCGGTGCCTATGAAGACCGGAGGCTTCAGCCTCATAAACTCTGACAGCGATACTGTAATAACCTCTGTAGTCGCAGGTGCAACTGCCTGCACTGTGGGTACCACCGCGGTCTCTGCAACGGGTAGAACTACCTCTGGTCGCTGCGCTTGAAGTGTCTCAACTAGAGATCCCATCATCTGGCGCATCTCCTGCATACTGGATCCCATCGTCTGGCGTATCTCCTGCACACTAGCCCCTAACATAGCAATCTGATCTGTCACGGCTGGAACAGCCTGCTCGGGCACAACCGGTGTACTACCCGGATCAGTCCTCGTCTCGGACGAGTCAACTCGAATCTCGGCCCTTGCGGCCGCTCTCTGCGCCCTCGTAGTCTTTGGTGGCATAATGGCTGAAAGGAACAAAAGGATTCGATAAGGATACGGGAATCGAACGCAAGAATGTATATACTCAAGAAGGAATTTAAATCAACAAGTCCTAAGGTCGCGTAGGCGGAGTACCGTGTCGTGAGTATGCCGCGGAACATACACACGATACACTACCCTGCTGCAGCTACCTACTCCATCATACCAGGGTCATCCTACACTCCGAAAGGTAAAACCTACGCTTTGATACCAACTTTGTCACGTCCCAAAGTTTGGCCCGTGACTGGCACTTAACCACGTAACGTCTACAGGCGTAACGCGACTAAGTGAACCGAAAACCCAGAAATCAAACCAGTAAAAGTATAGAGTGTTATAAGCTTTAAATGAAAGCACTTACTAACATATTAAGAAATCTAAGTAAACAATCACCAAGATAGCAATATACGACGCCGTAGCGAAGTTCAAGATCCATAAGTGGGAACATCACAGATAGAATAAACTGCAAGTACAGTCGGCTCATAACGAGCTCGACACCAGAAAATAAATAATATACATCACAGTTCTCACACTGTCTCTAAGCCAATTATATACATGGTAGATGAAGAATACTAGATACAACAATGTACATAACTGAACGATAAACAGATACCGCATAAAACCCACCTATCAGCAAAAGAGCTAGTGCACCAACTATGGGGGTATCTGTGTCAAAAGATGCAAAACGCAGCCTGCCGTGACTACTCCGAAGGGCAATCTGCAAACACTGTGGCACAACGGGGTGAGTTGCCAACTCGTGAATAGAGATAACATATAAAGGTAATCGCGAGCATGCACGTACTGCGCTACTCTATCATATGCCAACAGATGATATCAATATGTGATAAGCAGTATGTGCAATAATCATGCAAGTGCTCTATCAGGTAATATAACTACAGGATGAGGTACAATAATAAATGCTGAGCATGGGCAATATAACATCTACACGGAATGTCAACGTGGAATATATAATCGGTGTCCATCAATGCACCCAGATCCCCCAAATAGCTCAGGCGCCGGCACTCTCATCGGCCCTCTAATCCTGTAAATCTCTGAGAATCACGAGTGCCCAACATCGGCACCCAAATATCATAAATACTCGTGTCCAGCATCGACACGCAAATCCTCATCCATCGGCCCTCATCAGTCCGGGTCAGCCCACGGGCTCCGTCTGCGGTATCGGCCCTCGGCCCCGGCAGTACGGATCACCCCGCATCCATCTATCGAATCTGATCTGTATCCTCCGGATACTGTCAGGTCCAACCAATCACCGGTATGTAGTAGTCCCTCTGCCAGGCTCAACGTCTACTGCACAGCGAAACCGTTCTCGTCCCGGGGTACCATACCGGGTCCACCATATACCCGTAATCGGCCTTAACCAGCTCCTCGATTCGGGTTCATATATATCACTCTAGCACCGAGGAAACACATGTTGGACGCACCGAAATATCATATCAAGGGAACCGGGTTTTTAAATGATTACATATTTGAAATAGCCACGGTTCCCAAATCCAGAAATCATATATAATCCAAACCCAATATGCAAGTCAATGATCCGATGTGATATGTGCATCAAGTATGAATATCATGTCAAGTCACATGAAGATGAGCTACAACATAATGATCCGATGTGATATATGCATCAAGTATGAATATCATGTCAAGTCACATGAAGATGAGCTACAAAATAATGATCCGATGGAAATTCTACAGTGTGAGTGTCATGGAAATTACTAACGGTGTGTGTGTAACATGCAGGATAGTGCTCGTGCAACATGAACCGTTAGTAATGGTGCGGTGTTCTATCAATTCTAGTTTATATCCATATAGCAGGGAATGCAGTATGCACTAAATAGTAGCCATGAACAGTCAATGTATGTAAATGTAGTTATAAGGTCCTATCATCCCTGACGTAGAACGCCATGCGGGCGATATCCCCGTAGATGTTAAATCTACTCACCGTAGTCTCTCGCTAGGTATAGCCAACAACTTTTTTCCCCTTCAGAGCGGCGTCCGCCGTACTCGCCTGCGAACCTAGAATTACACAATATATCATACATAAGTTCAAAGTCACATAAACACGGCATTAAAGCCGAACTAGTAACTCATGTCGTGAACCAAGCGCGCGTGTGCACGATATGCTAAAACATGCGATTACGCGCCTGAAGCCACTCCGACGCGTCGCGATACGCAGAAACCCGAAACCCATACACACGTATCACGCGTGTCGCGAAGATTAAAAATACGGGAAAAATAGGTATTCACCTCCAGATTTTGATACAGAAATGATATTGCAAAACTATATATACCAAAATAACCCACATAGCAGCAGACTCCAGTGGCCCAAACCCCAAATCCCAACTCACCCATCTGGCCGCAAATTGCGGCCAGAATGAATATTCCGGCGGCCTGGGTAGGGGGGTGGGCTCCCAGTTTTGGTGTGTGCACTCTATACCCTCATACATGCTACAGTAACATCTAGTTTTGTTCTGGAACATCTCGGATAGTAGCTGATCCTACAGAGCCTTAAATCAAGTTAAAATCCACACTTTTGCACTAAAATGGAAACTTTGTGGTATTTCTGTGCAAACTGAAACAAACCTAGCCTAAAATAGTTCTAATAACACATAATAGAGCTAACCAAACTAACAAAACCCTAATCTAACATGTGAATCACAAATATCCTTTAATATCACTAAAAATGCACAAAATTGAGATTTTTGCTAAAGGATACAACAAGTTTTAGGAAAAGGAGTGCTATCATGAGTTAATACCTTCTAAAAACCTTATAAAACACCAAAAGTCCCAGCTCTTCCCTCAAGTGTGCAGATTTGCCTTCAAACACCCCAAAAAGCCCCCTTTTCCATGGTTTTGTGAAGGAAAAGTGTTGATTTGAGTAAGGTTTTGTTTGGGGATAAAAGGGAAATGAAAAAGGAGAAGAAAAGATAAAGAAAGGCAACGTTTTTCTGCTGGAAAGTTGCAGAAATTCTGAGATGGGGAAAGAGAGAGAGAAGAGAAGGAAAATGGGGGTCAAAAGTCAAATTTCTACCTAACACCATGCTTCATTTTCTTTTTATTAGTATTCGAATTATAAGAAGGGTTATGATATGATTAAAAATGGTGGGGATAAATTAGCAACCATGCAACACAAGAATGGTTAAGATGCTACCAAAACCCTAAGTCACAAAAATGGCTAAGTGTGCAAGTGTACATTACAAAGGAAAATTGTAACATTTAGGAAAAAGATATAAATAAATAAAATTAATTAAATTAAGAATAAGCTGATAAATCACAAAATGGTTAAAATCAAATATGGCAATCTTCATAAGTTATATGTAATACAAATTAAATTAGAATTTTGGAATGTAATATAAATAAGTTAAAAGGGTTTTAATGAAAATTTTAGCTTCATTTTAACAAAAGATGTGTTTTATAATAAGTAAGTTGTGAGGGGTTAAATTGCAAAGTTAAGTTTTTATGCAAATAGGGTATTTTCAAGGGTTTAAGTGAATAAGGGTTATCATTTCAGTTCTGAAATGAAAGTTAAATTAAAACAAAAGAAATAGAGGATAAATCAAAACACCTCATGCTTCATGCCACCTTCATTCTCTACCTCCTTCTTGCATGAATTATACACCCTTTAACACATGACACCTCCACCTTCCATTATCCTTCCTCCTCCCATATATATAAATCAATTTCAGTTCAGAAATCAGATTAAAACTGAAAGGAAATTCAAAGAAAAGGAAAAATAAAGTAGAGAAAAGAAAACAAGAGGAAGAAGAAGAAGAGGGAGCTTGATCATGGAGATGGTTCATCATCAAGCTAGGAGGGGCTTGTAGATCCTTGGAGGGTTATTCCTACAGCAAATTAGGAAGGTAAATTCTTAATCTCAGTAGGTAGATTAAGCTCTGTAGTTAGTTAATTATAGTTTAACATGTCACCTAATATCGTATTCTAGGTAAAATTAGTGTCTGTTAGAATCTGCTGTAATCTGGAACATAATTAAATAAATTCAACAGAGCTAAAATGATGTAGGTAACAATTAGAACACACCACAAGAAGACGGAGGCAGGGGGCCGGTTTTGGGCCGGCGACAGAAGAGATATGGCCGGCGTCGCCGGCCATGTGAGGAGCTTTGTGGGTTTGGGTTTTTGGGTTGGTTACAGTATACAATTTGGACTATTTTGGTACTGTTGATTTTAATTAGTTTCACTGTAGTCTAAATCTGGGAAGATATATCGGAAAAGGAATCGTAAAACGCTAAATACGACACGACTATTACGTAACGTTTTAAATTCTGCAACAGTACAGATTTGGGTTAAAATCCAGCAAGATTGGGTTTAATAACTTGATATAATCTAATAGTAGATAACTAGTAAGTAGGATATTGTGTTTCTATTTCCGTTATATCGGAATAGTCGTTTTGCTTATACACGTAACTTGCATATTTAGACGCGGATACAAGAAATACGGAAGCCGCGAGGAAAGGGAAAGGATTAGCGATTCCGGAGTAGATTCGACTTTTCCGGTGAGTAGACTAAACATCTACCGGGGAATTAGTAAAGATGGCGTGTTTCGCCCATGGTTTTACTTAATGTGATATTCATATCATCATGTGTAAATGTTAGAATTTCATTCATTAAAATACTTGTATATTGCTTAGTTGTTAGAACACTTCACAATTATCGACGAGCCATGCCACGTGCACCTCTTATATGCTACACACACCTCGTCGATATTGCCATGTCACATACACTTAAATATCATACTTATTAACATGAATTATATCGTATTTCACATGTCAAGTATATTGGTAGATTTCATTATTTACATCCTGTTGCTTTATGCGTATTTCTATGATGGATATGAGATAGATACAGAATTGAGGATTTATGGTTTTGAGTTTTGAATATTATTACATAAATCCAGTATTTCCATGATTGATGTGACATGTCCACCATGAGATGATTTGTTTTTTTTGGTTTTATTCCGGACCGAGTGGGGGAGATATACGGTCGCGGATTTACGTTATCCATACTGAGTGGGGGAGATATACAGTTGGATACATGGTGGACCCGGTCGAGACCGAGGGGCAGGATAGCCGTATTGAGACGGGGGAGCCTAGCGAGGTTACTCGATACCGGAGTTGGTTATAGAAATACGGCGTGTATCTAGAGGATAACGACCGATATTATGAGTATAGGATCATTCGGGGAATGATGCCTATAAGAAATAAAAGTTTTGTGTCGTTGATGGACACCGAGAGATGATTTACTTGAGTTGTTATTTCAGAAGTATAATGAGATTTATTGTTGGATTTCACATATACTCATATATCATATTGATTCATATTCATTGTCAGGATGGTCATATTTACTTTATTCGCCGTTATATGTTAGTCGTATTCACTGAGTTGGCAACTCATCCCCGTTGTGCCACAGTTCCTTGCAGGGATAGAGTGGACGGTTAGCTGCGGGGCAGGATCACTTTTACGGTTGTATTCCATCTTTTGCTAGGTAGGTTACATGTGTAGTAACCTTCCATTTTGTACTCTTGTATCTAGAAAGACTCCATCAGACTTGTATTTTGACTTAGAAGTGAGATATGGTATGTATATGTACAGTTGAGATCGGATGATCAGTTTCATAGCTTCTTTCTTTATGAGATTCAGTGATGTTCTATATGTTTATATTCATGTTTATTGTTAATATTGTTGATTCCAACTCGGAATGCAACTAAACTTAATCTTATTATTTGTTTAACAATTTAAATTCATAACTTGAGATTTTTTTACTTAAAAACTAAATTTTCATAAATAATTCCGCAATAAGGTAATTGATCTTGGTTTTCGGCTTACTTGGACTTGTACATATCTTTAGATATGATACGAATCTAAGTGCCGGTCACATCCAAACTTGGGTCGTGACAAAGTTGGTATCAGAGCTTAGGAGTAACCTTACGGAATTCAGTAAGGGATTTCAATAGGTTGATGTAAGTCTGAGAGTTAGGATGACCTTTGGTTTGATGGAGTAGGTGAATTAGGACGAATGCAGTACCGTACGTATGTTCCGCGGCATATTTACGTTATCGTATTCAGCCTAACTAACCTTAGGATGTTTATCTTGATCTATTCTTCCGTTGATTCTCCGTTACTGATTGTTCTGTTCCCACACCTTATCAACTCTCGTTTCTTGTTACAGTTGCTATGGCTACGCGGGCTAGGCGAGCCGCAGCCAGGAATGCAGCTAGGGCGAGTCCGCCTGTGACGGCGACTGGTACACCGGACGTGCAGGAGGTGCATGAGCATGTTGATCCTCCTTCTCCAGATCGTGTGACTAGGATTGAGGAGGGTATGTTGGGATTACAGCGAGTGGTGGGTCAGTTAGCTGAGACCACTCGAGCTTTGAGATCAGATCCAGCACCGACCGTAGCAGAGTCCGAGGTACAGCCTACACAGACGGTAGCGCCAGAAGATACGAGAGTGATGGAGGTATCACTTGCAGAGTTTATGAGATTGAGACCCCCAGTATTCACAGGGACCGATGTGGCGGAAGATCCTCAGTCTTTTCTTGATAGGATGGCGAGGATTGGCAGATCATTACGATGTTCTGATGCGAGGTCAGTTGAGCTGACTAGCTTTCGTTTGGAAGGACTTGCACAGGAGTGGTGTGAGTCGATGGAGAGAGGGCGAGCTATGAATCTTCCTCCTATGACGTGGACCGAGTTTTCTACAGTCTTTCTTGCCAGATTTCTTCCCGAGAGTGTGAGGGATGCTAGAGCTAGCAGTTTCGAAGCATTGAGGAAATCAGCAAATATGTCAGTTGCAGATTATGACTTACGATTCACCCAGCTATCGCGATATGCCCCATACTTAGTACCTACAAAGGAGCTTCGGGTGAAAAGGTTCCTAAGGAGTTTGGACACACAGTTGTATCTGGCGATAGGCTCCCTGCATTTTGATACATATGCACAGGCTATGGATGCGGCGATATGAGTAGAGGAGCGTTTGAGCCAGTCAGGAGTCGTTCCGGAACCAAAGAGGAGTAGACCATTCGTGCCGACAAATAGACAGTTTGGCCGAGGTAGAGGGTCCTATCCAGGCAGATATACTCCAGGCCGCAGTGTTGGACGAGGTTGGACACAGGGCCAGATGTTCAGTTCATATCCTGACGATCAGAGACCACCATTTACTTGTTATAGTTGTGGACTTCCCGGACACTCTGCTCGAGATTGTAGATCTCAAGGCGGGACCGTTACTCCACAGGCTGCTTTACCCCTTCCACCTCCTATGCCGATGGCTTTACTTCCTCCCCCAGTTGGCGCTACACGCCAGGCAGTTGCACCGCGAGGTCGAGGCTATGCAGGACGTGCTCAGAGAGGTAGAGGAGATAGAGGTAGAGGACGACAGGATGCGGGCAGGGGCCAGGCACGGGTGTTTGCGCTGACTCCACAGGATGCCCAGGCATCAAATGCAGTCGTGACAGGTACTCTTACAGTATGCTCATTAGAGGCACATGTTTTATTTGATCCCGGTTCTACACATTCTTATGTATCTTCACGATTCGCACTTTTATTGGGGAAGGAGTCGTCATTGTTAGAGTTACCTTTGGTAGTGATTACTCCAGTTGGAGATTCCTTTATAGCTCGGCACGTATTCAGATCGTGTTCGGTGCGTATTGGTAATAGAGATTCGCTTGTTGATCTAATTCTCCTAGATATGATGGATTTTGACATACTTCTTGGGATGGACTGGTTAGCCGCTTGTCATGCTTATGTAGATTGTAGAGGGAAAGCGGTTAGATTCTGTTTTCCAGGTGAACCGGTGTTTGTTGTGCAGGGGGATTGCAAGTTAACCCCTGTCAACATGATTTCTGCTTTTTGTGCGAGACGGCTCTTGAAGAAGGGTTGTCTTGGGTTCTTGGCTGTTATTCAGGACATAGGGGTCGCTGAAGTTCCATTGGACCAAATCCCGATCATACGAGAATTTCCTGAGGTATTCCCAGCTGAGTTACCAGGATTGCCACCTGATCGAGATATTGAATTTTGCATTGACTTGACTCCGGGTGCAGGGCCTATTTCTATACCACCCTATCGAATGGCACCGACGGAATTGAAAGAACTCAAAAGCCAGTTGCAAGAGTTGTTAGATAGAGGACTTGTTCGTCCTAGTGTTTCACCGTGGGGAGCTCCTGTGTTATTTGTAAAGAAGAAGGACGGTAGTATGAGAATGTGCATCGACTACCGACAGCTGAATCGCGTCACTGTGCGAAACAGGTATCCATTACCACGAATAGATGACTTGTTCGATCAGTTGCAAGGAGCCGGATTCTTCTCAAAGATTGACTTGAGGTCAGGATATCATCAGTTGAGGGTTCGGAAGGACGATATTCCGAAGACGGCGTTTCGTACGAGATATGGGCATTATGAATTTCTGGTGATGTCGTTCGGACTCACCAATGCTCCAGCAGCTTTTATGGATATGATGAACCGTATCTTTAGACCATTTATCGATCGGTTTATTATAGTATTCATAGATGATATTCTTGTATATTCTCGGAGTCAGACGGAGCACGAGCAGCATTTACGTATCACGTTGCAGACCTTGAAAGAGCATCAGTTGTATGCAAAGTTTTCTAAGTGTGCTTTTTGGCTCGATAGTGTGGAGTTCTTGGGTCATATAGTTACGAGAGAAGGTATATGTGTAGACCCAAAGAAGATTGAAGCGGTACAACACTGGCCCAGGCCTATGTCAGTTACAGAGGTTCGGAGTTTCTTAGGTCTGGCAGGTTATTACAGACGCTTCGTATAGGATTTCTCACGAATAGCGGCACCTTTGACAGGTTTGACTAGGAAGGAAGTTCCATTTCAGTGGACTGATGAGTGTGAGCAGAGTTTCCAACAGTTGAAGACGCGTTTGACGACTGCACCGGTATTATCTTTACCTTCCGGGTCAGGGGGTTTCGTCGTGTATTGCGATGCTTCTAGAGTGGGCTTAGGCTGTGTGTTGATGCAACACGGCAAAATTATAGCATATGCTTCTCGACAGTTAAAGAGGCATGAACAAAACTACCCCACTCATGATCTAGAGATGGCTGCTGTGGTATTCGCATTGAAGATTTGGAGACATTACTTGTATGGAGAAACGTGCCAAATCTTCACAGATCATAAAAGTTTAAAGTATATCTTTCAGCAGAAAGATCTGAACCTCAGGCAGCGTAGATGGATGGAACTGGTGAAAGATTACGACTGTGAGATTTTGTACCATCCAGGCAAAGCAAATGTTGTAGCAGATGCCTTGAGTCGGAGGCCTGGAGGTAAATTATCTCATTTGAGCATGTTGCAGAGGCAGTCTTCTACAGACTGGCAGATCTTATGTGATAGTCGTATACAGTTTGAGTTTACATCGACAGGAGGCCAGTTAGCACATGTTCGCACCAGACCTCAGCTATTGGATCGTATTCGAGATGCGCAGCTTACAGATACTCGCATGATAGAGATTATGGATCATGTTAGGCAGGGCAAGGAGACGGAGTTCGTGATTGATGATCTTGGAGTATTACGTTTTAGGACTCGTCTCTGTGTGCCAGATTCTGACGGATTGAGGCGTGAGATTTTGGAGGATGCCCACAGATCAGTATACAGTATTCATCCTGGTTCCACCAAAATGTATCGTGATTTGAAGGATAATTATTGGTGGGAAGGAATGAAGAAGGATGTTACAGATTTTGTTTCTCGATGCTTGACTTGTCAGCAAGTCAAAGCAGAACATCAGAGGCCAGCCGGGGAGCTGCAACCCTTACCCATTCCAGAGTGGAAATGGGAACAGATTTCCATGGATTTTGTGGTGGGTCTACCCAAGACTAGCAGAGGGTATGATTCCATTTGGGTGATTATAGACAGGCTGACGAAGGCCGCTCATTTTCTTCCAGTGAAGACGACATATGGATTTGCTCAGTATGCACAGATTTATATCGATGAGATTGTACGTCTACATGGAGTGCCGACATGCATAGTATCAGATCGAGGTACCCAGTTCACGAGCAGGCTATGGCAGAAACTTCAGGACGCTCTTGGTACGCGACTGAGTTTCAGTACAGCTTTCCACCCACAGACAGACGGTCAGTCGGAACGGACCATTCAGATACTAGAGGACATGCTTCGGGCTTGTAGCCTAGATTTCGGTGGTAGTTGGGATCGTCACCTACCTTTGGTAGAATTCTCTTATAACAACAGTTTTCAAGAGACGATCCAGATGGCACCCTTTGAAGCTTTGTATGGAAGGAAATGTAGATCACCTGTTTGCTGGACGGAACTTAGTGAAAGTGGTATATTGGGACCGCAGATAGTACAGGAAACTACAGAGAAGATTCACTTGATACGAGATAGAATGAAAGCGGCTCAATGCAGACAGAAGTCATATGCAGATCGAAGACGACGCAAACTCGAGTTTGAGGTGGGAGATCATGTGTTCCTTCGAGTATCTCTAATGAAGGGTGTGATGCGTTTCAGGAAGAAAGGGAAGCTCAGCCCCAGATATGTTGGACCATACGAGATTTTAGAGAGAGTGGGCGCTGTGGCTTATCGGTTAGCACTTCCACCTGGTTTTCCCGACGTACATCCAGTGTTCCACGTTTCGATGCTTCGCAGATATCTTCACGATCCATCTCATGCGATCCAGCATCAGACTCAACAGCTTGAGCCAGATCTATCCTTCACAGTACAACCAGTAGCTATTCTGGACAGGCAAGCAAAGCAACTACGATCAAGGATACTGCCATCTGTAAAGGTTCTCTGGCAAGGAAAGGGTCACGAGGAGATTACTTGGGAGACGGAGGACGCAATGCGGAAGAAATTTCCACATCTTTTCATAGGTATGTCTAGTAATTATTTAAATTCGGGGACCGAATTTTCTTAAGGGGGGAATATTGTAACATTTAGGAAAAAGATAAAAATAAAAAAAATTAATTAAATTAAGAATAAGCTGATAAATCACAAAATGGTTAAAATCAAATATGTCAATCTTCATAAGTTATATGTAATACAAATTAAATTAGAATTTTGGAATGTAATATAAATAAGTTAAAAGGGTTTTAATGAAAATTTTAGCTTCATTTTAACAAAAGATGTGTTTTATAATAAGTAAGTTGTGAGGGGTTAAATTGCAAAGTTAAGTTTTTATGCAAATAGGGTATTTTCAAGGGTTTAAGTGAATAAGGGTTATCATTTCAGTTCTGAAATGAAAGTTAAATTAAAACAAAAGAAATAGAGGATAAATCAAATCACCTCATGCTTCATGCCACTTTCATTCTCCACCTCCTTCTTGCATGAATTATACACCCTTTATCACATGACACCTCCACCTTCCATTATCCTTCCTCCTCCCACATATATAAATCAATTTCAGTTCAGAAATCAGATTAAAACTGAAAGGAAATTCAAAGAAAAGGAAAAATAAAGTAGAGAAAAGAAAACAAGAGGAAGAAGAAGAAGAGGGAGCTTGATCATGGAGATGGTTCATCATCAAGCTAGGAGGGGCTTGTAGATCCTTGGAGGGTTATTCCTACAGCAAATTAGGAGGGTAAATTCTTAATCTCAGTAGGTAGATTAAGCTCTGTAGTTAGTTAATTATAGTTTAACATGTCACCTAATATCGTATTCTAGGTAAAATTAGTGTCTGTTAGAATCTGCTGTAATCTGGAACATAATTAAATAAATTCAACAGAGCTAAAATGATGTAGGTAACAATTAGAACACACCACAAGAAGACGGAGGCAGGGGGCCGGTTTTGGGCCGACGACAGAAGAGATATGGCCGGCGTCGCCGGCCATGTGAGGAGCTTTGTGGGTTTGGGTTTTTGGGTTGGTTAAAGTATACAATTTGGACTATTTTGGTACTGTTGATTTTAATTAGTTTCACTGTAGTCTAAATCTGGGAAGATATATCGGAAAAGGAATCGTAAAACGCTAAATACGACACGACTATTACGTAACGTTTTAAATTCTGCAACAGTACAGATTTGGGTTAAAATCCAGCAAGATTGGGTTTAATAACTTGATATAATCTAATAGTAGATAACTAGTAAGTAGGATATTGTGTTTCTATTTCCGTTATATCGGAATAGTCGTTTTGCTTATACACGTAACTTGCATATTTAGACGCGGATACAAGAAATACGGAAGCCGCGAGGAAAGGGAAAGGATTAGCGATTCCGGAGTAGATTCGACTTTTCCGGTGAGTAGACTAAACATCTACCGGGGAATTTAGTAAAGATGGCGTGTTTCGCCCATGGTTTTACTTAATGTGATATTCATATCATCATGTGTAAATGTTAGAATTTCATTCATTAAAATACTTGTATATTGCTTAGTTGTTAGAACACTTCACAATTATCGACGAGCCATGCCACGTGCACCTCTTATATGCTACACACACCTCGTCGATATTGCCATGTCACATACACTTAAATATCATACTTATTAACATGAATTATATCGTATTTCACATGTCAAGTATATTGGTAGATTTCATTATTTACATCCTGTTGCTTTATGCGTATTTCTATGATGGATATGAGATAGATACAGAATTGAGGATTTATGGTTTTGAGTTTTGAATATTATTACATAAATCCAGTATTTCCATGATTGATGTGACATGTCCACCATGAGATGATTTCTGTTTTTTTTTTGGTTTTATTCCGGACCGAGTGGGGGAGATATACGGTCGCGGATTTACGTTATCCATACTGAGTGGGGGAGATATACAGTTGGATACATGGTGGACCCGGTCGAGACCGAGGGGCAGGATAGCCGTATTGAGACGGGGGAGCCTAGCGAGGTTACTCGATACCGGAGTTGGTTATAGAAATACGGCGTGTATCTAGAGGATAACGACCGATATTATGAGTATAGGATCATTCGGGGAATGATGCCTATAAGAAATAATAGTTTTGTGTCGTTGATGGACACCGAGAGATGATTTACTTGAGTTGTGATTTCAGAAGTATAATGAGATTTATTGTTGGATTTCACATATACTCATATATCATATTGATTCATATTCATTGTCAGGATGGTCATATTTACTTTATTCGCCGTTATATGTTAGTCGTATTCACTGAGTTGGCAACTCATCCCCGTTGTGCCACAGTTCCTTGCAGGGATAGAGTGGACGGTTAGCTGCGGGGCAGGATCACTTTTACGGTTGTATTCCATCTTTTGCTAGGTAGGTTACATGTGTAGTAACCTTCCATTTTGTACTCTTGTATCTAGAAAGACTCCATCAGACTTGTATTTTGACTTAGAAGTGAGATATGGTATGTATATATACAGTTGAGATCGGATGATCAGTTTCATAGCTTCTTTCTTTATGAGATTCAGTGATGTTCTATATGTTTATATTCATGTTTATTGTTAATATTGTTGATTCCAACTCGGAATGCAACTAAACTTAATCTTATTATTTGTTTAACAATTTAAATTCATAACTTGAGATTTTTTTACTTAAAAACTAAATTTTCATAAATAATTCCGCAATAAGGTAATTGATCTTGGTTTTCGGCTTACTTGGACTTGTACATATCTTTAGATATGATACGAATCTAAGTGCCGGTCACATCCAAACTTGGGTCGTGACAAAGTTGGTATCAGAGCTTAGGAGTAACCTTACGGAATTCAGTAAGGGATTTCAATAGGTTGATGTAAGTCTGAGAGTTAGGATGACCTTTGGTTTGATGGAGTAGGTGAATTAGGACGAATGCAGTACCGTACGTATGTTCCGCGGCATATTTACGTTATCGTATTCAGCCTAACTAACCTTAGGATGTTTATCTTGATCTATTCTTCCGTTGATTCTCCGTTACTGATTGTTCTGTTCCCACACCTTATCAACTCTCGTTTCTTGTTCCAGTTGCTATGGCTACGCGGGCTAGGCGAGCCGCAGCCAGGAATGCAGCTAGGGCGAGTCCTCCTGTGACGGCGACTGGTACACCGGACGTGCAGGAGGTGCATGAGCATGTTGATCCTCCTTCTCCAGATCGTATGACTAGGATTGAGGAGGGTATGTTGGGATTACAGCGAGTGGTGGGTCAGTTAGCTGAGACCACTCAAGCTTTGAGATCAGATCCAGCACCGACCGTAGCAGAGTCCGAGGTACAGCCTATACAGACGGTAGCGCCAGAAGATACGAGAGTGATGGAGGTATCACTTGCAGAGTTTATGAGATTGAGACCCCCAGTATTCACAGGGACCGATGTGGCGGAAGATCCTCAGTCTTTTCTTGATAGGATGGCGAGGATTGGCAGATCATTACGATGTTCTGATGCGAGGTCAGTTGAGCTGATTGGTTCGTGTGTATTCTGATGCCATCAGTACGTCGTACTGGAGATAGTATACAGGTGCTCGTTAGGTTACGGGTACACCGGACAGGACTCGCTGGGGAACTGATTGGTTGGTATTATACCCATCATCAGTTAACAGTTCCCTGGTGACATGAGTACATCATAGTCCGCAGACTTGACACTGCTGCTTCGCCTCGAGTGTGTCCCACTGTTCTTAGATTGCTACCCTACCATGGCTCAAAGGAGTCGTGCAAACAGGTAGAAGTTGGGTGTAGTCCCGAGCACTTGGAGGCAGTGGCGGTTAGAAAGGATTCGTCTCTCCCGATATTGGGAGTTGATATCGCGTTGTGTCAGAGAGCCATTACGCAAAGTCCTTGGCCAGGGAAAGCGAGATTTTCAATATCCAGAATACACACGAAAGAAAGTCTCCAGAAATAAATCATGCTTTCTTATGGCATTGTAGACTGGGTCACATCAATGAGACAAGGTTAACTAAGTTACATAAAGAAGGATATTTGGATCCGTTCGAATATCAATTATATGCAACTTGTCAATCATGTCTTAAAGGAAAGATGACAAATACTCCGTTCACTGGACACGGAGTAAGAGCGAGCGAGCTCTTGGGACTCGTACACAGCGATGTATGTGGTCCAATGTCAACACATGCACGAAGTGGTTATTCTTACTTCATTACTTTTACGGATGATTTTTCAAGGTATGGACATGTCTTCTTAATGAAGCATAAATCCGAGGCTTTTGAAAAATTCCAGGAATATAAGAATGAAGTAGAAAAACAAACCGGCAAAAGTATCAAGACACTGAGATCTGATCGAGGTGGTGAATACCTAAGTGCCGAGTTCCTGGATTACCTAAAATAGAATGGAATTCTCTCTCAACTTACTCCTTCATACACACCACAACACAATGGTGTATCGGAGAGACGGAACCGAACCCTATCGGATATGGTACGGTCCATGATGAGTAACGCTGAGTTACCGCGATCTTTCTGGGGATATGCACTAGAATCAGCTGCATATCTTTTGAACCGCGTTCTAACTAAGTTAGTGCCTACCACACTATATCAGATGTGGAGTGGGAAGAAACCCTATCTTGAACACATTAAGACACGGGGATGTCCAGCTTTTGTCAAAAAGCAGCATGCGGACAAACTCGAGGCACGCTCAGTACAGTGCAAGTTTGTGGGATATGCAAAGAACTCCAAGGGATATTTCTTCTATTACGCAGAGGAAAAAAAGGTATTTGTTTCTCGTCATGCCTGCTTCTTGGAAACTGAATTTTTAGAAAATCAGATAAGTGGGAGCGCAATAGAACTGGAAGAAATTCCAGAACCGCAAGCTATTACTGAAAGCTTAGTAGAACCAGAAGGTTCGAAAAGACAGGACATTCCTACGCCGCTCTGCAGGAATAGTAGGCTTTCTCATCCACCTGAGAGATACTACGGTTTTTTCATAGACGGGGATAGAGAGGATTGCATCATTGATAATGATGAGCCGACTAGCTTCCAGCAGGCCATTCAGAGCACTGACTCGGTAAAATGGCTGGATGCAATGCGGACCGAGATGGAGTCCATCTACACCAACAAAGTATGGACTTTGGACGTTGCTCCAGAAGGGGTAAAACCCGTAGGCTACAAATGGATCTTCAAAAGGAATATTGGTGTAGATGGACTGATCGAGACCTATAAAGCTAGACTTATTGCAAAGGGTTTTCATCAAAGACCTGGTTTGGATTATGACGAAACCTTTTCTCCAGTGGCTATGCCCAAATCCATTCGGATCCTTCTTTCCATTGCTCCCTTCCACGATTATGAGATTTGGCAGATGGACGTAAAAACTGCTTTACTAAGTGGAAATTTAGATGAGTGTGTCTATATGGACCAGCCGGAGGGTTTCATTCAGAGTGGGAGCAGCGGGAAGGTGTGCAAGTTGCTTAAGTCCATTTATGGACTGAAGCAGGCATTGCGGAGTTGGAACATCTGTTTTGATGAGACGGTCAAAGAATTTGGCTTTATCAAAAATCCAGATGAACCATGTATTTATAGTAAGATTGTAGCATGTTCATACCATAATATTGCATTATTATATTCCCCATTCATATGCATTTTACAAATAAACAGGTGCTTTTGACCCATGTCTGCTACATAGTACAGGTTACAGGTTCTTGGAGCTAAAACAGTGAAGAAGATAAAAGACGAAGCAAAAGTGAGACTACGACCAACAAATAGAAGGATCTTGATCAAGCTTACACGAAGAACAGTTCATAAAGTACAAGGCAACGTAAGGTCCAAGATTTCGAAGCAACGGTAAAAGTCCACTGCAATTGTTCACTAAGGGGATCTGGAAGGAACCTAGAAGCCAATTTAAGAAAAGTACTAAAGAAGTAGGAAGACTAACATGATAGGAAGCATTACAAGAAAATGCAGCAAACGAGCCCACCTTTTGGCCGCGGAACCGCGACCAAACCCAGGCTGCGGCCGCGGTTCCACGGCCGTGTATGGCCTGGAGAAGTGGAATTTTTTACCATAATGTGGTGGCGGCGCTAACTAGTCTTCTCATGGGTATTTTTGTAAATGCAGACGTGCGGCAATTGTAAACCTAGGGTTTTCTATATCCTATAAATAGAAGCCCAATTCCTCGTATTAGTTCATGCATCCTTTCATTAATAAAATTCAGAATTCTTTTTGGAGAGCATCAATTTAGGAGTAAAGTTTTCAATTCTTGCCCTAGGTAATTTCTATTCTTGCCCTAGTTAAATTTAATTCTTTGCCCTAGTTAGATAGTTAGATCTTTTATTCTCCGCCCTAGATAAATGCTTTTCAATTCCCTAATGAGCGAGTAGTCTCCTCGCTTATCAGGGTTAGATTTGGGCAAGGTTTGAGAGATGAAGATCTCTCACCCCTTTCTTGCCCATCACATATAATTAATAAGACTCCATGCATACATGCACACATCTCTCCCTACGGCACCCTATCACACGAGGTAGCGGTGATACCGTAGTATAAAGGCCCGGTTGCACGTGTTTTCCATGGAGGTTAGGGTAAGGATTGATAAAGGAAGGACAAGAACCTAGAGGAAGAAAGATCTTCTCGAATGGATCTAATCCCCTCTATTAATAATTACCATAACTCTAAATAGATCTTATTATGGGTATAGAAAGCGGTGAGATTTATTAACTTTCCAAACTTAATCTAAATCTAACCCTAGCAAGATTTAGATCTAGATTGATTTAGTTTTTAGATTAATTAATTAATCCGGCACCCATCGGAATTAACTCGTAAGAGCGATTAGGAAATTCATAACATCCCTGTGGACCGACCCGTACTCACCGGCTAGCTGCAAAACGACGCCATTCTTGATTGCGGTTTAGAAATATTTTTGATCAATCAAATGGCGCCGTTGCCGGGGATTGCGTGTTATTTCCTTTTTGCAATTTCGGTTTAATCTAAAATTTAAAAATTCATAAAAACTGAAAAAATTAAAAAAATATAAAAATTTATCATCTTTGTATTTTGTGAAGGGTATTTTTGTTTGAATTTTGCAGGATCTACAATCGAGTTCGGATCTGGAAAAATCCAGAAAGCGAAACAGAAAACATCCAATCTGAACGAACAGAGGAGTATCCCAACAGAGCACAGAAGAAATCTTGGCACCTGAACTGACCCCCTGACCGCGCATCCGCGGCTTTAGACCTATTCTGACCGCGCATCTGCGGCTTGTACGTGACATCAGCACCTGCAACTTTTTCTCGGGGACCGGGCCTAACAATTGGCCGCGAAACCGCGGTCGGAGACTCATTGCGGCGGCGGAACCGCGGCTTGGCTGCGGCGTCATCCTCTGCAAAAAGCACTGTTTGTTTCCTTTCTCTCTCCTCTGCAAATCTCGATATATCTTCTGGAAAATCTCCTGCAGGATTCTTTGCGCTTAAAAATCTTCCCCCTTCCAAATAACAAATCTTGTGCAGGATTCTTTGCGCCGCGCTTAAAATTCAAAATTGATTGCAAGTGATTTTTTTTTGTTTTGATTGAACTTTTATGTCCAATTCATCATCCCGAGTCATTAAATGTTTCTCCCGAACTTCATATGCGTATTGATTTTGATGATAATGGCATAGATAAGCAACATTTTGAGGAAAATATTAAGGAAATTATTGAGGATGAACCAGTTTTGTTCGATGAGTCGGATTTCCCAATTCATCATGTCCCTTCTACTGATTGTGTACACCCTCCTGAATCTTTAACTAATACCATTCCTCACTTACTTCCCTCCGTCCTCGTTCCGACCTTGCAAGAGACCGTTACGCTTTCATCTCCAATACCAAGTTCGACGTACCCATGTTTGCTCACGAATCTTGAGGGATTTAATCTCATTTTTCTGCGAGTTAATAGATTAGCACAATCACTTTCTACACATCGGTCATTACAAATTGTGCTAATTTATACGCTCCATCCCCACCCTCAAGTTCGTATTCCCACTCTCTTTTGTTCTACTAGTCATCCTTTAATAATACCGAGCGTTGATCAATCACAATCCGATATTTTGAGCTCGATAGTTTTCGAAACACAACTTGAGTTTGAATCTTTTGAGATCGAAACGTTCAATCGGACCTTCGATGAAAGTTTCGAAGATATTTCCGCCGACGAACTCACCTTCTTAAACGACACGGTTTTTGTGATTAATCAACCTCCACTTGAAGCAGTAGAACCTCTACCATTTCTTTTTCCCTTCAGCCATTCTTCTCCTCCACCGAGACCGTATACCGTTTCTACCTCCACACGGTCTCGTGTGCTTCTCTTCTCTTTTCTTTCCACTCCATTCTTTCACCAACCCCACCATTATCACGATAGAATTTTTGAATGGTTGGTGCTAACCTTTGGCTTATGTAAGGCCTTGCTTAAGTTTGGGGGGAACCTTGTTATATATATATTTTGTTTTTCTTAACTATAAAAAATAATTTTTTTTAAATAAATAAACAGGGGAGTGCCGACATTTTGACCCTCTTGGTGTGGCATGACAGTGAGGACACTGTCAAGTTTAAGTTTGGGGGTATCCTCGGTAAGCCTTCTTCCTTCGCATTCATGTGTATATTTTTGAATTTGCATACTTATTTTAAAACCAATAAAAAGTGAATTTTTTTAAAAATTATAAAAATTAATGTATTCAATTTTGGCCTTATTTGATTTGAGTTTGACAAATAGGTTAACTAGCTAGGAACAACTAGATATTAGACTTAGTAAATTAAAAACCCTAAAAATAACCTTTCTTTTAGTTTAACGGTAGAAAGTATATGTCTTTGTAGTTTATTTAGAAATAGGCGAATTTTGAGTTCACTTCTTGGGCTAAGTTAAAACAAGAGAAGAGTATTGATATTTTTATTAAAGTATAAGTTTGAAAAATAATTTCTAGCTTAAGTCTAAATTCTGAAAATGCATACCCTACAATTTGCACAATCATGCACCTTGAAACTTGGAATAGTAAAAGAGACCTTGAAATGCTCTTGTCTAAAGTCCTTAGTACGATGAAAAATAAAAAAATACAAGTGTGAATAAAGAAAAAAAATGAACACTGGTTTTTGTAATTACTTAAGGCTGCAAAAATAGAAAAATTGTTAGCGAGGGTGCTTCATCACCTAGTGCCTTAGACCAACTGGTTTGGGAGTCACTGCTAAAGCCTTAGGTGTTACAAGACTAGGAAGTACGCTTTAAGGTGCAAACGCATTTTGTAATCGGTCGTTGGTACCTCAAGAATTATTAACGGTCGCATGAAGGATGTGTAACAAAAATTCATTTAAAAATTCACCAATTAAGAAAGGCTATGAACAACGGACAAGAGTATGATTGCTTGATTTGAATTTCCAAGTGTAGGGGTGATATATATACACACGTAGGGGGTATGTGATTGGGATTTAGATAAGAGAGAGGAATGAAGAATATAACTTGTATCTTCAGTAGAGTTGATAAAAATTCCTAAGTGGAGATGGAACCTTAGAAGAAAAACTTAAGAGATGCCGAAAGCTAAGTAAGTCTACAAAACATATATAATCTTAAGTTAAATAATAAGGAAGCGTGAAGAATATGGGTGGATAATTTATGAGTCGAAGATAATAGAATTCCTTGTTAGAAAACCTAATTGGAGAATAAAAGTCAATAGGCCTAATTGATAGGATTTTGTGGGTAGTATCCGCTGAAAACCCTCAGGAGACAACACTCCTCCTACTAGGGACACCTAGAGGTTTAACGGCTTGTTGCACGAGCTCAGTGCAATCGCGTTTCCCTGCAAAAGTGAGGTTAGGTTTTTGTCGAGAATAAAACAAGGTTTGCTCGAGGACGAGCAAAAGATAAGTTTGGGGGTATTTGTTCGTACCATAATATTGCATTATTATATTCCCCATTCTTATGCATTTTACAAATAAACAGGTGCTTTTGACCCATGTCTACTACATAGTACAGGTTACAGGTTTTTGGAGCTAAAACAGTGAAAAAGATAAAAGACGATGCAAAAGTGAGACTACGACCAGCAAATAGAAGGATCTTAATCAAGCCTACACGAAGAACGGTTCACAAAGTACAAGGCAACGCAAGGTCCAAGATTTCGAAGCAACGGTAAAAGTCCACTGCAATTGTCCACTGTGGAGATCTAGAAGGAACCTAGAAGCCAATTTGAGAAAAGTACTAAAGAAGTAGGAAGACTAACATGATAGGAAGCATTACAAGAAAATGCAGCAAACGAGCCCACCTTTTGGTCGCGGAACCGCGGCCAAACCTTGGCTGCGGCCGCGGTTCCACGGCCGTGTATGGCACGGAGAAGTGGAATTTTTTACCATAATGTGGCGGCGGCGCTGACTAGTCTTCCTAGGGATATTTTTGTAAATGCAGACGTGCGGCAATTGTAAACCTAGGGTTTTCTATGTCCTATAAATAGAAGCCCAATTCCTTGTATTAGTTCATGCCTCCTTTCATTAATAAAATTCAGAATTCTTTTTGGAGAGCATCAATTTAGGAGTAAAGTTTTCAATTCTTTCCCTAGGTAATTTCTATTCTTGCCCTAGTTAAATTTAATTCTTTGCCCTAATTAGATAGTTAGATCTTTTATTCTCCGCCCTAGATAAATGCTTTTCAATTCCCTAATGAGCGAGTAGTCTCCTCGCTTGTTAGGGTTAGATTTGGGGAAGGTTTGAGAGATGAAGATCTCTCACCCCTTTCTTGCCCATCACATATAATTAATAAGACTCCATGCATACATGCACACACCGCTCCCTACGGCACCCTATTCCATGAGGTAGCGGTGATACCGTAGTATAAAGACCCGGTTGCACGTGTTTTCCATGGAGGTTAGGGTAAGGATTAAAAAAGGAAGGACAAGAACCTAGAGGAAGAAAGATCTTCCCGAATGGATCTAATCCCCTCTATTAATAATTACCATAACTCCAAATAGATCTTAATATAGGTATAGAAAGCGGTGAGATTTATTAACTTTCCAAACTTAACCTAAACCTAACCCTAGCAAGATTTAGATCTAGATTGATTTAGTTTTTAGATTAATTAATCAATCCGGCACCCATCGGAATTATCTCGAAAGAGCGATTTGGAAACTCACAACATCCCTGTGGACCGACCCGTACTCACCGGCTAGCTGCAAAGTGACGCCGTTCTTGATTGCGGTTTAGAAATAGTTTTGATCAATCATAGCACGAACTGTCGTATTCCTCGTTTTATACGTGGATGACATTCTCTTGATAGGAAATGACATTCCTATGCTACAATCTGTCAAAGGGCTCTTGTCAATGTTCCCCTCCGAATGGCGGCGCGACTGACGTCTCGCCTGAGATTCGGGGCAGATGCTAATTGGTACTATCCGTCCACCTCTCCGAAGATGCCAAGTTGATTTATGACACCGTACATCGAAGGTCTGAACGGATGCGTCCGATGTAGCAGACTTCGTCAGATTCCCCCTCGCTTGAGGGTTTTTTTTGATTGTGGGGACGCTCTTCCCTGCAGGCGCAAGCCCCTGCAGTTAATTACGCTACCGCGTCACGGTAACAACTTTCTCCTTCTCCAGATGGTCACTTCGTGTCGTGTGTGTTTATTTTATGTTTTGTTGCCCGTGGATTGTTTACGGAGACCGAGTTATGTCGTCGCCCGTAGGGCGTGGACTAGTCCAAATCCGTATTATCTTAGATTTGGGTTTGGGGGTTTGGTTTGAGGATACGTTAGCCATATTTGAGGCCAAGATCAACTCAAACGTTTGTTAAGGATACGTTAGTCTGACCTGAGACTAAGATCAACTTAACGGGATCGTTTAGATCCGAAAAAAGAGCATTTGGGCTCCTTTGCTCCAGTTTAGGGACATAGTGGTCCATTTAATGTATGGCCATCGGGACCCGTCACCTCTCTGACGACGTTGAAGGATTACAACGACAGATGTCAGAGGAGTTCAGAGATGTACCCTTGGACCAGAGTTAATTGGGGGGATCTATAGTCCAGTTTGGGACTAAAGTCTGTTTGAAAGGTTTAAGGATACGTTAGCCGTATTTGAAGCTAAGATCAACTTAAACGGGATCGTTTAGATCCGACAAATGAGCGTTTGGGCTCTATTGTTCCAGTTTAGGGACATAGTGGTCCATCGCTAGTTTAAGGACATTGCAGTCCATGGGTAGTTTAAGGATATTGCGGTCCAATGTTAGTTTTAAGACATCTCGGTCAAGGTTAAGGACGTCGTAGTCCATGGGTTTAAGGACCCCACAGTCCATTATTAGTTTTAAGACATCTCGGTCAAGGTTAAGGACGTCGTAGTCCATAGGTTTAAGGACCCCATAGTCCATTGTTAGTTTTAAGACATCTCGGTCAAGGTTAAGGACGTCGTAGTCTATGGGTTTAAGGACCCCACAGTCCATTGTTAGTTTTAAGACATCTCGGTCAAGGTTAAGGACGTCGTAGTCCATGGGTTTAAGGACCCCACAGTCCATTGTTAGTTTTAAGACATCTCGGTCAGGGTTAAGGACGTCGTAGTCCATGGGTTTAAGGACCCCACGGTCCATATCAATGTGTGGTCATCGGGACCCGTCACTTCTTTGAAAGCGTTGAGGGATTACAACGCCAAGTATCAAAGGAGTGAAGAGATGTACCCTGGAACCGGAGTGGATTAAATAGTCTTTGGCCCAATTTGGGATCAAGACCAATTAATTATGTTATGAGCCCATTAGCCCAGTTGATTACGAATTGAGGACCTATGGCCATCTTGGACAAAGTCCAATCATGTCTGGGACATCGGCCCTCCTGTTGGACCCTTGAAGGAGAGGCTTTGCCTCTGGCCATTTAGCCAATTGGGCTAATGTTAATTCAGCAGTGTTGAACACTGGGATCAAGTTAGTGTTTTAACACAAAAAGACAGTTGGTGTTAAACACCAGCAACAGGGGGTTCAAATTAGTGCTAAACACTAGAGCAAATCAGTGTCAAACACTAGCAGCAGAGGCTTCAAATTAGTGTTAAACACTAAGAAAATTAATGTTAAACTCTGTCAACAGAGATTTAATTTAGTGTTAAACACTAAGAAATTCAGTGTTAAACACTGCAAGAAAGCTCTTTAATCAGTGTTGAACACTAAGGCAAAACAGTGTTTAACACTGGGCTCAGGGGTTCCAATTTAGCGTTAGACGCTGAGGCAAGAGGGGTCACGTGGTAGCACGTGAGGGCGCCCTCCCTTCATTTGTTCTGCTGAGAAGATCGCATCTTTTGGAGCATCACGTGTCATCACGTGACGGGTGTTTGAATGAGGTATGTTAAAGCCTCTGCCAAGGGTCACGTGGGTCACGTGAGGCACTGCCTCAAAGGGCTTTCTGTAGATCTTTTGGGGGGGTCACGTGGTGACACGTGACCTTGCTTTTCTGTAGTTGTTTAGAAGATCTGTTAATAATTTCAGAGAAATTAAATTCCTAGTTCCTTTTGAAGAGTTGAACTCTGAATTTTCTGTAGGAATTAAATTCCTCATATATGTGAAGAGCTGAATAGGGTTAAACCCTAATAAAAGCTTTAAGGAATTAAACCCCCGCTCTCTGTTAGAGAATTATTCTGGGGAATAAGATTAAGGGAATTAGATTCTTGTTGTTTTCACAGAACTAAATTCTTAACTAGGGTTAAACCCTGATTCTTTTCATTCTGAAGGAATTAAATTTCCATAATATAGGGTCAAACCCTAATTTCATTTCGAAGGAATTAAATTCCTATAGTTCTGTGAGAATTAAATTCTCGTGCTTCCATTCCCTCTCTATGCTTTGGATCTGCATGGCAGGATCTCAACCCATTGAGAATTAAATTCTCAACTCAAGGGGAGATGTGCACTTTACAGATCCTCCATCAAAGAGAAAAGAAATATGTCCTTCTGTTTTATATCAGAGTTAAACTCTGTTGTTAAAAAAAAACCTTCCCTTTCTTACTTAGGGTTTTCTTTGCAGAAGATCCAAATTCCTCTAACGTATCAAGCTTTCTCTCTTTTCTTCCCTCTGCGTATCTCTCTCTTCCGCTTTTTTTTGTGTGTCTCTTGGCTCCTATTTATAGGAGAAGCAGCCGAGTCAATCAGTTTTTGATGAATCTTCCATTGGGAGATTTGATTTGCATCCATCATTCGTTTTGGACCTTTGAATTGTTAGGTGAATTTTATTCACCATTGGATTTTAAATCCAGAGATTCTCCTTTGTTATTTCGGTTAGATTTTAAGGGGAAATCTTTCCAAATTCGAGATTTTCCCATAGATAGATGATATTTAATCACCTTTAAATCTTTAATTCAATCGGTTCTTTTGGAAAGATTCGAGAAGTCTTTTCTCAGAATTTAATTCTGTTAACAAATGGGCTTTGAAGTCGGTCACGTGTGGCTACGTGACCCTTGGTCACGTGTGGGCACGTGACCCCCTTGGAACGAGCCTTCCTCTTTCTTTCTGCGCTCTGTCTTCTTGTTGCTGCTTAACCATCACGTGCCACCACGTGACCCCTGGTCACGTGTGAGCACGTGACCCTCGTCTGGACTCTTTTTCTTGATTTAACCGGAGAACAAGTCTGCTGCTTTTGAGTATCACGTGCCAACACGTGACCCTGGTCACGTGGGAGCACGTGACCTCTTCTGAAGCCCTTTTCTTTGATGTTGTCGGGAAGCAGAATTTGCCTTGCTGATGCTTTTAGATGTCACGTGCCAACACGTGACTACTGGTCACGTGTAAGCACGTGACCCTTTTCTGAAGCCTTTTCCATAAGCTTTTCTGATTTTAAATCAGGAAACAAATGCCCCCACAGCGTTGTTCTCACGTGTCCGCACGTGAGTGCAACGCTGTCACCTTTTGTGACCGTTGGATTCCTCTAGGAATTTGGGGAGATGAAACGTTTCCATCACCTCCTATAAATACCCATGTTTCTTCAGAAGAGACTTCACTTTGCTCATCTTCTTCTTCTGAGAACTTTTTCCCTTAAGAATTTAATTCTCGCTTCCAGAGCTTAGTTCTCTGTCTTGAAACAATCTTCTGAGTTTAACTCTGTTCAGGTCACCCTTTTTCCTCAGGTAACGTTCTTGGACAAACAGCGAACTTCCACATTCCTTTGGATTTTAAATCCAAAACAAGGGGTTTTACTCTTTTTTAACAAGGAACCCATTTTTCTTCAAGTTTTTCCATAAGAACATGAAACCGCCTAACCTTCGAACTGTAGATCTCTTAAGGTTTAGATGATCTTTGGGGAGATGATGATGGCGTTTCAACTCCATGGAATTTAATTCCATCCAAAAATATTTCTGGGAATTTAATTCCCTTTTCTTAATAAGGAATTTAATTCCAATGAAGAACTCAGTTTCTTTACACGGAGGCTTCTTGGGGGCTCTCGACCCGAGGTTGTCCTTCTGCAATCAATGCAATAGGAGCTTTGTAATGATGTCTTCTGTGGGAATTTAATTCCTTTGATCTTATTGGATCCATTGTAGAGCCCGAGGCAGATCCTGTTGGGGGGAATGTGTAGGGTTACCATTCTTTATTAAATGAGGATATTCCCTTTGTTTTATTGTAATTATTTGGTCTCATTATTAATGAGCCGTCATCCTGATTCTGTGGGGCACATGTGTTTTGTAGCCAATGGTCCCAGAAAACTCTGTTGTTGCTTTCTTTAACTAGTATTCATGTTCATGCATGGATTTATATCGCTGACTTTGCTTTTAACGGTCTCCTTTTATTGGATTTCAGGTGTGATGGCTTCTGTTCCGTGCTTTCCCTTATATCGCTCGGAGGCTGCTTTTCCTCAGTCGCCATCTGATGAGGAAGCGATGGCGATGATCCGGGCCCATGACCCGAACTGTACCAACTTTCTTCAATGGGGATCTTGGCATAGTCAAATTATTCAGGGTCGCCGGAGTTTTCTTTGCGCGGTACCTACGGAGCCCACTTTCCCATTCTTACCGATGGATCCTCCGAGGACGATTTTTGCTGTGGAAATGCCCAACTGGACTCCAACGGGGAGGCTCGAGCCTTCGACGACCGGTATTCCGAACCATCTGATCCCGGCCATAGACATCTTGGGGCGGCGTATTTGCCAGGGTGAGGCCCACCCGTAGGGGCAAATTTATAAGATAGGGCTTACTCCTCGGCACCGTACGGGCTACCTTCTCTGGGCTCGCTACATCCTTTCTGCCCATCGTGCGCGATTGCAGAAAGTCGGGCTTTATCAGGAAATATACGCGTCACTCTTCCATTATAAGTCTCCGCATGTCTTGTGGGTCAAGGCGTTTTTGAACCAATGGAATCTTCCCACCAACACTTTCATTCTAGGAGATCGCGAGGTCTCGATCTCTCTGGCCGAATTTTATGACATCTCGGGGTTTCCAATCAGGGGTAGTCTATACGAGGAGTTGCTGCCTTCTGACGAGTATATTTTTGAACCCGAGCCCGCCCCAGTTGACGGCCTGTCTGCTGAGAATGCCGTCCGCCACAAGCGTCCTAGTTTAATCAAGGCGCTAGGTATCTTCGACCGATTATTCACCGAATCCGAAGAGCACGGTGTTACTTTCAAGAGCTTCATTGCTTGTTTCCTTCGTGAGGACGCCCTATCGAAGACGGCTCCGAAGTTTGCCAACATTAGAGACCCCTTTGGGTTCAGTCTGAAGAAGCTGCCGACCACTGAATCGGACTTACCTCAGTACTACATCCCTATTATGTCACCGACCTCTTTTGAATCCATCGCTGTTCCCGGCATAGACGAGGAGACGTTCTTCGTGGGGTTTGTTAGTGTCTAGCTCAGTTGGTTCGTTATCCCCATGCATCGCCGCTTCATGAGAGCCTCGGTCATCTACCCGGCTCATCGTATTGCTGAGGGGACGCGGTTGGCCATCGGCATCCCGGCCCTGGCGCACCTTTATCATGGGTTAGGCACCGCAGCTAATACCTCTACACCTGGCGTGGTTGTAGTGAACTTCTCGCTTCATTATTTCACGTCCTGGGTCGAAATGCATGTGCTGGGGGCTTTCGCTATGCATCAGAGGCCCGCGTTTTACGACGCCTATCCCTTCCCGCGACTTATGCGACTGGTAGGTGGTTCTGCTGCTGACCCGACTCAATTCGGGGCTATTCGGGTGCTGATTTCTCCTCACGCTGCCGCTGGCGGGCTAGTTTTTAATGATCGGGCCTTCTCTACTCCCTCGGGTCCAGTTCAACAACTCTGGGACCAGTCGAAAGACAACGCGCCTTCTTTGAAGCCCCGGGAGGCCGCGCATTTGTATACAATTAGACCGGGCTACTTGGTGTTTCGCCAAGATAGCGCAGCTCTTTTCATGCGGTACAATCCGCATCGATTCGCCCGACAGCTTGGATATGACCAGGGTGCTCCTTTCGAGGCTTTTATAGTCGCCCCGATCCCTTCGCTCGATGCTATTCGCGATGCCGCTCATCATTTCATGAGGTTGAACACCGGCTCTCGTTTCATAGTCCCTGAAGCTGAGTACATGCCCCAGTGTGTGGGTGCATTTACGGGCTAGTATCTTCATCGGATCAGCCCAATTATTCTTGAAGAAAGAAGGGTGCTTCTTGGTCACGATGCTCCTTCTCAGGTTTCGGGGGCTAAGCTGCGACCGAGGGTTCCGGTCCGCTTCCCTTTGAGGGAGATTGGCACCGCGCACATTCCGGGGGAGTCAGGGGTAGACCTTACTCCAACAGCCGGTATGCCCTTGGGTTCCCGATCGCGGGGTAAACGGGCCCCAGTGGTAGCACCCCTGCCGGTGGCGGCACCGCCCCCTGTGGCGTCGACACTGGCGATGTCATCCTCGGTTGTGGCACCGAGCGAGAGTAACAGGGATGAGGGCGCTGAGGGCAATGTGGGCCAGCGCCGCCCTAAGGCTTCGCGAGGGAGGAAGCGGTCATCCTCAGCGACCGGCTCTGGGTCTAAACGTCGGAGGAAAGCAGTCACCACCCTGCTCGATTCTGTGGCGGAGTCTGAGCCTATTCTTGAAGATGAACCATTGGCCCTGCAAGAGTCGGACGCTGGACTTCTCTTCCCGAGTTCGGCTGATGAGGAGGCCGCACAGTTGGCTGAGGCCATACGGCATTCAAAAGACGCGTCTCATAACGCCAAGGTTCCGAAGAAGTCTTATCCCGCTGTAATTTTTTACGAAGACCCTTCGTGGATTCGGCGGCGATTTATCGGTCCTTTGGAGGAATGGGGGGAAAGGGCTTTGAAGCAGGCCGCTTCAGAAGACGCAGCTGATGCCCTTTCTTTATGGACTGGCGGTCATGAGTCTACCCTTGAACCCCGGCGAGCCCACCTCCTTGAGAAGGAGCAGCGGCTTGAAGAAGCCATATTGAGGGCTTCTTTGCGTATAGGTACGTTGTGCTTCTTTTGTAGTCTTTTCGATTATTCATGCCCGTGCATATGTATCATTATTCTTATTCGAATCGTGCAGAATCTTCGACGCTGGGGGAGCTCCCTACGGGCCCATTAAAGCTAAAGCCCGCCGAAATTCTCAATGAAGCCTTGCTTGATGTGGAGGGGGTTGATGAGGCTGCTCCTCTCATGGTAGAGCCTCCAGCGGCGGTTCTTGATCATGGAGCGCTTGCCCCTTTGGGGGAGGCTCCTTTGGAGGTCGCCACCCCAATGACACTTACTGAGGGCGGCCCAGAGGCTGGAAAAGAGGTAGTCGGGACTACTCTTCCTTTGTTGGAGCCTGAGGTCACGGCGGAGACCGTTGAAGCTGCTATCCCCCCGGCTCAGAATGGGAGGAGTGTTGAAGGTAACCCTTTGCGTTTTAATTTAGCAACCCTTTCATAGTCTGAACTCTTTTATCTTTCCTAGAATTGCGCTGTTTGGCGGCCACTATCGCGGATCTGTCGCCTCGACAGTCATTTCAGCGTTTATTGGAGATGGCAGCTCCACAAGCGATCTCCCCTCAGCGTATTGTCCTTTCCTCTGGGCAAGGTTGGTGTCATTCGCCATTTTTTTTTGCCATAGCATTGTTACTATTTCGCAAAATGACGTTGATGTCTCCTATAGTTTTGGAAGCTGACAATGAGGTCGAGGTTGTTGAAGGGCCAGGGGAACCTTCAGCTCCTACTTGCATGACTGTCGGTGAGTGACTTTTTATTATAGTCCCGTTCGTTCTGTGTTTAAGAGTTTTAATAACATTTGCCAAATTTGAACAGCCCTGCCAGTCTCCATGGCTTTGGAATCGCGCATTGTGATGCCGCCCGGCCCTTATGCTTTGCGGGCTTCAGAACGCTTGGCCCAGTTGAGCCTTGTCTCCCTATCTTCTTTCGTCGAGGAGCTCCGTGCTGGTAGCGCGACCACAGCCGAAGCGTTTGCTGCTGAAGCTAACGGCTCCCTTCCTTTTCTCGCCACCTATCATAGCGAGGAGGTGGTGCGGGTCTGGGTGGAGTTCTGTAGGAAGGTAGAGGCTTGTTTGTACGTTCTCGAATGTTCTCGCCTTTCCTTCGAAGCCGTGGCTGCAAAAGCGGAGTTGCGGAGTCTGATAGCACGATGCGCGGCCAACATGACGTCATGCGAGAAGAGGCTTGGCCGCAAGTTCTCGGAGAGGGAATTGGCTTCTAAGGCGCTGAGCGAGCTTCAGGCCAACCTCACAGCCAAGGCCAACAAAGCGTACGAACTCTGGCGAGTGCTCCAGGAGTCCATAAAAGAGGTGGTGGCTCTCGATAAAGCTGCCACGTTCACTCGCGAGAGGATCGAGGCTCATAAAGCCACCGAGAAAGAGCTCGAAGCTCGGCTTGCTTCGTATCAGGCTCAACAAGTTCAGGCGGAGGCTCTTCTTCTGGAGATCTTGCGTCATGAAGCCGTGGCTCAGCAACAGAACGATGAGCTGGTAAAATTACTGCACCGCCCGCCGGCTTGAGGACTTGTATCTTTTCCCCTTTTTTGTACATACTCATGGATGAGAGTATCTTTCTTTTTTGTTTCTTTCATGAATTGTACTTTGTATCCATTTTGGTTCATGAATAAAAGATACATTTTTCTTCTCAATGGTGTGTCCCCCTTTTTATTGAAAGTATTATGCGGATATTCTATCTTGATCTCCTTGTAGGACAGCGATGGCTCAGGATTCAGGGTTAAGATCTGCCTCCTAAGACTTTTGCATTTTATGAGCCACGAGGGTCTCATAAAGAGTTTTTCTCCCTACAGGTCAAGAAGATCCCATAGGTGTAAGTTCTTCCTAGGAATCGTGAGGATTCTTAAGCGGGTTTTCCCTTGAGAGTCGTAAGGATCTCACAAGAGAGTTTTTTCTTCCTTACAGGTCGTGAGGGCCTGCAAGTGCTGGATGTGGTCGCCCTTGTCCGTGTTTCACGGGGCCAAGGGGCTGCTCTAGGTATCGTAGTTTAAAGACGTCGCGGTCAAGGTTATGGACCTCATAGTCCATGGATTTAAGGACTCCACGATTTAAGGACTCCACAGTCCGATGTTAGTTTTAAGACACCACGGTCAAGGTTAAGGACCTCATAGTCCGTGGATTTAGGGACTCCACAGTCCGATGTTAGTTTTAAGACATCACGGTCAAGGTTAAGGACCTCATAGTCCGTGGATTTAGGGACTCCACAGTCCGATGTTAGTTTTAAGACATCACGGTCAAGGTTAAGGACTTCATAGTCCGTGGATTTAGGGACTCCACAGTCCGATGTTTGGTTGCAGGGACCCGTCACCTCTTTGAAGACGTTGAGGAATTACAACGCCAGGTATCAAAGGAGTGAAGAGATGTACCCTTAAACCAAGGCAGAATCCGTAGGAAATCGGGGTGGTTGATCGTTAGTTTTAAGACATCACGGTCGAGGTTAAGGACATCATAGTCCGTGGATTTTAAGGACTCCACAGTCCGATATTTGCTCTGGATGCTTCACACGGGTTCACTGCCGTGCTTGGCGAGGACCAGGCTCCGCTTTGGACGTTTTCCACAGGGTCAAAGAGTGACGTTATCCGCGTTCCACGTAACCAGGAATTTTGCACTAGATGCTTCACACGGGTTCACTGTCGTGCTCGGCGAGGACTAGGCTCCGCTCTGGATGCTTCACACGGGTTCACTGCCGTGCTCTGCGAGGACCAGGATCCGCTCTGGACGTTTTCCACGGGGTCAAAGAGTGACGTTATCCGCGTTCCATGTAACCAGGAATTTTGCACTAGATGCTTCACACGGGTTCACTGCCGCGTTAGGCGAGGACTAGGCTCCGCTCTGGATGCTTCGCACAGGTTCACTGCCGTGCTCTGCGAGGACCAGGATCCGCTCTGGACGTTTTCCACGGGGTCAAAGAGTGACGTTATCCACGTTCCATGTAACCAGGAATTTTGCACTAGATGCTTCACACGGGTTCACTGTCGTGCTCGGCGAGGACTAGGCTCCGCTCTGGATGCTTCGCACAGGTTCACTGCCGTGCTCTGCGAGAACCAGGATCCGCTCTGGACGTTTTCCATGGGGTCAAAGAGTGACGTTATCCGCGTTCCACGTAACCAGGAATTTTGCACTAGATGCTTCACACGGGTTCACTGCCGTGCTCGGTGAGGACTAGGCTCCGCTCTGGATGCTTCACACGGGTTCACAGCCGTGCTCTGCGAGGACCAGGATCCGCTCTGGACGTTTTCCCACGGGGTCAAAGAGTGACGTTATTCGCGTTCCACGTAACCAGGAATTTTGCACTAGATGCTTCACAAGGGTTCACTGCCGTGCTCGGCGAGGACTAGGCTCCGCTCTGGATGCTTCACACGCGTTCACTGTCGTGCTCTGCGAGGACCAGGATCCGCTCTGGACGTTTTCCACGGGGTCAAAGAGTGACGTTATCCGCGTTCCACGTAACCAGGAATTTTGGACTAGATGCTTCACACGGGTTCACTACCGTGCTCGGCGAGGACTAGGCTCCGCTCTGGATGCTTCATACGGGTTCACTGCCGTGCTCTGTGAGGACCAGGATCCGCTCTGGACGTTTTCCACGGGGTCAAAGAGTGACGTTATCCGCGTTCTACGTAACCAGGAATTTTGCACTAATGCTTCACACGGGTTCACTGCCGTGCTCGGCGAGGACTAGGCTCCGCTCTGGATGCTTCACACGGGTTCACTGCCGTGCTCTGTGAGGACCAGGATCCGCTCCCAATGCTTCACACGGGTTCACTGCCGTGCTCTACGAGGACCAGGATCCGCTCTGGACGTTTTCCACGGGGTCAAAGAGTGACGTTATCCGCGTTCCACGTAACCAGGAATTTTCCACTAGATGCTTCACACGGGTTCACTGCCGTGCTCGGCGAGGACTAGGCTCCGCTCTGGATGCTTCACACGGGTTCATTGCCGTGCTCTGCGAGGACCAGGATCCGCTCTGGACGTTTTCCACGTGGTCAAAGAGTGACGTTATCCGCGTTCCACGTAACCAGGAATTTTGCTGATCGTATCCGCATTTCACGGGATGGAGGTTTGACTGTTGGCGATATGTATACCACCGAACCATGGAACTAGGAGTCGCTGCTGTTCCGCTTTGTTTGAAGTTGTGTCCGTTGTTACGAGACGAGTGTTTGGATGATCTCTAGGTCGCTTGTGGCCCGTCGAGACTTGGCTTCTTCTTCTGATGAAACCTGGGGGAGAAGTATGATCCCTTTTTTTTGTTTACGCCCTTGGATTGTGTACAGGGTGTGATGGAACATCACCTGTAAGGCAAAAATTTTATTTTTTATTTTATTTCTTTTTCTGCGATGCTCTATCGTTTCAGCTTTTATACCGCGAAGGTCGCGATTGCCCCATCATTTCGGCTATTTTTCGTGGTGCCCAATCATTTCGGCTATTTATTTCATTTTCCCTCGCTGTTTTTTATTGCGAGTTGCCCTATCATTTCGGCTATTTATTTCATTTTCCCTCGCAGATTTTTATTGCGAGTTTCCCCATCATTTCGGCTATTTTTCATGCATACATTTTTACTTGCTGCTTTTTATTGCAAGTTGCCCCATCATTTCGGCTATTTCGTATGCATGCGTGGCTTGCTAGCTTTTTCGCCGCAAGCTTGAATTTTAGACACCGATTTCGATATCAGCACCGCTACAACTGGGTTGTTGCCAGAAGCGAATCATCATTTGCCTCTGTCGATGTTGAACAAAGGTGGCTTAGCAAACAGGGTTAAGGGTCCTGTCGACCAAGGCTTTTGACTTCATGAGCCGTAAGGATCTCACAAAGGTATTTCTCCCTACAAGTCGTGAGGATCTTGTAGGTGTATTTTCTCCCTAGGGATCGTGAGGATTCCTAAGTGTATGTTCCTCTGCAAGTCGTAAGGATCCTACTAGAGGGTTTTCTCCTTATAAGTCGAGAGGAATTATAAGGGTTGTTCACCATATGAACCTATCCCTAGTCACGGATATGACTTTGCTGGGGAAATGTTTGTTCGTGCCCGTGAATTGTATACAAGGGTCAGTATTAAGCCTCCTGTAGGGCAATATCAAAGGTTGTGGGGGATTTGCTTAAGAACAGGTTTAGGTTTCTGTAACTTAAGACTTTCAAGTCTTATAAGCCGTGAGGGTCCCATAAGAGAATTCTCCTTACGAGTCGTAAGGATCTCGCAAGTGTATTTTTCTCCTTAGGAATCGTGGGGATCCCTAAGTGTGTTGCTCCTTTATGAGTCGTAAGGATCTCACGCGGGTGGTTTCTCCTTACAAGGTCGAGAGGACCCTATAAGTGTCTTTTAACGAGGTTGCGCCCTTTCGGGTTTTCACAAACACTCACCGGTAGTCCTGCTGTTTTTACTCACGGAGCCCTTTCGGGTTTTCATCCGTGCCCCTTTTGCTTATGGACCTACCGTTTCCCCTTTTTTTTATTTTTCTTTTTCTCCCTTTTTTTTATTCATCTCGTCAGCCTAAAAATGCCGCGGTAGTAGTTTAGGGACGTTTCGATCCGTCGTTAGTTTAAGGACATTTCGGTCAGTTGTTAGTTTAAGGACGTTTCGGTCCATCGTTAGTTTGAAGACGTTTCGGTCCGTCGATAGTTTAAGGAAATTTCGGTCCGTCGTTAGTTTAAGGACATTTCGGTCCGTTATTAGTTTAAGGACATTTCGGTCCAGCGTTAAGGGGAAGGTCGGCTACTGCTTATGAGGTCTGAGCTTAGGAAGATAGCGAGCGGACATAGTCGTCGTCATCTATCATTGACCCAGGCTGTGGCTCGCTAAGCATAGTATTTCTTTAAGAAGCGGCCGTTTATTGGCCTGAAAGGCCTCTCACCGTGCATGTCCATGAGTAGATAGGCTCCACCCTGGTAGACCTTGTCTATGATGTACGGGCCTTCATAGTTCGGCTCAAATTTTCCCCGCTTGGCGCGATTGGGGATCATAGGTCTTTTGACCACTAGTACGAGTTCGCCTTGGCGGAATGTCCTCGGCCTGGTCAATCTTTCATACGAGCGCGTCATCTTTGCTTTGTAGGCCTCTAGGTTTTGTTGCGCTATGAGCCGGGTTTCATCGAGGGCATCAAGCTCCTCGAGCCGAAGGTGGGCATTTTCTTCGTCCGTCAGCTCGTAGTGGACTGCCACTCGTAAAAAGGGTAACTCTATCTCGAGGGGGAGCATTGCTTCCATCCCAAATACCAGCGTGTACGGCGTTGTGTTTGTGGCCGTCTTGAATGTAGTTCGATAGGCCCAAAGGGCCTCTTGCAGCTTCTCGTGCCAGTCTTTCTTATTCGGGGACACCGTCTTTTTTATGATCTTCGTCAAGGTCTTATTGAAGGCCTCGGCTAAACCATTAGCTCGCGGATTGTAAACTGAAGAATATCTCCAGTCTATATTGTGATGCTGCGCGAAACGGCTAATTTTATGGCTTCTGTAGGCTGGCCCGTTATCGGAGATAATCCGCCGTGGAGTTCCAAACCGATAGATGACGTGCGTCTTGAAGAAGTGGAGGATATTCTCCGTCTTCACTTCCCTCAGCGGTACTGCTTCTGCCCATTTGGAGAAGTAATCAGTTGTCGCTAGGATGAAACGATGTCCCCAGTACGATGCCGGTTCGATGGGGCCGACTATGTCAGCCCCCCACATTTCGAATGGCCAGCTAGCCACCGTCGGATGTAGTGGATTCGGATGCTGGTGGATGAAATCCCCATGGATTTGGCATGAGTGGCATTGCTTCGTATATTCGAGGCAGTCCTGGATCATCGTGGGCCAGTAGTAACCCATCCGATTAATTTTTAACTTCATCTTTGGGCCTGCTTGGTGAGAACCGCAGAGTCCGTCGTGAACTTCCTGAACGACTCTTTCTGCTTCGTCAGGTCCTAAGCATCTCAGCCACAGAGAATCAAACGATCTCTTGTATAGAGTATTGTTGACGAAAGCGAAAGATAGAGCTCGTTTCATGAGCTGATGTCTTGAGGAAGCTTCTTCGGGCATTCGGTGGGACTTAAAGTAGTCTATGAAGACTTCCCTCCAGTCCTCGGCCTTCTCACGGTCTTTTATTTGTAGGGTCGTCTGCTCAGTCGCTCCCTTTTCTTCGTATGATTCCGGAGATATTTCTGCCGGGACGAGCACTCAACGGCTTTGTACCACGATTCTGACGTCATCGAGGTTCTCGTCAGCCAGTTCTTTAGCGAGCTTAGCTAACGCGTCTGCTTTGCTATTTTCCGCACGTGGTATACTTTCCAAAGTGTAGGAGGGAATTTGGGTCAATAGTTGTTGCACCTTTTCGCCGTATTTCACCAACTCCGGTTTGCACGTTTGGTAGTCACCATTTACTTGGCTAACGACCAATTGAGAATCCCCGTATATAGAGAGGTCTTCAATTCCCATGTTAATGGCGATCTCGAGTCCCGCTATCAAAGCTTCGTATTCGGCTTCATTGTTCGTCCTCGATTCCGTTAAGGAGAAAGCAAAGCGCATTATCCCTCCTTGTGGGGTTACGAAGATGAGGCCTACTCCCGATTTGATTATGGGGGTACATTGTTTGCGCTTCTTCATGGAAGATGCCCCGTCAAAATATAGTTCCCATCGGGTATCACCGCCGCCGATCGCGTCGAATGCATGTTCGTCCGGCAAATCGCAGTTCAGAGGAGAACCGGCAGGTACTGGATGCTCAGCGAGGAAGTCGGCAATGGCCTGGCCTTTCACTGCCTTAAGAGGTCGATACGTTATTGAGAACTCCATCAGGAGTAGAGCCCATTTAGCGAGTCGACCCATCAATATAGCCTTTCACATCAAATATTTAAGAGGGTCCACCTTCGAGATGAGACGGACTTCGTGCGCCAACGCATAGTGCCTGAGCTTTGTTATCGCGAAGATTAACGCCAAGCAGTGTTTTTCAATGGGAGAGTAGTTGCTTTCTGCCCCCAGCAGAACTCGACTTAAGTAGTAGAGTGCTCTCTCTTTCCCTTGATCATTCTCTTGTGCCCATAATGCGCCTAAGGAACCTTCGAGGGCGGTTGTATAAAGAATGAGGGGTTTTCCCTTGACCGGCGCGGCCAACACCGGAGGGTTCTGCAGGTACTGCTTGATCTCGTCTAGTGCACCTTGGCATTTGTGATCCCAAACGAATGGAGTTCCTTTCTTCATCAGGTGGCTGTAAGGACGGCACTTGCCTGAAAGATTGGCGATAAACCGTCGGATTTATGCAAGCTTCCCTTGGAGAGACCGCAACTGTTTGAGGGTTCTTGGCGGAGGCATTTCCATGATCGCCTTGATCTTAGATGGATCTATTTCGATACCTCGATGTCGGATGATGAATCCCAGGAATTTACCCGAGGAGACTCCAAACGCGCATTTGAGGGGATTCATCTTCAAATTGTATTGCCGAAGGCGTTGAAATACAGTCTCCAAATGCTTTAAATGCTCTTCGTATGACATGCTCTTTACTACAAGGTCATCGATATAGCACTCGACGATGTCATGCATGAGGTCGTCGAAGATTTTTGTCATGGCCCTTTGATAGGTAGTGCCGGCGTTCTTTAGACCAAAGGGCATAACCCTGTAGCCGAATATACCCAAAGGGGTCCGGAAAGCGGTGTTCTTCTGGTCTTCGGGATGCATGTTTATCTGATTGTATCCTGATGAACCGTCCATAAAGGAGAAGACCTCGTGAGTGGATGTGTTATCTACCATTAGCTCGGTTACTGGTACTGGGAAATCGTCCTTTGGACAGGCTTTATTAAGATCCCTGAAATCCACGCATATGCGCACCGTCCCATAATTCTTCATTACCGGGACGATATTGGCGATCCAGTCGGGATATTGGACTTCTTGGATAAATCCAGAATCGATCAGCTTCTTGACTTCGGCGTTGATGCTCATTTCAAGCTCGAGTCGCATCCTTCTTGGCGCCTGCTTGACCGGCTTGATATCTGGGGATATTGCTAATTTATGCACAGCAATCTCCGGATCTAATACTGGCATCTCGGAGTAGTTCCACGCGAAGCAGTCTTTATGCCGTAGAAGCACGTTCTTTAACGCGGCCACCCTTTCTTCAGATAGCAGCTCGCTGACAAATGTCGGTCGTGGGTCATCTGCCGATCCCAACTCAATCTTCTTGAGGTTATCCGCAGTAGTATGTATGCCGTCTTCCAGTTCTTTTGGAGCTGGCGGAAATTCTGAGACCACCTCATCATCGCTGTTCTCAAAGCACCAGGGAAGGTCATCCACGTTCTCGGGCTCTTCTTTTAATAACGTAATCGTATAACAGGTGCGAATCCGCTTCCAGGACTGAGGTGGATCTGGTTTTGCTTTTGCGGCTTTGGGTTTGTGCTTTTGTGGCGGCGTTACCTTCCAACTGTTGGACAAAGCGAATCTGCCCTGTTGGTACTGGTTCTCGACCCAGTCCTTGAAGGTGAAGCAGTCTTCGGTAGGATGTCCTATGGCTCGGTGATAAGAGCAATAGCTCAGACGAGAAGCCTTGTTAGCTTGCTCAGAGTGTCTGGACTCTGGAAGCGCAATCATCTGATGTTTTATAGCGAGCTTGAGTAACCTCTCCGTCTTGTCTCGGGGGAAAGAGTACGCTCGACTCATCTTCTTCATAAGGGACAAATCCGAGCCGCGCAATACCCGATCACGTAACCCCCTAATCCTGTGTCGTTGTTGTCGGCTCCTCTTTCCGCTTCTTGATTTACTTCCGTCTCTGCGTCGAGCCTTGCGTACAACGGGTTGACAAGGATGGGCATCTTTGTTTTTTGCAGCCTGTTGAAACAGACGTTGCGTCCTGGCCTTCTCGTAGATGGCCATCTCATGGTTGTGTTCTTCCCGAGCTTTTTGACCCACTTTCCTGATAATCTTGTACATTCGTTCTTCAAATGACGGACTCGGCACTTCAATCGTGGGATCTAGTTTTGATGAGGGGTTGGCATTTCCCGACAGGGCGTCCTCTTCTTCATCAAAGGTATATATGGTATAGTTACTATGGGCCCGTTCCTGTTTTCCGGCTCTTATGTATCCAAGCCCAAGTGTTTCCATTTTCCCGTTGGGCAATTTATGCTGAGTCCCAGGGACCTTCCAAATCCTGTTGTAGAACCGAGCTTGTCGAACAGTCTGTTTTAAGGGTACTCCTTGGCGCTTCAATAGCCTCTTTAGTCCATTTGTGTAGTATCTGGGTAAACGGATAGGTTGGAGCCTGTCGAGTGTAACATCCGTGGCATGCCAGATCTCTTTCTCTATTTTCGTCTCTGAGGATCGGTAGAATAGGATCACCTTCTCACCCCTTTGCCTGGGACGGACATAAAACGTTTGCAGGTCCTGCACATTGTAATCTTGAAGTGTGTCGAGATCCTTGTAGTGTTCTCGCGGCACCATGGTGATTTGCAAACTCTGATTATCGCTAGGGGGTGCTTGTATTGTCGGCCGATTGGAGAACACGGCATTAACCTCATCTTCCGAGTCACTTCCGAAGACCAACATGGGGGCGGACGTTCCCGGGTTGTTGCGTCGAGACGTCCCAGCATAAACTATCTCTTCTTCTTCTTCGGTATCGCTCCCGAAAACAGGGATGGTAGCGGCGGCTTTGTTCTCCGGCTTGCGACACCTTTCTGTATCCTCGAAATCTGGCAAAAAGTACTTCGCATCTTCGTATTTGCGGACTTCGTTCACGGAGAATGGGTTCAGCTCACCTGTTACGGTATACTCGAAACCATCCTTAATGTACTTCATACACTGATGTTGTGTAGAAGGGATGATGTTGTACTCGTGTAGCCAAGGACGACCGAGCAAGGCGTTGTAGCAGGTCTTGGCGTCAATGACATGGAATTTGATGTCTATGACGAGGAGTCCAAAGCGTAATGTTAGTATCACGGATCCGAGAGTCCGTGACGATTGCGAATCGAAACTGGAGATGGTAATTTTGTCACGAGCGAGGTGTTGCACACTCATGCAGATTTCCTTTAACACCCGAACGTTAAGGAGATTAACGGAGGATCCATTATCCACTAGGATCTTGCCTATCTTGATATCATGGCAGTATCCAGAGACATATAGGGGACGGTTGTGGTCGCACGTCCCGAGAAGGAGGTCTTCGTCACCGAAAGTGATGTCGGCCGTATGCACTTCCTCCAGTTCATCCTTCATCCTTTCAGTGGCGAGGAAGGCTTGGAATTGCTCAGGTTCTTGTAGCGCCTTAATTAGTGAGTCTCGCGCTTCTTTTGATAATAGGAGGGCATCGAGAATGCTAAGCTGAGAAGGTAGCTTCCTTAGGTGCGCTAGGATGTTATAGTCCACCTTACCCTTCCTAGGAGGGTCTTTGGCAGTTAGTTCTTTCATAACTTGGTCATCTAAAGTGATATCCTCAGTGACCTTTTCCTTTCCCTTATCTTTTCTATTCGCGGGCCCGAGATTCTTTTCTGGGAGTGTGCGATTGCGCAGCTAAATGTTCTCGCAGGCTTCCGATTTCTCCTCTTTCCCTAAAATGGATTCTTTAAAAAGAGGGCCCAGAGCCATTTCTTCATCAGAGTCGCTCCTAAAGGTGAGCACTTGTGACCCCCCGGCGTTAACCATGTAACAGCTGCCAGTAGTTCTGCTGCGCCCGTCGACAGTGCTTCTTCGTTCCCGACGAATATTGCGCTTCATGCGCTTAAAATGTTGCCGAAGAGCAACATATCCTTGCCACCATATCTTAAAGGCGTCGCACTCCTCCGTGGGGTGTGAAATTTTCCGATGATATGCGCAATAATCAGGGTGCCTCTCCACACCGTTAAGCGTGTTTTCTTCCGAGGGTGGTAGCTTCATTCCCATTGACATTGCTTTGGCAAACCTTTTTCTCGTCTTGAATATCTTCTTGTCTGCCTCGGATGCTTTTCGATCTGGCGAGAGCACTTCAACTCTTTCGTTCGGTCGTCTGCATTTGGCTCCTTCCGATGCGGCCATCTCACGCTCCTGATCCGCTGTACTCTTTAGACGAATCTCGTCTAGAAAGGCGTTGATCATTTCATATGTTGGCCACGAACGCTCTGGTTCAGGCTCTGTCCCCAGCTTCTTAGTGCCAGGAGTCTTTTCATCGTCGGTAAACAAGTGGGAGATAACGTTACAACTTGCCACATATCCCTCGGATTCATCCGACGAACTCTCTCTATCATCTCCCTCTTGAAAGATGTGGTTGAGGAACTCTTGCAGTGTGACAGGAGTTCGCGCCTTTTGATTGTACTCTTCCAGCGCGTCGATTTGCTTCTGCAAGTTCGTGTGCTCGTTTCCAGGCTTCACGGGCTTCTTGGATCTCTTCTTCTTTTTCTTCGAAGATTTTGACGGTTGGGCGTGAGTATTTGGGCCACTATCACGAGTCTTCGTAGTTGGGCGGGGCTTCAACATTCCTTCGATAATTTGAGGTTCAAGAGGGTCCTTCCATTCGATCGTAGGGCACGCATGAAGGTCTCTTAGCATTCTCTTGGTTTTAGTTGATAGCACGACCTCCCATGGAGCTTCTTCAATAAAGGAACAGGTTGCCCCCGGTGCATTTGCTTTCTTAGGAGTATGCAGCTGTGGTGGGTTCACCTTCCACTTTTCGGACAATGCAAACTTCCCCTGGAGGTATTGATCTTCAATCCATCCTTTGAAGACGGAGCAATCCTCAATCGGATGACTTACCGTTTGATGGTAAGGGCAATAGTTAGGGTTATTCACCTTAGTGGGTTGCGGCGGTCGCCTTGGATTTGGTAGGTTTATAGGTCTGTTGCGTACTGCCAGCTCGAATAACCGTTTCGTCTTGTCGGTGGGAACGAGTAGGGACGCTTCATCTTCTCATTATAATACCGGCGTCTTTCTTCCAATTGATCTGCCGGCTTCGCGGCTTTAGGTTGCTGCTGGGCATTCGCGACGAAGGTTGCCCTTCCTTTACCCTTGTCATTTCGAGGTTCCGACTTCGGGGGAGGTAGTCTATGACCCATCTGGTCCATCTGAGCCAGCTTGTCGATTAAAGCTTGGAATGTGGTTGGCTTAAGGAACATCATAAACTGGGAGATAGTTGCGTGAGGGTCTAAGGTTCCCACGAACATGCCCACTGCGGGTGCTTCCTCAATGCGTTGCTCGCATCTTGACCACAAATTCTGCCAGCGTATAGCATACTGGACCCAGGTTTTGCCTGGTTTTACCCTGGCGTTAATCAGTGCCATTATTGGAGTGCGTTCGCTGGCGCTTGCGAATCGCTGAGTGAATAGCAGCTCCATTTCAGCTATCGTCTTGATAGAATCATTCGGGAGTTCTGAATACCATTCGAACGCTGTTTCTGATAATCTGCCCACGAACTGGCGAAGCAACAGTTTATCATCACCGCCGGTGTTACCGCAAAGGGCCCTGAACTGGGCAACATGTTGATAGGGATTGCCGGTCCCCTTATACACGTGGAATTTTGGTATTGTATAACCCGGCAGGTATTTGATATGGCCGTACCAGCTTGGATACGGCCGGCCCGTCTTTACGACTTGACCAGCTTCCTCAGTCGCATGATGGACCCGGATTTGCTGGTCTATATAGTTGACCAAATCAGCCTTAGAGATTGTCTCCTCTTTGGCCGTTGAGAGGGCCGGTGGTGGATTTGACGTTTCTCCTCGGTCGTCTTCAAGAACGATTGGGGGATCCTCGGCGGGTGGGTCCTGCTGGATCATCATTCCTATCATATCTTGGAAGAGAAGGCCCATACGCTGGATGTTGGCTGCTTGTTCAGCAACCTCTTTATCCTTCTTCTCCAGTATCCGGCGAAGGAATTCGGCGTCGGTTTCTTCCTCCTGGCGTTCGTCTGAGGACGTTTCTGGATTTTCTTTTGGCCCGGTAGGTGCGGCCATAGCATTCATCATTTCCTGGAGCTTTTGCTGTTGCTCCTGAGCTTTGGTCACCGACCGTGTAAGCGGTCTATGACCTGTAGACGCACGGCTTTCTTCTTTTCCTGACGCCATGTATACGGTGTGGACCATCATGCCCCCAGACTTAGGGCGTCTGGGCTCAGTGCTTTAGCTGTCGTTGCAGGCTGGGGGATCTTCTCTGGCTTCCTCCTTTTATGAGCAGTGGAGGTTAAGGGGGCCGTTGAGGTGGGCGTCCAGACAGCCTTTCGTGGTTTAGCCTGGTGACCGGCTTCCGATTGGATTTTCAGCTTCTTGTGCTGGCGGGAGAAGTTTGGATCGATCATCGAGTCTCGGGCCTGCCGCCAAACCTTGTACATTTTGGAAGATAGTCGTTGAGGGGATCGGGGCTGTTCTGACTTTATTTCCACAACCTTTTTTAATGGAGGAGGAGACCTCTTTAGCACCGCAGTAGGAGAATTCCTTCGCACCTTATTTAGCATCTCGAAGTTGTTCCCAGTTGGAATAGCAGCATTAACTTCTACCGTCGGGGCTGATGGAGTTAGCCTAGAGGGGGAGTTGCCCTCAGCCTTCCTTACTCGATGCCAATGGCGACGTCGAGCTTGTCGAGCGGACGGCGCTGGTTCAGCGGTGAGAATGGCTTCGTCTTGCCCCCTGTGTAGGTGGGGGATCGCTGCTGATGTTAGCCTGTCAAAGACCGATGTCCTTTGGGTGACAGGAGCGGGAGCTGGAGCCGTCAATCTTGTAAAGACCGACTTTGTGGCAGGGAAGTCGCTTTGATGACTTCAGGAGCAGGGCCGGTCAATTTCTTTGAAGCAGCCTTCTCTGGGATTGTAGGCCCCATGATGGGTCCATAGGATTTCTGGCCCAATCTAGAGATGACTGAGGCGCTGATGTTGGGCGACCCGTTGAGAGGAGCCGCGGCAGGGGTAAGACGATCAAAGAACGACTTCTTGTGAGCTTCCATTGTCAGCACCGGCGCCGTGAAGCTTGTTGGTGGGAACATAGTCCCAAAGAACAATCCGGTAGTGACCTGAGTCACCTGGTCCACCGGTATTGTGAATAACGAAGCAGCTTGGGGTCCGTAGGCTATACTTCCTGGCGAGGCAAAGCGTTGGTCGCAATTGCAGTCCGAGCAGTTGGAGCATTTCGCAGAAGTAGAAGCCATCGATTCTTTGCTTTCTGCAATAAGCAAGACGCCAATTCTTAGTATCTTGAAACCCAAGGGCAACCATTAGCGAACCGCGATTGGTTCGCGAATCACGACACACGAAGTGTGGAGTGGAAAGAGGAAAAGGTCCCACCGGGCGTGCCAGAATCTGTTCCCCTCCGAATGGCGGCGCGACTGACGTCTCGCCTGAGATTCGGGGCAGATGCTAATTGGTACTATCCGTCCACCTCTCCGAAGATGCCAAGTTGATTTATGACACCGTACACCGAAGGTCTGAACGGATGCGTCCGATGTAACAGACTTCGTCAGATTCCCCCTCGCTTGAGGGGTTTTTTTGATTGTGGGGACGCTCTTCCCTGCAGGCGCAAGCCCCTGCAGTTAATTACGCTACCGCGTCGCGGTAACAACTTTCTCCTTCTCCAGATGGTCACTTCGTGTCGTGTGTGTTTATTTTATGTTTTGTTGCCCGTGGATTGTTTACGGAGACCGAGTTATGCCGTCGCCCGTAGGGCGTGGACTAGTCCAAATCCGTATTATCTTAGATTTGGGTTTGGTTTGAGGATATGTTAGCCATATTTGAGGCCAAGATCAACTCAAACGTTTGTTAAGGATACGTTAGTCTGACCTGAGACTAAGATCAACTTAACGGGATCGTTTAGATCCGACAAAAGAGCATTTGGGCTCCATTGCTCCAGTTTAGGGACATAGTGGTCCATTTAATGTATGGCCATCGGGACCCGTCACCTCTCTGACGACGTTGAAGGATTACAACGACAGATGTCAGAGGAGTTCAGAGATGTACCTTTGGACCAGAGTTAATTGGGGGGATCTATAGTCCAGTTTGGGACTAAAGTCTGTTTGAAAGGTTTAAGGATACGTTAGCCGTATTTGAAGCTAAGATCAACTTAAACGGGATCGTTTAGATCCGACAAAAGAGCGTTTGGGCTCTATTGTTCCAGTTTAGGGACATAGTGGTCCATCGCTAGTTTAAGGACATTGCGGTCCATGGGTAGTTTAAGGACATTACGGTCCAATGTTAGTTTTAAGACATCTCGGTCAAGGTTAAGGACGTCGTAGTCCATGGGTTTAAGGACCCCACAGTCCATTGTTAGTTTTAAGACATCTCGGTCAAGGTTAAGGACGTCGTAGTCCATGGGTTTAAGGACCCCACAGTCCATTGTTAGTTTTAAGACATCTCGGTCAAGGTTAAGGACGTCGTAGTCCATGGGTTTAAGGACCCCACAGTCCATTGTTAGTTTTAAGACATCTCGGTCAAGGTTAAGGACATCGTTGTCCATGGGTTTAAGGACCCCACGGTCCATATCAATGTGTGGTCATCGGGACCGGTCACCTCTTTGAAAACGTTGAGGGATTACAACGCCAAGTATCAAAGGAGTGAAGAGATGTACCCTGGAACCGGAGTGGATTAAATAGTCTTTGGCCCAATTTGGGATCAAGACCAATTAATTATGTTATGAGCCCATTAGCCCAGTTGATTACGAATTGAGGACTTATGGCCAGCTTGGACTAAGTCCAATCATTTCTGGGACATCGGCCCTCCTGTTGGTCCCTTGAAGGAGAGGCTTTGCCTCTGGCCATTTAGCCAATTGGGCTAATGTTAATTCATCAGTGTTGAACAATGGAATCAAGTTAGTGTTTTAACACTAAAAGACAGTTGGTGTTAAACACCAGCAACAGGGGGTTCAAATTAGTGCTAAACACTAGAGCAAATCAGTGTCAAACACTAGCAGCAGAGGCTTCAAATTAGTGTTAAACACTAAGAAAATTAATGTTAAACTCTGTCAACAGAGATTTAATTTAGTGTTAAACACTAAAAAATTCAGTGTTAAACACTGCAAGAAAGCTCTTTAATCAGTGTTGAACACTAAGGCAAAACAGTGTTTAACACTGGGCTCAGGGGTTCCAATTTAGCGTTAGACGCTGAGGCAAGAGGGGTCACGTGGTAGCACGTGAGGGCACCCTCCCTTCGTTTGTTCTGCTGAGAAGATCGCATCTTTCGGAGCATCACGTGTCATCACGTGACGGGTGTTTGAATGAGGTATGTTAAAGCCTCTGCCAAGGGTCACGTGGGTCACGTGAGGCACTGCCTCAAAGGGCTTTCTGTAGATCTTTTGGGGGGGTCACGTGGTGACACGTGACACTGCTTTTCTGTATTTGTTTAGAAGATCTGTTAATAATTTCAGAGAAATTAAATTCCTAGTTCCTTTTGAAGAGTTGAACTCTGAATTTTCTGTAGGAATTAAATTCCTCATATATGTGAAGAGCTGAATAGGGTTAAACCCTAATAAAAGCTTTAAGGAATTAAACCCCCGCTCTCTGTTAGAGAATTATTCTGGGAAATAAGATTAAGGGAATTAGATTCTTGTTGTTTTCACAGAACTAAATTCTTAACTAGGGTTAAACCCTGATTCTTTTCATTCTGAAAGAATTAAATTCCCATAACATAGGGTCAAACCCTAATTTCATTTCGAAGGAATTAAATTCCTATAGTTATGTGAGAATTAAATTCTCGTGCTTCCATTCCCTCTCTATGCTTTGGATCTGCATGGCAGGATCTCAACCCATTGAGAATTAAATTCTCAACTCAAAGGGAGATGTGCACTTTACAGATCCTCCATCAAAGAGAAAAGAAATATGTCCTTCTGTTTTATATCAGAGTTAAACTCTGTTGTTAAAAAAAACCTTCCCTTTCTTACCTAGGGTTTTCTTTTGCAGAAGATCCAAATTCCTCTAACGTATCAAGCTTTCTCTCTTTTCTTCCCTCTGCGTATCTCTCTCTTCTGCGTTTTTTTGTGTGTCTCTTGGCTCCTATTAATAGGAGAAGCAGCCGAGTCAATCAGTTTTTGATGAATCTTCCATTGGGAGATTTGATTTGCATCCATCATTCGTTTTGGACCTTTGGATTGTTAGGTGAATTTTATTCACCATTGGATTTTAAATCCAGAGATTCTCCTTTGTTATTTCGGTTAGATTTTAAGGGGAAATCTTTCCAAATTCGAGATTTTCCCATAGATAGATGATATTTAATCACCTTTAAATCTTTAATTCAATCGGTTCTTTTGGAACGATTAGAGAAGTCTTTTCTCAGAATTTAATTCTGTTAACAAATGGGCTTTGAAGTCGGTCACGTGTAGCCACGTGACCCTTGGTCACGTGTGGGCATGTGACCCCCTTGGAACGAGCCTTCCTCTTTCTTTCTGCGCTCTGTCTTCTGGTTGCTGCTTAACCGTCACGTGCCACCACGTGACCCGTGGTCACGTGTGATCACGTGACCCTCGTTTGGACTCTTTTTCTTGAATTAACCGGAGAACAAGTCTGCTGCTTTTGAGTATCACGTGCCAACACGTGACCCTGGTCACGTGGGAGCACGGACCTCTTCTGAAACCCTTTTCTTTGATGTAGTCGGGAAGCTGAATTTGCCTTGCTGATGCTTTTAGATGTCGCGTGCCAACACGTGACTGCTGGTCACGTGTAAGCACGTGACCCTTTTCTGAAGCCTTTTCCATAAGCTTTTCTGATTTTATATCAGGAAACAGTCAACTTATTGCATCTAGTGCAAAAAAAAACATCTGGTGTGGTACATGACATCTCTTGATTGACTTAGTTGCCTAAGCAAGTGATCTTCCAATCATGTGCATTACTCTCCCCTTTAGTCTGTAAGACACCTTTAGAGAGGGTGACTCCATCACCTGTAGGTACTCTACCGTGCCAGGAGTCGTCCATTCTAAAACAACTTTAGAATGCTGTCCGAGTACCCAGATTGGAAAACTACCCAAATCTAGATCTAAAACCATAGATCTAGTAACCAGAACATCTGATATAATATCCATATCCTATATGGAGAAACCACTGTGTGACAACCAAAGTATAACCGATCGTAGTATAGGAATTTCACTTCCTACGCTGTGTATGCCATCCAAATACCAGGACATCACATCCTACTACATTATTAACAGATCCATTCCTTATTTTGATGAATTCAAACCTATGACTGTCACATCAGAAATAGATGATCTATTTCCACTATATCTGCTTTAGTCTATAAATAGACATAAGCAACTTGTCCACTATGCTTCCGCTGCTCCCACTGACTACGACAACCCTCTGGCAGAGTCATATACACGTACACTTCTAAAGCTAATTTAAAACGACGCTATACTCATCCTCCTGCCGGGTCTCATAGCCTGGAACAACAGTAGTGTCAAGTTTCGGTAAACAAGAACCTCCCTGTCACCGTCCTTGAGGTTACCGGAGTACCTCTCGGGTGCCTGAGGTTACCCGCCATATCTGCGGAGTGGCCAATGGAATGTCAAAACAGATTGAATCTTTAGGTTCTTATCAAATTTTCCGTAATCGTTTGCGGTTCTGGAATCACTTCCAGTTCTACCATATCCCCACTTCTGTTTTCTGAAAAAAATCCATTTTACTAAAACTGTGGCAAGTCAAGAACAATATCACTATTGATCTTCCAGATGGTAGAATGTCAACCCTCGTCATATCCCGGGTCAACCCACAAACAACCATTACAGAAACGTGCCTTGAGTTATCCAGAGTCTGGTTTTAAGCATAAGCCGGACAACTCCCCGTACCTTAATATTGTTAAGATATGAACTATTCTATATCCAATATAGAAACAGAGGCACTGATTTAATTGGAACCAGATTCAAATCATGCAGCTGTCTCCAGAGCATGTCAACTAAATGGAAGGAGGCCGATCAGCGTTACTCAACTTAGGAATGCATCCAAATATGAGTAACCTGAAAGAGAAATAAGTTTCTCAAGAACCATTACTATCAGCTGAATACCATAAACAAGTATCTACATCTTCGATCACCTTGAAGAATCCTGATATTTGCAACGCCTGGTTCTCTACTTTATTCTTATACCTATAAGACCTTGCATTTCTATGAAACACATGTCTAAGAACCAGAGAAGTCACAAGTAAAAAGAATATAGTACGAGTACCAACCCCTCTGTCCTCATGGACACTGGACAACATACAATACTCTGTATAAGTCCCTTGAGTCTAATAACTCATTCCCTGTGTGTCGTAGGTTGAAAACTGTACTTATGGTTAAGAAGAATTACACCGCTGTTTTAAAGCTCCTTATCTAGCCATCCACTGATATAGATAAATGTCATAGACATAATTTCAAAAAGTTATATCTCACTTTATAAAAATAAACGTACAGATATATCAATGTCACGACCCGAAAGTACGGAACATGACCGGCACTTAAACTACGAACGTCTCGAGGCGTAAGTAATCTAGGTAAACCGAAAACCCAGAAATCCAAACCAAGAAAAGTAGTAGAGTGCAGGAAAACCAATTTAAAACAAGTATTTTTAATAGCATAAGCCGAATTATGCGGTTTTTAAGAACATCAAAATTTACTGAAAATTTCGGCAGAGTCTCCTTTGTAAAAACTGGCTCCCAAACGGGATACAACATGAATAGTATACGAAATCAATAAAAAGGCATCCCCAAGCGGGAGCTAGCTCTTCGTCAATCGACGATCACAACCACACAAGCAATATAATATACAACGCCAACGGCGAGGATCAAAACTCAAAAGGAACTCAAAACCACCAGAAGTATAACGAGCGACTCTAAGGTCGAAAGAATAAACAGCACTGGTCTCTATCTCAAAATAAATACATGTTTGGTTGATGGAACTTCTAGATACAACAGAATAATGATATACAAGATATATAATGGGGGTATGATACAAGTAAACCCACCTACTAGCAAATCACCCGAATGAAACTGAGCCCGCAAGCCGTAATGAAACCTGTACGGCAAATCTGCAAGAAACTGGGGCACAACGGTGGTGAGTTGCCAACTCATGAATAGAAAAAACATATACGCACAGAAATCGCATAAATAACGCAACCTAGGTCAATGATCATAATATATCCTCAAATATAAGTATAACAGGCAGCCTATAACAATGACTAGGGTAATATCTAACCCGAGTATAATTTCATGTGCCCGTGTCAGTGCCTCAGGTAGCAATATATCATATGAATGAGGTATGAATGCATGAAACAGAATACAGGTAAATGAAGAAACTGTTTTCATAAATTAGTGAGATTTCCTTCGTATTTTTAAACTGAGGTATCATAATGAAATCAGTATCAACAGTGTCTAGCATCGACACAAAACATAAATCTCACTGTCTCGAAATATCAATGTCTCAAGCTCAATATCTAGGGCGCCGTCAGTCCGGACCGGCCCCTACCATCCATCTCAAGACCACGATGGTATCCTCCGGATATCCGACGCGTCGGGTAATATCACCGGTAGGTAGTGCTCCCCAGCCAGGCTCAACGTCAACACCACATTCCTCTTGCCCCGGGGTACCATACCGGGCCCACCATGTACCCGTGACGGTTCCTCCACTCCTCGACACGGATCTCCAAAACCACAGCAAACTCATGGTGGACGACACTTTACATCACTAGAAAACCGCAACATTTTATATTTTAAAAGATCATAAGTTGTAAATTTTGCGGCTTTCCCCGAAATCCAGAAATATCATAAATCTCAAGAAATCATCACAAGTGCATATGTCAATGATAATGAACTAGGCATGAACAACTGAATAACAGTATGCATGAAGTGGTAGGTAATAACTACAATGTCTAATATGGCATATAAGGGAAGTACACTAATATCATGTCAAAACTACCAGCTAACAATCTAAGTCAAGCAATTATATTCTCTAAAGTGTACGTGACATGGCAATTACCGATGAGGATGTGTGTGAGCCGGCAAGTAGGTGTACGTGGTACATACGCATCATCGGTAATGGTGCTGGTGTCCTAACAGCATGATATCAATAATGGAATATGCAGCAAAATAAATATGCGAGGCAGAGCGAATAGCAATAATGTGCGGGAGCTGAATACTAGACACAACGATAACTAATCTGCAATAATCTAATATAAGTCCTACGAATGGTACCTTTTGAAATAACACGAATCATGGGGTTTTGAAAATGAGGCTACGGTGTTTTTATGAAAAGATACGTCGTTTTTGAAATATCCGTAGATTCCCTTGAGCTGTCTTTAAAAATGCCCACGATTCGTTAGTTTTTAAAATAGGTAAGAAGTCTAATCTAATCTAACAACTACACTAAACTATACGGCTGAACTAACAAGCTGAACTACAGGTAAGGAAACCGCCTATCATCTGAGTCGATACATATACATACCTGTATATGTATAGTCGGTGATCCCGCCTCAATAATATCATATCCGATACCATATCTATAATCAGGCATCCCAAGTCAAGGGTGCGGATCAATCATCAATATAGCTCGTACGTAAATCCGTCGTACGGCATCCCAATCTGGGTACGGGTCAATATCACATTCATCATACTATTCACCTGGTATCCTCTTTATCAAATATCATGATCGGGGTACTGATCTACGTCTAGTACCATACTGATACCGCCTACGTATGCATGGACGTGTGTGAAACACTACGTTAAGGACCCGCTACAACGTCATGTCATATCTAAGATACGAACCCTGCTATATCACCGATCTCACGGCCTCAAATCAAATCTCATCGACTCAGCTCAATCCCAAGTATCATCCTCAGTCCGTATGTGAACACATAGTCCCATACCCATGTGAACACATAACTATAAAGAATCCCATGAGCACATATCAATAGGAATGTATGCAAGTATGTATGTGTGTATGTGTGTGTAACACTACCCTAGGGTTCGCAACACTAAAGTAATCCAACACACCAATATCCATCCTAAGCATCGTTATTAATCCCAAATAACATATAATAATTGTTGGTGTGTATACGCATCCGTATACACCACCACGGACTGCGGGGGTGCTATACGCCATCCACCCGACTTCTCCCCGTAGATATAAATCTACTCACCTGGTCCTCGCTAGCTGGTGCCGACGTCGCCACGCGCTTACTTGTCGTCTTGAAGTCCACATGGGGGTACCTACATATCATAACGTACCATATCGCATTAAAACTAAATTCGAAATCGAAACGGCATACGAAAATCAAATCAGCACGCGTATCACGCATAGGTCCAAACCTATCGCCCACGCATACAGGAATAGTCAAACCAACCCTCGATGTCGATGTACGAACGTCAAACCATCGAGAAAATCCAATCACACTCATTTGCACATTCACGAACACTAATTTTAATATAAACTAGGTTATAACTCACAAAAACGCCAATTTCACTTAAAAAGTCATTTTTCCGAAAATCTAGCAAGCACAATTCGCCGTTTTTGTACAAAACACGATGTTTAAATGAATGTAGCGGCCAATATATTTATTAAATATCTTAAATAAGTCATATAAACAATTTCCAGAATTTAATCTCATTAAATTCCAAAAATCCTAATATTCTAGTTTACCAAAAATACCCTTTTTAACAATTTCAAAGCAAAATACACAAACTACAATCTAGCTTAGAATTGCATGATCCAAAGCATTAAATCACACTTAATAAAGTTAATGAAGCCAAGAAAAACCTAATCACATTTTTAATCCCAAGAATTTAGCAAATTTCAAAAACCTAGTAAGCAAATTAGCAAAATAACAAAATTTTTAAGCTAGCCATTAGCACTAGCTACTAAACTTGTATTAACATGACAACAAAGCCTAATTATAACACACAACCATACACCAATTTTATAAACCCTAACTTGCATTCAATTTCACAACTTGAATTCCAAAACTTGCAATTAAACTCACATATCCAAATAACACTTAATTAAATTAGCTTAAGAAATTAGTAACAATTTAAGCAACAAAAAGTTTTAGAATTATACCCAAAAATATATGAAGGTCCACAAGACTCCATGGCCTCCCAAAATGCTCTCTTTTCACAAGGATTCATGCTAAACGGGCTAAGCTAAAATGGGTAGGACTTTGATTTTGATTTTGTGGGATTTTTGGTGGATTTTTGATGCAATTTTTCATGAAGTTTTGAAGGGAAAAGAGAGGGAAAAATGGAGGGGGGGCTGCTGTGGGGAGAAAGAATTTTCGGCCAGAAAAGTGGGTGTGGGAGAGAGAGGGAGGTGAGGAAAATGGGGGGGGGGGGACAAGGTCAAGGTCAAACAAAGTCAAAAGTCTAACTACTTCACTCATTTTCTTTTCTTTTCTTTTCTTTTCTTTCTCCTTGAAAATCAAGTGGGGAAAAATATGGTGGGTGCTGAATTCAGCCATGGGGAGGAGTAAGTGGGTGTGTGTGGGTGTGGGCACGGGTGTGGGGTGATGAAAAATGATAAATACAATACCCCAAACATCCATTTACGCTAAAAAAAAGCCTTTTTTCTTAAATAATTTCTAAACCATTTTGGCAAATGATTTCGTTCCAAAAACCACATGATTAATTTTTATTTAATGTTTTATGATGCACAAAATTTGTTTCAACTCATTCCAATTTGTAATTTTCCCTAATTAAATGTATTAGTGACGGCTTAAATTAATAATAAAATAATATTTTTTCCAGAAAATTTGAAATTTCACCAGCGGCTCAATAAACACCAAATAATAGCAATTACATAGCTAGAATATGTATATTTAATTTTTATAATAAGATATTTGTATTTTGACTTTTTACAGAAAACCCCCTCATTTTACCGATTTTCCGAAATTTCACCGAAACGATTTTCAAAACGCTACAATCTTCCCCCTTAAAGAAATTCGGTCCCCGAATTTAAATTCAAACTCCCCCAATTACTAAAACATCTAAGAAAAACTATAAAGTCGTCGGGGCTCCGAAATTGTAAATACATAAAACAAATCGTAGCGCAGCGCATGCTCTTGAAAAATGAGTATATAACTCAAATCAAAACTCCGTCAAGCATCCCGCGATCATCGGAGTCGTGGAGAAGACATCAATGCCAAATCCAAATCAAAACCAATATGATATAACTCGAAACAATAAATGTAAATATCGAATCTATATCTGTAAGTATCTGAAGGAAATGCATGCCAAATCTCTTTAAGTCGCTGTGCAACGCGTATAACACTGCACAGTGGCGGACGTCTACCATAAGAAAATAACTATATACATGTATACCTTTGTTTGAAATGTACGTTCCGCCGTTTTGGAAACAATTTAGAAGGGTCTCCTTGTTTTAAACATTTCGTGTCATATCAGACACGTAGGTAAATACTGAGGCTATAGCTCGCTTTTTGGAAATCTCTTCAATAACTATCAATGCATGCAAAATATATTCAGGTACTGTCCTCTGACTAGTCCTGCTCAGTACGAAAACACATAGCAATATCATAAAAACGTACTACTCTAGAAGAAATCAATCCCAAAATATGCACATGAATACTACGTGCGTCTGGTGCGCACGGAAATCAAAATCCATGAATGTGCCATACATGCGCACAGAAACAACATCTAAGTGCATCGGGTGTGCACGAAACATCTGTCGTAGGCAACAGGTGTGCCTGACAGCAAAAACAGGTGCATCTGACATGCACTAAAAAAAAATCTCGATTTAGTGCATCTGGTGTGCACCAAATCACATCTCGTAACAGGCGCCCAACAGGCGCTAAAAATCCAATCCGGTGCATAAAATGCACAAAACAAATGTCGAGCATCACCCTCGAAATCGAAATCCAGTGTATCCAAGTGCACAAAATATATGTCACTGCACTGCCAGCATATATAAACTATACAGAGTGTAGGAACCAAATCGCGTGCGTGCATACGCACAAAATCAACTCAACTGTTTAAAACCGTAAAATCACTAACATGTGAAACTAAAGCAAGAAAACGATATCAAGTGCAACACTGTGCAAAGATCGTAAATCCTCAATCATCAAAATCAAATCATACGAATAAATCACCCAAAACATCGAAATCAATAATGGCGGAATAGTATCGTTCAAGTGCATCCTCTAAGAATCTCGGGCCAACTGTCGCGGTCACTAATGGGACGTCTCGTCGATGATCATGAACTCTGGCCTGCTGGTGTGCGTAACCATGACCACTCCTGGGTCAAGGTCTTCACTGTGAATTACCAATCTTTCGGTCCATCGGCTCATCGGCCCTGTCAGGTGTGCTAACGGGGACGATTCCGTTCTGGCACTTCTCTGGTCATCTCTTGGTCAATCGTCGCGGCCACTCGTAAGACAGCATATCACTGGCGTTGGCCTCTGGCTCTCTGAATGTACGTGACACATCTGACCCTGGGTGCAAGTATCATTGCAGCAGTGTCCTGGAAGAAATCCTGCTCACGGTCTCTTCCATGTCTCGTCTCTGCCAACTGTCCGGAAGTCATCGTCCTTTCCTATATCTGCATCTTGCTCCGGAATGGCTGCATACCCATCGCGACCTCTTCTGGAAGGTATATCCAGTACTCTGCCTCGGCATGCGTATCGCATCTCTGATGTCGGCGGAGTAGAACGTCGTCTCATCTAGATCTGGTGCGAACCTCTTACTCCACTTTTCTCTAATGTCGTCTGCTTTGGACTCGTCTCTTCGCGGCTGTATGGACTGAGCTCCAACGACTATCCTCGTATCTGGAGTCTCCCAAGAATGCGTCTCACCACCTAGCATCCGATTGAAGTCGAACGATTCGATCGATTCGTCAAAACCTCATAATCCCCCAAGAGCTCAACCTCTTGGGCACAGTTTAATAGTATCGAATACATACCACAGTATCGGTGGTCCAGCCGTAGAAGGGCAAACCCAAGCCTCACTAATGGCGCCGTAGAACTGCCGCAAACCCGAAGGTTCAAAGGCTTTCACACGGTCATTAAGTCGAGTTAGGGTTTCATTCTTCTAGAGGGACCATAGAATTGCCTGCATGTCTTTCCGACTACTTTAAACTTGGATAAATAGGTTTCTGACATTCGATCGTCTCTGTCGACCCCCAACGCCTCCGCGTGAAGTCGTCTCTAGCTGGAATCAATATATCTGATGACCTCGCATCGGGGTAAGCGAACGAACCACCTGTCCTAGTCATTCATCATCGGGTGACTAGCGACCTTCTATCATCTATTCGTACAACTCGCCCCGCCATAGTTCCAACATATGGGGCGATATCTCGTCGCTCGCAGCAACAACTGGCTCGCTCGTCTGCACGCTGAACAGTGCCTCAATCATCAGAGTAAGCAACACACCAACGGTCATCAAAATCTGGCTGGCCTCTGTCAGTGGCTCAATCCTCTAGTGTCGATCAGCACATCCGAGTAACCTCATAAAGGCGATCCTCCAAACGCTCGCGGCGCGGAAACACAGTAAAAAGACACATCTCTGCAATCGTGTGTCGCCGGAATTTCGCCCTGGTCAGTCCTCGTTCGTGACGAGCTTGTGCTGACCGCAACTCTAGCCGTAGCTCTCCCTGCCGGTAACCGTAGCAGCAAAACCAAACTGGTACCGATGAGGCTAGATCAGGAAGGAATATAATACTGAACAAGGAAATGTACATCCTAAGGCTTCATAAGTGGAGTGGCGTGTCGTAAATATGCCGCGGAACATACCAACGGTACGTCACTCTACTTTAGTCACCTATTCCATCAACCAAGGGTCATCCTACGCACCGAAGGTTAAAACCTGGCTCTGATACCAACTTTGTCACGACCCGAAAGTACGGAACATGACCGGCACTTAAACTACGAACGTCTCGAGGCGTAAGTAATCTAAGTAAACCGAAAACCCAGAAATCCAAACCAAGAAAAGTAGTAGAGTGCAGGAAAACCAATTTAAAACAAGTAGTTTTAATAGCATAAGCCGAATTATGCGGTTTTTAAGAACATCAAAATTTACTGAAAATTTCGGCAGAGTCTCCTTTGTAAAAACTGGCTCCCAAACGGGATACAACATGAATAGTATACGAAATCAATAAAAAGGCATCCCCAAGCGGGAGCTAGCTCTTCGTCAATCGACGGTCACAACTACACAAGCAATATAATATACAACGCCAACGGCGAGGATCAAAACTCAAAAGGAACTCAAAATCACCAGAAGTATAACGAGCGACTCTAAGGTCGAAAGAATAAACAGCACTGGTCTCTATCTCAAAATAAATACATGTTTGGTTGATGGAACTTCTAGATACAACAGAATAATGATATACAAGATATATAATGGGGGTATGATACAAGTAAACCCACCTACTAACAAATCACCCGAATGAAACTGAGCCTGCAAGCCGTAATGAAACCTGTACGGCAAATCTGCAAGAAACTGGGGCACAACGGGGGTGAGTTGCCAACTCGTGAATAGAAAAAACATCTACGCACAGAAATCGCATAAATAACGCAACCTAGGTCAATGATCATAATATATCCTCAAATATAAGTATAATAGGCAGCCTATAACAATGACTAGGGTAATATCTAACCCGAGTATAATTTCATGTGCCCGTGTCAGTGCCTCAGGTAGCAATATATCATATGAATGAGGTATGAATGCATGAAACAGAATACATGTAAATGAAGAAACTTTTTTCATAAATTAGTGAGATTTCCTTCGTATTTTTAAACTGAGGTATCATAATGAAATCAGTATCAACAGTGTCTAGCATCGACACAAAACATAAATCTCACTGTCTCGAAATATCAATGTCTCAAGCTCAATATCTAGGGCGCCGTCAGTCCGGACCGGCCCCTACCATCCATCTCAAGACCACGACGGTATCCTCCGGATATCCGACGCGTCGGGTAATATCACCGGTAGGTAGTGCTCCCCAGCCAGGCTCAACGTCAACACCACATTCCTCTTGCCCCGGGGTACCATACCGGGCCCACCATTTACCCCTGACGGTTCCTCCACTCCTCGACACGGATCTCCAAAACCACAGCAAACTCATGGTGGACGACACTTTACATCACTAGAAAACCGCAACATTTTATATTTTAAAAGATCATAAGTTATAAATTTTGCGGCTTTCCCCGAAATCCAGAAATATCATAAATCTCAAGAAATCATCACAAGTGCATATGTCAATGATAATGAACTAGGCATGAACAACTGAATAACAGTATGCATGAAGTGGTAGGTAATAACTACAATGTCTAATTTGGCATATAAGGAAAGTACACTAATATCATGTCAAAACTACCAGCTAACAATCTAAGTCAAGCAATTATATTCTCTAAAGTGTACGTGGCATGGCAATTACCGATGAAGATGTTTGTGAGCCGGCAAGTAGGTCTACGAGGTACATACGCATTATCGGTAATGGTGCTGGTGTCCTAACAGCATGATATCAATAATGGAATATGCAGCAAAATAAATATGCGAGGCAGAGCGAACAGCAATAATGTGCGGGAGCTGAATACTAGACACAACGATAACTAATCTGCAATAATCTAATATAAGTCCTACGAATGGTGCCTTTTGAAATAACACGAATCATGGGGTTTTGAAAATAGGGGCTACGGTGTTTTTATGTAAAGATACGTCGTTTTTGAAATATCCGTAGATTCCCTTGAGCTGTCTTTAAAAATGCCTACGATTCGTTAGTTTTTGAAATAGGTAAGAAGTCTAATCTAATCTAACAACTACACTAAACTATACGGCTGAACTAACAAGCTGAACTACAGGTAAGGAAACAGCCTATCATCAGAGTCGATACATATACATACCTGTATATGTATAGTCGGTGATCCCGCCTCAATAATATCATATCCGATACCATATCTATAATCAGGCATCCCAAGTCAAGAGTGCGGATCAATCATCAATATAGCTCGTACGTAAATCCGTCGTACGGCATCCCAATCTGGGTACGGGTCAATATCACATTCATCATACTATTCACCTGGTATCCTCTTTATCAAATATCATGATCGGGGTACTGATCTACGTCTAGTACCATACTGATACCGCCAACGTATGCATGGACGTGTGTGAAACACTACGTTAAGGACCCGCTACAACGTCATGTCGTATCTAAGATACGAACCCTGCTATATCACCGATCTCACGGCCTCAAATCAAATCTCATCGACTCAGCTCAATCCCAAGTATCATCCTCAGTCCGTATGTGAACACATAGTCCCATACCCATGTGAACACATAACTATAAAGAATCCCATGAGCACATATCAATAGAAATGTATGCAAGTATGTATGTGTGTATGTGTGTGTAACACTACCCTAGGGTTCGCAACACTAAAGTAATCCAACACACCAATATCCATCCTAAGCATCGTTATTAATCCCAAATAACATATAATAATTGTTGGTGTGTATACGCATCCGTATACACCACCACGGACTGCGGGGGTGCTATACGCCATCCACCCGACTTCTCCCCGTAGATATAAATCTACTCACCTGGTCCTCGCTAGCCGGTGCCGACGTCGCCACGCGCTTGCTTGTCGTCTCGAAGTCCACATGGGGGTACCTACATATCATAACGTACCATATCGCATTAAAACTAAATTCGAAATCGAAACGGCATACGAAAATCAAATCGGCACGCGTATCACGCATAGGTCCAAACCTATCGCCCACGCATGCAGGAATAGTCAAACCAACCCTCGATGTCGATGTACGAACGTCAAACCATCGAGAAAATCCAATCACACTCATTTGCAAATTCACGAACACTAATTTTAATATAAACTAGGTTAAAACTCACAAAAACGCCAATTTCACTTAAAAAGTCATTTTTCCGAAAATCTAGCAAGTACAATTCGCCGTTTTTGTACAAAACATGATATTTAAATGAATGTAGCGGCCAATATATTTATTAAATATCTTAAATAAGTCGTATAAACAATTTCCGGAATTTAATCTCATTAAATTCCAAAAATCCTAATATTCTAGTTTACCAAAAATACCCTTTTTAACAATTTCAAAACAAAATACACAAACTACAATCTAGCTTAGAATTGCATGATCCAAAGCATTAAACCACACTTAATAAAGTTAATGATGCCAAGAAAAACCTAATCACATTTTTAATCCCAAGAATTTAGCAAATTTCAAAAACCTAGTAAGCAAATTAGCAAAATAACAAAATTTTTAAGCTAGCCATTAGCACTAGCTACTAAACTTGTATTAACAAGACAACAAAGCCTAATTATAACACACAACCATACACCAATTTTATAAACCCTAACTTGCATTCAATTTCACAACTTGAATTCCAAAACTTGCAATTAAACTCACATATCCAAATAACACTTAATTAAATTAGCTTAAGAAATTAGTAACAATTTAAGCAACAAAAAGTTTTAGAATTATACCCAAAAATATATGAAGGTCCACAAGACTCCATGGCCTCCCAAAATGCTCTCTTTTCACAAGGATCCATGCTAAACGGGCTAAGCTAAAATGGGTAGGACTTTGATTTTGATTTTGTGGGATTTTTGGTGGATTTTTGATGCAATTTTTCATGAAGTTTTGAAGGGAAAAGAGAGGGGAAAATGGAGGGGGGGATGCTGTGGGGAGAAGGAATTTTCGGCCAGAAAAGTGGGTGGGGGAGAGAGAGGGAGGTGAGGAAAAGGGGGGGGGGACAAGGTCAAGGTCAAACAAAGTCAAAAGTCTAACTACTTCACTCATTTTCTTTTCTTTTCTTTCATTTCTTTTTCCTTGAAAATCAAGTGGGGAAAAAATATGGTGGGTGCTGAATTCAGCCATGGGGAGGAGTAAGTGGGGGTGTGTAGGTGTGGGCACGGGTGTGGGGTGATGAAAAATGATAAATACAATACCCCAAACATCCATTTACGCTAAAAAAAAGCCTTTTTTCTTCAATAATTTCTAAACCATTTTGGCAAATGATTTCGTTCCAAAAACCACATGATAAATTTTTATTTAATGTTTTATGATGCACAAAATTTGTTTCAACTCATTACAATTTGTAATTTTCCCTAATTAAATGTATTAGTGACGGCTTAAAATAATAATAAAATAATATTTTTTTCAGAAAATTTGAAATTTCACAAGCGGCTCAATAAACACCAAATAATAGCAATTACATAGCTAGAATATGTATATTTAATTTTTATAATAAGATATTTGTATTTTGACTTTTTACAGAAAACCCCCTCATTTTACCGATTTTCCGAAATTTCACCGAAACGATTTTCAAAACGCTACAATCAATTTGAAATTGGTGCATAACAAGGGATATTCAAAACCAAATATTTGCCGTCCGGCAAACAACTCAGGCGATTTCCTCAAATGTCACCAATTACAACGAATCCCGATATAATGAGATGATCACCCAAATCCCAATAACTTACTCCCTCTCATCATCTGTAAAACCATACAGATGTGAGAATCAAACCTGGTAAATACATACACTGGAGCAAGGACTAATTGGGAAATTAGTTTTCTTTTAACAGTACACAGTGAAACTGAAACATGTAAATGTTTCGAAGAGGTATCCGGGTATTCCTAGTAATACCTCTACCATTATCAGATTCACAACTGTAACCGTATATTTCCTTGCCATCTCTCCAAATCCCTTTATATGTCTTTAGTCATTACCTTCTGTATACCCCTTTAGGCTAAATGGTTTTCTTCCTTCCCTACCGTTCGGCAACAGCCTATGGTTTGGAAGAAGACTATCCAATAAGCGTAATGGGTGTACTCACCTAATCCTAGGAGTACTCGTAACTTGAGAAAAGGTGAAGATAAAATACAACTGAATAAAGCTTATTCCTATTTCTCCTGAACCAGAATCCATCCCCGAACTGGAACAAGTTCTTTCGAGTTCGTATATAACCATACGATGGAGTATCCAAAAAAACTGTGGATCTTTATAGTGATATGGAGTGTCCTGGATAAATACAAAGGTGAAGTAGGAGTGGAGATGAAATACTTGGTTTGGTCGTGAATAGCAGTCGCAATTTACTTTGCCCTCTTACTAATCCCTTTATTTATCTTTACTTAATACTTTCTGTACACCTTTTAGGCTAAATGGTTTTCTTTATTCCCTACCGTTCAGCACCAGCCTATGGTTTGGATGAAGACTATCTAATAAGCGTAATAGGTGTACTGTCCTAATACAAGGAACACTCGCAACCTGAGAGAAGGTAAAAGGAAAAGACAACTGAATAGTCCTATTCGTTTTCTCCAGAACCGGAAACCATCCTCGAATAAGTTCCTTCGAGTTCGTATATAACCATACGATGGTTTTATCCAATGGAAGTGTTTGTTCGTAGTAATACGGGGTGATCTGGAGAAAAGGGTAAAGTAGGAGTGGCAATGAGGTATGCAACTCTGACAATCCAAAAGCCAGTGTTTTAAGAAGGTTCGGTTAACTTGGTCACTGAGTCATAGTCAAGGGTCGGGTCATGGTCGCTGCCAAAGTGAGAGAGAGAAAAGAAACACTCAGCGTGCACTCTAATCTAGATCAGAATGGTTATCACTTTATCTAATCAGGAAACCTCCCGCTGTAACCTCAAATTCTCCTCCAAACCTGAAAGAAGAATTAGTCGGGATCACCCGAGGAGCAAACCAACTCATCAGTGGGAATCGGGATCCAACTATCATCGCATGATAACGTGATGGAATCCACTCACGTTATCACACTCTAGAAGGTATGCGCATATCTGGCAAGTTTCAGTTTCTTTAGAAACTCCCAATGTGATTTTTACCCCATGCTCTTATGACCTTGACGAAGGTCAACAAATCATAAGTCACATGTCAAGTTCTACCCGTCATTGTCCAGGTTAATTTGAACCCACCCATACAAGCCCATGACGAAGGTCAACAAGGCTATACGACTGTCCCAATCCAACGCATCTATCTATGCAGCAGAAAGGTAACAAGCAGCTACCATTCACTATGCCTTGACGAAGGTCAACAAACATAGCATGAATACTAAGTGCTACCCGTCTGGAATGATGGAGGGCTACGAATAGTTTTTGGCGAAAAACCTTTAACGTAATGAACTTGATATCGTTGAAGGAACCAGATAGCTTTTTATAAAAATATAGTGGCGAAAACCTTTGCTAAAGAGGTCACTCCCGGTGAAGGGATCTCGGCTCTTTCCCCGTAGAATGAGGTGCAGGATATTCCAACTGAATACCATGATGCAAAGCAAAAAGTAATTGGCTATAGTGAAGTTATTACACTGACGCAAACTTCTGTCCAAGGGGTCACTCCCGGTGAAGGGATCTCGGCCCTTGCCTCGTTGACTGAGGTGCTGGATATTCATAACCGAATACCACTGTGCAAAACAAAAGAGAACGTCCTTGCAATAACAGCTTTTTTTTTGAAAAAATGTTCCAACAACATCATAATAGGTTTTTTAGCTTGCATTGATCTGAATCAATGCAGTCCCATTAATTTAATCACACCACAAAAGAACGAAAATACGATGTACGTATATGCCATCCGCATTCTCCACTGAGTCCCGTCATCACCCGTTAGGTTACTTACCTAACGACAGAGCGGGGACTGGACTAGCGCGGGTGTAAAACATATAGAACATCTACTAGTATATATATCAATATATAATATTCGCTCAAGGAGTGATAAAATGCAACATCACAGAAATGTAATAAGCATCACAGAACAATACAGATAATCTGGGATCCCCGGGTTCATAGAGCCGCTACTGAAACCCGACGTTCCCCTGGTCGTGTGGATAGCCTGTGCAATGAAATCCTAGACCCCTATGGGCGCGACAAGTTATCCGCCAAAACCTGAAGCGAAGCAGCCCCCTTCAACAAAGTGAATGGACCACCCAGCACTTCACGGAATCCGGTAACTTGAGCACCCCTCCTTGGGTCAACCTGTACCCCCTACGAGTCCGGCGAATAGCCCGCCAATTCTAGAGTGAAGCCCCCTCCGTCTCAAAGCCATGAGATGCGGGCCCGTTGCCCTCTAGAACCCGGCTATCCATGCACCCCTCCGCGGGGTAATCCTAGTACAGAAAGTAAAATATACAATGGGTGCATTGACCTCAGCCCGGTCGTGCCCCAAAAGAATAATATACAAACATGCAGTGGCGGCATTACACATGTCGGACGCTCGCCCCGCAATTTCAAATGTACAAATACAATCAAACTGTACTAACATTGCATCCAGGCTATCCACCACGACAAATCCACAACATCACAGCACAACACAGAACATCAACGTGAATGTCACGTTCGCAAATCCGTCTATAAGAACAATAGAAATTAGACAAGATTTATCGATCAAATGATATTCACGGTCGCAGATATAATGTAAATACTGTGAACTAACATGTTTAAAATTTTCAATCAACAAAATTCCCGAAGTGGGCCCCAAGTACAATTCCCAGTACTCAAAATAATCTGGGCCTAAACAAAAAATACCAGAAACCCCATTTCCAACTCAGAGAGCACTGTACAAAATTTGGTGCAGTGAAGGATCTTTACTGCGGCGGAACCGTGGCCAAAACAAGGGTATGGCCGCGGTTCTGCGGCGGAACAGTACGATCACTTTACCAAATTTTCATAGAACTCTTAAAAAACCCTGCCTGTTTTCCTGCAGCACACTAAATAATTTTTTGACCACAGGAAAAATTCGACAGAAACTGTGACTTGGAAATGCAGTTTTTGGAAATTTCGTCCGATCGAACTTCTAAACACGTTAGAGCAAGCTAGTAAAGGTTAATGGCGTGGCTCTGATACCATGTAAGACTACGATAGCGCCCCGGCCGTCTTTCCGAGGCCAAAATGTGGAAACGAAACTTTTTCAAACTAGAAACCGGTGCTATCGTATGCTTAAAACCCGGATCGAACCATTAACCTACAACCAGGTATCTAGAGAGAGGGTTGGAAAGCTATACCGATCGATCCGTGTCCTTCGGTCTTTGGCCACCATCCTAAGCTCCTCGCGGCAACTCTAGTCTCGATCTCCTCGTCGGAAAGGGCACCACATCATCGATTTTTTTTACGGGCTCCCGCTTCATCTGAAGCAATTCGGGCACGAAGTGTGCTAGACGACGTGTCCAAGGTGTTGTAGAGAATGTTTGTGATCACTTTGTCTCTTGCATCCATTGATTTGGATGGAGGTTAGAGGTGCTGCCATTAATGGACATTTTGAGCTAGAGGAGGAAGAAGAAGAGAAGAGCTTTTCTTTCCTTTTGTGATGCTATGATAAAAATTAGAGAGTGAGAAGAATAATGTGAGAGCTAGCCTCCTCATGGCATCCCCTCTCTCTCTCTTCTTATCATATCATCACAAAACCATCATATAATGTGACACATGCACAAGAAAAGAGACCATGAGTCATCACTAGTGCATGTGTCACAATTAATGATCTTAATCATGATTTTGTGCTCATAATTTCCATTAACAAACATTAATCCAAATGTTTGCAACAATAAAAAGATACAGCAGCATCTAAAGTAAACTCGTGACAGATCACAAGGATACCCCTCACCTGTATATACATACCTGCACCCGCATTCCGACTGAATGCGAATGCGATGAGACTAAAGTAATCCAACAAATCTAATACTAGGATCCGGCTTAAACCAAAGCCCACTAGTATGATGCGTCCGATCATGATCCGTACACTACTGCACGTATATGATCGAACCCTGCCATATATCATACGGCCTCTACAACGTTTCGCCCGAAACTTGAGAAACTGTCTGTGGGGCACTCTAAAGACTCGTCAATACTTTGGCTGTAGATTTAACCACTAGCATGTCAGTGGTACTAGCCATACGTAACGGGCCACCAGGTATTGACTAAAAAGGAGGTCGATGAGAGAACTCATCCTGACACCCTACTGAGCCTGTCAGTGACAATATCCGTACAGTCCGGTCCGTTCGTCTATGAGCATCGCTTGGCGGGTCTAGGGGGTTGGTAAAAGTCCGACCCCCAAAAGCGGTACAAGTCGTGTCGGAGTGTAGCCCAGAACACCCTGAGATACTACTGGAATACCTACCAGTAAATCTCCTGCCTTGGCCAAGGACTTCGTGTAATGGCTCTCCTAGACACAGCGCGACCTCACCCCCAATACCGGGAGAGACGAAACCCCTGCCGATCCGCTCACTGCCTCCATGTGGCTCGGGACTGTACCCAACTAAAACCTGTTTGCATGACTCCTTTGAGCCGTGGTAGGGTAGTAATCAAAGTACAGTGGGAACTCACACGAGACCAATGACGATCTCAGGTCGATGAACTAACCTGTACACATGTCACCAGGGAACTGCTATCTGACGTCTGGTATAATACCAACTAGCATGTTCCCGGCGAGTCCTGTCCGGTGTACTCATAACCCAATGAGCACCTGTATACATCTTAGGTGAACCAACTGACACCAATGGCTTGTGAGACCGGCCACCGCCCCTCGTCGGGGTCTCGACTATATACACTAGTCTACTCCGGAGTATCGATGCCCTGTCTCGAAAACTCCCACGACTAGGGACCACTTTAAGGATGTGCTTATAGACCCCAGCTCCCACATATATGATCGCCATCATACTGTTGGCAGTCAAGCAAGAATCCTTAGGGCTCTATCAACACGCAAAAGTGACCTGCAAGGTCACCTGAAGCAGTACACGTTGATAAAGATAAACCATATAGCATACTATCATCTCGAGTAAGACTATCCTACCGGCATAGGTCCTCCCTCAATCATTGCAATCACATGCCTGTGATCCAATAATTGACTCTGAGGGCACTATATCCAACAATCTCCCACTTGCACTCAAGGCTAATTATTGCGATGTCGCATACTCACAGCCCGTGTGATACCGAACACACAACTCCTCTACTAAACAATCTCACAAAGCCCGTTTGCGAAACTATTGCGTTCGAGGAATAACTTCAGTGAGTGGATCCACCCTGATGTTTCTTTCTATGTCTCTCTTTATCTTGAGTTCGCGGAGAAAGCCATCTCCCGAAATGAGCAATACCTGTTTTAGAATATGTCTGGATATCTGATGGGACCTAGTTCATAAATGAACTCCAAATCCAAACTTCTTAGACTGTATCGTTAACTGAAACCAATCAGCATCCTGCGCCATGCCTCCATCAGTATCCGCTTGGACCACCTGTCCAAAATACTGCCCCTCGTCAGAGGGAAAACTATAACTCTGACAGCCACTCTGCCATCCAGGTCACCTTGGAAGCCTGGAATGATAACCGTCCCCCGAAAGAGGTTGTCGTTATCATATCCCTAGAACATCCACTTATGTTCTAAAACTGCTTCCGAATGTTTCTCCAGGATAGGTCTAATATCAACTTATTGCATCTAGTGCAAAAAAAACATCTGGTGTGGTACTTGACATCTCATGATTGACTCAATTGCCTAAGCAAGTGATCTGCCAATCATGCGCATCCCTCTCCTTTTTAGTCTGTAAGACACCTTTAGAGAGGGTGACTCCATCACCTGCAGGTACTCTACCGTGCCAAGAGTCGTCCATTCTAAAACACCTTTAGAATGCTGTCTGAGTACCCAGATTGGGAAACTACCCAAATCTAGATCTAAAACCATAGATCTAGTAACCAGAACATCTGATATAATATCCATATCCTATGTGGAGAAACCACTGTGTGACAACCAAAGTATAACCGATCGTAGTATAGGAATTTCACTTCCTACTCTATGTATGTCATCCAAATACCAGGACATCACATCCTACTACCTTCTTAACAGGTCCATCCCATATTCTGATGAAGTCAAACCTATGACTGTCACATCAGAAATAGATGATCTATCTCCGCTATATCTGCTTTAGTCTATAAACAGACATAAGCAACTTGTCCACTATGCTTCCGCTGCTCTCACTGACTACGACAACCCTCTGGCAGAGTTATATGCACGTACACTTCTAAAGCTAATTTAGAACGACGCTATACTCATCCTCCTGCCGGGTCTCATAGCCTGGAACAACAGTAGTGTCAAGTTTGGGTAAACAAGCACCTCCCTGTCACCGTCCTTGAGGCTACCGTAGTACCTCTCGGGTGCCTGAGGTTACCCACCATATCTGCGGAGTGGCCAATGGAATGTCAAAACAGATTGAATCTTTAGGTTCTTATCAAATTTTCAGTAATCGTTTGCGGTTCTGGAACCACTTCAAGTTCTACCATACCCCCACTTCTGTTTTCTGGAAAAAAAATCCATTTTACTAAAACTGTGGCAAGTCAAGAACAATATCACTATTGATCTTCCAGATGGTAGAAAGTCAACCCTCGTCATAGCCCGGGTCAACCCGCAAACAACCATTACAGAAACGTGCCTTGAGTTATCCAGAGTTTGGTTTTAAGCATAAACCGGACAACTCCCCGTACCTTAACATTTTTAAGATATGAACTATTCTATATCCAATATAGAAACAGAGGCACTGATTTAATTGGAACCAGATTCAAATCATCCAGTTGTCTCCAGTGCATGTCAACTAAATGGAAAGAGGCTGATCAGCGTTACTCAACTTAGGAATGCATCCAAATATGAGTAACCTGAAAGAGAAACAAGTTTCTCAAGAACCATTACTATCAGCTGAATACTATACACAAGTATCTACATCTTCGATCACCTTGAAGAATCCTGATACTTGCAACGCCTGGTTCTCTACTTTATTCTCATGTCACCTGGGAACTGATAACTGACGATAGGTATAATACCAACCAACAGTTCCCAGCGAGTCCTGTCCAGTGTACTCGTAACCTAACGAGCACCTGCATACTATCTCCAATACGACATACTGATGGCTGTGGGACAGACCATCTCCCCTCCTGGGATGAGAAGCGTATACACTAGTCTACTCTGGAGTATCGATGCCCTGTCTCGATAATCCTATGACCAGGGACCTGTATAAGGATGTGCTTATAGACTACCCAGCCCCCACTAGTGTGACTGCCATCACAAAGCTGCTAGTCAAGCAAAAGATCCTAAGGGCTCTATCAATATGTATTAACAATATGTCAAAAGAAACACATACACATATTAAGATAGATACAAACCAAGTAGCATACTACCATATTGAGCAAGAATATCAACCCGTGTATATATCCCAAGCTTCCAAAATGTAATATACAAACTAGTAATATACAATAATGGCCTCTAAGGCATATCACACTAACAATCTCCCACTTGCACTAAGGCCATATGCTGGCATATCGCAGACCTATCATCTCGAATAGCCTCTCAAACTGCGTCAGAGGAATGGACTTTATGAATAGATCTGCAGTGTTATCTTCTGTAGCAACCCTCCGAACCTCGATTTCCCGGCGATCCACGATCTCCCTGATCAGGTGATACCGCCTCAAGATGTGTCTGGACTTCTGATGGGACCTGGGTTCCTTTGCTAAAGCTATAGCCCCGTTGTTGTCACAATACAGAGGTATTGGATCAACAATGGATGGAACCACCTGAAGTTCTGTCAAGAACTTCCTCATCCAGACGGCTTCTTTTGCGTCATTAGGTGCTGCGATATATTCCGCTTCCATCGTCGAGTCAGCAACGGCTTCCTGTTTGGAACTCTTCCAACACACCGCCCCTCCATTGAGAGTAAAGACATAACCCGACATGGATTTGGAGTCATCCTTGTCACTCTGGAAGCTGGAGTCAGCAAAGGCATCGATCTGGAGGTCTTTTCCACCGTAAACCAAAAACATATCCTTAGTCCTTCTCAGGTACTTCAGAATGTTCTTTATCGCTATCCAGTGCTTCTCCCCAGGGTTTGACCGATACCGGCTTACTACACTCAGTATATAAGCTACATCTGGTCTGGTACACAACATCACATACATTATAGAGCCTACCGCAGAGGCGTAGGGTATAATAGACATGCGATCCCTTTCCAAATCAGTCTTGGGAAACATCTCTTTGGAGAGGGTGATCCCGTGACAAGCCGGTAAATTACCGCGCTTGGAATCTTCCATACTGAATCTTTTCAATATGGTGTCGATGTACCTGGACTGTGAAAGTCCTAATATCCTCTTGGACCTATCACGATAGATCCGGATCCCCAGAATGTAAGAGGCATCACCCAGGTCTTTCATGGAGAACCTGTGTGACAAGAACCTTTTGACAGATTTTAGCATAGGAATGTCATTTCCTATCAAGAGAATGTCATCCACGTATAAAACAAGGAATACGACAGTTCGTGCTACAATCTTACTATAAATACATGGTTCATCTGGATTTTTGATAAAGCCAAATTCTTTGACCGTCTCATAAAAACAGATGTTCCTACTCCGCGATACCTGCTTCAGTCCATAAATGGACTTAAGCAACTTGCACACCTTCCCGCTGCTCCTACTCTGAATGAAACCCTCTGGCTGGTCCATATAGACACACTCATCTAAATTTCCATTTAGAAAAGCGGTTTTTACGTCCCTCTGCCAAATCTCATAATCGTAGAAGGCAGCAATGGCAAGAAGGATCCGAATGGATTTAGGCATAGCCAGTGGAGAAAAGGTTTCGTCATAGTCCAAACCAGGTCTTTGACGAAAACCCTTTGCAACAAGTCAAGCCTTATAGGTCTCGACCTGTCCATCTACACCAATCTTCCTTTTAAAGATCCATTTGCAGCCTACGGGTTTTACCCCTTGTGGATCAACGTCTAAAGTCCATACTTTGTTGGTGTACATGGACTCCATCTCGGTCCGTATTGCATCCAGCCATTTTACTGAGTCAGTGCTCTGAATGGCCCGCTGGAAGCTAGTCTGCTCATCATTATCAATGATGCAATCCTCTCTATCCCCGTCTATGAGAAAACCGTAGTATCTCTCAAGTGGATGAGAAATCCTACTACTCCTGCGGAGCGGCGTAGGAATGTCCTGTCCTTTCGAACCTTCTGGTTCTACTAAGCTTTCAGTAATAGCTTGCGGTTCTGGAATTTCTTCCAGTTCTATTGCGCTCTCACTTATCTGATTTTCTAAAAATTCAGTTTCCAAGAAGCAGGCATGACGAGAAACAAATACCTTTTGTTCCTCTGCGTAATAGAAGAAATATCCCTTGGAGTTCTTTGGATATCCCACAAACTTGCACTGTACTAAGCGTGCCTCGAGTTTGTCCGCATGCTGCTTTTTGACAAAAGCTGGACATCCCCATGTCTTAATATGTTTAAGATAGGATTTCTTCCCACTCCACATCTGATATAGTGTGGTAGGCACCGACTTAGTTAGAACGCGGTTTAAAAGATATGCAGCTGATTCTAGTGCATATCCCCAGAAAGATCGCGGTAACTCAGCGTTACTCATCATGGACCGTACCATATCCAATAGGGTTCGGTTCCGTCTCTCCGATACACCATTGTGTTGTGGTGTGTATGGAGGAGTAAGTTGAGAGAGAATTCCATTCTCTTTTAGGTAATCCAGGAACTCAGCACTTAGGTATTCACCACCTCGATCAAATCTTAGTGTCTTGATACTTTTGCCGGTTTGTTTTTCTACTTCATTCTTATATTCCTGGAATTTTTCAAAAGCCTCGGATTTATGCTTCATTAAGAAGACATGTCCATACCTTGAAAAATCATCCGTAAAAGTAATGAAGTAAGAATAACCACTTCGTGCATGTGTAGACATTGGACCACATACATCGCTGTGTACGAGTCCCAAGAGCTCGCTCGCTCTTACTCCGTGTCCAGTGAATGGAGTCTTTGTCATCTTTCCTTTGAGACATGATTGACAAGTTGCATATGATTGATATTCGAACGGATCCAAATATCCTTCTTTATGTAACTTAGTTAACCTTGTCTCATTGATATGACCCAGTCTACAATGCCATAAGAAAGCATGATTTATTTCTGGAGACATTCTTTTGTATGTATTCTGGATATTGAAAATCCGCGGTTGGTTTAATACGTATATCCCGTTACTTAATGTACCCGACCCAATCAAAATATGATTAAGGTGAATGTTTACAACATTGCTTACAAATGCAAAATCATAACATTCTTTATACATTAAAGATACAGATATGATATTACAAGTCGAACTGGGTACAAAATAATAGTTGCGCAAAACCAAAACATGTCCATCTGTCAACCCTAAGTGATAGTCCCCTACGGACTCAGCATCCATGCTTGCTCCGTTTGCAACTCTGAGGCATATCACCTGCCTTCAAAGCTCTACGCCTTCTCAGTGCCTGCAAAGAATTACAGATATAAGATCCTGATCCGGTATCCAATACCCAGGAAGTAGAGTTGATTGACAAACAGTTTTCAATAACATACACACCTGAAGCCGAAGCCACAACTTGCTTCGGGTCCTGGTTCTTGGCCTTCCAAGTCCTGCAATCTTTCTTCCAGTGTCCTTTCTTGTGACAATAAAAGCATTCTTCCTTCCCCACAATCTTTCCCGCTACCTTTGCTACCTTTAGCTTTCCCTTGGCTTCCACCTTACTAACACAGCCACTTGGTTTGGTGGGGCCCTTCTTCTTCTTTCCTTTGGCTTTTGCCTTGGACCAAGAAGAGGAAGCTCCTCCAACAAACAAACCGGGTGTTTCCCTGACTTTCTGCAGGGTCCCATCTGCACTCCTCAACATGTTGAGGATTTCCGAAAGTTCAACTTCTTTTCTTTGCATGTTGAAGTTCAGGATAAACTGGGCGTAGGTGGAAGGAAGGGACTGGAGAATCAAGTCAGTGTAGATCTCGTTCTCCAACGTGGTCCCGAGGTCCGCGAACTCCTCAATGTATCCAATCATCTTAAGCACGTGTTCCGTTACAGATGATCCGACGGCCAACCTCGCTGAAAACAACTTTTTCGAGGTTTCATATCTGGCGATACGGGATTGCTCTCCATATAGTTCCTTAGTATGGAGAATTATGGATTCAAGGTCCATATTTACGTGCCTCCTCTGATGTTCATTGTCCATAGAGGCAAGCACGAGGCACTTGGCCTTCACGCAGTCAATCTCCTAGGTTTTACGGATTTTCTTATCCGCGATACTGGATTCTGGACCTGGGACGGCGGGGGCTTTAGTGGTAAGGAAATACCCCAACTTGTCATAAGTGATTGCCATTTTGACATTCCTGAGCCAATCTTTGTAGTTTGGCCCTGTCAGTATATTTTTATCTAGTAGTAACTTAAGACCGGTCATGATGTTTGGTCGCTGCAATTAGGCGAAAGAGAAGAAACACTTTAGCATGATGCTCTTGCAAGTTTAGAGTGGTTTTTAGTTTGTCTAAACAGGATGGCTCCCACTGTTTCTCGAATCCTTCCTCAAACCATAAAAGAAGAATTAGTCGGGATTGATCTCACCGTACAATACTTGCTTAACCGTTCAGCCAGGCCGGTGTCGGTACTTTGAGGGAGGTTTTACTACGCTTTCGCGAAGTTCCTTAATTAAATAACCTCTTTTCCCTGTGGGCGTAGCCCCGTTAACACCTTTCTAGACACCTACTTGGTTTATAGCATTGATCGTTAAGTGAGAAAATTTCCCGAGGAGTAGCATATACTCACAGTAGGATCGGGATCCAAATATCATCGTGTGATAAAGCGGATGGAATCCTACCTAAATCATCACACTCAAAATAGTCTGCAACACTAGCAAGTTTCAGTTTCTTTAGAATCTCCCGATGTGGATTTTTTCCCCATGCTCTTATGACCTTGACTTTGGCCAACAGATCATAAGTCACATGTCAAGTTCTACCCATAATTCTCTAGGTTAATTTGAACCCACCCGTACCTACCCTTGACTTTAGCCAACAAGGCAGTACGACTGTCCCAAACCAACGCATCTATCTATGCTACATATGAATATCCAATAGCTACCAATCACTATGCCTTGACTTTGGCCAACAAACATAGCTTGAATACTATTGACTATCAATATGAAATGACGGAGGGCTACGAATGGTTTTGGAGAAACCGCGAACATAGTGAACTTGATATAATCGAAGGAACCTGATAGCTTTTAAAAGGAGTGGTTTAAGCTCCGCGGTTTTAAAAGTTTTCTGTTTTGGAAAAACCCGAGTGGTTTTGAAATTGTTCCAACGACTTAACTTTGGTTTATTTTCTTTGCATTAATAATGCGTCACATCAATTAATCCTGCCATTGCTGAAAACAACGAAAATATGACGTACACTTATGCCATCCGCATTCGCCACGGGGCCCCGTCATCACCCGTTCGGTTCTTAACTAACGAAAGAGCGGGAGCTGGACTAGAGCGGATGCAAAACATAAGCAACGCCTACTAGATATCATATATAGATATATACATTCGTCAGACGCAATGATAGTCATTCCAGATCACAGATAAACACATTGGATATGCTAGGAATCCGCGTTTCGTTCGAGCCTGCAATGAAAGACGGATTACACGGTCGCGATTGTAGGGTTACTAAGAACTCTCACAAGGGTCTATAAGGCATCAACCATGCCCGATTTAAAATTTAGACGTGCCGAACAACCCTAACCAAGATCTTTAAACTAGAGATTAGGCGAAACAAAGCATGTTAAACACTTTAACACTAAGAGTTTGGGATGACAACCTTTGTAGTCCGGTCCTTCACTTCTAAACCTCCGTGTTGAGGTCCCTTCGCTGCGATCATCGAGTACCCGGACTCTAGAGAGGCTCCACGAAGAGAAAGATGCAATCTTGCTTCCGATCTTCGATAACTATGATGATCTACCTTGAAGTTTCTTTAACACAAGCCTTCACTCACTAATGAAGTGAACTCCCTAATCTAAATGGCTAGGATAGATCAGGATGATGAAGTAGGATTTTAGCTCTCATTTTTTTTCTTAATCTCACTCATAATCATCACCAAAGAAAAAGCTAGAAAGCTTTTCTTCAAGGAAGAAGAAGAAGAATCACCAAAACCATTTGTGATGAATAATGAATAACTCAAGTGTGAGGTTAGAAATGCAAACATGGTATAAGTTAGAATAACTAACCCTTGTAGAGATTGAACCATGGTTAAAAGGTTTGGTTGGGTTAAACAAATATCTATGGAAAATATCAACACAAATATCTTTACACAAAACAAAACAAAACCTTCTAGAAGGTTCTAGAAAAGATTAACCCAAATCAAACCCTAACCATGTTTAATTTCCACTAAACATGTTGCATTAATAACCCTAACATGTTACAATATTATATATCACATATACAATATTTATTGTAACAAAATAAAATAATACAACTAACATATATCGCATATATATCAATGTATTACCCGAGTGAGAAAAAGAATCTTTTTGTGAGCTTATACTAATTAATGTAATTTAATATATCAAATATATAATTATACATTAAATTATCGAATCAACACTTGATTCGATAATCCGGCTATTTCATAAATAACCGACTAATATAATCTGTATCAGTTCATCGAATCAACACTTAATCCGATGACCCGGCTATATCACATATACCCGGCCGATATCTCATATCGTGAGAATCTAATACGGTATCGCATACACGTATTGTTCTCGGTCCCGCACATATCATATATGTGATCCGACTCCGTTTTGCCTGAGCCAAGAAACCTCTGTGTAGGACTCTAAAGAATCGCCAATACGCCGGCTGTAGGTGATGATCATATCAAACACCCACAAGCTGCAAGCGGTCAGCTAAACGTAACAGCCACCCAGGTATTGAGCGATCAGAAGATCAACAAGCAAGCCTGTACTTTCTCCCGTGAATCCAATCAGTAACACTCCCGTACAGTCCGGTCTCTTCGTCTGATATGTCGCATATCTCGCCTAGGGGTGGTAAACGTCAGACCCCAGTAGCTTGATAAGTCGTGTCGATATGAGGTCCATAACAGTTCGAGAAACTACTGATAACACTTACCAGTAAATCTCAGCAACCCTGGCCAGGGATTTCCAGTTATAGCCAATCGAACACAGCGCAACATCAACTCCCTATACCGGGAGAGACGAAACCCCTCCTATCGCTCATTGCCTCCATGTGATTCGGGACTGTACCCATAAGCCACCTTTTTGCACGCCCTCTTGGACGTGGTATGATGGAAATCAAAGAACAATGGGAATCACACAAGACTCTACGACGATCTCGGGTCTACAGACTAATCTGTACCAGTGTCACCAGAGAACTGCCATCTGACGTGGTGTATAATACCATCTGGGAGTTCTCGGCGAGTCCGTCCAGTGTACCCAGTCTCTACTGAGCACCCGTACACCATAATTGATGTCAAACACCGATGGATATGGGTTCATCCATCGCCCATCATATGGGTCAAGATGCGTATACGCTAGTCTACTCTGGTGTATCGATGCCCTGTCTCGATACACCCTCGACTAAGAACAGTTATAGGATATACTCGTCGACTAGCGTGGCCCCACTAGTATGATCTCATCATAGTCCCAGTAGTCGAGTACATATCCTAAGGGCTATATCAATATGTAACATAGAGACAATCAGAGTATATATTAAGATAAAGAGCAACCAGATAGCATACTATCATGTCGAGCAAGAAAGTCCTCCCTATATATGTCCAAGCATCCACTACAATATGTAGGGTTCCTAAGCACACCCATGAGGTTCTACAACTGATCAACCATACCAAAATCAAAAAATTTCATGTGCCAAAGAACCCTATACTAGATCGTTAACTAGAGGTAAGGCGAAACATGCAAGCAAACTACTTTGCTGCTAAGTGAAAGAGACTACAACCTTTGTAGATCCGGTCCTCCACTTCTCTAGCTCCGTGTTGATGTCCCTCCGCTGCGATAATCGGAATCCCGGACTCTAGCATCGGTTTCATCGGAGAAATGGGCGGGCTAGGTCGTTGACTTCGATTCCGAAGATGATCTACGTCGAGGTGACTCAAACTCAAGCTCCATCTTCATTAGGTCATGAAACTTGTGAAGATAACACACTCTACTACATGGTAAGTGGTAGAGGATGAAGAAATAGGAAGTGGGTTCACTTTGGATTTGGATTTCTCACTTGGATTCATCACTTGGAATTTTCAAGAGAGCTTTCTTCTCTTCATGAAGAAGAAGAAGAAGAAAAGAAAATGAATAATGAATTATCTCCAAAAAGAAAATTCAAGTGAAGTCTATCATTTAGCAACCATGGGTGAGATTAACCATTGTAGAGAATAAACTAGGGTTTGTAAGTCCACGTTGCCCACCCCGGTGCTTGCGGGGAGGCGGGAAAACGGAATAAAAATCAAATTTTTACTACTTTAGGCAACATGGACTAGACAAAGAAGGATCTTTGCTAAACAAAAACAAGCTAAAGCTAACTAGAAACTAGCTAAGGGTAGAAAGGTTATACCTAGGGCTTTATGTCCTTCTCTCCTTGCTCCTAAGAGTAGTAGAAAGAGGTCACCTTTGTCGTCTTCTCACGTCGAAGAAAGATCCACCCGAAAGCCTCAACCTTTGGCTTCAACTTCAAACTAGAAGTAACTAGGGTGCTAGAAGTGCTGGTCCTAGAATCCTAGATGAGAGTAAAGATTATCAAGAAGAGGTTTTTCTCAAGCTCAAGTGTTTCTCAACACATGAGAGGGGAGAGCTTGAGGGAGAGGAAGAACAAGAGAGAGAAAGTGAATGATAGAATGAGAGAATAAAACAACCATTCTCACATATATGTATGAATTATTATAAATTGATAATTAGCTAGATAATTGTCATGGTTAATCAAGACATGACCATTATCATTTCATATTTAATGCTAATTGCAAGGATCAAAGAGCATCTTTTATATGGAATGATGATGGTCAACATGTCAACTAAGGTCAACAAGTCAAGATAGTCAAATGGTCAACAACCATAACCATGCACAATTATATTAAACTAATATCAATTAACCATAATACACACCTAAGCATTAGGGTTAATAAAATGACAATGGTCATTAACCCTAATCAAAGTCCTCTCTCTCTGTCTCAAGCAACTGTGCATACGCATCCGTATTCGTGATCCGAGGAACACGAATACAATGAGAAAAACCAATCCCAAATCATATACTAGGATCCGGCTTAAACCAAAGCCCGCTAGTATAAGCTGTCCGGACAGCAAACGTGCACAAGTGCGCGGATGTGAACGAACCCTGTCGCAAAACCATGCGACCTCTACTCATTTTGCCTAAAGGCGAATAGCTCTCTGTGTGGGACTTTAAAGACTCGACACTACGCTGGCAGTGGGTTTAACCATAGACCGCAAGCGGCACTAGCTGTACGTAACGGTCCCCAGGTAGATGCCGATAAGAAGACGGACGAGGTGAACCCCATCTGAACTCCTACTGAGCCTGTATGTGACAGTCTCCGTACAGTCCGGTCTGTTCGTCTGATACATCGCATGGCGGGCCTAGGGGGGCGGTGAACGTCAGTCCCCTAATAGCGGTACAAGTCGTGTCGGAGTGTAGCCCAGAATACCCTGAGATAACACTGGAAACCTACCAGTATATCTCCCTTGCCCTGGCCAGGGACTACTTGTGTAATGGCTCTCCTGGACACAGCGCGATGTCAACCCCCAATACCGGGAGAGACGAATCCTGTCTAACCGTCACTGCCTCTAAGTGCTTCGGGACTGCACCCAAAAACTACCTGTTTGCATGACTCCTTTGAGCCGTGGTAGGGTAGTAATCAAAGTGCAGTGGGAACACACTCGAGGCGAAGTGACAGTGTCAAGTCAGCAGACTAAGCTGTACTCATGTCACCTGGGAACTGATAACTGACGATAGGTATAATACCAACCAACAGTCCTCGACGAGTCCTGTCCAGTGTACTTGTAACCTAACGAGTACCCGCATACTATCTCAAGTACGACGTACTGACGGCTGTGGGACAGACCGTCTCCCGCACTGGGATGAGAAGCGCATACGCTGGTCTACTCCAGAGTATCGATGCCCTGTCTCGATAGTCCAACGACCAGGGACCTGTATAAGGATGTGCTTATGGATTACCCAGCTCCCACGAGTGTGAGCGCCATCACAACGCTGGTAATCAAGCAAAGATCCTAAGGGCTTTACTAATATGTATATCAGCGATATGCTAAAAGAAACACATGCACATATTAAAGCACAGACAAACCAAGTAGCATACTACCATTTCGAGCAAGATTGTATATACAACTGTGAATATCCCAAGCTTCCATCAAGTAATATACAAACTAGTATGATACAGTAATGGCCTCTAGGGCATATACACTAACAATCTCCCACTTGCATAAGGCCATGTACTGGCGTATCGAAGACCTATCATCTCGATCAGCCGCTCGAACTGAGTCTGGGGCAAGGCCTTGGTGAATGGATCTGCAGTGTTATCTTCTGAAGCAACCCTCCGAACCTCGATCTCCTGGCGATCCACGATCTCCCTGATCAGGTGATACCGCCTTAAGATGTGTCTGGATTTCTGATGGGACCTGGGTTCCTTCGCTAAAGCTATAGCCCCGTTGTTGTCGTAATACAGAGGTATTGGGTCAATAATGGACGGAACCACCTGAAGTTCTTTCAAGAACTTCCTCATCCAGACAGCTTCTTTTGCGGCATCAGATGCAGCGATGTATTCCGCTTCCATAGTCGATTCAGCAACGGTTTCCTGTTTGGAGCTCTTCCAACACACCGCCCCTCCATTGAGGGTGAAGACAAAACCCGACATGAACTTAGAATCATCCTTGTCACTCTGGAAGCTGGAGTCAGCAAAGGCCTTAATCTGGAGGTCTTTTCCGCCATACACCAAGAACATCTCCTTAGTCCTTCTCAGGTACTTGAGAATGTTCTTTACTGCTATCCAATGTTTCTCCCCAGGGTTTGACTGATACCTGCTTACCACACTCAGTGCATAAGCCACATCCGGTCTGGTACACAACATCGCATACATTATAGAGCCTACCGCAGAAGCATATGGTATAATAGACGTGCGATCCCTCTCCAAATCAGTCTTGGGAGACATCTCTTTGGAGAGGGTGATCCCGTGACAAGACGGTAGATTACCGTGCTTGGAATCTTCCATACTGAATCTCTTCAGTATGGTGTCGATGTACCTGGACTGTGAAAGTCCTAATATTCTCTTGGATCTGTCACGGTAAATCCGGATACCCAGAATGTATGAGGCATCACCTAGGTCTTTCATGGAGAACCTGTGTGACAAGAACCCCTTGACAGATTGTAGCATAGGAATGTCATTTCCTATTAAGAGAATGTCATCCACGTATAAAATGAGGAATACTACAGTTCTTGCTACAAATCTACAATAGATGCATGGTTCATCTGGATTTTTGATAAAGCCAAATTCCTTGACCGTCTCATCAAAACAGATGTTCCAACTCTGCGATGCCTGCTTTAGTCCATAAATGGACTTAAGCAACTTGCACACCTTTCCGCTGCTCCCACTCTGAATGAAATCTTTTGGCTGGTCCATATAGACACACTCCTCTAAATGCCCATTTAGAAAAGCTGTCTTTACGTCCATCTGCCAAATCTCATAATCGTGGAAGGAAGTAATGGCAAGAAGGATCCGAATGGATTTCAGCATAGCTACTGGAGAAAAGGTTTCGTCATAGTCCAAACCAGGTCGCTGACGAAAACCCTTTGCTACCAGTCTAGCTTTATAGGTCTCAACCTGTCCATCTACACCAATCTTCCTTTTGAAGATCCACTTGAATCCTACGGGTTTTACCCCATCTGGAGCAATGTCCAACGTCCATACTTTATTGGTGTACATGGACTCCATTTCGGTCCGCATTGCATCCAGCCATTTTACCGGGTCGACGCTCTGAATGGCTTGCTGGAAACTAGTAGGCTCATCACAATCTATGATGCAATCCTCTCTATCCCCGTCAATGAGAAAACCGTAGTATCTCTCGGGCGGATGAGACTGCCTACTACTCCTATGGAGTAGCGTGGGAATGTCCTGATCTTTCGAACCCTCTGGTTCTACTAAGCTTTCAGTAACAGCTTGTGGTTCTGGAATTTCTTCTAGTTCTATTGCGCTCCCACTTAGTTCTTTTTCTATGAACTGGTGTTCTAGAAAGTGGGCATGGCGAGAAACAAAAACCTTTTGTTCCTCTTCGCAATAGAAGCAATATCCCTTGGAGTTCTTTGGATATCCCACAAACTTGCACTGTACTGAGCGTGCCTCGAGCTTGTCCGCATGCTGCTTTTTTACAAAAGCTGGACATCCCCATGTCTTAATGTGATTAAGATAGGGCCTCTTCCCACACCACATCTGATATGGTGTAGTAGGCACAGTCTTAGTCGGAACTCGGTTCAAAAGGTATGCAGCTGATTCTAGCGCATATCCCCAGAACGATAGCGGCAACTCAGCGTTACTCATCATGGACCGTACCATATCCAATAGGGTTCGGTTTCGTCTCTCCGATACACCATTATGTTGCGGAGTGAATGGAGGATTAAGCTGAGAGAGAATTCCATTCTCTTTTAAGTAACCCAGGAACTCGGTACTCAAGTATTCACCACCTCGATCAGATCTCAGTGCCTTGATACTTTTGCCTGTTTGTTTTTCTACTTCATTGTTATATTCCTGGAATTTTTCAAAAGACTCGGATTTATGTTTCATTAAGAAGACATAACCGTACCTTGAAAAGTCATCCGTAAAAGTAATGAAGTAAGAATAACCACTTTGCGCATGTGTAGACATTGGACCGCACACGTCGCTGTGTACGAGTCCCAAGAGCTCGCTCGCTCCTACTCCGTGTCCAGTGAACGGAGTTTTTGTCATCTTTCCTTTGAGACAGGATTGACAAGTTGCATACGATTGATATTCGAACGGATCCAAATATCTTTCTGTATGTAACTTAGTCAACCTTCTCTCACTGATGTGACCCAGTCTACAATGCCATAAGAAAGTTTTATTAATTTCTGGAGACTTTCTTTTGTGTGTATTCTGGACATTGAAAATCTGTGGTTGGTTTAAAACGTATATACCGTTGTTCAATATACCTGACCCAATCAAAACTTGATTAAGGTGAATGTTCACTACATTACTTACAAATGCAAATTCATAACCTTCTTTATATAATAAAGATACAGAAATGATAATACAGGTTGCATTTGGTATATAATAACAACTACGCAAAACCAAAAAGTGTCCATCCGACAATCCCAGGTGATAGTCCTCCACGGCCTCAGCATCCATGCTAGCACCGTTTGCAACTCTGAGGGTCATGTCACCTGCCTTCAAAACTCTACGCTTTCTCAACGCCTGCAAAGAATTACAGATATGAGATCCTGATCCGGTATCCAATACCCAGGATGTAGAGTTTATTGATAGACAGTTTTCAATAACGTACACACCTGAAGCTGAAGCTGCAACTCGCTTCAAATCCTGTGTTCTGGCATTCCAAGCCTTGCAATTCTGTTTCCAGTGACCACTTTTGTGACAATAGAAGCATTCTTCCTTCCCCACCAGCTTTCCCGCTACCTTTGTTGCTTTTTTTTCCTTCGTATCCACTTTACCGACACCGCCTCTTGGTTTGGCGGGGGCTTTCTTCTTCTTACCCTTGGCTTTCGCCCTGGATCGAGAAGAGGAAGATCCTCCTACAAACAAAATGGATGTCTCCCTACCTTTCTGTAGGGTGCTCTCAGTACTCCTCAATATGTTCAGAAGTTCGGAAAGTTCAACCTCTTTTCCTTGCATGTTGAAGTTAAGAATAAACTAGGCGTAAGTGGAAGGAAGGGACTGAAGAATCAAATCAGTATAGAGTTCATTCTCCAACGTGGTCCCAAGGTCCGCGAGCTCCTCTATGTAGCCAATCATCTTAAGCACGTGTTCCGCTACCGATGATCCGACGGCCAACCTTGCCGAAAACAACTTCTTCGACACTTCATATCTGGCGATACGAGACTGCTCTCTATACAGTTCTTTTGTATGAAGAAATACGGACTCCAGGTCCATATTCTCTTGTCTCCTCTGATGTTCGTTGTCCATCGATGCAAGCACGAGGCATTTGGCCTTCACGCAATCGATCTCCCATGTCTTACGGATTTCCTTATCCGCGACGCTGGAGGTGGGACCTGGGACAGGGGGAGCATGGGTGGTAAGGACATACCCCAACTTGTCGTAAGTGATTGCCATCTTGACATTCCTGAGCCAATCTTTGTAGTTTGGCCCTGTCAGTATGTTTTTATCTAGTAATAACTTATGTCCGGTCATGTTGAATGGTCGCTGCAATTAGGAGAGAGGAAAGAAACACTTTAGCATGATGCTCTTGTAAGTTTAGAGTGGTTTTTAGTTTGTCTAAACTTGATGGCTCCCACTGTCTCTCGAATCCCTTCTCAAACCGTAAAGAAAGAATTAGTCGGGATTAATCTCACCGTACAATACTTGCTTAATCGTTCAGCCAGGCCAGTGTCGGTACTTCGAGGGAGGTTTTCCAACGCTTTCGCGAAGTTCCTTAATTAAGTAACCTCTTTTCCCTGTGGGCGTAGCCCCGCTAACACCTTTCTAGACACCTACTAGGTTTATAGCATTGATCGTTAAGTGAGAGTTTTCCCGAGGAGTAGCATATACTCACAGTAGGATCGGGATCCAAATATCATCACGTGATAAAACCGAAGGAATCCTACCAGAATTATCACACTCCAAATGGTATGCAGCGCTAGCAAGTTTCAGTACTTATGAAACTCCCGATGTGGATTTTTTCCCCATGCTCTTATGACCTTGACTTTGGCCAAAATATCATAAGTCACATGTCAAGTTCTACCCGTCATTCTCCTGGTTAATTTGGACCTACCCGTACCTACGCTTGACTTTGGCCAAAATGGCAGCACGACTGTCCTAAACCAACGCATCTATCTATGCTCCATATGAATACCCAATAGCTACCAATCACTATGCCTTGACTTTGGCCAAAATACATAGCTTGAATACTTTTGACCATTCATGTGGAATGACGGAGGGCTACGAATGGTTTTGGCGAAACCGTGAACGTAGTGAACTTGATATAATCGATGGAACGAGATAGCTTTTAAAAAGGAGTGGTTCAAGCTCCGCGTTTAAAAGTTTAGTTTTGAAAAGAACCGAGTGGTTTTCAAAGTGTTCCAATCGACTTTTACTTGGTTTATTTTCTTGCATTAGTTCTTTTAATGCGTCCCATCATTTAATCCTACCATTGCAGAAAAAAACCAAAATATGACGCACGCTTATGCCATTCGCATTCGCCACGGGGCCCCGTCATCACCCGTTAGGTTACTTAACTAACGACAGAGCGGGGGCTGGGCTAGCGCGGCTGTAAAACATAAGCAACGCCTAAATAGTTATCATATATAAATATATAGCAATGATAGACATTACAGATCACAGATGAATACATTGTATATACTAGAAATCCGCAATACGTTCGAGCCAGCAACGAAAAGCGGATTACACGGTCACGGTGAATAGCCAATACCCCACCCAAGACCCCTATGGGTGCGGCAAACTACCCGCCAAGTACCCGAAGCGAAGCAACCTCCCTCAACACCGTGAGTAGGCCGCTCGGCACTTCGAGATACCCGGTAGTTTGTGCACCCCCTCCATGGGTCTATCCTAGGAGCAAAAACAGTAAAAAGAATTATACAATGACGGCTACAACCCCGACCTGGTTGTGCGGCCATACAAATATTATTACATCAATTTACATATTACAATGAATGAAAGAAAAAGAAACACTCATCTCACATCCACCCCGGCTATTCACCCGCGACAATCCAACGCATTCATATACACATACCATCATCAAACACGGATCACAGATATGTATAATCCCGACTAATCGACATATAGCGATTAGCCGACGTTCAATACATATAAACATCACAGATATAACCTTTTCGTCAAAGTGTAGTGAAGTTCGAAAAAAATACAGATATATAGGCCCCCAAAAACAAATTTCTTTTCTGCAAAACCTGGGCACATATAAACCATCTTAAAAATCCTAAAACCAATCCAGAAAAACACTGCACCAAACTCGACCCAGAACCGAGCCAAAACGGCCGCGATTGCGCGGCAATAGCTTGCTATTGTCGTGGAACCGCGGCGCTTTGATCGATTCACTGGACCGGGTTTGGTGGCTTTCTTCACAAAACCCTGAGATGATTTTTGGAGTACGATTTATTTTATTTTGAACAGAAAAAATTTTAACAGAAAGTTAGTGTTTTGAAAACTCGGTTTTGCGATTTTTCCGATCAAACTTCCATACACTTTTACTACCTAGCTAGTTTATGTTTAGTTAGTCTCTGATACCACTGTAAGTCCACGTTGCCCACCCCGGTGCTTGCGGGGAGGTGGAAAACGGAATAAAAATCAAATTTTTACTACTTTAGGCAACATAGACTAGACAAAGAAGGATCTTTGCTAAACAAAAACAAGCTAAAGCTAACTAGAAACTAGCTAAGGGTAGAAAGGTTATACCTAGGGCTTTATGTCCTTCTCTCCTTGCTCCTGAGAGTAGTAGAAAGAGGTTACCTTTGTCGTCTTCTCACGTCGAAGAAAGATCCACCCGAAAGCCTCAACCTTTGGCTTCAACTTCAAGCTAGAAGTAACTAGGGTGCTAGAAGTGCTAGTTCTAGAACCTTAGATGAGATTAAAGATTATCAAGAAGAGGTTTTTCTCAAGCTCAAGTGTTTCTCAACACATGAGAGGGGAGAGCTTGAGGGAGAGGAAGAACAAGAGAGAGAAAGTGAATGATAGAATGAGAGAATAAAACAACCATTCTCACATATATGTGTGAATTATTATAAATTGATAATTAGCTAGATAATTGTCATGGTTAATCAAGACATGACCATTATCATTTCATATTTAATGCTAATTGCAAGGATCAAAGAGCATCTTTTATATGGAATGATGATGGTCAACATGTCAACTAAGGTCAACAAGTTAAGATAGTCAAATGGTCAACAACCATAACCATGCACAATTATATTAAACAAATATCAATTAACCATAATACACACATAAGCATTAGGGTTAATAAAATGACAATGGTCATTAACCCTAATCAAAGTCCTCTCCCTCTGTCTCAAGCAACTGTGCATACGCACCCGTATTCGTGATCCGAGGAACACGAATACAATGAGAAAAACCAATCCCAAATCATATACTAGGATCCGGCTTAAACCAAAGCCCGCTAGTATAAGCTGTCCTGACAGCAAACGTGCACAAGTGCGCGGATCTGAACGAACCCTGTCGCAAAACCATGCGACCTCTACTCATTTTGCCTAAAGGCGAATAGCTCTCTGTGTGGGACTCTAAAGACTCGACACTACACTGGCAGTGGGTTTAACCACAGACCGCAAGCGGCACTAGCTGTACGTAACGATCCCCGGGTAGATGCCGATAAGAAGACCGACGAGGTGAACCCCATCTGAATTCCTACTGAGCCTGTATGTGACAGTCTCCGTACAGTCCGGTCTGTTCGTCTGATACGTCGTATGGCGGTCCTAGGGGGGCGGTGAACGTCAGTCCCCTGATAGCGGTACAAGTCGTGTCGGAGTGTAGCCCAGAACTCCCTGAGATAACACTGGAAACCTACCAGTATATCTCGCTTGCCCTGGCCAGGGACTACTTGTGTAATGGCTCTCCTGGACACATCGCGATGTCAAACCCCAATACCGGGAGAGGCGAATCCTGTCTAACCGTCACTGCCTCCAAGTGCTTCGGGACTGCACCCAAAAACTACCTGTTTGCACGACTCCTTTGAGCCGTGGTAAGGTAGTAATCAAAGTGCAGTGGGAACACACTCGAGGCGAAGTGACAGTGTCAAGTCAGCGGACTAAACTGTGTAGGGTTCCTAGGCACACTAATGAGGTCTCACAAGGCATCAACCATGCCAATTTCAAAAATTACAAGTGCCGAGAAACCCTAATACGGATCATTGACTAGAGTTTAGGCGAAACAAGAAGCTAGTCAACAACTTAACTAAACGGTAAACGGAAATACAACCTTTGTAGATCCGGTCCTCCATCTCCATAGCTCCATGACGGTGTACCCTCGCTGCGATCATCGGATCCCGGACTCTAGCGTCTGCTTCATCGGAGAAATGGGCGGGCTAGGTCGTCGACTTCGATGCCGAAGATGATCTACGTCGAGACAACACTAGATCAAGCTCCAACTTCACCAAACCATGAAACTTGTGAAGAAAACACCCTATACTACTTAGCAAGTGGTAGAGGATGAAGAAATAGGAAGTGGGTTCTCTTTAGAATTGGATTTCTCACTCTTTTTCTCAAGTTGCAATTGTTGGTAGCAAGCTTTTTCTTCTTGAAGAAGAAGAAGAAGAAGATAATATGACAAGTAATATGACAAGAATTTTTCAATTATAAAATAAAATGATACTTATCATATTAACAACCATGATTTAGTGTAGAGAACTAACTAGGGTTTAGTTGAATGGTTAGGTTTAGGAGATGAAGACAAAATGGTTGCTTTAGTCAAAGATGCATGAAGCATCAAGAACCTTCTAGTATGAAAGCAACCATTTAGTTTTTCTTTTCCTTTTCAACCAAAATAAATAGATAAATGAATAAGTGAAATGAAACCCTAACCATTCACTAAACATGGTTTAAGTCTTTACACCAACCCAAGTTTGCATGTATCATCAAACATGATACAAACAAGTGCACAAAAGTATATCACATATACAACTTGTGAAATTCAAGTGAGAAAATCCATTTAAGGTGAACAAATACTAGTTAATGTAAAGTAATATATCAAATATATAATTATACATTAAATCATTAAATCAACACTTGATTTAACGATCCGGTCATATCGCATATGACCGACTAATATCCAATGTATCGGCTTATCGAATCAATCCTCGATTCGATAACTAGGTTATATCACATACAACCAATCGATACATTCATCGTGAGAATAGAATACGGTATCACATACACGCATTATTCTCGGTCCCGCACATATCTCATATGCGCTCCTATTTCGTTTCGCTTGAGCCAGGAAACCTCTGTGTAGGACTCTAAAGACTCGTCAATACGCCGGTAGCAGGTGATGATCATATCAAACACCCACAAGCCGCAAGCGGTCTGCTAAACGTAACGGCCATCCGGGTATTGAGCGATCAGAATATCAACGAGCAAGCCCGCTCACACTTCTGTGAATCCAACCAGTAACACTTACCGTACAATCCGGTCTTTTCGTCTGATATGTCGCATATCTCGCCTAGGGGTGGTAAACGTCAGACCCCAGTAGCTCGATAAGTCGTGTCGATATGAGGTCTATAACAGTTCGAGAAACTACTGGTAACACTTACCAGTAAATCTCAGCAACCCTGGCCAGGGATTTCCGGTTATAGCCAATCGAACACTGTGCAACATCAACTCCCTACACCGGGAGAGACGAATCCCCTCCTATCACTCATTGCCTCCATGTGATTCGGGACTGTACCCAAAAGCCACCGTTTTGCACGCCCTCTTGGACGTGGTAAGGTGGAAATCAAAGCACAATGGGAATCACACAAGACTCCATGACGATCTCGGGTCAACAGACTAACCTGTACCAGTGTCACCAGAGAACTGCCATCTGACGTAAGGTATAATACCATATGGGAGTTCTCGGCGAGTCCGTCCAGTGTATCCAGTCTCTACTGAGCACCCATATATCATCTCTGATGCCAAACACCAATGGATATGGGATCATCCATCGCCCATCTGTATGGGTCGAGAAGGTATATGCTAGTCTACTCTGGTATATCGATGCCCTGTCTCGATACACCCACGACTAGGGACCTTGAAGGATGTACTTATAGACTACCATGTCCCCACTAGTATGATCCGCATCATAGTCCAGATAGTCAAGTACACATCCTAAGGGCTTTACCAACATGTGACAGAGAGACAATCAGTATACACGTTAAGGTAAAGAGTAACCAGATAGCATACTATCATGTCGAGCAAGAAAGTCCTTCCTATATATGTCCCAGCATCCACTACAATATACATCCTATGTACAGTAATGGCCTTTAGGGCATACATATAACTGACAATCTCCCACTTGCACTTGGGCCATCTGTAGCAGTGGTTGTAGTATCTCATACTCAACCATCCCATAAAAGTCTCTCTCTGGGAATAGGCCTTCGTGAGTGGATCCGCCATGTTATCCTCTAAGTCTGCTCTCCTAACCTCGATCACCCTGGAGATCAACTATCTCCAATATCAGGTGATGCTGCCTCAGAATACGTCTGGATCACTGATGGGACGGACGTTCCTTGGCATAAGCCACAACTCCATTGTCACACAATGGGGGGAACTAAGTTCATCACATGAACTTATATACACCCAGACTTCCTCTTTGGTAGCATCTTAAGTAGCGATGTATCCAGTCTTTATCATCTAGTATGCCACGGTATCTAGCTTGGAACTCTTCCAACATACCGTCCCTTTACAGAGGGTAAAGACAATGCCTGTGACTGACATTCAGTCGTCTTTATCACCCTGGAACCCTTCCAGTGATTCTCCCCAGGATCAATTGATACCATCTCACTACAGTTAGTGAGTATTCTATTATCCATTTAGATCTATTTCATAGATCCAAAACCCAGGATTTAGTAGGTACCACTTTGATCCTTTTTGGAGAATCATTGTGATAAGCGGAGATTGACCGAGCGTAGCATAGGAAACTCCTTCCTTATCAAGAGTATGTCATCCACGTACTCTACGAGGATCACTACCATACTCCCTACTACTTTTTTGTATATACAAGGTTCATCTACCATTATGATGATGTCAAACTTTTTGACTAACACATCAAAACAGACGTTCCAACTCCGCGATGCCTGCTTTATCACATAAAACATCTTGCTCGCGTTTCCGCTGCACCCATTATTTACGAAGCCCTCTGGCTGTATACTTATAGACGCTTTCTTCTAAAACATCATTTTAAAAGAGCTGTCATGACACCCAACCACCAGATATCGTAGTCATAGTATGTAGCCGTGGCAAGTAGGATCTGGATAGACTTAAGCATAGATCCTTAGAAAAGGTTTCAACATAATCCATACATGGTCAATGATGCAAACCTTTAACAAGAATAGATTTGAAAGTCTCAACTTTTCCATGTACACCAAATAATCTTCTCAAGATATACTTGCTCCTGATGGGGATTTAACCCTTCAGATATAGCAACTAAAGTCCATACTTTGTTGGTGTATAAGGATTCCATCTCAGATTGCTAAGCATCCAGCCATTCTTACAGAGTCCCATTCCTGATGGCCAGCTCGAAACTAGTTGGGTCATCATCTCATGATGCAATCCTCGCTCCCACTGTCATACGGAAACCGAAGTATCTCTCAGGTGGGTGAGGAACCCTACTAGATCGGCGGAAAGGCTGAGTTTCGTTGGTTACTATTGAATCTTTCGGTTCTACCAAATCATCAGCTGCAGTTTGTATAGCTGGAACATTTCCAGTTCTACATAACAGATCTTTCCTCGAGCTTGTCCGGATTTTGCTTTTCAGACATAGGCTGGACAACCCCAAATCTTAACTAACTTAAGATATGGGCTCTTCCCTTTCCATATCACATATGAAGTGGTAGGCAACTGATTTGATTTGAACCCTTTTCAATAGGTATGCAACTTCCCAAGTGCATAACTCCCTAAAGGAAATAGGTAACTCAGTAATACTCATCATAGAGCACACCATATCATATAGGGTGTTATTGCTCCGCCCTGATACACCGTTGTACTGTGGTGTATTCAGAGGAGTAATACTGAGAGAGAATCTCATTCTTCCTAAAATAGTCCAGGAGTTCCGTGCTCAAGTATTCTCCTCCTTGATCACATCAAAGGACATAATACTTTTACCCGTATTTTGGTTCTCTACTTCTAACTTATATTCTATGAATATCTCAAAAGGTTCGGACTTGTATTTCAACAAGAACATAGATCTGAATCTCGAGAGATTTTTAGAGAATGTAATAAAGTACAAAGAACCGGTCTTGGTATGTGTAGACAGGGGACCTACATACATCAATATGTATCATCCCAAGAGTTCACTAACTCTTTCTCTGTTTCCTATAAACGGAGCTATGGTCATCTTATCTCTGTGACATGACTGGCAAGTTTCACAAGATGTAAATTCAAACTAATTTAAATATGCATCTTTATGTAACTCAAGCTAGTCGGGTCGCATTGATATGACCTAGTCTACAATACCTCAAGAAGGATCCGTTCATTTCTGAACTCTTCCTCTTGTGTGTGTTCCATATACTAAGAACTGTAGTTTGATTTAGAACATCAATGCTTTTAGATAACGTGCCTGAACCGATCAACTTTTGATATAGGAAATGTTCAAAACATTGTCCAACAATACAAAATTTTATCATTTCTTTACTAATAAAGAGACTGATATGATTTTGTATATCAGGTTCGGTATCTAATAACATTTGTTCAGAATCAATGTATTAGTAATACAGGGTGACAGTGATCAACAGACTTGGCTGCAACGCTTGCACCGTTTTCTGCCTCATGAAACTTATCACCCGTTCTAAGTTCTCTACCTATCTGTAGCCCTATGTAACAGATTACATATCTGGGATCCTGATCCGGTATCAAATACCCAGAACGTAGAGGATACAGAGAAACAGTTCTTTGTAATGAACACATCCGAAGGAGATGCATCATATGCACTTTCTTCGTTTGGGCGGCACGGGAAATCTGGTATTCCCCAATTTCCTGCTCTGTCTTATAACAATTATAAGTTGGAGCGGGACCAACATTCCCCAGCACAGTATAACAAGCGGGTTCGGTCAATACATCCGTATTATTATCTTGATTAAGGCGTGATATAGTCGCTACCTGGAGAGAGAGAAAGAAGAAAACACTCTGCGTATACTCTTGCAAGATCAGATTGGTTATTATTTTATCTAATCAGGATGGCTTCCACTGTTTTTATCAAATCTTCCTTCAAACCCTAAAAGGAAAGACTAGCCGGGATTAATTACATGCTACAAGTTCGCCAATCTTTCAGCCAGGCCAGTGTCGGTACTTTGAGGGAGGTGCCCCGTGCTTTCGCACGGACCTAGTTAATGTAAACCTCATTTTCCCAGAGGCGTAACCCCGTTGACACCTTTCTAGACACCTAATTGATCGGCTAATTGTAATATGTAAAACTCTCCCAGGAGTAACAATTACTCACAGTGGGTATCGGGATCCAACTATTTCATAGAAGGTATGCAATCTCATTGCAAATTTCAACACTTGAAATTCCCGATAATTTTGCCCCTAACGTGCTATGACCTTGACGAAAGCCAACAAACCATAGCCCGCTAGTCAAGTTCAACCCGTCATTTCTTGATTGAATTAAACCCACCCGCACGACCCTTGACGAAAGCCAACAAAGCCGCACGACTATCCTAATCCAATCGCATCGTATGCAGAAGATAAGCAGCATATAGCTACCGCACACTTCACCTTGACGAAAGCCAACAAATGCAGCATGAATACTACATACAACTTATCTGAAATGACGGAGGGCTACGACAGGTTTTTTTGAAAACCTATTGCGTAATGAACTTGATATCGTTGTAGAATCAAATGATTTTAAAATGGAGTGTTTTTTAGGCTTTTCTAGTTTTGCTAAAGGGGTCACTCCCGGTGAAGGGATCGTCGGCCCTTTCCTCGTCGAATGAGGTGCGGGATATATCGTATATATCACTGTGCAAAGCAGAAACTATAGAAGCAATCAAAAGACAAACCGAGGGTTGTAGCATCTGCCAGTTATTGCTAAAGGAGTCACTCCCGGTGAAGGGATCTCGGTCCTTTCCTTATCGAATAAGGTTCAAGATGTTCTACAAGGAACACCGCGATGCAAAGCAAGAACTGTAGCTACCTGTTTTTGAAAATTCGATTCCACAACATCTTAGGTTTCTTTTCTTTCATTAATCACATTAATGAAGCCCCATCATTTAAGTACCTAATCATCACAGATAAATACGACGTACACTTCTGCCATCCGCATTCGCCTCGATGTCCACTCGTGTACCGTTAGGTTAGGTAACTAACGGCAGAGCGGGGCAGGGCTAGCGCGGGTGTAAAACATAAGTAACGTCTATATAATATATCATATATATACTATATACAGTATTTATCACAGAACATATCACATGATCACATCACAGATAACGCAGCAGAAGAAACATATGAAATATTGGATATACTAAGACGTCCGTGTTTTCAATACGAGCCTGTATAAAACACGGATTCCACGGTCGCGATGAATAGCCAAACCCACACCCCTAGACCCCTACGAGAGCGGCAAGCAACCCTACCAATTCTAGAGTTAGGAGACCCGGACACGACTCCTCGAGTTGGTCTCCCACTGGACTCCAGAACCCGGTTACTTGTGCCCTCCTCCTTGGGTCTATCCTAGTGCGGAAAAGTAAATAATATACAAACGGTGACATCTTCCGCAACCTGGAAGTGCCCCAATAAAAGAATATTACATACAAGTTTTTACATGAATGAAAATGAAAAACACTCATCTCACATAAAAACCCCCGGCTATTCAAACACGACGATCCAATATAACATATCCAGCAACACATAACATCACATGTCATCAACGTAAGTAAATATGCGCATCCAATTGTCGTTGACATATAGAAACAAAACCGGCGATATCACGTATTACACTTACGGTCACAAAAAAGAAAGTGTAAAACTACAACAGTTGGAATCCGCAACCTCCTAAGACATCGCATGCCTAAACCAATGAATTCCTTAGACATCACATGGCTAACGATTATAAACCCCGCATTTTAGTCTCCATACTGAAAACACTTTTCAATATCAAGTCAGGCAAATCAACAAGATTCCCGACATCTCTGATCGAATGCTCGTCGCAAACTTTAGTAGGCGGCCGCAGCCCCGACGCCGTCGATGAAGTGCACCAAGGCGGAACACCGCTGCCGCTAGCACCCAAACGGATGCTTTCGGCGACGGGGTTCTCCTACAGTCACTTGGTCGGGGCTATGGGGTGAGGCTGTCTATTAAGTTTACCCGGCGAGTATCCGCGTACGCTACGTGATTGCGACGGACTTTTGATCGTGTCAAAATTTCGTGGCAACCGATCAAGTGAGACTAAAGTGCTATGTTTATAACATTCATATTAGTTATCTCATAACTACTTGTGAATTCCAAGTATTATATCACATTCCGGATAAATTGAAAATGTTAAACTTTCCGATCGAACAATCGAACACCCAAGTTTTCCCGATACAGCTCAACACATGAAATTAGTTTAAAAACATTCAGTTCATGCCTCAGTACCAACGGTCCAGCCGTAGAAGGGTCAAGCCAACGCCTCACATGTGGCATGCCATACTGCCCCAAACCCGAAAGTTCAAAGGGCAGTTCAAGACGGTCACATAATCGAGTTAAGGTTTGTTGTCTTCTAGAGGGACCATCGCGTTACTTGCACTACTTAGAATGTTCTTAAACTACGAAAAGATCCAACACTTGGAAATTTCCCGACAACGGAAAAAGTGGGTATTTATATTCGGTAGAACTTTTTTAACAGTTTCTAAAATATCCGGAAAACACAGACAAGATTAGACAATCCGATCGAATCACCGAAGTCCCAATACAACCCCAGAAAACTCAACTCTTGAGTGCAAATTAAAACATCCCAGAAAACTCAGCACCTGAAGACACAAATTACTGTGCAAAAATAGAGGGATGATCTCATAAATTGGCCGCGGAACCGCCGCAGAAGCCATGCTTCTACCGCGGTTCCGCCGCGCTTTAGACGGATCTCTTGGTCAATTTTGCACCGTAATTCCTAGAATTTCCTACTGAATTTTTTAATAATTTTGAATCTGTAAAAAACCTAGTTTTTGAAAAATGTCCAGAGAGCATTTTGGAGTTAGGGTTTCAGTTCGATCGGACTTCTAACTCCGTCTATGCATCGCCTAAGGCTCTAGCTAGGCTCTGATACCACTGTAGGGTTCCTAGGCACACTAATGAGGTCTCATAAGGCATCAACCATGCCAATTTCAAAAATTACAAGTGCCGAGAAACCCTAATACGGATCGTTGACTAGAGTTTAGGAGAAACAAGAAGCTAGTTAAAAACTTAACTAAAGGGTAAACGGAAATACAAGCTTTGTAGATCCGGTCCTCCACCTCCATAGCTCCGTGACGTTGTACCCTCGCTGCGATCATCGGATCCCAGACTCTAGCGTCGGCTTCATCGGAGAAATGGGCGGGCTAGGTCGTCGACTTCGATGCCGAAGATGATCTAAGTCGAGGCAACACTAGATCAAGCTCCAACTTCACCAAGCCATAAAACTTGTGAAGAAAACACCCTATACTACTTGGCAAGTGGTAGAGGATGAAGAAATAGGAAGTGGGTTCACTTTAGAATTGGATTTCTCACTCTTTTTCTCAAGTTGCCATTGTTGGTAGCAAGCTTTTTCTTGTTGAAGAAGAAGAAGATAATATGATAAGAATTTTTCAATTATAAAATAAAATGATACTTATCATATTAACAACCATGGTTTAGTGTAGAGAACTAACCAGGGTTTAGTTGAATGGTTAGGTTTAGGAGATGAAGACAAAATGGTTGCTTTAGTCAAAGATGCATGAAGCATCAAGAACCTTCTAGTATGAAAGCAACCATTTAGTTTTTCTTTTCCTTTTCAACCAAAATAAATAGATAAATGAATAAGTTAAATGAAACCCTAACCATTCACTAAACATGGTTTAAGTCTTTACACAAACCTAAGTTTGCATGTATCATCAAACATGATACATACAAGTGCACAAAAGTATATCACATATACAACTTGTGAAATTCAAGTGAGAAAATCCATTTAAAGTGAACAAATACTATTTAATGTAAAGTAATATATCAAATATATAATTATACATTAAATCATTAAATCAACACTTGATTTAACGATCCGGTCATATCGCATATGACCGACTAATATCCAATGTATCGGCTTATCGAATCAATCCTCGATTCGATAACTAGGTTATATCACATACAACCAATCTATACATTCATCGGGAGAATAAAATACGGTATCACATACACGCATTATTCTCGGTCCCGCACATATCTCATATGCACTCCTATTTCGTTTCGCTTGAGCCAGGAAACCTCTTTGTAGGACTCTAAAGACTCGTCAATACGCCGGCAGCAGGTGATGATCATATCAAACACCCACAAGCCGCAAGCGGTCTGCTAAACGTAACGGCCACCCGGGTATTGAGCAATCAGAAGATCGACGAGCAAGCCCGCTCACACTCCTGTGAATCCAACCAGTAACACTTACCGTACAGTCCGGTCTGTTCGTCTGATATGTCGCATATCTTGCCTAGGGGTGGTAAACGTCAGACCCCAGTAGCTCGATAAGTCGTGTCGATATGAGGTCTATAACAGTTCGAGAAACTACTGGTAACACTTACCAGTAAATCTCAGCAACCCTGGCCAGGGATTTCCGGTTATAGCTATTCGAACACAGTGCAACATCAACTCCCTATACCGGGAGAGACGAATCCCCTCCTATCGCTCATTCCTCCATGTGATTCCGGACTGTACCCAAAAGCCACCGTTTTGCACGCCCTCTTGGACATGGTAAGGTGGAAATCAAAGCACAGTGGGAATCACACAAGACTACATGACGATCTCGGGTCAACAGACTAACCTGTACCAGTGTCACCAAAGAACTGCCATCTGACGTAAGGTGTAATACCATCTGGGAGTTCTCGGTGAGTCTGTCCAGTGTATCCAGTCTCTACTGAGCACCCGTATATCATCTCTAATGTCAAACACCAATTGATATGTGATCATCCATCGCCCATCTGTATGGGTCGAGAAGGTATACACTAGTCTACTCTGGCATATCGATGCCCTGTCTCGATACACCCATGACTAGGGACCTTGAAGGATGTACTTATAGACTACCTTGTCCCTACTAGTATGATCCGCATCATAGTCCAGGTAGTCAAGTACACATCCTAAGGGCTTTAGCAACATGTGACAGAGAGACAATCAGTATACACGTTAAAGTAAAGAGTAACCAGATAGCATACTATCATGTCGAGCAAGAAAGTCATCCCTATATATGTCCCAGCATCCACTACAATATACATCCTATGTACAGTAATGGCCTCTAAGGCATACATATAACTAACAACATGTACTCATGTCACCTGGGAACTGATAACTGACGATAGGTATAATACCAACCAACAGTCCCCGACGAGTCCTGTCCAGTGTACTCGTAACCTAACGAGCACCCGCATACTATCTCAAATACGATGTACTGACGGCTGTGGGACATACCGTCTCCCATACTGGGATGAGAAGCGCATACGCTAGTCTACTCCGGAGTATCGATGCAATGTCTCGATAGTCCAACGACCAGGGACCTATATAAGGATGTGCTTATGGATTACCCAGCTCCCACGAGTGTGAGCGCCATCACAACGCTGGTAATCAAGCAAAGATCCTAAGGGCTCTACTAATATGTATATCAACGATATGCTAAAAGAAACACATGCACATATTAAAGCGGAGACAAACCAAGTAGCATACTACCATTTCGAGCAAGATTGTATATAAAACTGTGAATATCCCAAGCTTCCATCAAGTAATATACAAACTAGTATGATACAGTAATGGCCTCTAGGGCATATACACTAACAGGGTTTAGGTAAATGGTTAGGTTAAGAAAAGAAACAAAATGGTAAAGACTTTCAAAGCTTCATGAAGCTTCAAGAGTAAAACAAAACAAGCCACCATTTTATTTCTTGCCAAAAATAAATAAGGAAAATAAATAAAACAAATAAAACCTAACCATTAACCTAAACATGGTTTAAAGCAAACATACACCCAAGTTTGCATGTATCATCAAACATGATACAAACTAGTGCACAAACATATATCATATATACAACTTGTGCAAATCAAGTGAGAAAATCCATCTTAAGTGAACAAATACTAGTTAATGTAAAGTAATATATCAAATATATAATTATACATTAAATCATTAAATCAACACTTGATTTAATGATCCGGTCATACTGCATATAACCGACTAATATTAAGTGTATCAATGTATCGAATCAACACTTGATTCGGTAACCCAGATATATCTTATATAACCGTCCAATGATACAAATCGCGAGAATAGAAAACAGCATCACATACTGGTATTATTCTCGGTCCCGCACATATCTCATATGCGCTCCTATTTCGTTTCGCTTAAGCCAGGAATCCTCTGTATAGGACTCTAAAGACTCGTCAATAAGCTGGCAGCAGGTGATGATCATATCAAACACCCACAAGCCACAAGCGGTCTGCTAAACGTAACGGCCACCCGGGTATTGAGCGATCAGAAGATCAACGAGCAAGCCCGCTCACACTCCTGTGAATCCAACCAGCAACACTTACCGTACAGTCCGGTCTGTTCGTCTGATATGTCGCATATCTCGCCTAGGGATGGTAAACGTCAGACCCTAGTAGCTCGATAAGTCATGCCGATGTAAGGTCCATAACGTAGCATGAAACTACTGATAACTCTTACCAGTATATCACTGCAACCCTGGCCAGGGATTTCCGGTTATTGCCAGTCGAGCATAGCGCAACATCAACCCCCAATACCGGGAGAGACGAATCCCCTCCTATCGCTCATTGCCTCCATGTGAATCGGGACTGTACCCAAAAACCACCTGTTTGCATGACTCAGTAGAGCCGTGGTAGGGTGGAAATCAAAGCACAGTGGGAGACACACAAGACTCTATGACGATCTCGGGTCAACAGACTAAGCTGTACCAGTGTCACCTGAGAACTGCCATCTGACGTGAGGTATAATACCATCTGGGAGTTCTCGGCGAGTCCGTTCAGTGTACCCAGTCTCCACTGAGCACCCGCATACCATCTCCGATGTCAAACACCAATGGATATGGGATCATCCATCGCCCATCACATGGGTCGAGAAGATATACGCTGGTCTACTCTGGAATATCGATGCCCCGTCTCGATATTCCCACGACTAGGAACATTGAAGGATGTACTCATGGACTACCCAGGCCCCACTAGTATGATCTACATCATAGTCCTGCAAGTCGAGTACACATCCTAAGGGCTTTATCAACATGTAACAGAGAGACAGAAAGTATACACGTTAAGATAAAAAGCAACCAGATAGCATACTATCATGTCGAGCAAGAAAGTCATACCTATATATGTCCCAGCATCCACTACAATATACATCCTATGTACAGTAATAGCCTCTAGGGCATACATATAACTAACAATCTCCCACTTGCACTAGGGCCATCTGTAGCAGTGGTTGCAGTATCTAATACTCAACCATCCCATATAAGTCTCTCCATGGGAAAAGGCCTTTGTGAGTGGATCCGCCGTGTTGACCTCTGAGTCTACTCTCCTAACCTCGATCACCTTGGAGATCAACTGTCTCCTTGATCAGGCAATGCTGCCTCAGAATATGTATGGGTCACTGATGGGACCGGGGTTCCTGGGCCAAAGCCACACTTCCATTGTCATACAATGGTAGGAACCTAGTTCATCTCATGAACTAATATACACCCAAACTGCCTTTTTGGTAGTATCTTTGATAGCGATGTCACTAGCCTTTATCGTCTAGTCTGCCACGGTATCTAGCTTGGAACTCTTCCAACATACCGTCCCTCCACTGAGGGTAAAGACAATGCCTGCGACTGACATTCAGTCGTCCTTATCACCCTGGAACCTTTCCAGTGATTCTCCCCAGGATCAACTGATACCATCTCACTAAACCTAGTGAGAAGCCTAACATCCATTTAGATCTATCTCATAGATCCAAATCCCAGGATTTAGGACGTATCACATAGATCCTATATGGAGAATTCTTGTGATAAGAGGAGATTGACCGTGCGTAGTATAGGAAACTCTTTTCTTATCAAGAGTATGTTGTCCACGTACAATAAGAGGATGACCACCTTACTCTCTACTACTGTTTTGTATGTACAAGGTTCATCTATCATTTTGATGAAGTCAAACATTTTGACTACCACATTAAAACAGACGTTCTAACTCCGCGATGCCTGCTTTATTCTGTAAAGCAACTTGTACACGTTTTCGCTGTTCCCACTATCTACGAAGCCCTCTGGCTGTGTACTTATAGGCACTCTCTTCTAAATCAATATTTAGAAAAGTAGTCATGGCACCCAACCACCAGATATCGTAGTCATAGTATGTAGCAATGGCAAGTAGGATCTGGATGGACTTAAGCATCGTCCCTGGAAAAGGTTTCATCATTATCCACGCCTGGTCGATGACGAAAACCTTTAACAAGTCTAGCTTTGAAAGTCTTAACTTTTCCATCTATACCAAGTAATCTTCTCAAGATATACTTGCTCCTGATGGGGATTTAACCCTTTAGATATAGCAACCAAAGTCCATACTTTGTTGGTGTACATGGATTCCATCTCAGATCGCTAAGCATCCAGCCATTCTTACAGAGTCCCCACTCTCGATGGCCTGCTCGAATCTAGTTGGGTCATCATCTCATGATGCAATCCTCGCTCCCACTGTCATCGAGAAACCGAAGTATCTCTATGGCGGATGAGGAGCCCTACCAGATCGGCGGAGAGGCTGAGGTTCGTCGGGGACTATTGAATCGTTTGGTTCTGTCAAATCATCAGCAGCAGTTTTGTATAGCTGGAACCTTTCCAGTTCTACAGAACTGACCTTGCCTCGACCTTGTCCGGATTTTGCTTTTGTCATAAGCCGGACATTCCCAAATCTTAACTTACTTAAGAGATGGGCTCTTCCCATACCATATCTCATATGGAGTGGTAGGCATTGATTTGATTCGAACCCAATTCAATAGGTATGCAGCTACTTAAGTGCATAACCCCCAAAAAGGAAACAGGTAACTCAGTAGTACTCATCATAGAGCACACCATATCATATAGGGTGCGATTGCTCTTCTCCGATACACCTTTATGCTGTGGTGTATACAATGGAGTAACACTGAGAGAGAATCTCATTCTCCTTTAGAATAGTCCAAGAATTCTATGCACAAGTATTCTCCTCCCTGATCTCATCATAGGACATAATACTTATACCTGTATTAGTTCTCTACTTCTGACTTATATTCTTTGAACTTCTCAAAAGCTTCAGACATGTGTTTCAAGAGGAACATGTGTCCGAATCTTGAGAGATCATCAGTGAATGTAAGGAAGTACAAAGAACCAGTCTTGGCATATGTAGACTGGGGACCTTTATACATCACTATGTATCAGTCCCAAGAGTTCACTAACTCTTTCTCTGTTTCCAGTAAACGGAGTTATGGTCATCTTCACTTTGTGACATGACTGGCAAGTTTCATAAGATGTAAATTCAAACTGATTTAAATATGCATCTAAATGTAACTTTAGCTCGTCGGGTCACATTGATTTGACCTAGTCTACAATACCTCAAGAAGAAATCGCTCATTTCTGAACTCTTCCTCTTGTGTGTGTTTTGTATACTAGGAACTGTAGTTTGATTTAGAACGTTAATGCTTTTAGATAACGTGCCTGAACCGATCAACTTTTGAAATGTTCAAAACAATTTTCAACAATACAAAATTATATCCTTTCTTTACTAATAAAGAGACTGATTTGATTTTGTATATCAGGTTCGGTATCTAATAGCATTTGTTCAGAATCAATGTATTGGTAATACAGGGTGACAGTGACCAACAGACTTGGCTGCAACACTTGCACCGTTTTCTGTCTCATGAAATTTATCACCCGTTCTCAGTTCTCTGCCTTTCTGTAGCCCTATGTAACTGATTACATATCTGGGATCTTGATCCGGTATCAGATACCGAGGACGCAGAGGATACTGAGAAACAGTTCTGTATAATGAACACACCCGAAGGAGATGCATCATATGCACTTTCTTTGTTTGGGCGGCATAGGAATTCTGGTATTCCTCTATTTCCTGCTCTGTCTTATAAAAATTATAAGTTGGAGTAGGACCAACGTTCCCCAGCTCAGTATAACAAGCGGGTTCGGTCAATACATCCATATTATTATTTTGATTAAGGCGTGACATAGTCGCTACCAGGAGAGAGAGAGAGAAGAAAACACTCTGCGTGCGCTCTTGCAAGATCAGATTGGTTATTATTTTATCTAATTAGGATGGCTCCCACTGTTTTTATCAAATCTTCCTTCAAACCTTAAAAGGAAAGACTAGCCGGGATTAATTACACTCTACAAGTTCGCCAATCTTTCAGCCAGGCCAGTGTCGGTACTTTGAGGGAGGTTCCCCGTGCTTTCGCACGGACCTAATTAAAGTAAACCTCGTTTTCCCAGAGGCGTAACCCCATTGACACCTTTCTAGACACCTACTTGATCGGATAATTGCAAAGTGCAAAACTCTCCCAGGAGTAACAATTACTAGCAGTGGGTATCGGGATCCAACTATCATATAGAAGGTATGCAATCTCATTGCAAATTTCAACACTTGAAACTCCCGATAAAGGTTTTTACCCCTAGCACTCATGACCTTAACTATGGTCAACAAATCATAAGTACTAGTCATGTTCTACCCGTCATTTCGTGATTAATTAGACCGACCCACATGACCCTTAACTAAGGTCAACAAAGTTGCGCGACTGTCCTAACTAATCGCATCATATGCGGTGTAGGAAGACATCACTTAGCTACCGTACACTGTGCCTTGACTATGGTCAACAAACACAGCACGAATACTAAGTACTCTACTTCCTAAAATGACGGAAGGTTGCGAATGGTTTTTAATAAAACCTTTAACGCTTTGAACTTGATCTCGTTGCGGAATCAAATGGTTTTTAAATGGAGTGTTTTTTAGGCTTTTCTAGTTTTGCTAAAGGGGTCACTCCCGATGAAGGGATCGTCGGCCTTTTCCTCATCGAATAAGGTGCAGGATATATCATATATACCGCTGTGCAAAGCAAAAACTATAGAAGCAATCAAAAGAAAAATCGAGGGTTGTAGCATCTGCCAGTTATTGCTGAAGGAGTCACTCCCAGTGAAGGGATCTCGATCCTTTCCTTATCGAATAAGGTGCAGGATGTTCTACAAGGAACACCGCGATGCAAAGCAAGAACTGTAGCTACCTGTTTTTACTTTTGAAATTCGATTCCACAACATCTTTTAGGTTTATTTTCTTTCATTAATCACATTAATGAATATCCCATCATTTAAGTCCACCTAAACATCACAGATAAATATAACGTACGCTTAAGTCATCCGCATTCGCCTCGATGTCTCGTCTGCACCGTTAGGTTAGGTAACTAACGCCAGAGCGAGGCAGGGCTAGCGCGGGTGTAAAAACATAAGCAACGTCTATATAATATATCATACATACTATATACAATAGCTATCTGAACATATCACATGATCACATCACAGATAACGCAGCAGAAAATATCATATGAAATATTGGATATACTAGGACGTCCGTGTTTTTAATACGAGCCAGTATAAAACACGGATTCCACGGTCGCGATGAATAGCCAAACCCACACCCCTGGACCCCTACGAGAGCAGCAAGCAACCCTACCAATTCTAGGGTTAGGAGACCTGGACTCGACTCCTCGAGATGGTCTCCCACTAGACCCTAGAACCTGGTTACTTGTGCTCCCCTCCTTGGGTCTATCCTAATGCGGAAAAGTAAATAATATACATCAACGGTGACATCTTCCGCAACCTGGAAGTGCCCCAATAAAAGAATATTACATACAAGTTTTTACATGAATGAAAATGAAAAACACTCATCTCACATAAAAATCCCCCGGCTATTCAAACACGACGATCTAATATAACATATCCAGCAACACATAACATCACATGTCATCAACGTAAGTAAATATGCGCATCCCAATTGTCGTTGACAAATAGCAACGAAACCGGCGATATCACATATTACACTTACGGTCACAGAAAAGAAAGTGTAAAACTACAACAGTTGGAATCCGCAAACTCTTTAGACATTGCATGCCTAACCAAATGAATTCCTTAGACATCGCATGCCTAACAATTATAAACCCCGCATTTAGTCTCATTATCGAAAACACTTTTCAATATCAAGTCGGGCAATTCAACAGGATTCCCGACATTTAGAACGAATGCTCGTCGCAAACTTTAGTAGACGGCCGCACCCCCGATGCCGTCGACGAAGTGCACCAAGGCGGAACACCGCTACTGCGAGCACCCGAATGGATGATTTCGGCGACGGGGTTCTCCTACAGTCACTTGGTCGGGGCTATGGGGTGTAGCTGTCTATTAAGTTTACCCGGCGAGTATCCGCGTACGCTACGTGATTGCGACGGACTTTTGATCACATCAAAATCCCGTGGAAACCGATCAAGTGAGACTAAAGTGCTAGATTTATAACATTCATTCAGTTATCTCATAACTACTTGTGGATTCCAAATATTGTATCACATTCCAGATAAAATAGAAAATGTTAAACTTTCCGATCGAACAATCAAACACCCATGTTTTCCCGAAACAGCTCAACACATGAAATAAGTTTAAGAACATTCACTTCATGCCACAGTACCAACGGTCCAGACATAGAAGGGTCAAGCCAACGCCTCACATGTAGCACGCTGTACTTTCCCAAACCCTAAGGTTCAAAGGGCAGTTCAAGACGGTCACATAATCGAGTTAAGGTTTGTTGTCTTCTAGAGGGTCCATCGCGTTACTTGCACTACATAGAACTATCTTAAATAACGGAAAAATCCAACACTTGGAAATTTTCTGGCAGGGGAAAAATTCGGTATTCATATCCGGTCTAACTTTTTAACATGTTCTAAAATTACCCGGAAAAACACTTAGACGAAATTGAACTTTCGATCAAAACAACGAACTCCCAATACAATCCAGAAAAATCAACTGTGGGGTATAAATTAAAAATATCCAGAAGAATCAGGAATGACATAAGAACATTACTGTGCAAACTTCATAGAAAGAGGTAACTGTACGGCCGCGGAACCGCCGCATGAGCCATGCTCCTGCTGCGGTTCCGCAGCGCATTAATCGACTTAGGCGCACGTGATGCACAGTAACTCTTAAAAAACCCTGCTGATTTTTTTGCATATTTTTAATTCACAAAAATCCCAGTTTTGAAAAATTGTACAGGGAAGGGTTTTCAATTAGGGTTTCGGGTTCGATCGGACTTCTAACATCGTCTACACTTCGCCTAAAGCTCTAGCTAAGCTCTGATTCCACTGTAGGGTTCCTAGGCACACCCATGAGGTTCTACAACTGATCAACCATGCCAAAATCAAAAATTTCCATGTGCCAAAGAACCCTATACTAGATCGTTAACTAGAGGTAAGGCGAAACATGCAAGAAAACTACTTTGCTGCTAAGTGAAAGAGACTACAACCTTTGTAGATCCGGTCCTCCACTTCTCTAGCTCCGTGTTGATTTCCCTCCGCTGCGATCATCGGAATCCCGGACTCTAGCGTCGGTTTCATCGGAGAAATGGGCGGGCTAGGTCGTTGACTTCGATGCCGAAGATGATCTACGTCGAGGCGACTCAAACTCAAGGTCCATCTTCACTAGATCATGAAACTTGTGAAGATAACACACTCTACTACATGGCAAGTGGTAGAGGATGAAGAAATAGGAAGTGGGTTCAGTTTGGATTTGGATTTCTCACTTGGATTCATCACTTGGAATTTTCAAGAGAGCTTTCTTCTCTTCGTGAAGAAGAAGAAGAAGAAGAAAAGAAAATGAATAATGAATTATCACCAAAAAGAAAATTCAAGTGAAGTCTATCATTTAGCAACCATGGGTGAGATTAACCTTTGTAGAGAATAAACTAGGGTTTAGGTAAATGGTTAGGTTAAGAAAAGAAACAAAATGGTAAAGACTTTCAAAGCTTCATGAAGCTTCAAGAGTAAAACAAAACAAGCCACCATTTTATTTCTTGCCAAAAATAAATAAAGAAAATAAATAAAACAAATAAAACCTAACCATTAACCTAAACATAGTTTAAAACAAACATACACCCAAGTTTGCATGTATCATCAAATATGATACAAACTAGTGCACAAACATATATCATATATACAACTTGTGCAAATCAAGTGAGAAAATCCATCTTAAGTGAACAAATACTAGTTAATGTAAAGTGATATATCAAATATATAATCATACATTAAATCATTAAATCAACACTTGATTTAATGATCCGGTCATACTGCATATAACCGACTAATATTAAGTGTATCAATGTATCGAATTAACACTTGATTCGGTAACCCGGCTATATCTTATATAACCGTCCAATGATACAAATCGCGAGAATAGAATACAGTATCACATACTGGTATTATTCTCGGTCCTTCACATATCTCATATGCGCTCCTATTTCGTTTCGCTTGAGCCAGGAAACCTCTGTGTAGGACTCTAAAGACTATTCAATACGCCGGCAGCAGGTGATGATCATATCAAACACCCACAAGCAGCAAGCGGTCTGCTAAACGTAACGGCCACCCGGGTATTGAGCGATCAGAAGATCAACGAGCAAGCCCGCTCACACTCCTGTGAATCCAACCAGCAACACTTACCGTACAGTCCGGTCCGTTCGTCTGATATGTCGCATATCTCGCCTAGGGATGGTAAACGTCAGACCCCAGTAGCTCGATAAGTCATGCCGATGTAAGGTCCATAACATAGCGTGAAACTACTGATAACTCTTACCAGTATATCACTGCAACCCTGGCCAGGGATTTCCAGTTATGTCCAGTCGAGCATAGCGCAACATCAACCCCCAATACCGGGAGAGACAAATCCCCTCCTATCGCTCATTGCCTCCATATGAATCGGGACTGTACCCAAAAACCACCTGTTTGCACGACTCAGTAGAGCCGTGGTAGGGTGGAAATCAAAGCACAGTGGGAGACATACAAGACTCTATGACGATCTCGGATCAACAGACTAAGCTGTACCAGTGTCATCTGAGAACTGCCATCTGACGTGAGGTATAATACCATCTGGGAGTTCTCGTCGAGTCCGTTCAGTGTACCATGTATCCACTGAGCACCCGCATACCATCTCCGATGTCAAACACCAAAGGATATGGGATCATCCATCACCCATCACATGGGTCGAGAAGATATACGCTAGTCTACTCTGGAATATCGATGCCCCGTCTCGATATTCCCACGACTAGGAACATTGAAGGATGTACTCATGGACTACCCAGGCCCTACTAGTATGATCTACATCATAGTCCTGCAAGTCGAGTACACATCCTAAGGGCTTTATCAACATGTAACAGAGAGACAGAAAGTATACATGTTAAGATAAAGTGCAACCAGATAGCATACTATCATGTCGAGCAAGAAAGTCATGCCTATATATGTCCCAGCATCCACTACAATATACATCCTATGTACAGTAATGGCCTCTAGGGCATACATATAACTAATACAATATACATCACTATGTACAGTAATGGCCTCTAGGGCATATATATAACTAACAATGATGAATATCCAAACCCCACCCTAGACCCCTACGGGTGCGGCACACTACCCGCCAAGTACCCGAAGTGAAGCAACCTCCCTTAACAACGTGAGTAGGCCACTCGGCACTTCAAAATACCCGGTAGTTTATGCACCCCACCTTGGGTCTATCCTAGGAGCAAAAATAGTAAAAGAAATAATATACAATAGCGGCTACAACCTCAACCCGGATGTGCGGCCATAAAAATAATATTAAATCAATTTACAATTTTTACATTGAATGAAAGATAAATAAACACTCATCTCACAACCCCGGCTATTCATCCGCGACAATCCAACAAGTTCATATACACAAACTAACATCATAGATCACAGATATGTACAACCCCCACTAATCGACGTATAGCGATTAGTCGACGTTCAGTACATATATCACATTACAGATATAATCAATTAGCTAAAGTTTATAGAATTTCGATCAATATTCCAATTTGAAACTACCCTAAATACAACACTGTTCTCTTAAGAATCTGGGCAGAAACAAAGCATCTGAAAAATCACAAAATCTCAATCTGGACACACTACAGGAAAAACGAGTTGACTCCGAGTCGACTCGGCCGCGGATCCGCAGCGAAACGCTTGGTTTCGCCGCGCTTCCGCGGCTGTCTGACCGAGTTATGAGCTCGTTTTTCTTGGGTTTTCCTAAAAAACCCTGCACGTATTTTTCCGGTCTCTGGAAATATTTTTAGACCTGTTTTTAAAATCGGCAGAAAACACTAATTTTTGATGTATTTTGCGATTTTTTTCGGGATCGAAGTTCTAAACACTTTGCTAACATGTTAGTTGTTGTTTAGCTAGGTTCTGATACCACTGTAAGTCTATGTAACCCACCTCGGTACTTACGGGGAGGCGGAAAGAGTAAAAATCAGATTTTTATCATAAGGAAACATAGACTAACCATGTAGGATCTTTGCTAAACAAAAACTAAAAAACTAACTACAAGTTCTAGCTACTTGGTTAGATGGTTATACCTAGTTCTTGAACTCCTTCTCTTCTTGTTGTGGTCCTCCTTGTTGCTAGCTCCTTGGAGTGGTGTAGACGGCTCCTCTTCTTCGTCTTCTCTTTACCGAAGAAAGATCCACCCGAAGGCCTCTACCTTGAGCTCCTACCTCAACAAAGAAGTAATTAGAGTGCTTGGCTTGCTAGACTAAGAACCCTAGAGTGAATAGAGAGGTGTTTTGATGGTTTGATCTCACAAAGCTCATGTTTTTCAGCACATGAAACAAGAGAGCTTTGAGAGAGGAAGAGGAGAGAGCTTTGAGAGAGAAAGAGCATGAGAGAATGAGAATAATGTGAACCTTTCTCTCATATGAACAAAAAGAATAATGATAATTTTAATTAGGATAAATTGTCATGGTTGAAGTTGATTTGACCCTTATCATATCATAATTAATGCTAAGCATGCTCACAAAAATATCCAAGTCAACATGGGTCATCTTGGTCAAAGGGTCAAACCTAATTAACCATGATACAATTATCACTAATTAAAATTCATTAATCAATTTCCTCAATCTTATTTTGGTTTTAATCAAGTCAATGGTCAAACCCCTAATGAGGTTCCTCTGCCTCTGTCAACTGTGTATACATACCCGCATCCGTGTTCCGAGGAACATGAATACAATGAGACAAAACCAATCCCAAAACAATTACTAGGATCTGGCTTAAACCAAAGCCCGCTAGTAATAACTGCCCGGACACCAAACGTGCACAAGTGCGCGTATGTGAACGAACCCCGTCGTAAAACCATACGACCTCTACTCTGTTTTGCTGAAAGGTGAACAACCCTCTGTGTGGGACTCTAAAGACTCGACACTACGCTGGCAGTGGGTTTAACCACAGGCCGCAAGCGGAACTAGCTGTACGTAACGGTCCCCAGGTAGATGCCGATAAGAAGACCGATGAGGTGAACCCATCCGAACTCCTACTGCGCCTGAATGTGACAATCTCCGTACAGTCCGGTCTGTTCGTCTGAGAGTATCTCATGTCAGGCCTAGGGGGCGGTAAACGTCAGTTCCCTAATAGCGGTACAAGTCGTGTCGGAGTGTAGCCCAGAACACCCTGAGAAAATACTGGAAACACTACCAGTAAATCTCGCTTGCCCTGGCTAGGGACTTTGTGTAATGGCTCTCCTAGACACAGCGCGATATCAACTCCCAATACCGGGAGAGACGAATCCTGTCTAACCGTCACTGCCTCCAAGTGCTTCGGACTGCACCCAACTACTACCTGTTTGCACAACTCATTTGAGCCATGGTAGGGTAGTAATCTAAGAACAGTGGAAACACACTCGAGGCGAAGTGACAGTGTCAAGTCAACGGACTAAGCTGTACTCATGTCACCTGGGAACTGATAATTGACGATAGGTATAATACCAACCAACAGTTCCCAGCGAGTCCTGTCCAGTGTACTCCTAACCTAACGAGCACCTGCATACTATCTCCAGTACGACGTACTGATGGCTGTGGGACGGATCATCTCCCCTCCTGGGATGAGAAGCATATACACTAGTCTACTATAGAGTATTGATGCCCTATCTCGATAATCCTATGACCAAGGACCTGTATAAGGATGTGCTTATAGACTACCCAGCCCCCACTAGTGTGACTGCCATCACAATGCTAGTAGTCAAGCAAAAGATCCTAAGGGCTCTATCAATATGTATTAGCAATATGTCGAAGGAAACCCATACACATATTAAGATAGATACAAACCAAGTAGCATACTACCATATTGAGCAAGAATGTCAATCCGTGTATATATCCCAAGGTTCTAAAATGTAATATATAAACTAGTACTATACAATAATGGCCTCTGGGGCATATCACACTATCAAGCCGTACATCGAAAAAGAAAAATTACAGTATCGGGGGAAGGGGTGCAGAGAACATTACTCGTGGTACTCCGAGAATATTTCCGCCTGCCGAGCCCTCACGGCCTCAGACCTCTGCCTCTGATGCCGGTCGCTAACGTTGGCATCGTGCCTCAATTGGAAGCACTCAAGCATGAGTGTCGCCGAGCGATCCCGCCGACCCGCGGAGATCAGGCCGAAGCGCCGCAAAGACCTTAGCTTACCAACCGCCTCGTCCTTCAGCTGTTCAGACAAGGGGTTGTAGAGCCCCGGCGACGCCCTCTAGATGGAGTACATCAACAGCTGGAGCAGGGGGGAGCGCCGGCGAAGCAATCGGCCGAAATGATCCTCAATGCGGCCTATTACTAACTGCACCGTATCCTCGGTGGAGTACTGATCGTAGAGGTACACGTCCTCGAAGTTTATGATGTTGGGGATGGTAAAAGTGAAGTCCTCCATTGTTACGTTTTGGTTATGAAGGAAGGAGTGATCAACGCTCTCTCCGTTTTATAGCCCATAACACCCCAGGAGTCCAACAGTCGCTCGTTTCACCCACAACCGTACCGCCACACGACAGACATCGATCCTTTCTCAGCGAAATCGAAACGACGCGGCTACGGCGCTTTGCCTCCTCCACGCATCCATGACACGTGTCGCCCGCGATTATCCCTCTTCCCGATGCTAGCACCGGGAAGGTCGGACAGAACCTCACGAATCGACCAAGCGGCAGCCCTGCTTGGCCCGTCCTTAGCAGGCCCCTTACAGCCCTTCCCGCGCTAATGATCAATGCCCTCACCAAGAGGCAACCGAGCAGCTACCCTGCTCGGTTATCCCTGGCTGGTAGTTCACTACGCCACGACGCCCGGGATCTAAGCCCTCAACAAGAGGCAACCGGGCTCGCCCCTGCTCGGTTATCCCTGGCTTGTAGTTCACTACCCCACGAAGCTAAGGATCTAATCCCTCGCCAAGAGGCAACCGGGTTCGCCCCTGCTCGGTTATCCCTGGCTGGTAGTTTACCACCCCACGACTCCAGGGATGTAAGCCCTCGCCAAGAGGCAACCGGGTAGCAACCCTGCTCGGTCCATTCTTAGCAGGCCTCTTACGACCCCTCCCACGCTAAGGATCAAAGCCCTCGCCAAGAGGCACCGGGCAGCAACCCTGCTCGGCCCGTCCTTAAGGATCCAAGCCCTCGCCAAGAGGCACCGGGCAGGAACCCTGTTCGGCCCGTCCTTAGCAGGCCTCTTATGGTGCCTCCCGCCCTAAGGATCAATGTAGGGTTCCTAGGCACTCTAATGAGGTCTCACAAGGCATCAACCATGCCAATTTCAAAATTTACGGTGCCGAGAAACCCTAGACTACGGATCGTTGGATAGAATTCTAGGCGACATAATGAAACTAGTTTACAACTAAACTATGAGAACGGAAATACAACCTTTGTAGATCCGTTTCTCCACCTCCATAGCTCCATGATGAAGTCCTCTCCGCTGTCCAAATCGAACCATGGCTCTCACGGTGGCTTCATCGGAGAAAAGACCGGGCTAGGTCGTCGACTTCGTGCCGAAGATGATCTACGTCGAGGCATCACTAGATCAAGCTCTCACTTCACAAAGTCATGAAACTTGTGAAGAAAACACACTCTACTACTTGGCAAGAGGTAGAGGATGAAGAAATAGGAAGTGGGTAGACTTTAGAATTGGATTTCTCACTTGATTTCATCAATCACCATTGATGGTCAAGCATTTTCTTCTTATGAAGAAGAAGAAGAAGATGAAGAAAGAATTATGATAATTTATTAAAATGAAAAGGAAAATCAATACTTATCATAATATTAACCTTAGTTTAGTGTAGAGAATGGACCATGGTTAGATATGATGGTTAGGGTTAAGCAAGAGACAAGAATGGTGGACTAGGTCAAAGTTTCATGAAGTTTCAAATACAAACAAAGAAAGCCACCATTCTTCTCTTTAATCCTTTCCAAAATACATAAATAAATAAATAAATATGAAAATCAAAACCCTAACCATTTAAATAACCATGGTTCAATCTTTACACAAACACAAGTAAACATGTATCATCAAACATGATACATACAAGTGCACAAAACTATATCACATATACAATGTGCACTTGAAGTGAGAAAATCCATTTAAAGTGAACCAATACTAGTTAATGCAAAGTAATATATTAAATATATAATCATACATTAAATCATTAAATCAACAATTGATTCAATGATCCGGTCATGTCGCACATAACCGACTAGTATTAATAGTAACAACTTATCGAATCAACACTTGATCCGATAACCCGGCTATATCGCATATAACCGATCAATGTCACAAATCACGAGAATGGAATACGGTATCACATACACGTATTATTCTCGGGCCCGCACATATCTCATATGCGCTCCTATTTCGTTTCACTTGAGCCAGGAAACCTCTGTGTAGGACTCTAAAGACTCGTCAATACGCCGGCAGCAGGTGATGATCATATCAAGCACCCACAAGCCGCAAGCGGTCTGCTAAACGTAACGGCCACCCGGGTATTGAGCGATCAGAAGATCGACGAGAAAGCTCGCTCACACTCCAGTGAATCCAACCAGTAACACTACCGTACAGTCCGGTCTGATCGTCTGATATGTCGCATATCTCGCCTAGGGGTGGTTAACGTCAGACCCCAATAGCTCGATAAGTCGTGTCGATATGAGGCCTATAACTGTTCGAGAAACTACTGGTAACACTTACCAGTAAATCTCAGCAACCCTGCCCAGGGATTTCCGGTTATAGCCAATCGAACACAGCGCAACATCAACCCCCTATACTGGGAGAGACGAATCCCCTCCTATCGCTCATTGCCTCAATGTGATTCGGAACTGTACCCAAAAACCTCCGTTTTGCACACCCTCTTGGACATGGTAAGGTGGAAATCAAAGCACAGTGGGAACCACACAAGACTCTATGACGATCTCGGGTCAACAGACTACTCTGTACCAGTGTCACCAGAGAACTGCCATCTGACGTAAGGTATAGTACCATCTGGGAGTTCTCGGCGAGTCCGTCCAGTGTACCCAGTCTCTACTGAGCACCCGTATATGATCTCTGATGTCAAACACCAATGGATATGGGATCATCCATCGCCCATCTGTATGGGTCGAGAAGGTATACGCTAGTCTACTCTGGTATATCGATGCCCCGTCTCGATATACCCACGACTAGGGACTTTGAAGGATGAACTTATGGACTACCATGTCCCCACTAGTATGATCCGCATCACAGTCCAGGTAGTCAAGTACACATCCTAAGGGCTTTACCAACATGTAACAGAGAGACAATCAGTATACACGTTAAGGTAAAGTGTAACCAGATAGCATACTATCATGTCGAGCAAGAAAGTCCTCCCTATATATGTCCCGGCATCCACTACAATATACATCCAATGTACAGTAATGGCCTCTAGGGCATACATATAACTAACAATCTCCCACTTTCACTAGGGCCATCTGATAGCAGTGGTTGTAGTATCTCATACTCAACCATCCCATAAAAGTCTCTCTCTAGGAATAGGCCTTCGTGAGTGGATCCGCCATGTTGTCCTTTGAGTCTACTCTCCCAACCTCGATCCCTTAGAGATCAACCATCTCCATGATCAGGTGATACTGCCTTAGAATATGTCTGGATCACTGATGGGACCGGCGTTCCTTGGCATAAGTCACAACGCCATTGTCACACAATGGTAGGAACTAAGTTCATCTCATGAACTATTATACATCCAAACAGCCTCTTTGGTAGCATCTTAAGTAGCGATGTATCCAGCCTTTATCGTCTAGTATGCCACGGTATCTAGCTTGGAACTCTTCCAACATACCGTCCCTTTACTGAGGGTAAAGACAATGCCTGCGACTGACATTCAGTCGTCTTCATCACCCTGGAACACTTCCAGTGATTCTCCCCAGGACCAATTGATACCATCTCACAACAACTAGTGAGTTTTCTAACATCCAAATAGATTTATCTCATAGATCCAAAATCCAGGATTTAGTAGGTATCACTTTGATCCTATGTGGAGAATCATTGTGATAAGCGGAGATTGATTGAGCGTAGCATAGGAAATTCTTTCCCTATCAAGAGTATGTCATCCACGTACTCTACGAGGATCGCTAGCATACTCTCTACTACCTTTTTGTTGATACAAGGTTCATCTACCATTTTGATGATGTTAAACTCTTTGACTAACACATCAAAACAGACGTTCCAACTCCGCGATGCCTGCTTTATCCTATAAAGCATCTTGTACGCGTTTCCGCTGCTCCCACTGTTTACGAAGCCCTCTGGCTGTGTACTTATAGACGCTCTCTTCCAAAACATCATTTTAGAAGAGCTGTCATGACACCCAACCACCAGATATCGTAGTCATGGTATGTAGCCGTGGCAAGTAGGATCTAGATGGACTTAAGCATAGCTACTTGAAAAGGTTTCATCATTATCCACGCCTGGTCAATGACGAAAACCTTTAACAAGTCTAGCTTTGAAAGTCTCAACTTTTCCATGTACACCAAGTAATCTTCTCAAGATATACTTGCTCCTGATGAGGATTTAACCCTTCAGATATAGCAACCAAAGTCCATACTTTGTTGGTGTATAAGGATTCCATCTCAGATCGATAAGCATCCAGCCATTCTTACAGAGTCACACTCCTGATGGCCAGCTCGAAACTAGTAGGGTCATCATCTCATGATGCATTCCTCGCTCCCACTGTCATAGAGGAACCGAAGTAACTCTCAGGTGGGTGAGGAACCCTACTAGATCGGCGGAGAGGCTGAGGTTCGTTGGAATCTACTGAATCCTTCGGTTCTACCAAATCATCTGCTGTAGTTTGTATAGCTGAAACACTTCCAGTTTTAAATAACTGATCTTGCCTCGATCTTGTCCGGATTTTGCTTTTAGACATAGGCCGGACAACCCCAAATCTTAACTAACTTAAGATATGGGCTCTTCCCTTTCCATATCACATATGAAGTGGTAGGCACTGATTTGATCGTGACCCTATTCAATAGGTATGCAACTTCTCAAGTGCATAACACCCCAAAGGAAATAGGTAACTCAGTAGTACTCATCCTAGAGCACACCTTATCATATAGGGTGTGATTGTTCCGCCCCGATATACCATCTGGCTATGGTGTATACGGAGGAGTAATGCTGAGAGAGAATCTCATTCTCCATTAGAATAGTCCTGGAATTCCATGCTCAAGTATTCTCCTCCTCGATCACATCAAAGGACATAATACTTATACCCGTATTTTGGTTCTCTACTTCTAACTTATATTCTATGAATATCTCAAAAGGTTCGGACTTGTGTTTCAACAAGAACATAGATCTGAATCTCGAGAGATTATCAGAGAATGTAATGAAGTACAAAGAACTGGTCTTGGCATGTGTAGACAGGGGACCTACATACATCAACATGTATCATCCCAAGAGTTCACTAACTCTTTCTCTGTTTCAAATAAACAGAGCTATGGTCATCTTATCTTTGTGACATGACTGGCGAGTTTCACAAGATGTAAATTCAAACTAATTTAAATATGCATCTATATGTAACTTCAGCTAGTCGGGTCGCATTGATATGACCTAGTCTACAATACCTCAAGAAGGATCCGTCCATTTCTGAACTCTTCCTCTTGTGTGTGTTCTGTATACTAAGAACTGTAGTTTGATTTAGAACATTAATTTTTTAGATAACGTGCCTGAACCGATCAACTTTTGATATAGGAAATGTTCAAAACATTATCCAACAATACAAAATTTTACCATTTCTTTGCTAATAAAGAGACTGATATGATTTTGTATATCAGGTTCGGTATCTAATAACATTCGTACAGAATCAATGCATTGGTAATACAGGGTGACAGTGACCAACAAACTTGGCTGCAACACTTGCCCCGTTCTCTGCCTCATGAAACTTATCACCCGATCTCAGTTTTTCTACCCTTTTGTAGCCCTATGTAACTGATTACATATCTGGGATCCTGATCTGGTATCATATACCAAGGATGCGGAGGATACTGAGAAACAGTTCTGTATAATGAACACACCCGAAGATGATGCATCAGCATGCACTCTCTTCGTTTGGGCGGCACGGGAATTCTGGTATTCCCCAATTTCCTGCTCTGTCTTATAACAATTATAAGTTAGAGCGGGACCAACGTTCCCCAGCTCAGTATAACAAGCGGGTTCGGTCAAATATCCGTATTATTATCTTGATTAAGGCGTGATATGGTCGCTACCTGGAGAGAGAGAGAAGAAAACACTCAGCGTGCGCTCTTGCAAGAATAGATTGGTTATTATTTTATCTAATCAGGATGGCTCCCACTGCTTTTTATCAAATCTTCCTTCAAACCCTAAAAGGAAAGACTAGCCGGGATTAATTACACACTACAAGTTCGCCAATCTTTCAGCCAGGCCAGTGTCGGTACTTTGAGGGAGGTCCCCCGTGCTTTCGCACGAACCTAATTAATGTAAACCTCGTTTTTCCAGAGGCGTAACCTCGTTAACACCTTTCTAGACACCTACTTGATCGGCTAATTGTAATGTATAAAACTCTCCCAGGAGTAACAATTACTCGCAGCGGGTATCGGGATCCAACTATCTCATAGAAGATATGCAATCTCATTGCAAATTTCAACACTTGAAATTCCCGATAATGTTTTGCCCCTAGCGTCCTATGACCTTGACAGAGGTCAACAAACCATAGGTTGCTAGTCAAGTTCAACCCGTCATTTCTTGATTGAAGTAAACCCACCCGCACGACCCTTGACAGAGGTCAACAATGTCGCACGACTACCCTAAATCAATCACATCATATGCTTATGCAGATAAGCGCTAATCTGCTACCGCACACTACGCCTTGACAGAGGTCAACAAACGCAGCACGAATACTAACCAGTACATATCTGAAATGACGGAGGGCTACGAAAGGTTTTTCTGAAAACCTATTGCGTAATGAACTTGATATCGTTGTAGGATCAAATGAATTTTGAAATGGAGTGTTTTTGAGGCTTTTCTAGTTTTGCTAAAGGAGTCACTCCCGGTGAAGGGATCGTCGGTCCTTTCCTCGTCGAGTGAGGTGCGGGATATATCATATATATCACTGTGCAAAGCAAAAACTCTTAAAAGAAATCAAAAGACAAACCGAGTGTGTAGCATCTGCCAGTTATTGCTAAAGGAGTCACTCCCGGTGAAGGGATCTCGGTCCTTTCCCTATCGAATAAGGTGCAGGATATATCAAATATACCGCTGTGCAAAGCAAGAACTGTAGCTACCTGTTTTATTTTGAAATTCGATTCTACAACATCTTAGGTTTCTTTTATTTCATTAATCACATTAATGAAGTCCCATCATTTAAATACCTAAACATCACAGATAAATACGACGTACACTTATGCCATCCGCATTCGCCTCGATGTCCCCTCGTACACCGTTAGGTTAGGTAACTAACGGCAGAGCGGGGCAGGGCTAGCGCGGGTGTAAAACATAAGTAACGCCTATATAATATATCATATATACTATATACTGTATCTATCACAGAACATCACATGATCACATCACAGATATCGCAGCAGAAGAAACATATGAAATATTGGATATACTAGGACGTCCGTGTTTTCAATACGAGCCAGTATAAAACACGGATTCCACGGTCGCGATGAATAGCCAAACCCACACCCCTAGACCCCTACGAGAGCGGCAAGCAACCCTACTAATTCTAGAGTTAGGAGACCCGGACTTGACTCCTCGAGTTGGTCTCCCACTGGACTCCAGAACCCGGTTACTTATGCCCTCCTCCTTGGGTCTATCCTAGTGCGGAAAAGTAAATAATATATAAAGGGTGACAACATCCGCAACCTGGAAGTGCCCCAATAAAAGAATATTACATTCAAGTTTTTACATGAATGAAAATGAAAAACACTCATCTCACATAAAAACCCCCGGCTATTCAAACACGACGATCCAATATAACATATCCAGCAACACATAACATCTCATGTCATCAACGTAAGTAAATATGTCCATCCCAATTGTCGTTGACATATAGCAACGAAACCGGCGATATCACATATTACACTTACGGTCACAGAAAAGAAAGTGTAAAACTACAACAGTTGGAATCCGCAACCACCTCAGACATCGCATGCCTGACCAAATGAATTCCTTAGACATCGCATGCCTAACAATTATAAACCCCGCATTTTAGTCTCATTATCGAAAACACTTTTCAATACCAAGTCGGGCAATTCAACAAGATTCCCGACATCCTGATCAAATGCTCGTCGCAAACTTCAGTAGGCGGCTGCACCCCCGATACCATCGACGAAGTGCACCAAGGCGGAACACCGCTACCGCGAGCACCCGAACGGATGCTTTCGGCGACGGGGTTCTCCTACAGTCACTTGGTCGGGGCTATGGGGTGAGGCAGTATATTAAGTTTACCCGGCGAGTATCCGCGTACGCTACGTGATTGCGACTGACTTTTGATCTCATCAAAATTCCGTGGCAACCGATCAAGTGAGACTAAACTGCTATGTTTATAACATTCATTCAGTTATCTCATAACTTCTTGTGAATTCCAATTATTGTATCCCATTCCGGATAAATAGAAAATGTCAAACTTTCCGATCGAACAATCGAACACCCAAGTTTTCCCGATACAGATCAACACATGAAACAAGTCTAAAAACATTCAGTTCGTGCCTCAGTACCAACGGTCCAGCCGTAGAAGGGTCAAGCCAATGCCTCACATGTGGCACGCCGTACTGCCCCAAACCCGAAGGTTCAAAGGGCAGTTCAAGACGGTCACATAATCGAGTTAAGGTTTGTTGTCTTCTAGAGGGTCCATCGAGTTACTTGCACTACTTAGAACGTCTTTAAACTACGGAAAAATCCAACACTTGGAAATTTCCCGACAGGGGAAAAGGTGGGTATTTATATCCGGTCGAACTTTTTAACATATTCTAAAATTTATCCGGAAAGCCACATAGACAAAATCTGATACCCCGATCGAAACACCGAATCCCCAAAACAACCCCAGAAAATCCAACTCTTGAATAAAATTTAAAAATACCCAGAAAACTGCGCATTAAAATAAAGAAGTTACTGTGCCAAAATCATTGACTGATGAGACATGTTGACAGCGGAACCGCCGCATAAGCCATGCTTATGCCGCGGTTCCGCCGCGCCTTGGAGGAATCATGCGTCCCGGTTTGTACAGTAATTCTTAGAATCTCCTTCTTAGTTTTCTGCATATTTTTAATTTCGAAAAATCCACAAATACAGAAAAAGTCCAGAGAGCATTTTGGAGCTGGGATTTCGGTTCGATCGGACTTCAAACTCCGTATAGACTTCGCCTAAGGCTCTAGCTAGGCTCTGATACCACTGTAGGGTTCCTAGGCACTCTAATGAGGTCTCACAAGGTATCAACCATGCCAATTTCAAAATTTACGGTGCCGAGAAACCCTAGACTACGGATCGTTGGCTAGAATTCTAGGCGACATAATGAAACTAGTTTACAACTAAACTATGAGAACGGAAATACAACCTTTGTAGATCCGTTTCTCCACCTCCATAGCTCCATGATGAAGTCCTCTCCGCTGTCCAAATCGAACCATGGCTCTCAAGGTGGCTTCATCGGAGAAAAGACCGGGCTAGGTCGTCGACTTCGTGCCGAAGATGATCTACGTCGAGGCATCACAAGATCAAGCTCTCACTTCACAAAGTCATGAAACTTGTGAAGAAAACACACTCTACTACTTGGCAAGAGGTAGAGGATGAAGAAATAAGAAGTGGGTAGACTTTAGAATTGGATTTCTCACTTGATTTCATCAATCACCATTGATGGTTAAGCTTTTTCTTCTTGTGAAGAAGAAGAAGAAGATGAAGAAAGAATTATGATAAGTTATTAAAATGAAAAGGAAAATCAATACTTATCATAATATTAACCTTAGTTTAGTGTATAGAATGGACCATGGTTAGATATGATGGTTAGGGTTAAGCAAGAGACAAGAATGGTGGACTAGGTCAAAGTTTCATGAAGTTTCAAATACAAACAAAGAAAGCCACCATTCTTCTCTTTAATCCTTTCCAAAATACATAAATAAATAAATAAATATGAAAATCAAAACCCTAACCATTTAAATAACCATGGTTCAACCTTTACACAAACACAAGTAAACATGTATCATCAAACATGATACATACAAGTGCACAAAACTATATCACATATACAATGTGCACTTGAAATGAGAAAATCCATTTAAAGTGAACCAATACTAGTTAATGCAAAGTAATATATCAAATATATAATCATACATTAAATCATTAAATCAACAATTGATTCAATGATCCGGTCATGTCGCACATAACCGACTAGTATCAATAGTAACAACTTATCGAATCAACACTTGATCCGATAACCCGGCTATATCGCATATAACCGATCAATGTCACAAATCGCGAGAATGGAATACGGTATCACATACACGTATTATTCTCGGTCCCGCACATATCTCATATGTGCTCCTATTTCGTTTCGCTTGAGCCAGGAAACCTCTGTGTAGGACTCTAAAGACTCGTCAATACGCCGGCAGCAGGTGATGATCATATCAAGCACCCACAAGCCGCAAGCGGTCTGCTAAACGTAACGGCCACCCGGGTATTGAGCGATCAGAAGATCGACGAGCAAGCACGCTCACACTCCAGTGAATCTAACCAGTAACACTACCGTACAGTCCGGTCTGATCGTCTGATATGTCGCATATCTCGCCTAGGGGTGGTTAACGTTAGACCCTAATAGCTCGATAAGTCGTGTCGATATGAGGCCTATAACAGTTCGAGAAACTACTGGTAACACTTACCAGTAAATCTCAGCAACCCTGCCCAGGGATTTCCGGTTATAGCCAATCGAACACAGCGCAACATCAACCCCCTATACCGGGAGAGACGAATACCCTCCTATCGCTCATTGCCTCCATGTGATTCAGGACTGTACCCAAAAACCACCATTTTGCACGCCCTCTTGGACGTGGTAAGGTGGAAATCAAAGCACAGTGGGAACCACACAAGACTCTAGACGATCTCGGGTCAACAGACTACTCTGTACCAGTGTCACCAGAGAACTGCCATCTGACGTAAGGTATAGTACCATCTGGGAGTTCTCGGCGAGTCCGTCTAGTGTACCCAGTCTCTACTGAGCACCCGTATATGATCTCTGATGTCAAACACCAATGGATATGGGATCATCCATCGCCCATCTGTATGGGTCGAGAAGGTATACGCTAGTCTACTCTGGTATATCGATGCCCCGTCTCGATATACCCACGACTAGGGACTTTGAAGGATGTACTTATGGACTACCATGTCCCACTACTATGATCCGCATCACAGTCCAGGTAGTCAAGTACACATCCTAAGGGCTTTACCAACATGTAACAGAGAGACAATCAGTATACACGTTAAGGTAAAGTGTAACCAGATAGCATACTATCATGTCGAGCAAGAAAGTCCTCCCTATATGTGTCCCGGCATCCACTACAATATACATCCAATGTACAGTAATGGCCTCTAGGGCATACATATAACTAACAATCAAAGCCCTCGCCAAGACACACCGGGCAGCAACCCTGCTCGGCCCGTCCATAAGGATCTAAGCCCTCGCTAAGAGGCAACCGTACTCGCCCCCCTGATCGCTTTTAAAAGGAGAGGTTTAGGCTCCGCATTTAAAAGTCTGCAGTTTTGAAAAAACCGAGTGGTTTTGAAATTTGTTCCAATGATTCAACTTTGGTTTGTTTGCTTTGCAATAACCTAATGCAGTCCCATTATTTACACCTTTTATCATAGAAAAAGACGAAAATACCACGTCCACTTATGCCATCTGCATTCGCCCTTTGGCCCTGTCTAACACCTATAGGTTACTTAACAAATGCCAGAGCGAGGGCTGGACTAGTGCGGATGGAAAACATAAACAACGTCTACTATATAGCATATATATAATAAACATTCGTCTGACGCAATAATAGGCATTCCAGATCACAGATGAACATATTGGATATACTAGGAATTCCTCGTTTCGTTTAAGCCTGTAATGAAAGAAGGATTCCACGGTTGTGATAAATAGCCAAACCCCACCCCAGACCCCTATGGGTGCAAAAAACTACCCGCCAAATTCCTGAAGTGAAGCAACCTCCCTCATCAAAGTGAGTAGGCCACTCGACACTTCGTAGAACCCGGTAGTTTGTGCATTCCGCCTTGGGTCTATCCTAGGAGCAGAAAACAGTAAAAGAAACAATACAACGGTAACTACAACCTCAACCCGGATGTGCCCCGTAAAATAATATTACATCACTTTTCAATTTACATCGAATGAAAAAAAATAACTCTCTTCTCGCATTCCCGGCTATTCATCATCGACGATCCAACAAAGTTCATATACACAAACCAACAGATATGTGCTACCTCAAACTAACCGACATATTGCAATTAGTTGAAGTTTAAAAACACATATAACAACACAGAAGATCCGGTTAGCCAAGAACATTTATAATTTCGATCGAAATATATTTTCCGTGTCTACCCCAAGTGCAAACTAGCACAAAAAAAACCAATGGATAGAAACCAAATAATCCAGAGGCCAAAACACCCAAAACAAGAAATAACAGAGGAAAATTGAGGTGAATCGGCCTCGACTCGGCCGCGACTCCGCGGCGAAATGGACCGATCCGCCACGCTTCCGTGGCCGTCTTGACGATCAATGGTCTCAATTTTCTTCTGCCTTCTTAGAATATCCTACACTTAATTTTAGTAAATCAGAAATAATTTTTCTGGCACTTTAAAAAATCGACAGAAAGTTAGGGTATTAGTGTTTCGCTTTTCCGGTTTTTCCGACGATCGAAATTCTAACATTTGCTAACAAGCTAGTAAAGGGTTTCGTTGGCTCTGATACCACTAAAAGGTTATGCTAACACCCTGGCCATCACCCGTGGCCATTTGCGGAAAAAAAATTTCAAACAATTTAAAAACGGCGCTAGAATAACCCTATGCGGGATCGATTCTAAACCCTAACTAGGAAACATGCAAGAGGTTAACTACTCGGAAAGAAGTTTTACCTCATGAAAACATGCCATTCGGGTCTTCTTGTCGCTGTCCTCCTCGTCGTCATAGGCTCCATGGATCGTTCGGATCGGGCCTCCTCGTCGGTTTTCTCATGTCGAAGATGATCCACCCGAAAGCCTGTACATCGAGCTCCCGCCTCAACTGAAGTAACTAGGACACCTAGTTCTCCACACTAGATGTTGTAGACGATGTAGAGAATGTAGATGGAATGTTTTGTCTTTCATAGCCATAGGATTCTCAACTCATAAGACAAGAATGGCTTGAGGTAAGTAGAAGAAGAACACTTAAGGAAAATGCTAGTGAGAAAATTTGCATAAGAAAAGAGAATCAACTCCCTTAGCTCCAAACTGAGCCGAACCCTCTTTCATAATTAATAAATCATATTGGAAAGTGAAATATGTTTCAATATCAACTTGGTGAGTCATGGGATGAAAACCCCACAAGTGTCATCAAAAGCCATGCTCAATTTTATGCAAAATACACCTCATTTCCTCCACTCATAAAATGAATAATCATTTAAACTAAAATGATAAATACAATTATGAGGTGTCTCTTCTAGAAGAATCTTTGAAAAATTTACAAAAATGCCCCTCTTCCGTATATACATACCCGTATCCGTATTCCGAAAAAAACGAATACAAAAGAGACAAAAACTATCCATCAGTATAATATTAGGATCCGGCTTAAACCAAAGCCCACTAGTATTATCTGTCTGAATCATCATCCTTTCATAAGTACACGTATGCGATCGAATGCTGTCGTAAAACCATACGACCTTTACATCTTTTGCTCGATGCAGGGAAATCCTCTATGTGGGACTCTAAAGACTCGACACTACGCTAGCAGTGGGTTTAACCACAGGCCGCAAGCGGTACTAGCTGCATGTAACGGCCCCTAGGTATATGTCGATAAGAAGGCCGATGAGCAAAATCATTCAAACTCCCACTGAGCCTATCTGTGACAATCTCCGTACAGTCCGATCTGTTTGTCTAAGAGTATCGCATATCGGGCCAAAGGGGCGGTAATCGTCAGACCCCTAATAGCGCAATAAGTCATGTCATAGAGTAGCCCAAAACACCCTGAGAAACTACTGGAATACCTACGTGTAATGGAATTCCGAAAATAGCGTGATATCAACCTCTAATACCGGCAGAGACGAATCCTATCTAACCGCCACTGCCTCCAAGTGTTTCGGGACTGCACCCAACTACTACCTGTTTGCACGACTCCTTTGAGCCGTGGTAGGGTAGTAATCAAAGAACAGTGGAAACACACTCGAGGTGAAGTAGCAGTGTCAAGTCGACGGACTAAGCTGTACTCATTTCACCTGGGAATTGCTATCCGACGATAGGTAAAAATACCCACCAGAAATTCCCGACGTGTCCTGTCCACCGTACTCATAACCTAATGAGCACCTGCCTACTATCTCCAATATGACGTACTAATGGCTGTGGGACAGACCATCTCCCCTGCGGGATGAGAAGCGTTTATACTAGTCTACTCTGGAGTATCGATGCCCCGTCTCGATAATCCAACGACTAGAGACCTGTATAAGGACGTGCTTATAGATTGCCCAGCCCCCACTAGTGTGACTGCCATCACACCGCTGGTAGTCAAGCAAAGATCCTAAGGGCTCTACCAATATGTATAAGCGATATCTAAAAACACATGCACATATTGAGGTAAAAACAAAGCAGGTAGTATACTACCATTTCGAGCAAGACTGTTACTATATCCGTGTATATCTCAAGCTTCCATTAAGTAATATACAAACAAGTATGATACAATAATGGCCTCTAGGGCATCTATCACTAACAATTTTTACTCTCATTTCTGTTTATTCTGCTCGAGATATGATAGAACCTCCATTCTTATACAGTCTTGAGTCTTCTTCACGTCTATCCGTTACACTATTTTTCACCAACCATGATGATACCTTGATTAAATATTTGAATGGTTGGTGTTGACTTTTGGTCTTTGTAAAGCTTTGTGTAGGTGTATAATATTTACCCCCCTTTTATGATAAATTTCAATGTTTAGTAATGAAAACACTGTTTTACTGATGTTTGGGGGAAAGAAAAAAAATATTTTTATAATGACTCTTGAAAGAAAGGAAATTTTTGCACGATTGTGAGCCAAGAATAAGTTTGTGGGGGGCTTTCCATTTGACTATCTTTTGACCCTATTATTCTCCACCCAATTCTATAGGTTTTTGTGCTCGAACAACAACATCAATGCGGACACTGTTGCAAACAGGTTCGGGAGGAGGTTTGTGCTTATTCACGTATCATTTGGCATTATAAAAAAATTTGAAAATAAGAGTTAGAAAGGGAAAAATACATATGAAAGAGTGGAAAAAACTAATGAAATGCAAGAAAATTCGATATTTTAAAACGAAACTAGTAATACGTGGTCATGAGCTGTTGTCCCAAGAGTTAGTAAAATGAAAAAATCACTGATCCACAGATAGAAATAAGTCAGAAAAACAATCTATATTCTTGAGTCCAAACTTCTGAACGTTGATACCCTACTATATGCACTTACACACATCTTGAAACTTGGGATAGTAGAGGATACCTTTGAATACTCTTTCCTAGAAGCCTTAGTATGAAGGAAAAAATATAAGCCACTGGTGTTGTAACTACTTAAGGCAGCATATAAAAAATATAGCGAGGGTGCCTTATCAGCTAGTGCCTTAGACCAACTGGTTTAGGAGTCACTGTTAAGCCTTAGGTGTTGCAAGATTAGGATATTGCTTATTACGCCTTAATAAGTGAACACATTCGGTAATCGGTTGGTTAGTTCCTCAAGAAGTATTAAAGGTCGGATGAAGAATGTGTGAGAAAATCCATTTAAAACATCACCGACTAAAAAATACTAAGGAATATGGACAAAGGGTATGATAGGTTGAATTGAATTCTCCAAGTATAGGGATGATTTTTACAAACACGTAGGGGTATATGATCGATATTTGGAGGAGAGGTAGAGAGGAAGACTAAAGACGATGTTTTATTGAGAGAGAATGTGATTTCTGATATTTTTTCAAGACCATTAAGATAGGGCTCAAAACAACTAAAAAGCTAGTGTAGTTTGAAACCCTTATTTTCAAGTTTTTTTTTCTTTTCTACGTTATTATCTTTGCATGTAATTTTTGTCTTCTTTCTTTTATTTTGGGATTTTGTCAGTGTAATCCGCTGAAAACTCTCAGACAACACTCCTCCTATTTGGGCCACCTAGAGATTTAATGGCTTGTTGCACGAGCTAAGTGCAATCGTGTTGCCTACAAAAATGTGCTAGGTTTTTTCTTTTTCTTTTTGATAATAAAAATTTTTCTCAGGACGATCAAAGATAAGTTTAGAGTATTTGATCAGTCATATTTATTGCACATATGTACGATCATTTTCCCTACTATTATTAGTTATTAAAAGGTGTTAATTGTAAATTAAGAACATATATGGGTTTATTTGTAAAAGTATTATTGCCATATGATTCTTAATTTATAATTAATATAATTGGGGAATATATGCATAACATATTTAAATAAAATATCCATGAGATTATTTATTATATGCATATCATATCAAATATTCTTAACCAATATTATTAAGATTTCATATCAATTAATTGGTTGGAATATTATCTCAAATGTAACAAATGCTACTACCAAGTTGATTTGAGATATTGTGCAGGTATTATAATAAAATCAGTTCAGGTCTGAAATATAAGTAGGAGATCCACATCAAATCAATTTACCAAACCAAATCTGCCAAATGTTAGGAGCAAATTGAAGAATCTTGCAACGACAGAGAATAAGAGATATATTTTTAGAATATTTTTATCAGAAGGATCTCCAAATATTGATATAAGAAGACGCGAAGAATCTGGAGACTCAACTCCACTAGAGGGCGGTGGATCCGCGACCGTTAGGGGTAAAAGGCGACGGTTCCACGGTTGTTTGGTGGCGGTAGGAAGTGAAACTTCAGAAGCTTGATCGTCTTTGAACACACTTCAATATGACGTCTAGGGTTTCAAGTTACAGAGCCTATAAAAGGACCGAGAGCATCTATATATCAAACAATCTATCGACTGATTTACCAATCAAGGAATCTAGATATCTCGAGAAAATTATGGTTGTAATTTACTTTTTCAGCGAGCATCTTCTATAATGCAATAGTTTATTCAATAAAAGGTAGATTTTTTTATCTTGTCTCATTACTTTCTGTATTTTAATTTCTGCGTATATTTTCCACAATTTTAATTCTGTTATTTCTTATGGGTTCATTAATTTTCTATCTTTCATCGTTTACTTTGTTTATCTCAATGAGCGAGTAAATTCTCACTTGTTAGGGTTTGTAGGATATATTAGAATAATGGATGAACAAAATCTATTAACTTCTTTTTAAGTTTTAATTTTTATAAACTTTAGCAAAATCAGTCTTAACCCTCTTATCGGACGTGCTGTCAATTCATGATAGTCACGAACACGTTTTGAGATTCGTTAATACTTGTTTTGTGGAGGGCTTGAGAAAAATAGGGATCAATGGAAAGACAAGGGTCAGAAGAGGGAAATAATTATTTTTAAAATTCTATCCATTAACTAATAAATCCTATAAACCCTATTCTTATAAAATTTTCAAATCTTCCTATTATAAAATGATAAAAATCCCACATTTCTTTATTAACTCGTCTAAAATAAGATAAGTAATTCAGCATTTCCATGTGGACGACCCGTACTCACTGTCGGCTAGCTATTGCCACACCATTATTGATTGCAGTAACTAGAAAACACAAAGACACACTATTTCGAATCAATCAATCCCCATTCTTGTCACGAACCAAAATTTAGGCCCGTAACCGGCACTTAAACTACGTAACGTCAACAGGCGTACGCAACATAAGTAAGCCGAAATCCCAGAAATCTAAACCACCCAAAACTGGGTAAGCGGAGAAAAATATAGTTTAAAACATTCGGAAAATCTCAAGTAAAATCTTTAACTTTAATTTTATTTCTTGAAAATTTCGGCTGCACCTCCTTTGTAAAAACTAGCCCCGAAAATGGGTACAACATAGAATATAAAGAAAGCAATCCAAACGGGAGCAAATCACGCCCAACGGCGGAGACAACCACCACAAGCATATATACGACGCCGTAGCGAAGAAATATAAATGAAAACAACATAAGAAGGTAAAACTTAACAACAAGACCGGCTCCAAAGAGCACGGCACCCAAAGTCACCAAAATATATAGAACACCGATCCTCACAACTCGTCTCTAAGTTAAATACATGAAGTGGTATATGGAGAATACTAGATCCAACAAAAATATATCTAATGTACATAAACGGATAACCGCAAACCCACCTAATAGCAAAGGCCTTACAGCCAACCGTAGCGGTATCCATAAAAGTATAGATAAGAAGACGCCCTGCCGCGACTACTCTGAGGGTAAGTCCTGCAAAACACTGTGGCACAACGGGGGTGAGTTACCAACTCGTGAATAGTAAATAACATCATACTGTAATCGCAAGTATGCACGAACAGCGATAAATCTATCACATGTAATCTGATAGCATAAGTATGGAAATATGAATATGCAACAATCATGTAAAGGTCCATCATCAGGGTACTACAACTACATGAAGCAATGCATATCAAAATAATCCTGAGTGTGGGATGATATAATAAAACCTCATGCAAAAATCATCAGCATGGAAAAACCCCAGTGTCCCTCACTGACACATCAAATCCAAAAATCCTCAGGCACCACATCCTCAGATCGGCCCTCATATCCTGTAAGTCTCATGTAACCTGAGTGTCAATCATTGACACCCGAAACATCATGAAAACATATACATGTGTGTGTGTGTGTGTGTGTGTGTGTGTATAAAAGGATATCAACCACGTATGTCCATCGATGATACGTAAAAATTATGGAAACCTGAGTGTCTAACACCGACACTCAAAACATCATTAAACCCGTGTCCAGCATCGACACGTAAATCCTCATATCTTAGGCGCCATCCCCACGACTGGACCTGATGACATGTCGTACATCACTCTGGTCGGTATCCCCACGATAACCGCCGAGTCCAAATACAATCACCGGTAGGTACTTGCCCAGCCTTCCAGGCTCATCGCCATCATCTGCGATCATCTTGCCGAGGGGAACCATACCGGGCCCTACCAAGTACCCGCACACGGCCCATTCCACTCCTCGCATCGGGTATATAACACAAGTCTCAGAACCGAGAATCTCATGGTGGACGCACTGAAATATCATATCAAGAGAAACCGGGTTTTCAAACAATGTATAGTTTCTTGAAACACCCCCACGGTTCTCAAATCCATAAATCACATGAAATCCATATCTAAATGCGTAAATCCATGAAAACTGATATATGCAACATAAAACAGCCATATGAGCATATCAAGGGAAAACCACTCTTTTAAATGAATCCAGCTTTTAAAATATATCACGCGGTTCCCAAATCCCCCGAAATCAAGTGCAGTATCATATGAGGTGTACATATAACTGTAACAAGATATAAGTATATACGTGTAAGCAAGTATGTATGATGCATTTCATAAGCTCAATAGCACAATAACCAACGTCTCAATATCACATATCAATACAATACCACTTAGGGGTATATGCAGCTATAGCAAGATATATAGGTGTATATGTCAGTAGGTATGCATGATGTACATGTAGCTATAGCAAGGTATACGTGAAATGGAATAAGAGTCACTACCTCAATTATCCCTATCCAATAGAATATCACGTATGTATATGTGTCAGCTCTATCTCATATGCACAATTGAATAAGAGTCATTATCTCAATTATCCCTATCCATTACAATATCACGTACGTATATGGGTTGTGCGTGTCATGGCAATTACCGACGGTGTGTGTGTAGCATAAAAATTAGTGCTCGTGCAACATGAACCGTCAGTAGTAGTGTTGTGTCCAAAAGGTATAAGTCACGGTACAACAGGTAATAATATGCAATGACGCTCATGCGCAATCAACTCATATGCGAATAACATACAGCTATCATATCAATATCCAGCCCTGACGCATAACGCCATACGGGCGATTTCCCCGTAGATGTTAAATCTACTCACCGATGATTTCGAGGTACGAAAATCCGACCACATGCTTCCCTTTATTCGCAGCGTCCGAAGTCCCCGCTTGCGATCCTAAAATTTCACAAACATATCACATAAGCTAAATATCCTACACCGACACAAAGATAACGAAACGCAAGGATAACACCAAGAAAATTACACTGTGCACCTAGTGCACAAAACGCGCACGACATTGGCAAAACCCTAGCTAGGATCGCTAAACTACGCAACCACCAAGTCTAGACCCCGATCGTACCGATCGCGCATTCACAACACAATATCTCGCGATGAAGATAATATATATAATATCGCAATGCCCATAAGAACCTACGTTCAACTTTTACCGAAACTTAGTAAGCAACTTTATCGAAATTAGCACAAGTCTAAAGCTAACACAATTCTAGCGATCACAAACATCGCAAAGTAGCTTAACTAAGTTATCCAAACCATTTCCATAATTTTAATCTCACCCAAATATGTTTTTGTAAAACCTAGTTTGCTAATAAACTCACATAGACAAATTAGGAATAACAACAATTATCATTCTCCCACTAGGTTAAGTTTTCCTAGTCTTAACTTATCAATAAACCATATCATCAACTTAACCCTAACTTGATTATCACAAAATTATCATGAATTAACTAAACATGAAATTAAAGCTATATTAAACAATTAAATAGCTAGCTTAATGATTTTAATACAACAATTAAAGATTAAGGTTAGAAATTATACCTCCTCAAGAACACAATCTAGCAACTAGACTCATCATTTTTGCCTCCAAAATGATATTTTTCTTGATGATCAAAGCAAGTTTAGTGAAGAAGAATGATGGGTTATGATTTGTTTATGAGTTTTGTAGGATTATTTAAGGATTTTTGATGATTTAATGAGCTTGGAGAAGATGAAAATGGGGCAAGAAAATGAGGGGGCAGAACAAGGAGGGGGCTCGGCCAAATGGTGAAGTGGAGGGGCGGGGGGTTGTGAAAATTGTGTGGAGTTTTCTAGCTAAAATGACAATAAATATTCATTAATGCACTAAATATCTTATGCCACCTCTTTCTTTTCTTTTAAAAATAATTTTCTTTAACCACAAATATCTAGATATTTGGATGGGTGGATTAAACTTAATCTAGTGATTAGATTAGCATAAATTCACATTAGTATTAATTAACCCAAGCCAAAATTGTAATTACCACTAATAAAGTGCATAATTAACAACTTAAAATAATATTTTAATTAGGAAAAAAATTAAAGTGAACCAAAACTTTCAACTGACCCCCAAAGCCCGCAAACTAGCACTATTCTAGTTAAACTAGGCGCAATCAAGTCTGTACTGAAATTTGATCACTTTCGGGTTTTTACGGAAAACACTGACTATTTTACCCTAAAACGGAAAAATTCGCATAACGATTTCTAAAACGTTACAATCTCCCCCTTAAAGAAATTTGGTCCCCGAATTAAAAATTTAACTACGCGTACCTTCGAAGAGATGAGAGAATTTCTTCCACATCTCTCTCTCGGCCTCCCAAGTGATCTCCTCACTAGTAGGGCCACGCCAAAGAATCTTCACAGATGGCAAGACCTTTGACCGAAGTTTTTTGATCTGCCGATCCAATATAACTACCGGCTGCTCAGTGAACGAAAGATCGCGCTCAAGCTGAATGGTCTGGTGCTGAATCATGTGAGAAGGATCTTGAAGGTATCTACGAACCATTGACACATGGAAAACGGGGTGAACATCCGAAAAACTGGGTGGGAGCGCCAAATGATAAGCAACAGAACCCACTCGCTCAAGGATCTCGAAAGGGCCTACAAATCTGGAACTTAGCTTCCCCTTTTTCCCAAATCTCATAACGCCCTTCATCGGAGAAATCCGTAGGAATACATGATCCACCACTGCGAACTCGAGTCTGCGACGACGACGGTCGACATAAGACTTCTTCCTGCACCGGGCTGCTCTCATCCTGTCCTGAATCAGCTGGATCTTCTCCGTAGTCTCCTGAACTAGCTGGGGTCCCAAAACCCTACTCTCACTGAGTTCGGTCCAACAGACAGGTGATCAACACTTCCTACCATACAAAGCCTCAAAAGGCGCCATCTGAATCGTCTCCTGATAACTGTTATTGTAGGAGAATTCAATCAACGGCAAGTAATGATCCCAACTGCCACCAAAATCAAGCACACACGCACGAAGCATATCCTCCAGAGCCTGTATAGTCCGCTCCGACTGACCATCGGTCTGTGGATGAAAAGCGGTGCTAAAACTCAACCGAGTACCCAAAGCTTCCTTAAGCTTCTGCCAAAGACGGCTAGTAAACTGGGTGCCTCTGTCGGATATGATGCATATGGGAACGTCGTGCAAATGCACAATCTCATCTATGTACAACTGAGCATACTGAGCATAACCGAAAGTGGTCTTCACTGGAAGGAAGTGAGCCGCTTTCGTCCACCGGTAAACAATCACCCAAATGGAGTCATACTCTCGACTGGTCCTGGGTAAACCCACAATGAAGTCCATGGAAATCTGCTCCCATTTCCACTCCGGAACGGGTAAAGGCTGCAACTCACCCGCCGGCCTCTGATGCTCAGCCTTGACTTGCTGAAAATTCAGGTACCTCGAAACGAAGTCCGAAATATCGCGCTTCATCCCTTCCCACCAGTAAAAGTCTCTTAATGCACTGTACATCTTGGTGGAACCTGGATGAACGCTAAAAGCTAACTGAAGTGCCTACTCTAGGATCTCGCATATCAACCCATCAGCATCTGGTACACACAAGTGAGTCCCGCATTGTAGCACACCCTGGTCATCAATCATGAACTCCGAAACTGTACCGTGCCGAACAAGCTCAAGAATCTCAGACAAACGGGCATCACTGGGGTGCGCCTCATGGATACGATCAAAAAGTAGTGGATGGGCACAGACATGAGCAAGCTGTCCCCCAGTGGAAGTGAATTAAAATTGTACTCTACCATCGCACAAGATCTGCCAATCTGCAGAAGATAGTCGCTGAACTGCGCTCAACTGGGACAAGCTACCCCCGGGCCTACGACTTAAAGCATCAGCTACCACATTCGCCTTGCTCGGGTGATACAGAATCTCACAATCATAATCCTTCACAAGCTCCATCCAACGGTGCTGTCTCAGATTCAGATCCCGCTGCTGGAAGATGTATTTCAAGCTCTTGTGAGCTGTCAAGATCTGACATGACTCCCCGTACAAGTAGTGTCTCCAAATCATCAACGCAAAAACCACCGCGGCAATCTCTAGATCGTGAGTGGGGTAATTCTGCTCGTTCTTCTTTAGCTGCCTAGAAGCATAAGCAATCACTCTATCATGCTGCATCAGAACACAACCGAGCCCTGATTGATTCGATTTCTCGATGTATCGTGTATTAGAAATGATGTTTCACAATCAAAGAAATTTGTAAACCGCAATCAATAACGGTATCGATTATAGCGCGTTAGTGAATACGGATCATCCTCAGGGAAAATGTGATCCGTTCGAATTTGATTTAGGTGAATTGAAAATTAAAGAAAAGAGAAAGACAATTCAATTCAAGATTTAAAAGTAAATTTCAAGAATTATCTAGATCTGAATCAAGAAAACATAAAAATCAAGAATCAAGAATTGATGATATCCAATCGAATTAGGTTTCAAGAATCGAAGTGAGGCTCGTAGGAATCGATCGAATCTATAAACGTTATGAAAACTAGTGATTACGTTTTCTTATCCATTAATGATTTGATACTAGATCGATGACGATCAATCGAGGTTTAATGATCTCTTGAAGGAACTAGGGTTTCTTCATCTCATCCTTTGTCGTTTCGATGAATCTCATTCAAAATCTAGCCTCTAGTAGATTGAATTACTGATCGTCGATCTCTAGTTACGAGCGAAAACATTCAAGAAAGCATCTCGCTCGAAACTAGATTATCGATAATTCAATTTACAAGAGTTTACAAAACTTATAGGAATTAAGAATCGTTTCAAGATTTGTAACATCATCATCTATTGATTCTCTCGACTCCTCCACGAGCGGAGATTTTACTCAAACATCATATCAAAGAACACAATCAAGAATCGAGACCTAATCATGATGCTCAAATATAAAAGTAAGCAAGATAAAGAATTTCACCTTTTATTTATCAACAATTTTTTTACAATTCTCTCAAGATCTACAATGAGGAAAGAACTCGATCATCGATTTGGCGTCGCACGTCTTCATGAGTCGCGGATCGTCTTGGACCACTTGCTCGGATGAAGATCGACTTCGCTCCTAAAAAGTTGAAGGCTTCTCGCTTGAATTGTACTCGGAGATCTTGAATTTGGCTTTATTGATTGGATTAGGGTTAGGGTTTGAATGCACAAGTCGTGTCACTCAACTTGTGGGTGAATTGTTGAACAACCAATCAACAACTTTTTGATAGAAGCTTTAGGGTCCCTTATATAGCTTTCATTAGCTTCCCCTAGAAGCTTGATTAGGATTAGCTTCCTTTAGAAGCTAGGTTTAGTTTAGCTTCTCTTGTAAGCTTGGTAGTTAGGTAGAAGGTTCTGGAGTTAGTTAGTTAGGGTTAGCTTTCTTCATAAGATTGGAGGTTAGGGAGAAGCTTCTAGGCTTAGGTAATTATTTGAGAGGCTTGCTTGAGAAGCTTGAGAGTGTTTATCTTGAACAAAGAGCTTTGCTGTTCGGACATAAGCTTCTGGAGATCTCTGGAATTTATAGTATCTTGAAGAAGTGTGGGCCTTGAAAGGAGAATTCTGAAGCGAAGCGATGCTGACGTCACGATGATGTGGCCACGAATCCGCCGCCAAAAGGGTGCTCCGGTCGCGGATCCGCGGTTCTTTAGAGGCCTCTGTGCCTGAAACTTCCTGAATTTCTTGTTGCTGACTGTATGGTATGTTTTTGATGTGTGGAATCTCATATTGCTTTCTACATCACTGCCAGATCTCAATTCTTGGACTTGGCGTATTTTTATCAGCACTTTTGACAGTTTCGGCTCTTTTCCTGGAATTTCCTTCACAGATTCTCGAGACAAGTGTTGCGCTATACAAAGATTATGCGATGCAATGATAAACACTCAATTTCCCCCAAAGTGTTGGTTTTAAAGTATAACACAAGTTATTTGGTATTTTACAGATGTTTTGCTAATATGTGTTGTATTAATACCGAACACCTCTAGATGAGTGCAAATGGCAGAGAAATTGACGTATTAAAAATGCAATATTTTCGACTGATCAAATTCCCCCAAACTTATTTTTGGTCGTCTCGAGCAAACTGTTTTAAAAAAAAAAGAAGGAGAAAATAAAGAAAAAGAAAAACTAACTAGCACACTTTCGTAGGCAACACGATTGCACTGAGCACGTGTAACAAGCTTTTAAACCTTTAGGTGTCCCTAGTAGGAGGAGTGTTGTCTCCTGTGGGTTTTCAGCGGATTACACCCACAAAATCCAATAATAAAAAGAAGACCATGAAAGTTATATATAAAGATAATAATTGTAAAAGAAAGATTTTGAAAATTAGAGTTTCCAACTATACTAGCTTTTCGGTTGTCATGAGCCCTATCTTAATAGTCATGAAAAAATGTTAGAAATCACATCATCCCTCAATAAAACATCGTCTTTATTCTTCATTCCTATCTTTCTTCTAAACATCGACCATATAATCCTACGTGTGTGTAAAAGACATCTGTACACTCGGAGAATTCAATTCAAGCTATCATACTCTTGTCCATCTGCCTCAGTACTTTTTAATTTAATGTTAAATTTGGATTTGCTCACACATTTTCATGAGACCGTTAATACTTCTTGAGGTACTAACCGACCGATTACTCATGTGCTTGCTTATACGGTGTTTTTCCTCGTCTTGCACCACCTAAGGCTTAGCAGTGACTCCCAGACCAGTTGGTCTAAGGCACTAGGTGATGAAGCACCCTCGCTATATTTTTTTATTGCTACCTTGGCGATAACAAAACCAGTGTTCATTTTTCTTCACCATTTATATTTTATTCAATTTTTTATTTCCTTTATACTTTGGCTTTTAGACAAATGCATTTCAAGGTATCCTCTACTATCCTGAGTTTCAAGACGTGTGTAAGTGCGTATAGTAGGGTATCAACATTCAAATGTTTAGCTTCCAAAATAAGAACTATTTTTCAGACTTATTTTTATCCTCAGATTAGTGACTTCCTTCATCTTACTAACCCTTGGGACAACGGCTCATAACTACTTATTACTAGTTCGTATAAGAAAACTTCTAATTTTCTTGGTTTTCTTAAATTTTTCCAATCTTTTGGATGTAATTTTTCACTATCTAATCTTTTATTATCTTATTTATGTACAAAATTATTATTTTATTATTATTATTTTTAAATTTTAAATTTTTTTAAATTTTTATAGGTTTTGAAATGTTTTGTGCTTATGCAAAGTGATATGCAAATGATGCGAAAATAAGCACAAACCTCCCACAAACTTGTTTTCAACAGTGTCCTCACTGTTGCCATCTGCTATATCTTAAAAAAACTGTAAGCTTGGGAGAAAATTTATTAACGGGGGGAATAAATATGATCGTGAAAATCCTCCCCCAAACTTATTTTTGGCTCATCATTTTGTGTAAAAATTTCTTTTCAAGAGCCAGAAAATATACCCCCCAAACTTGAGTTAAGCAATGTTAAGCTTTGAAAATCACAAGAGAGGGTCAAAATTATTGGTCGATACCAAGCTTTGCAAAGACCGAAGGTCAACACCAACCAATCGAAAATTTTATCAATGTAGTGCATCGGTTGGTGGAAGAAGATGTGGGGAAAAGGTAAGTGGTAGAATAGAATGTGTTTGCGTCTCGTGTTGGAGAGACGATGCAGTGAATGTGATGGATTGCTCGCATCCATTTTACAGACCAGAAGAAGGGGTGGAGGTTCAATTTCATTGTTTTTATGTGGATTCATCTCAACACCCGTGCTTTTCAAAAATGCGAGTTCATCAGCGAAGATTTCCTCAAAAGTCTCATCAATACCCCGAAGAATAATATCATCACAAAGTGCGGGGTGATCTTCAGACTCCAAAAACGGTTCATAATCAGTGTTAGTTGTTGACCCGGACAACTCGGTGGAAGAGTCCGTATGTGTATGATACATAGTTGGGTCAAACAACAACATATGAAAAGAGTCTAGATCAGTATCATGAGGATCGTCAAATTCGATGCTGTCGACATCCATTAATTCGACAAAACAGACCTGAGCAGTAGGTTCGGAGGGTACACTTCCCAACTTGTAAATGTTCAGCTCAATTGACCTATTCCAGAAAGATAGGCTCATAGAACCATTACGACAGTTGATGATAGCATTGGAAGTGGCCAAAAAGGGGCGACCAAGTATCACCGGAATTTGATTCCGTGGGTTCGCTACAGGCTGTGTATCAATTACAATAAAATCCACAGGGAATACAAATTCCCCGATTTTTATTAACAAATCCTCCAGTTCACCCCTAGGTTTGGTGATTGATCGGTCAGCCATCTAGAGAGTTAAATGAGTTGGTTTCAACTCTCCGATCCCTAACTGCTCGTAGACCGAGAAAGGAAGAAGGTTAACACTTGCGCCAAAGTCAAGCAGAGCACGGTTAATGTGTTTTTCCCCGATAGAAATGGAAATAGAAGGATAGCCAGGATCCTTACGTTTCCTCGGTAATTGTTGGGGAAAAGCCGTGTCTACAGATTTTGCCATGAATATCTTCTTAGGCACTTGAGTCTTCCTCTTTTTATTGCACAAGTCCTTAAGAGTTTTCGCATAAGCGGGGACTTGTTGGATTGCATCTAGAAGAGGGATGTTGATGTTAACCTGTTTCAAGATTTCAGTGATCTTCTCCATTTATGGACTCAGTGTGTTTCCCCTTAACCGATTCGGATAAGGAGCTTGTGCAATAAGGTCAGGGTCCAACATTGGAGAAGATCGTGTGGGTGGAAACGATCTAAGAATAGGAGTGGGGATCGTTTTCGGTGGACTAGAAGAGGTGGGCTGAGATGTCGAGCCTTAGGGAAAACGGAGAATAGGCTCGGAAGAAAATGATGGGGTAGACGAACTGGGGTCAGAATTAGAAGAAGGAGTGGAAGGAAAAGTCTCAGCCGGGTATCATTGATTGATTCATCATTATTAGTATCAATCTCCTCACCAACATGATTTTCAAGCACTCTTCCAGATCTCAACGTAGTGATTGCATTCACATGATGTGAATAGCCAGGATTGGGTAAAGGTTGAGCTGGAAGTTTCCCTTTCTCTCTTGTACTCATTTCGGCTTTTAATTGTGCAATTTGTTCTTCCATCGATTTAATATTTTCATTTCGAGAGACAATGATCTTCATCACATTATCGAAGGAAGATTGCATTTTTGCCGTCCCTTGGATGGATTGTTTCATGAAAGTATCCAAGGTTCATTCGAGTGCAGAGGTATTATCTGTACCGGTCAATTGCAAAGAGTTTTCATGTGGTGCAAAAGTGTTGGCCGGATTTTAGAAGTTTTGTGCTTGGAAGGGGTGCTGACTCAATTGAAGTGGTTGTTGTTGTGGTGGAAGAGCCCTTTGGAAATTATTTTGGTTTAGAACCGTGTTTTGAGTTTGTGATTGGTTCCAAGCAAAGTTAGGGTGATTCCTCCAACCCTGATTATATGAAGAAGAATACGGATCGTTTCTAGGTCTTTGAAAAGCAGCATTGGTATACTCGTGATCTTGAAACGGAGAATTCAATGGACATTCTTCCGTCAAATGAGAAGGATCAGAACAGCATCCACATACAGTTTTGGAGAGTGACATTTGATTTAGGGCGGCAGCTAAAAATTTATTTTCCATAGTCTCGAGTTTCTTTTGCATTGCTGACATCTCAGCTCTAACTCCTTTGGAAATATCAGACTGGTTATTGCCCCCCTTGACGATTGACTCACACCCTCCCACTGTAAAGATCTTTCAGCGAAATCTTCAAGGAATTTCCAAGCTTCTCCATTATCTTTAGTCATGAAAGTGCCTTGACAAATGGATTCAAGGGTCTGTTTTGTGTTAAGATTAATGCCCTCATATATGATTCTGTACAGATCCCATCTAGGGATTCCGTGATGTGGACATTGAACTAACAGATCCTTGAAGCGTTCAAAACACTTCGAGAATGTTTCATTAGGAAGCTGGGTGAATTGATTTATTTCGCTACGGACTCAAGCTGTCTTATGATTGGGGTAGAATTTCTTTACGAATGCTTTGACGAATTCTTCCCAATTTGAAATGGAATGTGCGGTTGTGTTATAAAGTCACTACTCGGTTATATCGCACAAGGTGAATGGGAGAAGACGAAGACGCATAGCATCCACAGAAAGCTGTGAAGTACCCATCATTGCGTATACATTTTCAAATTTGGTGATAAAGACATATGCGTCTTCAGACTCGAGACCGTGATATTTCTGTAGAAGGTTGATGTATTAGGGTTTTATTTCAAAATTGTTCTCGTTGGCTGGTGGAATGGTGAGACAGGTCGAAAGAAGACCTCGCATAGGATAGCATCTCTCCTGGAGAGAGATGCGGGGTGGATTCTGCGCACCTGCGGATGGCGGCAGAGTAGTGGTAAAGAAGTTTGATGGAGAAGCGTCCATCGAAGTGGGTGTGGTGGTGGGTAAAGAAGAAGTAAATGTACAATTACCGACTTCGGAGTCGATCGGGGGAATGCGGACAAGTCGGGCACTAGAATCCTGTGTCCAGCCTATCTTGCACTAAAGGGTTTAGCACAAGTGGCAGCGTTATGATAATTATGGAAAATGATAAGTTGGTGTTTGTTTTGAAAAAGATACGGATTTTTGAAAAAAATGATGCAAATAACAAAAAATGCATAAGCAACCCTAAAATCTAGTGGTCACCTAGGTCAAGTCTCTAGACCGCTCCTAACTGCCAGAAGACAAATCGCATGATCAATCCTCTACTGCCTCTTTGTCCCTCCTGTGGCCAGGTAAGTGCCAGGTAAGTGGGAGGTTCTCCACTACGTAAGTAGTGTGCCTAATTAAGTAACTACTTGCCTTAGACACACTTGCCTTAGACACCACAAAAGAAACGCGGATAAGCAATAGATTACCCACGACCTCCTTCTGTCCTAAGTGAGCGCGACGTTCCTTAGAGTCATGTCTAGATTTCTTTTAGTTAATGAGGGTAATGCGGATGCAGTTTTGTGATTTTCGGGGCTTAGGAAGGGTAATGAATTCCCCACCTAATCTGAATTTGGTCTTTGCCCCTTAATTTCCGTATTAAAAATGCAAACAACCAAGATCAAACACGCACAATTTTTTTATTTTTGCGGCGCTGCGAACTTTTGCAAAGAAACCTGCATAAATTGGTTAATGGAGCAGATGAGGGAGGAGATAAGAAAGTGAGGGAGTTAGTGAGCAATTTCCGTACAGCGAAGCTACAGGAGCGCCGCGAATCCGCCGCTATTGAGCTCTAATGCCGCGGAAACGCGGTCAAGGTGTTTTATCACTGCACAAAAATTTCAAGAACCACTTCTGTTCACCTCCTTAGCTCTCTGGAATATTCAAAATATTTTTCCTCAAGCACCACATATTCCAGATTTCCCGCAACAAATCACAACGAATCGTTTAGTGTTTGCACGAATTTTGATCTAAAAATTCTGATGGAATAAATTTTTCAACTCAAATTTCAAAAACGAACAAATTAGCACATGATCCCCAGCAACGGCGCCATTGGATTAGGGTTAGGGTTTGAATGCATAAGTCGTGTCACTCAACTTGTCGGTGAATTGTTAAACAACCAATCAACAACTTTTTGATAGAAGCTTTAGGGTCCCTTTTATAGCTTTCATTAGCTTCCCCTCGAAGCTTGATTAGGATTAGCTTCCTTTAGAAGCTAGGTTTAGTTTAGCTTCTCTTGTAAGATTGGTAGTTAGATAGAAGGTTCTAGAGTTAGTTAGTTAGGGTTAGCTTCCTTCATTAGCTTGGAGGTTAGGGAGAAGCTTCTAGGCTTAGGCAATTATTTGAGAGGCTTGCTTGAGAAGCTTGAGAGTGTTTAGCTTGAACAAAGAGCTTTGCTGTTCGGACAGAAGCTTCTGGAGATCTCTGGAATTTGCAGTATCTTGAAGAAGTGTAGGCCTTGAAAGGAGAATTCTGAAGCAAAGCGATGATGACGTCACGATGATGTAGCCGCGGATCCGCCGCCAATAGGGTGCTCCGGCCGTGGATCCGCGGCTCTTTGGAGGCCTCTGTGCCTGAAACTTCCTGAGTTGCTTGTTGCTGACTGTATGGTATGTTTTTGATGTGTGAAATCTCATATTGCTTTCTACATCACTGCTAGATCTCAAGTCTTGGACTTGGTGTATTTTTATCAGCACTTTTGACAGTTTCGGCTCTTTTCCTGGAATTTCCTGCACAGATTCTCGTGACAAGTGTTGCGCTATACAAAGATTATGCGATGCAATGATAAACACTCAATTTCCCCCAAAGTGTTGTTTTTAAAGTATAACACAAGTTATTTGGTATTTTACAGATGCTTTGCTAATATGTTCTATATTAATACCGAACACCTCTAAATGAGTGCAAATGGCAGGGAAATTGACGTGTTAAAAATGCAATATTTTCGACTGATCAAGCCCCACTTGAGAAGCATCACAGAAAACAACATAGCCGCCCGATCCAGAAGGCAAAGATAGAACTGGTGCCGTCGTCAACCGAGTCTTCAAGTACTTAAAACTCTACTCACACGCATCAGTCCAAAGAAAAGGAACCCCTTCCGGGTCAGTCTAGTCAGCAGTGCAGCGATACTCGAAAAATCCTGCAAGAAACGGCGATAATAACCAGCTAAGCCCAAAAAGCTGCGGACCTCAGTCACAGATACATGTCTGGGCCAAAGCTGCACAGCCTCGATCTTCCTCGGGTCCACAAGAATACCGTCTCCGTCACCACATGACCCAGGAAATCAACTCTATCAAGCCAAAATGTGCACTTTGAGAATTTAGCATACAGCTGGTGCTCTCTTAATGTCTACAAAGCAATCCTCAAGTGCTGCTCATGCTCATCTCGACTCCTAGAATAGACCAGAATGTCAACAATAAACACAATAATGAACTAGTCGAGGAACGACCTGAATATCCGGTTCATCAGATCCATGAACGCTGCTGGCGCATTGGTGAGTCCGAACGACATCAGCAAAAACTCATAATGCCCATGTACGAAAAGCAGTTTTCGGAAAGTCATCATTCCGAACCCGCAACTGATGATAACCCAAACGCACATCAAACTTAGAAAAATGTTTCGCACCCTGGAGATGATCAAATAAATCGTCAATGCGTGGTAAAGGATACCTATTCTGCACCGTAACTCGGTTCAATTGATGATAATCCATACACAACCTCAAACTGCCGTCCTTCTTCTTGACGAACAAAACAAGAGCTCCCCACGGCGAAATACTCGGACACACAAGTCCCCTATCAAGAAACTCTTGCAATTGATCTTTAAGCTCTCTAAGCTCGGCCGGAGCCATCCGATAAGGCGGTATAGAAATAGGCCCTGCACCGGGAATCAGTTCAATGCAAAACTCAATATCGCGCTTTGGCGGCAACTTAGGTAGCTCATCGGGAAAAACGTCGGGAAACTGTCATACGGTAGGAACCCGGTCCAACGACTCCACTGTGGCCCCAATATCATGAATGAATGCCAAGAATCCCCGACATCCTCTCCTCAAAAGCCGTCTAGCACAAAGGACAGAAATTAAATTGTGAGGGGCGACACCATGGTCCCCCTGCACAACACACACTGACTTGCCGGGAAAACAAAACCTAATTGTCTTCTCGCGGCAGTCCACAGACGCATAGCAAGTAGCTAACCAGTCCATGCCTAGTAGAATGTCGAAGTCCAACATCTCAAGAAAGATCAAGCCGACGGACAAATCTCTATCTCCTATACGGACAGCACACGACCGGAACACGTGTCGCGCAATAAACGACTCGCCAACAGGAGTAGTCATGACAAGCGGCTGATCTAGAAAATACGACTCTCGGCCTAACCTCAGCACGAAGTGCGTAGAAACATACGAATGCGTAGATCCTGGATCAAATAAAACATGTGCATCAAAAGAACATATTGAAAGGGTACCTTAAACCACTGCATTGGACGCCTGCACGTCCTGATGAGTCAAGGCAAACACCCGAGCCTGCCCTCTACCGGCAACGGGCTGTCCTGTGCCTCCGCTACCTCGTCCTCTCGGCACAAAACCACCGCGACCATGACCTCTCTGAGTAGGAGTTTAACGCGGGGCAACAACAGGCATAAGAGGCAACGCTCTTTGAGGCGGAGAAGGTGGTAAGGTAACCTGGGGTACGGCTGCCCCTCTCTGGCGTATCACGGAACAATCCCTAACGAGGTGCTGTAAACTGCCACACCCATAGCACCCATGCGTCGACTGCTGACCCTCCTGAGAATAAGTGCTGAACAACTGGCCTCCACCCGCGTCTCTGCTACTCCCCGTGCCTGAACAAACTCTGTCTCGGGGTCTAAACCTCTGCCTCCGGACTGCTATACCAGTACGATCCCTCTTCGGTTCCGGAACAACCGATGACTCAGAAAGATGCTCCTCAACCAATAGGGCTATGTCCACCGCTGCTGCATACGTGTCATAATGCTGAATGCTGATGGCAAGGAACAATTGGGTAACCAGGCCTCGAACAAACCTCTTCACCCGCATCTCCTCAGTAGCAACCAAATACGGAGCATATACAGACAGCTCGGTAAATAGTAAATCGTACTCAGCCCCGTCATTCCTGGAGTTTGGTGTAACGACTCGAATCTGCGCACTCGAGCATCCCTGACGCTCGGTGGAAGAAAACGGGTGAGAAACATCATGGAAAACTCTGCCCAGGTCATAGGAGCAAGACCTGCGGCTCTGCCCCTCTCCAAGGACTCACACCACTTCTGGGCCAGACCCTCCAGACGAAAGCTCATGAACTTTACCCATCTCGGGTCAGAGCATCGGAGCGAACGACATAATCTGGCCATCCGGTCGATAAATGACTGCGGATCCTCAGCTGCATCGGTGCCAATGAAAACTGGAGGCCTCAGCCTCATGAACTCTGACAGTGACACGGTGATAACCTCCGGAGTTGTAGCTGCGACTGCCGGAACGGTAGGTACCATCGCGGCCCCCGCAACGGGTGGAACAACTGCCTGCCCCTGCGCTCGAATGGCCTCAACTAAAGACCCCATCATCTGGCGCAAGTCCTGTATACCAGCCCCAACCATAGCAATCTGCTCCGGTACAACAGGCGTACCGCCCTAGTCAGTCCTCGTCTCAGACGAGTAAACTCTGACCTCGGCCCTCACGGCTGCTCTCTGTACCCTCGTAGTCTTCGGCGGCATATAGGCTGGAAATTGAAACAAGATTCGATAAGGACACTGAAATCGAATCACAAGGATGTATATAATCACGGAAGGAATTTCAATCAATAAGTCCTAAGGTCACTTAGGCGGAGTACCGTGTCGTAAGTATGCCGCGGAACATATACACGCTACGTCACTCTGCTTAAGCTACCTACTCCATCATACCAAGGTCATCCTACACTCCGAAAGGTAAAAACTAAGCGCTCTGATACCAACTTTATCACGACCCAAAATTTAGGCCCGTAACCGACACTTAAACTACGTAACGTCAACAGGTGTACACAACATAAGTAAGCCAAAAACCTAGAAATCTAAACCACCCAAAACTGGGTAAGCGGAGAAAAACATAGTTTAAAACATTCGGAAAATCTCAAGTAAAATCTTTAACTTTAATTTTCTTTCTTGAAAATTTCGGCAGCACCTCCTTTGTAAAAACTAGCCCCGAAAACGGGTACAACATAGAATATAAAGAAAGCATCCCAAACGGGAGGAAATCACGCCCAACGGCGGAGACAACCACCACAAGCATATATACGACGCCGTAGCGAAGAAATATAAATGAAAACAGCATAAGGAGGTAAAACTTAACAACAAGACCGGCTCCCACGAGCACGACACCCAAAGTCACCAAAATATATAGAACACCGATCCTCACAACTCGTCTCTAAGTCAAATACATGAAGTGGTAGATGGAGAATACTAGATCCAAAAAAAGATATCCAATGTACATAAACGGATAACCGCGAACCCACCTAATACCAAAGGCCTCACAGCCAACCGTAGCGGTATCCACAAAAGTATAGATAAGAAGGCGCCCTTCCGCGACTACTCTGATGGTAAGTCCTGCAAAACACAATGGTACAATGGGGGTGAGTTGCCAACTCGTGAATAGTAAATAACATCATACTGTAATAGCAAGTTTGCACGAACAACGATAAATCTATCACATGTAATCTGATAGCATAAGTATAGAAATATGAATATGCAAAAATCTTGTAAACGTACATCATCAGGGTACTACAACAACATAAATCAATGCATATCAAAATAATCCTGAGTGTGGGATGATATAATAAAGCCTCATGCAAAAATCATCAGCATGGAAAAACCCCAGTGTCCCTCACTAACACATCAAATCCCAAAATCCTTAAGCACCGCATCCTCAGATCGGCCCTCATATCCTGTAAGTCTCATGTAAACTGAGTGTCAATCATCGACACCCGAAACTTCACGAAAACATATACCTATATGTATGTATATATATGTATAAGGATATCAACCACGTATGTCCATCGATGATACGTAAAAATTATGCAAACCTGAGTGTCTAACACCGACACTCGAAACATCATGAAACCCGTGTCCAGCATCGACACGTAAATCCTCATATCTTAGGCGCTGTCCCTACGACTGGCCCTGATGACATGTCGTACATCACTCTGGTCGGTATGCCCATGATAACCGCCGAGTCCAAATACAATCACCGGTAGGTACTTGCCCAGCCTTCCAGGCTCATCGCCATCATCAACGATCATCTTGCCGAGGGGAACCATACCGGGCCCCACCATGTAACCACACACGGCCCACTCCACTCGTCGCATCCGGTATAAAACACAAGTCTTAGAACCGAGAAAACTCATGGTGGACGCACTGAAATATCATATCAAGAGAAACCGGGTTTTCAAACAATGTATAGTTTCTTGAAACACCCCCACGGTTCTCAAATCAATAAATCACATGAAATCCATATCAAAATGCGTAAATCTATGAAAACTGATATATGCAACATAAAACAGCCATATGAGCATATCAAGGGAAAATCGCTCTTTTAAATGAATCCAACTTTTAAAATATATCATGCGGTACCCAAATCCTCCGAAATCAAGTGCAACATCATATGAGGTGTACATGTAACTGTAACAAGATATAAGTATCTATGTGTAAGCAAGTATGTATGATGCATTTCATAAGTGCAATAGAAGAATAACCAACGTCTCAATATCACATGTCAATACAATACCACTTAGGGGTATATGCAGCTATAGCAAGATATATGGGTGTACATGTCAGTATGTATGCATGATGTACAAGTAGCTATAGCAAGGTATACGTGAAATGGAATAAGAGTCACTACCTCAATTATCCCTATCCAATACAATATCATTTATGTATATGTATAAGCTCTATTTCATATGCACAATGGAATAAGAGTCACTATCTCAATTATCCCTATCTATTACAATATCACATATGTATATGGATTGTGTGTGTCATGGAAATTACCGATAGTATTTGTGTAGCATATAAATTAGTGCTCGTGCAACATGAACCGTCAGTAATGGTGTTGTGTCCAAACGGTACAAGTCAAGGTACAACACGTAATAATATGCAATGACGCTCATGTGCAATCAACTCATATGCGAATAACATACAGCTATCATATAAATATCCAGCCCTGACGCATAACGCCATACGGGTGATTTCCCCGTAGATGTTAAATCTACCCAGCGATGATCTCGAGCTACGAAAATCCGACCACCTGCTACCCTTTATTCGCAGTGTTCGAAGTCCCCGCTTGCGATCCTAAAATTTCACAAACACATCACATAAGCTAAATATCCTACACCGTCACAAAGATAACGAAACGCAGGGATAACGTCCAGAAAATTACACTGTTCACCTAGTGCACAAAACACGCACGACATCGGCAAAACCCTAGCTAGGATCGCTAAACTACGCAACCACCAAGTTTAGACCCCGATCGTACCGATCGCGCATTCACAAAACAATATCTCGCAATGAAGATAATATATATAACATCGCAACGCCCATAAGAACCTACGTCCAACTTTTACCGAAACCTAGTAAGCAACTTTATCGAAATTAGCACAAGTCTAAAGCTAACACAATTCTAGCGATCACAAACATCGCAAAGCAGCTTAACTAAGTTATCCAAACCATTTCCATAATTTTAATCTCACCCAAATATGTTTTAGTAAAACCTACTTTGCTAATAAACTCAATTAGACAAATTAGGAAGAACAACAATTATCATTCTCCCACTAGGTTAAGTTTTCCTAGTCTTAACTTATCAATAAACCATATCATCAACTTAACCCTAACTTGATTATCACAAAATTATCATAAATTAACTAAACATGAAATTAAAGCTATATTAAATAATTAAATAGCTATCTTATGATTTTAATACAACAATTATAGATTAGGGTTAGAAATTATACCTCCTCAAGAACACAATCTAGCAACTAGACTCATCATTTTTGCCTCCAAAATGATGTTTTTCTTGAAGATCAAAGCAAGTTTAGTGAAGAAGAATGATGGGTTATGATTTGTTTATGATTTTTGTAGGATTATTTAAGGATTTTTGATGATTTAATGAGCCTGGAGAAGATGAGAATGGGGCAAGAAAATGAGGGGGCAGGACAAGGAGGGGGCTCGGCCAAATGATGAAGTGGGGGGGGGGGGTTGTTAAAATTGTGTGGAGTTTTCTAGCTAAAATGAAAATAAATGCTCTTTAATGCACTAAATATCTTATTCCACCTCTTTCTTTTCTTTTAAAAATAATTTTCTTTAACCACAAATATCTAGATATTTGGATGGATGGATTAAACTTAATCTAGTGATTAGATTAGCATAGATTCACATTAGTAGTAATTAACCCAAACCAAAATTGTAATTACCACTAATAAAGTTCATAATTAACAACTTAAAATAATATTATAATTAGGGGAAAAAATCAAAGTGAACCAAAACTTTCAACTGACCCCCAAAGCCCGCAAACTAGCACTATTCTAGTTAAACTAGGCACAGTCAAGTCTGTACTGAAATTTGATCACTTTCGAGTTTTTACGTAAAACACCGACTATTTTACCCTAAAACGGAAAAATTCGTATAAAGATTTCTAAAACGTTACAATTCTCCATTCCTAGCGATCTTATAGCGTCGGTTGCTTCACTAGGTGAATCTGGAGATTGGATTGGTTCCCTCAGATGGATCATTTTCAACGAAGGAGGACCAGCTTGTAAACGGGACCCGGAGCTCTTGAGAGCATGTTAGATTCCAACCCAATTGGAGCATATGAAGACGCTGTGAAAGTTGTGATTTCTATTTTGTTATGGTTCAAGTTTAGGTGTTTGGTTAGATTCTAGGGATTTAGTTTTTAGTGCCCATAATTTTTTTTGTTTTTGGATTCCGCATTGGCCGCGGGTTAGCGGCGAGGGCACTAGAAACTTTCATAAAATACCCTTAGCTATTGTTAGTTTTACACTAAACTACCTTACAGTTTTACTAAAACCCTCCTTTGCTCGATATTATTTTTTTTACACTAAAATACCCTTAACTATTATTGTAATTTCACTAAAATACCCTTAACTACTATTGTTGTAACTTTACACTAAAATACCCTAACACTTAGTCCTAATCCTAATCCTAACCCTCAACCCAAACTCTCTCTAACCCTCCCCCCGGTCTTAACCCTCAACCCAAACCCTAACTCTCCCCTAGCTACAACATCACCACAAATATTGATCAACACCAACGACATCACCACAAAAAAAAATCACCACCAACAAACAACACCAACAAAATCAACATCAACACTAATTAACAACACCCTGAACAACTTAACAGCAGCAGCAGCAACAACATTTCAATCGACAACAGAAAATTTAATTTAATTTAAGGAATAATAAATTTAAACCAAAAAAATTAAATTCAAACTTACCTCTTCATGATCAGCGGCGACGGGAGCAGCAAAGACTTCGAGCGATGATGGGAGCAGCAGAGACTTTGAGGGATATCAAGAGGTCGGCGACGAGACTAGGCTGGCGATAAGAGGACCAAGGGAAAAAGTAGATTTTTTTTTAGATAATGCAATAAAAACTAAAATTAAACCAAAAAATTAAAAATTGACCATGTTTACTTACCTCTAGACAACGCCGGCGACCTTCAACGACAACCTAGGGCCGGAGGGACTTCAATCGACGGTAACGCCAACCTAGGGTTTCGACAACAAACTCAATCAACAGACCGGGGCTTCACTGGGACAAGGGAGGAGAGGGCTTCGTTGGGGAGACGAGACTTGGGGAAGCGAGACGGCGACCTAAGGCGGGAAATTTTGGGGAAGAAGAGAGAGGAAAATTTTTGCAAAGGAAAGGAAAAGGTTTGGATTTTAATCACGAGTAGGGGGCCTGCCTAATATTGGCAATGATCACGGTTTTAACCGCAACCATATCCCATAAAACCATGACAAGAAAATGATCATGGTTTGAACTGCGACCAATTCCTCGTTACTATTGGACCCAATTGTAGTAGTGATGCCTTTTCTTAGGAGGCCATTTAACTATGCTAAATTCAATTCTGTCGGCCCTATCGATATATTACTTGTCTTTTTATCGACTACTGAGTTGGGCGGTGCATAGAATTGACAAGATTAGAAAATCTTTCTTCTGAAAAGGAAACAATGCTTAACGGAAAGGATACAACTTGGTCAACTGGAAGGATTGGGTATAAAAGACATCAATACTATGAATAAATCCTTGCTTGCTAGATGGTGGTGGCGACTGCCGGAAGGGAAGAAAACAGGATGGGTGAGCACTATTAATGCGGCTTACAGAAATAGAACGGCGGCCCTAAATTCATCTAACTAGAATTTGAACATGGCCTCTGGGTTCTCGAAGGGGATTACTGTAGTTAAAAATATGTTCTTCAGAGGGATTTCCTTTCCCGTAGACAACGGACGCTCCATTTATTTCTGGAATGATTTTTGGTGTCGGAATATCCCCTTGCAAGAAAAATTCCCCTCGTGATTGAGACATCATGGGGTTGCAGTGAATAGAAATCGTAAGAGAGCCAGACTGGTCATTGGAGGAGATGACGTGTAGGATGGAGCGGCCGTAGAGGACTGTCACGACCCGAAATTGGCACATGACCGGTACGAGAATCACGTGAAGTCTATAGGACCCCTCCATAATTCAAGTAAGACGAAAGCCAAAAAATATAAACCTTTTTCGGAAAATAATAGAGGTGCAGTTTTGATATATCGGCATAATGAATTCAATCCTTCTTTTAAAAGTATAAGTAATATCATATGAAATGCAATGATTGTATACTATCTTTGAAAACATTTTCGTTCTTGAAATTTGGGCAGCACCTCCCTTGTAAATTTCGATCCAAAACTAATACATAACAATATATACAGGCATCCTAAAGAGGGAGCTAGCTCTTCGCCAATTGGCGGAATCATAACCACGCACAATAAATAAACGACGCCCCAAGGCAAAGATAAATCACATAAAGAATATAAAGAAGACCAAGACATCATCCATTTAACACCTTAGAATGCGATTAGTGTTAATTAAGCGATAATACGGGTTTTTTTAGGGAAAAGTTTACCAAATCGGTTTCCTCACATTTTATAACAATTAATTAATATTTTATTATAAATTGTTATGGCTTGCACACATATGTGCATGTTAATGTGAGGGGTAGTAGTGTTAACCTTGTTTATGACCATGACACCTTAAGTAGTCCATGCTTTAGCTTAACCTTGCTTTAAACCTTACCTTGATATTTTGTGAGAAATAGCTCATTTGGATTGAGAGGAGGTAGCTAGTGAGTCATGAGGGATATTAATGAAAGCATTAAAGGAGGTGAGGGAGAGAGTAAGCATAAGCTTTTACTTCACCCTACACTCACCCTTCACTCTCTCACACACTTTCATTCTCTCTCACTCTATCTCTTTCAATTATTTCCCATTCCTTTGACTCTCAACTGAAGCCTTAGTCTTTCATCACAAAACCTTCACAAAACTAGATCTAATCTTACCAAAACACTTCAAAAGTCTTGTTTTTGCCTCTAAGATCACTTGGATCTTGGAAAGCTAGGATCTTGTGAGCAAGTGTTGATAGCCTCTAAACTGTTAAATAGGAGTTTTAATGTTGTGTAGCTTGTTGGTTGTTGTTTAGAACACTTAAAGTATCGTTTCGTGCAAATATAGTATTTTTAGTGTCATTTTAGAGCCTCTGTGATGTGCTGTGTCGTGGAATTTTTACTGTAAACTCAAACAATGTAGTAGTGTTGTACTAGTGACCCTAAGATTTCACCTGGAACACGAGCCCCATCCCACCGGTTTGGGCCAGCGACTTGATGATGAAATCCAGCGACCTCGGCCTTTGAGGGGGTGTAGGGGTTTGGGTTTTGTTGGGTAGATGTCTGCTGTGGTTTAGGGATGTTTGGTACTTTTTGATTTTTGAGTTTTTACAGTATGCAAAATCTGGGGTCGTTTTCCTATAATCTAGTGTTTTGAGTCCACGCATTTCGTTATTCGACACGGATCGTGATCTTGTGCAGCTGCTGCACTTTGGTTGGTTTCGTAGTGTCACCACGCACGTTAGCCACTAGACAAACACTTATAAGTTGGTTCGGAATTGGTGCGTCGGTCAAAACGTAGTTGTACATGATATTGGTCGATTTATGAGATTTTGCATTGGCTGTGTTTTGTGTTAATAGGATTGCAGGCGGGGACTTCGGACGCTGTGAAGAAGGGGAAGCAGGTGATTGGATCTACCTAGCTTGAGATTATCTATGAGTAGATTTAACATCTACGGGGAGATCGCCCATATGGCGTTATGCGTCAGGGCTGGATAACAACAACAACAACAACTGAGCCTTTTATCCCAAGCATAAGGGGTAGGCTACATGAACCAACATGAGAATCACGCCGGGTCCAACACATGAATCCTCTGTCTCCACTTACTTCTATCGAACAATATGCTTTCATTGAGTCCTTTGGCAACCATATCGTTTCGTATCACCTCCATCCATGTTTTCTTCGGTCTCCCTTTTGCCCTTTTGCTATTACCCATATCGAGAGTATCTATTCGTCGAACCGGTGCTTCCATAGGTCTGCGTCGCACATGACCAAACCATCTAATCCGGTTTTCCGGCATCTTCTCCTCCACGGGTGCTACACCAACTTTTGCACGAATATCCTCATTTCATACCTTTTCTTTTTTAGTGTTACCGCACATCCAACGAAGCATGCGCATCTCCGCTACGTGCATCTTCTGTATATGATGCTTCTTAGGAGCCCAGCATTCTGTACCATATATAAGGCAGGCCGAATAGCGCTCCGATAAAACTTCCCTTTCAATTTTAACGGAAAGTTACGATCACACAAAATCCCTGTTGCACTCCTCCATTTCAACCAACCAGCTTGGATCCTTTGATTAACATCACTATCGATCTCCCCATTCCTTTGGATGATGGAACCTAGATATCTAAACTGGTCGCTCGGTGATATCTCTTGCCTTCCAATGTTATACCAATATGGTTTTGATTTCTCTGGCTACTAAATTTGCAGTGCATATATGCTGTCTTGGACCTGCTCAATCTGAATCCCCGAGATTCCAATGTTTGTCTCCATAATTCCAATTTGGCATTAACTCCTGCTTTCGTCTCATTTACTAGAACAATATCATCAGCGAATAGCATGCACCAAGGGACTTCATCTTGGATAGTTCTAGTAAGCTCATCCATCACGATGGTAAACAGGAAAGGACTTAATGCAGATCCTTGATGTAAACCAATAGTAATCGGAAAATCACTTGTTAAGCCACCGCAAGTTCTGACATTTGCCACTACTCCGTCGTACATATCCTTGATTATGTCAATATACTTGACGGGGACCCCCTTTTTCATCATTGTCCCCCATAATACCTCTCTATGTACCTTGTCGTACGCTTTTTCTAAATCAATAAATATCATATGCAAATCTCTTCTCCTCTCTCGAAAGCGCTCGACAAGTTGACGAAGCAAATGAATCGCCTCTGTCGTCGATCGTCCAGGCATGAACCCAAATTGGTTCTCTGTTATCTTAATATCCTTCCTTAGCCTGTGTTCAATCACCCTCTCCCAAAGTTTCATGGTGTGACACATTAGTTTTATTCCACGGTAGTTTGAGCAACTTTGAATGTCACCCTTATTCTTGTAGATAGGTACAAGGATACTTTTCCTCCATTCATTTGGCATCTTTTTTGTCTGCCAAATCTTATTAAACAGATCTGTCAGCCATTTAACGCCTATTTCGCCTAAGCATCTCCAAATCTCGATAGGAATCCCGTCAGGACCAACCGCTTTTCTTAAACCCATTCTGTTCAAAGCTTCTTTAACCTCAGTAAGTCTTATTTTACGCATGAAATCACGATTTATATCTTGAGATTGAATGACAAGTCCATCCAAATTCTTAGTAAAGCTCTCATTGAACAATTTGTCAAAGTAATCTCTCCATCTTTCCTTGATATCCTCATCTCGAACTAAAACCTTTTGATTTTCATTTTTGACACACTTCACCGCACATAAGTCTCTAGTCTTCCTTTCCCGCATTCGAGCAATCCGGTATATATCATTTGCAGCCTCTTTAGTGTCTAATTTCTCGTACACCTCCTTGTAGACCTTAGATTTAGCTTCCCGAACAGCTTTCTTAACTTCCTTTTTAGCCATTTTGTACTTCTCAAATCTCTCCACATCTCTACTTTTCTTCAAATCTTTATAAGAATCCCTTTTAATTTTAATAGCAGCCTTTACATCTTCATTCCACCATGATATGTCCTTAGATGGTGGAGCACCACCTCTCGACTCACCAAGTAGATCTCTAGCTACTTTCTTGATACAACTAGCCATTTTGTTCCATGTTTTGTCTGGATCATCTTCCGACTGCCAATCCGGTTCTTGTACAACACGATCTATAAAAGCCTTTTGATTACCTTCTTTCAATCGCCACCATTTAATTTTAGGCTCTACCTTACGTCTAATCTTCCTAGGTTCTCTTCTAAATCTAAAATCTAGAACTAAAAGTCTATGTTGAGTAGTTACACTCTCACCTGGCACTACCTTACAGTCGATACAACAACCTCTATCTATTCTTCTCGTCAGAAAAAAGTCTATTTGACTAGCATTTGATCCGCTCCTAAAAGTGATAAGGTGGGACTCTCTTTTCCTAAACCAGGTGTTTGCTAAGATCAAGTCATAAGATAAAGCGAAATCTAGAATCGAGTCACCTACTTCATTCCTTTGTCCGAAACCAAAACCTCCATGGATAGTATCAAACCCACTACGACTAGTACCTATATGTCCATTAAGGTCACCACCAATAAATAACTTCTCTCCACTAGGTATACTTTGCACCACCTCGTCTAAATCCTCCCAGAATAGACGCTTACTAGCGTCATCAAGACCTATCTGTGGTGCATAAGCACTAATAACATTAAAGACCTCTCCACCTAGAATAAGCTTAACCAGTAAAATTCTATCACCCTTTCTCCTAATCTCAACTACATCCTCAAGCAACCGTCTATCTATGATTATACCTACCCCATTATGATTTTTATCTCTACCCGTATACCAAAGCTTATAACCCCAAGCTCTATGACTATACTCTTTTCACCTACCCACTTAGTTTCTTGCAAACACATAATACCAACTCTCCTCCTAATCATCACCTCCACTAATTCTATTAGTCTACCCGTAAGGGAACCTATGTTCCAGGAAGCTAGACGGATCCTATGAAACCCTTGCTTATTTGTCACTACACCCGGGGTCCGATGTAGCGCGCCGTCTCTGGACGACGGGCCCTTGCTTATTTGTCACTACACCCGGGGTCCGATATAGCGCGCCGTCTCTGGACGACGACCCTTGCTTATTTGTCACTACACCCGGGGTCCGATGTAGCGCGCCGTCTCTAGACGACGACCTTTGCTTATTTGTCACTACACCCGGGGTCCGATGTAGCGCGCCGCGTCAGGGCTGGATATGAAATGATATTAGCTGCATGTTTATATGCACATATAGAGTTTGTGTATGAGCATCATTGCATATTATCACTTGTTGTGCAGGACTTGTACCTTTTGGACACTACACTATTATTGACGGTTCATGTTGCACGAGCACTAATTGTATGCTACACACACACCGTCGGTAATTGCCATGATATGCACCCACATATACATACGGGATATAGTATTGGTTAGGGATATTGAGACATGATCCTTATTTCCATTGTGCATATGAGATATAGTTGACATATACATACGGGATATGGTATTTGTTAGGGACATTAAGACATGATCCTTATTTCCATTGTGCATATGAGATATAGTTGACATATACATACGGGATATGGTATTGGTTAGGGATATTGAGACATGATCCTGATTTCCATTGTCCATATGAGATATAGTTGACATATACATATGAGATATGGTATTGGTTAAGACATTGAGACATGATCCTTAATCCCATTGTGCATATAAGAGGTAGAATACTTGCATACCAACCTGCTTACACATATATACCTTGTTATAGTTACATGTTCACCTGTATATGATGTCACATTTGATTTCGGAGAAATTAGGAACCACATGATATATAATAACTTGTTGCAGTTAAATAGAGGTTTTTCCTTGACATGCTCATATTACTGTTTTATGTTGCATATATCAGGTTTACATGGATTTACGCATTGAGATATGGTTTTCATGTGATTTCTGGATTTGAGAAACGTGGGAATATTTCAAGAAATGTGCATTTGTATTAAAAACCCGGTTTCTCTTGATATGATATTTCAGTGCGTGCACCATGTGATTCTCGGTTCTGAGATTTGGCATGTGATACCCGATTGGAGGAGCGGGAGGCACCGTCTGCGGGTACATGGTGGACCCGGTATTGTACCCCGGAGCGAAAGGTGATTTCGTGGTGTAGACGATGAGCCTGGCAGAGGGACCACTACCTACCGGTGATATTATTTGGACTCGGCGGATATCTGGGGGATACCGACCGGAGTCATGTTTAGACATGCTACGTGGATTTGGTGTCGATGTGGACACTCAGGTTCCATGAGATGTACTGATATCAGGGCCGGTCATGGTGACGGCACCTGACAGATGAGTATTTACGTGTCGATGCTAGACACTAGTTTTCATGATGTTTTCGGGTGTCGATATTTGACACTCAGGTTCCATGAGACTTACAGGATATGAGGGCCGATCGGAGGATGTGGTGCCTTTGGTATTGGGATTTGGAGTGTCATTGATGGACACTGGTCTTCCTACGATGAGGGTTCCGTGAGGATGACATGTTTTATCCCATACTCAGCATTTAATTGACATACATTGTTTCATGTAGTTATAGTACCCTGATGATGTACCTTTACATGATTTTTGAATACCCATATTGCCATACTTATGCTATCAGAGTTCATGATAGATTATCTCTTCTCGTGCATATTTGCGATTACTGTATGATGTTATTTTTATTCACGAGTTGGCAACTCACCCCCATTATGCCATAGTGTTTTGCAGGACTTACCCTCAGAGTAGTCGCGGCAGGGCATCCTATTATCACTACTTTTGCGGATACCGCTACGGTTGGCTGTGAGGCCTTTCGCTATAGGTGGGTTTGCGTTTATCCGATGATCTCGTTGTATATCTTTGTATCTAGTACACTCCATCTACTATCTTCATGTATTGACTTAGAGACGAGTTGTGAGGATCGATGTTGTATATTCTTAAGACTCTGGTTGTCGTGCTCGTGTGAGCCAGCATTTATTTATATTGATTATTGTCTTTTTCTTCGCTACGACGTCGTATATCTGTTGTGGTTGTTTTTTCCGCCATTGGGCGTGATTTGCTCCCATTTGGGATGCTTTACTTATATCTTATGTTTGTACCCGTTTCGGGGCTAGTTTTTACAAAGGAGGTGCTTACGAAATTTTCACTAAAACAAACTTAAGTTGTAAGTTTTACTTGAGATTTAAAAATGGAGTTTTTATCTTTTCCTTCTTGTGATGGTTTAGATTGCTGGGTTTCGGCTTACTTATTTGCGTTACGCCTGTTGACGTTACGTAGTCTAACTGCCGGTCATGTGCCCAACTTGGGTGATGACAAAGTTGGTATCAGAACGCTAGGTTTTACCTTTCGGAGTGTATAATGACCTTGGTATAATGGAGTAGGTAGCTTAAGCAGAGTGACGCAGCATGTGTATATTCCGCGGCATACTTACGACACGGTACTCCGCCTAAGTGACCACAGGACTTATTGCTTGAAATTCCTTCCGTGATTATATACATCCTTTTGATTCGATTTCTGTATTCTTATCGAATCCTGTTTCCTTTTCAAGCCTTTATGCCGCCGAAGATTACGAGGGCGCAGAGAGCGGCCGCGAGGGCCGAGGTCAGAGTTGACTCGTCTGAGTCGAGGACTGACCCGGGCGGTACGCCTATTTTGCAGGGATATATTGATCCACCTTCTACAGACCATATGGCTATGATGGGTGCTGGCATGCAGGATTTGCGCCAGATGATGGGGTCGTTAGTTGAGGCCATTCGAGCGCAAAGGCAGGAGGTTGTGCCACCCATTACGGAGACTGTGTTGGTGCCTACAGTTCAGGCAGTTGTACCTGCAGCTACAGATGTGATTACCGTATCGTTATCGGAGTTCATGAGGCTGAGGCCTCCGGTTTTCACTGGCACCGATGCAGCTGAGGATCCACAGTCGTTTATTGACCGGATGACCAGGATTTGTCATTCGTTGAGATGCTCTGACGAGAGATGGGTGGAGTTCGCAAGCTTCCGTCTGGAGGGTCTGGCCCAGAAGTTGTGTGAGTCCTTGGAGTGGGGCAGAGCCGCAGGTCTTGCTCCTATGACCTGGGCTGAGTTCGTGACGGTGTTTCTCGCGTGTTTTCTTCCGCCGAGCGTTAGGGATGCTCGAGCGCGCAGATTCGAGTCATTACGCCAGACTCCAGGGATGACGGTGGCCAAGTACGATGTGTTATTTACCGAGCTGTCTGTGTATGCTCTGTATTTGGTGGCTAGTGAGGAGATGAGGGTGAAGAGGTTTGTTCGAGGTCTGCTTACCCAGTTTTTCCTCGTTATCAGCATATAGCATTGTGACACTTATGCAGCGGCGGTGGATGCAGCCCTTTTGGTTGAGGAGCGTCTTTCGAAGGCGTCGATTATTCCGGCACCAAAGAGGGTTCGTACGGATGTTTCAGCACGGAGACGGAGGTTTGCACGCCGGGACAGAGTTCCATCAGACTCGGGGAGTAGCAGAGACGTGGGACGGCGCCAGTTATTTAGCTCTTATCCCCACGAGAGTCAGCGGCTGTCTTATGGGTTCTATGGTTGTGGCAGTCTACATCACCTTGTTCGGGATTGTACCATGATACGCCTGAGAGCGACAGCCATACCCCAGGTTACCTTACCACCTTCTCCACTTCAGAGAGCGTTGCCTCTTATGCCTTTTGTTGCCCCGCGTCAGACTCATACTTAGAGAGGTCTTGGTCGCGGTGGGTTTGTTCAGAGAGGACGAGGTGGCAGAGGCAGAGGATAGCCAGTCGCAGGTAGAGGGCAGGCTCGGGTGTTTGCTTTGACTCACCAGGACGCGCAGGCGTCCAATGCAGTGGTTTCAGGTACCCTTTCTATATGTTCTTTTGATGCACATGATTTATTTGATCCGGGATATACGCACTCGTATGTTTCTACACACATCCTGCCGAGGTTGGGCCGAGGGTCGTGCTTGCTAGATCAGCCGCTTGTTGTGACCACTCCTGTTGGCGAGTCGTTTGTTGCACGACACGTGTTTCGGCCTTGTGCCGTTAGGATAGGAGATAGAGAGTTGTCCATCGACTTGATCCTTTTTTAGATGTTGGACTTCGATGTTCTGCTGGGCATGGACTGGTTAGTAACGTGCTACGTGTCTGTGGACTGCCACGAGAAGACAGTCAGGTTTTGTTTTCCCATAGAGTCTGTTCTTGTTGTGCAGGGGGACCGTGGTGCCGCCCCTCACAGTTTGGTTTCAGCCCTTCGCGCTAGTCGGCTTTTGAGGAGAGGATGTCGGGGTTTCTTGGCGTTCATTTGTGATACTGATGCCACTAGTGGGTCGTTGGACCGGGTTCCTATGGTGCGAGAGTTTCCCGACATTTTTCCCGATGAGTTACCTGGTTTGCCGCTAGAGCGCAATATTGAGTTTTGCATTGATCTGATTCCCGGTGCGGGGCCTATATCTATACCGCCTTATCGGATGGCTCCGGTGGAGCTTAGAGATCTTAAAGATCAATTGCAAGAGTTGCTTGATAGGGGACTTGTGCGTCCGAGTGTTTCACCGTGGGGAGATCCTGTTCTGTTCGTCAAGAAGAAGGACGGCAGTTTGAGGTTGTGCATTGATTATCGTCAATTGAACCGAGATACGGTACGAAATAGGTATCATTTACCTCGCATTGACGATTTGTTTGATCAGCTCCAGGGTGCGAAACATTTTTCAAAGATTGATTTGCGTTCGGGTTATCATCAGTTGCGGGATCGGAATGATGACGTTCCGAAAACTTCTTTTCGTACACGCTACAGGCATTTTGAGTTTTTGGTGATGTCGTTCGGGCTCACCAATGCCCCGGCAGCGTTCATGGATCTGATGAACCGGATTTTCAGGCCGTACCTCGTCCAGTTTATTATTGTGTTTATTGATGACATTCTGGTCTACTCTAGGAGTCGTGAGGAGCATGAGAAGCACTTGAGGATTACTTTGCAGACATTGAGAGAGCATCAGCTGTATGCTAAATTCTCAAAGTGCGCATTTTGGCTTAATAGTGTTGATTTCCTGGGTCATGTGGTGACGGGAGACGGTATTCTAGTAGACCCGAGGAAGATCGAGACTGTGCAGCTTTGGCCCAGACCTGTATCCATGACTGGGGTCCGTAGCTTTTTGGGCTTAACTAGTTATTACCGTCGTTTCATGCAGGATTTTTCAAGTATCACTGCACCGCTGACCGGACTGACCCGGAAAGGGGTTCCTTTTCTTTGGACTGATGCGTACGAGCAGAGTTTTCAGCAGTTGAAGACTCGGTTGACGACGGCAACAGTTCTATCTTTGCTTTCTGAATCGGGTGGATTTGACTTTTACTGTGATGCTTCTCGAGTGGGGCTCGGTTGTGTACTGATGCAGCATGATAGAGTGATTGCTTATGCTTCTAGGCAGCTGAAGAAGCACGAGCAGAATTAACCCACTCACGATCTTGAGATGGCCGCGGTGGTCTTTGCGTTGAAGATTTGGAGACACTACTTGTACGGGGAGTCGTGTCAGATTTTCACGGACAAGAAGAGCTTGAAGTACATCTTCCAGTAGCGGGATCTGAATCTGAGACAGCGCCGTTGGATGGAGCTAGTGAAGGATTTTGATTGTGAGATCCTTTATCACTCGGGCAAGACGAATGTGGTTGCTGATGCTTTGAGTCGTAGGCTCAGGGGTAGCTTGTCCCAGTTGAGCGCAGTTCAGCGACAGTCTTCTTCAAATTGGCAAATCTTGTGCGATGGTAGAGTGCAATTTGAGTTCACATCCACTGGGGGACAGCTTGCTCATGTCCGCACTCGTCTACTACTACTTGATCGTATCCGTGAGGCGCAGCCCAGTAATGCCCGTTTGTTTAAGCTTTTTGAGCTTGTTCGGCAGGGTACAGTTTTGGTGTTCTTGATTGATGACCAGGGTATGCTACGATGAGGGACTCGCTTGTGTGTACCAGATATCGATGAGTTGAGACACGAGATCCTAGAGCATACACATCAGTCAGCCTTTAGCGTTCTTCTAGGTTCCACCAAGATGTACCGTGACTTGAGAGACGTATACTGGTGGGAAGGGATGAAGCACGATGTTTCAGACTTCGTTTCGAGGTGCCTGACTTGTCAGCAAGTCAAGGCTGAGCATCAGAGACCGGCTGGAGAGTTGCAGCCTTTACCCGTTCCGGAGTTGAAATGGGAGCAGATTTTCATGGACTTTGTTGTGGGTCTACCCAGGACCAGTCGAGGGTATGACACCATTTGGATGATTGTTGACTGGTTGACGAAAGCGGCTCACTTTCTTCCAGTGAAGACCACTTTCGGTTATGCTCGGTATGCTCAGTTGTACATTGATGAGATTGTGCGTTTGCACGGCGTTTCCACTAGCATTGTATCCGACAGAGGAACCCCGTTTACTAGCCGTCTTTGGCAGAAGCTTCAGGAAGCTTTGGGTACCCGGTTGAGCTTTAGCATCGCTTTCCATCCGCAGAACGATGGTCAGTCAGAGCGGACAATACAGACTCTGGAGGATATGCTTCGTGCGTGCGTGCTTGATTTTGGTGGCAGTTGGGATCGTCACTTGCCGTTGATTGAGTTCTCCTACAACAACAACTTTCAGGAGACTATTGAGATGTCACCTTTTGAGGCTTTGTACGGTAGGAAGTGTCGATCGCTAGTCTGTTGGACCGAACACAGTGAGAGTAGGGTTTTGGGACCCCAGCTAGTTCAGGAGACTACGGAGAAGATCCAGCTAATTCAGGACAGGATGAGAGCAGCCCAGTGCAGACAGAAGTCTTATGCCGGCCGTCATTATCGCAGACTTGAGTTCGCACTGGGGGATCATGTATTCCTCCGGATATCTCTAATGAAAGGCGTTATGAGATTTGGGAGGAAGGGGAAGCTCAGTCCCAGATTTGTAGGTCCTTTCGAGATCCTTGAGTGAGTTGGTTCTGTTGCTTATCGTTTTGCGCTCCCGCCCAGTTTTCCGGATGTTCACCCCGTGTTCCATGTGTCGATGCTTCATAGATACCTTCATGATCCTTCTCACATGATTCAGCACCAGACCGTTCATCTTGAGTGCGATCTTTTATTCATCGAGCAGCCGGTGGTTATATTGGATCGGCAGGTGAAGAAACTTCGATCAAAGGTCTTACCATCTGTGAAGGTTCTTTGGCGTAGTCCGACTAGTGAGGAGATTACTTGGGAGGACGAGAGCAAGATGCGGAAGAAATTCCCTCATCTTTTTGAAGGTAAGCTTAGTATGAATTTTTAATTCGGGGACGAATTTCTTTAGGGGGGGGGAGATTGTAATACCTTAGAATGCGATTAGTGTTAATTAAGCGATAATACGGGTATTTAGGGAAAAGTTTACCAAATCGGTTTCCTCACATTTTATTACAATTAATTAATATTTTATTATAAATTGTTATGGCTTGCACACACATGTGCATGTTAATGTGAGGGGTAGTAGTGTTAACCTTCTTTATGACCATGATGCCTTAAGCAATCCATGCTTTAGCTTAACCTTGCTTTAAACTTTACCTTGATATTTTGTGAGAAATATCTCATTTGGATTGAGAGGAGGTGGCTAGTGAGTCATGAGGGATATTAATGAGAGCATTAATGGAGGTGAGGGAGAGAGTAAGCATAAGCTTTTGCTTCACCCTACACTCACCCTTCACTCTCTCAAACACTCTCATTCTCTCTCACTCTATCTCTCTCAATTATTTCTCATTCCTTTGACTCTCAACTGAAGCCTTAGTCTTTCATCACAAAACCTTCACAAAACTAGATCTAATCTCACCAAAACACTTCAAAAGTCTTGTTTTTGCCAATAAGATCACTTGGAGCTTGGAAAGCTGGATCTTGTGAGCAAGTGTTGATAGGTATAATTTCTAAACTGTTAAATAGGAGTTTTAATGTTGTGTATCTTGTTGGTTGTTGTTTAGAACACTTAAAATATCGTTTAGTGCAAATATCGTATTTTTAGTGTCATTTTAGAGCCTCTGTGATCTGCTGTGACCTGGGATTTTTACTGTAAACTCAATCAATGTGGTAGTGTTGTACTAGTGACCCTAAGATTTCACCTGGAACATGAGCCCCATCCTACCGGTATTGGCCGGTGACTTGACGATGAAATCCGGCGACCTCGGCCTTTGAGGGGGTGTTGGGGTTTGGGTTTTATTGGGTAGCTGTCTGCTGTGGTTTAGGGATGTTTGGTACTGTTTGATTTTTGAGTTTTTACAGTATACAAAATCTGGGGTCGTTTTCCTATAATCTAGTGTTTTGAGTCCGCGTGTTACGTTATCCGTCACGGATCGTGATCTTGTGCAGCTGCTGCACTTGGGTTGGTTTCATAGTGTCGCCACGCACGTTAGCCACTAGACAGACCCTTATGAGTTGGTTTGGAGTTGGTGCGTCGGTCAAAACGTAGTTGTACGTGATATTGGTCGATTGCTGAGATTTTGCATTGGCTGTGTTTTGTGTTAATAGGATCGCAGGCGGGGACTTCGGACGCTGCGAAGAAGAGGAAGCAGGTGATTGGATCTACCTAGCTGGAGATTATCTGTGAGTAGATTTAACATCTACGGGGAGATCGCCCATATGGCGTTATGCATCAGGGCTGGATATGATATGATATTAGCTGCATGTTTATATGCACATATAGAGTTTATGCATGAGCATCATTGCATATTATCACTTGTTTTGCTGGACTTGTATCTTTTGGACAATACACTATTACTGACGGTTCATGTTGCACAAGCACTAATTGTATGCTACACACACACCGTCGGTAATTGCCATGATATGCACCTACATATACATACGGGATAGGGTATTGGTTAGGGACATTAAGGCATGATCCTTATTTCCATTGTGCATATGAGATATAGTTAACATATACATACGGGATATGGTATTGGTTAGGGACCTTGAGACATGATCCTTATTTGCATTATGCATATGAGATATAGTTGACATATACATACGGGATATGGTATTGGTTAGGGACATTGAGACATGATCCTTATTTCCATTGTGCATATAAAATATAGTTGACATATACATACGGGATATGGTATTGGTTAGGACATTGAGACATGATCCTTAATCCCATTGTGCATATGAGAGGTAGAATACTTGCATACCTACCTTCTTACACATATATACCTTGCTATAGTTACATGTTCACCAGTATATGATGTCACATTTGATTTCAGAGAAATTAGGAACCACATGATATATATAATAACTTGTTGCAGTTAAATAGCGGTTTTTCCTTGACATGCTCTTATTACTGTTTTATGTTGCATATATCAAACTTACATGGATTTACGTATTGAGATATGGTTTTCATGTGATTTCTGGATATGAGAAACGTGGGAATATTTCAAGAAATGTGGATTTGTATTAAATACCTGGGTTCTCTTGATATGATATTTCAGTGCGTCCACCATGTGATTCTCGGTTATGAGATTTGGCATGTGATACCCGATTGGAGGAGCGGGAGGCACCGTCTGCGGGTACATGGTGGACCCGGTATGGTAACCCGGGGCGAGAGGTGATTTCGTGGTATAGGCGATGAGCCTGGCAGAAGGACCACTACCTACCGATGATATTATTTGGACTCGGCGAATATCTGGGGATACCGAACGGAGTCATGTTCAGACATGCTACGTGGATTTCGGGTGTCGATGTGGACACTCAGATTCCATGAGATGTACTGACATCAGGGCCGGTTATGATGAAGGCGCCTGAAAGATGAGTATTTACGTGTCGATGCTAGACACTAGTTTTCATGATGTTTTCGGGTGTCGATATTTGACACTCAGTTTCCATGAGACTTACAGGATATGAGGGCCGATCGGAGGATGTGGTGCCTTTTGTATTGGGATTTGGAGTGTCATTCATGGACACTGGTCTTCCTACGATGAGGGTTTTTTGAGGATGACATGTTTTATCCCATACTCAGCATTTAATTGACATGCATTGTTTCATGTAGTTGTAGTACTCTGATGATGTACCTTTACATGATTTTTGCATACCCATATTGCCATACTTATGCTATCAGAGTTCATGATAGATTATCGCTTCTCTTGCATATTTGCGATTACTGTATGATGTTATTTTTATTCATGAGTTGGCAACTCACCCCCGTTGTGCCACAGTGTTTTGCAGGACTTACCCTCAGAGTACTCGCGGCAGGGCGCCCAATTATCACTACTTTTGCGGATACCGCTATGGTTGGCCGTGAGGCCTTTCGCTATAGGTGGGTTTGCGGTTATCCGATAATCTCGTTGTATATCTTTGTATCTAGTACACTCCATCTACTATCTTCATGTATTGACTTAGAGACGAGTTGTGAGGATCAATGTTGTATATTCTTATGACTCTGGTTGTCGTGCTTGTGTGAGCCGGCTTTTATTTTTGTTGATTATTGTCTTTTTCTTCGCTACGACGTCGTATATCTGTTGTAGTGGTTGTTTCCGCCGTTGGGCGTGATTTGCTCCCGTTTGGGATACTTTACTTATATCTTATGTTTGTACCCGTTTCTAAGCTAGTTTTAACAAAGGAGGCGCTGCCGATATTTTCACTAAAACAAACTTAAGTTGTAAGTTTTACTTGAGATTTAAAAATGGGGTTTCTATCTTTTCCTTCTTGTGATGGTTTAGATTGCTGGGTTTCAGCTTACTTATTTGCGTTACGCCTGTTAACGTTACGTAGTCTAAGTGCCGGTCATGTGCACAACTTGGGTCGTGACAAAGTTGGTATCAGAGCGCTTGGTTTTACCTTTCGAAGTGCAGCATGACCTTGGTATGATGGAGTGGGTAGCTTAAGCAGAGTGACGTAGCGTGTGTATATTCCGCGGCATACTTTCGACACGGTACTCCGCCTAAGTGGCCTTTGGACTTATTGCTTGAAATTCCTTCCGTGATTATATACATCCTTGTGATTTGATTTCTTTATTCTTATCGAATCATGTTTCCATTTCCTGCCTTTATGCCGCCGAAGACTACGAGGTCGCAGAGAGCGGCCGCGAGGGCCTAGGTCAGAGTTGACTCGTCTGAGATGAGGACTGACCCGGGAGATACGCCTATTGTGCAAGGATATATTGATCCACCTTCTATAGACCATATGGCTATGATGGGTGCTGGCATACAGGATTTGCGTCAGATGTTGCAGTCGTTAGTTGATGCCATTCGAGCCCAGAGGCAGGAGGTTGTTCCACCCGTTACGGAGACTGTGTTGGAGCCTACGGTTCAGGCAGTTGTACCTACAACTACAAAGGTGATTACTGTATCGTTATCGGAGTTCATGAGGGTGAGGCCTTCGGTTTTCACTGGCACCGATGCAGCTGAGGATCCATAGTCGTTTATCGACCGGATGGCCAGGATTTTTCGTTCGTTGAGATGCTCCGACGAGAGATGGGTAGAGTTCGCGAGCTTCCGTCTTGAGGGTCTGGCTCAGAAGTGGTGTGAGTCCTTGGAGAGGGGCAGAGCTGCAGGTCTTTCTCCTATGACCTGGGCTGAGTTCTTGATGGTGTTTCTTACGCGTTTTCTTCCACCGTGCGTCAGGAATGCTCGAGCGCGCAGATTCGAGTCATTACGCCAGACTCTGGGGATGACGGTGGCCGAGTACGAAGTGTTGTTTACCGAGCTGTCTGTGTATGCTCCGTATTTGGTGGCTACTGAGGAGATGAGGGTGAAGAGGTTTGTTCGAGGCCTGCTTACCTAGTTGTTCCTCGCTATCAGCATACACCATTGGGACACGTATGCAGCGGCGGTAGACGCAGCCCTTTTGGTTGAGGAGCGTCTTTCGGAGGTGTCGATTGTTCCGAAACCGAAGAGAGTTCGTACGGATTTTTCAGCACGGAGACGGAGGTTTGCACGCCGCGACAGAGTTCCTTCAGCTCGGGGAGTAGCAGAGATGTAGGACGGTGCTAGTTATTCAGCTCTTATCCCCAGGAGGGTCAGCGGCCGACTTATGGGTGCTATGGGTGTGGCAGTCTACATCACCTTGTTCGGGATTGTACCGTGATACGCCAGATAGCGACAGCCATACCCCAGGTTACCTTACCACCTTCTCCACCTCAGAGAGCGTTGCCTCTTTTGCCTGTTGTTGCCCCGCGTCAGACTCATGCTCAGAGAGGTCGTGGTCGCAGTGGGTTTCTTCAGAGAGGACGAGGTGGCGGAGGCAGAGGATATCCAGTCACAGGTAGAGGGCCGGCTCGGGTGTTTGCTTTGACTCACCAGGACGCGTAGGCGTCCAATGCAGTGGTTTTAGGTACTCTTTCTATATGTTCTTTTGATGCACATGTTTTATTTGATCCGGGATCTACGCACTCGTATGTTTCTACACACTTCGTGCCGAGGTTGGGCCGAGAGTTGTGCTTGCTAGATCAGCCGCTTGTTGTGACCACTCCTGTTGGCGAGTCGTTTGTTGTGCGACACGTGTTTCGTTCGGATAGGAGATAGAGAGTTGTCCATCGACTTGATCCTTTTTTAGATGTTGGTCTTCGATAATCTCCTGGGCATGGACTGGTTAGCGACGTGGTACGCATCTGTGGACTGCCGCGAGAAGACAGTCACGTTTTGTTTTCCCGGCAAGTCTGTTCTTGTTGTGCAGGGGGACCATGGTGCCGCCCCTCACAGTTTGGTTTCAGCCCTTCGCGCTAGTCGGCTTTTGAGGAGAGGATGTCGGGGTTTCTTGGCGTTCATTTGTGATACTGGACCCACAGTAGGGTCTTTGGACCAGGTTCCTAATGTGTGAGAGTTTCCCGACGTTTTTCCCGATGAGTTACCTGGTTTGCCACCAGAGCGCGATATTGAGTTTTGCATTGATTTGATTCCCGGTGCGGGGCCTATATCTATACATCCTTATCGGATGGCTCCGGCGGAGCTTAGAGAGCTTAAAGATCAAATGCAAGAGTTGTTTGATAGGGGACTTATGCGTCTGAGTGTTTCGCCGTGGGGAGCTCCTATTTTGTTCGTCAAGAAGATGGACGGCAGTTTGAGGTTGTGCATTGATTATCGTCAATTGAACCGAGTTACGGTGCGAAATAGGTATCCTTTACCTCGCATTGATGATTTGTTTGATCAGCTCCAGGTTGCGAAATATTTTTCTAAGATTGATTTGCGTTCGGGTTATCATCAGTTGCTGTAACGTTTTGAAAATCGTTTCGGTGAAATTTCGAAAAAATCGGTAAAATAAGGGGGTTTTCTGTAAAAAGTCAAAATACAAATATCTTATTATAAAAATTAAATATACATATTCTAGCTATGTAATTGCTATTATTTGGTGTTTATTGTGCCGCTGGTGAAATTTCAAATTTTCTGAAAAAAATATTATTTTATTATTATTTTAAGCCGTCACTAATACATTTAATTAAGGAAAATTACAAATTAGAATGAGTTGAAACAAATTTTATGCATCATAAAACATTAAATAAAATTTTATCATGTGGTTTTTGGAACGAAATTATTTGCCAAAACGGTTTAGAAATTATTGAAGAAAAATGGCTTTTTTTTTAGCGTAAATGGATATTTGGGGTATTGTATTTATCATTTTTCATCACCCCACACCCGTACCCACACCCACACACCCCCATTCACTTCTCCCCTTGGCTGAATTCAGCAACCCCTTTCTTTGTCCTCACTTGAATTTCAAAGGAAAAGAAATGAAAGAAAAGAAAAGAAAATGGATAAATTAGTTAGACTTTTGACTTTGGTTGGACTTTGACTTTCTCCCCCCACTTTCTCTACCTCCCTCTCTCTCCTCCCCCCTCCCATTCAAGCCGAACCCTTCTCCTACAGCAGCAGCCCCCCCCCCCCATTTCCCTTCTCTTTTCTCTTTAAAACTTCATGAAAAATTTCCTCAAAATCCATCAAAAAAATCCCAAAACCCAAATCCGACTCCTACCCATTTTAGCTTAGCCCGTATAGCATGGATCTTTGTGAAAAGAGAGCATTTTGGGAGGCCATAGGTGCTTTTGGATCTTCAAATGTTTTTGGGTATAATTCTAAATATTTTTGCTTAATTTGTTACTAATTTCTTAAAGCTAATTTAATTAAGTGTTAATTTGGTTTATGTGAGTTTAATTGCATGATTAAAGATTTCAAGTTAGGGTTTGTTGTGGAAATGAGTTGTGTTTGATTGTGCATAGTTTAGTGATGTGGATTAACAAATTTAGTTTTGTAGAAAACTAATCTAGTTGTTAATTACAAGTTGTTACTTGAAAAATGTCCAAATTAAGCTTTTTGTTGCAAACTAGGTTTTTTAATTTAATTCGAAATATGAGATTAAAAATATGGTTAGGGTTTTTATCGTATTATTAACTTTATTAAGTGTAGTTTAATGCTTTAGAGCATGGAAATCCAACCTAAATTGTAGTTTGTGCATTTTTGCTATGAAATTGTTAAAAAGGGTATTTTGTAAACTAGAAATTAGGGTTTTTGGAATTTAATGAGATTAAATTCCGGAAATTGTTTCTATGACTTATTTAAGATATTTAATAGGTATATTGGCCGCTACATTATTTTAAACATCATGTTTTGTACAAAAACGGCGAATTGTGCTTGCTAGATTTACGGAAAAATGACTTTTTAAGTGAAATTGGGGTTTTTGTGAGTTTTAACCTAGTTTATATGAAAATTAGTGTTCGTGAATGTGCAAATGAGCGTGATTGGATTTTTCTCGATGGTTTGGCGTTTGTACGCCGACATCGAGGGTTTTTGGGTCGATTTGTGAAGCAAACCATAGGTTTTGACCTATGTCAGATTCGTGTGTCGATTTGGTCATGAGTCGGACTTTAATGCGATGCGGTGTGTTATGATATGTAGGTACCCTCATGAAGACTTCAAGGAGACAAGAAAGCGCGTGTCGACATCGGCACCGGCAAGCGAGGACCAGGTGAGTAGATTTATATCTACGGGGAGAAGTCGGGTGGATGGCGTATAGCACCCCCGCAGTTCGTGGTGATTTATACGAATACGTATGCACACATACATATATTGTTTCAGTATATTGATGATAATATGGATATTTGGTGTTCTTGGATGATTTAGTGTCCCGAAACCCTAGAGTAGTGGTCGCACTACACATGCACACACCAACCCATACTTGCATACTTTCTTCTTTCATTTATGCTTATACGGGATATATAGTTATGTGTTCACAAGGGTATGGGACTATGGGTTCACATACGAATTTGAGTCTTGGGTTTGAGATGAGTCGATGAGATTTGTATTGAGGTTGTGACTTCGGTGATATGGCGGGATTCGTATTTGAGATACGGCATGACGTTGTAGCGGGTCCTTGACGTAGTGTTTCACACACATCCATGCATACTTAGGCGGTATCAGTATGGTACTAGATGTAGATTAGTACCCCGATCATGATATTTGATAAAGAGGATACCAGGTGAATAGTATGATGAATGTGATATTGACCCGTACCCAGATTTGGGGATGCCGTACAATGGATTTACGTACGAGCTATATTTTGATGATTGATCCGCACTCTTGACTTGGGATGTCTGGTTATAGATATGATATTATTGAGGCGGGATCACCGACTGTATATATACAGGTATGTATATGTATCGACTCAGATGATAGGCGGTTTCCTTACCTGTGGTTCAGCTTGTTAGTTCAGCCGTATAGTTTAGTATAGTTGTTAGATTAGATTAGACTCCAACCTATTTCAAAACTAGCGGATCGTGGGTATTTTAAAAGACAGGTCAAGGGATCTTCGAATATTTCAAAAAATGTATCCTTTCTTAAAAACCACCGTAGCCCTATTTTCAAAACCCCGCGGTTCGTGTTATTTCAAATGGCACCATTTGTAGGACTCATATTAGATTAATGCAGATTAGTTATAGTTGCGTCTAGTTTTTAGCTCCCGCTCATTTTGGTTGCTCGCTCCGCATCGCATATTTACATTGTTATTTCATATTGCATTGTTGACATTATGCTGTTAGGACACCAGCACCATTACCGATGATGCGTATGTACCACATACGCTTACTTGCCGGCTCACACACATCTTCATCGGTAATTGCCATGTCACATACACCTTAGAAAATATTGTTGCTTAACTTAGCTTGACAGCCAGTAGTTTGACATAATATTAGTGTACATACCTTATATGCCAGCTTAGATATTGTAGTTATTACTTGTCGCTTCATGCATACTGTTATTCATTCTCATGCTTATATTCATTGTTCTACATGCTATTGATGATTCGGATTTCTTTGATATTTTCTGGATTTGGAGGAAAACCGCAAAACATATATAAACTGATTTCTCTCTTTTTAAATAAAAGTGCGGTTTTTCCCATGATGTATGAGTCGTCCACTATGAGTTTTCTGATGGATTTCGAGACCCGATTCGAGGAGACGGATGAACCGTTTCGGGTACATGGTGGACCCGGTAAGGTACCCCGGGGCAAGAAGCGCGTGATGATGACGATGTGAGCCTGGCAGGGGAGCACTACCTACCGGTGATATTACCCGACGCGTCGGATATCCGGAGGGTACCGTCATGGTCTTGAGATGGATGGTAGGAGCCGGTCTGGACTGACGACGCCCTAGATATTGTGATTGAGACATTGAGATTGAGACTTGAGGTACATAGATTGTGACACAGAGATATCGAGGTATTTGGACACTTGTTTTGTGTCTATGCTGGGCACTGATTTCATATTGATTTCATATATGGTACCTCATTTCTTTTAAAATACAGAAATCTCACTGATTTATGAAACCAGTTTTATTCAGTACATGCATTCAGTTTCATGCATTCATATGTCATCCATATGATATATTGCTACCTGAGGCACTGACACGGGCACATGAGATTACACTCGGGTTAGATATTTACCCTAGCCTTGTTATAGGCCACGTGTTATTCATATATTTGAGGTTATATTATGATCATTGACCTAGGTTGCGTTATTTATGCGATTTCTGTGCGTAGATATTTTTCTATTCACGAGTTGACAACTCAACCCCGTTGTGCTCCAGTTTCTTGCAGGTTTGCCGTACAGGTTTCTTTACGGCTTGCGGGCATAGTTTCCTTCTGGTGATTTGCTAGTAGGTGGGTTTACTTGTATCGTACCCCCATTTTATATCTTGTATATTATTATTCTGTTGTATCTAGAAGTTCCATCAAACAATCATGTATTTATTTTGAGATAGAGACCAGTGATGTTATTCCTTCGACTTTAGACTCGCGTGTTTTATTCCTGTGGTTTTCTTGTGGTTTTGAGTTTCTTTTTGAATTTTGATCCTCGCCGTTGGCGTTGTATATTATATTGCTTGTGTGGTTGTGACCGTCGATTGACGAAGAGCTAGCTCCCGCTTGGGGATGCCTTTTTTCTTGATTTCGTATACCATTCATGTTGTATCCCGTTTGGGGGCCAGTATTTACAAAGGAGACTCTGCCGAAATTTTCAGTAAATTTTTGATGTTTTAAAAACCGCATAATTCGGCTTATGCTATTGAAACTACTTGCTTTAAGTTGGTTTTTCCTGCACTCTACTACTCTTCTTGGTTTGGATTTCTGGGTTTTCGGCTTACTTAGAATACGTACGCCATGAGACGTTCGTAGTTTAAGTGTCGGTCATGTTCCGTACTTTCGGGTCGTGGCAAAGATGGTATCAGAGCGTTAGGTTTTACCTTCGGAGCGTAGGATGACCCTTGGTTGATGGAATAGGTGACTAAAGTAGAGTGACGTACCGTTGGTATGTTCTGCGGCATATTTACGATACGCTACTCCACTTAAGAAGCCTTAGGATGTACATTTCTTTGCTCAGTATTATATTCATTCCGATCTAGCGTCATCAGTACCAGTTATGGTTTTTCTGCCACGATTATGGGCAGGGTGAGCTACAGCTAGAGTTGCGGTCAGCACGAGCTCGTCACGAACGAGGACTGACCAGGGAGAAATTCCGGCAACACACGATTACAGAGATGTGTCTTTTTACTGTGTTTCCGCGCCACGAGCGTTTGGAGGATCGCTTTTACGAGGTTACTCGGATGTGCTGATCGACACTAGAGGATTGAGCCAATGATAGAGGCCAGCCAGATTTTGATGACCGTTGGTGTGTTGCTTATTCATGATGATCGAGGTACTGTTCAGCGTGCAGACGAGCGAGCCAGTTAATGCTGCGAACAACGAGTTATTGCCCCAGATGCTGGAATTAATGCAGAACGAGTTGTACTAAGAGATGATAGAAGGTCGCTAGTCATCGAGGATGAATGACCAGGACATGTGGATCGTTCGCCTACCCCGATGCGAGGTCATCAGATAGATTGATTCCAGCTAGAGACGACTTCACGCGGAGACGTTGGGAGTCGACAGAGACGATCGAATGTCAGAAACCTATTATTCCAAGTTTAAAGTAGTCGGAAAGACATGCAGGCAATTCTATGGTCCCTCTAGAATAATGAAACCCTAACTCGACTTAATGACCCTGTGAAAGCCTTTGAACCTTCGGGTTTGCGGCAGTTCTACGGCGCCATTAGTGAGGCTTGGGTTTGCCCTTCTACGGCTGGACCACCGATGCTGTGGTATGTACTCGATACTATTATACTGTACCCAAGATGTTGAGCTCTTGGGGGATTATGAGGTTTTGACGACTCGATTGGATGGCTCGACTTAATTCGGATGCTAGGTGGTGAGATGCATTTCTTGGGAGACTCCCGATACGAGGATAGCCGTTGGAGCTCAGTCCATGCAGCTACGACGAGACGAGTCCGAAGCGGTCGACCTTAGAGAAAAGTGGAGTAAGCAGTGTGTACGAGATCTTGATAAGATGACGTTCTAATCCGCCGACATCAGAGATGCGATACGCATGCCGAGGCATTGTACTTGGATATACCTTCCAGAAGGAGTCGCGATGAGTATGCAGCCGTTCCGGAACAAGAAACAGATCTAGTAAGGAACGATGACTTTCGGACAGTTCGGCAGAGGCGAGATTTGGGAGAGACCTCGACAGGACCTTTCTGGGACAAATTACGAAAAGACTTGGACCCAGGAGTGGTCGTGTTACGCACACCAGCAGGCCAGAATTCATGATCATCGACGAGACGTCCCACTAGTGACCGCGACAGTTGGCCCGAGATTCTTAGAGGATGCACTTGAGCGGTACTATTCCGCCATTATTGATTACGATGTTTTGGGTGATTTATTCGTATGATTTGATTTTGATGATTGAGGATTTACGATCTTTGCACAGTGTTGCACTTGATATCGTTTTCATGCTTTTGTTTCACATGTTTGTGATTTTACGGTTTTAAACAGTTGAGTTGGTTTTATGCGTATGCATGCACGCGATTTCGCTCCTGCACTCTGTATAGTTTATATATGCTTGCAGTGCAGTGATACGCCTTTTGTGCACTTAGATGCACTGGACTTCGATTTCGATTGTGATGTTCGATATTTGTTCTGTGCACCGTGTGCACTTGATTGGATTTTGCGCATGTTCGGTGCTTGATATTGGATTTCATGATTTCGTGCATGATGGATGCACCTGATTTGGGGTTTTTCGCGCATGTTGAGCGCATGTTATGAGATACGATTTTGGTGCACACCAGATGCACTAAATCGAGATTCTTCGTGCGTGTCAGACGCACCTGTCCTTGCTGTCAGGCACACACGTTGCCTACGACAGATGCTTGTGCACACCCGATGCACTTAGATGTTTCTGTGCGCATGTATGGCACATTCATGGATTTTGATTTCCGTGCGCACCATACGCACGTAGCATTCATGTGCATATTTTGGGATTGATTTCGTATAGAGCAGTACGTTTTTATGATATTGCTATGTGTTTTCGTACTGAGCAGGACTAGTCAGAGGACAGTACCTGAATATATTTTTGTATGCATTGATAGTTATTGAAGGGATTTCCAAAAAGCGAGCTATAGCCTCAGTATTTACCTACGTGTCTGATATGACACGAAATGTTTAAAACAAGGAGACCCTTCTAAATTGTTTCCAAAACGGCGGAACGTACATTTCAAACAAAGGTATATATGTATATAGTTATTTTCTTATGATAGACGTCCGCCACTGTGCAGTGTTATACGCGTTGCACAGCGACTTAAAGAGATTTGGCATGCATTTCCTTCAGATACTTACAGATATAGATTCGATGTTTACATGTATAGTTTCGAGTTATATCATATTGGTTTGATTTGGATTTGGCATTGATGTCTTCTCCATGACTCCGATGACTGCGGGATGCTTGACGGAGTTTTGATTTGAGTTATATGCTCATTTTTCAAGCGCATGCGCTGCGCTACGATTTGTTTTATATATTTACAATTTCGGAGCCCCGACAACTTGATGGTTTTCTTAGATGTTTTAGTATTTGGGGGAGTTTGAATTTAAATTCGGGGACCGAATTTCTTTAAGGGTGGAAGATTGTAACGTTTTGAAAATCGTTTCGGTGAAATTTCGAAAAAATCGGTAAAATAAGGGGGTTTTCTGTAAAAAGTCAAAATACAAATATCTTATTATAAAAATTAAATATACATATTCTAGCTATGTAATTGCTATTATTTGGTGTTTATTGAGCCGCTGGTGAAATTTCAAATTTTCTGAAAAAAATATTATTTTATTATTATTTTAAGCCGTCACTAATACATTTAATTAAGAAAAATTACAAATTGGAATGAGTTGAAACAAATTTTGTGCATCATAAAACATTAAATAAAATTTTATCATGTGGTTTTTGGAACGAAATTATTTGCCAAAACGGTTTAGAAATTATTGAAGAAAAAAGGCTTTTTTTTAGCGTAAATGGATGTTTGGGGTATTGTATTTATCATTTTTCATCACCCCACACCCGTACCCACACCCACACACCCCCATTCACTTCTCCCCTTGGCTGAATTCAGCAGCCCCCATATTTGTCCCCACTTGAATTTCAAAGGAAAAGAAATGAAAGAAAAGAAAAGAAAATGGATAAATTAGTTAGACTTTTGACTTTGGTTGGACTTTGACTTTCTCCCCCCACTTTCTCTACCTCCCTCTCTCTCCTCCCCCCCTCCCATTCCAGCCGAACCCCTCTCCTACAGCAACAGCAGCCCCCCCCCCATTTCCCTTCTCTTTTCTCTTCAAAACTTCATGAAAAATTTCCTCAAAATCCATCAAAAAAATCCTAAAACCCAAATCCGACCCCTACCCATTTTAGCTTAGCCCGTATAGCATGGATCTTTGTGAAAAGAGAGCATTTTGGGAGGCCATGGGTACTTGTGGATCTTCAAATGTTTTTGGGTATAATTCTAAACATTTTTGCTTAATTTGTTACTAATTTCTTAAAGCTAATTTAATTAAGTGTTAATTTGGTTTATGTGAGTTTAATAGCATGATTAAAGATTTCAAGTTAGGGTTTGTTGTGGAAATGAGTTGTGTTTGATTGTGCATGGTTTAGTGATGTGGATTAACAAATTTAGTTTTATAGAAAACTAATCTAGTTGTTAATTACAAGTTGTTACTTGAAAAATGTCCAAATTAAACTTTTTGTTGCAAACTAGGTTTTTTGATTTAATTCGAAATATGAGATTAAAAATATGGTTAGGGTTTTTATCGTATTATTAACTTTATTAAGTGTAGTTTAATGCTTTAGAGCATGGAAAACCAACCTAAATTGTAGTTTGTGCATTTTTGCTATGAAATTGTTAAAAAGGGTATTTTGTAAACTAGAATATTAGGGTTTTTGGAATTTAATGAGATTAAATTCCGGAAATTGTTTCTATGACTTATTTAAGATATTTAATAGGTATATTGGCCGCTACATTATTTTAAAAATCATGTTTTGTACAAAAACGGCGAATTGTGCTTGCTAGATTTACGGAAAAATGACTTTCTAAGTGAAATTGGGGTTTTTGTCAGTTTTAACCTAGTTTATATTAAATTAGTGTTCGTGAATGTGCAAATGAGCGTGATTGGATTTTTCTTGATGGTTTGGCGTTTGTACGCCGACATCGAGGGTTTTTGGGTCGATTTGTGAAGCAAACCATAGGTTTTGACCTATATGAGATTCGTGTGTCGATTTGGTCATGAGTCGGACTTTAATGCGATGCGTGTGTTATGATATGTAGGTACCCTCACGAAGACTTCAAGGAGACAAGAAAGCGCGTGTCGACATCGGCACCGGCAAGCGAGGACCAGGTGAGTAGATTTATATCTACGGGGAGAAGTCGGGTGGATGGCGTATAGCACCCCCGCAGTTCGTGGTGATGTATACGAATACGTATGCACACATATATATATTGTTTCAGTATATTGATGATAATATGGATATTTGGTGTTCTTGGATGATTTAGTGTCCCGAAACTCTAGAGTAGTGGTCGCACTACACATGCACACACCAACCCATACTTGCATACTTTTTTCTTTCATTTATGCTTATACGGGATATATAGTTATGTGTTCACATGGGTATGGGACTATGGGTTCACATACGAATTTGAGGCTTGGGTTTGAGATGAGTCGATGAGATTTGTATTGAGGTTGTGACTTCGGTGATATGGCAGGATTCGTATTTGAGATACGATATGACGTTGTAGCGGGTCCTTGACGTAGTGTTTCACACACGTCCATGCATACTTAGGCGGTATCAGTATGGTACTAGACGTAGATCAGTACCCCGATCATGATATTTGATAAAGAGGATACCGGGTGAATAGTATGATGAATGTGATATTGACCCGTACCCAGATTTGGGGATGCCGTACGACGGATTTACGTACGAGCTATATTTTGATGATTGATCTGCACTCTTGACTTGGGATGTCTGGTTATGGATATGATATTATTGAGGCGGGATCACCGACTGTATATATACAGGTATGTATATGTATCGACTCAGATGATAGGCGGTTTCCTTACCTGTAGTTCAGCTTGTTAGTTCAGCCGTATAGTTTAGTGTAGTTGTTAGATTAGATTAGACTCCTACTTATTTCAAAACTAGCGGATCGTGGGTATTTTAAAAGACAGGTCAAGGGATCTACGGATATTTCAAAAAACGTATCCTTTCTTAAAAACCACCGTAGCCCTATTTTCAAAACCCCGCGGTTCGTGTTATTTCAAATGGCACCATTTGTAGGACTCATATTCGATTAATGCAGATTAGTTATAGTTGCGTCTAGTTTTTAGCTCCCGCTCATTTTGGTTGCTCGCTCCGCATCGCATATTTACATTGTTATTTCATATTGCATTGTTGACATTATGCTGTTAGGACACCAGCACCATTACCGATGATGCGTATGTACCACATACACTTACTTGCCGGCTCACACACATCTTCATCGGTAATTGCCATGTCACGTACACCTTAGAAAATATTGTTGCTTAACTTAGCTTGATAGCCAGTAGTTTGACATAATATTAGTGTACATACCTTATATGCCAGCTTAGATATTGTAGTTATTACTTGTCGCTTCATGCATACTGTTATTCATTCTCATACTTATATTCATGGTTCTACATGCTATTGATGATTCGGATTTCCATGATATTTTCTGGATTTGGAGGAAAATCGCAAAACATATATAAACTGATTTCTCTCTTTTTAAATAAAAGTGCGGTTTTTCCCATGATGTATGAGTCGTCCACCATGAGTTTGCTGATGGATTTCGAGACCCGATTCGATGAGACGGATGAACCGTTTCGGGTACATGGTAGACCCGGTAAGGTACCCCGGGGCAAGAAGCGCGTGATGATGACGATGTGAGCCTGGCAGGGGAGCACTACCTACCGGTGATATTAGCCGACGCGTCGGATATCCGGAGGGTACCGTCGTGGTCTTGAGATGGATGGTAGGGGCCGGTCTGGACTGACGGCGCCCTAGATATTGTGATTGAGACATTGAGATTGAGACTTGAGGTACATAGATTGTGACACAGAGATATCGAGGTATTTGGACACTTGTATTGTGTCGATGCTGGGCACTGTTTTATGCTGATTTCATATATGGTACCTCATTTCTTTTAAAATACAGAAATCTTACTGATTTATGAAACCAGTTTTATTCAGTACATGCATTCTGTTTCATGCATTCATACATCATCCATATGATATATTACTACCTGAGGCACTGACATGGGCACATGAGATTACACTCGGGTTAGATATTTACCCTAGCCTTGTTATAGGCTACGTGTTATTCATATATTTGAGGTTATATTATGATCATTGACCTAGGTTGCATTATTTATGCGATTTCTGTGCGTAGATATTTTTCTATTCACGAGTTGGCAACTCACCCCCGTTGTGCCCCAGTTTCTTGTAGGTTTGCCGTACAGGTTTCTTTACGGCTTGCGGGCATAGTTTCCTTCGGGTAATTTGCTATTAGGTGGGTTTACTTGTATCGTACCCCCATTTTATATCTTATATATTATTATTCTGTTGTATCTAGAAGTTCCATCAAACAATCATGTATTTATTTTGAGATAGAGACCAGTGATGTTATTCCTTCGACTTTAGAGTCGCGCGTTTTATTCCTGTGGTTTTCTTGTGGTTTTGAGTTTCTTTTTGAATTTTGATCCTCGCCGTTGGCGTTGTATATTATATTGCTTGTATGGTTGTGACCGTCGATTGACGAAGAGTTAGCTCCCGCTTGGGGATGCCTTTTTTCTTGATTTCGTATACCATTCATGTTGTATCCCGTTTGGGGGCCAGTATTTACAAAGGAGACTCTGCCGAAATTTTCAGTAAATTTTTGATGTTTTAAAAACCGCATAATTCGGCTTATGCTATTGAAACTACTTGCTTTAAGTTGGTTTTTTCTGCACTCTACTACTCTTCTTGGTTTGGATTTCTGGGTTTTCGGCTTACTTAGAATACGTACGCCTTGAGACGTTCGTAGTTTAAGTGCCGGTCATGTTCCGTACTTTCGGATCGTGACAGTTGCAGGTTCGAAATGACGACGTTCTGAAGACTGCTTTTCGTACACGCTACGGGAATTATGAGTTTTTGGTGATGTCGTTCGGGCTCACTAATGTCCCAGCAGCGTTCATGGATCTGATGAACCGGTTTTTCAGGCCGTTCCTCGACCAGTTTATTATTGTGTTTATTGATGACATTCTGGTCTACTCTAGGAGTCGTGAGGAGCATGAGCAGCACTTGAGGAATGATTTGCAGAAATTGAGAGATCACCAGCTGTATGCTTGGATATATATATGCTATCTTGTTTTACTTAGTTGCTTAGATATATTTAAAGAGGACTTTCTTGCTCGATATGATAGTGCAGAAATTGAGAGATCACCAGCTGTATGCTTGGATATATATATGCTATCTTATTTTACTTAGTTGCTTAGATATATTTAAAGAGGACTTTCTTGCTCGATATGATAGTAAGCTATCTGGTTTTACTTTGTCTTAACATGTTGACTTGCTTGGATATATATATATGCTATATGGTTTTACATTCTAGCGTATACGCTTCTCGACCCATATGATGGGCGATGGATGATCCCATATCCATTGGTGTTTGACATCAGAGAAGGTATACGGGTGCTCAGTGGAGACAGGGTACACTGAACGGACTCGCTGAGAACTCCTAGATGTTATTATACTTATCGTCAGGTAGCGGTTCTCTGGTGACACTGGTACAAGTTAGTCTGTATACCCGAGATCGTCATAGAGTCTTGTGTGATTCCCACCATGCTTTGATTTCCACCTTACCACATTTATGAGAACGTGCAAAACGGTGTCTTTTAGGTACAGTCCCGAATCACATGAAGGCAATGAGCGATAGGAGTGGTTTCGTCTTTCCCGGTATTGGGGGTTGATGTTGCGCTTTGTTCGATTGTCTATAACTGGTAATCCCTGGCCAGGGATGATATGGAGACCTATTGGTAAGTGTTATCAGTAGTTTCTCGACCCGTTATGAGCCTCACATCGACACGACTTATCGGTTACTGGGGTTTGACGTTTACCACCCTTAGACTGGATATGCGACACATAGACGAAGAGACCGGACTGTACGGTAGTGTTACTGATTGGATTCACAGGAGTGTGTGCAGGCTTGCTTGTTGATCTTCTGATCGCTCAATACCCGGGTGGCTTTTACGTTTAGCTGACCGCTTGCAGCTTGTGGGTGTTTGATACGATCATCACCTACTGCCGGCGTATTGACGATTCTTTAGAGTCCTACACAGAGGTTTCCTGGCTCAGGAAAAACGGAGTAGGAGCATATATGTGATATGTACGGGACCGAGATTAATACGATATGAGATACCGTATTCGATTCTTGCGATATGAGATATCGGCCGGGTATATATGATATAGCCGGATCATCGGATCAAGTGTTGATTAGATGAACTGATAAATGTTATATTAGTCGGTTATTTGCAAAATAGCCGGATTATCGGATCAAGTGTTGATTCGATAATTTAATGTATAATATATATGTGATATATTACATTACATTAACTAATATAAGCTCACTTAAATGATTCTTTTTCTCACTTGATGATACATTGATATACATGTGATATATGTTAATTGTATTATTTTCTTTTGTTACATTATATATTATATATGTGATATATAATATTGTAACATGTTAGGGTTACAAATGCAACTAGGGTTTTGAGATCAAACCATGCTAGGGTTTGGAGTAGGGTTAATGTTTTATTTTGGGTAAATTCTAAATTGTGTGGATATTATTTAGATATTTATCCTCGTTGACTTTTTCCACTCTTTAGATATTATGCTAAGATATTTGTTAACCAAGCCCTAACCCTAGACTATGGTCAAGTCTCTACAACGGTTAAGCATGCCAAGCATAACCTTTGGATGCATTTCTAACCTCACACAATAATTCATTTTCATCACAACTTCAACTTCTTCTTGCTCTTGAAAAAGCTTGCTTGATTTTTCTTTGGTGATGAATGAATGTGAGAAATAGAAAACTAAAAAGAGCAAAATTCCTACTTCATCATCCTCATCTATTCTAGCCACTTAGATTAGGGTGTTCACTTCACTAATACCTCATTAGTGAAGAGAGAGCTTGGGTTTGTGATTCCTCAAGGTAGATCATCTTGGATTATGAAGTCTTCAAGTAAGAATGTCTCATTCACCTCATGGATCCTCTCTAGAGTCCGGGAGCTTGATGATCGCAGCGAAGGGACCTCAACTCGGAGCTTATGAAGTGAAGGAACGGACTACAAAGGTTGTAATCCCTAACTCTTAGAAGTAAAGTTGTTTACTTAGTGTTTTTGTTTGTGTCACGACCCAAAGTTCGGCCCATGACCGGCACTTAACCACGTAACGTCTAGAGGCGTAACGCGACTAAGTAAGCCGAAACCCAGAAATCAAAACCATTTGAAATATAGAGTGTTAAAAAATTTTAGTAGAAACTTTTGTATAATGTTTAGAAAACCTTAAGTAATTTAGTAGAAATCCTTTTTAGTTCAAGAGTTATTTTTAATAATTTTGGCAACAATTCCTTTATAAAAATTTGTCCCGAATTCGGGTAAAAGACAAGGTATAAGTAAAATGACATGTGAAATAAATAGAGCATCCCAAACGGGAGAATCGCGCCCAACGGCGGAACAATCACCACAATATAATATACGACGCCGTAGCGAAGAATGAGCAGTAAAATGAAAACAAATATCATAAAAGATAAGACTGCATAAATAAAGTCGGCTCACAACGAACTCGACACCAGAATACAAAATAATATACATCATACTCACAACTGGTCTCTAAGTCAATACATGAAAGTAGATGGAGAGTACTAGATACATCAATGTACAACTGAAAAGTAAACAGATACCGCACAAAACCCACCTAATAGCAAAAGGGCTAGCACGCCTCAGCAGTGGTATCTGTGTCAAAAGATGCGATAAACAGCCAGCCGCGACTACTCCAAAGGGCAAACTGCAAGCACTGTGGCACAACGGGGGTGAGTTGCCAACTCGTGAATAGTAGATAACATATAAAGGTAATCGCGAGTATGCCCGTGCTGCGATACTCTAACTTATGCCAACAGATAACATCTATATGATGAACTGGATGCTCAAATGATGCAGCAAGTGCAACCTAATAGTCTCTCCATATGATGAGCAAGGTATACGATAATCATGTCTGGCAATGAAATCTAACAACCCTATATAGAATGAGCAGGGTATGCAATGATCGTGCAAGCATGTGTACTCTATCAGGTACAATAGATACAGGATGAGATGTAAAATACTGAATGCTGAGCATGGGAAGAAATAATATCTACACGGAATATCAACGTGAAAAATATAGGTGTCATCCTCATCGGCCCTCAAATCCTGTGAATCTCATAGAATCGTGAATGCCCAACATCGGCACTCGAAATATCATAAAATCAGTCGTGTCTAGCATCGACATGCAAATCCTCCAGTATGGGGCGTCCGTCCATCAGATCTGCCCACGGGCTCCGTCTGCGGAATTAGCCCTCGGCCACGGCAGTACGCATCATCCCGTATCCATCTATCGACTCTGATCGGTATCTTTCGGATAATCGCCAGGTCTAACCAATCACCGGTAGGTAGTAGTCCCTCAGCTGGGCTCACCATCTAACAACACAAGTCATCTTGCCCCGGGGTACCATACCGGGTCCACCATTTACTCACAATCGGTGCCTACAACTCCTCAAATCGGGTATACTCACACAAGCTCTCTGGAACTGAGAAAACTCAAGGTGGACGCACTGAAATATCATATCAAGAGAAACCGGGTTTTTAAAATAGTGCGTATTTTCTTAAAATCATTCCACGGTTCTCAAATCCAGAAATCATATGAATCAAATCTAATGCGTAAATCCATGCCATGTGTCGTGTAACACTAAGAGTAAAAGAAAGGGAAAACCGCTCTTTTAAAAGATCCAGTTTTGAAATATTAGATGCGGTCTCTTAGTTTTTTAAATCATGTCAATATCATCCATTTATGTAACATATGTATATGTGTATAGGTATAGATGTGCGAAAGGATAAGTACGCAATATGAATGTAGCAATGTACATGTGCATTAATGTGGACATATGATGTATATGTGCCCAAGTATGGATATATGAAGTATAGAAGCACAAGTGTGGATATGTGATGTATATGTGTCCAAGTATGAATATATGAAGTATATGGCACAAGTATGGATATATGATGTATATGTGCCCAAGTATGAATATATGAAGTATATGGCACAAGTATGGATATGTGATGTGTATGTGCCCAAGTATGGATATATGAAGTATATGGCACAAGTATAGATATGTGATGTCTATGTTCCTAAGTATGAATATATGAAGTATATGGCACAAGGGTAAACATATCAAGATAGGTATGCAAAAAAGTGAGTATACGGTGTGCATGGTATGAATATAACATATGCTAATATGCGGTAAATCATGACAAACATCAATAAAGCGGAATCAACCTGATATATGATTTATAGCAATCCTATAATGTGAGTGTCATGGCAATCACTAACGGTGTGGGTGTAGCATATAAATCGTGCTCGTGCAACTTGAACCGTTAGTGACAGTGCAGTGTTCTATACTACCAGTTCTATATGTAACAGAAGGTATGCTACTAGTATATCCAAATGAACACACATGGCTTAATATCCTAATACGCCCTGACGCTTAACGCCATATGGACGATTTCCCCGTAAATGTTAAATCTACTCACCTGGTCGCGTGCTAAGTATAGCCGACCACCTGCTTCCCTTTTCTGGCGGCGTCAGACATACCCGCCTGCGAACCTGGAATTCACACAATGAATCCATATATAAGCACATACCTCGCAAATACGCGATATCGAAATCAAGCGAGATGCTCGCGTCGCGAACTAGACGTGCGTGTATACGAAACGTGTGTGCATACGCCAAAACCGAACGCGACACGCGGTGGCACACAGCAACACGCTGTGATACACAGCAAACCAATTCAACACGTATCGTACGTGTCGCGCAAGTCCCGCTATGCTAAAAATAGGTAAATGGTCCCAGATTTCATCTGGAACAAAAACAAGTAAATCAAACAGGACCAAATACATCACAATACCTACAGACACCTATCTAGCCAAAATTCAAAGCATTCCTCCACAACATGGCCGGCGGCAAGGGGGGTGGTACCGGCCTAATTCCGGTGTGTGCCCAGGTCTCTACCCTAGGATCCTATCATCATTCGCAGCCTAGTGTACATGTTTGATTACAAAAAAGGTTACCCTAATAACAGCAGATTTCAAATATCAATAAGGGTTTAGTTTAAACATCAAGTGTGCAATACTAGGGTATTTTAAGGAATTGGGTAAGTTAACAGGAAACTAGTGATACCAACAGCATAACTTAGGGTAAATCTAACTAAAAACACCCTAAAACAACCTGTTCTCCAACAAAATTACCCAAGTTAACATCAAAGTCCTCCAAAACAAAATAACTTGGCTAAACAACCCAGATTCTGTCCAAGGTAAGAACCCAAAAAGTAAACAATACTAATCCTAGCAAATCTCCACATACACCCACATACATAAGACACACACACTCATCTCAACAGGGGGCCGGCTTCGCCGGTCCGGCAAGAGGAGGCCGCCGGTCTACCTCCGGTGGGAGGGGCTCGAACTCAAACACAACACACTAAAAACCCTGCACACTATTCTAAAACTGTTTGCTAATCTAGGAAAGGGCCAGAAATGTAGCAGATCCTAATATCCTATGATATGTGTCAAAAACCGTATTTTAACGTTTCAAGTTTAACGACATAAGGCTATCTAGCTAATTCTAGCGACACTACTAGGCTAAAACAGAGTAAATAACACCTAATAGGGTTGATCAAGCTATAAGCACTCTAACTTAACTAGATCTAACATCAAAACAAAAATCTAGCACTAAAACTCAATTTAAACACTAAATAAGCTAAACAAGCACACAATCTTAGCAACCATGGAAATGGAGCTCAGAGGTTATACCTTACTCGACCCTATGATGTCGGGTCAGGAGAAGAACGAGAAGGGAAGAAGCTGCTACTGCTTGCTTCTCCTGCTGTTGCTGTTGCTGCTCCTGTTGCTGCTCATGATGCTGTTGTTGTTGTTGATGTTGTTGTTGTTGTGCTGCTGCTGCTGGTGCTGATGCTGCTGTGCTGGGGCTGCTGCTACATGTGCTGTTGCTGTTGCAAGGAGCTGCTGCTGCTACTTGGTGTTGCTGATGCTTGCAACTGCTGCTGGGGCTGAAGCTGCTGCTGATGGAGCTGTTGTTGCTTCAGCTGAGGCTATGTGTGTGTGCGTGAGAGAGAGTGAGAGTGTGAGAAATATGAGAGTGTGCAACCAAAGAAAATGATACTACAAGAGTGTTAACCCCCATCTCTCTCTTGCCTCATTAATTGCAAGCATGGGCTTGCCAAGATGCACTCCCTCTCTCTCTCATTTAATGCAAGCATGACATTGCCATAATGCATTCTCTCTCTCTCATTCTCTTAAGTCAACACAAGAAATAACTTAAATCTCATTTCATTTTTTAAAAGAAAAAAAACCATTAAATTAAATCATTTTATCTTAACAAGGAGGGGTTAATCTACCATGGTTGTTAAACATGGTTTAACCCAAATTCTAACCCTAGTTTACATGCACAAGTTTGTGCAAGCCTAGGAAAATTCAAGAAAAATATTTATTAATTTTGATAAAATATTTGAAAATCAATTTGGTAAACTTTTTATTAAAAACCACATATTAAAATATAATTAGCCACTAAACATATTCTAAAGTGTTACAATCGTCCCCCCTTAAAGAAATTCGTCCCCGAATTTAAATTTATAAAGCAACGCATACCTTTAAACAGGTGAGGGAACTTCTTCCGCATCTCGCCCTCGGCGTCCCAAGTGATCTCTTCACCATTAGGGCCGCGCCAAAGCATCTTCATTGATGGCAAGACCTTCGATCTAAGCTTCTTCACCTGCCGGTCCAAAATCACGACTGGCTGCTCGGTGAACGAAAGATCGCGCTCGAGCTGAACGGTCTGATGCTGAATCATGTGTGAAGGGTCATGTAGGTATCTGTGAAGTATCGACACGTGGAATACGGGGTGAACATCTGGGAAGTCGGGTGGAAGAGCTAAACGGTATGCTACTGCGCCCACACGCTCGAGGATCTCGAAAGGACCCATGAATTTGGGGCTAAGCTTCCCCTTTCATCCAAACCTCATCACTCCCTTCATTAGAGAGACCCTCAGAAAAACGTGATCGCCAACTGCGAACTCTAATCTGCGGCGGCGTCTGTCAGCATACGATTTCTTCCATATCTGAGCTGTCCTCATCCTGTCTCGAATCAGCTGTATCTTCTCGGTCGTCTCCTGTACGATCTGTGGCCCCAAAATACTACTCTCACTGAGCTCTGTCCAACAGACGGGCGATCTACATCTCCTCCCATACAAAGCCTCGAAAGGTGCCATCTGAATAGTATCCTGGAAACTATTGTTGTACGAGAACTCCACCAAGGGTAAATGATGATCCCAGCTACCACCAAAGTCTAAAACGCATGCTCGGAGCATATCCTCGAGAGTCTGAATAGTCCGCTCTGACTGACCGTCGCTCTGCGGATGAAATGCTGTGCTGAAACTCAAACGGGTGCCCAAGGCCTCCTGAAGCCTCTGCCATAGTCGGCTGGTAAACTGGGTGCCTCGGTCGGACACAATACATGTCGGGACTCCATGAAGTCGTACAATCTCGTCGATGTAAATCTGGGCGTACTGAGCAAATCCGAAAGTCGTCTTCACTGGTAGGAAGTGAGCCGCTTTCGTCAAACGATCCACGATCACCCAAATGGAGTCATACCCTCGCCTAGTCCTGGGTAGACCCACAACGAAATCCAACGAAATCTGTTCCCATTTCCACTCAGGAACGGGTAACGGCTGCAACTCTCCTGCGGGCTTCTGGTGCTCGGCCTTGACTTGCTGGCAAGTTAGGCATCTCGACACGAAGTCTGCGATGTCCTTCTTCATTCCGTCACACCAGTAAACCTCTCTCATATCATGGTACATCTTGGTGGAACCGGGATGGACACTGTACACCGATCGATGTGCCTCCTCAAGAATATCGCGCTGTAGTCCCTCAGCATCTGGTACGCACAGTCTAGATCCAAATCGTAATATCCCCTGATCATCGATCACGAACTCGGAGAATCTTCCCTGTCCAATCTGTGCCATGATCTCTGAACAACGGTCATCACTGCACTGTGCCTTCTGTACACGGTCAAGCAACTGTGGGCGTGCACGAACATGCGCAAGCTATCCCCCGATCTGCATGAACTCAAACTGTACTCGGCTGTCGCATAAAGTCTGCCAATCTGCCGACGACTGCCTCTGTACTTCACTCAAACAAGATAGACTACCCTCGGGCCTCCTGCTCAAAGCATCTGCTACCACATTAGCCTTACCCGGGTGATATAAGATCTCGCAGTCGTAGTCCTTCACTAGTTCCATCCAACGGCGCTGTCGGAGATTGAGGTCCCGCTGTTGAAATATATACTTTAAGCTCTTGTGATTAGTGAATATATGGCACGACTCGCCATAGAGGTAATGTCGCCAGATCTTAAGTGCAAAGACCACTGCAGCCATCTCCAAATCGTGAGTGGGGTAGTTCTGTTCATGTTTCTTCAATTGCCGTGAAGCATATGCGATCACCCTGTCATGTTGCATCAATACGCACCCTAGCCCTACTCGAGAAGCGTCACAATAGACCACAAAACCGCCTGATCCTGAAGGCAATGATAACACCGGTGACGTAGTCAAACAAGTCCGTAGCTGCTGAAAACTGTGCTCGCACTCCTCCGTCCAATCGAACGGTACTCCCTTCCGGGTCAATCCGGTCAAGGGTGCAGCAATATGGGAGAAATCCTGTACAAATCACCTGTAGTAGCCTGCCAGCCCTAGAAAGCTGCGAATCTCCGTAAAGGATGTAGGTCTGGGCCAACTCTGAACGGCCTCAATCTTCCTCGGGTCCACACAATATACCATCCTGTGTAATCACGTGACCCAAGAAGTCTATGCTGTCCAGCCAGAACACGTACTTGGAGAATTTTGCAAAAAGCTGGTGTTCCCTCAAAGTCTGCAGTGTGATCCGCAGGTGCTGCTCGTGCTCCTCTCTACTCCGGAAATACTCTAAGATATCGTCAATGAATATGATGATGAGCAAGTCAAGGTACAGCCTGAATATACGGTTCATCAAGTCCATGAATGCTGCTGGCGCATTGGTGAGTCCGAACGACATCACCAAAAACTTATAATGGCCGTAGCGCGTGCAGAAAGCTGTCCTCGGTATATCCTCCTGTCGAACCCGCAGCTGATGGTATCCTGATCGCAAGTCGATCCTCGAAAAATATCCTGCCCCCTGAAGCTGGCCGAAAAAATCGTCGATGCGTGGCAACGGATATCTGTTCCGCACGGTCACCCTGTTCAGCTGGCGGTAGTCGACACACAAACGTAAACTTCCATCGTTCTTCTTGACAAACAGGACCGGAGCACCCCAAGGAGAAAAACTAGGTCGAATAATTCCCTTATCCAGCAAATCCTGCAACTGACTCTTCAACTCACAAAGCTCCGCCGGGGCCATCCGATAAGGCGGTATAGAAATAGGCCCCGTACCGAGAATCAAATCAATACAGAAGGCAATGTCGCGCTCAGGCGGTAGCCCATGAAGCTCGTCAGGGAAAACATCAGGGAACTCACGAACAATCGGAACCTGGTCCAACGGAACATCTGTACTCTAGTATCGCAAACATAGGCTAGAAATCCCTGACATGCCTTCCTCAAAAGATGTCCAATGCGAAGAGAAGAAACCAATCTGTGAGGGGCGGCACCACGGTCCCTCTGCACAACAAAAGCCGACTCACCGGGAAAACAAAATCTAACTGTCTTCTCGCGGTAGTCCACAGACGCATAGCACATGGCTAACCAATTCATGCCCAACAGAACGTCGAAGTTCAACATCTCAAGAAGGATCAAGTCGACAGGCAACTCTCTCACGCCAATACGGACAACACAGGATTGGAACACGTGCCTAGCCACAAACGACTCTCCCACGGGAGTGGTCACAACAAGCGGCTGATCAAGAAACCCAGACTCTCTACCCAAACTCGGCACAAAATGTGTGGAGACATACGAGTGCGTGGATCCGGGATCGAACACGTGTGCGTCAACAGAACATACTGATAGGGTACCTGAGACCACCGCATTGGACGCCTGAGCGTCCTGATGCGTCAACGCAAAAACCCATGCCTGTCCTCCACCTGCGACTGGCAGTCCCCTACTAGCAACTGACTGCACTCTGCTGGTAGCTGGCTGTCCTCTGCCTCGGCCACCTCGTCCTCTAGGAACAAAACCTCCATGACCACGGCCTCTCTATGCGTGGGCCTGACGCAGAGCAACTGTGGGTACTATAGGCAATGCCTTGTGGGGTGGGGAAGGTGGAAGTGTGACAAGCGGCACTGCTGGCTCCCTCCGGCGTGTCTTAGTACAATCTCTGACGCGGTGATGGAGACTACCACATCCAAAGCATCCACGGGATGACTGCTGACCCTCCTGGGGATAAGAGCTAAACATCTGACCTCGCCCCGAGTCTCTGCCACCTGTACGATGTCTATCACGGTGTCTAAATGGATGTCTCTGTGCTGCTGTATCAGTACGAACCCTCTTCGGCCCTAGAACTACCGAAGTCTCTGCAAGGCGCTCCTCGACTAGTAGGGCTGCGTCTACAGCTGCTGCATATGTCTCGTAATGCTGTGCGCTGATCGCAAGGAACAGTGGTGTAAGCAAGCCTCGGACAAATCTCTTGACTCACTGTTCCTCAGTAGCCACTAGGTACGGAGCATAAACTGATAGCTCGGTGAATAGCACATCGTACTCTACCACTGTCATCTCTGGCGTCTGGCGTAAGGACTCAAATCTGCGTGCTCGGGCATCCCTAACACTCTGGGGAAGGAAGCGGGCAAGGAACACCATCACGAACTCTGTCCAGGTCATCGGAGGAAGACCTGCTGCTCTACTCTTCTCGACCGATTCGCACCATTTCTGCGCAAGTCCTTCCAGGCGAAAGCTCGCGAACTCTACCCATCTCGCATCTGAGCATCTAAGGGAACGGCATATCCGGGCCATCCTATCAATAAAAGACTGTGGGTCCTCGACTGAATCGGTGCCTGTGAAGACCGGAGGCTTCAGCCTCATGAAATCTGATAGCGATACTGCAATCACCTTCGTAGCTGCAGGGGCAACGGCCTGTACTGTAGGCACCATCGCGGTCCTCGTGACTGGTGGAGCTACCTCTGGTCACTGCGCTCGAAGCGTCTCAACTAGCGATCCTATCATCTGGCGCATCTCCTGCATGCTGGATCCCACCGTCTGGCGCATCTCCTGCATACAAGCCCCTAGCGTGGCGATCTGATCTGTCATAGGAGGAACAGTCTGCTCGGGTACAATGGGTGCACTGCCCGGATCAGTCCTCGTCTTGGATGAGTCAATACGAATCTCGGCTCTCGCAGCCGCTCTCAGCGCCCTCGTAGTCTTTGGAGGCATAATGGCTGAAAGGAAAGGTAGGATTCGATGAGGATACGGAAATCGAATCACGAGAATATATATATAATCAAGAAGGAATTTCAAAAAATAAGTCCTAAGGTCGCTTAGGCGGAGTACCGCGTCGTGAGTATGCCGCGGAACATACACACGCTACGCTACTCTGCTTCAGCTACCTACTCCATCATACCAGGGTCATCCTACACTCCAAAAGTAAAATCTACGCTCTGATACCAACTTTGTCACGACCAAAAGTTCGGCCCGTGACCGACACTTAACCACGTAACGTCTACAGGCGTAACGTGACTAAGTAAGGCGAAACCCAGAAATCGAAACCCTTTGAAATAAAGAGTGTTAAAACATTTTAGTTGAAACTTTTGTATAATGTTTACAAAACCTTAATTAATTTAGTAGAAATACTTTTTAGTTCAAGAGTTATTTTTAATAATTTTTGCAACATTTCCTTTATAAAAATTTGTCCCGAATTCGGGTAAAAGACAAGATATAAGTAAAATGACATGTGAAATAAATAGAGCATCCCAAACAGGAGAATCGCGCCCAACGGCAGAACAATCACCACAATATAATATAAGACGCCGTAGCGAAGAAAGAGCAGTAAAATGAAAACAAATATCATAAAATATAAGACTGCATAAATAAAGTCGGCCCACAACGAGCTCGACACCAGAGTACAAAATAATATACATCGTCCTCACAACTGGTCTCTAAGTCAATACATGAAAGTAGATGGAGAGTACTAGATACATCAATGTACAACTGAATAGTAAACAGATACCGCACAAAACCCACCTAATAGCAAAAGGGCTAGCACGCCTCAGCAGTGTTATCTGTGTGAAAAGATGCGATAAACAGCCAGCCGCGACTACTCCAAAGGGCAACCTGCAAGCACTGTGGCACAACGGGGGTGAGTTTCCAATTCATGAATAGTAGATAACATATAAAGGTAATCGCGAGTATGCCCGTGCTGCGATACTCTAACCTATGCCAACAGATAACATCAATATGATGAACTGGATGCTCAAATCTTGCAACAAGTGCAACCTAATAGTCTCTCCATATGATGAGCAAGGTATACGATAATCATGTCTGGCAATGAAATCTAACAACCCTATATAGAATGAGTAGGGTATGCAATGATCATGCAAGCATGTGTACTCTATCAGGTACAATAGATACAGGATGAGATGTAAAATACTGAATGCTGAGCATGGGAAGAAATAATATCTACACGGAATATCAACGTGGAAAATACCGGTGTCCATCAATACACCCAAATCCCAGTAAAACTCAGGCTCCGTCATCCTCATCGGCCATCAAATCCTGTGAATCTCATAGAATCATGAATACCCAACATCGGCACTCGAAATATCATAAAATCAGCCGTGTCCAGCATCGACACGCAAATCCTCCATTATGGGGCGTCCGTCCATCGGATCTGCCCACGGGCTCTGTCTGCGGAATTGGCCCTCGGCCCCAACAGTACGCGTCGTCCTGTATCCATCTATCGACTTTGGTCGGTATCCTCCGGATAATCGCCAGGTCTAACCAATCACCGGTAAGTAGTAGTCCCTCAACCGGGCACACCGTCTAACAACACAAGTCATCTTGCCCCGGGGTACCATACCGGGTCCACCATGTACCCGCAATCGGTTCCTACCACTCCTCGAATCGGGTATACTCACACAAGCTCTCTGGAACAGATAAAACTCATGGTGGACGCACTGAAATATCATAACAAGAGAAACCAGGTTTTTAAAATAGTGCGTAAATTCGTAAAATCATTCCACGGTTCTCAAATTTAGAAATCATATGAATCAAATCTAATACGTAAATCCATGCCATGTGTCGTGTGACATTAAGAGTAACAGAAAGGAAAAACCGCTCTTTTAAAAGATCCAGTTTTGAAATATCACATGCGGTCCTTTAGTTTTTTAAATCATGTCAATATTATCCATGTATGTAACATATGTATATGTGTATAGGTATGGATGTGCGAAAGTATAAGTACGCAATGTGAAATTGCAATGTACATGTGCACTAATATGGACATATGATGTATATGTGCCCAAGTATGGATATATGAAGTATAGGGGCACAAGTATGGATATGTGATGTATATGTGCCCAAGTATGAATATATGATGTATATAGCACAGGTATAGATATGTGAGATATATGTGCCCAAGTATGAATATATGAAGTATATGGCACAAGTATGGATATATGATGTATATGTGCCCAAGTATGAATATATGAAGTATATGGCACAAGTATGGATATGTAATGTATATGTGCCCAAGTATGAATATATGAAGTATATGGCACAAGGGTAAACATATCAAGATAGGTATGCACAAAAGTGAGTATACAGTGTGCATGGTATGAATATAACATATGCTAATATGCGGCAAATCATGACAAACACCAATAAAGAGGAATCAACCTGATATATGATTTATAGCAATCCTATAATGTGAGTGTCATGGCAATCACTAACGGTGTAAGTGTAGCATATAAATCGTGCTCGTGCAACTTGAACCGTTAGTGATAGTGCAGTGTTCTATACTACCGGTTCTAAATGTAATAGAAGGTATGCTACTAGTATATCCAAGTGAACACACATGGCTAAATATCCAAATACGCCCTGACGCTTAACGCCATACGGGCGATTTCCCCGTAGATGTTAAATCTACTCACCTGGTCGCGTGCTAAGTATAGCCGACCTCCTGCTTCCCTTTTCTGGCGGCGTCTGACGTACCCGCCTGCGAACCTGGAATTTACACAATGAATCCATATATAAGTACATACCTCGCAAATACGGGATATCGAAATCAAGCGAGAAGCTCGAGTCGCGAACTAGACGTGCGTGTATACGAAACGTGTGTGCATACGCCAAAACCCCAACGTGACACGCGGTGGCACACAGCGATACGCTGTGATACACAGCAAACCAATTTGACACATATCGTACGTATCGCGCAAGTCCCGCTATGCTAAAAATAGGTAAATGGTCCCAGATTTCATCTGGAACAAAAACAAGTAAATCAAACAGGACCAAATACATCACAATACATACAGACACCTATCTAGCCAAAATTCAAAGCATTCCTCCACAACATGGCCGGCGGCAAGGGGGGGTGGTACCGGCCCAATTCCGGTGGAGTGTGCCCAGGTCTCTACCCTAGGATCCTATCATCATTCACAGTCTAGTGTACATGTTTGATTACAATAAAGGTTACCCTAATAACAGCAGATTTCAAATATCAATAAGGGTTTAGTTAACATCAAGTGTGCAATACTAGGGTATTTTAAGGGACTGGGTAAGTTAACAGGAAACAAGTGATACCAACAGCATAACTTAGGGTAAATCTAACTACAAACACCCTGAAACTCCCTGTTCTCCAACAAAATTACCCAAGTTAACATCAAAGTCCACCAAAACACAATAACTGTTGGAGATAGTGCCGTCAAAGTCAATTATTGGATCGCAGGTACGTGATTACAATGATTGAGGCAGGACCTATACCGATATGACAGTCTTGCTCGAGATTATAGTATGCTATCTGGTTTGTCTTTATCATCGTATACATGCTTTAATTCGCTATTGCATGTTGATAGAGCCCATAGGATTCTTGCTTGACTGCCAGCAGTATGATGGCGATCATATACGTGGGAGCTGGGGTCTGTAAGCACATCCCTAAAGTGTCCCTAGTCATGGGAGTTTCGAGATAGGGCATCGATACTCCAGAGTAGACTAGTGTATACAGTCGAGACTCCGATGAGGGGTAATGGCCGGTCTCACAAGCCATTGGTGTCAGTTGGTTCACCTATGATGTATACAGGTGCTCATTGGGTTATGAGTACACCGGACAGGACTCGCCGGGAACATGCTAGTTGGTATTATACATATCGTCAGATAGCAGTTCCCAGGTGACATGTGTACAGGTTAGTTTGTCGACCTGAGATCGTCATTTGTCTCGTGTGAGTTCCCACTGTGCTTTGATTCCTACCCTACCACGCTCAAACGAGACGTGCAAACAGGTATTTTTTGAGTACAGTCCCGACCCACATGGAGGCAGTGAGCGGATCGTCGGGGATTCGTCTCTCCTAGTATTGGGGGTTGATGTCGCACAGTGCACGGGTGGCCATCACTAGAAATCCTCGGCCGAGGTAGTGGAGCATTACTGATTTGGATCAGTAGTTTCTCAGCTAGTGATGGGCTTCATGCCGACACGATTTATCGCGTTATTAGGCGTCTGACTTTATCCACCCCCCTGGACTCGATATGCGATACTCTTTAGACGAACGGACCGGACTGTACGGATATTGTCACTGTTAGGCTCAGTAGGATTTCTTGATGAGTTCGCTCGTCAGCTTCCCTTCCAATCAATACATAGGCAACCGTTACGTACAGCTTGTAACTCTGACGTGCTAGTGGTTATACCCAGTGCCACTGTGTTGATGAGTCATTAGAGTCCCCCACAGACACTTTTCCAAGTTCGGGCGAAACGTTGTAGAGGTCGGTTTTATGGAAGGGTTCGAAAAATGCACGTGCGTTTTCGCACGTGTCATATTTCGGGCAGATAATACTGGTCGGCTTTGGTTTAAGCCGGATCCGAGTATTATAATGTGTAGATATAATATCTTTGTCTCAGTTGCATTTGTATTCGGTCGTAAATACAAATGCGGGTATGTTTATACTGATACGGGGTTATCCTGAAATTCGTTTCGGGATCTCTTTTGGAAGTTGCCAGTTTTCAGTTTTCTATCAGCCGTATTTAACATTCGGTTAAATGCGGATTTATCTTTTCTTCTTGAGGGTGAGTCATGAGAGTGGAAGCTTCATGTTGTGGTGACTAGGATGGTGAGGAGGCTTAGTGCATTAATTAGATGATGACTAAGGGTTATGAATCATAGTTTTCATTAAATGTGTTCATATAAGTTGTTATGATAAGTATCATATTGTTATAGTCACCCTCCCCACTCCTACACTCACCCCTCCTCCATATATTGGCCGGCCCCCTCTTGGTGAAGAGGAATGGTTGCATGAAAAAAGATTATGATAGTTTGGGTGTATTGAAATTTCATAGCTCATTTCATTCCATCATGTTATCAAAAGGCAACTTCATTAACCGTTCGTCCATAACCTTGGACGTAACGAGACAAAGTATTCTACTCATTCTCTACATCCATCTTAGTCATCTCTTTTAGCTAACTTGATGACCGAGTTGCCTCGGTTCAGAGGCGGGAGCCCGTTTAAAGATCGTTGACGTGGTGCCACCTGGACAAGAAGACTGGAGATTCAGGAGATCGGAGCAGCCGCAACAAAGCGTGGGATGATGGTTGAAGACCGAAGGACTCGGATCATTCGGTATAACATTTCTACCCACTTTGTAGTTTGTTAGTTTATCTTTAATGGCAGATCCGGGTTATAGTACGCGATAGCGCCAGTTGTAAAAGTTTTTGTTCCGCATTTGGCGTCTGTTAGACGGCCGGGGTGCTACCGTGGACTTACATTGGTAACAGAGCCTCACCATTAAGCTTTACTAACTTGTGCTAACGCGTTTAAAATATCGATCGAACGGATTTTCGAAAACCGCAAATTCCAGGGTTAAAGTTTCTGTCGATTTTAAACAGTGTCTAAAAATTATTTTACATATCGCAGAAAACTAAGCAGGCTTTCCTAAGCACTCTGGAAAAATATGGGCACGTGAACCCACAAGACTACCGTGGGTCCGCGGTCAAACCTAGGGTTTGACCGTGGAACTACGGCTCTTTTGCGGGAACAGTGCTCCAACTTTTTCCAGAGAGCTTTATTTTGGAAATTGTGGTTTTTGGTACTATTCGTTTGGGCCCAGTTTTTTTTACTGTACAGCAGATGTTTATGGGGCCCATTTTGGGATATTTGGTCGATCGAAATTTAAACATGTTAGTTTGCAGTACTTACTTTATATATCCGACCGGGAATGTCATTCAAGCGATAAATTGTGTCTAATTGCTATAGTTCTTTTAGACAGATTTGCAAACGTGACATTCGCATTGATGTTCTTTGTTGTGCTGTAATGTTGCGGATTTGTCGTGGTGGATAGCAGTGTGCAATGGTAGTGCGGTTTGGATTTATTTGTACATTTGATATTGCGGGGCGAGCGTCTAACATGTGGACTGCCGTCACTGCTTGTTTGTATAATATTCTTTTGGGGCACGACCGGGTTGAGATCGATGTACCCGTTGTACATTTTTTTATTTCTGTACTAGGTTTATCCCGCGAAGGAGTGCACAGATAGCCGAGTTCTGGAGGGCAACGGGTCCGTATCTCATGGCTTTGAGAGGCAGAGGGACCTCACTCTAGAATTGGCAGACTGTTCGCCGCACTCGTAGGGGGTACAGGTTGACCCAAGGAGGGGTGCTTAATTTACCGGATTCCTTGAAGTGCCGGATGTTCCATTCACTATGTTGTGGGGACTACCTCGCTTCAGGTTTTGGCGGGTAACTTGCCGCAACCGTAGGGGTCTAGGTTTCATTGCACAGGCTATCCACACGACCAGGGGAACGTCGGGTTTCAGTAGCGGCTCTGTGAAACCCAGGGATCCCAGATTATCTGTATTGTTCTGTGATGCTTATTACTTTTCTGTAATGTTGCATATTATCACGCCTGAAGCGATTATTGTATATTGGTATATATACTATTAGATGTTGTATATGTTTTACACCCACGCTAGTTCAGTCCCCGCTCTGTCGTTAGTTTAGTAACCTAACGGGTGATGACGGGACCCAGTGACGAATGCGGATGGCATATACGTACATTATATTTTCGTTCTTTTCTGGTGTGATTGATTGATGGGACTGCATTGATTCTTATCAATGCAAGGAAAAAACAAACCTAAATTTGATGTTGTTGGAACGGTTTTAAAAAGTGTTATTACAAAGACATTTCCTTTTGTTTTGCATAGTGATATTCAGTTAGAATATCCAGCACCTCATTCGACGAGGCAAGGGCCGAGATCCCTTCACCGGGAGAGACCCCTTGGGCAGAAGTTTGCGTCTGGGTAATAACATCACTATAGTCGATTACAAGTTGCTTTCCATCGCGGTATTCAGTTGGAATATCCTGCACCTCATTCCACGAGGAAAGAGCCGAGATCCCTTCACCAGGAGTGACCTCTTTAGCAAAAGGTTTTCGCTACTATATTTTTATAAAAAGCTATTAGGTTCCTTCAACAAGATCAAGTTCATTACGTTAAAGGTTTTTCGCCAAAAACCAGCCGTAGCCCTCCGTCATTTCTTATGGATGGTCAGTAGTATTCAAGCTATGTTTGTTTGGCCAAAGTCAAGGCATAGTGCTTGGTAGCTGCTGGGTATTCATCTGTTGCGTAGATAGATGCGTTGGCTTGGGACAGTCGTATTACCTTGTTGGCCAAAGTCAAGGGTATGTATGGGTGGGTTCAAATTAACCTGGATGATGACGGGTAGAACTTGGCATGTGACTTATGATGGGTTGGCCAAAGTCACGATCATAAGAGCATGGGGCAAAAATCAATATCGGGAGTTTCAAATATACAGGAAACTTGCCAGGCATGTGCATACCTTCTGGAGTGTGATAACTTGAGTGGCTTCTATCAAGTTATCATGCGATGATAGTTGGATCCCGATTCTCACTGATGAGTTGGTTTACTCTTCGGGTGATCCCGACTAATTATTCTTTCAGATTTGGAGGAGAATTTGAGATTACAGTGGGAGGTTTCCTGATTAGATAAAGTGATAACCATTCTGATCTAGGTTAGAGTGCACGCAGAGTGTTTCTTTTCTCTCTCTCTCTTGTTGGAGATAGTGCCCTCAAAGTCAATTATTGGATCGCAGGTACATAATTGCAATGATTGAGGCAGGACCTATACCGATATGACAGTCTTGCTCGAGATGATAGTATGATATCTGGTTTGTCTTTATCATCATATACATGCTTTAGTTCACTATTGCATGATGATAGAGCCCATAGGATTCTTGCTTGACTACCAGCAGTATGATGGCAATCATATACGTGGGAGCTGGGGTCTGTAAGCACATCCTAAAAGTGTCCCTAGTCGTGGGAGTTTCGAGACAGGGCATCGATACTCCAGAGTAGACTAGTGTATACAGTCGAAACCCCGACGAGGGGCGATGGCCGGTCTCACAAGCCATTGGTGTCAGTAGGATCACCTAAGATGTATACAGGTGCTCATTAGGTTATGAGTACACCAGACAGGACTTGCCGGGAATATGCTAGTTGGTATTATACATATCGTCAGATAGCAGTTCCCTGGTGACATGTGTACAGGTTAGTTCATCGACCTTAGGTCGTCATTTGTCCCATGTGAGTTCCCACTGTGGTTTGATTTCTACCCTATCACGGCTCAAAGGAGTCGTGCAAATAGGTCTTTTTTGGCTACAGTCCCGAGCCACATGGAGGCAGGTGAGCGGATCGGCAGGGAATTCGTCTCTCTCGGTATTGGGGGTGAGATTGCGCTGTGTATAGGAGAGCCATTACACAAAGACCTCGGCCGAGGCAGGAGATTTACTAGTAGGTACTCCAGTAGTATCTCAGGGTGTTCTGGGCCACTCTCTGACACGACTTATACTACTATTGGGGGTCTGACGTTACCAGCCCCTAGGCCGATATGCGATACTCATAGACGAACGGACCGGACTGTATGTATATTGTCACTGTTAGGCTCAGTAGGTTTTATGGATGAGTTGGCTCGTCAGCTTCCCTTCCAATCAATATATAGGCAAACGTTACGTACAGCTCGTACCTCTGACATGCTAGAGGTTATACCCAGTGCCACTGTGTTGATGAGTCATTAGAGTCCCCCTTAGACACTTTCCCAAGTTCGGGCGAAATGTTGTAGAGGCCGTATGGGTTTATGGCAGGGTTCGGAAAAAGCACGTGCGTTTTCGCACGTGTCGTTTTTCGGGCAGATAATACTGGTAGGCTTTGGTTTAAGCCGGAACCCAGTATTATACTGTGTAGATATAATATCTTTGTCTCAGATGCGTTTGTATTCAGTCGTAATACAAAATGAGGGTATGTTTATACCATTACGGGGTTATCCTGAAATTCGTTTCAGGATCACTTTTGGAAGTTGCCAGTTTCCAGTTTTCTATCAGCCGTATTTAACGTTCGGTTAAATACGGATTTATCTTTTCTTGAGAAGAGTGTGGAAGCTTCTAGATGGTGACTAGGATGATGAGGTGGCATGTGATTCATTTGTTCATTAATGGTGTATTAATTAGATGATGACTAAGGGTTATGAATCATCACTCTCATTAAAGTGTTCATACTGTTGGAGATAGTGCCCTCATAGTCAATTATTGGATCGCAGGTACGTGATTGCAATGATTGCGGAGGACCTATACCGGTAGGACAGTCTTACTCGAGATGATAGTATGCTATCTGGTTTGTCTTTATCAGTCGTGTACATGTTCAGGTGACTGATTGCATGTTATACTTTGATAGAGCCCTTAAGATCTTGCTTTACTACCAACAGTATGATGGCGATCATATACGTGAGAGTTGGGTAGTTTATATGCATATCCTTAATTGTGGTCCCTAGTCGTGGGAGTTTCGAGACAGGGCATCGATACTCCGGAGTAGACTAGTGTGTACAGTCGAGACCCCGACGAGGGGCGGTGGCCGGTTTCACAAGCCACTGGTGTCAGTTGGATCACCTAAGATGTATACAGGTGCTCATTGGGTTATGAGTACACCGGACAGGACTCGCCGGGAATCTGCTACTTTGTATTATATCTACCGTCAGATAGCAGTTCCCTGGTGACATGTGTACAGGTTAGTTCATCGACCTGAGGTCGTCATTTGTCTCGTGTGAGTTCCCACTGTGCTTTGATTTCTACCCTACCACGGCTCAAAGGAGTCGTGCAAACAGGTAGCTTTTGGGTACAGTCCCGAGCCATATGGAGGCACGTGAGCGGATCGGCAGGGGATTCGTCTCTCCCGGTATTGGGGGCGAGGTCGTGCTGTGTCTAGGAGAGCCATTACATAAAGTCCATGGCCATGGCAGGAGATTTACTGGTAGGTACTCCAGTAGTATCTCAGGGTGTTATTGGGCTTCACTCCGACACGACTTATACTGCTATTGGGGGTCTGACGTTACTAGCCTCTAGGCGGATATGCGATACTCATTGACGAACGGACCGGACTGTATATACATTGTCACTGTTAGGCTCAGTAGGGTTTCTGGATGAGTTCACTCATCGGCCTCCCTTGAGTTTGCTCATCAGCCTCCCTTGAGGTCAGTCTATGGGCAGCCGTTACGCATTGCTAGTGCCGCTGACGGTTTGTGCTTAAACCCACTGCCATGGTGCTGACGAGTCATTACAGTCCCCCACAGACAGTTTCCCAAGTTCGGGCGAAACGTTGTAGAGGCCGTATGATTTTATGGCAGGGTTCGGAAAATGCACGTGCGTTTACGCACGTGTTATTTTTCGGGCAGATAATACTGGTCGGCTTTGGTTTAAGCCGGATCCAAGTATTACATTGAGTAGGTATAATATCTTTGTCTCAGTTGCATTTGAATTCGGTCGTAATACAAATGCTGGTATATTTATACAGTTTCGGGGTTGTCCTGAAATTCGTTTCAGGATCACTTTTGGAATTTGCCAGTTTCCAGTTTTCTATCAGCCGTCTTTTAACATTTGTTTAAAGGCGGATTTATCTTTTCTTGTATGAGAGTGAGTCGTGCTTCTAGAAGGTTCTAGAAGGTTCTAGAATTTGTGACAAGGCTAAGTGACTCATCTTTGCGTTTATTAAAGGGTGACTAGGTTTAAGTGAGTCATGCTTTGTATTAATGCATTCTTGTTTTGGTTAAGATATTTTGAAGTGAGAAGCTTTTTGCTTATGATCACCACTTGCTCCTACGGTCACCTCCCTCCATCATATATAAGTGGCCGGCCTTCTCTCTCCTCCTCACTTCACTTGATGTTTCATTTTGGTTAGAAAAGATTATGATAGTATTCGGGGTGTATGGAATTTTACAGTTCATTTCATTCCATCACCCGATTCCCACGGCAACTTCATTAACCGATCGTCCACGGTTTTGGACGAAGTGAGACAAAGTCATCTACTCATTCTCTACATCATTCTTGGTCGTCTCTTTTAGCAAACTTGACGATCGAGTTGCCTCGAGTCAGAGGCGGGAGCCCGTTTAAAGAACCGATCATGTGGTGCCACCTCAACGAGGAGATCGGAGATCGACGAGATCGGAGCAGCCGCAATGGAGCGTGGGATGATGGTTGAAGAACGAAGGACTCGGATCGTTCGGTATAACATTCCTACACTCTTTACAGTTAGTTAGTTTAGCAATAATGGCAGATCCGGGTTAAAGTATACGATAGCGCCAAGTTTAAAAGTTTTTTGTTCCGCATTTGGCGTCTGTAGACTGCCGGGGCGCTAGCGTAGACTTACATTGGTATCAGAGCCTAACCATTTTGCTATACTAACTTGTGCTAACGCGTTTAAAACATCGATCCGACCGGAAATCGAAAACTACAAAATTCCTAGCTCGACAGTTCTGTTGATTTTAAATGGTCTCAAAAATTAATTCTGTATGTCTTAAAAATCTGTGCAGGCTTTTCTAAGAACCACGACGAAATTTGGTCTCATGATTCCTCCAACTTGCCGCGGAAACGCGGCCAAACCCATGGTTTGGCCGCGCATCCGCGGCCACTTGTTGAGTTCATAATCCCAAATTTTTCCAGTGGCTTCTCTGTGGGATTTTGGGGTTTTTGTTAAATATCGTTTTGGCCCAGATTTTGTTACTGTTCACCAGTAAGCAGTGGGGCCCACTTTTTGATATTTGGTTTTTGGTCGATCGAAATTTAAACACGTTAGTTTACAGTGCTTACATTATATCTCCGACTGGGAATGTCATTTGATCGGTAAACCGCGTTTAATTGCTATAGTTCTTTTAGACGGGTTTGCGAACGTGACATTCGCGTTGATGTTCTGTGTTGTGCTGTGATGTTGCGGATTTGTCGTGGTGGATAGCAGTGTGCAATGGTAGTACAGTTTGCGTTTATTTGTACATTTGATATTGCGGGGCGAGCGTCCAACTTGTGGACTGCCGTCACTGCCTGTTGTATAATATTCTTTTGGGGCACGACCAGGTTGCGGTCGATGTACCTATTGTACTATTTTTCATTACTGTACTAGGTTTTGCCCCGAGACGGAGTGCACGGATAGCCGGGTTCGGGAGGGCAACGGGTCCGCATCTCATGGCTTTGAGAGGCAGAGGGGCCCCACTCTAGAATTGGCAGACTATTCGCCGCACTCGTAGGGGGTACAGGTTGATCCAAGGAGGGGTGCCCAAGATTACCGGATTCCGTGGAGTGCCAGGTGGTCCATTCACTATGCTGTAGGGGGCTGCCTCGCTTCAGGTTTTGGCGGGTAACTTGCCGCACCCGTAGGGGTCTAGGTTTCATTGCACAGGCTATCCACACGACAGGGGAACGTCGAGTTTCAGCAGCGGCTCTGTGAAACTCGGGGATCCCAGATATCTGTATTGTTATGTGATGCTTATTACTTTTCTGTAATGTTGCATACTATCACGCCTGGAGCGATTATTGTATATTGGTTTATATACTATTAGATGTTGTATATGTTTTACACCCGCGCTAGTCCAGCCCCCGCTCTGTCGTTAGTTAAGTAACCTAACGAGTGATGACGGGACCCAGTGACGAATGCGGATGGCATATACGTACATTTTATTTTCGTTCTTTTCTGGTGTGATAATTGATGGGACTGCGTTGAATCTGATCAACGCAAAGTAAAAACAAACCTATTTGCAGTTGTTGGAACAAATTTAAAAAGTGTTATTGCAAAGACGTTACCTTTTGTTATGCATAGCGATATTCAGTGGAATATCCTGCACCTCATTCGATGGGGCAAGGGCCGATATCCCTTCACCAGGACTGACCCGTTGGACAGAAGTTTGCGTCAGAGTAATAACTTCACTATAGTCGATTACATGTTGCTTTGCATAGCGGTATTCAGTGGAATATCCTGCACCTCATTCCACGAGGAAAGAGCCGAGATCCCTTTACCGGGAGTGACCTCTTTAGCAAAAGGTTTTCGCCACTATATTTTAAAAAGCTATCAGGTTCCTTCAGCGATATCAAGTTCACTACGTTAAAGGTTTTTCGCCAAAAACCATCCGTAGCCCTCCGTCATTTCATATGAATGGTCAGTAGTATTCAAGCTATGTTGGTCTAGCCCTTAGCTAGGACATAGTGATTGGTAGCTGCTGGGGTGTTCACATGTTGCATAGATAGATGAGTTGGTTTGGGACAGTCGTACAGCCTTGTTGGCCCTTAGTCAAGGGCGAGTATGGGTGGGTTCAAATTAACAAGATAATGATGGGAAGAACTTGACATGTGACTTATGGTGGGCTGGCACTAAGTCACGATCATAAGAGCATAGGGCAAAAATCATATCGGGAGTTTCTAAAGAAACTGAAACTTGCCAAGTATGCGCATACCTTCTGGAGTATGAGTAACGTGGATGCATTCCATCACGTTATCATGCGATGAGAGTTGGATCCCGATTCCCACTGATGAGTTGGTTTACTCTTCGGGTGATCCCGATTGATTCTTCTTTAGGTTTGGAGGAGAATTTGACAGGACAGTGGGAGGTTTCCGGATTAGATAAAGTGATGACCATTCTGATCTAGGTTAGAGTGCACGCAGAGTGTTTCTTTTCTCTCTCTCTCTTTGGCAGCGACCTTTGACCGACCCTAGACTATGACTCAGTGACCAGGTTGACCGAACCTTCTTAAAATACTGGCTTTTGGATTGTCTGAGTTGCATAAGTCATTGCCACTCCTTCTTTTACCCTTTGCATTTCTCAGAACACCCGTATTACTACGGATATCCACTTCCATTGGATAGATCCATCGTATGGTTATATACGAACTCGAAGGGACTTCTTCGAGGATGGATCAAGGTTCAGGAGAAATAGAATTGGTTTATTCAGTTGTCTTTTATTATCACCTTCTCTCAGGTTGCGAGAGCTCCTTGGTTTAGGAGAGTACACCTATTACGCCTATTGGATAGTCTTATTCCAAACCATAGGCTGGTGCCGAAAGGTAGGGAATGAAGAAAACCAATTAGCCTAAGTAGGGTGTGCAGAAGGTAATATGTAAAGACAAAATAAAGGGATTAGAAAGAGGGCAAAGTAAATTGCGACTGATATCATTCACGACCAAAACCGCGTACTTCATCGCCGCTCTTATTTCACCTTTAAAAAGAATAAGGTATTATTCAGTTGTCTTTTATCGTCACCTTCTCTCGAGATGCGAGTACTCCTTGGTTTAGGAGGGTACACCTATTATGCTTACTGGATAGTCTTCTTCCAAACCATAGGCTGGTGCCGAACGGTAGGGAAGGAAGAAAACCATTTAGCCTAACGATGGTGTACAGAAGGTAACGACTAAAGACAAATAAAGGGGATTTGGAGAGATGGCAAAGAGATATACGGTTGAAGTCATGAATTGGATTATGGAAGAGGCATTACTATGAATACCAGGATACCCCTACGAAACATTTTCATGTTTCAGTGCATTGTTAAAGAGAAACTGTTTTTCCCGATTAGACACTTACTCCAAGGGTATGTATTTACCAGGTTTCATTCTCATATCTGTATGGTTTTACAGATGATGAGTGGGAGTAAGATATTGGGAATTAGGTGATTATCCTCATTATATCGGAATTCGTTGTAATCGGTGATATTTGAGGAAATCGCCAGGGTACAGTTTTCCACCTACAACGCACAGGTTTTGAGTTGTTTAACTCAGCGGACTTATACAGAGTATTGTATGTTGTCCAGTGTCCATCAGGACAAAGGGGTAGATCCTCGTACTATGTTCTGTTTACTTATAACTTCTCTAGTATTTAAACGAGTGTTTCGTAGAAATACAAGGTCTAAGTTTTGAGAAGTTGTGGGTATAAGAATAAAGTAGAGAACCAGGTATCACAAGTATCGGGATTCTTCAAAGAGATCGAAGATGTAGATTCTTGTGATTGGTATTCAGATGATAGTGATGGTTTTGAGAAACGTGTTTCTCTTTCAGGTTACTCATAAGTGGATGGATTCCTATGTTGAGTAATGCTGATTAGCCTCTTTCCATTAAGTTGATATGCACTGGAGACAGCTACATGGATTGAACATGGTTCCAATTAAATTAGTGCCAAAGTTTCTATATTGGATATAGAATAGTTCGTACCTTAAAAGAAATTAAGGTACGGGGAGTTGTCCAGCTTATGATTAAAACCAGACACTAGATAACTCAGGGCACGATTCTGTAATGGCTGTTTGTGGGTTGACCCTGGCTATGACGAGGGTTGATATTCTACCATTTGGAAGATCAATAGTGATATTGTTCTTGACTCACCACAGTTTTAGTAAAAATGGATCTTTTTCAGAAAACAGTAGTGGGAGTATGGTAGAACTGGAAGTGATTCCTGAACCGCGAACGATTACAGAAAATTTAATAGGACCTATATATTCAATCAGGTTTGACATTCCAATAGCCACTCCGCAGGTATGGTAGGTAACCTCAGACGCCCGAGAGGTACTTCGGTAGCCTCAGAGACGGTGACAGGGAGGTTCTTATCTACCAAGACTTGACACTACTGTTGTTCCAGGTTATGAGACCCGGTAGGAGGGTTGTCGTAGTCAGTGGGAGCAACGGAAGCAAAGTGGGCAAGATGCTTATATCTATTTATAGACTTGAGCAGTTATAGCGGAGATAGATCATCTAATTTTGATGTGACAGTCATGGGTTTGACTTCAATCAGAATAGGGGATGGATCAGTTAAGAAGGTAGTAGGGTGTGATGTCATGGTATCTGGATGACATACACAGAGTAGGAAGTAAAATTCCTATACTACGATCGGTTGTACTGTGGTCGTCACACAGTTGTTTCTCCAGACAGGATATGGATATAATATTTGACATTCTGGTTTCTAGATCTATGGTTTTAGATCTGGATTTGGGTAGTTTCCCAATGTGGGTACTTTGACAGATATTCTAATGGTTTTTAGATTAGTTGACTCCTAGCATAGTGGTGTACCTGCAGGTGATGGAGTCACCCTCTCTAAAGGTGTCGTACAGACTAAAGGAGAGAGGGATGTGCATGATTGGCAGATCACTTGCTTAGGCAACTGAGTCAATCATGAAATGTCAAGTACCACACCAGATGTTGTTTTTGCACTAGATGCAATAAGTTTGTATTAATCCAATCCTGGAGAAACATAAGGAAGCAGTTTTAGAACATAAGTACATGTTCTACGGATTTGATGACGGCAGCCTCCTTCGGGAGACGATTATCATTCCAGGCTTCAAAGGTGACGTGGATGACAGAGTGACTGTTTTTCCCTCTGACGAAGAGGGACAGTATTATGGACAGGTGGTCCAAGAGGATACTGTGGGAAGCAAGGTGCCCGATACTGATTAGGTTCAGTGATCGATTCTGTCTAAGAAGTTTGGATATGGAGTTCATTTATGAACTAAGGTCCCATCAGATATCCAGACATGTTCTAAGACAGGTATTACTCAATTCGGGAGATGGTTTTCTCCGCGAACTTGAGATTAAGAGAGATATAGAAAGATACTTCTAGGCGGATCCACTCACTGAGGCTATTTCTCGAACACAATAGTTTTACAAACGGGCTTTATGAAACTGATTAGTAGAGGAGTTGGATGTTCGGTTTCACACGGGCTGTGAGTAGTCGACATCGCAATATTAGCCTTGAGTGCAAGTGGGAGATTGTTGGAGATAGTGCCCTCATAGTCAATTATTGGATCGCAGGTACGTGATTGCAATGATTGCGGAGGACCTATACCGGTAGGACAGTCTTACTCGAGATGATAGTATGCTATCTGGTTTGCCTTTATCAGTCGTGTACATGTTCAGGTGACTGATTGCATGTTATATTTTGATAGAGCCCTTAGGATCTTGCTTTACTACCAACAGTATGATGGCGATCATATACGTGAGAGTTGGGTAGTTTATATGCATATCCTTAATTGTGGTCCTTAGTCGTGGGAGTTTCGAGACAGGGCATCGATACTCCGGAGTAGACTAGTGTGTACAGTCGAGACCCTGACGAGGGGCGGTGGCCGGTCTCACAAGCCACTGGTGTCAGTTGGATCACCTAAGATGTATACAGGTGCTCATTGGGTTATGAGTACACCGGACAGGACTCGCCGGGAATCTGCTAGTTAGTATTATATCTACCGTCAGATAGCAGTTCCCTGGTGACATGTGTACAGGTTAGTTCATCGACCTGAGGTCGTCATTTGTCTCGTGTGAGTTCCCACTGTGCTTTGATTTCTACCCTACCACGGCTCAAAGGAGTCGTGCAAACAGGTAGCTTTTGGGTACAGTCCCGAGCCATATGGAGGCACGTGAGCGGATCGGCAGGGGATTCGTCTCTCCCGGTATTGGGGGCGAGGTCGTGCTGTGTCTAGGAGAGCCATTACACAAAGTCCATGGCCATGGAAGGAGATTTACTGGTAGGTACTCCAGTAGTATCTCAGGGTGTTATTGGGCTTCACTCCGACACGACTTATACTGCTATTGGGGGTCTGACGTTACTAGCCCCCTAGGCGGATATGCGATACTCATTGACGAACGGACCGGACTGTATATACATTGTCACTGTTAGGCTCAGTAGGGTTTCTGGATGAGTTCACTCATCGGCCTCCCTTGAGTTTGCTCATCAGCCTCCCTTGAGGTCAGTCCATGGGCAGCTGTTACGCATTGCTAGTGCCGCTGACGGTTTGTGGTTAAACCCACTGCCATGGTGCTGACGAGTCATTAGAGTCCCCCACAGACAGTTTCCCAAGTTCGGGCGAAACGTTGTAGAGGCCGTATGATTTTATGGCAGGGTTCGGAAAATGCACGTGCGTTTACGCACGTGTTATTTTTCGGGCAGATAATACTGGTCGGGTTTGGTTTTAGCCGGATCCGAGTATTATATTGAGTAGGTATAATATCTTTGTCTCAGTTGCATTTGTATTCGGTCGTAATACAAATGCGGGTATATTTATACAGTTTCGGGGTTGTCCTGAAATTCGTTTCAGGATCACTTTTGGAAGTTGCCAGTTTCCAGTTTTCTATCAGCCGTCTTTTAACATTTGTTTAAAGGCGGATTTATCTTTTCTTGGATGAGAGTGAGTCGTGCTTCTAGAAGGTTCTAGAAGGTTCTAGAATTTGTGACAAGGCTAAGTGACTCATCTTTGCATTTATTAAAGGGTGACTAGGTTTAAGTGAGTCATGCTTTGTATTAAAGCATTCTTGTTTTGGTTAAGATATTTTGAAGTGAGAAGCTTTTTGCTTATGATCACCACTTGCTCCTACGGTCACCTCCCTCCATCATATATAAGTGGCCGGCCTTCTCTCTCCTCCTCACTTCACTTGATGTTTCATTTTGGTTAGAAAAGATTATGATAGTATTCGGGGTGTATGGAATTTTACAGTTCATTTCATTCCATCACCTGATTCCCACGGCAACTTCATTAACCGATCATCCACGGTTTTGGACGAAGTGAGACAAAGTCATCTACTCATTCTCTACATCATTCTTGGTCGTCTCTTTTAGCAAACTTGACGATCGAGTTGCCTCGAGTCAGAGGTGGGAGCCCGTTTAAAGAACCGATCATGTGGTGCCACCTCGACGAGGAGATCGGAGCAGCCGCAACGGAGCGTGGGATGATGGTTGAAGAACGAAGGACTCGGATCGTTCGGTATAACATTCCTACACTCTTTACAGTTAGTTAGTTTAGCAATAATGGCAGATCCGGGTTAAAGTATACGATAGCGCCAAGTTTAAAAGTTTTTTGTTCCGCATTTGGCGTCTGTAGACTGCCGGGGCGCTAGCGTAGACTTACACATACTAGGTGTTTAGATGATTCATTCATATCTTTTAATGCTTGTGGTCACCTTCCCCCTCCTACACTCACCTCCTCCTCTTCTTAAGTGGCCGTCCACCCCTTGGTGAGAAGCATGGTTTTTGATTCAAAAAGATTAGGGTTTTGGCTTCATGGAAATTAAAGATATTCTTTTCTCATTTCAGTTGAATCCAAAAGGCAACTTCATTAACCGTTCGTCCATAGCTTTGGACGTAACGAGACAAAGTGTCCTACTCATTCTCTACTTCATCTTGGTCGTCTCTTCTAGCAAACTTGATGATCGAGTTGCCTCGGTTCAGAGGCGGGAGCCCATTTAAAGATCCGTCGACGTGGTGCCGCCTAGACGAGAAGACTGGAGATTCAGGAGATCGAAGCAGCCGCAACAAAGCGTGGGATGATGGTTGAAGACCGAAAGACTCGGATCTTTCGGTATAACAATTCTACCCACTTTGTAACTTGTTAGTTTAGCTTTAATGGCAGATTCGGGTTATAGTACGCGATAGCGCCAGTTGTAAAAAATTTTTGTTCCTCATTTGGCGTCTGTTAGACGGCCAGGGCGCTACCGTGGACTTACAGTGGTATCAGAGCCTCACCATTAAGCTATACTAACTTGTTCTAACACGTTTAAAATATCGATCGAACCGAATTTCGAAAATCACATTTTTCAGCACCTGAGTTTCTGTCGATTATTTAAAGGACCTAAAAATAATTTTGCGTATCACAGAAAAGCTTGCAGGGTTTTCTAAGCAAACTGCAAAAAGTTGGTCACGTGATCCTACAGTTCCACCGCGGATCCGCGGTCAAACCTAGGGTTTGACTGCGCATCCGCGGCAAGATTGTAGGAACAGTGATCCAAATTTTTGCAGTAGCTTATTCACTGGAAATTATGGTTTTTGGTAATATTTGTTTGGGCCTAGATTTTTTTACTGTACAGCAGATGTATGTGGGGCCTACTTCAGGAAATTTAGTCAATCGAAATTTTAAACTTGTTAGTATGTAGTATTTACATTATATCTCCGACCGGGAATGTCATTTGATCGGTAAACCGCGTGTGATTGCTATAGTTCTTTTAGGCGGGTTTGCGAACGTGACATTCGCGTTGATGTTCTGTGTTGTGCTGTGATGTTGCGGATATGTCGTGGTGGATAGCACGGTGCAATGATAGTGCAGTTTGGATTTATTTGTACATTTGATATTGCGGGGCGAGCGTCCAACATTTGGACTGCCGTCACTGCCTGTTGTATAATATTCTTTTGTGGCACGACCGGGTCGAGGTCGATGTACCCGTTGTACATATTTTTATTTCTATACTAGGTTTATCCCGCGAAGGAGTGCACGGATAGCCGGGTTCTGGAGGGCAACGGGTCCGTATCTCATGGCTTTGAGAGGCAGAGGGACCTCACTCTAGAATTGGCAGACTGTTCGCCGCACTCGTAGGGGGTACAGGTTGACCCAAGGAGGGGTGCTCAATTTACCGGATTCCGTGAAGTGCCGGGTGTTCCATTCACTATGTTGTGGGGACTACCTCGCTTCAGGTTTTGGCGGGTAACTTGCCGCACCCGTAGGGGTCTAGGTTTCATTGCACAGGCTATCCACACGACCAGGGGAACGTCGGATTTCAGTAGCGGCTCTATGAAACCCAGGGATCCCAGATTATCTGTATTGTTCTGTGATGCTTATTACTTTTCTATAATGTTTCATATTATCACGCCTGGAGCGATTATTGTATATTGGTATATATACTATTAGATGTTGTATATGTTTTACATCCGCGCTAGTCCAGCCCCCGCTCTGTCGTTAGTTAAGTAACCTAACGGGTGATGACAGGACCCAGTGGCGAATGCGGATGGCATATACGTACATTATATTTTCGTTCTTTTCTGGTGTGATTGATTGATGGGACTGCATTGTTTCTTATCAATGCAAGGATAAAAGAAACCTATATTTGATGTTGTTGGAATAAATTTTAAAAGGTGTTATTACAAAGATGTTTCCTTTTGTTTTGCATAGCGGTATTCAGTTAGAATATCCTGCACCTCATTCGAAGAGGCAAGGGCAGATATCCCTTCACCGGGAGTGACCCCTTGGGCAGAAGTTTACGTCAGGGTAGTAACTTCAATATAGTCGATTACAAGTTGCTTTGCATCGCGGTATTCAGTTGGAATATCCTGCACCTCATTCCACGAGGAAAGAGCCGAGATCCCTTCACCGGGAGTGACCTCTTTAGCAAAAGGTTTTCGCCACAATATTTTTATAAAAAGCTATCAGTTTCCTTCAACGAGATCAAGTTCATTACGTTAAAGGTTTTTCGCCAAAAACCAGCCATAGCCCTCCTTCATTTCTTTTAGGTATTCAGTAGTATTCAATCTATGTATTTTGACCTTCGCTAAGGCATAGTGTTTGGTAGCTGCTGGGTATTTATTTGTTGCATAGATAGATGAGTTGGTTTGGGACAGTCGTTCTGCCATTTTGACCTTCGCCAAGGGCATGTGCGAGTGGGTTCAAATTAACCTCGATAATGATGGATAGAACTTGACATATGACTTATGACATTTTGACCTTCGCCAAGGTCATAAGAACATGGGGCAAAAATCATATCGGGAATTTCAAACAAACGGCAAACTTTCCAGGCATGCGCATACCTTCTGGAGTGTGATAACTTGCGTGGCTTCCATCAAGTTATGATGTGATGATAGTTGGATTCCGATTCTCACTGATGAGTTGGTTTACTCTTCGGGTGATCCCGACTAATTCTTCTTTCTGGTTTGGAGGAGAATTTGAGATAACAGTGGGAAGTTTCCTGATTAGATAAAGTGATAACCATTCTGATCTAGGTTAGAGTGCACGCAGAGTGTTTCTTTTCTCTCTCTCTCTCTTTGGCAGTGACCTTTGACCGACCCTAAACTTTGACTCAGTGACCAAGTTGACCGAACCTTCTTAAAATACTGGCCTTTTGGATTGTCTTAGTTGCATAAAACATTGCCGCTCCTTCTTTTACCCTTTGCATTTCTCAGAACACCCCGTATTACTATGGATATCCACTTCCATTGGATAGATCCATCGTATGGTTATATACGAACTCGAAGGGACTTCTTCGAGGATGGATCCAGGTTCAGGAGAAATAGAATTGGTTTATTCAGATGTCTTTTGTTATCACCTTCTCTCAGGTTGCGAGGGCTCCTTAGTCTAGGAGAGTACACCTATTACGCTTATTGGACAGTCTTATTCCAAACCATAGGCAGGTGCCGAAAGGTAGGGAATGAAGAAAACCAATTAGCCTAAGTAGGGTGTGCAGAAGGTAATATGTAAAGACAAGATAAAGGGATTAGAAAAGAGGGCAAAGAAAATTGCGACTGTTATCATTCACGACCAAACCGCGTACTTCATAGGCACTCCTATTTTCATCTTTGCTTTTTCCCAGTTCGGGAGAAAGAGAATAAGGTTTTATTCAGTAGTCTTTTATCATCACCTTCTCTCAAGTTGCGAGTACTCCTAGGATTAAGAGAGTACACCTATTATGCTTACTGGATAGTCTTCTTCCAAACCATAGGCTAGTGCCGAACGGTAGGGAAGGAAGAAAACTATTTAGCCTAACGAAGGTGTACAGAAGGTAACGACTAAAGACAAATAAAGGGATTTGGAGAGATGGCAAAGAAATATACGGTTAAACTCATGAATTGGATTATGGAAAAGGCATTACTTAGAATACAAGGATACCCCTACGAGACATTTTAATGTTTCAGTTTCACTGCGCATTGTTAAAAGAAAACCGTTTTCCCGATTAGATACTTACTCCAGGGTATGTATTTACCAGGTTTCATTCTCATATCTGTATAGTTTTACAGATGATGAGTGGGAGTAAGTTATTGGGAATTTTGGTGATCATCCTCATTATATCGGAATTCGTTGTAATTGGTGATATTTGAGGAAATCACCTGGGTACAGTTTCCAACCTACGATGCACAGGTTTTTGAGTTATTCAACTCATCGGACTTATACAAAGTATTGTATGTTGTCCAATGTCCGTCAGGACAAAGGGGCAGGTCCTCGTATTATGTTCTGTGTACTTATGATTTCTCTAGTTTTTAGTCAAGTGTTTCGTAGAAATACAATGTCTAAGTTTTGAGAAGTTGTGGGTATAAGAATAAAGTAGAGAACCAGGTATCACAAGTATCGAGATTCTTCAAAGAGATTGAAGATGTAGATTCTTGTGATTGGTATTCAGATAATAGTAATGGTTTTTGAGAAACTTGTTTCTCTTTCAGGTTACTCATAATTGGATGGATTCCTAAGTTGAGTAATGCTGATTAGCCTCTCTCCATTAAATTGATATGCACTGGAGACAGCTGCATGATTTGAATCTGGTTCCAATTAAATTAAAGCCTCTATTTCTATATTGGATATAGAAAGGTTCATATCTTAACGATGTTAAGGTAAGGGGAGTTGTCCAGTTTATGCTTAAAACCAGACACTGGATAACTCAGGGCACGTTTCTGTAATAGCAGTTTATGGGTTGACCCGGGCTTAGTCGAGGGTTGACATTTCTACCATCTGGAAGATCAATAGTGATATTGTTCTTGACTCGTCACAGTTTTATTAAAATGGATTTTTTTCAGAAAACAGTAGTGGGAGTATGGTAGAACTGGAAGTGATTCCAGAACCGCAAACGATTACGGAAAATTTAATAGGACCAATATATTCAATCAGGTTTGACATTCCATTAGCCACTCCGCAGATATGGTGGGTAACCTCAGGCACCCGAGAGGTACTCCGGTAGCCTCAAGGACAGTGACAGGGAGGTTCTTGTTTACCCAGACTTGACACTACTGTTGTTCCAGACTATGAAACCCGGCAGGAGGATATGTATAGCGTTGTTCTAAACTAGCTTTAGAAGTGATCGTATATATTATTCTGCCAGAGGGTTATCGTAGTCAGTGGGAGCAGCGGAAGCATAGTGGGCAAGTAGCTTATGTCTATTTATAGACTTCAGCAGTTATAGTAGAGATAGATCATCTAATTTTGAGGAGACAGTCATGGCTTTGACTTCATCAGAATAGGGGATTGATCTATTTAGAAGGTAGTAGGGTGTGATGTCCTGGTATTTGGATGACATACACAGAGTAGGAAATAAAATTCCTATACTACGATCGGTTGTACTATGGTTGTTACACAGTTGTTTCTTCACAAAGGACATGGATATAATATCAGACATTCTGGTTACTAGATCTATGGTTTTTAGATCTAGATTTGGGTAGTTTCCCAATTTGGGTACTTGGACAGTATTCTAATGGTATTTAGAATAGATGAGTCCTAGCATGGTGGTGTACCTGCAAGTGATGGAGTCACCCTCTCTAAAGGTGTCTTGCAAACTAAAGGGGAGAGGGATGTGCATGATTGGCAGATCACTTGCTTAGGCAATTGAGTCAATCATGAGATGTCAAGTACCACACCAGATGTTGTTTTTTTGCACTAGATGCAATAAGTTTATATTAATCCAATCCTGAAGAAACATAAGGAAGCAGTTTTAGAACATAAGTGCATGTATTACGAATTGATGATGGCAGCCTCCTTCGGGAGACGGTTATCATTCCAAGCTTCAAAGGTGACATGGATGACAGAGTGATTGTCAGAGTTATAGTTTTCCCTCTGACAAGGGACTGTATTATGGACAGGTAGTCCAAGAGGATACTGTGGGAGGCATGGTGCTGGATGCTGATTAGGTTCAGTGATCGGTACAATCTAAGAAGTTTGGATTTAGAGTTCATTTATGAACTAGGTCCCATCAGATATCCAGACATATTCTAAGACAGGTATTACTCAATTCGGGAGATGGCTTTCTCCGCGAAATTGAGACTAAGAGAGACATAGAAAGAAACATCAGGGCGGATCCACTCACTGAGGCTATTTCTCGAACACAAGAGTTTTACAAACTAGCTTTGTGAAACTGATTAGTAGAGGAATTGGATGTTCGGTATCACACGGGCTGTGAGTATGCGACTTCACAATAATTAGCCTTAAGTGCAAGTGGGAGATTGTTGGAGATAGTGCCCTCAAAGTCAATTATTGGATCGCAGGTACGTGATTGCAATGATTGAGGCAGGACCTATACCGATATGACAGTCTTGCTCGAGATAATAGTATGCTATCTGGTTTGTCTTTATCATCATATACATGCATTAGTTCACTATTGCATGATGATAGAGCCCATAGGATTCTTGCTTGACTACCAGCAGTATGATGGCGATCATATACGTGGGAGCTGGGGTCTATAAGCACATCCTTAAAGTGTCCCTAGTCATAGGAGTTTCGAGACAGGGCATCGATACTCCAGAGTAGACTAGTGTATACAGTCGAGACCCCGACGAGGGGCGATGGCCAGTCTCACAAGCCATTGGTGTCAGTAGGATCACCTAAGATGTATACAGGTGCTCATTAGGTTACGAGTACACCGAACAGGACTCGCCGGGAATATGCTAGTTGGTATTATACATATCGTCAGATAGCAGTTCCCTGGTGATATGTGTACAGGTTAGTTCATCGACCTGAGGTCGTCATTTGTCTCGTGTGAGTTCCCACTGTACTTTGATTTCTACCCTACCATGGCTCAAAGGAGTCGTGCAAACAGGTCTTTTTTGGGTACATTCCCGAGCCACATGGAGGCAGGTGAGCGGATCGGCCGGGGATTCGTCTCTCCCGGTATTGGGGGTGAGATTGCGCTGTGTCTAAGAGAGCCATTACACAAAGCCCTCGGCCGAGGCTGGAGATTTACTGGTAGGTACACCAGTAGTATCTCAGGTGTTCTGGGCCACTCTCTGACACGACTTATACTGCTATTGGGGGTCAGACGTTACCAGCCCCTAGGCCGATATGCGATACTCATAGACGAACGAACCGGACTGTATGTATATTGTCACTGTTAGGCTCAGTAGGGTTTATGGATGAGTTCGCTCGTCAGCTTCCCTTCAAATCAATACATAGGCAAACGTTACGTACAGCTCGTACCTCTGACGTGCTAGAGGTTATACCCAGTTCCAGTGTGTTGATGAGTCATTAGAGTCCCCCACAGACACTTTCCCAAGTTCGGACGAAACGTTGTAGAGGCCGTATGGGTTTATGGCAAGGTTCGGAAAAAGCACGTGCGTTTTCGCACGTGTCGTTTTTTGGGCAGATAATACTGGTAGGCTTTGGTTTAAGCCGGAACCCAGTATTATACTGTGTAGATATAATATCTTTGTCTCAAATACGTTTGTATTCAGTCGTAATACAAAATGCGGGTATGTTTATACCATTACGGGGTTATCCTGAAATTCGTTTCAGGATCACTTTTGGAAGTTGCCGGTTTCCAGTTTTCTATCAGCCGTATTTAACGTTCGGTTAAATACGGATTTATCTTTTCTTGAGAAGAGCGTGGAAGCTTCTAGATGGTAACTAGGATGATGAGGTGGAAAGTGACTCATTTGTTCATTAATGGTGCATTAATTAGATGATGACTAAGGGTTATGAATCATCACTCTCATTAAAGTGTTCATACTAGGTGTTTAGATGATTCATTCATATCTTATAATGCTTGTGGTCACCTTCCCCCTCCTACACTCACCTCCTCCTCTTCTTAAGTGGCCAGCCACCCCTTGGTGAGAAGCATGGTTGTTGATTCAAAAAGATTAGGGTTTTGGCTTCATGGAAATTAAAGATATTCTTTTCTCATTTCAGTTGAATCCAAAAGGCAACTTCGTTAACCATTCGTCCATAGCTTTGGACGTAACGAGAAAAAGTGTTCTACTCATTCTCTACTTCATCTTGGTCGTCTCTTCTAGCAAACTTGACGATCGAGTTGCCTCGGTTCTGAGGCGGGAGCCCGTTTAAAGATCCGTTGACGTGGTGCCACCTGGACGAGAAGACTGGAGATTCAGGAGATCGGAGCAGCCGCAACAAAGCGTGGGATGATGGTTGAAGACCGAAGGACTCGGATCGTTCGGTATAACAATTCTACCTACTTTGCAATTTGTTAGTTTAGCTTTAATGGCAGATCCGGGTTATAGTACGCGATAGCGCCAGTTGTAAAAAGTTTTTGTTCCGCATTTGGCGTCTGTTAGACGGCCGGAGCGCTACCGTGGACTTACATCTCTTTGGCAGCTACCTTTGACCGACCCTAGACTATGACTCAGTGACCAAGTTGACCGAACCTTCTTAAAATACTGGCTTTTGGATTGTCTAAAGTTGCATAAATCATTGCCGCTCTTTCTTTTACCCTTTGTATTTCTCAGAACACCCCGTATAGCTACGGACATCCACTTCCATTAGATAGATCCATCGTATGGTTATATACGAACTCAAAGGGATTTCTTCGAGAATGGATCCAGGTTCAGGAGAAATAGAATTGGTTTATTCAGTTGTCTTTTATTATCACCTTCTCTCTGGTTGCGAGGGTTCCTTAGTTTAGGAGAGTACACCTATTATGCTTATTGGATATTCTTATTCCAAACCATAGGCAAGTGCCGAAAGGTTGGGAATTAAGAAAACCAATTAGCCTGAGTAGGGTGTACAGAAGGTAATATATAAAGACAAGATAAAGGGATTAGAAAGAGGGCAAAGTAAATTGCGACTGTTATCATTCACGACCAAACCGCGTACTTCATCGCCACTCCTATTTCACCTTTGCTTTTTCCCCAGTTTGGGAGAAATAGAATACGTTATTACTCAGTTGTCTTTTATCATCACCTTCTCTCAAGTTGCGAGTACTCCTTAGTTTAGGAGGGTACACATATTATGCTTACTGGATAGTCTTCTTCCAAAGCATAGGCTGGTGCCGAACGGTAGGGAAGGAAGAAAACCATTTAGCCTAACGATGGTGTACAGAAGGTAATGAATAAAGAAAAATAAAGCGATTTGGAGAGATGGCAAAGAATTATACGGTTATAGTCATGAATTGGATTATGGAAGAGACATTACTAGGAATACCAGGATACCCCTACGAAACATTTTCATGTTTCAGTTACACTGTGCATTGTTAAAAGAAAACTGATTTCCCGATTACATACTTACTCCAGGGTATGTATTTACCAGGTATGATTCTCACATCCGTATGGTTTTACAGATGATGAGAGGGAGGAAGTTATTGGGAATAAGGTGATCATCCTCATTATATCGGAATTCGTTGTAATTGGTGATATTTAAGGAGATCGCCTCGGTTTTTGCCGGACGACATGTATTTGGTTTTGAGTATCCGTTGTTGTGCACCAATTTCAAAATGATATATCTGTACGTTTATTTTTATAAAGTGAGATATAACTTTTTGATATTATGTCGATGACATTTACCTATATCAGTTGACGATTGAGTAAGGAGCATTGAACAACGGAGTAGTTCTTAATCATAAGTACAGTTTTTTAACCTACGATGCACAGGTTTTGAGTTATTCAAACTCAGCGGACTTATACAGGGTATTGTATGTTGTCCAATGTCCGTCAGGACAAAGGGGTAGGTCCTCGTACTATATTCTGTTTACTTGTGACTTCTCTAGTTTTTAGAAAAGTGTTTCGTAGAAATACAATGTCTAATTTTTGAGAAGTTGTGGGTATAAGAATAAAGAAGAGAACCAGGTATCGCAAGTATCGAGATTCTTCAAAGAGATAGAAGATGTAGATTCTTATGATTGGTATTCTGATGATAGTAATGGTTTTGAGAAACTTGTTTCTCTTTCAGGTTACTCATAATTGGATGGATTCCTAATTAAAGTAATGTTGATTAGCCTCTCTCCATTAAGTTGAAATGCACTGGAGACAGCTGCATGGTTTGAATCTGGTTCCAATTAAATTAGTGCCTCTATTTCTATATTGTATATAGAATGGTTCATATCTTAACGATATTAAGATACGGGGAGTTTTCCAGCTTATGCTTAAAACCAGACACTGGATAACTCAAGGCACGTTTCTGTAATGGCAGTTTGTGGGTTGACCCTGACTTTGACGAGGGTTGACATTTCTACCATCTGGAAGATCAATAGTGATATTGTTCTTGACTCGCCACAGTTTTAGTAAAATGGCTTTTTTCAGAAAACAGTAGTGCGAGTATGGTAGAACTGGAAGTGATTCCAGAACCGCAAACGATTACGGAAAATTTAATAGGACCTATATATTCAATCAGGTTTTACATTCCAATAGCCACTCCGCAGATATGGTGGTTAACCTCAGACACCCGAGAGGTACTCCGGTAGCCTCAAGGACGGTGACAGGGAGGTTCTTGTTTAGCCAGACTTGACACTACTGTTGTTGCAGACTATGAGACTCGGCAGGAGGATATGCATAGCGTCGTTCTAAACTAGTTTTAGACGTACACGTATATATTATTCTGCCAGAGGGTTGTTGTGGTCAGTGGGAGCAGCGGAAGCATAGTGGGCAAGTAGCTTATGTCTATTTATAGACTTCAGCAGTTATAGCGGAGATAGATCATCTAATTTTGATATGACAGTCATGGCTTTGACTTCATCAAAATAGGGGATGGATCTGTTAAGAAGGTTGTAGGGTGTGATGTCCTGGTATTTGGATGACATACACAAAGTAGGAAGTAAAATTCCTATACTACGATTGGTTGTACTTTGGTCGTCACACAGTTGTTTCTCCACAAAGGATATGGATATAATATCAAACATTTTGGTTACTAGATCTATGGTTTTAGATCTAGAGTTGGGTAGTTTCCCAATATGGGTATTTTGACAGTATTCTAATGGTATTTTAGAATAGATGACTCCTGGCATGGTGGTGTACTTGCAGGTGATGGAGTCACCCTCTCTATAGGTGTCTTACAGACTAAAGGAGAGAGGGATGTGCATGATTGGCAGATCACTTGCTTAGGCAATTGAGTCAATCATGAGATGTTAAGTACCACAGCAGATGTTGTTTTTGCACTTGATGCGATAAGTTTATATTAATCCAATCCTGAAGAAACATAAGGAAGCAGTTTTAGAACATAAGTGCTTGTTCTACGGATTTGATGACGGCAACCACTTTCGGGAGACGGTTATCATTCCAGGCTTCAAAGGTGACATGGATGACAGAGTGATTGTCAGAGTTATAGTTTTTCCCTCTGACGAGGGAAGTATTATGGACTGTTGGTCCAAGAGGGTACTGTGGGAGGCATGGTGCTGGATACTGATTAGGTTCAGTTATCAATTAAAGTCAAAGAAGTTTGGATTTGGAGTTTATTTATGAACTAGGTCCCATCAGATATTCAGACATATTCTAAGACAGGAATTACTCGATTCGGGAGATGGCTTTGTCCGCGAACTTGAGATTAAAAGAGACATAGAAAGAAACATCAGGGCGGATCCACTCACTGAGGCTATTTCTCGAACACAAGAGTTTTGCAAACTAGCTTTGTGAAACTGATTAGTAGAGGAGTTGGATGTTCGGTATCACACGGGCTATGAGTATGCGACATCGCAATAATTAGCCTTAAGTGCAAGTGGGAGATTGTTGGAGATAGTGCCCTCAAAGTCAATTATTTGATGCAGGTACGTGATTACAATGATTGTGGCAGGACCTATACCGATATGACAGTCTTGCTCGAGATGATAGTATGCTATCTGGTTTGTCTTTATCATCGTATACATGCTTTAGTTCGCTAATGCATGTTGATAGAGCCCATATGATTCTTGCTTGACTGCCAGCAGTATGATGGCGATCATATACGTGGGAGCTGGGGTCCGTAAGCACATCCTTAAAGTGTCCCTAGTTGTGGGAGTTTCGAGGTAGGGCATCGATACTCCAGAGTAGACTAGTGTATACAGTCGAGACCCCGATGAGGGGCAATGGACGGTCTCACAAGCCATTGGTGTCAGTTGGTTCACCTAAGATGTATATAGGTGCTCATTAGGTTATGAGTACACCGGACAGGACTCGCCGGGAACTTGCTAATTGGTATTATACATATCGTCAGATAGCAGTTCCCAGGTGACATGTGTACAGGTTAGTTCATCGACCTGAGATCGTCATTTGTCTCGTGTGAGTTCCTACTGTGCTTTGATTCCTACCCTACCACGCTCAAAGGAGACGTGCAAACAGGTATTTTTGGGTACAGTCCCGAGCCACATGGAGGCAGTGAGCGGATCGTCGGGGATTCGTCTCTTCCGGTATTGGGGGTTGATGTCGCACAGTGCACGGCTGGCCATCACTAGAAATTCTCGGCCAAGGTAGTGGAGAATTACTGATTTGGATCAGTAGTTTCTCAGGTAGTGATGGGCTTCATGCTGACACGATTTATCGCGTTATTAGGGGTCTGACTTTATCCACCCCCCTAGACTCGATATGCGATACTTTTTAAACGAACGGACCGGACTGTACAGATATTGTCGCTGTTAGGCTCAGTAGGGTTTCTGGATGAGGTCGCTCGTCAGCTTCCCTTCCAATCAATACATAGGCAACCGTTACGTATAGCTTGTACCTCTGACAGGCTAGTGGTTATACCGAGTGCCAGTGTGTTGATGAGTCATTAGAGTCCGCCATAGACACTTTCCCAAGTTCGGGCGAAACGTTGTAGAGGCCGTATGGTTTTATTGCAGGGTTCGGAAAATGCACGTGCGTTTTCGCACCTCTCATAATTCGGGTAGATAATACTGGTCGGCTTTGGTTTAAGCTGGATCCGAGTATTATACTGTGTAGATATAATATCTTTGTCTCAGTTGCATTTGTATTCGGTCGTAATACAAATGCGGGTATGTTTATACTGATACGGGGTTATCTTGAAATTCGTTTTGGGATCGCTTTTGGAAGTTGCCAGTTTCCAGTTTTCTATCACCCGTATTTAACATTCGGTTAAATGCGGATTTATCTTTTCTTCTTGAGGGTGAGTCATGAGGTGAGTCATGAGAGTGGAAGCTTCATGTTGTGGTGACTAGGATGGTGAGGTGGCTTAGTGCATTAATTAGATGATGACTAAGGGTTATGAATCATAGTTTTCATTAAATGTGTTCATACAAGGTGTTATGATAAGTATCATATTGTTATGGTCACCCTCTCCACTCCTCTACTCACCCCTCCTCCATATATTGGCCGGCCCCCTCTTGGTGAAGAGGAATGGCTGCATGAAAAAAGATTATGATAGTTTTGGTGTATGGAAATTTCATAGCTCATTTCATTCCATCACATTATCAAAAGGCAACTTCATTAACCGTTCGTCCATAGCATTGGACGTAATGAGATAAAGTGTTCTACTCATTCTCTACATCAATCTTGGTCATCTCTTTTAGCAAACTTGATGATCGAGTTGCCTCGGTTCAGAGGCGGGAGCCCGTTTAAAGATCCATCGACGTGGTGCCACCTGGACAAGAAGACTGGAGATTCAGGAGATCGAAGCAGCCGCAACAAAGCGTGGGATGATGGTTGAAGACCGAAGGACTTGGATCGTTCGGTATAACATTTCTACCCACTTTGTAGTTTGTTAGTTTAGCTTTAATGGCAGATCCGGGTTATAGTACGCGATAGCGCCAGTTGTAAAAGTTTTTGTTCCGCATTTGGCGTCTGTTAGACAGCCGGGGCGCTACCGTGGACTTACAATAACTTGGCTAAAGAACCCAGATTCTGTCCAAGGTATGAACCCAAAAAGTAAACAATTCTAATCACAGCAAATCTCCACATACACAAGACACACACACTCATCTCAACAGGGGGCCAGCTTCACCGGTCCGGCAAGAGGAGGCCGTCGGTCTACCTCCGGTGGGAGGGGCTCGAACTCCAACACAACACCCTAAAAACCCTGCACACTATTCTAAAACTGTTTGCTAATCTACGAAAGGGCCAGAAATGTAGCAGATCCCAATATCCTATGATATGTGTCAAAAACCGTATTTTAACGTTTCAAGTTTAACGACATAAGGCTATCTAGCTAATTCTAGCGACACTACTAGGCTAAAACAGAGTAAATAACACCTAATAGGGTTGATCAAGCTATAAGCACTCTAACTTAACTAGATCTAACATCAAAACACAAATCTAGCATTAAAACTCAATTTAAACACTAAATAAGCTAAAAAAACACACAATCTTAGCAACCATGGAAATGGAGCTCAGAGGTTATACCTCACTCGACCTTATGATGCTGGCTCAGGAGAAGAAGGGGAAGGGAAGAAGCTGCTACTGCTTGCTTCTCCTGCTGTTGCTGCTCCTGATGCTGTTGCTGTTGATGTTGTTGATGATGCTGCTGTTGTTGATGTTGTTGTTGTTGTGCTGAGGCTGCTGGTGCTAATGCTGCTGTGTTGGGGCTGCTGCTACATGTGCTGTTGCTGTTGCAAGGAGCTGCTGCTGCTACTTGGTGTTGCTGATGCTTGCAACTGCTGCTGGGGCTGAAGCTGCTGCTGATGTAGCTGTTGTAGCTGAAGCTGATGCTGTTGCTTCAGCTGAGGCTGTGTGTGTGTGTGAGAGAGTGAGAGTGTGAGAAATATGAGAGTGTGCAACCAAAGAAAATGATACTACAAGAGGGTCAACCCCCATCTCTCTCTTGCCTCATTAAATGCAAGCATGGGCTTGCCAAGATGCACTCCCTCTCTCTCTCATTTAATGCAAGCATGGCTTTGCCATGATGCATTCTATCTCTTTCATTCTCTCAAGTCAACACAAGAAATAACTTAAATCCCATTTCATTTTTTAAAAGAAAAAAACCCTTAAATTAAATCATTTTACCTTAACAAGGAGGGGTTAATGTACCATGGTTGTTAAACATGGTTTAACCTAAATTCTAACCCTAGTTTACATTCACAAGTTTGTGCAAGCCTAGGAAAATTCTAGAAAAATATTTATTAATTTTGATAAAATATTTGAAAATCAATTTGGTAATTTTTTTATTAAAAACCACATATTAAAATATAATTAGCCACTAAACACATTCTAAAGTGTTACAGTTTGATTCTCTAATTAAAGATCTAGGGTTTGGGTTATCTAGAATGGCAAAAATTTAAACTTGGCATGGGTAATGCCTCCCGAAACCTTGTTGCCGTTGCAGGTAACCCAACAGTGGTATCAGAGCCTAGCTAGAGAATTAGACGGATAAGTGTAGGATTACGAAACCGAAACGATTACGAAACATCCGAATCAAAACCCTAGTTTCTGTCGAAATTTTCCAAGTGTCAAAGATTTTTTCAAACACTTGCAGAATGTTGTATGGGATACAATATGAACACAGTGAAAAATTGAACACCATAGCTCGGCTTTTGGCCGGCCACTTTGCTAGGTTTTCCGGCCTGCTCAGCCATAGTAGGTAGTTTTGGGTTCAAGTTTTCACTGTGTTCCAGTCTCTGAGGTTTGGTACTTCAGGTGTTGTTTGTTTTTGCTAAATTTGCATGTGATGTTATCTTTTTACAGAGGCAATTCGGAGTGTTTCGTATTCGTAATTCTAGTTTGTTTTCGGGTTATTTAGACGGTGTTAAAAAGTTCAAACGGATATCAATAACTCACGTTTTCCCTCGCCAGAAACTTTTCCAAGTGTTGGATTTTTCTTTAGTTAAAGAACTTCCAAATATCGTGCAAGTGATGCGGTGAACCCTCTAGAAGAACAAAACCTTAACTCGATTTTGTGACCGTCAAAACCACCACTAAACCTTAGGGTTTGTGGTAGTTTAGCGGTGCCACAAGTGAGGCATTGGTTGACCCTTCTACGGCCGGTTCATTGCTACTGTGGCATGTGATGGATACTTCTAAACTGCGCTCAAGTGTTGAGGAATTCGGGAAATTTTGGGTGTTTGTTGATTCGATCGAAATGTTTAACATCGTCTTGCGCTTTCTGTAATGTGGTACAATATGTGGAATCCATACAGTTAGGCATGAAATGCGAAGTATGTGATATTTCGGGTTTACGATGTCTAAGGTGATTGTGGATTCCAAATGTTGTAGTTTTTCACTTTCTTTTCTGGGACCGTAAGTGTAATATGTGGTATATCTCCGTTTTCGTTGCTATATGTCAATGACAATTGTGATAGGCATATTTACTTACGTTGATGACATGTGATGTCATGTGTTGTTGTGATATGTTATATTGGGTCGCCGTGTTTTGAATAGCCGGGGGTTTTATGTGAGATGGGGTTTTTTATTTTCATTCATGTAAAATTCATTGTATGTAATATTCTTTTATTGGGGCACTTCCGGGTTGAGGATGATGTCACCATTGTATATTATTTACTTTTCCGCATTAGGATAGACCCAAGGAGGGGAGCACAAGTAACCGGGTTCTAGGGTCCAGTGGGAGGCCGTCACGAGGAGTCGAGACCGGGTCTCCTAACCCTAGATTTGGTAGGGTTACTTGCCGCTCTCATAGGGGTCTAGGGATATGGGTTTGGCTATTCATTGCGACCGTGGAATCCATGTTTCATACAGGCTCAAAATAAAACACGGACCTCCTAGTATATCCAATATTTCATATGTTATTTTCTGCTGCTGATATATTGTGATGTGATCATATTATATGCGTGAGACGAATGCTTTATTATTCTATATATATGATATATAATAAACATTGCTTATGTTTTACACCCGTGCTAGTCCCGCCCCGGTATGCCTTTAGTTAAGTAACCTAACGGTGCATAACGGGACACAGTGGCGAATGCGGATAGCATAAGCGTACGTTGTATTTTTATTTCTTCTATGATGCTTAGGAAGCTTAAATGATGGGATTCATTAATGAGATTAACGAAAGAAAAGAAACCTAAAAGATGTTGTAGAATCAAATTTATAAAAAAGGGTAGCTCTAGTTTTTGCTTTGCATAACGGTATTCCTTGTAGAATATCAAGCACCTTATTCGATAAGGAAAGAGCCGAGATCCCTTCACCGGGAGTGACATCTGTAGCGGAACTAGTAAAATCCTCAAAAACACTCCTTTTTCAAAATTACTTGCTTCAACAACGATATCAAGTACATTACGCTCATGGTTTTCTAAAAAACCTGCGTAGCCTTCCGATATTTCAGATAAGTAATACTTAGTATTCGTGCCGCGTTTGTTGGCTTTCGTCAAGACGTAGTGTACGGTAGCTAACTAGTGCTTATCTGCAACATAAGATGTGGTTGGATTAGGGTAGTCGTACGGCTTTGTTGGCTTTCGTCAAGGGTCGTGCCGGTGGGTTTAATTCAATCAAGAAATGTACGGGTTGAACTTGACTAGCGGACTATGGTTTGTTGGCTTTCGTCAAGGTCATAGCACGTTAGGGGCAAAAGTATTATCAGGAATTTCAAGTGTTGAAATTTGCAATGAGATTGCATACCTTCTATGAGATAGTTGGATCCTAATACCCACTGCGAGTAAGAGTTACTCCTGGGAGAGTTTTACACATGACAATTAGCCGATCAAGTAGGTGCCTAGAATGGTGTTAACGGGGTTATGCCTATGGGAAAACGAGGTTTATTTTAATTAGGTCCGTGCGAAACCACGGGGAACCTCCCTCAAAGTACCAACACTGACCTGGCCGAAAGATTGGCGAACTTGTAAGGTGTAATTAATCCCGGCTAGTCTTACCTTTTAGGGTTTGAAGTAAGATTTGATGAAAACAGTAGGACCCATCCTGATTAGATAAGATAATAACCAATCTAATCATGCAAGAGCATACGCTAAAGTGTTTTCTTCTCTCTCTCCAGGTAGTGACCATGTCAGCCCTTAATCAAGATAATAATATGGATGTATTGACCGAGCCCGCTTGTTATAGTGAGCGGGGGAACGTTGGTCCCGCTCCAACTTATAATTGTTATAAGTCTGAGCAGGGAATAGGAGAACATCCGGATTCTCACGCCGCCTAAACGAAGAATAAGCATGTTGATGCATCTTCTTCGGGTGTGTTTGTTATCGAGAACTGTTTCTCAGTTCACTCTACGTCCTGAGTATTAGATACCGGATCGGGATCCTACATATGTAATATATTGCATGGGCTATGGAAAGGAACGGAAATGGGAATGGGTGATCATTCCATAAAAGTTGGGAATGATGCAAATGTTGCAGCCAAAGCAGTTGGCGAATATCACCTTGTATTACTAAATGGAAATACATTGTTCTGAACAAATGCTATTACATTCCGACCCTGATATGCAATCTTATATCAGTTTCTTTATTAAGTAAAGAAGGATATAATTTTGTAGTACAGGATAATGTTATGAATATCTTCCTGAATCAAAAGTTGATTGGATCAGGCTCGTTAAATAATGGCATATACGTTCTGAATCAAACTACAGTCCTTAATGTACAAAACACACACAAGAGGAAGAGTTCAGAAATGAACGAACCCTTCTTGTGGCATTGTAGACTAGCTCATATCAATGCGACACGACTAGCTAAGTTACATAAGGATGGATATTTGAATCCATTCGAATTTTCATCTTTTGACACTTGCCTGTCATGTATTAAAGGCAAAATGACCAAAACTCCGTTTAGTGGACACGGAGAATGAGTTACAGAACTCTTAGGACTTATACATAGTGATGTATGCCGTCCCATGTCTACACATGCCAGGAATGATTCCTTGTACTTCATTACATTCACTGACGATCTCTCAAAATACGGACATGTCTTCCGGTTGAAACACAAGTCTGAAACTTTTGAGAAATTCAGAAAATATAAGAACGAAGTTGAGAACCAAACGGGTAAAAGTATTAAGATCCTTCGATCTGATCGAGGAGGAGAATACTTGAGCAATGAGTTTCTAGACTATCTAAAAGAGAATGGGATTCTCTCTTAGCTTACTCCTCCCTATACACCACAGCACAACGGTGTATCGGAGCGGAGGAATCACACCCTATTAGATATGGTGCGCTCTATGATGAGCACTGCTGAGTTGCCTATTTCCTTCTTATGGTATGCGCTTGAGACAACAATAAACCTATTGAATATGGTTCCTACCAAATCAGTACCTACCACTCCATATGAGATATGGAAGGGGAAGAGACCATCTCTTAATTATGTTAAGATATGGGGTTGTCCGGCCTATGTAAAAAGGCACAATCCGGACAAACTCGAGGCAAGGTCTGTCCTGTGCAAGTTTATAGGTTATCCTAAAAACTCGCAATGGTATATCTTCTACCATACCGAGGAACAAAAGGCGTTTGTTTCTCGACATGCCACCTTTTTAGAAAATGAATTTCTTGCAAAGGAAATTAGTGGCGAGGAGGTAGAATTGGAAGAAGATCCAGCTATACGGACTACAACAGAAGATTTGGTTGAACCAGAGGATTCAGTAGTTCCCAACGAACCTCAGCCGCTCCGCCGATCTAGTAGGGTTCCTCATCCACTTGAGAGATACTACGGTTTTCTCATCGTTGGTGGGAGCGAGGGCTGCATCATGGAAGATGATGACCCGACTAGCTACGAGCAGGCCATCACGAGTGGGGACTCTGTGAAATGGCTGGATGTAATACGATCTGAGATGGAATCCATGCACACCAACAAAGTATGGACTTTCGAAGTTTCTCCTGAAGGGGTAAAACCCATTGGGAGCAAATGGATCTTTAAGAAGAAACTTGGTGTAGATGGAAAAGTTGAGACTTTCAAAGGTAGACTTGTTGTAAAGGGTTTTCGTCAACGACCAGGTGTGGATTATGACGAAACCTTTTCTCCAGTGGCTATGCTTAAGTCCATCCGGATCCTACTTGCCATTGCTACATACCATGACTACGAAATCTGGCAAATGGATATTAAGACCGCCTTTCTAAATGGTGATTTAGAGGAGTGCGCGTACATGACTCAGCCAGAGGGCATCGTAGACAGTGGGAGCAGCGGAAAGGTGTGCAAGCTGCTTAAATCCATCTACGGGTTAAAGCAGGTATCGCGGAGTTGGAACATCTGTTTTGATGTGGTAGTCAAAGAGTTTGACTTCATTAAGAACGTAGATGAACCTTGTATTTACAAGAAGGTTGCAGAGAGTAAGGTTGTCTTCCTCGTATTGTACGTGGATGACATAATCTTGATAGGAAATGATGTTCCTATGCTGCACTCGGTCAAGCTCTTCTTATCACATAGATTCTCAATGAAAGATCTAGGTGATGCCTCCTGCATTTTGGGAATCAAAATCTATAGAGATAGATCTAAGAGGATACTGGGATTGTCCCAATCCAAGTACATTGACACCATACTAAAGAGGTTTAGTATGGAAGAATCCAAGCGTGGGTATTTACCGACGATCTCTGGACTCACTCTCTCCAAAGAGATGTCTCCTAAGACTGATTTAGAGAGAGTTCGCATGCAAGGGATACCTTATGCTTCGGCAGTAGGCTCTATCATGTACGCGATGCTATGTACCAGACCCGATGTAGCATACTTACTAAGTGTAGTGAGTAGGTATCAAGCAGATCCAGGAGAGAATCACTGGACAACCGTGAAGAACATTCTCAAGTACTTGAGAAGGACTAAGGAGATGTTCTTGGTGTATGGTAACAGAGAACTCCAGGTGGAGTCCTTTTACCGATTCGAGCTTCCAAAGTGGTAAGGACGACTCTAAGTCGCATTCGGGATTTGTCTTTACCCTAAATGGAGGGGCGGTTTGTTGGAAGAGTTCCAAGCAAGAAATCGTGGCAGACTCGATGATGGAGGCTGAATACATCGCTGCCAACGATGCTGCTAAAGAGGCTGTCTGGATCAAGAAGTTCATCACTGAACTTAATGTGGTTCCGTCCATTGTGCATCCAATACCATTGTATTGTGATAACAATGGAGCTGTGGCTTTGGCCAAGGAACCCAGGTCCCATCAGAGATCCAGGCATATTCTGAGGCAGTATCACCAGATCCGGGAGATAGTTGATCGCCGAGAGATAAAGATCCGGAGAGTTGACACAAAGGACAACACTTTGGATCCACTCATGAAGGCCATACCCCAGAAACAATTTAAGAGACTCTTCGGGATGTTGGGTATGAGATACTACAACAGTTGGCCTTTGTGCAAGTGGGAGATTGTTAGTTGTATATATGCCCTAGAGGCCATTGTTGTACATATGATGTATATCATAGTGGATGCTTGGATATATACATAGAGGAATTTCTTGCTCGATATGATAGTATGCTATCTGGTTTTACTTTGTCTTAACATGTTGACTTGTATTGGTTTACTGTCTTGCTCTCACATGTTGATAAAGCCTTTAGAATATGTACTCGACTACTAGGACTATGATGTAGATCATACTAGTGGGGCCAGGATAGTCTAAGAGTACATCCTATAATTGTTCCTAGTCGAGGGAGTATCGAGACAGGGCATCGATACTCCAGATTAGACTAGCGTATACGCTTCTCGACCCATATGATGGGCGATGGATGATCCCATGTCCATTGATGTTTGACATCAGAGAAGGTATACGGGTGCTCAATGGAGACTGGGTGCACTGAACGGACTTGCCGAGAACTCCTAGATGGTATTATACCTATCGTTAGGTAGCAGTTCTTTGGTGACACTGGTACAGGTTAGTTTGTAGACCCGAGATCGTCATAAAGTCTTGTGTGATTCCCACCGTGCTTTGATTTCCACCTTACCACATTCATAAGAACGTGCAAAACGGTGGCTTTTGGGTACAGTCCCGAATCACATGGAGGCAATGAGCGATAGGAAGGGTTTCGTCTCTCCCGGTATTGGGGGTTAATGTTGCGCTGTGTTTGATTGGCTATAATTGGAAGTCCCTGGCCAGGGCTGATATGGAGACCTACTGGTAAGTGTTATCAGTAGTTTCTCGACCCGTTATGAGCCTCACATCAACACGACTTATCGGTTACTGGGGTCTGATGTTTACCACCCTTAGACTGGATATGCGACACATTAAACGAAGAGACCGGACTGTACGGTAGTGTTACTAATTGGATTCACAGGAGTGTGTGCAGGCTTGCTTGTTGATCTTCTGATCGCTCAATACCCGGGTGGCTGTTACATTTAGCTGACCGTTTGCAGCTTGTGGGTGTTTGATATGATCATCACCTACTGCCGGCGTATTGACGATTCTTTTGAGTCCTACACAAAGGTTTCCTGGCTCAGGAAAAACGGAGTAGGAGCATATATGTGATATGTACTGGACCGAGATTAATACGATATAGGATACCATACTCGATTCTTGCGATATGAGATATCGGCCGGGTATATGTGATATAGCCGGGTCATCGGATCAAGTGTTGATTCGATGAACTGATACATGTTATATTAGTCGGTTATTTTCAAAATAGCCGGATTATCGGATCAAGTGTTGATTCGATAATTTAATGTATAATTATATATGTGATATATTACATTACATTAACTAATATAAGCTCACTTAAATGATTCTTTTTCTCACTTGATGATACATTGATATATATGTGATATATGTTAATTGTATTATTTTCTTTTGTTACATTATATATTATATATGTGATATATAATATTGTAACATGTTAGGGTTACAAATGCAACTAGGGTTTTGAGATCAAACCATGCTAGGGTTTGGAGTAGGGTTAATGTTTTATTTTGGGTAAATTCTAAACTGTGTGGATATTATTGAGATATTTATCCTTGTTGACTTTGTCCACTCTTTAGATATTATGCTAAGATATTTGTTAACTAAGCCCTAACCCTAGACTATGGTAAAGTCTCTATAAGGGTTAAGCATACCATACTTAACCTTTGGATGCATTTCTAACCTCACACAATAATTCATTTTCATCACAACTTCAACTTCATCTTCTTCTTGCTCTTGAAAAAGCTTGCTTGATTTTTCTTTGGTGATGAATGAATGTGAGAAATAGAAAACTAAAGAGAGAAAAATTCCTACTTCATCATCCTCATCTATTCTAGCCACTTAGATTAAGGTGTTCACTTCACTAATACCTCATTAGTGAAGAGAGAGCTTGGGTTTGTGATTCCTCAAGGTAGATCATCTTGGATTGTGAAGTCTTCAAGTAAGAAGTCTCATTCACCTCATGGAGCCTCTCTAGAGTCCGGGAGCTTGATGATCGCAGCGAAGGGACCTCAACTCGGAGCTTATGAAGTGAAGGAACGGACTACAAAGGTTGTAATCCCTAACTCTTAGAAGTAAAGTTGTTTACTTGGTGTTTTTGTTTGATTCTCTAGTTAAAGATCTAGGGTTTGGGTTATCTAGAATGGAAAAAATTTAAACTTGGCATGGGTGATGCCTCCCGAAACCTTGCTGCCGTTGTAAGTAACCCAACACTAAGTCTCAAAGAATATACAAGTCTGGTGTCTAGGTCTACTAAATATACATAGTCTGGTTGATAGAGCTTTTAACTAAATACAACCGAATAAATATGTACAAGGGTGGTCACGATCCAAATGTGTATCCTACCTACAAATGCAAAACACCCTGAAGCAAGCTGTGTGCTAGCGAGCCGCTACTGATCCGAGCGGTCAATCCTGTAAGAAAACCGTAGCACAATGGGGGTGAGTTGCCAACTCGTAAGTAGAAAATATCAGCAGGTAGAAATCGAATGTATAACGATCCCTAGGTCATACTGTAACATAAAAGTAATACTATGGTATCTAGGTCGACCGTGTATACATATGTGTATAATAATGATATCGTGCCAGTATCAGTATATGTATCAAGCCATCTGAGTAATATGCATGTATGCATGTGTATCATCCAACGTGTGTCCATCAACGACACATCAAATCATCATAAAACCTGAGTTTACAGCATCGACACTCGAAAATATCGTAAAAACCCATGTCCAGCATTAACACGTAAATCCTCATATCTTGGGAGCCGTCCCATCGGATCGGCCCTCATATCTATCTGATCATACGACTCCGGTCGGTATCCTCCGGATATCCGCCGAGCACAAACCATCACCGGTTGGTAGTGCTCCCCTGCCGGGATCAAAGCCTTTCTATACGATCTCCTTGCCCCGGGGTTCCGCACCGGGTCCACCATGTATCTGCAAACGGTACCTCCTCACTCCTCGAATCGGGCAACACATAGCTCAGAACCGAGAAAACTCATGGTGGGCGCCACAAATCATATCACGAGAAACCGCGTTTTTGAAAACAATCATAAGACTTTAAAATATATCAGCGGTTCTCAAATCCAAAGATCTCATGAAAACATAATCTCATATACATGTAACCATAAAGGTCCAGTAAATGCAATGCACAGAACAGTACTATAAAGTATTACAAGTGTTTTCATGTAAGCATGTCGTGTGATAATTACTGAACAATGAGTTATAATTCTATAGTTTAAGAACAATATGGCGATATAACAGTTCTAATGTGTAAGTGGCATGGCAGCTACCGATAATGAGTGTGTGAGCCGGCAAATCTGTGTACGTGTAACAAGCGCATCATCGGTAATGGTGCATGTGTCTTAGCGGATGAAGCCATATAAGGTATGTGCCATGTATGTCACGAGGAAATAATACAGTATAAACACAACGGTTTAAAATACCTAAATACACCCAAACCATATGGCTATAGTTTTAATAATACGAATCGTAGTTTTGAAAATAGGGGCTACTGTGTTTTTGAGAAAAAGACATCATTTGAAAATCCGTAGCATCCCTTGAGGTTTCCATTTAAAAGTGCATACGATTCGTCAGTTTTGGAAATGGGTATGGTTCAAATGTAATCCATTATCCATCAAGGTGTTTAGAAAGCAATGATTTTCTGAATCAAGACAATCCATAAGTCGGCGATCCAATCTCATAGTATCAGATGTGGTATAATCATCATACATCATCCTCGAGTCAAGAGTGCGGATCAATCATCCGGTAAATCATATCGCGTACGGTATAATCTATCGTACGGTGTCATCAAATCAGAATAAGGATTTATCGCCCTGGACATAATATCGCGTACGGTACAATCCATCGTACATCATATTATCTCATATTCTCGTATGTGTGTGTGTATATATATATATATATATATATATATATATCTGTGTGTGTATATATCAACCTCATATCATATCTTGGCATATGTATATTTGTATATATCGCCTTGATCCTCATATCTAACATATCAATTCATGTCATCTTGTTTCATCATATCCTCTTTTCATCATGTCATCCTGTACTTATCCTTATGATCATATCCGTAGGTACATAAGCTTAGGTTTCTATATATATGTTTTATATCTCGGTCCTCCCATTACTATGGTTGTGGGGGTGCTATATGCCATCCATCCGACTTTCTCCGTAGATATTGATTTATTCACCTGCTATCCTTGCTCTAGCCGAAGTCGATGAACGTCTTGTTCTCCTTTGTCGTTTCATAAATGAACTCCTGCTTCCATCATCTCTTCCAAATGGATATTCCAATATCTTCTTGTCATTTTTCCCACGCTTTCTCTTTTTTTTAACAAATAAATAATTGTTCCTAGGGAACGTTTTTCTTTTCTTTTTTTTATCTATTTCTCGATGTCTTTGATCCTGACAAGCTTGGATATGACTATATCTCTGTCTTTTGTTTGTTACACAACACTGAATGTACAGTTCCTTTGTTCTTCTGGCTATGGTTCTTTCTATTCTTATTTTTTACTTTTGTTTATGGTATTGCCTTTTTCCACCTCTTCTTCAGGTGGAGTATCTGAATACGAGCCTTGAAAAATTGTGCCTACGGACCCATAAGCCCTCGAGGCAAGGCAAAAAGGATGAGATGCTACGGCTTTCTTTTCTTTGGTCTTGAACTCTCTCCCCACTCGAGAGAAGATTCTCGGACATCCTAATTCAGAAATTTCGTCATTAAGGTTTTATTTACCCTTACATTCCTCCCTCACCTACATCATCCAATCAAATTCAATCTAAATTACGGGGTTTCGTCAAACTTTCTTCATTCTTCTTCGAATTATCCGGATTACCCAAAAGTGGAGGATCTCTAAGTTTGTCACATTGATTCGGTGATCGGTAGACGCCACATTTCTTCCTTTGTCGGCCTCCGTCGTAAGGAGTCTGCCCCTTTCTTTGTATGCAAGTAAGGAACTGGCCTTAGATTTTCTCGAGCAACATGCCCTTGCAAGGGTAATTACACATCAATAAACATCATAACTGTTGGATATATGTATGCCCTAGAGGCCATTATATGATAGTGTATGTACCGGTATGTGTGTGTGTGTGTGTGTGTGTGTGTATTCAGAGGACATTCTTGCTGTCACGACCCGAAAGAGCACGTGACTGGCCCTTGAACCAAATGAAGTCTATAGGATTCCATCTGATCCAAGTAAGCCAAAAGCCCAGAAATCTAAAACCATTTTAAGAGTAAGTAAAGAAAACTGGTTTAAAGAAGTGATGGAAAACATGTTTTGAAAATCAAGGTTTTTAAATAACTAAGCCGAATATGCATTTTTAAAATGTGTAACCTTTCCTGAAAATTTCGGCAGAGTTTCCTTTGTAAAAACTGACCCCGAACGGGATACAACAAGAATAACATATATGAAATGAAAAAGGCATCCCCAAGCGGGAGCTAGCTCTTCGTCAATCGACGGTCAAAACCACGCAAGCAATAATAATATACAACGCCAAAGGGCGAGAATCAAACTCAAAAAGAAACTCAAACAGCCAGAAAACCGTATTACTACTAGCGCGACTCTAAGGTCGAAATAATACAACACTCCTTTCTAAGTCTGAAACAATATACAAGTTTTGGTTGATGGAAATTCTAGATACAATAGATAATACATGAACAATAGCGGTTCTGATACAAAAGAATCCACCTACCAACGCAAGTCACCCATAAGGAAGTAGTGTGCCAGAAATGCCGCTATGGAATCTGTACGGCAAAAACCTGCAAGAACTGGGGCACAACGGGGGTGAGTTCCCAACTCGTGAATAGAAAATATCTACAAGCAGAGATCGAATGCATGACCCATCCTAGGTCAATACGATCAGATATAAATAAACCTCAATATGAATAAAGCTGAAGCATGCTAAACTGGCAATGTAATCTCTATACATGAGTGTAGTGCCAAGTGCTCGTGCTAGTGCATCAGGTAATAGCATGTCATGAATATGAGGTATGATCAATGTAATCAGATCTGTACACACGTGGATCCCGTCCACTCGTCACCCAATGACAATAACCACCATGCATGTAAATATCATAAATCATGTGCATGGGAATATGAGGATGTAATCCACCCGTGTCCCTCCCGACACGTCAAAATCATGGAACCAGAGTGCCCAGCATCGGCACTCGAAAACATCATGAAAAACTGTGCCCAGCATCGGCACGTAAATCCTCATATATCGGGCTCCGTCAGTCCGGATCGGCCCTCGGGCTCTGTCTGCGGTATCGGCCCTCGGCCCCGGCAGTATGCCCAAACCATCTATCGACTCTGGTCAGTATCCTCCGGATAACCGCCAGGTCCAACCAATCACCGGTAGGTACTCGCCCACCTCCAGGCTCAATCGGCAAAGCTCATCGATCATCTTGCCGAGGGGAACCATACCGGGCCCACCACGAACCCGCAAACGGAACATCCACTCCTCGAATCGGGTTTCAAGCACACGTCTCAGCACCGAGAAAACGCGTGGTGGACGCACTGAAATATCATATCAAGGGTAACCAGGTTTTTAAAGCAATGACATATTCTCTTTTGAAATACCCTCGGTTCCCAAATCCAGAAATTTCATAGAAATAACATATCTCGATGCGTACAATAAAAAGCATGAAGTATGCGACATGTAAAGGAAGGTATGCACATCATCATGTCATGCAAGGATCATATGCTGAATGCAATAGTACTACAGTGTAGTGACATGGCAATTATCGATGATGAAGTGTGTGAGCCGGCAACAGTGTACGTGGAACATATGCATCATCTATAATGGTGCTGGTGTCCTAGCAGCATGACTGAATATAACAACAATACAAGCGATGCAATGCAAATTGCAGGAATATGCGGAAATGAATAATGAACGCAAAAGTACAGAACCTGCCCCAAATGATATGTCATGCAACCTTGCCTTTTGAAATAAGACGAATCAGGACTTTTGGTAAAATAAGGGCTACGGTGTTTTAAGAAAAGATGCATCATTTGAAAATATCTGTATAACCCTTCTGCCTATCTTTAAAATATCCCCGATTCGTTAGTTTGAAATAGGTATGACTCGGTCTAGTCTAATGTCCACTAAGTAATCTAGACAGGAGGGGTAAAAAAACCACCTAATCTGAGTCAATATATATAGATATGATAGTCGGTGATCTCGCCTCAATAACATATCGTAGGATATCCTCGAGTCATGAGTGCGGATCTATCATCAATACCGGCTCGTACGGTAAATCGTCGTACGGCATCCCAATAACTGGGTAGGGGTCAAAATCACACTATCCATCACGTATCAGGTCTCACTTATCATCAGATCGCACAATCTGGGGTACTAATCTAGGTCTAGTACCAATCGACACCATCTATAAAAAATATGAATGTGGTAAAGCACATGTCCAAAGGCCCGCTAAAACTATCATATCGCACCTCAAGACAACTATGTCACATCGCCGATCTCACGGCCTCACATCCCGTATATGAACACATAGTCCCATACCCATGTGTAGATATAACCACCACCATATGCGCACAGAAATATGAAAGAATGTATGCAAGTATGTGTGTATGTGTGAGTGTGGGTGCAACCACTACTCTAGGGTTCGCACTACTCAACTAATGCATCCTTATCATCAATAATCCATTATTACCATCAATAACCCTAAACAACACATAATAAATATATGTGTGTATACGTATTCGTATACACACCACGGACTACGGGAGTGCTATACGCCATCCACCCGATTTCTCTCCGTAGATATAAATCTACTCACCTTTCTTCTCATGTATCGGTGCCGATGTCGCCATCTTCATCTTCTTTGCCTCAACATCTCGTAGGGTACCTATAAGTATATCAAAATGCTAAAGCACATGAAAACCACATCGGAAACCAAAATAGCACACGCTACTCGCATAGGTATAAACCTATCGTCTCGCATGTAAACACTATCAATATCCACTTGTCGTTGACGTCCAAACGCCACCCGACAGAAACGAATCACCAAATACCAAAATACATGCTAAAACAAGTCGTAAATCATACACCAACATAGGAAAATCAACCCAGATTTCACCCTAGATGGAATCGGTCAAAACTAGAAGTACCCTGGGCCAAGAATAGAGGAAATGGGGCCATGCACGCAAAACGACACAAATCCACCCTGCTCTGGCCGCAAATTGCGGCCAGAATAGGAAATTTGGCGGCCGTACGGATGAGTTGCGGGCTAGGGTTTGGGGTGTTGGTTCAATGGTGCCTGCACATCTCACTGTAAAACTTAGTTTTATTTTAGGGGTCTCGGGGTGATAGCAGATTACACAAAACAGTCCCAGATTTCCAGTTTTTCCGATATCGGTTCCGTAATTCCGTATTCTGTTTTCAATTCCAGGTTTTGGTTCAATTTAGCATCACACAAGGGATTCGAAGGTCACTACAATCCTCAATTCCATCTCAAATTTCAGTTTTACCCTAAACCCTAACTTGAATTCTCTAAAATCCACAAACATCACAATATCGATACAAAACTAGTATGGATGCACAAGGAATTGAAATACTACTCTATAGGTGCAGAAATTACCTCCTTTGGCAACTCAAGAAAATTCTTGAGTTGCTCAAAGTCCACCAAATCCAATCTTGCTAGGTTCAATGTGAAGCTAGTGAGCTCTGGAACATTTTTTGTGAAGTGGGAATGAGGTTTTGGCTTTGTTTTCTTGATGGATCTAGGGTTTCAAGAAGAGGGTGAGTGAGGGAGAGGGAGGGCAGCAGCAGCTCTAGAGGAAGAGGGGAGAGAGAAAAGAGATGGGGAAATGATAAAGGAAGAGGTCAAATGTCAAAAGCCACCTACTCTCTCTCTCTCATCATCACATACCTTTTTTTTTCCTTTTATTTTCTTCTCACTCAAATAGTGCTCCCAAAAGAACAACCATGGTAGAAATGCACAAGTAACACAAGTGTAACAAGTGTGGAAAATGATATGTGCACATTTTTGCTCAAAAATGCTAAAAATCCAATTAGCGATTTTTAATCGCGATTAACACTAAATTAGCATATAACTAGTCTTGAAAACTTTAAAATGGCATAAATCCATAAAATACCCTATTTTAAAATTTTCCAAAATTTTCCATAATTTTTCCCCATTTATTTGTATTTAATTACACCCGAATATTAAAATATTCATTGAAATAATATTAAATTATAAAAATTCCCGAAAATAATATTTTATTATTTTAGAAATGTTACAATCTACCCCCCTTAAAGAAATTCGGTCCCCGAATTTAAATTTAAAAACCCCCAAGTACTAAAACATTTCGATACAAATCTCAAGTCGTCGGGGCTCCGAAATCATCAATACACAAAACATCACAGCGCAATGCATGCGCGGGTGTAATGAGCAGATAACCCCAAATCGAAACTCCGTCAAGCACCGCAATCATCGGAGTCATGGTAAAGACACAATGTCAAATCCGATACAAAATCAATATGATAAAAATCAGAACTATGCATGTAGACATCTAATCAATACATGTGAATAGCTGATGTAAATGCATGCCAAATCTTTTAAGTCGCTGTGCGATGCGCGTAACACTGCACAGTGGCAGACGTTTTTCACAAGAAAATAACTATATACGTATATACATATATTCTTTGTTTAATAGGTACATTCCGCCGTTTTGAAAACAATTTAGAAGGGTTTCCTGTTTTTAAAATGTTCCGTGTCATATCGGACACGTAGGTATATATATATACCGAGACTATAGCTCGCTTTTTGGAAATCCCTTCGAACTATCAATGCATGCAAAGTATATCCAGGTACTGTCCTCTGACTAGTCCTGCTCAGTATGAAAACAAATATCCAATATCATAAAAATGTACTGCTCCCAAAGGAATAAATCCCAAAAGTGCACATAACACCACCCTGTGCGTCTGGTGCGCACGGAAATCAAAGTCCATATAGGTGCCATACAGGTGCACAAAACAACATCTAGGTGCAACGGTTGTGCACGAAACATCCGCCATAGGCAACGTGTGTGCATGGCAGTCAAAACAGGTGCATCTGACATGCACGAAGAATCTCGATTTAGTGCATCTGGTGTGCACCAAAATCGTATCTAAAAACATACGCCCAACATGCGCGAAAATCCAAATCGGTGCACCCATCGTGCATCAATAAAAATCCAAACCTTGCACACTCAACATGCACGAAATCACAAAATCCCATAGCAAACGTCGAACATACGTAAGTTCAACCAAAAGCACGGAGTGCAAGAATCAGTCATCAATATCAAGGTCAAAATCGACGATATATAATGCGGCTCAATCAAAATCAAGTGTACCGCGATGGAAGATCTCACAACCATGTGCATCGACGTGCACAAATCAAATCAAAACACTAAAAGTGCATGAAAACTATGCTGGAAGCGTAAATCAAATCACTGGCATAAAATAAGCACGAAATCGCAATCAACACCTCAGGAGTAATAACTATGTGCAAGGTATAAATACCCAGTAAGTGCAATCATGGTGCACAAAATCAAATATCATGAAACTCGGTCACCAAAACTAAATCACGCAAATAGATCGCCAAAATACCGAAATCCAAAGTGACGGATACGTGATAGTCAAATCACAAAATCACAAATCATAAATACCGTCGTCGGTAGTTCCTCCTTCGAAATAGAGAAGGTGCCGGTGCATCCAATGCTAGTGGCGCAACAAATCTACTTGCCTCTTGCTCGCGGCTGGCGTCCTCTGCCTCTGGTTCCTGATCTTCCCTGTAGATTACCAACCTCGCAATCCTTTGGCTCATCGGCCCGGTCAGGAGTGCTGACAGGAACGATTCCGTTCTGGCACTTCTTTGGTAATCTCTCGGTCAATCCTCACGACCGCTTGTAAAGCAATATGTCTCTGGCGTCGGCCTCTGGCTCTCCGAATGCACATCACACATCTGATCCTGGGTGCAAACGTCATTGCAGCGGTGTCCTGGAAGGAATCTGGCTCAAGGTCTCTGCCGATCTTGCCTATGCCGATCTGTACGGAGGCTGGTACTCTGGCATAATCCTTTCTCGTTCAATGGACATCTATGTCCTCAGCACAGCATTTCCTCGGAAATCGGTCGCATCCCAACGCCTCTGCAAGCATATCAGGCCTCTGGTCTCGACGGGAAGTAATGACAGCTCATCAGCGTCTCGCACGAACCTCTTGTCCCGCTAGTCTGTATCATCGTCCATTTCGACATCGCGTCTCTATCTGCGCACCGCAATGTTCTCGGCTACGGTCCATCCGAAGTCCCTCACGCGGACTCGAAATCACAACTCGGTATCTTCCCCTCTCAGTAGAAGATATCTAGCCGAACACGTCCTCAGCGTGCATATCGCATCTCTGATGTCAGCGGAGTGGAATGCCATCTCGTCGAAATCTCGTGTGAACTCTTTACTCCACCTTGCTTCAATATCGACTGATTCGGACTCATCTCATCATGGCTACACGGACTGCGCTCCGTCGGCTATGCTCGTATCTGGAGTCTCCCAAGCAGTGTCCCATCACATGATATCCGAAAGATGTCGAATCATCCGACCGACTCGTCAGAACATCACAATCCCCCAAGAGCTCAACATCTTGGGTACAGTTTAATAGTATCGAGTACATGCCACGGCGTCGGTGGTCCGGCCGTAGAAGGGCAAACCCAAGCCTCACTAATGGCGCCGCGGAACCGCCGCAAACCCTAAGGTTCAAAGGCTTTCACACAGTCATTAAGTCAAGTTAGGGTTTCATTCTTCTAGAGGGTCCATAGAATCACCTGCATGTCTTTCTGAATACTTTAAACTTGGAAAATAGGCTCCTGACATTCGATCGTCTCAATCGACTCTCAACGAATCAGCGTGAAGTCGCCTCTAGCTGGAATCAATCTACCTGAAGACCTCGCATCGGGGTAAGCGAACAAACCACATGTCCTAGTCATTCATCCTCGGTGACTAGCGACTCACTATCATATCTCTAAGAATATGCTCAGGCTGCAGTAGCTCCAATCATCTGGGCGATATCTCATTACTCGCAGCAACGACTGGCTCATTCGTCCGTACGCTGAACAGCGCCTCAATCATCCTGAATAAGCGATATCTCAACAGTCATCACATCCTGGCTGGCCTCTATCAGTGGCTCAATCCTCTGGTGCCGATCAGCACACCCGGGAAATCTCACAACAGCGATCTGTCAAACGCTTAAGTGCGGAAACACAAAATACGAAGCCTCAAAGCAACCGTATGTCTCTGGAATCATGCCCCGGTCAGCCCTCGTCCCCGACGAGTTCATGCTGACACAACTCGAGCCGTAGCTCACTCTGCCCGTGCAATCGCGGCAGCAAAACCACAACCAATGTCGATGAAGATAGATCATAGGAAGGAATATAATACAGTGCAAGGAAATGTACAACCTAAGGTTTCTTAAGCGGAGTGGCGTGTCGTAAGTATGCCGCGGAACATACCAAAGGTACGTCACTCTACTTTAGTCACCAATTCCATCAACCAAGGGTCATCCTACACGACGAAAGTTTGGGTATAACACCCCCTCGACTAAGTCTAAGTTCCGTATATAAATAACTCCCTAGGCTCTACATAGTCAAACTCAGACTCGAACCAAGGTCAACCTAGCGCTCTGATACCAACTTTGTCACGACCCGAAAGAGCACGTGACTGGCCCTTGAACCATATGAAGTCTATAGGACTCCATCTGATCCAAGTAAGCCAAAAGCCCAGAAATCTAAAACCATTTTAAGAGTAAGTAAAGAAAACTGGTTTAAAGAAGTGAAGGAAAACATATTTTGAAAATCAAGGTTTTTAAATAATTAAGCCGAATATGCATTTTTAAAATGTGTAACCTTTCCTGAAAATTTCGGCAGAGTTTCCTTTGTAAAAACTGACCCCGAACAGGGTACAACAAGAATAACATATATGAAATGAAAAAGGAATCCCCAAGCGGGAGCTAGCTCTTCGTCAATCGACGGTCACAACCACGCAAGCAATAATAATATACAACGCCAAAGGGCGAGGATCAAACTCAAAAAGAAACTCAAACAGCCAGAAAACCGTATTACTGCTAGCGCGACTCTAAGGTCGA